>OX328106.1:38978110-40265110 GCA_946811185.2 Hippopus hippopus
AAGATGACTTTATCACAGGTGACTCTTATGGACAGGTGTCCTTCATACCCAATACTCCAGACATTACCTTTGGTATAACAAGAACAACTATGAAGGTAATTTATTATTTGGTTTCTATTACATTAATAACAAACATAATTAATTTTAAATGAATGGATGCAAGGAACATAGTGGCAAAAGATAAAAATTGCTTGTTTAAAGCAGTTTCTCTTTTTGTCACATTGTCTTTGATATCCATATGCTGCAAGACAGAGAAAGTGGTTTGTGCAATGTATTGAGCTTTAACTCCTTACCACATGACAATATTTTAGACTGGTCCAAATTGAAAGCATATGCAAACATCAAAAAATTTTAAGGTGAGTAAACTTTGTCAGAAAAGGAGAAAATGCTGGTTTCCAGCCTTTCTCTTTTTTTCACAATGTTTTCAAAAGTGTTACTTCCCAGGGTTGTGTGGTAAAGGGTTAAAGGCAGGAAAAATGATTTAGATATTGCAATTTGACAGCTGTTGAATTCCTTACTAGACGACAAACTTTTAGACTTGTCCACATTGAAAACATTTGCAGATGACATATTAAGTGTTGATGAAACCATAAGAGTTACCTGTAGTAGGGTAGAAAACATTGTGGTAACAGGAGAAAATGCTGGTTACCAGCATTTTCTCTTTTCCATTGATGTTTTCAAAAGACATTTTCTTAGGGTCTTTAAAATATAGGATTGTTTAGTAAACGGTCAGAACTTCATACCAAGTGAAAAAAAAATCTTTTGTTTTTACCACTCTGAGGAAGACGCCTCTGAAGACATTGGGAATTGTAAAAACTCTATATTGTGTGGTGTTCCAAGCCTGAAAGCTCAGGCGGTTGCAGCACTTGGAACAGATGGGTAGTGGGTCCAATTGCTGAGCTCTGCCCATTTCTTTCTGGGGATTGATGATAGTGATTGCAACAGGATTCATTCCTTTCTCACAGCTGAAGATTTGTTTGAAGATGAAGAATATTGTACAAAGTACTGGTAAAAGAAACTCCATGAAAGCGTGGATAGGTGCACTGGCCACCATGATATAACTGAAATAATGTTGAAAATGGCTTTAAACATGATACAAACAAATGAACTGGATTGTGTTGTAAAGGTTAACATTGAATACATAATTTGCAGGTTCATTCAGCGCCTGTCACTTGCCTTGTCAAATCAGAGCCGTACATCTTCACAGCTTCTGCGGACAAAACTATAAAAGTTTGGGATGAGAATATGGTGCAGGTATGTCTCATAGGTCTTCGTCCTGCTTTGTATTTTCTTGGACAAGAACAAGGCTTGAAAACTAGGGTCCATATTTTCCACCCATTTCACTAACAACTCAAGAAATTGATTTTTCTTGAGGTCTAAAGGTGGATTTTTGTCACTTTTGAAGATGAATTAGGTCATATTTCAGTATCAGATGGTGTTTAATTTCGATCAAAAAGCAGACTGCACATTCTGTGCAGTCTCATCTTGATCTAGACCATCAGCCAAAGCTTCTTAACTCTTTATCACACAATCCCGACTTTTAAGGACCCTGGGAGAGAAAGCTCTTGAAAACATTGTGGGAAAAGGAGAAAATGCTGGTAACCAGCATTTTCTCCTTTTCCCACAATGTTTTCTACCGGATCAAGAAAAATTGCACTGTTTCAGCCACATTGAAACTGTTGTCTGCAAATGCTTTCAATTTGGTCAAGGCCAAAATTTTGTCATTTGGTAAAGAGTTGTCAGTGGTAGTGAAATTTAAATTGCATTTTCGGTCTTGTTCTAGATATTAAAGGTAACACAATTTTTGACTGGAAAAACCATTTAATTAAGCCAATGAAAAATTGTGTTACATGTACTTTGAGATGTAGAAAATTCTTGTGAATTAGACTGAAAATCTAATTAACCCTTATCCTGATAAATAAAGTCAAATGAAAGTTTCAAGTCAAAAGTAAAAACCCAAATTTTGCTACTTCAAAGGTATTTTTTGGGGAAAGATAATCTCCTTATCGGACAGTGTAGATCCAAGATCAGACTGCATGTTCTGTGCCATCTGATCTTGATCTGCACTGTCTGCAAAAGGTCAATGAGTTGCGCTTAGCAGCATAAGGGTTAAGAATGGATGCAGAATATTTGCCCAGGACCCACATGAACATTTGAGCTGTCACTGTAGTAAGACAGAAATTATGTTGAAAGTACCATAAAACACTTCAATAAAACTTGTTGTATTTAATAACTAAAATGGCAAAAAATTGTTCTTATTCCATACATGTATTTTTAGATTACCCTTTGTGGGTCAGATTTACCAGGCATTGTGAAATTGCATTCTGATTCTCACGAATTCTCAAGATTAAAAAAGTTACAGAGTTTCTGATAGGCTATACCAAATAGTTTATCTAATCACAAATTGTATATGCTTTTTGATTATAGAAAAAGACTGAAAATGCAATGTAGAATGTTTTATGTATACAGGCCCAAATCTACTCTGTGGTCTGCCTTGATGAGAGCATTACATACCGGTGCCATTTCTTGGCTTCAGATGCTTTTTGAGTGAAAATTCCTTCGAAAAAGAGGCATAACTATGTTGAGGAATTTCGAGGGTTACCTGCCTTTCTTGTATGAGTATTCCTTGTACCCGGGCTCATGCCTGGCTCAGTGGTAAAGTGTGGGACTCGTAACCTGGAGGCCCCGGGTGCGAGCCACACTAGATCCATGGGTTTTTTTGTGGTAGCGTCCTTGGGCAAGACACCTCAGAGCCCTAGCGTAGTACTGGTAAAACCCAGGAAAACGTGAATATATAACCTGTCGCCCTGATGTGACTGAAACAGTGTTGAAAGCGGCATAAAACACTATTCAATCAATCATTTTCCATTGTACCCAGGTTTGAGGTAAATTTTACTTGTTGTAACAGAAATGCAAGAAAATGTCAGCATTTTTTCACACACAGAAGATACAGACACTTACAGGATTATCATAATACCTTAACTTTTTGTACAAAAACAGCTAAGAAAATAAAAGCATTCTGTAACATACAAATAAACAATATGAATTCAGGATTAATTTGTGTAAAATTTGTTGCCAAAGGAGCTATTGCTTAACTCTTTACCAAACGACAAAAATTTACACTAGTTGAAATTGAAAGCATTTGCAGACAACAAAATAAATGTAACTGAAAAATCAAGATTTGTTTCGGGAAGGGTAGACAACATTGTGGGAAAAGGAGAAAATGCTGGTTACCAGCATTTTCTCCTTTTCCCACAATGTTTTCAATAGGCTTCTTTCTCAGGGTCATTAAAATTCGGGATTATGTGGTAAAGGGTTAATGTTAAGAGCAATTTCTCATTTTGCCACTATGTTTTTAAAAGTGGTCCGGCACAGTTGAACACAATCTTGTTTTTACAGGTTGGTCAGTTTTTCTGTCAGTCTCCGATCACCAGCATGAAGCTACTTGACAAAAAATCAGAGCGGAATATATCTCTCGTGTACGGGGATAACCTGGGATTTGTTCAGTTCCTGGTTTGGAAAACAGCATTGTAGATTGTTAAAGAGAATTAGTGATAAAATACAGGACTTCTTTTTTCATGTATGTATGTATGTATGTATGTATGTAATGTATATTATACATGTAATTGTGATGTCTATTATCAGTCTTGCAAATTTGATCAGTTTTGTTTGAATGTAACTTCCCTGATCAGTATTGTAAATGTATGTATATATATCTATGTATATATCATGTATATACAGGGCTGAGAAAAAAAAGAGGCTTACGCTTATGGTTTTACAGTGTGCCACTTGGCAAAGTTTAAACCAATTGGATTGAAGACAGAGCAGGTTTAAAATCAAGTATAAATGTCATCATTTTAGCAATATTTCAAGTTGTCATTTGCAAATTCCTTCAAGTAGAGGTCTTTTGAAAACATTGTAGGAAAAGGAGAAAATTGTAGTTACCTGCATTTACTTCTTTTCCCACAGTGTTTTCTACCTTCTCATACACAAATTCCATCATTGCTGCCACATTTTTGGAAATTCTTTCAACATAAATAGGTCCATAATTTTGTCATCTTAGAAAAAGTTAAAAAGATTTGAATGTTCTTGGCCTCTTGTATGTGTGTGTGTTCCCAAAATGGGGTCAAACCAATCTTTGAATTTGAAAACTTACTTTTATGTTTAATTTTTTACATTTCTAAAATATGAAAAATTTAAAAGTCATTTGTCAATGACTGACAAAAAAAAAGACACTGTGCTATAAAATCCGTGTGAGATTGTTCATGATAGTTAAATCTTTTTTCTGTACAACTTAATATTTTCATGAAGAATCAGCATTTTTGTAAATTAATACTTTTTTTTTTTCTTTCTTTTTTTAATAATTTTTTTTCATCTGTGATATGCTAGGTTACATGTTTCTAAGTAATATGGAATATTTCTCTAAGAAAACTTTTCTATTTCTTTATTTTCAATAATCTTACTTCATCTGTGATATGCTGGACTACATAATTCTTGGTTATATGGAATACTTCTCGGAGAAAAAAATCTGGCAAAAAAGATAATAAATTATCAACGTCTGAAATGCAGAAAGATGTTCCAGTTAAAAAAAAGATAGTTTTCAATGAATTTTTTCCTCATTTTTTACTGTATACTCCTCCTTTTTTTGCTTATGCAGAATCTTACTGTGTATACATCAAATTTTTGATTATCAGTGCAAGTTTCTATCAAATATTCCAAAATTACAAAAAACAAAATTTGTAAAAATTAGACTCTAGTTATTTGAGTCACAAGGAAAATGTTAAAAATTTTTTCATATTATACTTGTTGTTTTTTGAGAAGGTAGATTTTAGTTATTTATACAATCTGTTTGTAGATATAGTAGATAGAGTATTGGAGGATTGAGTATAAGAATGTCAGATTAGTGAGTAAGTTGATTTGTGACTGTGTGTAAAAGAAACTGAGAGTATTGAAGGGTTGAAATCCTTTTGATCATGATTTTTTTTCACGTTATTTGTTCATACATATGAGCCATGCTCAATAACAAGAGGGTTTAATGTATATGCAAAAAGTATCAAGCCAGGTCAACCTGTGCAGTCCAGGCAGGCTGACCTTGGCCAAAACTTTTTGTTATTGGTCAATTTTCTGTGTGTCAAAGGACCAGGTAGGGGGTGGGCTATATAACTTGATGGCTTAACCATTAAAGTGTCTTTCACAACTCATGTTGCCTTTGTGGCTTATATAGATCAAGATCAGACAGCACAAAACTGCAGTCTGAACCTTGATCTGATGATCTACAGAGCCCACATTGCTGAGACACTCTGGACAAGATCAGTTTTGAAATAACAATTATCTGGGTTTTATTTCTAGATTGAAAATGTGTCTTTATTTGGCACTCCAGTGATAAATATTAAGCTGGCTTGATAGATAAATGTAGAATCTGTTTTAAGATCCGAGTTTTATGACATTTTCTTTTCAATTATATGGCAAAGATTTAAGATCTATTTTGAGTGCATACTGTGGTCCATTCATTATGTTTTTAGCTTGGTTACTTTTTTTTTGTTAGTGAAAGACTTGACTCAGTAATCCAGCAGTTGAAAAAAATGTCTGTAGGTTTTGGCATTTAAACGTTCTCCAGTGATAGATTTGTGTGAACTTGGTGACAATAATTTTGCAGAAGACCCCACAAAGAAACTCTCATGATTTTCGTTTGTGAATTTCATGTTTTTCCAAGAATATATCAGTATAATTTTTTCAACACATGTCACAAGTAATGTACATTTCATTTTGTATTGAGCTGAGTAACGATCATTCTTTCATGTGTGTGTGCTGTACAGTTGGTATGAATATGACCATAAGTCTTGTAATATCAGTCTTTACCCTACTGTTTATAACACCAAGCCTCTTTTAACCTTTTACCAAACAAGAAAACTCATCCAACTGAAAGCATTTGCAGACAACCAATGAAAATGGCTCAATTGGCTGGGATTTGACTATGAACGGGAAGGAAACAATGTTTTCATAACCCTTTTTCCACAGGGTCATTAAAACACAGGATTGTTTGGTAAAGGGAAAAGACAAGCCACCAAAAGAAAACCGCATATGATAGATAAATAAGGAAAAAAAGGAGCATCTTTGTAATGTGTAAAATAGAAAGGAAAACAAAAATATGAAAAAATATGCAGTATGTATTGAATGAACCGGATATCCTATTAAGCCAGAGATATCTTAAGTAGTGTGAACTTAATCCTTGAAGAATTCCAGCAGTCCTAATTAAACTGCTGAGACCTAGTAGCTCAGTCAGTAGCGTACAGGACTTGAGGACAGGGGGTCGCTGGCTTTTACATCAGTTAAGTATCGTTGCTGTTGATTCTATTTTTTTTCTTTTTTTCTGTTACAATAATTTTCATATAATTGTTGAATTAAAAGATATAAATCTTTTAATAGAAGCAATAACTATTGCTTGTATTAACTTATGAAGCTTTTTTCCATAATCATCCACTCTTCATTTATACAATAGAAACTATCTTTCTAACAACAAGGGGTCCTACATGGCTCAGTGGTAAAGTGCAGGACTCGTGACCTGGAGGACCCAGGTTCAAGCCTCACTGGACGCACTGGGGTTTTCATAGGAGTTTCCTTGGGCAAGACACTTCAAAGCC
This sequence comes from Hippopus hippopus, assembly GCA_946811185.2. Taxonomy (NCBI): domain Eukaryota; kingdom Metazoa; phylum Mollusca; class Bivalvia; order Cardiida; family Cardiidae; genus Hippopus; species Hippopus hippopus. The sequence goes on from OX328106.1 coordinate 38,984,752, forward strand.
ACAGCCTAGTACTGGTGGAACTCATGTACATGAAAGTACGAGCTGTCGCCTTGATATGACTGAAACAATATTGAAAGTGGCATAAAACACCATTTAATCAATCAATCTTTCAACAAGTGCTTTCAAAAATAAATTGTGTCACATTAGACAGAATAATTTCAAAGTTGACATTTGACCCTAAAGAGTAACTCTCTTTGAGTTTTCTTATTTCGATTTCATAGTTTTATTTAAATCAAAATCTCATCATAGTTTCCGAATTTTAATTGATAAAGTGTTACATATGTATTGTATGGTCAGTTCTGCAACCTTTTGATATGAAAGCTATGGAATTAGACCAGAAAGAAAATACCTCTGTGCAATATTAATACAAAAGCATTTTTTTTTTTGCTAATATTTATCTTTACTTTTGCAAGAATAAAAAATAATTTATTAAGATTTATAGTTCTCTTACTTTTTTTTTCCCATACCATACTGTTAAACTTTTTACAACATGAAAAAATTTAGACTCATCCATATACATATGAGCCGCGCTCTGTGAAAAGGGGGCTTAATGCATCTGCGAAAAGTTTCGACCCAGGTCAGCCTGCGCAGTCCACGCAGGCTGACCTGGGCTGAAACTTTTTGCTATTGGTAGATTTTCTGCATGTCAAAGGATCAGTCTACCTCATGATTGAGTCGGTTGTTAAAAAAAGTGGCTATTATGGATCCATAAGTATGTGATGGCTTTCTTGGTATGATGGATTATGGAGATGCATTAAGCCCCCTTTTGCCAGAGCATGGTTCATATAGAAAGCAAAGTTGTAGATGACAACTCAATGTGGCTCAAATGATTGAATTTGTCAAAAAGGATAGAAAACATGAAAGGAAAAAATGCTGGCTACCAGCATTTTCTCCTTTTCCTATGAGGTTTTCAAAAGCATTTTTAAGACAGAATTATTTGGTAAAGAGTGAACAACAAATTCATGATGCTTAACTCTTTACCTGACGACAAAAAGGTGGATTCATCCAAATTGAAAATATTTGCAGACAACCATTAAAATGTGGCTCAAACAATGGAATTTGTCTTAGTTTGGGTAAAAAACACTCTGGGATAGTGATGCTTGAAGATACATCTAAAATCATTTTCAGCCAGTTTTTAACCCATTTCATTTTATGAAACTATAATCATTCTTGTATGTATCTTCATGCCAACTGTTGCCTGTGACAGCTGCAAGGTTGCACAGGTAAAGACTGATAGAAAATTTCAGGATTTGGAGGCCTACCAAGCTAATGCTGTTGTCGTTCCCTGTTTTAAATGAGGAAAAATCAGTTGTGTTTTTCTGTCCCTTACACCATATATATTGGTAATTTATCTATGTTTACACAGCTGAGCTATTATATTCACTTCAATTTTTTAGCAGAGTTTTTTCTCTCTAGCTGTAAGGATGTACAATTGAACTTACCTTCATTAGGGTAGAAAACATTAAGGAAAGAGGAGAAAACGCTGGTACCTGCATTTTCTCCATTTTCCCCACTATGTTTTCAAAGGGCTTTTTTCTCTAGGTTGTTGAAACTCAGATTGTGTGGTAAAGGGTTAATATATTATCTCTTGCCAACATGCTGCCTGCAACTTGTGAACCTTTGAGGTTAAAGGAGAAAATGAGTGGAATAAGCAACTTCTTTTTTAGCACTTATGGTTTAATATTTAATCTTTTCTCTTGTTCACTATCAACATTTTACACAAATGTTCACAAGTTTGTCTGCTGCAGATTTGTTTCATGTGGAAACAAAGCTGTAGACAATAATAAAATGAATTTTTTTTTTCACAAAAAAGTCCTGGAAGCAAAATATAAGACAACTTTGAAAATCTCCCTTCCGGGTACAATACAATCAACTTGTCATAGCGGCCATCTCTATTCATTCTTTACCAAACGACAAACTTTGCAGAGGACAAAAATAAATGTGACTGAACAATTGAAATTTGTTTTGGAAAGGGTAGAAAACATTGTTGGAAAAGGAAAAAATGCTGGTTACCAGCATTTTTTTCTTTTCCCACAATGTTTCCAAAAGGCTTCTTTTACAGGGTTGTTAAAATGGTAAAGGGTTAAACAAGCCATGTATATGAAAACTAGACCACAAAATCAATACTTTTAACAACCTCAAGGAAGGAGGCTTTTGAAAAAAAAATGTTGGAAAAGGAGAATATGCTGGTAAACACAGTATCTTGCTCTTTCTAAAAAAATTTCAACAATTTGAGTCAAATCTAATTGCTTTGAATTTGGACAAGTTCAAAATTTTGTTGTGTGACGAAGAGTTAACTCTTTACCAAATACAAAACCTAGACTATCCACATAGAAAGTATTTACAGATGACACATTAAAGGTGGCTCATATGATGGAGTTTATTGTATAAAGGACTGAAAACATGTTGGTAATAAGAGAAAATGCTTGTTACCAGCATTTTCTCCTATTGCCACAATGTTTTCAAAAGCCATTTTCCCCAAGGTCCTTTATGGCCAGAATTGTTTGTTAAAGGTTTAAGCAAGCACTAATTGAGATCCTGAGAGGTAAATACATGTATGTGGAAATACACCTGTACTGAGCCAGTGACCCTGGAAGAGGAAGCTTTTGAAAACATTGTGGCAAAAGGAAGCAATACTGGTAACCAGCATTTTTTACTTTTTCCAAAGTGTTTTCTACCCTACAAAGATAGAAGTAAAAATTTTAGCAACTTATAATTTGTTGTCTGCTAATGCTTTTAATTTGATCCTGTTCAAAATTTTGTCATTTGGTAAAGGGTTAATACAGGTTGGACTGTATTGACAAGAGAATTGGACAGATTACAATTAATTAGATTCAGTACAGAGCAGAACAGAGTATTCTTTTGCAGCAATACATAAAAACTCATCATTACAATACAAAATACTACATAGCACACAGCAAAGAATGACATTATAGCCTAGAGAAATAGTAATGAATATTAACATGATCTCTTTCATCTTAAATGCTTAGGTTTGTGGCAGTTACTCAATTTTGGCTGTTTTATTTAAAAACAAGATTGGAATTGTTGTACTTCATTCCTCACATAGACATCCATGCATGCCCAATCATTCAATTTGATGATAGATTATGCACACATATACTTGTAGCACCTATGAAACTACTTTCCTATGATAGGACACGTCATGAAGCAAAGTTGCAGCACAAGGCTTTAAACCTATCCATAGACAATAAAGTGAAAACATAGTGATTAACTCTTTACCAAAGACAAAATTTTAGACTGGTCCAAATTGAGAGCATTTGCAGACGACATTAAATGTAGCTGAATTGATGCTAATTGTCAGTGAAAGAGTAGAAAACCTTGTGGGAAAAGGAGAAAATGCTGGTTACCAGCATTTTCTCCTTTTCCCACAAGGTTTTCAGAAGGCTTCTACTTCAGGGTCGTTAAAACCAGGGATTGTTTGGTAAAGGGTTAAAACATAAGTAATACATAATTGATACATCATGACACAAATTTGCAGCAGACAGCTTAGAAACTATCTGTATACAATTAAGTCAACATAAACTGGTGATTAACTCTTGACCAAACTACAAAATTTAAGGCTTGTCCAAATTGGAAGTGTTTGCAGATGACAGATTAATTGCAGCTGCGATTTATCTTTACAAGAAAATGTTGTGGGAAAAGGAGGAAAATGTTGGTTACCAGCATTTTCTCGTTTTTCCACAATATTTTCAAAAGTTTTTTTTTTCTTAGGATCGTTAAAACTCGAGAATTTTGGTACAGGGTTAATACATTAAAATGTGATATTTTGGCAGATGGAGAATTTGTTTGTCCAGGCAATCACAAATCCCCCTTGCCAAATGTTTTCACAAGAAGATGTGCAGCAAGAGACAGGAAGTCATCTGCCAGTAGAATCTCATCATAAATCTTCCTCCATGTCTTCCTCCTCCTCCGAGGTTATGTCATCATCGTCAGCCTGCGACAAACATTTCTCACAGTCACATGTAAATACGTAATTTTCTCTGCAACAAAATTGTAAAACAACTGTTATTGTCCATGCCTACTGCTTCCCTTATCCTTTACGAAACAATCCTGAGTTTCATAGACCCTGACGAAAGACGTTTTTCGAAACCATTGTGGGAGAAGGAGAAAATGCTGGTTTCTCCCTTTCTCACAATTTTTCTACCCTATCACAGCCAATGCCATCATTTGAACCACATTTGTCACCTGCAGATGCTTTAAAATTAGATCTGAAATATACTGACCCACACTTCCAATGCGAAATGATTTTTGAATGTAATATCAACTTTGGGATATGAAAAACAATAGGTATTTTCCAATCTTTTCACGTGTGTGTCCTAACTCTGCATACCAGCTGAATGGCAATGTAACGCTTCACTGAAAACTGGTATCTATGTACAATGGCCCATTTCTGTGTTACAAATGCACAAATGGCAAAATTTTTAAAAATTGAGTGTACTCAAAGTTTGCCACATGATAGCCGACTGTAGTGGGCTTAAAGATTTCCAAACGTTCTTTCCTATTAAGTTCGAGATTAACATTTGAAACTAAAGGACTTGCTATTGGAATGACCCAGGCTGAGGTGTCACTTACAGCTGTGTCCCATTTATTTTTTTTGTGCAGTATCTACCATTCACAGGTTGTGGCAGAAGTTCAACCATACAGGTAATGATTCAAAATGAATAATTTTGATAATGTATTGCAGTTCGAAATTGGACGATATGGTTCTTTACTGCCTCCTCCCCCTTTACCCAATCCATCGTTAAGTCTTGAACCGATTATTATTTCATGTCAAGGTCAAGCTGCTGATTTGCCATGCTGAAGTAGAGGCAGAGTCACAGCCCCAGTCCATGAGAACAGCTCCTAGCGAGGAAAACCAGAGGTCGCCGTCACTTCGTTGAACATGTTCGTAGCTACCAAATACAGCCCAAGGTCAATTGTATTCAGGTCCAATGATATGCATCAAAGTCAATGGTATTTAAGGCCAATGTCGTGAAAAGCTAGTGTTATGCAAAGCCCAAATGGCATGCAAGGCAACTTGAATGCAAGGCATTTGTTAATCATCAAGAGAAATTGTATGCATCAAGAATAATAGTATGTATGGTAAATGGCATGCAGACCAGTGATATATAAGGCAAATATATCCAAAGCAATGTACCTAAAGCCAACTTTAAATGCAAAAAACAAAAATTGGTATGTGAGGCAAATGGTATTTAACATGGCCTATGGTATGCATCAAGGCTTATGGTATGCATGGCTAACAGTATGTAAGGCCAATGTATGCATGCTAAAATTGATGCAGGGCCCTTTGCATGCAAGGCCCAATGCCAATGATATGTATCAGGGTCAAATGTATGCATCAAGGCGAATGGTACAGTATGTATAGTCAATATATGCAAGGCCAGTAGTATGTAAAACTAATGGTATGCAAAACCTATGGCATGCACAGCCAATATGTTATAAAGGCCAATGGTACACCCCTACCCAAATGCTATCTAAGATCAATGAATGCATGGCCAATCATTTGTATGGCAAACCATATTTAAGGCCAATGCATGCAAGGCCTGTGATATGGATGGCCTATGGTAAGGCAAATGACATTAGTTTCCAATAGTTTGTAAGGCCAATGTATTCATTTTGAATTGTATGAAAGACTCATTGGCATTCAAGACAAACGGTATGCAATGCTAATGCATCAAGGTCATTGCATGCATGGACAACTTATGCATTGCCACTGTTATGCAAGGTTTGTTTGTTTGTTTTTTTGTCTGAATGGTGTTTTAACATTATTTCTGTTATGCAAGGTATGCAAGTCCAATGGAAAGAACTGTCAATGGTATGTGAGGCTAATACTTTGTATGTCCACAGGAATGTGTGACCAGCAGCTGGCAGATGAGTTCTACTGGTACAGAGCATGACATTGGTCTAGAACAGAACTAAGAAAAAAAGATTAATAAGCCACATCTCTATTTTCAAAGGAAATTTTGTTTTTACAAATTAATTTCGAATACTTTGACAAACATTTCCGCAAGTCACTTGCCATCCATATTTCCCTTTTGAAGAATCATACATTATTCAACAGCAGGGTTTTAACATGGTTCAAGGTACTGAAACATTGGCAAAGAGATTTAAAGTATGCAACAAATATCATACAGCGTAAAAATGCAAAGAGTAGATCATACCTTAACAGTTTTTGTCGACTATGTCTGCTCCGAGATAAATCACAGTCATCTAAGTAGCTTATACAGATCTCCTACAAGACAATACAGTATGTGTTAAACACAATTCAATTTTTTAACCCCTGATTGCACAGGTTCACACGGTGAAAAAAATTTGACAACCAGAAAACTAATATTTCTTCTAGGATATAGAAAATGTTAAAAAAGTGGAAATAACAGACAATAACTGTTACATGTTTGTTTAAACCTTTACCAAACATTAAAGTTTAGTCTTAGTACAATTATTAGTAAAAATTGAAAGCAAATACATACAACAAATCAAATATGACTCAAATGATGGAATTTGTCTATGAAAAAGTAGAAAACATAGTTGGAAAAGGAGATAGTGCTTGTTACCAGTATTTATTTCCCACAATGCTTTCATAAAATTGTCTTTCCTAAGGTCACAAAACTAAATTTGTCCATGAAAAGATCAAGAAAAGAGTTGTCCATGAAAAGGTTAAAGTGTGTGGATAGACAAATGGAGTAGGTATTGTAAGCAAGCACTTGCTACAGTAGCCTAACAGAGAATTTATACCAGGGTTTTCCTTGACAAACGATTTTGTGCGTTTTGACGCATTTCTAATTTTGTGCGTTTTGACGTATTTCTAAGGAAAATGATTCGCATTTTTTTCAACAATGCATCATTGCTGATGCACAAATACGACAAGAGGTACTAATGATCGTATATACTACCGACCCTGTTACATTGCGAGTAGATGAAAAATCTGGAGTACGAAGAGAAAATGGGACGAAACACTGCACTGTGTATGGATTTTACTAGAATACCATCAGTCTTTAAACGGGTCTTAACTAAACCAGTCGATCTCTAATGAAAACAACAGGGCTCTGTCAAAACTGACGTCATTCTTGCTGTCTGCAAGGAAAAAGAGCCCTTAAACAAAGATCAGATGGTAAAACGCATGGTAAGAGCACCCAGAAACACATTTCAACGTCATGAGGGTTTACTGTAAATAAGCTGAAGAGATACACTTTGTTATTTGTTGAAAACAGCAGCATGAATGCGACCCCTGTGTCGAAACACAGGATTCGGACATTTAATTGGTGAAAATTTTGGGCCGAAATGGATATTCTCTATCAAGAAAAACAAAAGAGACTTCCAAAAACTGGCCAACAACAAGCTAATTTCACCAATTAAATAGTCGATTCCCGTGAGAAAAACAAATCAAAACCCTTTACCACAGAGAGAGGCTGCACAAACTTCGAAATCCAACCATTGTGCATCATCAAAACACTAGCGGTCATGATGATACCCTTGAAAGATTAAAATTACTTAGAGATATGACAGTTTGTCTGCAGCTAGAGCATATTTGCTTGTTAAAAACTGGCGTAAAATATAGCATACTCCAGATACTCTTTATGAAAAAGGTGCCGATTGGGCTATAAGCTCACTCTATATAGAGAATCTCTTGTGTTTTTATGTATCTATCGCCATGTAATAATACATATATATGGTATACAAAGATTTGCAGAGAATAGAAAAAAAAAAAAAAAAAAAAAAACACACACACACAGTTTCACAAATAACAGCTTTTGTATAAGCTAATTCCATTTTGTTGTGACCCCCACAAATTCCAAAATGACCCCCATTATTTTTGGCAAGGGGGTCACAATGAACCCCCCCCCTGTTTTTTTTGCCAAGGGAAAACCCTGATTTATACAACAGTTTACCATATAACCAAAATTTAGACTTGTCTACATTGACAGTATCTGCAGACCACAAATCAAATGTGGCTACAATGTCAGGATTTGTCCATGTATGAACAGAAAACAATGTGGGAAAAGATGAAAATGCTGGTTACCAGCATTTTCTTCTTTTCCGGCATTGATTTCATAAGCCTTTTTCCTCAGGGTCTATAAACACTGGATTATGAAGTAAAAGGTTAAGAAAGCTTACCTCTTCAGGCATAATGTCATCTAGAGCCACTAAGGTAAGTGTAAAATTCTCCTTGTTGAACTGTATTTCAGCATTTGGCGTACAGCTGTGGTTACCTGTCATTGTGTAGATATAATGATAATAGATGGTTGATGTCTTGGACTGGGAAAGTCTATTGGGCAAGGCGTAGGAATTTTATCCGGTGAGCTACAGGAGAATGGGATACATTTCCAGAGCTAAGTCCAATAAACTTTTCGATCAAAGACACCAACCATCTACATGTATTCTACTTATCCGGTTTCTAATTTGTAACCCGCATTCAACTGAATCGAAATTTTCTTGAAATAACAAATAAATCAACACCTTTTTCACCATGAGGAATAAAGAAGAATACTGTAAAGCTTTTTCATACTAGAATATGCAGAAGCAGCAATTATGTCATGAATGATACTGATAACATCATAAACTTGAGGTTTACCCACAGAAACACTTTGTGGTTTAGAAGACAAATATAACTCTGGCTTTTGGTGTTTTACAATGACAGAAGAGCAAACAAGCATTTTCACATGTCGAAACTCTTTACAGACATTTAATATTCAGTTACAGCTTTTGCTGATGATATTTTCATTCCCCATCTAAGATGCTTATTTAGAGTAATCCCAGTTGGCACATTTCTAAGGTCACATGATCAACCGATGGATAACATGAAAAATATATGGCACCCTGTGATTAAGTCGAAATTACTGCAGATGATAGGATAAAATAAAACTACAGGCCATATTCACTTACTATTCAATTTTTTATTTTAAATTCAAACACCAGTCATATCATTTGCTGAGAGAGAAAATCTGATAGCTATGACAGAAAGTCTACTAAGTATTTGCTGAGACAGAACATCTCGGTCAACCATATATATAGTCTTAGAATTCTGTAACAGCTACTTGAAATTTCTTTTTTTAATACCTCTGGTTTAACTTTGAGTTGTGTGCCTGTCTTTCCTGTTTAGCTTGTGCAAGTCAGGAAACAGAAGATTTACAAACAGGATGTGGAATTTCTCTGGCTAAGCTATGCAACAGACACATACGTTTTGTAGGGTAGCTCAAAATGTTGCAACTTTAAGGCTGTCTTGGCTACAGTATCTCACAAAAATATCACATGATGTTGATCAGCATTTCAGACTGCCTTCCCTGAATGGTCTGATCTGGATTTTACAGTTTAAAGGCTTTTTAAGATGTTGTGGCAGAAGGAGAAAATGCTGGTAACCTTTTCCCAACCATTTCAAGAACAAATCTTATCATTTCATTTATCATTCAGTCATATAGCGGCTGCCAGTGCATCTATCCATAGAGTTCCTTTTTCCTCTTTCAAAAACAAATCCTATCATTTGAATCACATTTCATTTGTCTTCTAGTGACTAGCAGTTTCTCTTTATCCCACAATGTTTTCAAAAGGATTCTTCCTAAGGCTTGTTAAAATGCAGGACTAACGACTGGTAAGGGATTAAGCCACAAATTTTCTCTGACTATGTAATATTCAAAGGTAACTTACATGCACTTTGCATTCTGTATAAACCTGCCCCTTCACAGTTCAGAAACGTTCCCGATACTGTAACATACAGAGAAATTAGTGTAAATAAAACAGAATAAACAACATTTAGAAATGTCATGAAAATATCTGATTATGTGGTTTGAATGGTGTTTAACGCCTTTTTCAACATCATTTCACTTACATTGTGGCCGCAAAAGCGCCCGTTTATTTCGTTCTTTTTCACAGTGCTTAACACAATCTTTCGTCCAAGCCGCATTCTGCTTTCCCACATAAACATTACTGAAACAATGTTTAGCTGTGAGAGAGGAATAAATCTTACAACAATGACTAGCATTGATCCTCTGACATTTTTCTTAACTGACAAGAAAATAATTCAATGTTATTTAAAATTCATATACAAAAGATAACAAATTTATAAAATAACCTTAATCAAAATTGCTGGTACCTACTTTTGTAGCTCATTAGATGACATAGAGGGATTGAGACCCAGGGGTTGCTGGTTCCATTCCAAGCCATGCAAAATTATTCTGGGGATTAACAGTATTCATTGAGACAAGATTTATTACTTTCTAACCCCATTGTTTAGACAATGTTCATTTGGGAAAGCAGCAAGCAACTTAGAATGTTGCATGAGGTACTTGTAAAAGAAATTCCAGGAGAGCATGCATAGATGCACTGGCCACCACCTCAACTGAAAACAGCTTTGAAGACCTCACAGACCATAACTTAACCCTTTACCAAATGACAAAATTTTAGACTGGTCCAAATTGAAAGCACTTGCAGACAACAAAATAAACGTAACTCAAAAATTGAAATTTGTTTCCGGCTGGGTAGAAAACATTGTGAGAAAAAGAGAAAATGCTGGTTACCAGCATTTTCTCCTTTTCCCACAATGTTTTCAAAAGGCTTCTATCTCAGGGTCGTAAAAACCAGGGATTGTTTGGGAAAGGGTTAAGTCACTAGTTTTTCGTGTCACATATGTGTTTGCAAACTAGAGGCCCTTGAGGGCCTGAAATCGCTCTACTGGCAGTGATTTTGCTTTTTTGCTAGCATACATTATGAATTCATGATGCAAACAGAAAAAAAAAAAAACCACAAAAATGTGTTCTTGCAACTTGGCTTGAACCCACTAAGACAGCATAAACAGGAATGGTGAATTGAACAAACAGTGAAAAAAAATTGAAGTGCAATTTCTCAAAACTAATTGTTTGAAATCCAGCCAAATTTGATAGGCTTTCAGAACGCCTTGTATTAAACAATCCTAGCAAATTTTAAAGAAATGTGACTAATAATGTGGACTTTGTTGAGTAAACGATACTAAGTCATCAAATGGCTGCTTTTCCTGAACGGTTTTCTAGATTTTCTTCACTTTTAATAGAGTTCAATCCCTTGATGAATCAAATAATCTCTGCAAGTTTCACAAGATTTGGATCAACACTGTGGACTTCATTGCCTAAACAAGAAATGGAAATTTTCAACTCTGAATGGCTACTTTTCCAATACTGATTGTCAGATTTTTTTCAAAATCAATAGGGTTCAAGCTGTTCATGATACAAAGCAACTGTGCAAGTTTCATGAAAATCCAATCACAAATGCTGACTTCATCGTGTAAACAAGAAATGGAAATTTTTAACTTTAAATGGCTACTTTTTCCATACTGTTTGTTGGATTTTTTTCAAAATCTATAGGGTTGAAGCTATTGATGAGATAAACAAACTGTGAAAGTTTCACAAAAATCTGATAACAAATGCAGACTTTATCATGTAAACACGAAATGGAAATTTTCAACTTGAAATGGCTACTTTTCCCATACTGTTTGTTGGATTTTTTTCAAAATCAATAGGGTTGAAGCTATTGATAAGATAAACAAACTGTGCAAGTTTCACGGAAATTTGACCACAAATGCAGACCTTATCGCGTAAACAAGAAATGGAAATTTCCAACTTGAAATGGCTACTTTTCCTATAATGTTTGTTGGATTTTTTTCAAAATCAATAGGGTTGAAGCAACTGATGAGATAGACAAACTGTGCAAGTTTCACAAAAATCTGAACACAAATGCAGACTTTATCGCGTAAACAAGAAATGGAAATTTTCAACTTGAAATGGCTACTATTCCCATATTGTTTGTTGGATTTTTTTTCAAAATCAATAGGGTTGAAGCTATTGATGAGATAAACTGTGCAAGTTTCATGAAAATCTGACCACAAATGAAGACTTTATCGCTTAAACAAGAAAAAGATGGACGGACGGACGGACGACGGAAACCACGCCATGACATAAGCTCTGCTGGCTTTCAGCCAGTAGAGCTAATAAAAACCACATCATATGAGGGAGAAAAAAAATATTCCTTATATAAGACATTCATCTGAGTTTGTTTAGTTAAATTGATTCTTTACCAAACAACAAAATTTAGACTTTTCTGAATTGAATGCATTTGCAGACAAAACAATAAATATGACTCAAAAATTAAAATTTGTATCTGGAAGGATAGAAAACAGTGTGAAAAAAGGAGAAAATGCTGGTTACTAGCTCTTTCTCCTTTCCCACAATTTTTATTCAAAAGCATCGTTCTAAAGGTCAGTATAACTCAGGACTGCATGGTAAAAGGTTAACTCTTTACCAAACAACAAAATTTTAGACAAGTCCAATTTGAAAGCACTTGCAGACGACAAAATAAACGTAACTCAAAAATTGAAATTCGTTTCCAGCAGGGTAGAAAACATTGTGGGAAAAGGAGAAAATGTTGGTTACCAGCATTTTCTCCTTTTCCCACAATGTTTTCAAGAGGCTTCTATCTCAGGGTCGTAAAAACCAGGGACTGCATGATAAAAGGTTAACCCACTATCACACAATCCCAACTTATAAAGACCCTGTAGGAGAAGGCTCTTGGAAACATTGTGGGAATGCTGGTAACCAGCATTTTATTCTTTTCGGACAATGTTTTATACCCTTTTAAAGAACTTCAATTTAATTGCAACAATTTTGTTAAGCTTTCAATTTGGAAGTGTTCAGAATTTGTTATTTGGTAAAGGGTCAATAGACATACCTCTGTCTAGGTCTTCATACATCTGGTCTATAAAATTATCCAACTTCTCTCTTTCACTTTCCTCCAAGGCCAAGTTATCACAATTTTTCACCCAAACACTTATTGAACTATAAAGAAAAGACATACTCTTCAATTCTTTACCACAAAACAAAATGTTAAGACTTTTCTTTAATTCTTTACCACAAAACAAAATGTTAAGACTTATCTAAATTGAAAGTAATTGCAGACAACACGTTAATGTTGCTCAAAGTTGCTCAACTAATAAGATCTGCCTTTGAAAAAGTGAAAAAAAAAATAATGGGAAATGGAGAAAATACTGGTTAGCAACATGTTTTGAAAAGTTTTCTTGTTCAGGTTCATTAAAACTTGGGACTGTCTGGTAAAGGGTTAAACAATCAAATCTTTGTTTGGTGTTGAACTCTGTTGTCAAAAGATATTTCATTTATGTAATAGTAGCCAGTGCACCTATCCAGGGGTTCTGTGTGGACAGTTTTGAAAGAGTAGGATTCAAAATCAGCTGGTTCAAGGTTCAGTCTTCATCCCAGGCACCCATCTTGTTCACTGAAGCATTCTGAAGTGAGGCATTTAAGAACCCTTTTCCAGTGATGGTGAAAAGTGGAACACATCGGAATAAGTGAGATGTGAAACTGATGTGACAAAGAATGTTAAAGGTGGTATAAAACACCATTCAATCAATCATTCAAATAAAACTCTACTTGTTAACTTTCCTGCCTAAACCAAGAAGAAACAATGTTGAATGGTGACAGGAATAGCTCCTGTTTCACTGGTTTCTATATAAATACAATGAATTCTTGACTGTTGGAACATGTATGCTATGAACAATCTCTCCTTTTATCACTGTGTCTCCAAAACAGTTTTTCACAAAACAAACAAAAAGTCCAACACTATGAGCTGGCCTTTTTGCAAACAGTCCTGTGTCCCAAAAAGAACATATCACAGGAAAAGTATAAAATGATAGTTACCACCATTTTCTCCTTTACCTGTAATGTGTTTTGCCCTTTCACAGACAATTCCTATCATTTGAGACATACATATAAGTGTAATAATGCAAGTTATAATGTCTTGATCATTTGGACCATTATTATCTTTGACACTTGGTAAATTGTTACAAGATAGAAGACATACTTACCTTGATCCAATACCTTGCTGATTTGTACCCATCAGAGCAAACAACGATCTAAAACCTTCCGGTGTTAACCACTGTAAAGACAATTAACCCTAGATAAACCAAATAAATCAGATTTTATAATCATTGCATGACCCCAATCCTCTGTTGTGCCTTGTCAATAAAAAAAAATGAGCTGTGCTCTGTGACAAAGGGGCTTAATGAATTTGCAAAAAGTATCGACCCATGTCAGCCTGCGCAAATCGCGCAGGCTGACATGGGCCGAAACTTTTTGCTATCTTTGAATTTTCTGCATGTCAAAGGATAATTCTACCACTTGATTCAGTCAGTTGTGAGACATAGTGGATATTATCGATCTCTAATTATGAGATTTCTTGCTTGGTACGATGCATTACGGAAATGCTTTAAGCCCACTTTTGCCAGAGCATGGATCAAATGTAATTTATCTCCTTACCACACCATAAAACTTTAGACTGGTCCAAATCGAAAGCATTATGTAGATGACAAATTAGACGTCACTCAAATGAAATGTTTTGCATGTGAAAGGGTAGAAAAAGAAGTGGAAAAAGAAGAAAATGCTGGTTACCAGCATTTTCTCCTTTTTCAACAATGTTTTCAAAAGCCCTTTCCACCAGGATTGTTAAAACTCCAGATTGTGTGGTAAACAGTTAAATAATGCTTGCATACATGTATATACATGTAGATATATTCAGAGAGAAAAAAAAAAAAAATTGGGTGTTGCATTTTCAAGTCCAGAGTTCCTTATGGCACTCTTCCTAAGACGTACAGGTGTAAATTTAACCCTTTACCTCACAAATTTGAATTTAACCCTTTACCAAACAATCTTTGTCATTATTTCATGCTCTTTGGTAGTTTATCAAGAATTAATGGTGGATTATTGCTTGATATTTCATGGTTAAGACCAGTGAAAAATACCGATTTCATATTTTCTAACTCTTCAATTGAAGGCAGAAACATTAGTTCCTGTGCACTAGTTACCTAGGTAAACAACATGAGCCATTCAACCAGAGGGAAATATGACCTATTTAAACTGCACTTACCCTACATTTCTTGCACTTTATGTAATATAGTAAAGCGTTGTTATGTGAGGGGGGTAGGCCACGAGGAAGAAAGGATCAAAACTTATTTCATCTTGTGAACATCAGCATATCAGTGGTAACATTTTCAGGAGTGGCTGTGCCACTCGTGAAAATATTACCGATGATTTTTAATCGATGAAATAAATTTCGGTCTTTCACCGAAAAATTCAAATATCCTTTATATCATTCACTTTATGGATACACAGAATTTTACTGTCAAGTTTATTTAATATTGATCTCCTAAAAAAGTTGATTAAACTATTATATGACACCTAGGCTTGTTTCATACAATTTTAACCTACTCATTTAATTAGAAAGATGATAACTTAACATTCATGGCAGATCCTCCACTGGAATTACCAATAGTATTTATTTACTGTAGTCAAATATATAGAGGATATTTGTTTTCTGTTAAAGACTGAAATTCATTTCATTGAGTGAACATCATCTGTAATATTTTCACAAGTGAAGCAGCCACGAATGAAAATATTACCATATGATGGTCACAAGATAAAATTAAAAAGAAAAACACTTTACCTGTTGAATTGTACTGTCATAAAAAATATCTGAAACCATACTTCTGAGAAGTTCTAAAGATTCCTGAAATACATAATTTATATCATTTTTCCTTTACCCTTTTATCCAATAGGCTAATTTAAGAACCAGAAAAAGTAAGAAATTACCCTTTATGCAAAATTGTTTTTCATATGTGTTTATAGTTTAAAACTTTACCTCATTTTGATTCTGCTTATTTCTTAAGGATAATTTAACTCTTTAGCAAAAGACAAAATTTTAGTGTTGTCAGAGTAATATTAAGCAATTGTAGATGACAAATCAAGGGTGGCTCAAATGACAAAATTTGGCCTTGACAGGGTAGAAAACATTGTTGGAAAAGGAGAAAATGCTGGTTGCCATTATTTTCTTCTGTTCACACGATGTTTTCAAAATTCTTCTCCATCAGGGTTGTTAAAACTCTGGGTTGTGTGTTAGGCTTAAAAGCTGTTGACTGTGTATTTGTTTCAAAGGACAAGCCCTTGTATGTCAAGTTGAAAAGTTCAATATTTACTTATCTCTTTACCATAGGACATAGTTCTGGACCCAAGTCAAGTAAAAGCATTCGCAGATGACAAATTTAACACAGCTCAAAAGATGACTTGTGTCTTTGATAGGGTAGAAAACATTGTCGGAACAGGAGAAAATGCTGCTTTCTAGCATTTTCTCCTTTCCCTTCAATATATTCGAAAGCCTTCTTCGTTAAGGTCGTGAAAACTTGGGGTTGTGTGGTAAAGGGTTAAAGGAAAAATGTATGTGTTAACTAGGTCTATAAACAAATGTAAATTCCAATTTTTCCCAGAACAGTGAAGGAGAGGTTTATTTTTTCTTGAAGAAATTTTCTCTTTTCCTTTTTTTTTTCTTTTTTTTTAAGAGGCAAATGCATTCCTGCTATTACTTTGAATTAATCCTTTACCAAACTATCACATGTTTCAAAGACCCTAAAGAGGATAGCTTATTAAAACATTAAGGGTAAAGGAGAAGATGCTGGTGACCAACATTTTCTCCTTTTCCATCAATTTTTTCTGCCTTTTCAAACACAAGTCTGATTAAAGACCAACATTTGCCATTTAAAAATGTTTACAACATTGACAAGCCTTTACATTTTTTGTCCAACAGAGAGTAAACCAATATAATATTTAAAAAATTGCATGCCTGAAGCATGCTTTGTGAAAAGGAGGTTTAACCCGTCTGCAAAAACTATTAACCAAGATCGGCCTGCACAGTCCATGCAGGCTGACTTGGGTTGAAACTTTTTGCTTGTGGTCAATTTCTTCATGTCCAAGGACATTCTACCTCAAGATTCAGTTTGGTTGTCAGACTAAATGGATTTCATGAATTCATGATTATATGGCTTGCAACACGCGAAAAGGGGCATTCGGACATTTGCGTTAAGTGTCGTCTCGGATCAGACAGCGCAGTCCCCGCAAGCTAATCCGAGACGGCACTTTACAACCACATTACATTTTGTGCTACAGTAGACTTGCTCAAAACAGAAAATTACATAAAAACGGAAAGTGTCGTTTCGGATTAGCCTGCGCGGACTGATCCGAGACGACACTTTACGCAAATGTCCCAATGCCCCTTTTCGTGTGTTGCAGGCCATATATACTAATCATTAAATCCTCGATCCAGATTTGATTGCAAGCCATATGATGACTTGTTTGGTATACTGCATCACCAAGATGCATTAAACTCCCTTTTGCTACAGCACCGCTCTCACAATGCTCACCTGAAACTGTTTTCCCAGTAACTTGTGAACAGCATACTCTTCTTCATTCACTGTTTTATGAGCAAACTGTGAAAACAGTGCCTTTGTACCTGCAGGATCATCAGACTGAAGACAGGAATAAAAAAACTAAACATATTTTCCAAAGGCTGAATTATGTTTTAATTCAATGCCTCTTGCAGATGTTTTGTATTTTGCAACAGTCAATTCTGAACAAAATTTCAGCATAGTCAGATCCAAACTGGAAGCATTTCCAACAGACATAGTAATTGTGGCACAAATAATGGGTATTGTCTGTAAGAGATAAGAAAACATTGTGGTTACCAGCATTTTCTTCTTTTCCCACAATATTTTCAAAAGCTTTCTTCCTCAGGGTCATTAAAACTCGGGATTAAGTGGTAAAGGGTTAAAACCAGCCAGAATTTAGAATGGGTGACAGGATTTCAATAGGAATATTTTTACAAAAGGAAAAACCTGTATTGAATTATTTGAAAAAAATCATTGGTGAAGGAATCTTGTACCTGTCATTGGGTCAAGTTGACATGAATATTGACTGTACCTGTTTCACTAAACCTATCATCTTTATAAGGAGCATGATGCTGGCTGTTTCTGGAGGATAATGCATGTTTCTCCACACCTCTACAAGTTTATTTACAGGATGTTCTGGATCCTCTCGCGATGGACCCAAACACAGATATTTATGGTACGAGTTCCAGGCACTCAGTCTACACTCTTCACAGCAGTAGAGCACCTGTAAGTGGCATCATGAAAATCTAATTATAAAACTTAACTCCATCACTAATGACAGAGTTTTAAATCAACAAAATTTGAAAGCAAATGACAAATGAGTCTTAGATAATGGCATTTCTCTTCAAAATTTTATCAAAAAGCATTGTTGACACAGTCAAAACTGCTGACGGCCAACACTAACTGATATTTGCTTTCCTTTCCAAGAAAAAAATCCATCATTTTAGCCAAATTTGGTTTGTTTCCTACAAATAGTTCAACCATTCATTGACTTGTCGGGTAGACAGCTTTTTAAAAAAAAAAAAAATGCTGCTACTAAGCATTTTCTCCTTTTCCAGCAATGTATTCTACGCTTTCAAAGAAAAGCTCCATTGTTTTAGCCTTGTTCAATTCATAATCAGCAAATGCTTTAAATATAGAAGGGTCTAAACTTTGGCATCTAGTAATGTGTTAATTATACATAAGTCTAGAATTATACTGTCTCGAAAGAAAATTAAACTGTTGCAGTAATTAAGGTTGCCTTCACTGAACTGTTTCTACATTTTTTTTTGCAAATCATATCAGAGTCTTTTCAAAAAAAAATTCTTGAGACTCCCTCTATTTTGTAGAATAAGATCCAAGAGTATAATTGCATAATATTATAGAGTTGAGTCAGTAGGTATAAAACATTGAAAATAAAGGAAATTCACATTGAATCATCCCACCTGACATTGCGGACATATGACAATATGCTCTAACTTGACAGAACAACACTGTGGGTATGGAAGCACCAGGGAAGGATTATCTGTTAATCTCTGAGCCATGGCTTCTGCTGGTTCTAGTGACCTAAGGCAGTATTCACAAGCTTTATATCTGTACAACTCATTCCAGGAAAATTGGCAACTGACAACTGGTTTCTCCTCAAGAATCGATTCACCTGATTTTATAGATGCCTTGGCATACAATCCTTTTCCCTACAAATGGATGAGTTGGAAATTGATTAATCAAATATCATTTTAACTCAGGCTCTCTGTTCCACAAGCAAAACCCAATGAAAGATTTATTTAACATGCCTAACAAATCAGAATTGACTATAGATTTCTTACTGAAATCTGATTCCATAATCAAACAAAACAGTACCAAACAAAATTTTGTTTTAAAAAAATACATAATATGGTTGTTCATTCAGAACGCTTGCATCTCTTCAATGGCAATTCATTACAAAACAGAGTGGTATTGAATGGAAATGGATTAAGCTCATAAATAGGTAGTTTTGCACAAATACCCTTTTTCAGTGGAAAATTTATTTTTCTAAGTTAACGTCTGATATATATTTTATATTACAAATATCTAAATTTGCTGTTCACACAGCAACAAAAATTGATGTCAGAGTGTGTTAAAGGATGCTATGAAAGAACCAATATGGCCCTTCGTATACAATGACTGTCAAAATAAAATATGACGTACGTAGGGGCTAATAAGTAAGACTAGTCTTACAGTAACATCGTGATTAAGTACGCACTCGAAAACCGATGAAAGATTTATCTAACATGCTAGAGAAATTCGAAATGAGCACGTGACAAAACTGTATTACATGTTTTAGTAATTAGAAAAAGAAAAATAGTCCAACTAGTTCTGTTGATAGACTCATCACCTTTTTGACATCTAAACTTCTTACGTCCACAAGTGATTCCATGGGCGCCGCCATCTTTAGTTGTTGTCATTGTTCGTTGTTGTTGTTTCGATTCGAGGATAGTTCGTCAATCTATGAGTTCGTGTAACTGATAAATAGTTAGGGTAAACGTGAAGAGTTTGTCTTAAAGGACTCTTTCTTCCAGTTGTTATTGACCATATATATTGTTTAGCATTTTTGGGTGTATTTTCAGTTAACAACAGTGTACAGGTATAAAAAAAATCATAATTAAATGATACTTAAGTTGATTTGAAATGCATGCCCCAGGTAATTTACTATCCCTGATTTTCCACATGATTATCGTTTATTTTTCGATCTTATTCTTCCCCTGCCGTCATTCTAAAATAAGAAAAAAAGATAAACAGTCACACTTTCTTGCTTTTGCAAAGAACTGATTTGAAATGATGATATTGATATATCTTTATAGCAATTTAACCCTTTACCAAACAATCCCTGGTTTTTTTCAACCCAGAGGAAGGAGCCTTCTGAAAACATTGCGGGAAAAGGAGAAAATGCTGGTAACCAAGTCAAGTTTCAATTTTTGAGTCACGTTTATTTTGTCATCTGCAATTGCTTTCAATTTGGACAAGTCTAAAATTTTGTTTAGTAATGAGTTAAGCATATCTCTAGCACCTTTTATTTTTAGAGTCCTATCAGCCTTTTTTCTTGACAGAAATCTTCCATTTATTTTGTTTTGACACTTCCTCATTTACACATCCCTGCAACTTTCTTGCTGTTTCTGTTTCACATTTCATCTTGCCAACTTTGTTAATGATTTAATAACAGAAAACTCCATTCGTACCTTTCCCCCTAAATATTGCAAGGTTGACCGTGATTTCCATCGCATTACTCTATTTACCAGCTGTTAATATTCCTAATATTTAAATTCTTCTTGAATTCTACTCTCGAAATTAACGAAAGCACCTTGCACTATAGTTGCATTTGACTGTCTGATCTTTGATCTACAATATGTCCTTTGCTAGAAACCTTCATTGATAAAAGCAACCATGAAATTGCAAATTATTTGGGTCTCATTTTTCAAACTGTAAATTGTGGTTTGTTTCATTTTGGGCTCTCAGGATTCATTAATACCTTTCGCGAAAAATAAAGGGGAGAAAAAGAGCACTGAAACAACTGACTTCACTGATAGAGATTGAAATAAATTCCTCTATCTGATAATTTGACAAGAAAGTTTAAATAAATAGAACTTGCCAGGACTTGATTGGGAAACTTGTGCATATTATGTGTTTTTCAGGAAGTGATCAGCAGAAGGATTAATTTTTGAGAGCAGATATTGACTAAGGATACCAGTAGTGATCTTTTAGAAAACAAGGCAGAATGTCTTCACTCATTCAGCACCATAGGTTAACTCTTTACCAAACGACAAAATTTTAGGTTTGTCCAATTCGAAAGCATTTGCAGACGACAAAATAAAAGTGACTGAAAATTTGAAATTTGTTTTGTGAAGGGTAGAAAACATTGTGGGAAAAGGAGAAAATGCTGGTTACCAGCATTTTCTCCTTTTCCCACAATGTTTTCCAAAGGCTTCTTTCTCAGGGTCGTCAAAAGTAGGGATTGTGTGGTAATGGGTTAAAAGAGGCTTTTTGAGAATGGTATAGATCTAGGTCAAGAGCAGACTTCACAGAATGTATAGTCTGATCTTAGACATACATCATCTGCTTATTTACTCGAGCCTTTAATATAAAGATCTGTATGAGTTTTGGTGCATTAACACTACCTAAGTAATTTGTTATATAAGACTTAAGACTTTGAAACAAACAGTATACATATCACATTGTAAGATCAGTTCTTCACTATTCAAGCATTGTGTGGCATCCCTTTATAAAGAAAGACATTGACAAATAATAAAAAAAACAAGGCAAACCAGCTCGATCACTTTGTTTTGAATAGCACAAAAAAAAACAGTAGTGTTTGTAGAGCCATGCTACAACAACTGTAATGGCAACCTCTTACAGACAGATCCTGAATCCAATGCTTAATAATCTTATTGCCATCCCCACTGTTGGAAATCATCAAAGCTTTGAAAGAAACACTTGGAGTCAAAGAAAATCTCTTACAGAACTGATGTAATGTAAAGTCACTGTGAGTAATATTTAACATTACAAGACCCATATCTTTAGATACTTGTTCATCCAAAAACCATTTTAGACTGGAAGTCTTTTCCAGAAGAAACCATAAACTCTGAAAAATAGCTAGGATTTATTACAAGAAAAAAAAATAAAAAACCACAATATTTTTATAAACAAAACTTAAAAACCCAAGTCAGTGCAGGTAACACCTAACAAAGCCTACAAATCAAGATTCTTGGTTAGTACAGATAACTGTACCCAAAAGCCATTTTACTTTTTGATTGGTCACCTCTGGTGCACAGTAAATGTCCAAATATGAAAAGAAGCACTGTAAACGTCTCGTTATTGAGACCAGTTCCTAGGTGCGATTTACTTAACAAATGAGTCTCTTTTGAGTAAGATACAGTTACCAAAAGCTCCAATTGGTTCACTTGAATAATGGTTGCTGGCAAAAATTGTAGGCTAAACTTTGCAGAACTTATACACACAACAGTGCTTACCACTCAGTCCCGACTTTAACAACTCTGAGGTAAAATACCTTTGAAAACATTGAGGGAAAAGGAGAAAATGCTGGGAACCAGCATTTTCTCCTTTTCCCACAATGTTTTCTACCCTTCCCAAAACAAATTTTAATTTCAAAGTCACTTTCTTCTGTCGTCTGCAAATGCTTTCAATTTGGCCTAGTGTAAGCTTTTATCATGTGGTAAAGAGTTATATCCCTCACTAGATATCATTCTGTTAATGATAATTACTTTTGACATTTGTTGGTTGATATGAAACGTGAGTAAGATATTGTTTTTAATTGCCAAAAGGTCAAGATGGCTTTCTATCAATCATTTCATGGTCTAAGGGAGAAAACTAATACGGCCTTCAACTGTAAATCATGAAGAGTGGCCTCCCTTAATATGAGCCACTTCCTCTAATTATCAGTTCTTCTAAAGAGTTTTTGGTTATCATCCCGTAATCTGAGCCCACTTCCAACTATTAATTTTTCTAAAAAGAGTTGATTTTGAGTTAAAATTAATATTAGACTATAGATCTTAGGGATGACAAGAATTTGGCAAAGATTTCCAACGTTTACAACCTCATGAATGCACTTGGTTTGTGAATTGAAGACTGCTTTGCCCAAACGTCGAGTGAACAAATGGATCGCTATTATTTTGTGATCTAAATTTTACATGAAAGAATAAATTTGTATTCATGGTGAAATCTTACATTGATATGATCCAAACCGTTAGATCTATTTCCCTCTTTAAATTTTGGCGGATGTTATGTTAGTAACAAATATGGCGAAATACAGGGGAGACTACACCTTTTGGTTACGAAAAAATATTTAGATTATATTGCTCTTTTTTTCTGTCCGTTATATTCAAATCACGCGTATTATGATCGAAACAAAATAACATATAAGAACTCGTTACATCTGGACGGAAAGAAAACGTTTTCTGAACCGATCATCTCTGCACAAGCTAATGAACGAACAACGCGTTTTAATTGTCTTTCCTTTTTACCCGGTCAACATCAATAAGGAAAGTAACTCCTTCATGGGAAAGATGAAGAAAATGTAAGAGTTTTCTCCCTTAGACCATAAATTGTTTGGCATAGTTAAAAGTCAAGCAGTAAAGGAACTTTGGATGACAATTAGTAGGGGTCGGAAGTATGAGTTATTTCCCTTAGACCATAAATTGCTTGGTGCTTTTAAAAGTTAGAAAAAAGGATCTTTGGATGACAACGAGTAACAGTCAATGTCATTCAGCAAATCTTCCTTGGGGGCCCTGCGTGGCTCCGTGGTAAAGTTTAGGACTTGTGACCTGAAGGCACTGGGTTCGAGCCTCACTTGATCCACTGGGTTTTTTGTGCAAGTATCCTTGGCAAAGACACTTCAGAGCCCTAGACTAGTACTGGGGAAAGCCAAAAAATACATGAATATGCGAGCTGTTGCCGTGATACGACTGATATAATGTTAAAAGTAGTGTAAATTACCATTCAATTACTCAATCAATCGGCAAATCTTGGGCAATCCGTTTTGTTAACTACATCTGAAGTTGACCCACTCGTCACAATTCAGCTGATTCCGTAACCACATTTAAAATTTGACAAACAGACAATCCAAGCTTTGCTGAATTACTTCGCTGTGTTTTGAAGTACTGTGAGTCACATTATCTTAAATATGGCTGCACTCATTAGTTGGTGGAAACTTTCAAAAGAACTCGTAGACCACTGTTTGTCAATGGCAGTGTATTTGGAGGGGTTTTGATAGAAAAATGTGAATTGTGTTTTCTTTTTTGTGTGTAGAGCCTGATGATTTCAAAAAAGGTATTTTGAAGTGGTGCACTTCTGATGAAGGAATGTACAGTATAAGTGCATATCACATTATCCATTTGGCAAACATCAGGTGGTAAGTTGATCAAACCAAATAGATGAAGTTTCCGAATTGTGACAAGTGATCACACATTGTGTACAGCTGAGGGATTTGATCAATGAATCACCCGAGGTTTACCAAATGGTAAGATAGGGATAAACTGGTACCTGTTGTATCTCCCATAACCTTCTGATAGAAGGGGCTGGGGTGTACATAAGATAATAATGGGAGTTCTGAGGACAATACATAATTTTGGATAAATGAAGAAGGAAGATACGTTTGCTAGAAAAATGATAATTTTAATACCTAAACCATTACTAAAGTGTTTATATGTAAAGAGTATAATTTGTATCAAAGTGACTTGATTCAGGTAGAAGCATTAACATTGCATAGAAAACATGTGAAGAAAAAAGAAAATATATATGTATGTAGATTCAAGTGAACATTTCTAGCAAAGCTGGGCTTATCAGTAACTGAACTATGTAAAGAACAGAAAATTAATAAAGCACTTTCCAAAATATAATGTTCGTATGATTTGTTTCTAATGGTTTTTAACACCATTGGCCATATTATTTCAGTTTTATCATGGCTACCTGTGCACCTATCCATGCTATCACAATATTCTTCTCAAGCCACTGGCTGCTATCCCACATAAAAGTTTGTATGAAATTTTAAGTTATTCCAAAAAGTTTGTAGAAGATTCTTTATTTTCTGACTTGATCATATTGAACAATGAACAAGTGTCACAGTATATCTTAACCTGTATGCTGCTAAGCACAACTCAAGGACCTTTTACGGACAGTGTAGATCAAGATCAGACTGCACAGTACATGCAGTCTGATCTTTCATCCATACCGTCCAATAAGTAGATATCTTTCCCACTCAAAAAATAATTTTTAAATAGCAAAATTTATGTGTTTACTATTGGCTTGAAAGTTTCATTTCACTGATTTAGCAGGACAAAGGTTAATGATAGAGTACCGGGTAGTCTCTGTAATATTCTTACTAAGCTTTGTACAAACCAATTGACCTGTTACCATACGAAACATGGTGATCTCTACATGCAGCTTTGACACCTCTGCATCATCACTCATTTAACACTAACATTGTGTGGTGATTGAGGTTGTGAGGTTCACCGTCGGCCTTGTAACAAAAGGTCCCGAAGTTCGATACCCATGAGCGCGTGTCAACTTTGGGATTGTTCATAGGCCCATACATTCGGCGTGAGTACTGGTGTATTTCCCAGGAAGCAGAAATCGGGAGAGATTAGTACAAGTTGTAAGGATTTGTTTTTCAATCCATGTAAAATAAATACATGTATGTTTAAACCCTAAACATTGATTTGGTGACAAACATGAACAGTAACATTTCTTACAAAGAGAGCCGATATATAAATATCCTCAACACAAATGCAATATTGCACTATTCATTCAACATAGACAGATTTTCAGACACTTAGAAATTCTAAAATACAAAAAGAACAAGGGAAAACAAACAAACAACAATATCTTAAACCGTGAAATCTTCAGACAGCACTTTAATGTCAGTTCTGGAGCCTTTCATAGTTAGATATGAAAATTTAAAAAATGCAATGTGTCTGCTGTTTCAGCTTTAAGAAAGAAAAGCAGAATCCACAGAGTACAATTTGTTGATGCATGGTTTTTGTGCTTCATGATTCATAAAAGTTACCCTAACCCATTGCTTTACTAGGTAAATTTAGAACTACATGAAACAATACCACACTGAAGAGAAAATTGCAGGGGGAAAAGTACTCACAACCCCTGGACTACAAGACCACATATTACCCCTGAGCTTTTGGGGCTCAGCTCCCAATTTCAGTCTGTCAAAGTTACACACATAAAATTATGTTGATCTTTAGAGTTTACAGCAAGAGGGCCAACGATGGGCCTGTATTGGTCCACTAACAAAAGTACCATTCTGGCAGTGGAGCAAATAAAACTGAATGGCTAGTAAGTAGATTTAGTCTTTATGATTTTTTTACTTTGATACTTATCTGACTGATACATGCTTTGCTTGCAATAAGGTTCTAATAGAATATATCGGTAGTGTGTGATACTGATAAGTTATGATAAATAATTGTATATTTATTTCACCCATAGAGTGCCAAGTAACTAAATGGATATTTTCAATCAAGAAATACACTCCAGACAATTGCAATTTTAAATCTGGCTTTTTGTTGAATGTCTCGGTAAAGCAAACAGTTTAGGTCTAAGATCAGAAGGTACATTTTGCGCAGCCTGATCTTGATCTACACTGGCCCCATAGGCAACTCAAAAGCAAATCAAAATGTTAAAACTTACTACTCTAGTTCAAAGTTATGCTCTAAAGCTCAGTACAAAGACTGCTTTATAAGCTAGCTTCTGCTATTCATTGGTTACATAACAATAGACATACACTGTATTTATAATTAGATATATGTTGACAAAAAAATACAAATAACAGTTTGCTTTAACCTATAAAGTATATGACAATATCACAAAAATTAAACTCCCAAATAGACCATAAAATTCTAGACTTGTCCCAATTAAAAGTATTTGCAGATGACAAATTACACACAGCTCAAATGCAGGGTTGTCTCTGGAATGTTGGAAAACATAGAGGGAAAAGAGAACATGCTGGTTACCAGTACAACACAGATTCAATTAATGAAGGCTTAACTCTTTACCAAACAACAAAATTTTAGACTAGTTCAAACTGAAAGCATTTGCTGACAACAAAATAAATGTGACTGAAAAATTGAAATTTGTTTTGGGAAGGGTAGAAAACATTGTGAGAAAAGGAGAAAATGCTGGTTCCAAGCATTTTTTGCTTTACCCTCAATGTTTTCAAAAGGCTTCTTTCTCAGGGTCATTAAAAGATGGGACTGTGTGGTAAAGGGTTAAATATTAAAGGCAAAATCCTGGTGGGATTTACGACGTATGCAAACAAGCTGTTGTAATACCTAAACTGACCAAAGAAAAGTAAATACATGTAACAAAGCAATAGTTATATAATTATGTGAATGAATTTATAACAACTATACAACCATTATCATCTTGCAACACTAGCACCAAAACTTCCATCGCTTGCACAACTTAAGTTGTTTTGCAGGCAATTTACATCAAAAGTTTTAGACTGTCTTTTGCAGCCAGTGTTAATGAAGATTTGACTGCAAAAATCATGCAATCTAATCTTGGATCTACACTGTCTTCTACGCTGTGAAATTTTGTGCCAAAAATAACCTTAAAATTTCACAATACCGGTCTTATTTCTTTGTCTAGAAAGTCCTAATTTTCTCATTTAGCACTCTAATGGTTGCTTTTTTTAATTCTTTACCTCCAAAACAAATCTGCAGCAGACAACCTTAAAAAAATCCTTGTAAAATATGTTATGTTCAACATGAACAAGTGTTTCATGCATAAGTGAAAACATTACTTGTTACAGTCACCCCCTTTAGCCAAAATATTTTTTAAAGTTTCTTGCTGCAGAGGAAAAAAGTTGTCTGCAGGAGATAACAAGTTTATATGACTGATATCTCTCAAACCTGTCTACAGTATATAAACAGAGTTACACATTTATTTCATGTTTCTAGTGTGAAAAATTTAGCGGTTCATCAGTAATATCAACAATACTATTGGGTTACATATACAACTGACAAATCTCAACCACATGAAAAAATGGCTATTTTCCTTTCATTTTCTATAAATGTCTTGTGAATAGTGTGACACAATGCCACCCAAGCACCAAAACCATTTTTTTTTTTGTCTTGCAGTCTTTCAGTTATAATTTTTGAAAACATTTTGGTTAAAGGAGAAATCCCTTGTTACACACAATTTAACAATAGCCACAGCGTTTTCATGTATTAAACTTGATCAGCCACATTTAGCAAAGCTTGTTTCAAAATCATCCATTGCAAATTTGTTTCAGGAGGTCAGTGGTATCAAACGAAAGATATGAGCCACGCTCTGGCAAAAAGGGGCTTAATGCATCTGGCGATTTGTACCGAGCAAGTTGTCACATAATTATGGAATCGTAAAATCCATTTTGTCTAACAAACAACGCAATTATGAGGTAGACTGTTCCCTTGACGTGCATAAAATTCACCACTGGCAAAAAGTTTCGGCCCAGGTCAGCCTGCGCAGACTGTGCAGGCTGACCTGGGTCGATGCTTTTTGCAGATGCATTAAGCCCCCTTTTCACGGAGCATGACTTATATAAATATACATGAGCCATGCTCTGGCAAAAGGGGGTTTAATACAACTCCTTGATTCATTGTACCAAGCATGTCATTATATGAGCATGGATCCATGCTCTTCATTTCATGTAACAAACCAATGTCTCATGACAAAGAATGGTCCTTTAACATGCAGAAAATAGACCAATAGCAAAAAGTTTTAGCCCAGGTCAGCCTGTGCGGATTGCGCAGGCTGACCTGGGTTGAGACTTTCTGCAGATTCATTACACCCCTTTTCCGAGACCACGGCTTACACATATTTTCAGTGAATTTTGAAAACTTGTTTTTCCTCTTTCCTCACCCTCACATTTTGGACTGATCTGCAGCATAACCCTGCGGAACACACTGTGCTCACTATACGCATAAACTCTATTTGTTACAATGGTTCATATGCTTTCTTTACAAACACTTCTTATTGTTTTGATGTGTCTTCATACTAATACAGTAATTTTGAAAGAGTCTGAAAACTGAATATTATGTTTCAAACAACTAGCTTATTCACTGGCAAGTATGACATGACTTCAAAAGTTAATGTATAGGATAATTATCAAAATATAAATGCAATAAGAGAAAAAGACATAAATGAAACCAATATACACTGTTAGTTGATTTTTTCAATTTTTCAAGCCAAGTCTTTAGAAAATTGCAGTTTTTGTACACCATATGCAATTTCCCCTAAATGCTCTGTGTGCTTGTGTTATTCTAATAAACATTTTGAAATAGAATGTATAACAAATCTTTCCACTGTAAACATAGAATCCATATCTGCAGGAACAGGCTGTCATCAATTTCCAAGAATCCAAGCAGAAAAGTTTCCCTGTAAAGAAAACAAAACAAAAAAATACTTTTAATTTATAGCTGACGCATCTCCTTCAATTAATTGATTGTATGGTGTTTAACTCTGTTTTCAACATTATTTCAGTTATCATATTGCAGCAGCCAGTGCACCTATCCATGCACTCCTGGAGTTTCTTGTTACCAGCACTCTGCACAATATTCTTTCCAAGCCACTGGCTGCTTTCTCACATAATCATCGTCGAAACAATGGTCAACAGTGAGATCATCTCCTTTGAACTTTTTCTATATAAGGAAGACTTGCTGAGCTCCCACCGTAAAAACTTTGTGATTATTGAAATACATTCCATCATACCCATTATAGAACTTAAATCAACTAGATATTATTTCAATCTGAGAGGCAAAAAATAAGCTAAAAAAACAAAATGAAGTGAGTATTAATATAGTTAACTTAGACTTATCTAAATTTATATTGAAAGCACTTGTAGACAA
Organism: Hippopus hippopus; assembly: GCA_946811185.2. NCBI lineage: Eukaryota > Metazoa > Mollusca > Bivalvia > Cardiida > Cardiidae > Hippopus > Hippopus hippopus. The sequence continues at coordinate 39,014,383 of OX328106.1, forward strand.
CAAATTAAATGTGGCTATATAGATTTGTCTTTGAATTTGTAGAAAACATTGCTGGAAATGCTTAATATGATGGCTGCTAAATACAAATGCCCATAATCAAAGTTTTACCTACCATTTGAATTGACTTACACATTTAAGTAAAATCAATGCATGCTTAACTTTTTACTAAACCACAAAATTTTAGACTTGTCAAAATTGAAATCATTTGCAGACAACGAATTCGGCGTAGATCAAATGATGATTTATATCCTTGATATTGAACAAAACATTGTGGGATAAGGAGAAAATATTTGTTACCAGCATTTTCGCCTTTTCCCACAATATTTTCAAAAGCCTTCATCTTCAGGGTCGTTAAAACTCAGGATTGTGTGGTAAAGGGTTAAATAATTGAAACCTTACCAGATTCATACTTGAACCTATCTTAATCAAACAGTACTAACAGAAAGAGAATTCATAAGAATACAAGCAACATAAACATATTTTTTACTTTTGTCACGATGTTTTCAAAAGTGGTCTTTTGCAAGATACAAACAATAGTGTAAAGAAGTTAAAGATTCAATCTACGAATACTTACAGGGAATGAGTATATAAACAAGAAGACAAGCAGTATCAGCAACAAGACAAGAAGACCGATGATGAAATACCATTTGTAGTTAGCCCAGATAATGTAGCGTAGGGTCTTGAATGGAGAAGTGAACCAAAGGAAGGATGTCTCCGGTCGACTGAAACAAGAAAACGAAACTCACTGAGTAAAATATTCAACATTATGGATGCCATGCACAACTCTGTTTTGAAGACAATGTAGAATTTGATAAGACTAACATGCTGTAGGGTCTCGTCACAGGCCTATTACTGTAATACTTTCCCCATTGTCTTGTCACTATATAATACAATACAATACAATACCTATATTCAGTCTGTACCTCCAGAAAAGAAGAGGTACATATATATTAACCCTTTACCACACAATCCTGAGTTTTAACAATCCTGAGAAGTAGGCCTTTTGAAAACCATTGTGGAAAAAGGAGAAAATGCTGGTAACCAGCATTTTCTCTTTTTCCCACAATGTTTTCTAGACTATCTGATACAAATCTCATCATTTGTGCCATATAAGTTTTGGCATCTGCAAATGCTTTCAAATTGGACTGTCTAAAATAATTGTCATTTAGGAAATAGTAAACAAAGTTTTAACAAGGCAAAAATATGTATTTTAAGAAAGACATTTTGTGCTCCTATCATAAGAAAGAGAGGTATAGGTCAGATTTAAATATGTTGCAGAGACTAGTCCATGTAAATTATACATGAGTTTGGATTGATTGATAAAGATTGTAATAGAGTTACATAAATTTGCTAATTCAGACAGATCTTTTGATATCACCAGACATTAAAATTTGTCATAAGATCAGGTAAAAACTAAAAAAGACCTAAAGTCACATTATAACAGACCAATCACAATACAAATTGCAGGTACACATGTTCCCTTGAGAGGGAGGTGTCCATTACAATTCTACAAAAAATTGGTTGAAAGTTGTAGGCTGAGACAAGGACACAATACTGTGTCTAAAACCAACAACCCAATTCAAATAGTCCCCCTTAATTGTGTGTGTTTGAGAGTGGGATGGGTTTTATAAAAAGTCTACAACTTAATCTAGTTCTCTTTGGTTGAATAATAATAAGGCTTAAGCCAGAGCATCATGAACTTCTGGTAATGGTTGCCTAGAGTGACATAGGTTAATTACAAGAATAGATCATTGACATACTTGGGCTCTTCCAAGACAGGGTTCATATTGGGCTCATCTCGGGCTTTGCCTGCTGGTCTGACTTCAGATTCCTCCTTTGACAGCAGCTCAATCTCCATTTCAAGTTTGCCCTGGAATGTTATGAATAATTGAGTGACACTCTGGGAAAATGGTGTTTAACACATCTCTGTGATGCATATACTAATCAAGAAATCACATGATAAGATCCATTTCGTCTACCGACTGACTGAATCATGAGGTAGAATAGACATGCAGAAAATTTACAAATAGCGAAAAAGTTTCCACCCATGTCAGCCTTTACAAACTCTGCAGGCTGACATGGATCGATACTTTTTGAAGATACATTAAGTTACCTCTTCACAGAGCAAAGCTCATGTATAATTATATACTTTTATATTGTCCCTATATATAAATTTTTTTTCTTGGTCATCTTCACAACACCATGGTTTTTACGACCAACAGAAACTAGAGGCGCTTGAGCGCCTGTATCGCTCCACAGGCCTGATATTTCTATAATGGCGAAAGGAAGTTTTTAACAATTATCATTCAATCTTGCATTTTAGCTCACTGAAGAAACAATTTGGTAGACAACCACCATAGGAACTTACCTGCAAAACAACAATGAAATCCAATGAATAGTTTTAGAGAAGAAATTTTTCAAAGATTTTACTTTATACCATAAAAGGAAAATGAGTCTCCCATAAAAGCCATGTTTTTTGACAGATCTTTTTTTTTTTTAAGGAATTCTGTAAACCTGTATCTAAGGAACATTCCTGCAAAATAATAATGCTATCCAAATAGTGGTTTGGGAGGAGAAGATTTTTAAAGGTTTTTTACTTTGGTTGCCATGGCAACCAGAATTCTTCATGGAACACAATTATTTGAAGGAATTTGAAAGAGGACCACCAAAGGAACATTCCTGTGAAATTTGGTAAAAATCTAGTCAATAGTTTCTGAGGAGAAGTTTTTTAAAGAAAAAGTTTACGGACGCACGCACGGACGGACGCACGCACGGACGGACGGACGGACGGACGGACGCACGACGGACACAACGCCATGACAATAGCTCGCTGGCCTTCGGCCAGTGGAGTTTAAAAGTTTACACAATGATGAGGGAAAAAGAGAAATACCGTTTATTCTCATTTCTTTGTTTACCCATGAAAATCGTAGTTAGGGCAGTAGTTACTGTGTTATTCTCAATGCATTCAATACAAAGGAGTCTACTTTTTTCAATCTCTTGACAGACAGACAGACAGACAGACAGAAAGTCTTTTTCAGTACTTGTGTTTTTGGCAAAGGTTTCAGCATGAGTATGTTATGAAAGACAAGCATACATACGGTTAGAATTCGTTCCCCATCTCTTTCATCATAACATGGCCAGAATCCCCGCAGTCTTTTCTGCTCAAATAATGATACTGTCTTCACGCTTGTGTTGCCCATGTTGATGTCAGGTAACTGTTTTAGATCACATGATGAAGATCTTTTTGCTGGTAAAGGCATACGCTGGAGATTCAGCTCAATTGTTCCTGAGATAAACAGTGATGAAATGAGTAACTTCAATCATCCCAATGTGGACTCAAACATTGTGGCAAAAGGAGGAGTTGCTTGTAATGATGACTTTCTTCTATTGCCATTATTTTTCACAGGAAATGTATATACCCTTTACCAAATAATCCCATGTTTAAACGACCCTGAAGAAGCTTTTGAAAACATTGCAGGAAAGGAAGAAAATGCTGGTAACCAGCATTTTCTCCTTTTCCCACAATGTTTTCTACTCTTTAAAAGACAGATCCCATTATATGAGCAAAATCTTATTTCTCGTCTGCAAATGCTTTCACTATGGAACTGTCTGAACTTTTGTCATTCGGTAAAGAGTTAAACCTTATTTTGCTCAGATGCCTTCATCTTACAAAAGTATTTACATAGTCATCTGCTGCTAATTACCATACCTTTCACATGAAGGCAGGAGGTGCAGAGGTTCCAACTTTCGAAGCCTCTATAACTGACCCTATGGAGCCCTTTGAGGCTACCTGGCTCAACTGCAGATAAATAGTCAGACAAGTTTTGAAGTCTAAAAGCAGCTGTAGTCCCTAGCATGCTAGGGGTTGACACTTGACTTACCTAAAAAGTCATCAAAGGAGAATTTGTCGTTGTCCCAAATCTGACACATAAAGATGGGTGGTAACCTCTGCTCTGTTTCATCTAGACTCCAAAACTTCTCCTTAAAATGAACAGTACATGTAATCACCACTTAAAGTGCTAGATAAAATTAACTGAAAAGCTTTGAGCACATAGGAAAAATACCATATTATTGCAGGTTTTCTTCAATAGAAAAGACTCACCTCGTTAGACAGTATAGATAAAAAATCAGACTGCATGTTCTGTGCTATCTGATCTTGATCTACAAGATCTGGGAAAAACACATAGCAGCCTGCGGGCTAAATCAATTTTGCTGATGAATTACAGAAAATTTATGCAAGAGGTATCCTAGAAAATTTTTAAGAATTTTTTTAACGAGATGATTAATTCCTCTCTTCTTCAGATTGATTGATTGAGTGGTGTTTTACACCACTTTCCATGTTATTTCAGTCTAATCACGGCTAACAGCTGACATGCTCATGTATGTCCTTGGTTTCACAAGTACTAGGCCAAGGCTATGAAGTGTCTTGCCCAAGGACACTCCCACAAAAAACCCAGTGCTTCCAGTGAGGCTCAAACCAGAGCCTTCCAGGTTACAAGTACTACACTTTACCACTGAGTCACACAGGGTCCCTCTCTTCTTCAGAGGGAATAAAATGTTATTTATTGCAAGAATTATCAAGAATCATTCACATGATATGAGAGGACTATCAAATGCTCTACCATCAAAACAAGGTTTACCTTTTTCTTCACAACAATGCAGTTTTCAGCAGGCATGTATTCTATGGGATACACAAACCTCCAGTTAAAATTCCCTTCACCGTTTAAGGATCTAGAAGTATAAGGAAATATATTTAGTCCTACACTGCTCTAACCAGATTTAACCCTTTACCACACAATCTCAAGTTTTAATGGCCCTGGGAAAGAAGCCTTTTGAAAACACTGTGGGAAAATGCTGGTAACCAGCATTTTCTCCTTTTTCCACAATGTTTTCTACCATTTCAAAGACAATTTTCAGCATTTGAGCCACATTAAATTTGTTGTCTGCAGATGGGTTGAATTCGGTCTAGTCCAAAATTTTGTTGTGTGGTAAAGGGTTAATCCTTTTACAAACAACAAAATTTTATACTCTACCAAATTGAAGGCATTTGCAGACAACAAATCAAATCTAGCTACAGCATTTTCTCCTTTTCACATAATGTTTTCAAAAGACTTCTTCTTCAGGGTTGTAAAAAATCGGGACCATGTATTAAGTGGATAAAACAAGAATTCGAGAATTCATCATTCAAAACAATTCTTTTGATGCTTTTCTGAATATACAGTCACATTAATTTGTTTGTCTCTCATGAATGCCTTGTATCAAATTCATGACACAGATTTCACTCACGTTTAAAAAACATCCTGACTGATATCACCTGTGATTTATAATCTGAGACACAGATACAGTAAAACCTCTCCTCAAGACCACCCCGACAATACGAGCAACCCACTATTACGAATGATTTTTGTCAGAATGGAATTTTTCCTTCTTAAAGATCAATGATCACGAACCCGGAAATATGAGCACCCCGCTAGTCCGAAATTACGACCACCATTTTCAGTACCATTATGACTTTACCTGCGGATTTTAACCCCGTGAAACGACCACTCAATTTCCATAACTTCTTTACAACCAGCTAATTTTCACGTGTCCGTAATCGCGCACCACAGACTGTGCCTCATGTACGAATATTCTTGGGTCCGATGGAACTGACAATCAATTATCGATCTTTTGTTTGACTATCGACCGTTAATTGTAAGATGATTGTGTTAATTGATCAGGATGTTATGTAACATAATCAAACGACCTGTAAATTGATATTTTTAAACCATCGATTTGGCTTTCACGCGGTAATCAAGCGTTTATCACACATCGCTGACCCGGATGACAAACATGTGTACATCCGGGTGATCAAGATTTGTTTTTCATAGCCAGCTGATGTAATTTAAGACGCTTGTGTTTACTGGTGATCGAGATGGGATTATCATTTTGTTTTTGATACTTTACATACTGTAATTATACCGTAACGAATATGCGATTGTAAAACAAGTGACCACGACGACCGTGAGATCGACGATTAGCAGGACTGTTCGAACAATCAACTCAGATAAAAATGAAAAAAAAAAGGGGGGGAGGATTTTCCGTAGACGTCAAACATTCAGAGATCAGCACGTATTCAAAAATCTTTGTTTTAAAATGAAAATCGGCACACGAAGTAAAAAAGCAGATCAAACATGAGAATATGACAAGTTCTGTCAGTTATATTAGATTCTTTAGTCTTCAGATTCATTTAGTTAATTTATGTACATGCCTGGTTAAGGCAATTATGAACTGACATGCTTTTGCAGGTGTTTATTTAATAAAATTCAAGAAAGGTATAACTTTTCAATGAACATGAAAATGTTCTTGTCATTTTCATTTGTGTACTTAGGCTTCCCTAAATGAAATGCATTTACCATTCACACCATTTAGCCCTGCACAAGTCTACTCAGAGCAAGGGTTTATTTCAAAATGTATGCGTGTGAAACCCGAAAATCAGACCACCCCACCAATAAGACCGAATTTTAAAAGTACCACGGGTGGTCTTAATAGAGGAGTTTTACTGTATAACTAACATGTAATGATAAGTTGCATTTTGTTTCTCATGGATGCCTTCCATCTAACCTAAGAAACAGATATCACCTGTATTTTATAATCTGAGACACAGGTATCACTAACCTGTAATGAATATCAGTTTTCTGTTTTTCATCAATGCCTTGTATCCAACCTGAGACATAGATATCACTCATCTGCTCTCCTGTGATGGAGGTTTCTTCCAGTACCACATCCACAGTGTTATAGATCACAACTCGGAGTTCATACCTAAAGTAGGAGACAAAATACCATAAATATGGTGGGAGAAAAGAGGTCTCTAACTCAATATAAGAGGTGACTCTCTCGATTTCTGTAAAGTTCATGAATGGTTCCATGAATATTCAGACTATAATAAAGTCTGAAGTGATCAATTATGCATTAACTCTTTACCAGATGACAAAATTTTAGACTGGTCCAAATTGAAAGCAGTTGCAGGTGACAATTTGAATGTAGTTCAAATTTTGATTTCTGTCTTGGATAGTACAGAAAACATTGCGGGAAAAGGAAAAAATGCTGGTTACCAGCATTTTCTCCTTTTCCCACAATGTTTTCAAAAGGCCTACTTCTTAGGATTGCTAGATAAAGAGTTAAAAGATTCAAACTCAATTTGTCATTATGAAATGCAGTACAATGTTCTGTCTCTTCCTGGTGACGGGATTATCGCCCCATCCTGTTGGGTTGGTCCTAATGTTCATATAGATCTATTGATCATCTGTCAAGTTTAGTCTGCATGCTTAGATACAAGATTTCACAAACTAAAGCCTGCATAAAACTTTCTTCCATCAAAGACAAATTTTGAAATCATTGTTGAAAGGAGTAATACTGTTCTTGCAACAACTTTTTCATGCATTAAAACTGAGTAATTGCTGATTACTTATGATGTGCTAATACAAATATGTTTATGAATTTGTCTGCTTCATATTTATTTCAGGAAGTAATGAGTTAACTCTTTACCAAAGAACAAAATTGTAGACTTGACAAAAATTAAGCATTTGTGAACGACATATTAATGTGCTTCACATGGGCAAAAGTGTCTTTGAAAGGTTAGAAAACATAGTGGGATAAGGGGAAAATGCTGGTTACCAGCATTTTCTCCTTTTCTCATTGTGTTTTAAAAAGCCTTCTTTTTAAGTATTGTTAAATTGTGTGGTAAAGGGTAAAGGTTTCCCTGGCCCCCTAACCACCAATCATTCTGAACTGCACTCTTAGTCTAGTTTTCAAATTTTTCTAAATTTCAAGAGAATGCAATTTCTGATTGGCTAAACCTTAATTGTTATAGGTTATAGCCAAACAGACATTATGTTACTTTCTAAATTTAGAATTATATACTAAGGAGCTGTTTGGAATGGGCCTCTTTTCACCAATCATTCTAAATTGCATTTTTAGTCTAATCCTCAGACACAATCAAGGTACTGGTAACACAATTTCTGATAGGCTAAACAATTGGTTTTAGCCAATCAGATATTGTGTTACTTTCCAAAATTAGAACTATACGAAGAGAGCAATCTAGGATGATAAGTCAATATGGTCCCTGGTTCATCACATTATCCAAAAGAGCAGTCATTATAACACAAGATGACAAAATATTTGACCTGTCCTTATCAGAAGCATATGCAGATGACAAGTAAAATGTGGCTCAAATGATACAGTTTGTCTTTGACAGACAAGAAAAAAAAAATAAAGACAAGGACAAAATGCTGATGGCTAGCAGTTTCATCTTTCACCATTGTTTTCAAGAGCATTCTTCCTTAGGGTCAAACAGTAGTTTGGTTGTGGAGTAAAAGCAAGGACTATTTGGTTAAAGGGTATTCACTAACAGGGTAAAAATACTTAACCCCTTACCAATCAATCACAACTTTCAACGACCCTGAGGAAGAAGGCTTTAGAAAACATTATTGGAAAAGGAGAAAATGCTGTTAACTAGCATTTTCTCCTTTCCAACAATGTTTTCTACCCTATCAAAGAAAATTTACACCATTTGAGCCACACTGAAATTGTCATCTGCAAATGCTTTCAATTTGGACATGTCCAAAATGCTGTCGTTTGGTAAAGAGTTAAGGTGCCCCTGCACTACATGTCTTTGATAGTTAATGTAACAAATGAAAAAACATATATCATACTCTTTAGGTTTTCTTGCAGAGACAGAAAATGGAGGTCCTGGTTCCCCTACGGATTTAGGGAATACATCTACCCACATTTGTAACTTGCCCTGGAAAACACAGACAAAAAAAGAACGACATTAAAAACCCTTCACAACACCATATAATATTCATATTTCAAGTCTTTGCAACATTTTGAATTGAAAGGTTCATCAAAGGTGTATATATTTTACTGCATCAACTTTTCATCTTAAAACAGACACCAAAAGTTAAGACTGTTTCATACTGGAAGCATTTTGCTGACAACAAATAAAACGATGCTACAATCATGGGATTTGTCTTTTCACACACTAGAAAACATTGACTGTGTTAATAGGAGAAAATGCTGGTCCCTGCATTTTCTCCTTATCTCTTAACATTTTCAAGCTCTTTCTTCCAAAGGGTTGCAAAAACAGTAGATGGTTAAATTGCAAAAACAGTAGATGGTTTAACCCTTTACCGCACAGTCCCGAGTTTTAACGACCCTAAGAAAGAAAGCTTTTGAAAACATTGTGGGAAAAGGAGAAAATGCTGGTAATCAGCATTTTCTCCTTTTCCCACAATGTTTTCTGCTCAAGGCATTCACCATTCACCCTTTCAGCCACCTTTGATTTGTCGTTTGCAAATGCTTTGAGTTTGGACAAAATTTTGTCATTTGGTAAAGAGTTTAAGTACAAAGTGAAGCTGTTATCAGTTTTCTTTCAACCAGTATCAAAAATGGTTTACTCCATCAGAAATGGCATTACTATCTAAATTTTAGAAATGGACTTCTTTTGAAGTTAATGCTACTTTCCCACATAATGTTTTCTACCATATCAAAGACATATTACATTGCTCTCCTTTTGCCACAATGTTTACTTCTATAATAGAAATAAATTATCTAAATAAAACATATCTAATTTATTGTCTGCATATGCTTATGGTATTTACAAATAAACTTTTATCTTCTGATAAAGAGGTATATGTAATGGAGCAGTAAATATGGTTACCTGCTCAATGCCTGGCTGTAGGGGATTGTATAAAGGTCTAGTCTCCACATGTTCCTTAACAAGGGGTAGAGTATTCAGTATATACAAAGCCAGACGTTCATCAGCAGGTCCAAGGTGTGGAGAGCTTGGTTTACTGGTTTCTGCAATGAAGAACACAATTACATTAACCCTTTGCCACATGATCAGGATTTTTATGATCCTAGGAAAAAAATCTTTTGAAAACATTCTTGTAAAAAACAATTTGCTGGTAACCAGCATTTCCTCCTTTTTCTTATTTTCCATCCACATACTTTTTCAAACAATGTTTTCTATTCTTTCAAAGAAAAATCATTACATTTACTCACATTCTAGTTTTTTGTCTGTAAAAGCTTTACTTCCATGGATGAGCAAATAAAAAGTACTCTTTTAACCCTTTACCACACAATCCCGACTTTTAACGACCCTATGAAAGAAGCCTTTTGAAAACATTGTGGGAAAAGGAGAAAATGCTGGTAACCACCATTTTCTCCTTTTCTCACAATGTTTTTTACCCTTCCAAGAACATAGTTCAATTTTTTAGCCACATTTATTTTGTCATCTGCAAATGCTTTCAATCTGGACTGGTCTAAAATTTTGTCGTTTGGTAAAGAGTTAACTCTTTACCACATGATGGTAAAGAGTTAACTCTTTACCACATGACAAAATTTTAGACTGATCAAAATTGAGAGAAATAGCAGACGATAAAATTAAATGTTACAAAAACGGTAGGACTTGCTTTTAAAAATGGAGAAAACATTTTGGGAAAAGGAGAAAATGCTGGTTACCAGCATTTTCTCCTTTTCCCAAAATGTTTTCAAAAGGCCTGTCATCAGGGTCGTTAAAACTCGTGATCATGTGGGAAAGGGTTAATATAAATAATTTTTAGTATTTAAAAGAGATGTTTAAATGTTTCAGTAAACACATTGAAAAAAAAATGTTTTTCAAAACATCTCTTCCAAAAGAAAGAAAAAGAAACATGTATTGCAACCCTACACTTACCAAACTCAGACAGCTTATAAACCCGTTTGTTCACTTTGCAGCTATTATTTCCATAAAACATAGGCGCTGTCATATGATTCTTGGTACAATATTCCTCCAAGATTTGCTTTGGTTTCACTGAGTCACGCCACTTGTTAGGTCCTTCACTGTAATAAAAAAAATAATAATAATTTCATTACCTAACACTCTGTAAATCTAGTTTTATCTGACAGAATTTCCATCTGAACCAGCACCTGGAGTTTTGACAATACAACAATACATGGCAGTACAAATGAATACCAACAACAAAGAATTTAGCAAAGAATAAAGGTGATTTAACTCTTGTGGCCCAAAAAAGTATCCTTATATATAGCTCTTTTCTAGTTTTATTCCTTATAATGAAGTTTACAGATATGACTGTGTGTTCTTTCTCAGATGTCAAAGAGAAATACTGGACTTCAGAACATGTACAGAATATTCTGATGCAGTAACTTTCCTGGTGCTTATATTTGAGCTGCTCTCTGGAAAAAGTGGGTTTAATGCATCTCCATGATGCATTTTACAAAGCAGGTCATCACATAATTATGCATCCATAAACTCCATTTTGTATAACAAGCGACTGAGTCTGGTAGTAGAATGGGGCTTTTGACATGCAGAAAATTGACCAACAGCAAAAAGTATTGACCCAAGTCAGCTTGCACAGACTGCATAGGCTGAAATGGGTCAATACTTTTAGCAGATGCATTAGACCCTCTTTTCAAAGAGTATGGCTCATTTGCTTGGATCTTCAGGGGAAAATTTTATCCTGTGAGACCAAAGGTCTAAGAAATAAAAAATTTGCAGAGCAGCCAGAAGCAAATACAAGCACCAGGTTGGTTACTGAATTACAATATTCCTTTAAGTAAATCTACAAATTTTAACATCAAAATATTGCAAATATTAACAATGATGTCTGAAAGCAGTTAGAATTTGGAAAACATACTGGTCTAAATGGCTAATAACCTCCCTTTATGAAAGTTGTGACAATTTTTACCAATCAAATCAGAAACCTTGCTGCATGTGGGTTTTGCCATCATAACGTATTTAGAACTGTATTTGACACTGTATCGATACAGATTTTTTTTTCGTTGTGTCTGATTTTATCTGCAAGTGATGCATGTATTTGCACTGGAAAATGTTAAAAGGTATAAAAACGAATACCTAGTAATCCTGGTTTTATCCATATGATGACTGAAATGTGTTTTAAGTTACTCTCAGAAAGCAAACTAAATGCAAAGATTTTTTTATTGAAAAAACAAAACCTATTCAACTCTTAACCAAACAACTAACATTTTGTCCAAATCGCAAGCACTGAATTTTACAGTCAACAAAGAAAGTGGTTAAAATGTTGTAATTTGTTTTTAAAGGGTAGGAAACATAGTGGGGAAAGAGATGCTGGTCACCAGCACTTCCTCCTTTTCCTGCAAGGTTCTAAAATGGCTTTTACCTCAGGGCATGCATTATAGCAAGATCACCTCTACAGCACTTCAGACAAGCCTTACAATACAAAGAATTAATGTAAGCTGGCTAAATACTTACGTATAGTACGATTTGGGTATTCCACATGTAGCCCGATGTTTGGTTAACATTCTATTCTCAAGGTCAATCATGGTCTCTCCTATAAGGTCATCACTGCTAAGTAGGTCATAGTCCATGACCTTGATGGTCAAATCTTTGTACAGTGGCAAAACTGTGGTCACTTCAAACATTCTTGAGGAAGATAAACAGAATCGAATTTAATCCTATGGACAAATTCTGATTTATTTTCTTAAAGGAAAGTGGCATATTTTTTGAAAAGTTACAAGACTTAAAATGTCCCAACATGAGACATTAAGTTCTGATACCATGAAACTTACCAGAACAATATGTATTTCTCACTTGTGTTGTTAAGAGATTCGGACAATCCACAGGCATGTTGAAAACCTCAAAAACAAACTTGCAGGAGACAACTCCGAAAAACTTTTTTTTTTACATTACAATCAAGGTAAGATAAATAGAAGTTTAACACAAATTAGTCAGCAAAAATGTCCTGTCAAAAGTAAACAAAATTTCATCATGGCCAAGATATCCTATTGCCACAAAAATATTTTTGGGTAAGTCTGCTACACGACACAGTGATGCAGCTAAATGATATAAACCTTTACCCAATAATCCCAAGTTTGAAGTTGATTAACTCTTTACCAAACGACTAAATTGTAGACTAGTCCAAATTGGAAGCATTTGCAGACGACAAAATAAATGTGGCTCAAAAATTGAAATTTGTTTTGGGAAGGGTAGAAAACATTGTGGGAAAAGGAGAAAATGCTGGTATCCAGCATTTTCTCCTTTTCCCACAATGTTTTCGGAAGGCTTCTTTCTCAGGGTCGTTAAAAGTCGGGATTGTGTGGTAAAGAGTTAATTGATTGAATGGTGTTTTACGCCACCATTAACATTATTTAGTCATATCACGGCAACAGCTCAGATATTCATGTATTTCCTGGGTTTCACCAGTAGTAGGCTAGGTCTCTAAAGTGTCTTTAACTAGGCCACTCCCACTCAAATTTAAAGGAACTTGAGGATTCTTTGTCTGTCTGTATGGTGTTAAACGACGTTTTGAACTTTATTTTAGTTATATAGTGGCAACCAGTGTCTTATGCATGTTTTCTTGAGTTTCTTTTACCAGTGTCTTGCACAATATTCTTCCCAAGCCACTGGCTAGTTTCCACATAACCATCATTAAAACAATGTTCAGGGGTAGGACAGAAGTAAATCCTGTTGCAGTGATTATCAGCAGTCCTTGGAAAGAAATTAGCTAAACTATACATTTGACCCAGCAGGTCCCTAGCTGAAGCCCTGTATGTTGCTGACTGATCTACCAGGCTAGGCTAGGATCTCCTTGGAAAAAGCTTTCAAAAACATTTTCCAACAATGTTTTCTACCCTATCTAAAACGAATTGTATCAATTGAGCCAAATACATGTATAATACTTAAATCTGCAAATGCTTAAAATTTGGACAAGTCTACAATTTCTTTGACTGATAAAGGGATAATGTGTAAACAAACTTAATCTGTGAAAGGTTCTAGTAAGAGACAAACAAAAATTCCCATACTTTCCAAAGACAGGATTGATGGAGTTGGGAATATAATCATCTCTGCTGTCAACTTTCTTCTTACCAAGTTTAATTTCTATAAATGGATCAGCCTGAAAAGTTAAGTTAATAAAAAGTGTCTTACATATAAACAAATGCACACAGATCTCTACTTACACAATATCCTCTACTGGAAATATGTAATTGTTTGGTAATTTATCGAGAAAAAAAAAACTGCTATAAATATCACAACCATTACAAATATAAGGAAAAATGACAAAGACATAGGAAAAGTGTAACTAAATTACCTTACAGAAGGAGAAATAATGATTTTGTTTCTACATTTGACAACAGTCTTAATGCAATGGGCATATTACGTTTGGTTTTCAGTTCTATTTTGTATATCTGTGCAATACTATTTGTGCTGTAAACAGTGATAGAATTCCCTTGGTAATACTCAAACTAAGAACATGACAAAACACAGAAATAAGAAAAAAAAGACTTACCAAACCATTTGGATCATTAGGCTGCAGATCAATGGCCTGGATGCAGTAAATACGCACAATGTATTCTTCTGGCTCACTTGATGGGAAATTGCCCAGTAATTTGATGGGTAATTCTTCATTTGGATCTGATGGGAGTGGGTATACTTTAAACAAGCCCTGGTAGATACAGAACAAACCATCTAAGCTATCTTTTCATAATTGATTGATAGACTGAATGGTGCCTTATGCCACTTTTAATATTATTTCAGTCAAGTCAAAGTGACAACTTTTCCACAAGAAAGGGTTTTTATCTTTTTCAAAATTGTAAGAGCTTATTCCATTACAAAAAAAAAAAAGGATTTTTACAACCAGCAATTTTACAGCACTACTTAATTATGTTGAAATATTTACATGGTAAAAATTTTAGAAATGACCTGAAATATCTATTAAATGTGTTACAAAGACAAAAGGGCCATGATGGCCCTGAAGTTGCTCACCTGAGTCTTTTGATAAAATATAACCCATTTTCAATCTCTTTCAAGATATTACGACAAACAATGTACCAAGCTTTCATAATTATTGGACTGAAAATTTGGCATCTAGCTTATACACAAGCTTTTTTCTAGAATTTTTCTCCCTGACCTACTTTTTAGCCAAACATAGCCCATTTTCCCATTGTAGATATTACCAAAACAAAGATTCTGACCACCTTTCATAATTATTGGACAGAAAATGTGGCCTTTAGAGTGTACACAAGGTTCTTCCAAGACATGACATGGCAACCTAGCTTTTTACCCAATGTGACCCATTTTCAATTTCATCATACTGATCATGAAGACAAACATTCTGACTAATTTTCATAAGTGTAGGACTATAGAGCTACACAAGCTATTTTAAAGATTTGACCTGGTGACCAAGTTTTTGACCTGATGTGACCCATTTTTGAACTCATTCAAGATACCATTATGACAAACATTCTGACCAACTTTCATGAGTATTTGACTAAAATGTGGACTCTATGGGGTACACAAGGTTTTTCTAAGATTTAAGTTAGTGACCTACTTTTCGCCCCGACATGACCCATTTTCAAACTTGTCCAAGATATTATCAAGACAAACATTCCGACCAAATTTCAAGAGTTTTGGACTAAAAATGTGGCCTCTACAGCATACACAAGATTTTTCTAAGATTTGACCTAGTGACCTAGTTTTCGACCTGATATGAACCCATTTTAAAACTCGTCTGAGATATCATCGAGACAAACATTCTGACCAACTTTCAAGAGTTTTGGACTGAAAATATGGCCTCTAGACCATACACAAGGTTTTTATAAGTTTTGACCTAGTGACCTAGTTTTTGATCCGACATGACCCATTTTCGAACTCATATGAGATATCATCAAGACAAACATTCTGACCAACTTTCAAGAGTTTTGAACTGAAAATATGGCTTCTAGACCATACACAAGTTTTTTCTAAGATTTGACCTAGTGACCTAGTTTTTGACCCAGCATGACCCATTTTTGAACTCGTCTGAGATATCATCAAGACAAATATTTTGACCAATTTTCAAGAGTTTTGGACTGAAAATATGGCCTCTAGAGTGTATACAAGGTTTTTCTAAGATTTGACCTAGTGACCTAGTTTTTGACCTGACATGACCCATTTTCCAACTCATCCGAGATATCATCAAGACAAACATTCTGACCAAGTTTCATGAGTATCAGACGGAAAATGTGGCCCCTACAGCGTACACAAGGTAAAAGTTGACGCCGGACACAGCACGATCACAAAAGCTCACTATGAGCACTTTGTTTTCAGGTGAGCTAAAAAACAGGTTATGAATTAAAAGGTTCAGATATCAGTAATCTTTCATTCAGTGCTTACCTTAAACTGACCAATGATATTGCTTTCTTCATCATCATCATCTTTCCCTCTCTCAAGGTCAAAGGTTTCACAGAAATCAACAAACTCACCAAAATCTTCTGATTTCTCAAGTTCACAATCATACACCTGAATAAATATATACAATACAAACTATAATACACATAAACCAATTTACAACACTATCAATTACTATAAGGTTTTTGACATACCGCACAGTAGCATGGATTGCAAGAATGTTTACACTGTAAAGAAAAATAACAATACCTGGTCACTTTTAAACACTCTGTTTTAAAGTTTATTATAATTATAAAACACTATTGTTTCGCAAACATAGAATTTTCAACAGACCTGAATAAAAGAGTTAAAAAGAGGTTTGTGTGTACAATCATAGGCTCCATTGGTCCATCACACAATTATTACTAACACTAAAATGTTGTTGTTTCAATATGGAGGCAATGCCACAATGTGCAACTTTTAGTAACAGTATGCAATGATTAACGAATGAAAAGTGTTCTGTGTGGAACCAATGATGCTTCAGAGGCCTGTGGTACAATAAATATATAATGAATGTTTTGAGTTTCATTCTAATAAAATCTTCTGACTCCCTTAGTTTAGGATCATAAACATGCATAAACATATACTCCAAAAATGTTAATACAATCAAAAAGGCACTTTCCATCCAAAAGAAACTAAATACAAAATACCTTAGAAGAAAAATTTCATTTCAGCCTCTTGCTTACACACCCTCTTGCTACAAAGTCTTTTATCCATGACATATTAACCATTTACAAATCAGCTGTGTTTTGACCCTTTAACCAAACAATCCATAGTTTTCATTGCCCTGAGGGATTAGGCTTTCGAAAACAATATGGTAAAAAGGAGAAAATGCTGGTGACAAGCATTTTCTCCTTTTCCCACAGTGTTTTCTACCATTCAGAGACAAATCCAGTCGTTTGAACCATAATTACATTCTTAGTCTTTTGAAGGTAATTTCAAATTAGAAAAGTCCAAAATGTTGCTGTTTGTTGTTTGGTTAACCCTTTACCAAACAACAATTTTAGACTGGTCCAAATTGAAAGCATTTTACAGATGAAAAAAATAATTACTATTAAAAGATTTGAAAATGTTTTGGGAAGGGTAGAAAACATTATGGGAAAAGGAGAAAATGCTGGTTACCAGTATTTTCTCCTTTTCCTGTAATGTTTTCAAAAGACATATCTTCCAAGGTCATTAAAACTTGGGATTGTGTGGTAAAGAGTTAAAAGTTAATGACCCTCAGAAAGAAGGTTTCTGAAAGACAACAAGCTCACAGGACAAAAAATATAACTTTCTGAAAATTATTTCCACTATGTAAAACTTACCATGATCTTATCGAGACCTTTTTCAATGTATTTCTGACACTTCTCGTTGTCTCCAATGGAAGCATAGTATTTGGACCACCAGTCTATGTCCTCATAATCAACCTCTTCCTGGAAAATTTGAAAAAAAAACTTAACCCTTTACCAAACAACAAAATTATAAATTGGTCCAAATTGCAAGCATGAAAATTGGCAGAAGACAAATTAAATATGGCTCCAGTGATGGAATTTGTCTTTGAATGGGTAGAAAATATTGTGAGAAAAGGAAAAAATGCCGGTTACCAGCACTTCCTCCTTTTCCCACAATGTTTTCAAAAGCTCTCTTTCTTTGCATAGTTAAAACTCAAGTTAGTGTGGTAAAGGGTTAAGGCCTTGAACTATATGGCTTTTGAGCTACCTGCATTTTCTCCTTTTTCAACAATGGTTTCCACGTTTGGAAATCATAATTTCATCATATGAGCCACATCTGGTTTGTGGTTGAGAAATGTTTAAAATCAGGACAAGTCAAACATTTTGTTGCTCGGTAAAGAATAACCAAACCATTCAGAGTTTTTAACAACATGGAGGAAGAAAGCATTTGGAACATTGTGGGAAAAGGTAAAAATGCTGGTAAACAGCTTTTTTTTTTTCCCCTTTTCAAACAATATTTTCTACCCTTTCACATGCAATTTTCATCATTTGGGCACCAGTGTTGTTGTTGTTGTCGTCATCTGCAACATGCTTTCAATTTGGCCTGGTCTAAAATTTTGTTGTGTGGTAAGAGTTCAGGAGCCTGTACCCTTGACCTGCTACAAGATGGAGACAACAATTCTTTTTTTCCTCAAATAGAATGCCTGACAAGATCAGTGACTCGTTTCCTCATGAAATACATCTTGTAGCAAGCGCTTCTAAAATCATGATTGTAAAATATAGATTATTGATAAAAATGAAAGTGTACAATAACAGTTTTTACCGGTACATCAAACACACCCAACATCATTTACAATACCAAATGTTGTGCTTAATAATAATTTTTAAAATAAATACAATAAAAAGTTTCAAAAATGCAAAAAATAAATTTGAAATGAAACCTACAGTAAATCGAGCACCACAATATTCTAAATGTTTTGATCACAGACCTTGGCTGAAACACCCATATCAAATAAATCTAGAATACTGAATGCTGTACCAAACAAACCAGTAATTTTTTAACAACCCTTTTGAACAAGGCAATAGAAGTATTGAAGGAAAAGGAGACAAGAGCACCGCATGTAGGTGCCAACGGTTGGCTGCAGTTGCTTGATTTTTAGAGAAATTTGTAAGTCAAAAAAGGGGCATAACGATGTCAAAAATACTTTGATGATTATCTGTCCCTGATGTATGGTTCCCCTTTTGATAGTTAACAACTAGTCAAAGTTTAAAGCAAATATCTGCCGAAATCACAGAGATAATGTAAAAGTTTTTGCACGACAACAACGCAGATGAGGATGATGCAGATGATGAAGACAACGCCATTAAATGCTACAACAATACCTCGATGTTTTCTTGGAAAACAACCAAGCTAAAAACCCTGCTAACCTGCATTCTCCAATTCCTAAAATGTTTCAAACCTTTTCAAAGAGAAATCCCATCATTTGCAGTATATTCATTTTGTTGTCTGCAAATGCTTTCAATATGGAGGAGCGTAAAATATTGTTGTCTGGTAATTAGTTAACTCTTTACCATACGAGCAAAATATAGACTTGTCCAAATTAAAAGCATTTGCAGATGACAATTGAAGTATAGCTCAAAAGATGGAATTTGTCTGTGATAGGGTAGAAAACATTGTTGGAAAAGGAGAAAATGCTGGTAACCAGCATTTTCTCCTTTTCCCACGATGTTTTCAAAAGGTTTCTTTCTGAGAGTCGTTAAAACTTGTCACTGCGAGTTAATGGGTTAAAAGGGTTAAATAAATATAAAAAATAATTGGCACACAGATAAAGCATACAGTGAGATGATTAACTCTTCATTGGACAACAAAATTTTAGTCCAGACCTGTCTCAAATTAAAGTATTTGCAGACAACGAATTAAAAGTGGCTAAAACGATGGGATTTGTCTTTGAGGGGGGTAAAGGTAGAAAAAAATTGAGGGAAAAGGAGAAAATGCTGGTTACCAGCATTTTCTCCTTTCCCACAGTGTTTTCAAAAGTTCTAGCCCTACAGTTGTTAAAAACTCTGGTTGGTGGGTCAAATGTTAAAAGAAGGGGAAAAAAAGGTGATACTGTTATGTATAATAAAGGGAGAAGCCAATTGCTTGTAGTATGCAATTGTTTCTTTTCCACTTACTTTTTAAACAAAAAATTGTCAGTTGTCAAAGCAAAGTCTTTAAAGAGGTTGAAAAATATCATTCTTTCACTCTCAGATATTAATCAAAATGCAAACTACCAATAACAATGCAGAATCTATTTGAGAGATAAAGAGAAAATCTGAAAGATATAGGACAGAAAGGCTTGTAGTAATTAGAGAGTTAGTTTTTTTGATTCATTACTTTCTGCAGGAGGCTTTTTTGTCTTACAAGCATATCATTTTTGAAAACATGGCAGAAGGTAAAATTGCTAGTGACAGGCAATTTTTTCTATTGTCATAATACTTTCGAATGTAATAATGTCCTAAACCTCTAACAAACACCAAAACTGTTCACTATTTAAAATTGAAAGTAACTGCTGACGACAAATTTGGTTTTGGTACATCTGACCTGTCTTTCTCTGATTGGGTTGAAAACATTGTGTGAAAAGGATTAATGCCGGTTATCAGCAATTTCTCCTCTTCCCACAATGTTTTCAAAGCCTTTTTGCTCAGGGTCATTGTAGCTCTGAATTGTATGATAAATGGCTAAACTTCTGACCACAATGATAGTCATTTTCTGCAAGGATGTGTTCAAAAGGTTTTGCTGCAAGTTTGTTTCATGAAGTAACAAGTTAATTTATCAATTTCTGGATAAAGCCCCCCAAAAATGTCTCCTATACTCCAGAGATAAAAACTGAATTCTTAACCAGAGGCCAGAGGGTCAGACATGTCCAAATATTTGCAGATGTATACTTTGCTAAAATACTGTGGTTTGACTTTGAAGATAGTGGAAAAAGGAGAACAGCATTTCTCCATTCCAGTTATGTTTACAATATCTCTCTACCTAATATGTTCTTTAAAACTTGGATTGTTTAGTGAAGGATTAAAGAAAAGAATGCAATAAGCCTTAAAAAATCTGTACCAAACAACAAAATCATGGACTGGTCCAAATTGAAGATATTTCCAGATGACAAATTAACTGTGGCTGAAATAATGCGATTTGTCTCTGAAAGGATAGAAAACATGGGACAAGTAGAAAATTCTGGTCAAATGGATTTAGGCCATTTCCAAAAAATGCTTTCAAAAAGCTTCTTGCTCATGGTCTTTAACTCTTTACCAAACGACAAAATTTTAGACCGGTCCAAATTGAAAGCATTTGCAGACAACAAAATAAAAGTGAAATTTGTTTTGGGAAGGGAAGAAAACATTGTGGTAAAAGGTGAAAATGCTGGTTACCAGCATTTTCTCCTTTTCCCACAATGTTTTCAGAAGGCTTCTTTCTCAGGGTCGTTAAAAGTCCGGATTGTGTGGTAAAGGGTTAAAACATGGGATTGCTTGGTGAAGGGTTTGATTACACAAATACTTGACTGTCTCATAAAAGAATACTGTTCCACAGCTTAATTTTTTATCATAAAAATGTCTTTTCTTATTTCTCCACCATAAAACAGGTTTTGAAAATATTTGGGTGGAAAAAAAAAAACAATAGCTTGGAACAAGAAACTTCTTTTTCTTCAATGTTTTTCAAAATTTAAAATGGTAATAACTCTCCTAAATGCTTCAAATTTTACAAAGCAATTTGTATAGAAGAAACCAAGTTTTTCATAATTCTAAAAAATGCTTAAGAATGTTATCCCTTTACCAAACAATCCCAGGTATTAACAATCCTGGAAAAGATGCCCTTTGAAAACAATGAGGGAAAAGGAGAAAATGCTGGTAACCAGCATTTTCTTCTTTCCCACAATATTTTATATTCTATCAAGAATGAATTCCGCCATTTGAATCAGCTTTAAATTGTTATCTGCAAATGCTTTCAATTAGGAAAAGTCTAAACTTTGTTGTTTGGTAAAGAGTTAATAACTGGAAATAGAATAGACTAAAAGCATTTGTTGCTGCTAAGCTCTTTCAAAACTGAGATTGAAGGACGAACCTCTCTGGATGGTTTTTTCAAGGGTTTCAGACTATTTAGTTCTCTCTGTGGATAACTATATATTGGATGTCCGAATATCTAGAAATACACACAGACAGACGCAAGTCAGTTAAACCATTACTGAATATTGTTGCATTCAAAATTCTAACTGGACAATGTTTAGAGCTGTTTTAAAAGGGATTTTGATGCCATAATGGTGACAGAACAATTTTGTCTTTCACAACCTGTTTCAAGATTGGATTGTCTACAAAAAAAGTATCAACGGGCATCCATTCCATGAGAAAGATTAAATTTCATCATGCAAAATACACTATCTCTCTCTCTCAAACATTAGCTACATGCAAGGCAATAAAGAAAATACATGCACATGCCAATAGTATTTCTGCAGACAACATTTCAAGTCTTGCAGCATCATAATTTCGTTAAGATTGCTGCAAAAGGAGAAAACTGCTTGCAGCAGTCATTCACATTGATTATCAATAATCAATTTTCATAGATGCTTCAAAAAATGACTGCTACAGATTTTTTTAAAACTTTTTACCATAAAACAAAACTTAAGACTTGTCCAAATTTTTTTTTGTAATCCTGGTGATCAAACAGCTAAACTTCCAAAGAACTATTTCATACAACACATTACACATTATTCCATAAAAACAATGCTATAAATACAATTTCATGCTTTTGGCAAGTGCTTATAAAACCTTTTTTCAAGCATAACTCAGCCATTCAGAAAATTTCCCAATCAGAAAATTTCCTTATATGTAAATTTCACTCTTTACCAAACAACGAAATTCTACACCAGTCCAAATTGAAAGCACTTGCAGATAACTAATTAAATGTGGCTTACATTATTGAATTTGTTTCTGAAAGGTTAGAAAATATTGTGGGAAAAGGAGAAAATACTGGTTACCAGCAATGTTTCCTTTTCCCACCATGTTTTCAAAAGTATAGGATTGTTTGATAAAGGTTAACACACCATTCAGCACACTTTCCTATCTGTTAACCCTTTACCAAACAATAATATGTTTAGTGATGCTAAAAGATGGCTTTTGCAAACAATGCTGAAAAAGGAAAAAATGATAATCAGGATTTTCTCTTTTTCTAACCATGTTTTCTAAACTTTCAAAGAAAGCAGATCTTTTAGCCACATTAAATTTGTTGTGTGCAAGATTGCAGTATTTATTATAATGAATCTAGCACAAAGTGCACCACAAGAAAAACTTTTGTAAGCAGATGCCCTTTATTTGATTACGACTTGAACTAAAACAAACATTTTTTCTATATTGACAAGTCCAAAATTTTGTTGCCTTGTACAGACTTAAGTCTTAATTTCAAGTGTTCTTATTATCTGCAGTATTTATTAAACAAACCCTAGCTTAAACTCAGTGTAGCATAAACACAAATTTTATAAGCATATAGCCCTTTATTTGATAATGACCTTGAACGAAGACAAACAATCTAAAGATCTTTGCTATGAGGATGGGGTTGTATTAACTCTTCACCTAACAATAAAATTTTGGACTTGTCCAAATCATAAACATTTTCTGGCAACACATTAAGTCTTTACCAAACGACAACATTTTGGACTGGTCCAAATTAAAAGCATTCGCATATGACAAAATAAATGTAGCCCAAGTGATGATTTCTGTCTTTGATTGGGTTGAAAAACATTGTGGGAAAAGGAGAAAATGCTGGTTACCAGCATTTTCTCCTTTTTTCACAATGTTTTCAAAAGGCCCCTTCCTAAGGGTCGTTAAAACTTGGCATGGTGCGGTAAAGGGTTAAATGTGGTTCAAATTTTGGGATTTGCCTTTGAAAGTGTAGAAAACATTGAGGTAAAAGGAGAAAATGCTGGTTACCGGCATTTTCTCCTTTTTCTCACAATGCTTTCAAAACTCTTCATCATCAAGGTTGTAAAAGCTCTGAATTGTTTGGTAGAGGGTTAATTCACCGGTACCACTGTCTAAGTATTTCAGGGGCTGAATTACCAAACAATTCTACATGATCGTATTACTGAACTCTGATTTACAAAACAAGCTATCTGGTTGGTAAGACGTTCTTTCTGGGCCAATCAGAATCTGATAACCAGTCTTGGACTATAGAATTTGAATCTTAATTTTGAATTGTATATGAAATTGCCCCTTTGGTTTGTAAATGCAGCCTCTGAACATAAATATTGAGTAATAGAATACATGTGGTTCCTTTTTGTCCACCGATGGCCCTACCTACATGTTAGCTGCAAATACTTTTTGACAACAATGGATCACTACTCTCTTTTTTTTCACAATATCAACAACTGCAAGCAACTTCTTACATCATGCAAATACACTACTTTTGAAAATATACTGACAAAGGAGCGATATGCTTCCAAGAAGTACGTGTTTTTCTTAGCTCAATGTTCTCACATAATTTTCATTCTGTTATTCCATATTTTACAGTGATGTTGTCTGCAGATTTATCTATTTCTGCAGAGGTATTTACTGGTAATTTGACATGTCTGCAAATACATTTGTATTTATAAGCTAAATTACTATTGCTATCAAATTCTTTTAATTTTGAATTGAAACCTTGGACTATACTGGAGTTAACTTTGCACAATTCTGTTAGAACATATTCAAAACAATAGCAGATTTGAAACAACTAAGTATAAGCATGCTTTGTAATCACCCTTTACCACACAATCCTGGGTTGCAAAGTTTATCAAATATCAAGGTAACTTCCATAAAAAAAAATATATAACATTCACTCGATTACAAAAAAAAAACTAGAAGGCCTGAAGTCGCTCACCTGAGCCTTTTGATCAAACATGACCCATTTCCAATCTCTTCCAAGATATTAAGACAAACATTCTGACAAACACTCATTAGTACTGGACTTACAAACATAGCCTCTAGAGTGTACACAAGCTTTTTCTAGAATTTCTGTCTCTGTGGCCTACTTTTAGGCTCAATATTACCTATTTTCAAACATGTAGAAATTATCCAGACAAACATTCTGACCACCTTTCATGAGTATTTGAGAGAAAATGTGGCCTGTAGAGTGTACAGAAGGTTTTTTCCGAGATTTGACCTAGTGACCTAGTTTTTATCCAACATGACCCATTTTCATAATAGACATTATCAAGACAAACATTCTGACCAAATTTCAAGATTATTGGACTGTACATGTGGCCTCTAGAGCATACACAAGGCTTTTCAAAGATTAAACCTGGTGACCCAGTTTTTGAACCCACATGACCCATTTTCATACTCATGCAAGATGACATCAACACAAACATTCTGACCAAGTTTCAAGAGTATTGGACTGAAAATATAACCTCTAGTGCATACACAAGGTTTCTCTAAGATTTGACCCAGTGACCTAGTTTTTGACCTAACATGACCAATTTTCAAACTCGTCCTAGATATCATCAAGACAAACATTCTGACAAAGTTTCAAGAGCATTGGACTGAAAATGTAGCCTCTAGAGCATACACAAGGTTTCTCTAAGATATGACCCAGTGACCTAGTTTTTGACCCGACCTGACCCATTTTCAAATTGTCCAAGATATTATCAAGACAAACATTCTGGCAAAGTTTCAAGAGCATTGGACTGAAAATGTGACCTCTAGAGCGTACACAAGGTTTTTCTAAGATTTGACCCAGTGACCTAGTTTTTGACCCCACCTGACTCATTTTGGAACTCATTCAAGATATCATCAAGACAAACATTCTGACAAACTTTCAAGAGCATTGGACTGAAAATGTGGCCTCTAGAGTGTACACAAGGTTTTTCTAAGATTTGACCCAGTGACCTAGTTTTTGACCCGACCTGACCCATTTTCGAACTCCTCCGAGATATCATCAAGACAAACATTTTAACCAAGTTTCATGAGTATCGGACTGAAAATGTGGTCTCTAGAGCGTACACAAGGTAAAAGTTGACGACGGACGACGCATGACGGACAACGCACGATGGACACAGCACGATCAAAAAAGCTTACCATGAGCACTTCGTGCTCAGGTGAGCTAAAAATGATGGTAATACATGTAAATTTGCAAAAAAATAAAGTACTTTGAAAAACAAAAAAAAAAAAAGAAAACCTTTTCTGTTTGCAGTTTATTCAGCAAAGTTTTAAATGCTTTACTGATACCCCTTTTCTGTAAAAATAATATCAAATCATCAGTCATTTCCCCAAATAAAAAATAAGACAATGTCTAATAACCAGTAATTAAGGTCAGTAGCTAAGTCCTGATGTGATCTAACACGAAACTTAAAACGGTGCCAAATGGAAAACTTCTTATGTCAGAAATACCTATAATTGTTAAATTCTTATCTTTCCCCATTTTTCAATGAAAAAATTTATGTTTATATTAGATTTTTGTTCATTTGCAACTGTCTTGAAGTCTAAAGCAGTTACATGGTAATTATCATTTTCTATGTCTATAAGAGCAAACTTTCCATCAACAGGCCAGACACAGTGGTGAGTTTTGCCAATCAAATTCACACCATTTGTTTGGCACTAAATACAGCGCTTTGTTTTGAGTTTAAACTGTCACAAACAATACCCTACGAACAGCGTTTAAAAAAAAAAACATTGTGGAAAAAGGACAAAATGCTGGTAATCAGCATTCTTTCCATTTCAAACAATGTTTTCTTCCCTTCGATCACACCAAAATCACACCATTTGAGCAATATTCTATTTGTCGTCTGCAAATCCTTTGAAATGAACAAGCCTGAAGTTTGCTGCTTCATTAAGGGTGAACCAATTATCTCACAAGTATGTCATTTTACACCAATGCAGTGGACAACTTTTGCAGAAGAGCAGATGTCTGTAACAAACAATTACCCCTATTCAGATGTTTTCCATACCAAGAGACAACAACATTGTCTCCCTTGTGCTGGTTACCAGCAATTTCTCCTTTTCCCAAAATGTTTTCAAAAGACATCTTTCTCAGGGTCTTCAACACTCATGATTGTATGGTAAAGGTTTATGAGGCATTGTGGCATATTGAGAAGTTGCTAAATGAGCAATCATCTCTATTTGTAGCAATGTTTTCTTTGTTCCTCCACCCCTAATATTTTCTTAAATTGTTTCTTTTTGTTGCATATTTTTGTTCCTCCACCCCTAATATTTTGTTCATTTGTTTCTTTTTGTTGTATATTTTTGTTCCTCCACTCCTAATACATATATTTTCTTCATTTGTTTCTTCTTGTCGTATATTGTCTTAGTGTTTAATTAAACATTTATCACACAATTCTGAGTTACCAAGGAAAGAGGCTTTTGAAAACATTTTGGAAAAAGGAGAAAATGCTAGTGACCAAGATTTCCTCCTCTTTCCACAATGTTTTCTACTTTGTCTAAACAAATCAACATCAACTGAGTCATGTTTAGTTTCTCCTCTACAAATGCTTCCAATATATGTAGATGAATCCAAAATTTTGTCGAGTCGTAAATGTTTAAAGTTAAGTACATCTAATATTAGCTTGTACAACAGTAGGTAAACCATTTACCAGACAAGCCCATGTTTTAACAACACTGTGAAGTAAAGCTTTCATAAACAATGTGGGTTAAGGAGGAAATGCTGTTCCAGCATTTTGTCCTCCATCCACAAAATTTTCTACCCTTCCATAGACAAACTCCAATTTTGAGCCGCACTTAATTGATAGTCTGCAAATGCTTTGAATTTGGACAAGTCTATAATTTGATTAATGGGAGAGGGTTAAATGTTTAGTCCCTAAGCTATTGCATCAAACATAAACATTTTAACATCCATGGTATTTAAAAGCAGACAGAGTACATACCGGTACTTTAGGTTTCTCTCCCTCAGCAGGCATGTCCACAACATGTTCTCCTGGAGGTCCATTGCCTATGATAGCATCTGCAGTAGAAAAACTGTTTCATTTTCTTACATACTAAGAATATTTTTCTCAATTTCTTTTTTTTACTTCACTTATTTGGCCTACAACACATGAAAAGGGGCATTCGGACATTTGCGTATTTAGTGTCGTCTCGTATCAGCCTGCACAGTCCGCACAGACTACTCCCAGACGGCAATTTACCACTACATTAGATTTTGTCCTACAGTAGACTTGCCTAAAACTGCCCAGGCTGATCCGAAACGACACTTTATGCAAGTGTCCGAAATGCCCCTTTTCCTGTGTTGCAGGCCATTTAACCTATTTCAGTAAGGAAAATTTATGCCCATGCACATAAAAGCTTTGGAAAACATTGTGGGGAAAGGTTCAAATGTAGTAATAAGCAATAGCTCCTTTAGCCACAATGTTTTCAAAACTGTTGGAAAAAAACCTTTCCTTTTCCTCAAAAATTACTTTCCTTAGATTAACTTGTAGCATTTTTAGATGGTCTAAAACTAGCATGCACTGATAATGTTTAGATGTGAGAACCAGCATTTCCTCCTTTTCCAACACTATTTTCTGTCCTGCCAGAGACATTATTTTTTTAGCCACATTTAAATTGTCTGCAAATGCTTTCTTGTTTGACCAGTCTCAAAGTCTGTCATTTAGTATAGAGCTGCTATCTCACACTTGTTTCAGGAGATCCAAATGCCACGAAAAAAACTATGATATAGAGTTACCAACCCTGTTGCCCATCATCATCTATATCTCCAGCCATAACAGGATCCACACGAAACTTCTCCAGTGATTTGAGAACATGGATACCAACTGTAGGTCTACGACCAAACTGTCTGTGATCCCTTACTCTCACATTTACTGGAGGCATGTACAATTCTTCCTTAGGCAGCATCTAAATAGGCAAGAATATGTCTACATTTATCTATTAATCTACAACCATTTTAAGATATAGAAACAGAAACAGAAAAAAAAAAGAAATTACAAAGATGTAATTAACCCTTTGCCAAAAGACAAAATTTTAAACTTGTCCAAATTCAATATATTTGCAGTAGGCAAAATAAATGTGTCTCATAGCTTTTTTTGATTTTGGAAGGGCAGAAATAATTGTGGAAAAAGGAGAAAATGCTGGTTACCAGCATTTTTCTCCTTTTCCCACAAAGTTTTCTAAGGGCTTCCTTCCAAGGGTGTTAAAACGTGGGATTGTTTAGTAAAGGGTTAATTCTATACCTTCAATATTTTCTGAGGTAATATTGTGCAATTTGATGGCAATATATCATGTCTTTCAAGGTGTAATCCTTTCTAAACTATTCCTCATTTTGATTACCTTGAAAAAGAAGGCTTTCGAAAACATTGTGGAAAAAGGAGTAAATGTTGGTCACCAGCATTTTCTCCTTTTCCCTTGAATCTTTTCTTCCCTTTCAAAGACAAATCTCATCAACTGAGCC
Source organism: Hippopus hippopus (assembly GCA_946811185.2). NCBI lineage: Eukaryota > Metazoa > Mollusca > Bivalvia > Cardiida > Cardiidae > Hippopus > Hippopus hippopus. Next base: position 39,043,448 of record OX328106.1, read on the forward strand.
ACATTTAATATGCTATCTGTAAATGTTTTTGAAATGGATCAGTGTTTCTCCCAGAGCGCGTTACTTGCATTTTTGATGCAATGATTTCTCAGCTGACACACTAAAATTTGTCGTGTGCGTCTTTTCTGACGCAACCAAAAAATATCAAGTTCAATCAAAACAATAGTTTATAATGCACACCATGACGTCGAGCCGAAATACTAAGGGGCAAAATAAGGTTCATGAGTATGCAGAGAAAAATTTCGTACACCATGATTATTTTATACTGAGAGTTTATTATACACAAAAAAGAATTAACATGAATTACTACCAACTGGCTTCTCTCTGACACAGTCACACATTTGAAGCTCTTGTTTAGTAATAATTAACTAGGTACGGAATAACTATAGGAAGGTCAATTTGTCGCCCCTTTTTAAACGTGTACGGTCCATGTATTCTAGATGCTTTCCAAACAGAATAGCAGGTAAACCGAAAAAGAAAAACAGAAAGGACTTGTAGACTGTTTTGTTGTCCCTTCCACAAGTAAACACATCAAAAACGTGAAAAAAATGAAAAATCAACAAATGCAACAAATATCTGGGTCTTGTCAGACTAAGAAAAATAGTTTCTGTTCCGAGTCGGCAGAGTCACAGGGAAAGGTCCCTAAACCTGAATTTAAGTAGCTTTAAAAAGGCATTTATAATGGTGACCCTCAAGATTTTTGTATGACCCCCAAAAATTGGGAATAGGGGTCACAAATGACCCTCAAAAATTTGACGCTGGGAGAAACACTGAATGGATGCATCTAAAATTATGTCATCAGGTAAAGAGTTAAGCCTAAGCTCTGCAGAACCTTTTACTAAGCATGGTTGCTTAGGCAGTAACATGCCTGGCTTGATACCTAGGGGTCACTGGTTTGATTCCAAGCCGTGTCAAACTCCTTTAAACGACAGATGATAGTTATTGCAACAGGATTTATTCCTCTTACTGCTGACAACTGATTTGCTGTGTTTATGTTTGAAAAGATGCAGTGGCTGAAAAAGAATGATATGTGAAGTGCCAGAAAAAAAAAAGCAACAAATACATGGGTAGTTGCACAGGCTACCATGATAGGACTGAAGGACTGAATGATTGAGTGGTGTTTTACATCACTTTCAAGATTTTTTTAATCACAGTAATAGCACACTTATTCATGTATGTCCTAGGTTTCACTAGTACTAGGCTAGGGCTCTAAAGCATCATGCCCGAGTACTCTTATGTGCCATGTAAGACACGTTAGAATCTGTTTAACGTAGACAAACTGTAGCAGGCTAAAAAGTTCTAATCTTACCACATCAAAGACAATATGTGGCTCAGAGAAGTTGGGGTTTCGTTTGGTGCTCTTGATGACAGATGATTCTAGAACATTTCCCGAGATCTCAAACACAATACTTGGTGATGTTACAGATGACATTTGGAATTTCTTCATGTTTCTCACACCCCAGCAAAGTACCTGGCAAAAAATAGAAAAACATAATTGAGCTGCACTCTTGGAAAAAGGGGTTCAATTTATCATAATGCATTAAACCAACCAAGCTGTCACAGTGTATGGATCTATTTTGTCTTAACTCTTTACCACAATCCGTGTTTTAACGACCCTTAGGAAGAGGCCTTTTAAAAACATTGTGGGAAAAGGAGAAAATGCTGGTAACCAGCATTTTCTCCTTTTCCCACCATGTTTTCTACCCTATCAAAGACAAAAATCATCATTTGAGCTACATTTATTTTGTCGTCTGCAAATGCTTTCAATTTGGTCAAGTCCAAAATTTTGTCGTTTGGTAAAGAGTTAAACTGGCTGAGTCATAAGGTACCATGGTCTTTTAGTACGACAAAAAGTTTGAAATAGCAAAAAGTTTTGAGCCAGGTCAGCCTATGTGGACTGCACAGGCTGGCATGGGTCAAATCTTTTTGCAGATGCCTTACCTCTTTACCAAACGACAAAATTTTAGGCTATACCAAATTGAAAGCACTTGCAGACGACAAAATAAATGTGGCTGAAAAATTATAACATGTTGTGAGAAGGATTGAAAACATTGTGGGAAAAGGAGAAAATGATGGTTACCAGCATTTTCTCCTTTTCCTACAATGTTTTCAAAAGGCTTCTTCCTCAGGGTCGTTAAAACTCGGGATTGTGTGGTAAAGAGTTAAACCACCTTTCAATAGAGCATGACTCATATACTGCTAGTGTTATAAAACAAAAAATCTTGACAACTGCAGATTCTAAAGCAATGCCCGAAATCTAATACAAGATGACATTAGACAAAATATCTGAAATTTCCTAATTTTTCTAACACTCCAGTGACCTGTACAAGAAATATAACTCCATAAGCCAAACATCTGCAATTTCATGTTTCTTACATAGCACATGTTAAGGCAGAATACTGTTACAAGCAATTTCTCCTATTCTAACAATGTACTCAAAAGGTCCCATATGCAGGCAAGAGACATGAGACATTAGATTGTTAACACTTTACTAATTATCTGTTTTCAAAGCATTTGCAAATTTAGGGCTTTGTCAATGTAGTAAACATTGTGGGAAAAGCCTTCCTCTTCAGGGTGGTTAAACACAGGATTGTGTTGTAAAGGGTTAAACGGTTAAGAAGTTGAAGCAGTATTTGGGTTGACCGGTGTAGACGGACACAAGTAGGCTTTAGAATTTTTGTTTCAATTAAACAATACAGGAAAAGAAAGTATAAATAAACAGTACTATAACCCACCTCAATGGCCGTCCTTTGCATCACTGGTCTGATTCCATTGGGAACAGCGTAAAGGTCGCCTCGTTTTGGGGGCATAAAGGGTAGATCTTTTCCTTTGTCCTGCAGAAAAAAAATGTAAGTCAATTTGAGGGTTGATATATGTAAGTCTGTTTTAAAATATCTTTACCAAATTTATACTCAAAACACTGTTTTTCTTAAAATCTCAAAATCACTTTTCTTCCCCAAAAATATTTTTTGTTCATAAAAATGGCCCATGAACAAAAAATAAGCAAAAACATATTCAAAATAAAGCTTTAACTTAAATTCCTACTATTGAAAAAGACCATAGAAGGAGAATACATTCCTTTTTATCACCAATTGGCCTTTGGGTTTTTCCACGCTGTTTGTCACTCGCAAAGTTGAAAAAAACAAAAACATTATTGACCCTTAGTGCGCCCAAGGGACATTTTCAGCCTGGAAATAAAACCCAAATAATTGTATAGTTGCTTCAGATTGTCTAAGCAAATCTGACAGAGTAGATCAAAGATCAGACTGTTCATTTTGTGCAGTCTGATCTTGATTTACACTAGCAGCAAAGGCAACTTTAGTTGTGAAAGGCATTTTACAGGTTAAGCTTATTTTTGCTCAACAAAGATGATACTATCTATTTTGGATTTGTTATAGTACTGAAATGTTGAATTAGTATGACAAACAACAAAACAGACACTTCCATCAAATATTTTTACAGTAAGTCACTTTTGCCTAGCGGTACATCTTAAAATATCCAGTATGCCAACAGGTAGACAAAAAAAACATATCCAAGACATTTTTCTATTTCCCAAGATATCTTATAATGAATGTTATTTAATAACACATCCACTGTCAGGGTTATTTAGCGAAGAAATAATCTGATTTCTATAATCTAGCAAGTAAACACTAAACAAACAGACATACTGAGGACAGGATTTCAGCCCCACAAGTTTATTTTCATGCATACATTTTAATTATCACAGGTATATTTAACTAATCTAATTATCAGAAGTATATTTAACAAATCTACAAGAAATACGGAAAACATGTGATACATTGGAAGTAAAGTTCATCGGTTTACAAAATCCTTTGTCTCAACTACAGAAGGAAGACAGCTTTTGAAAGCATTGTGGAAATAGGAGAAAATATTGGTAACCTTCAATTTTTCCTTTTCTAACAGTGTTGAAAGCACTGTGGGATATGGAGAAAATGCCAATGACCAGCATTTTCTCCTTGTTCAACAATGTTTTTTACTCTGTGAAAGGTAAGCTTTTCTCTTACAGCCACATCATTTTATTTGTTGTCTGCAAATGCTTTCGCAACAGACAAGCTTAAAACTTCGGCATCTGGTTACTACTTAACCCTTGACCACACAATCTCGAGTTCTAACGACCCTGAAAAGGCTTTTAAAAACATTGTAAGAAAAGGAGAAAATGCTGGTAAACAGCATTTTCTCCTCTTCCCACAATGTTTTCCACCCTATCAAAGACAGAAATCATTGCTTGAGCTACATTTATTTTGTCACATGTAAATGCTTTGAATTTGGTCAAGTCCAAAATTTTGTTGTGTGGTAAAGAGTAAACTCTTTACCAAACGACAAAATTTTAGGCTCGTCCAAACTGAAAGTATTTGCAGACGACAATATAAATGTGACTGAAAAGCTGGAATTTGTTTTGGGAAGGGTAGAAAACATTGTGGTAAAAGGAGAAAATGCTGGTTACCAGCATTTTCTCCTTTTTACCACAATGTTTTCTAAAAGGCTTCTTTCTTGGGGTAGTTAAAACTCAGGATTGTGTGGTAAAGGGTTAAAAGCTGTCCTTTGTTTACATGCAGAAAATTAGAATGCAAACCGAAACACTGGCAACATATTTCTCTGGTTACAAGATAGAGTTAAGAATTCTAAATACTGAGTGTTATGATAAACAGTATCTACAGTTTACAAGCTTAAAAATATTTTGGTCCAAAATGCAGACTCTTAATATAAAATTTATAGCTTCATGCTTTCATGAAATAACTAAGAAGTGTATATTTCAATTTAAAATGACTCCTTTTCCCTCATTCATTGTTGAATTTTTTCATACAATATACTACAGCTTTTTCATGACATACACAAATCATACAAGTTTCATAAAAATGAGCACACCTGCCGACTTTATGCCCTTCACAAGAAAAAGTCTCACACCCAAAATTCACCATTCAGACAGATTATCAAACCACATCACAACATATCAACACTTTCAGCACCACAGGCAGAAGCAGGGCTTTTGCTGACAGTACAGATCAAGATCAGTCTGCACAGAACATGAAGTCTGATGTTGGATCTTGTACTGCCCGAATGTTCTTTGAAGCCAGTAAGATGCAAATTCTTTTTAAGTTTCAATGAGTTACATTTCAGCAGCCAAAAAAAATTTTGTTTATAAATTCATTTGTATTACAGCCTTATGCTTGAAAAGCAAAATGTGATGGTAGGCAACTTTCAATAATTATCAGCATAATTGTATAGATGATGCATGAGCCATTGACATTAGTTTAAAGTCCCTTTTTTGGACATATGACTGATTCCAGCACGGTAAAGTGACGATCAAAATTTCAGCAAAATTAACCCTTAACCACACAATGCCAACTTATAACAACTCTGAGAAAGAAGCCTTTTGAAAATATTGTGGGAAAAGGAGAAAATGCTGGTAACCAGCATTTTCTCGTTTTCCCACACTGTTTTCTACCCTATTAAAACAAATTGCACCATTTGAGGCACACTGAAATTGTTGTCTGCAAATGCTTTCAATTTGGACAGGGCTGAAATTTTGTTGTCTGGTAAACGGTTCAGTAAATGTGGAAAATTGTCTGACTAATATGCAATATGCAAACAGTGAATATTTCCCCAGCCTAGTATGACTTACTACAAAAGCTGGTTATCAAGAGTGAGCAGAAGAGATTATTAAAAGACAGAAATAAACTTGCTACCAGAGTTAGCCACTAGAAAACAACTGTAAAGTCATACCTTGGTCTATTACCAAAAATAAAAAGAAACAGAAAATTTTTAAATAACTTAGACATTAGTCATTGAATATGTGCACCTGAAACAGTCATCTAAACATTAGAGCCACTGTATATCAAAATCAGACAGCAAGTTTGAGTGCACAAAATATGCAGTCTGATCTTGGATCTAAACGGCCTATTGTGCTCAGATATTCTGCAAAAGCAGTTTTTAACATACAAGGGTCAGGGTATGTTTTTCCTTCAGACACATTTAAACCAGCTCACAACTTTTGAACAAACTTGATAACACTGCAACAAATGACTTTAAAAACAATATAACAAAAACTGAAAATGCTAAGAATTTGTTCATAAATGTCAAATGCATCCAAATCTTTTTCTTGTTTTTCCCTTTGTAAATAACATGTACATATGTTTTAAGTTTGAGAAAAAAATAGGCTGATGAATTAGTGCATTAATAACAGAAGTGCAAAGTGTAAGGCAAACATAACCCTGTACACAGTTACATATCTAATACAATAAGAAAAGGTCTTGGCTGACAGTAATACTCCCTTTTCCATCAAGTAATAGGCTTTTTCAATCATAAAGCTCCAATTTTTACTACTTAGCTTAGAACTTGTGGGTGACATATGAAATATGGCTCAAATGATGGCATTTGTCTATAACAAGGTAGAAAACATTGCGGGGAAAAAGGAGAAATATGCTGGTTACCTTTTCCCACCATGTTTTCATACATCATCGATCTCAGGTCATTGAAACTCGGGACTCATTGGTGTAGGATTAAGTTAAAAAAATTAAATAAGAGCCAAATCATTATGCAAAAATTCAGACGTTCTTTGCAATGATGACATAGCTAATAAGTATCTGCTATGACATGGCTATGTTTTCCTTCCAAGTAGAACAATGTATCATTAATGATTGGAAACGTTTTCAAAATGAGGCCAATAGATGTACACAAGTACCCCACTACCCTGACTAGCTCATCTCTTTTGCCATTGTTAAAGGGGGATAATTACTGCCATAACACAAAGCAGTAAGACCCAATACCCATAAGTTTGAATAATGGAGTTATTAGACCAACCCCCATAGTAATTAGCAAGATGCATCTTAAATGTGGAAATGAAATATCCCAAATGAAATAAAACTAGCTATTCATCGTTTTGAAAAAGTTCACAACCCAAAGCCACAGATATCAACCTAGAGTGAGGCTGAGAGCAAGGAGAATCCTACCCCTTCCCCTGAAAGACAGAAAGTAACTTATGACTGAGGTAACAAATTTCAGAATTCTAAAATACAGGTATCAGTACTTCACACAAAATTCTTTTCAAGTCACTGGCTGCTATCCCATGAAGCCATTGCCTAACAATGATCAGGGGTGAGAGAGAGATCAATCTGGTAACAATGACAGCAAGAAATTTGCAGAGCTGTGAATTCCAACAAACAACACTCTCATATCAAGCTGGTGTACATTGCTGAGAGAGGTACAAGGCTTGACAGATAAACATCAAAAGTCACATCCACATCTACTTACCAAAAACAGTTCAAATGCTGCCAGAAGCTCTCCACCGGAGTCCTTCCCTCTGCGGATCTCATACCACTGTAGAACTGGGGATCTGGCATCTGATGGGTCCAGTTTTACCATTGGGTGTGCTCTGGCTCGGCCAAGAAACTCTGGTTCCCCCTAAAAAGCACATAATATGAGGGCTGTTTAAATATAAATGCATTTCAGCACATGAAAATGTGTCCTTGATAAATTTCAATGAAAATTTTATTTGGTTCCCTTGAACTATTCATCTCCAACAGATTTGCAAAGTTCCAGTCTTCTGATCTAATCCTTGAAGGTATTTTCATAGTCTTTTCTAGGTAAACTATGAAGACACTAAATCATTGCAGAATCATTGCAAAACCAAATTTTTTCACTGGACAAACTTTTAACTGGGAACAGACTGCCTTTAAAAACATTTTGGCAAAGAATACAAACAACTTTTCTACTTTTCCAGCCAATTAGTCATTCATGCAAGGGGACTGTTTTGTAAAGGTATAATCAATAGATGACTCAACATAACTTACAAAAGTGTCGTGATCAAACAGTTCAATGAAAATATCCGGAGGCTGTGCTTCGATCTTCTTAGGATCCCCATAGATTTCTATCTCCTCAAAGATTAATGTCTGGTCCCATGTTGGACACAGGCTCTTCTTGATGTTCTCAGTTCTGGCACTCTGGGTCAAAAATGACACTCTAGCAAAGGGATCTGTTGGGTAAAGTATGAGGGCATTAAATATATAAAATGATAACCCTTTAACACACAATGCCGAGTTTTACTGACCCGGAAAAAGAAGCCTTTTAAAAAGTTTTTGGGAAAAGGAGAAAATGCTGGATAAAAGCATTTTCTCCTTTTTCCACAATGTTTTCTACACTATCAAAGACAAATTCCATCAATTCAGGCACATTTAAAATGTCATCTGCTAAGTTTTCAATTTGGAAACGTCCAAACTTTTGCCATTTGGCAAATAGTTAAATTGTTACATCCTGAGAAAGTGTGCTGTAGACAACTTACGAAAATATCTTTGATGACTTTTTTTGTCTTGCTGTAGATTACTTTAGAAAATATTGTGGCAAGAAGAAAAAAAATACTTGAAAATAAAATTGCTCATTCCTACAACCTTTTATCCCTAATGAAGATATATCTATTTCTGTTGAATTGTTGGATCAATTTGAAACTTTGTATTACTCTAACTTCTGATCAGCAACAGCAATCATTGTGCAAAATCATTCTTACATCAATCTCTAACTGTAGAACTTTTGGCTGACAAAATCTAGGACAGATATGTGCATACACAGTAATGGAAACAAATAATCTGAACTAAACTTGTATTGACTCTTTTTTTAATGTAATCAAGCTTAACAAAAAATGTACTTTAGCCCTTTACCAAACAATACCATGTCTTTAAAGACCCCTAAGTATAGACTTTCTGAAAACATTGTGGGAAAAGGAGAAGAAGCCGGTAACTAGCATTTCCTCCTTTTTCATAATGTTTTCTACCCTTTCAGAGAACTTCAGTTCTTTTGTACCCACATTGGTCATCTGCAGATGCTTTCAAGTTGAAAAGTCATAAAATTTGTTTTATTGGAAAGGACTGTTCACACAGTCATGCAACAAAAACACAATTTGAAAAAAAAAAGATAAAACTGATGTTCTATAAACACATCACTTTATCCAAGCACCCTTTCTTGTCTTCCAGCAAACTACTTTTGAAAACATTGTGGCAAAAGGAGAAATTGCTCATTAGGAGCAATTTTCTTTCAACCATGAATCTTTAGCACATGTTCATTTTTTGAACCTAAATTCCTTATGATTATTCTTCATTTAAAAGACAAATTTCAAAGTCATCTGCTGTAGGTTTGTTTATTCATATTCTGTTTGACACTATTTTCAACATTATTTCAGTTATAATGCAGCAGCCAATACAACTATCCATCCTTTCCTAGGGTTTGTTTTACCAGTACTTCACGCAATATTCTTCCCAATTCACTGGTAGCTTTACCACACAACCATCATTGAAAATCTGCTGTACATATAACAGAGCAAGTACAAAGTTTAACAAGCGTACTGCATACCGGTGCCAATGCTTGGCTGCAGATGATATTTCAGTGAAAATTTTAAGTAAAAAGGGGCATACTGTGTCAAAAATGTGTTGGGAGTAACCTGCCCTTCTGGTATGGGTTCACCTTTTCATTGTAAACAACCACCCCAAGTTTGAAGCAAATATCTTCAATAATAACAGAGATATCCACGATGACAGGGTTATGGCAGTACCTTGACCTTTCTTCGAATACAGCAAAACTTAAAACAGCCTTAAAAGTTTACCTGATTGGCCAGAATCGTCCATAGCAAGTACATCTCTGGCCTGGTAGATATAGGCTCTCAGCTGGTACTTGTGGCTTTCTGTAAAACATACAAAAGGTAAGGTCAGCTGGTCTGTTAATCATGTATGGTTTTGTTTGTTTGTATGGTGCTTTACACCTTTTCAACACTATTTCAGTTACACCATGGCATCTAGTGCTCCTTTGCCTGCTTTCCTGGACTTTCTGTTACCAGGGTTTAGCACAACACTCTTCCCTAGCTGCTGTCTGTTTTCTACCTTAAACATTGTTGGAACAAAATATAGGAGTTAGAGAAGAATGGATCCTCTCACACTGACTCATATCAAACCTTGGAAAAAATATAGCCAAGCTTGGAATTGAACCAGTTAACCCTTAGTTTCCAGACCTGTATCTTGAGCAATGAGGCTCAGGACACATAGAAACACTGCTTTTGAAACCTTTCAGTACCAGAGGTGAAAAAAGAGGCTTCTGTGGATGGAACACAATGAGCAGTGTGATCTCCAAGCTATGCTATCCATATATTTAGTCAACTACACTGTATATAAGATTCTTTTTTGAGATTCGGTGGATTGTATCTTCAGTCGTCAAAAAAGATCAATTCTTGTACTTGATTTAACAATGTGGGCAGCATTACAGGAAAAGAGAGTTAGGATAAGCATTTGCTACTTTACCTACAGTGTGTTCAAAAGTCTTTTACCTCAAGGTCCTGACAATGCAGATCCTTTGGTAAAGGTTAACTCTTTACCACACAATCCCAAGTTTTCACGACCCCAAGGAAAAGTACTTTTGAAAACATTGTGGGAAAAGGAGAAAATGCTGGTAACCAGCATTTTCTCCTTTTCCCACAATGTTTTCAACCCTATCAAAGAAAGATTGCACCATTTGAGCCATCTTATAATTGTCATCTGCAAATGCTTTCAATTTGAACCAGTCTAAAATATTGTTGTGTGGTAATGGTTAAATCTGCTTACCTTTAAAGACAATGAACATTCTGGGAGCAGTCAGAGCAGCCATTTCTTCTTCTTCATCATCACTGTCCTGTGATGAACAAATCACATATATATTATGTTCATGTGTGCTGGTAATTTCAAAACATACTGTCATACCTTTACAAGATGACAAAATTTAAGACTGACTTTTCATTAACCCTTTACCACAGAATCCTATGAAATATGGTGTTGAAGCAGTGTGGGCAATTGAAAAAATGCTAGTTTGTTTTTTAAAGGTTAGGAAACATTGTAGGAAAAGTAGAACATGCTGGTTTCCAAAAGCCTTTTCTTCTTGGTCACAAAAACAGGTTTGTTTCGTACAGATGTAATTTTATTAAAAATGGCATAAGAAATTAAAAACTAGAGGCGCTTGAGCGCCTCTATCGCTCCACAGGCCTGATATTTCTATAATGGCGAAAGGAAGTTTTTAACAATTATCATTCAATCCTGCATTTTAGCTCACTGAAGAAACAATTTGGTAGACAACCACCATAGGAACTTACCTGCAAAACAACAATGAAATCCAATAAATAGTTTTAGAGAAGAAATTTTTCAAAGATTTTACTTTATACCATAAAAGGAAAATGAGTCTCCCATAAAAGCCATGTTTTTTGACAGATCATTTTTTTTTTAAGGAATTCTGTAAACCTGTATCTAAGGAACATTCCTGCAAAATAATAATGCTATCCAAGTAGCGGTTTGGGAGGAGGAGATTTTTAAAGGTTTTTTACTTTGGTTGCCATGGCAACCAGAATTCTTAATGGAACACAATTATTTGAAGGAATTTGAAAGAGGACCACCAAAGGAACATTCCTGTGAAATTTGGTAAAAATCCAGTCAATAGTTTCTGAGGAGAAGTTTTTTAAAGAAAAAGTTTACAGACGCACGCACGGACGAACGGACGGACGGACGCACGACGGACACAACGCCATGACAATAGCTCGCTGGCCTTCGGCCAGTGGAGCTAATGAGGTTTGTGAGAAAAAGATGTTTTTTTTTTAGACTTTCAGTCTCATTTTCAGATCACAAGTCATAGAGTTTCATGTGAAAGTTTTCCTTGAAAATCCGAGGAAAGGTGTTGCATGATACCAGCATTTTCTCCTTTTCCCACACTGTTTCCTACACTTTTACAAAGAAATACCATTATTTCACAAAGTTTGATTTGTTACCTGCAAATGCTTTCAATGTGGACAAGTCTAAAATTTTGTTTTGCGGCAGTTTTGGAAAATATTGATTGGAAATAATGAAAAAAAAAAAAAAAATCAACCCAGGAAACTTAAAATTTCATAAATGCCACTACAAAATAGAAAAATTAATTTAGTATTACTTATAAGCTTACAACTTAAAAAGAACCTTTTAAATTAATCAAGGTAAAAAATCACTTGGAAATAATGAAAAAAATATTGCAACAACTGATAAAGATTTTCAGCAAAGTTTGCATTAGCAAAAATATTACATGTATTACCCTAAATTGTAGTCACATCCTAAACAACCATGAAAAATCATTCATGCATAATACTATGGAAAAAGTCAGTATGGTAATAGACAAATTTTCTATCAGAGTAAAATTTATAAAATTCACATTCTGCTCATGCAGACCGATAGCTACATCTAGAGTAAACATGCATGATTTAGTTTTTAACATGTATTCCTTACATATGTGTAGATCTAACACAAATACTTTTTTTTTTTTCACATATTTTTTCATCTTGCAGCTCACAAATTTTGAAAACGCTTTTTTTTTAACCTTTTACCAAACAATCCTGAATTTTGACGACTTTGTGGTATTGTGGGAAAAGGAGAAAATGCTGGTAATCAGCATTTTCTCCTTTTCTCACAATGTTTTCTGCCCTATAAGATACAAAAATCACCACTTAACCTACATTTAATTTGTCATCTGCCAATGCTTTCAATTTGGTCCAGTCCAAAATTTTGTTGTTTGATACAGAGTTAAACCTGTATCCATGCCTGATGAAGCATTATACAATAAGCATGCGATTATGTCCTTAAGGATAATCCATACATGGAATCTGTGCAATACATAGAAAATAACACACTTTTTCACTTTTACTATCAAGATCAGTAAGTATCAAAAAACATGTTAATCTTTAAAAACTTATTAAGAAAAAAATTTCATCCACTTATATATGCATAATATATTTTACTAACAAATTTGAGGCATTATCTAAAAAATAGCAGTCCTTCCTAGAAGACAAATGGTCTCAAAGACATAGAGCTAAGAAACCAATGTCTGAAATTCAAAAACATCCAGTAGTTCATATCACAGTCAGGTAGTTACAGACAACAAATTAAAGTGGCTCAAAGGATGAAACTTTTCTTTAGAAGTAGAAAAATCATAGAGGGAAAAGGAGAAAGTGCTGCTTAACAGCATTTTTTCCTTTTCAGATACTGTGATCAAAATATTTTTTCTTCAAGTTTCTGAAAAAAAAGGATTATACAAGAAAGAGTTCCAAACCAAATTTTCACATCCAAATAAAATAGCAGGTTGGACTAGTTGTTCTAACTTGGATACCACAATGCTATGCATATAATGGAAGTAGAAACATGGACCATGACAATTACATGCAAAATTTAGTTAGTAAATGGACTGAAGAATTCGTAACCTTTTTCTTCTGTTTTGAGCCCTGTTAAGGTGAAAACATTTCATAAAGATACCATGTGAGCCATCTTCCACAGCTGCATATGACTTCATTATAACAAACTCTCTATCATAGGAGTGAAAGAAAAAAAAAGGTATATCCCAAAAACTACTTGTGGTACACTAAAGAAAATGAACTTATGTACTTGATAAATTTTACTTGTATAGGTAAATTTTTAATTGTTTACTTTGAAATTGACTTGTACACCTAAAAAATTTCAAGATTTACTTGTGTAACAAAAAGTTGTTTGAATACCTATAATTTTACTTTAATTTTTTTTTTTTTAATTTGTATACTTCAAAAATTTACATGTACTTCTATGTAACAATTTAATTGTACACATAAAACTTACTCATATACCAAAAAATTCACTTGTCCACTGAAATATTACATGTTTACCAATATAGTTACACATTGCACCCAGTGTCAACTAAAATATTACTTGTTTACCAATAGTTATACATTGCACCCAGTAGATATATCTTCTTATTTTGCAGCAGAGCACTTTAGAAAACATGGTGGCCAACATCAAAATTTGCTTTCAGCACAAAAATCTGTGTCATTTAATTTCATGTTGAACTTTAAAGGTTAATCTAAACCCTGACGGACTTTTATACAGTTCTAGACAGCTGTACTTTGGAAAAAGGAGTAACTGACAATTTTTTCTATTCTCTCATACAGTTAACACAGAAATTGAAAGAGACATTTTCCATATTTCTACTCTGTGCCACTTGCACTAGTCTCTGTGTAATTCTAAAAACAGCCGGTATTGTAAAGGATTAAACAGGACAGTAAAGAACCTGGGCCCGGTTTCATGAAAAAACTTTTATTTTACTTAAATCTGCAAACAGACTTATTTTGCGACTAAGGTTGAGTTTGTCATTCCAGACAATGTTCACTAACATTAACAGACTTGTGGAACATTCTCAAATCCAAAGATGACACAACGTTTCAAACTCAACTCAGATAATTAATGGACTTCAGTCTGTTAATTAAGTCCATTTATTTTGCTTATTTGAGTCTGAAACATAGTGTCAACATAGGATTTTAAAATGATACTACAGTGTGTCAATGTTACTGAAATGTATCTCAAATAATGAAGTCAACTTAAGTCAGAACCTGGGACCATTAGTAAATTTGAGTAAAATAAGAGACTTAAGTTTTTTTTGTGAAACTGGGCCCAGGGTCAGAAAATAACTGTTAACACTAAGAGTGCCAAATAAACCTATTAGATAATTTTTCCTAGAAATTAGACCCAAATAATTGCTATTTCATGATTGCTTTTGTCTATTCTGTGCAGCCTGATCTTAATCAACACTGACTGCAAAGGCATCTATAGTCATGAAAGGTGCCCAAAGGGTGAACAAGAAAACTAAATTTTCACAATTTTGTGCAATGAAATATGTATCAAGCATGTAAATTAGGGTATGATAAATAAAACACAGCAACAGATACATGGGATAATGAATGTGAGCAATTCATCACATGTCAAAATACATTATTTTGGTATTATTTTGAGTACAAAACAAGTAGCTATCAATTAAGCTAGTTTTAAAACCTAATGACTATGACAGTCTAATAGCATTTATGACTGATATCAAGCTCAAATTTTGCATTTATGGCAAAACTTTCAAAATTTGTTCTGGTACTGGTCAAGAATGATACCGGATAGTTTACCCTTATGTAATATATTGTAAGAAATAACAAACGAAAACTAACTCAGACCATTTTTAGAAAGAGCAACATCTTCAACAAGTTCATAATTTTCCATTCACAAGGTTGAAAATAGGTTAAGCTAACTCGGCCAAAGATTTGAATTTAACCTGAATGAAGACAAGAAAAATTCCTGGGTATACAGAAAAACTTTGTATGTTTTCACTAATTTTTGTATTTGCAACAGCATTCTACCCTTTACCAAACAATGCAATGTTTGTATGGCGATGAGAAAAGGGCTTTTGAAAAATGTGTGGGGAAGAAGCATTTCATCCACTTCTATCAATAGTTTCAATCCCTTCTAAGACTAATCTCATTATTTGCAACACACGTCTGTCATCTGCATATGTTCTTAACCCTTAAAGCACCTTTCACAACTATAGTTGCCTTTGCAGCCAGTGTAGATAAAGGTCAGGCTGCACTAATCGTGCAGCCCGACCTTTGACCTACACTGTCCGCTTTGCTGAAATGGTCTAAACTAGAGCAACCTTGAAATTATGATTATTTAGGCGTTATTTCTATATTGCAGATATATTGTGGGTTTATTCAGCACTTTAAAGTTTATTACAGAATTGTCTTCAATTCTGTCATCTGACAAAAGGTATTTGCTGTAGGTTCTGAATGAGAAAACTGACTGATTCAAACTGACCTCTTGATTTTGCAAGCTGAAAAAACAAGGAGCACCAGGTTCTGTAGCGATCATCTTTCTATGCCACCGACGGCGTCGGACAATGTCCATCTTTCTTTCAATATGATGAAATTTCATGTTGAACATTGGGGCATATTCCCAACCTTCAGTGGCTGCTTGAAGCTGCTTTTCCTGAAATAAATATTAACAGAAATCTATAAATTCCTACATTGTATGAACATTGTATTGTATGAACATTTGTGAGAATATGTTTACCATTTTTATCAGTGAGTTGGGTCATGTTAAAATACCAAAAGCCTTCTTTTATTCTGAAAATTTTTTATCTTTATTTTTGACTGTGTGGTGTTAAATGATGTTTAACCAATAAAGTGCTGGAACTAACTTAAGCTGTTTTTGTGGTCAGTGCAGATCAAGATCAGACTGCAGAAAACATGCAGAGAGTCTGATATTGGATCTACACTGTCAGCTATTTCATTACATATTCTGGCCAAAAAGGCCTTGAAATAAAAATATTTTGGATGTTTTCCTAGATTAAAATTATCTATATCATTAATTCAGCGCTGTAAGGGTTGGTACAGACGTTGTAATAGTAAAAATATTTTCCCAAAAGTATTATAACCAAACAATCCTGTAATTTAACAATCTAGATGAAGAAGGCTTTTGAAAACATAAAGTGAAACAGAAGAAAATGCTAGCTACAAGCATTTTTTCCTTTTCCGTATTTTCTTTTTTTTTTACCATATCAAAGAAAAACGCAATCATCTAAGACCCATCTAATTTGTTGCCTGCAACTGCTTTCAATTTGAATAAGACTAAAGTTTTGTTGTCTTGCAGGAATTTATATAGCAAAGACAAAATATGGTTCGCTTCAGTAACAAAACTTTTTCAGAATAAAACTTTTACTTCACCCTTTACCAAACAATCCCTGGTTTTTACGACCCTGAGATAGAAGTCTTTTGAAAACATTGTGGGAAGAGGAGAAAATGCTGGTAACCAGCATTTTCTCCTTTTCCCACAATGTTTTCTACCCTACTTGAAAACAAATTTCAATTTTTCAGTTATGTTTATTTCATCGTCTGCAAGTACTTTCAATTTGGACCAGTCTAAAATTTTGTCATTTGGTAAAGAGTTAATTTACTTTGGTCTTCCAAATCACATCGCTGAAAGTGCATCAAACAAACTCTACAAGAGCAAACACCTGGCCAGGTAGCTCAGTAGTTAATGTATCTGACTGGTGACCTGGTGATTGTTAGCTTGATACCCACTTGAGCCAAACTTTCTTATGGGCTATTTTTTGCCTCTCACCACTGATGCAGGTGAGAGAAGTAGTCAGTGACTTGGAAAGAAAGTTGTGTCTGTACTGGTGTGAGAAAGCTAGGAAACACATGTGTAGGTGCACCAATGCCATTTTACGACCTAAGCTGTTCAAACCGTGTTAAACTCCAACACAATCAATCAATCAACAAGAGCACACTGTTTACAACACAAATGCATCTTTTACAGTCCTACAGCGGACAAGTTTTCACAGCAATGTGGGAAAAAGACATGGGAAAATATGAGCAACTTCTTATCAAAGCACACACTATGCAATAGTGTGGGATCGGCAAGCTCTTCACTCTTTAATGCCTAATGCCAACTTTTAACGACCCTGGGAAAGAAACCTTTTGAAAACATTGAGGGAAGGGGAGAAAATGCTGGTAACCAGCATTTTCTCCTTTTCCCACAATGTTTTCTACCCCATCAAGAAATGATTGAACCAATTGAGTCACACTGAAATTGTCGTCTGCAAATGCTTTCAATTTGGACAAGAATAAAATTTTGTTGCCTGGTAAAGGGTGAAGACATGTAGCTCAAGTAAAAACAAAAATTAGTAAACAGAAAAGCAAAATCATCTAGTTATTAGAAACTTAGAGACTATAGGACACTTGACAATCTGTGATTTTGGTCCAATTAGCATGCAAATCTATTTAAAAAAAAAAACAAAACAGGTATTTCAAACCGTTCTTCTTTTTTTTTTTTTGCCACACATTGGACAGTGTACATTTAAGACTAAATTATGCATGCAATGCAGTCTTATTTTGATTTAGACTGTTTGCAAAAGCAACTTAAGTTGAGTTTTCATACTATAAGGCTTCAACTTGTCATGAAATGACAGTAGTTCAGGAATCTAACTCCAATCCATGCTCACTTACCAATAGATCCTGTAATGTGGAGTTCACAGGATTTATATAATTATTAATAATCGCCTCCATATTTTGTACTTAAAGGACTTTCTTAACTTAACAAACAACTTGGATTCAAAAACATTTATATATACATATAAAATAACCAAGACAAGACTATCTGTTAATCCTGACATGCCTAATAGATACATGACATTTTTAGAAAGTCTAGAAGCATATTTCCATAGATAATAAGGATTGGTTTTTCACCAACCGGCAGATAATGTGGATCTAAGATCAGACAGCTTGCTTTGTGCCATCAGATCTTGACCTATAATGTCCACAAAAGCTTATTGAAAGTCAAAGGCAGAGACTAATTACTCTGGAATAGAATAATTTATTTAATGTATAACAAAAATATAATGATAAATGTGATGTATAAATCTTTACCAAACGACAAAATCTTAGACTAGTCCAAATTGAAAGCATTTGCAGGCTACAAAATAATTGTGACTCAAAAATTGAAACTTGACTTTGGAAGGGTAGAAAACATTGTGGGAAATGGAGAAAATGCTGGTTACCAGCATTTTCTCCTTTTCCCACAATTTTTCAGAAGGCTTCTTCCTCGGGGTCGTTAAAACCAGAGATTGTTTGGTAAAGAGTTAACTGTCAAACTGTGATGTTTAACTCTATACTGTGACAAGTTCCAATGTATAATATGTGTTCAAGTATGTACTTTACTTGTCAATGACAACCGCCTAGAACATAGCCTAATACATAATCTCTGAGTAAAGTGATAGCTTGCAATTACTTGACATATCAACCTTTCACAACCAATTACGAAGTTTTAACAACCCTTTAAAAAAAGCCTTTTGAAAACATTGTGAGAAAAGGAGAAAATGCTGGTAACCAGGCAAAGAGACAAATTCAATCATTTGAGGCACATTTAAATTTTCATCTGCAATTGCTTGTAATTTGGACAAGTGTACATTTTTGTCTTGTGGTGAGGAGTTGAATGATAGAATAAATTAATATATGACTGAATAAAAATTGTTATGCAATGTAATATTTCAAATTTCTCTTCCTATCTTGCACCCATACCTTCTCTTGCTTTTGTTTGATGTTTTCCACAAGTCTCCTAGATCTAACCCATCTACGTCGTCTACACAGATGGTACCTTCTTTCAACTGGTCCCCAGCCACCAATTGTAGCCTCAACACAGTACTCAAAACCTGAAATATTTTTTAAATCCTTGTTTTCTGGCACAGATATTGTTTACATCTTCAGATGAAAGTTTTTCAAAAATAAATTCATTTCAGTACAAAGCTAATTATATCAAAGGCTTGTATGGCAAGTCAAATGTACACCAATTTGAGCATTCTCTACCAATAGAAATCAATAAATTACAAGCTGCATTTTATCATAATTCAGTCTTCACTGTGAGACAATTGTTTGTCCATTAAAAGCTAAGTCCATAAGAAAGAGATGTTCAATATGATATGAGGCGTAAGTATCTCAATTTTAAAACTGTTTCTATCAGAATCCCTCACAACATAATCAAACAGTGTAAATAAAATATTATATTGTATGTTCTTGACAGTCTGATCTTCAGCTGGTCCAGAGAAGCAACTGCAATTGTGCTATGCATGATATGGTTAACTGTTTACGAAACATTCCCTGAGTTTTAACGATCCGCCAGAAATCAAGCTTTTGAATTCACAGAGGGAAAAGGAGAAAATGCTCGTAATCAGCATTTTCTCTTTTTACCCACAATATTTTCTACTCTTAAAAAGACAAATTCCATAATTTGAGCTACACTTAATCTATAGACTGCATATGCTTTAAATTTAGATCAGTCTAAAATTTTGTCATTTGGTAAAGATTTAAAGATAAAAGATAATAAAGAACTTTAATCAAACCTTCTTCATCTACAGCTCGACTTAAATCTATCTGCCAATCATCTTCCCATACCCAACCAGGAGACAAATCTATCTCTGTTTTAGATGGCATCTGATCTCCTTTCTGTATAGAAAAATACATAAAAGGTACAGTAAAATACTGTAAAATACTTGAGAATATATGACCAAATAAAAATTTAACTCTTTACTAACAACAAAATTAATACGTAGACTTGTCCAAATCTAAAGCATCTGCAGACGACATTTAAATTTGCCTCAAATGATAGAATTTGCTGTGACAGGGTAGAAAACATTAAGGGAAAAGGAGAAAATGCTGGTTACCAGTATTTTCTCCTTTTCCTACAATGTTTTCAATAGACATCTTTCTCACGGTCGTTAAAACTCTGGATTGTATGGTAAAGGGTAACAGACTGTCCCGTGATCTGTGGATAGAGGTAACAGTTCATTGGTTTGTCAAGAGAGCAGAAGGTAAAAGGTTTGATCTCTGGATAAGTCACACTGATGATAAATTGAATGGTACCAGTAGCTTTCCTCCAGAGCACATTAAAATAAGGCTACTAGTGTCAAGACAATAAAGCAGCCGTATGCTGTATTATAAGTTCTCAATGAACGTGTTGACAAAGATGTTTGACCAAAATCAAATCTGAAACACACTGATGGATATGAATATACAACTATTCTGTATTTTTGAATGAAGTTAATCATATCTTTTTAAACTAGAGCTGTTACTGAATGTGACTTAATACCCCCACCAGTGCTTTGACAGAAACAGGCAATTATTTGTACAAAGACAGACACACGGACGGACATACGGACAGACAAACGAACGGACAAACGGACGGACAAACGGACGGACAGGCTGATTCCAGTACACCCCCGAAAACATTCGTTTTGCGGGGGTATAATGATACAATCGAGGTTACAAACAAGAGAGCCATAATGGCCCTGAAGTCGCTCACCTGAGTCTTTTGACGAAACATGACCCATTTTCAATCTCTTTTGAGATATCATAACAAATATTCTACCAAGATTTCACACTTATTGGACTGAAAATTTGGCCTCTAGCTTGTACACAAACTTTTTCTAGAATTTCTCATAGTGACCTATACTTTTAAGCCAAACATAGCCCATTTTCCCATTGTAGATATTTTCAAATCAAAGAATCTGACCACCTTTCATAAGTATTGGACAGAAAATGTGGCCTTTAGAGTGTACACAAGGTTTTTCCAAGATTTGACATGGCCACCTAGTTTTTCACCCTATGTGACCTATTTTCAATTTCATCATATTGATCATCAAGACAAACATTCAGACTAATTCTTGTAAGTATTGGACAGAAAATGAATCCGTAGACCTACAGATTTGACCTGGTGACCTAGTTTTTGACCCAACATGACCAATTTGCAAACTCATTCAAGATATCATTATGACAAACATTCTGACCAACTATCATGAGTATTTGACTGAAAATATGGCCTCTAGAGCATACATGAAGTTTTTGCAAGATTTGACTCAGTGACCTAGTTTTTGACCCGACATGACTAATTTGCAAACTGGTCCAAGAAATCATCAAGACAAACATTCTGACCAAGTTTCGTGACTATTGCACTAAAAAAGTGGCCTCTAGAGTGTACACAAGGTTTTTCTAAGATTTGACCTAGTGACCTAGTTTTTGACCCAACATGACCCATTTTTGAAGTTGTCAGAGATATTATCAAGACAAACATTCTAAGCAACTTTCAAGAGTTTTGGACTGAAAATATGGCCTCTAGAGCCTACATAAGGTTTTTCTAAGATTTGACCTAGTGACCTTGTTTTTGACCCAACATGACCAATTTTCAAACTCGTCCGAGATATCATCAAGACAAACATTCTGACCAAGTTTCATGAGTATTGGACTGAAAATGTGGCCTCTAGTACTTTTGTCAACCCCTGTTTCATATAGCATTCAAGGAAGAGGGAAGCTTTTAAAAAACGTAAACTTACAATAGATTTTCTCTACTTAATTAAAATGATATTTTCATCTAATTACCACATTGGTCCATGGTCTTGAGGATTCTACCCAATTGGTTCCTGGCAGTCTCATCTGACACTCATATACATCCTCAATAAAAGTCCGGTGACCAGCATCTTTGTCATATAACATACTAGAAATACACATATATCTCTTAGTCCTTAGAGCCCTGAATACACTGAATGGACATTTACAGTGTAAAAATTTGCCTCAAATCAAGGCACTTTCAAATTTGCTTTTGTCCAAAATACCTTGTCAAATCGGCAAGCGTAGATAAACAATCACAGAGCACTGTGTTTTGTGCAGTCTGCTCTATCTACAATGGCTGCAAAGGCAATCAAAGTGAAAGGTGCTCTGAAAGATAATTCTTTATCAAACATTTACGTGTTTCAATTAACATGGTAATCAGCATTTTCTCCTTTTCCAGTACTATCTTCTACCCTTTCAACAACATATCCCATTAACTGACTGACATTTAATTTGTTGTCTGCATTTCTTTTCCCCAATATGGATTCAGTCTAATGTTTTACAGTCATTCTTCTCTCCACATCATCTTCAACAAATCAAAATTGAAAAAGATCTAAAATGCTCACATGTTATCAAGTTCTCTTCATACATTAATCTCTCAATTCAAGCTTCTATTTTCTGTGTTCTTGCAACGTACAAAGAAATTAATGATAGTTCACCCTCATCTTTAGCCAATTCAATTCTTGCTTCATATTCAATTCTACATTAAATTCAATTCTGATTTTTAAATTCAAAGACTGTCATCTAACTGGTTTAGACACCCTATCTGAACCAAGACAATCTGTCTCAACCAATTCGATGACAAGTCTAGAATTAGTAAATACAGCAACATTTAAAATACTTCATGGTCCCTACCAATCAGAAGGCTACTCTTGAATTTAAGAATTCGGACAATATTTAGAGTAATTCAATGTCTAAGTCAATCAGATTGCTACTCTTCAAATTTAGACTGTTGTTGAATACAGTTCCAGATTTCCCAGTTTTGTACCCACCTAAGTTCTGGATTGATGTACCAGTCTCCCTCCCATCTCCAGCCTGGAGGAGGCTCAAATTTCTCTTTGTATAATTTCACCTGCAACATTCAATCACATAGTTCCTTATAATTCTTCTTGCAAATCCTTAAAGCAACATATGATTTCTTTAACTATCTTCTACAAAGTATCTCCTGATAAGTTAAAAATTATACAGCAATTTCCAGGATTTCTAGAAGAATTATACATCTGGTTAGTTATATTTGTGAAATACATCATTTTTATTTACAGAGGATTTCCAAATGATTTATGTTTTGCAGTTTTTTTTTATACATGTAGCTAAATAAAAGGCTGCACTTCTTGATTTTTTTTTCTAAAATATCTTAACTGTATGAACCATATCTAAGTAAAAGGCTACCTTCCATTAAGTTAAAACACATTCAGTGGTGAGAGAGAAATGTATCCTAAAGCAATGAATCCTGGGACAGTGTTTTGGACTGAGCATAGATTTGACCTTACAATCTCGAATTATCAACTCCTGTGAGTCACTCAGCTACTCTAGCAAAACAAAAGATTACATATTTGTATGAGATATGCTAAAACTTTGAATATGTAAATGGCCTTCACCTTTCCCTGACTGTCAGAGAACTTGGGTCTTGACATTAAAGGTCCCCTGTTACTCCAGTTTCCAAGGTAATTTACCATATTCTCATACTGAAATATAAGCCAAGAAAATAAATCCAAGTTTTTCAATTAATCAAACATATACTGATGTATAAAGAACTAACAATTTCAAACATATCATACTTTGAATTTTTGACAAATAAACATACAACATTAAATACCGGTTTTTTTTATATTATTTTGGTTATATCATGGCATCTAACACAACTTCATCTCACCTCAAGGATTGTTTTTTTAGCCAGTGCTTTGCATTACATTCTTTCAAAACCTATGGCTGTTCTCCCAAATACACATCATCCATATAATGTTCAGCAGTGAAAGAGAGAGATAGGAACGAATCCAGTCATCCTGTCACAATGACTATCATCAATCCTGAGATGGAATTTGGAAAAGCTGGGAATCAAATCTGCAAACCCTGGATTACAGACCCTGCATATTAAGTCTAAGCTACCAGGCTAGCATAATTCAAAAGTAAAAGATTCAATCTTAAAGAAAATAGACAAAGCAGATGCACTCACAGTTTCAGCAAATACTGCCAATTCTCCATCTGTCTGCATGTGATGCCAGACATCTTCCTCGGCAAGCAGGCCATACCAAAGTTTGATCCTAAGTAAGGCAGGCACTTCATTGTTCTTCTCTCCCTTATGACCTGGATACTGAGGAGAGACAAATCATTGATAATAAATGTCAGAAAGTTGATACTTAAGCCAAAAGGTACTGCGTAAGTAAAATGATGTTAGGTCTGGGGAAAAAAAAGGATTACTGCGTATTAACATGGCAAGAAATTCTGAGCAAAATGCTAACACTAGATCAAAACCAGACCAGCTTTCATGGAGTCTAATCTTGATCCACCATATCTACAACAGCAACTACAGAAGTGATGGGTGCTTTGTGGTTCCTCTTCTCCTTTGCAATTTCTTTATTCTGAGTGTTAACTTATCAAAGACATGAATCACTTTTTCAATCAAACAAACATATGTTTTGCTAAAAAAAGAAATGCTGGTGACCAGCATTTCCTCCTTTTCTCTTGTTTTCCAACCTTTCAAAAAAAAAATCTTCTCATTTGAGTCACATTTAATTTCATTTGCAAATGTTTTCTATGGACAATTCTAAAATTTAGTTGTAAGGTACAGATTTAAATAAGCCTGTGCTGTAAGATTGATTGATTGATTGTATGGTGTTTAACGCTATTTTCAACAGTATTTCAGTTATATCTCGGCAGCCGGTGTGCCTATCCATGCTTTACCAGTACTCCACACAGTATTCTTTTCAAGCCACTGGCTGCTTTCCCACATAATCATCGTCAAAACAATGGTAAGCAGTGAGAGAGGATTGAATCCTGTCGCAATAAATATCATCAATCATCGGAAAGAAATTGGCTGAGCCTGGGATCGAACCAGCGACCCCCTATTCTCAAGTCCTGTACAGACTGAGCTACGGGTCTCAGCCCTCTGATGTAAGAGTTTGTCCTATTTGACTGGTTTTCCAAATTGTTCATGTGACCATTTTTAAGCCTTCACCACACAGTCACATGTTTTAACAACCCTGAGGAAGAAGGCTTTTGAGAACACTGTGGGAAAATGAGAAAATGCTGGTAACCAGCATTTTCTCATTTTCTCTAAATGTTTTCTACCCTATCAAAGATAAATTCTATGATTCAAGCCACATTTAACTTGTTGTCTGCAAATGCTTTCAATTTGAACAAGTGTAGAATTTTTTGTTTTATAGAAAAGAGTGAACAGGGATGTATTCAAAGTTGTCTGTGGCAAATTAGTTTCAAAAGGTAATGTTTTGTACTCAGTCTAATCCCTTGTCATAATAAGGCAATCCTCACCTTTAACTGTATTGTCTGCATTTTCCCACAGAATCGTCCACAATACAATGGGTTTTTAGAGAAGTATAACTGGTTTGCTGGAACCCTAAAATAAGCAATCCTTTTTTCTCCACTAATCATCCATATCAGCACATCAGGCATAGAATTCTGGGGCTGTAAACAGAACATTAATCCTTTACATTGACTGATTGATTGATGCCATTTTAATAGCTTAGGTCATATCAAGATGGTCAGTGCACCTAAATATGTGTTTCCTGGCTTTCTCACACCAGTACTGACACAACTTTCTTTCCAAGTCATTGAGTACTGTTCTCATATGCATCAGAGGTGAGAGGTGAAAAATTGTTGGAAAGAAAGTTTGCCTCAACCGGGTATCAAACTCACAACCACCAGGTCACAAGTCCGATATGCTAACCACTGAGCTACCCGGGCAGACCAACCCTTCATAAAATGATATTTTTGACTCACCCATTTTAAAAGCACTTGTAGAGAAGGAAAAGACCATGGTTGAAAGGATGAAATTTGTTTCTGACAAGGTAGAAAACATTTTGGGAAAAAGAGAAAATGCTGGTTACCAGCATTTTCTCCTTTTCCAAAAATCTTTCCAAAAGCCTTCTTTTTCAAGGTCATCAAAAGTTGGGATTGTATGGTAAAGGATAAATTGACTGATGGGTTTACTGTAGTCTTACTACTGACTAAACTTCATTTCAATTTCATTCTTCAAATCATTTTTATTCAGAAAAGATAATTTGTTTTTCTACCAAACTTCCTGCTACATGTATATCATGTGATGACGAATAGGGTAGGGTGGGGCAAAACGCCCCAAGGGGTAAAACGCCCCCCGTCGATTTCTTGATCATTCCAGTCTATGTGACGTAATGATGACGTCAATGTCATTGGATGTCACGCGTAGATTAATGTGAGTGGAGAGATCAAGCTCTGTCATTGGTAAGTAAGAAAAAAAATGAATGTATTGCTTTTTACACATATCCTTGTTAATTTTTCCCTACTTTTATTTCGCGTTATACTGAAAACGGACGTATACTAGCTTATACACCCTAACTATATCTATAACACATTGTATTGTGGTTTTACTCAAGTACACACAATTTGTAAGCACCTTTGCTATATTCGGAATATCTCGATTAATAATGAAAAGTTCTTACTGGGGTAAAACGCCCCACTTATTATGGGGCAAAACGCCTACAGGGGGCGTTTTGCCCCATTCCAATGTTTGGTTCTATACTTTCAAATTACATCTTTTTGGGTAATTACATTTACTTTTTTTCCAAATTACATTTGGGTACAATGCCAAATCTGTCTTAAGTGGGCCCATGACGAGTGTACCCCGGGATATATTACATTTGTGTGTCCAAACTGTGAATCTGATGAAGACTGGATTGTGTTATCTAATTTGTCTCCTTGTTTTACAGTTTCATATGAAATGATTTAGGTTTGAATTTGGTTTACTTTCCCTTTCCCACAATGTTTTCTACCATATTAGTAAAATAAATAAATAAATAAATAAATAAATAAATAAATAAAAGAATAAATGGATTCAATTTGCCAATTGCTTTCAATTTGAACAAGAATGAAATGTCTACTTTCACTTTGATGTACATTATTAAATAGTTATTAAACGAACTGGTATTTTATTATGTGTGTATGCCTTATGTCAATGGAATTATGTCTTTACTTTCTGGACATTTGGTTGTCTTGTACACATGTTACAATTTAATGCCGAGCCCCATAGCTCAGTCGGTAGCATACAGGACTTAGAAACAGGAGGTCGCTGGTTCGATCCCCTGGCTCGGCCAATATTCTTTCCGAGGATTGATGATATTCATTGCAACAGGATTCATTCCTCTCTCACCGCTGTCAATTGTTTCGACGATGGTTAAGTGGGAAAGCAGCCAGTGGCTTGGGAAGAATATTGTGCGGAGCACTGGTTAAAGGAACTCCAGGAAAGCATGGATAGGTGCACTGGCCGCTGCGATATAACTGAAATACTGTTGAAAACGGCGTTAAACACTATACAATCAATCAATCAATCAATACAATTTAAGCGATGTCTATCAAATACGTATTATTTTACAACTTTAGTAGTGTCCGTGGTCTAGAGGTAGAGCGTCGGCCTCTTGATAAAAAGGTCCCGGGTTCGAATCGCATCCGAGGCTGGTATCAACCTTGGGGATTTTTCATTGGCCCACTCACTCGGCGCGAGTACTGGTGCAGTGTCCAGGAAGCGGAATCTAGAGAGATTAATCTAAGTTGTAAAGAACTTGTTTCTCAACAGATGTAAAATAAATAAGTTTAAACTAAGGGGTAAAACGCCCCCCCTGGGTGCGTTTTGCCCCATAAACAGGGGCGTCTTGCCCCAATGGTGGGGCAAGACGCCCCTTTTAAGAAAATAATGTTTTTGTTTTTATAATACAGTTTAGAATAGATAACGACGAAAAACATGTGCCATTATATTCAGTTGACTGAAACGGTTATACAACTGCGGAAAACACCATTCTATCTTCATTCTTTTCCAAAATAATAACAAAAAACCATTTTGGGGGCGTTTTGCCCCACCCTACCCTACAACAAATAATTCCTCCTTTTTGCCACCATGTTTTTAAACATGGTCTGCTGCTAGATGATAATGTGTGAAGGAAATGGGACAGCTTACCTCTACAGCCAGATTTTTCAAAACTTGTCCGTAGTTCTCCAGCTCACCCAGGGCTTCATTAATATCTGTGGCATTTTCCCTGAACTGCGTCGCAGTTTCAATCAAACATTCAAGTTCTGTATGTCTGTACTCGGCCAATAGTTTATCCAATTCTGTTGGTAGGTGAGTGCCTTTCACTGGCTCTGGCAGGGGTTTTCTGTAATGAAATCAAACTACAGTAAACCCTGTCTAAATGACCATCTCAGTGATGCATGCAAAGCCTGTGTTAAGCAAGCATAAAATTATACTGATTGATTGTATTGATTGTATGGTAG
Source organism: Hippopus hippopus (assembly GCA_946811185.2). Lineage (NCBI taxonomy): Eukaryota > Metazoa > Mollusca > Bivalvia > Cardiida > Cardiidae > Hippopus > Hippopus hippopus. Next base: position 39,071,685 of record OX328106.1, read on the forward strand.
TTGAACGCTGTTTTCAACATTATTTCAGTTGTGTTGCGGCGGCCAATGCCCCTATCCATGCTTTCCTGAATACTAGTTTTTACCAGTATTCCACACAATCCTCTTTCCAAGCCACTGGCTGCTTTCCCACATAATCATTGTTGAAACAATGATCAGCAGTGAAAGAGGAATGAATCCTGTCACAATAACTATCATCAATCCTCAGAAAGAAAGTGGTAGAGCAGGGGATCGAACCAGCGACCCCCTGTTCTTGAGTCCTGTATGCTACCGACTGCGCTACCAGGGCTCGGCAAGCATATACTGAGTTACTAGAGAAGGAAAATAAGTTAAAATGCACCTGTGTTAAGGAAGCATTTGTCTTAACCCTTTGCCACACAATTCCCAGTTTTGATGACCCAAAGGAAGAGGACTTTTGAAAACATTGTTGGAAAAGGAGAAAATGATGGTTACTAGTATTTTCTCCTTTTCCCACCATGTTTTCTACCCTTGTTGTGTGGTAATGGGTTCAGCAATCACATTTTGAGTGCCACTTGAGCGCTAGCTTAACTCCTCACTATACGACATTACATTCTACCGATCTGTAAGCATTTGCAGGTGAGAAATTTAATCTAACTCAAAAGCTAACCTCTGTCTTTGAAATGGTATAAACATAGTGGAAAACAGAGATTTTGATCTTGAATTAGACTTTCCACAACAGCAACAGTAACTGAAGTAGAGCTCTTTACTGTGAGAGTTGACAAGGCAGAAACAAAAAAAACTTACTTGCAGTTTGCGACCAGTTGGTCCAGAGCTGTAATCAATAGCTGAGCTAACTCAGGGGTTGGTAATTTAGCTTTAATTCCTACACGTACCTGTTCTATACTGGCTTCCTGGAAAAAAATGTTCAGGTATGTCAATAAAAAAGAGTTAAGCTTCATTACATGCATATACATGTATATCATTTCTCTAATCCTAAACCCCAAAGCACCTTTCAAAACTATAGTTGCATTTATGCCCAGTGTAGATCAAGACTGCACAAAATATGCAGAATGATTTTTGATCTACATTGCCTGCTTTGCTGAAACATTGTGGGTAAGAGCAATGTCGAAGGCACTATCATTTAGGTCTTTTATCACCTGTTTACTTAATTTATTGCTCTAAGGGTTAAACCTTTAACACATTATCCCCAAGTTGTAACAATCCTGAAGCAGAAGGCTCTTAAAAAACATTGTGGGAAACAGAGAAAATGCTGGTAACCAGCATTTTCTCCTTCTCCCACAATATTTTCTACCCTTTCGAAGACAGAAATCATCATTTAATTTGTCATCTGCAAATGCTTTCAATTTGGTAGAGTCCAAAATTTTGTCACTTGGTAATGAGTTAAACAAAGACATTTCTAAATTTCACATGTTCTTACCAAAGGCATGAAAAGACTGTCTTATTCATTCTATTTACATTCCTCAAAAGTTCTAGCCAAATGTTTTAACTCTATAACAAACAAATTTTTAGGCTGTTCCATATCAAAAGCATTTGCAGACAAAAAGTTGAACAAGGTTCAATGATAAAATCTGCTGTTCACAGGGCAGAAAAAAAAAGTAGTAAAAGAAAAAAAAAGCTCTTTTTCCCACAATGATTTTAGAAGCCTCCGACATTATGGTCATTAAAGTTAAAGGGTTAAATAAGACTTGTTCCTGTCCTACATTAACAGAGCATTTTGGCTCACTCCTGATTGTGTTTGTTTTCAACAGAAAGACATTGCAGATAGATCAAATTGCAACGGCATAAACAGTTGTCAGATACCAAACAACACAGCAAGAATTCCTCTATAGAGGTTCAGGGTATCAGGTCTATGCCCTCCACAATTGCACACATCATTAATTTTGAACTCCATTTGATTTGTCATGTGCACATATTTAAACTATGGAAAAGTTTACAATTTTGTTGTTTGATTACAAGTTTGAGCAAAAGCAAAGAAAAGATTCACAAACCAAGGCAGCAACAATTCCTTCAAAAAAGTTCAGAGTCTCTAGCCTCCAACCTATATCCTCGAAGTTAGCATCCACAACCACACATGGTTTGGTACCTCCCCATGGCAGGAAGTAGTAGTGGGAACCATCAAATACAGCATTGGTTGGCTGAGTGGTGGAAGCACAGGGAGCAATGTATTCATCTAGCTTATTACCATAGTTACCTGCAATGGTTTGTGGTAGTGATCTTGGTTAGACTGTGTACCAAGAAAGCAGCCAGTGGCTAGGATCTAATTTTGATTTTGTTTTTGTATGATAGCAGTCCATGTCAAGAAAAGAATATATAAGTGAACTGGTTGCCATGATGGATTGTTTGATTTTTACATTGTTTTGGTCAAACCATGGCCTCATTTCACTTACTCATGTATTTCCCATTCTTCACCTGTGCAAGATTTGGACTCTAAAGTGCCTAACTCAGGGGCAATCCTACAAAAATTTTAATACTGTTCATGTAGTTTGAACCCTGGACCTCTGGATAGCTGCCAAGACATGAATGAAAATTTTTTGTGAATTAGTGATTTACATCTAAAATTAATAGTACTAAGGCCTTTAAGTGCCTAGTATAATACAAGCTACTTTTCTTGAAAGTGTAGATCTAGATCAGACTAAAGTCTGTTTTATCTGTCCAATTTTTCATGAGACTTTAAGCCAACACAGCCATAAAATTGCAATATCTAGATAAAATTTTCAAATACAAGTATTGCAATCATACATCTTTTTTAATAGAATCTCCATTTATTACAATGCTTTGAATGCCTTTTGCTGTAGAGGTTTAATAACAGATGAGAAAAAAGTTTCAGGAAACATACAGGTTATTTCTGACTTTCTTTTGAGTCTCTGTCTGCCGCATTCTTTTTTCCCAAAAAAGATTACCCACCTTAGCTGTTACGAGACCTGCCTACTTACCAATACTGATTTCAAACTCCACAGGTGCATCAATAGCACTGATCATCGTTGCATTGAAGAAAGCAGCATGTAACTTGTACTTTCTCTTTCTCATGAATTTCTGAAAAGAAAAGAAAAATGGTGTATCATAAAATTATCTTTACATCTTTTTTTATAGTACAAGCAAGCTGCCCTTTCTAATCACACCTAAACAAATAAGCAAAGAGTATGCACTTCACTTGCCATACCTAAGGGGCTTTATAAAAGTATCTTAAAAAGGATTTCCTATGTAATAAACTGACTAAGGGTTTTTAAACAAGGGCCACAGTAATCATCTTTTGTGTAATAAACATTGCTACATTCAAAATGTTTCAGTGCTTTTTTTCAATCATTGCTTTTCAAAAGCTGCACACTGAAGGGAAGTGTAATTACCATAATAAAACAAAACTGGTTCAAGTTTTTTGATACAGATTACCTGGACTTTAAGCACTTCCTCAGGGGCAATATCCTCTACAGGTATGTCAGGTAATTCTCCTCCAATTGTCTTCAGCTCCACCATACAGCGACCTCTAAATGCAACTCCCTCTCCCTGAAAACAAAAACAGGAGACAGTCGCGTAGGAACCTCATGCAAGAAGTTCCAAGAATCCCATGATGAGTTGAGTCAACCTTCACAACCACATACATAACTGCATAAGTACTGGTTAACCCTTTACAGCACAACCCAAAGTTTTAAAAGACCCTGAGAAAAAAGGTAACCAGCTTTTTTCTCCTTTTCCCACCATATTTTCTCCCTATTCAAGAACAAATACTGTCATTTGAAAAGTATTAGAGTGCTGTATATTCCTTCAAAATGGATTAGTCTTCAACTTTGCATTGTGGTAAAGGATTAAGGTTTCCAGGAAGCAATTACTGTGAGTGATTGATCAAGTTGAGTGAACTTGTTTCACAATCGATGGAAAACAATTGGTATGAATTAGATTTTAAAGGGTTTTATGAAGTCCTTAAATCTAAGCATGCTATACTGCAAACAGTACAGATCAAGATCAGAATACATGAGAATGTGCAGTTTAGCCTTTAATCTACACTGTTTAATATCTTGTGATATATATGGGCCAAAACACCTTTAACTCTTTATTAGATGACAACTTTTAAAATGGTCCAAAGTGAAAGCCTTTGTAGATGACAAATATATGGATAAAATGAAAGACAAGATGTCTGTTTGTAAAACAGTCATGCCCCCCTACTGCCACACTGATACAGGAAGTGGCACAGTTCATAAACTGATATCAAAAGAATTGATTGGGAAATATCAATGTCATCTTTTTGATTTATAGCCCACTTCAATTGTTAAACGTGATAATCTGTCAACAGTTCGCATAATTATACACACCTCCATGTGTATACATACATGATTGTAAACAGTCGCCGATACACAGACTGGGTTATCAATTTTCTTTTCGGCACGCGCGTTCGACTTCCACTTTTTCCCAGTCGACTTCGATGCTTACTAAGTCCCCCGATAATATGCGAATAAAATGTTGGAGCCACAAGTTGAGCCACATATGATGATTTTTGAGACACTTTAATTTTTTTTGAGCAAATGGCTCAAGTGGCGAACGGCAGCGCGGGCCCTGAATCATCTGGTGGTCACTGTGACTTTGACCTTTCACGGATTAACCTTAAAATCGATAGGGATCATTTACACTCTAAGATGAATATCTGTACAGAATTTGAAGGACCTAGGTCAATTCTGTGTCTAGTTATCATCTGGACAAGGTTTGGTCTATATATCATTAAGTTGGTGGTCACTGTGACTTTGACCTTTCACGGATTAACCTTAAAATCGATAGGGATCATTTACACTCCAAGATGAATATCTGTACAGAATTTGAAGGACCTAGGTCAATTCTGTGTCTAGTTATCATCTGGACAAGGTTTGGTCTATATATCATTAAGTTGAAGGCCACTGTGACCTTGACCTTTGATGGATTAATCTCAAAATCAATAGGGATCATCTGCACTCCAAGACGAATGTCTGTGCCAAATTTGATGAACCTAGGTCAATTCTGTGTCTAGTTATCATCTGGACAAGGTTTGGTCTATATATCAACATGTTGACGGTCACTGTGACCTTGACCTTTGACCGATTGACCTCAAAATCGATAGGGATCATCTACATTCTGAGACGCATGTCTGTGCCAAATTTGACGAACCTAGGTCAATTCTATGTCTAGTTATCATCCGGACAAGCTTTGGTCTATATATCAACATGTTGACAGTCACTGTGACCTTGACATTTGACCGATTGACCTCAAAATCAATAGGGATCATCTACACTCCGAGACGCATGTCTATGCCAAATTTGATGAACCTAGGTCAATTCTGTGTCTAGTTATCATCTGGACAAGCTTTGGTCTATATATCAACATGTTGACGGTCACTGTGACCTTGACATTTGACCGATTGACCTCAAAATCAATAGGGATCATCTACATTCTGATACGCATGTCTGTGCCAAATTTGACGAACCTAGGTCAATTCTATGTCTAGTTATCATCCGGACAAGCTTTGGTCTATATATCAACATGTTGACAGTCACTGTGACCTTGACCTTTGACCGATTGACCTCAAAATCAATAGGGATCATCTACACTCCGAGACGCATGTCTATGCCAAATTTGACGAACCTAGGTCAATTCTGTGTCTACTTATCATCCGGACAAGCTTTGGTCTATATATCAACATGTTGACGGTCACTGTGACCTTGACATTTGACTGATTGACCTCAAAATCAATAGGGATCATCTACACTCCGAGACGCATGTCTGTGCCAAATTTCACGAACCTAGGTCAATTCTGTGTCTACCGACCTACCGACCGACCGACATTAGCAAAGCAATATACCCCCACTTCATTGAAGGGGGGCATAATAAAATGTGGCTCTACTGACATGTCTTCAACTCTTTACCAAACGACAAAAATTTAGACTTTTCCAAATTGAAATCATTTGCAGACGACAAATTAAAGGTCACACAAATGACAAAATTTGATTTTGAAAGGGTAGAAAACATTGTTGGAAAAGGAGAAAATGCTGGTTACCAGCATTTTCTCCCTTTCCCACAATGTTTTCCAAAGCCTTCTTTCTCAGGGTCGTTAAAAGTCGGGATTGTGTGGTAAAGAGTTAAAAGGATAGAAAATGTGGGAAAAGGAGAATATGATTGTCTCCAGCATTTTCTCCTTTTCCCACAATATTTCAAAAGACTTCTTCCTCAGGGTTGTTAACACAGGGTTATAGGGTGAAGGGTTATACCTGCAAAATTTGGGTCTTTTCTTCTTACTGAAGATACTTATCCTGTACAAAACACTCCTGCTACTCAATCCTCTTGAGAAGGCTTCTGAAAACGTTGTCCAAAAGAGGAAATGCTCGTAACCAGCATTTTCCCCTGTTCCCAGAATGTTTTCTACCCCTTCAAAAATATATCCCATCATCTGAGCCTCATTCAATCTATCATCTGCAAATACTTTTCATTTGGAAAAGTTGAATTATGCTGTTGTTTGGTAAGGAGTCGAATTATCAAAGACAGTTACCTTTCCTTGGTTGAGGTCATCATACTCATCTGGAAGCTCAGAAAACTCTCTAGGTGATCCATAGAAGTTCACAAAACATGGTCCAAATGTCGGCAAAAATCCTACCAAATGAAAAATAAATTGTATAAACTGGCTGACGTTTTATTGTATACTTAAGGATTGATTTTATACTTCATATCTTCTACTTTTGAAAACAACATAGATCTTAATTCATGAAAAATTTTATGCCTAAAGAAAAAGTTTGATACACAAAATATGACAATGCTCTCCTTTCTTAACAGCTTCAAATTTCTCTCAAAGACCCTACACCTCCCAGAGGAAAAAAGGCTTCTGAACCCATTCTGGGGACAAGGAGAAATGTGGGTAACCAGCATTTTCTCCATTTCAAACAGGGCTTTCTAACCTTTCAAAGACACATTGGTTTATTTCAGATACAAATTCTTTTCTGCACATGCTTTCAATATGACTGAGCCTAAAATTTTCTCAGTTAAGATTCCAGTTAAGATTCAACATCTGTAATTTTAAAAGGTAAGTCAAGAGTTAACCTATGGTATTCAATTGAAAAAAAAAACCACAACAAACGTTGTAGTATTTATGATACCAAGTTTCCATCCCATAAAAAACTTTCATCGTAAGTATTGTACAAATGAGCACTACTCTGGCAAAAGGGCGTTTAATGCATCCTTGTGAAAAGCAAGTCATTAACTCTTTCCCAAACGACAAAATTTTAGACTGGTCCAAATTGAAAGCACTTGCAGATGACAAATCAAATGTAAATCAAAAATTGAAATTACTTTTGGGAAAAGTAGAAAACATTATGGGAAAAGGAGAAAATGCTGGTTACCAGCATTTTCTTCTTTTCCCATAATGTTTTCAAAAGCTTTCTCTTTCAGGGTCGTTAAAAAACGAGATTATGTGGTAAAGAGTTAAACAATTATATATCCACAAAATCCACTTTGTCTACTAACTAAATGAATCTTAAAGTTCAACAGTCTTTGCACCTGCATTAGATTTTCAAATGGCAAAGAAGTTGCAACCCATGGCAGGGGTCAAGACTTTCTGCAGATCCATTGCATCCACTCTTCACAAAGTACATCTATGACTCAAATGTTTAGAAATATACATGATGGGAAAAAACCAATGAGAGAGCCTGGATAGTACTTATCACTTATTTGATCCATACTGTTCAAAAGAAATTTTAGGCAAAATAGGAAAATACTGAGATACACAATGGAGATAGAGTGAAATATCAACTTAGCGTGATACTATAATGCTGTTGCTTTACTGGTACTCTTTCAAACTCTGGCTTTTACAGACTGAACAGACCAGGATCAAACTGCGCAGAATGTGCAGTCTGATCTAGGATCCATACTATTTGCACAATAAGTCAAGCCTATAGGATAACAATCTTTCTGAATTTTCAGTGGATTCTGTCTTCAGCCTTTGGAAGAGGTCAAATTCATTTATTTGGAACCAAAAGTCTGTTTTGTCATTGTGTGGAATTTACCCAAATCCACACTATTAACCTTTTACCACACAACCCTGTTTTAACAACCTTGAGAAAGCAAGCTTTAGAAAACATTTTGGAAAAAAGAGAAAATGCTGGTAAAAATGCTGGTAACCTGCATTTTCTCTTTTTCCCACCATGTTTTCTACCTTTCCCAAAAGAAATTTCCTTCTTTGAATTGCATTTATTTTGTCGCCTGAAAATCCTTCCAATTTGGACAAGCATATAATTTTGTTGTTTGTTGAAGACTTAAAAGATTCACCCCAGAGTATGGAGATTACAGTTACACAATACCTATTTCAAACAGTTTGAGGATACCTTTTTCAGTCTGAGCAATTTTGGTAGAAAGTCATCTAAAGAAAATTTCTTTCAAATAATCATAAAGTTGCTCAACCTGCTACACAAAAATTGTTCAAATGCTTTTTTAAAGCTGGCAACATAAGTTCCAGCAATATTGAAGCGGGTTATCCAAAATCATTTCTACCAGCATTTTTCCAGTTTTCCACCCTTTTACAGACAAATCACAGCATTCCAGCCATATTTCATCTTCTACAAATGTTTTAATTTTGACTAGTTTAAAACACCTCTGTTGTTTGGTACAGAGTTGATCACTGTTCATAAAATATAAGATTAAGTTCATAGTAATAAAAAATTCATTCAGGCCATGAAAATAAATTGAGTCAAAACTCAACAAGGTACAAGTACGAAAGTTAATTTAACTTAGTGATTCATTCTCCATATAATAATGAAATAAATTGTTACAATACAATTAAAACTATGCAAAAATGTAGAACAGGTTGTACTGACATTGTGCATAGTGTTATTTATTTAGTAGCAAATAAATCCCACATCCACCACATTTCAGATAATAATTCAGATTGTCATGATTAATGAAAATTAGTGAGAGCCAATGAACCTTTAATTATTTAATTACTCACTAAATTAAAGGAAAATTTTCAGCCAATAACATGTACATTGCATATTTCAAGTCTTTTTTCAAGTAAATATTTCACTGTATCAAAAAATATAGATCCAAGGTCAGTCTGCAAGATCTGTGCAATCCACTCTTGATCTACATTGTCCCCAAAAAAGCATTGAGTCACATGTAGCAGCGCAGGGGTTAATCTCAGACGTTTTTAGCTGATACTAATAAGACAAAAATGAGACAAGACAAAAAAACATCATACGTGCACATGAACACAATCAAGCCTCTGAAAATTCAATACTGAGTAATATCATTGAATAAGAATTGAAATTATCTAACTCTCTTCGAATAAGTTTTCATTATCATTTTGCATTATTCCATGCTACCTTGTATTAACTCTTTATCAATTGACAAAAAATGAGACTTGTTCAAATCCAAACTATTTGCAGATGACATATCAAACGTGGCTAAAATGGTATATATTGTCTTAAAAAACGTAGAATACATGGTGGGAAAAGGAGAAAATGCCTTCTTTTTCAGGGTTGTTAAAGCTCAGGATTGATAAGTTAAGGGTTAAATATATACAAACAAAAAAATATCTTTTTAAATGAAAGGTAAACAAAGTCAGTTAAAACAACATTTATATCATCTAAAAAGCATTGAAAAATTATAACTCGTTTTGAGTATGACTTTTACTGTTTTGTAAGCAGAAATAATTGAACATCCAACCTCTGATCTTGGTATAATTATACTGCCTACTACATTGCTTTTGATTCTGGCCCAGCAATCTCTTTTATATAAAAAGTCTTGTATATTTTAACAACCCTTAGAAACTTGGCTTTTGAAAACATTGTGAAAGAGGGAACAAGAGCTTTGCAGAGCGGCACATATACGCCCAAAAGGGCTTGTCAGCCAAATGGGTTAAAATCTAGAATCCATAAAGAGATCCAAATTTTAAGTCACATGCACAACTACACATCATAGAGATTCATTGTGGTAAGTTTGAACTTATTCCAATGGAAACTGTAGGAGGAGTTGCGCACACAAGAAACTGCTACCAGACTGGCGCCTTCGGGCATATAAAAAAAGGCTAATAAAGAGCCTTTTCTCCATTTTTTCTACATTAATTTCAACCCTTTCAGAGACAAATCCTATCATTTGAGTAACCAATTTGTCATGATAAAAATGCTTCCAATTAAGACAATTTTAAACTTTTGTTACCTGGTAAAGAATTAAGTTGCAATGTATCGATCTCTATATCAGAGTGAAAATGTCCATTCTATTTATTTAGTAAGTGTCCATTCCATTTATTAACTCTTTACCAAACAACAAAATTTTAGACTAGTCAAAATTGAAAGCATTAGCATACGACAAAATAAAAGTTACTGAAAAATTGAAATTTGTTTTGGGAAGGGTAGAAAACATTGTTGGATAAGGAGAAAATGCTGGTTACCAGCATTTTCTCCTTCTCCAACAATATTTTAAAGGCTTCTTCTCAGGGTCATTAAAGGTTGGGACTGTGTGGTAGAGGGTTAAGCAAGTGCAGGAGTTAAAGGAATCTCACTGCACTCTTTTAGTCAATCAATACAGGAAAATATAAATTTGATTGAAAAATCTGAAAGAAAAATTAACTTCTTCACAAAATTCAATTAATAGAGAAAAAAAATCAAAATTACCATCTTTGCCATCTAGAAGAACAAAAAAATTTTGTTCGTTAGAATTTCTATCACTAATGTAAAAGTATTTGAAAGAAATATATATAAAGACATATAGTTATAAGAAAGCAGATTTCATTCCAAAATATGTTAATTTATTGTCGCATAATCACAAGTGAAATCTTTCAAATATTTCCAGGTCCGATCTAAAAAATATTTCAATATCTGGGCAAAAAATTCCTAAAAATACATATTAAGACTTTAACAATCGACAAAATTTAAGACATGTTCAATTTACAAGGATCCACAGGGACAAATTCAATGTGATTGAAAATGATGAGATTTGTCTATGATTTGGTAGAAAACATTACAGGTCTGTTTTCAAAAGCCATCTTGCTCAGGGCTGCATAAACTTAGAATTGTTTGTTAAAGAGTTAACCAGTGTGTAGATTTTGTCCATAGGTTTAATCAGATTAGTGTGACTACATATTCTCAACAGTGTTACAGATGGGTCGCTATGACAAGTTCACCTAACTATACGTCTTTGGCATTTTTATCTCAGTACTACACAAAACATTCTCTCCAAGACACTTGCTTCTCTCAAATATCTGCTTCTCTCCAATACCTAAAACCTCTACCCAAAGTACCAGAGTCAAAGAAGAAAAGAAGGAAATGTTGATTATCAGCATTATCTCCTTCTGCAACAGTATTGCCCACCCTTTCAAGACAAATCCCATCATTTGAGCTATATTTGATGTCCTTTGCAAAGATTTTGCATCTGAACAAGTAAAATTTCTATGTAGTAAAAATTTAACAGCAGAAGTGAGAGTTCACTTACAACAAGAATCAAAATCTAACAAGATGAAAGTATAGATTTTCTGGAAGGCTGCCATATATTTAAACTAGACTTAACTTTTGCAAGATAGTTAATTGTAGATATACAACCAACCGCTAGAGTGCTAAAGTGTACAAAAGTGACATTTTCAATCAAGGAAAAAAGACTTTTAAATTAAAGCTTGCTTTTAAGGTTGGGTCACAGAAGGTAAAAGCTTACAGTGAAGATGAAATATTACTCTTGATCAGTCTGAAATTGATCTACGCTCTCTGAACTTAAGCTACAACAGTTTGATCTTGATCCACACTGTCTGCGATACTAAGTTAAGGTACCTGAAGCACTATAATGGTTAACTGGATTAATGTGCAGGTGAATATATCAAGGTATTTGACTGGATATAGGGGGTTGGTGCTGTACATCCATTGGCTACATAAAGCATTTCACATGCAACATAATTTCTCAGTAACTTGTAGGGTAATTCTGTCACATACATTCTCAACAATTGCATGACAATTCTGATACATATTTGTTTACAACATGAAGGAACAGGAGCCTGCATTCAGAAACCGTTCTAACTATTGTTTTAATTCCAAATTCAAAGACTAGGCATTTGAATGGCCAAGAAAGAACATCTCAGCCAATCAGATAGCCAGTCTTAGAATTTAGAATTAGAACTAAGTATGGTTGATAAATAATAGCCCAAGGATCCTACTTTAAGGTATAAGAAATTTTTACATGTTGACAAATACAATTTTCCAACAAACATAGTAAGAACTCTGGACGTATAGTAAAATGCTTTCACACACTCTGATGTACAAAAATTTACAACAAAAAAAAGATATATACCCAGATCGCCCGGCGAAGAGATGCCCGATACAGATATAAAATTGGTGCCAATGAAATCATCTGCCGTAATTCTGTCCCTACATAATGAATACAACAAAAAAACGGAAGCGTAAAGAAATAATTCAACATAAACAAGATATCTTGCAATTGCTGCAAAACAATTGTAGCAATTTTACCATAAAAGTAAATCTAAGAGCAAAAAAAAGAAAATGTCGCAGTTTGAATCACTTTTCCTTTGGCACCATGAATCCAAGAAATTCAGCTTTGAAAAGCAGCAGACTGTTTTTCTTTCACCTTTTAAAACAGAATCCAGACATAAATGGGATAACAACATGTCAATAAAAAACATAATGTTTATTGCGACCTTTTCCTATGTTTTCAATTTGTTTAGCTTTAACTAAATGATATTTGGACAACTATTGAAAATGTGATATGGCAAACATGGAAAGCAACAGCAATGTGAAAAAGGGAATAAAAGGAAAGCAAGCTGCATAAAATCCTCAAACATTGGTAGTTCCTCTCCCTGAAGAAAGGAATTGTCCCTGCAAAGTAATTGTCCCTGCAAAAAGAATATGCAAAAATACCCTTCACAGAAGTAATTAATGCAGTGCCAAATCAGATAAATGAATCTGCTACAATTTTGAATTTTTTTCTCAACTCTGATATCAGTGATGAGTTCTGTAAATGGTGTTATACTTCTATGTAAATTTATTTCAATGCAAGACAGTACATGTATAACATGTAGATCCAATATCAAACTCACATAAAGTAGCTCAAAATGCATCTTATTAATATCAAATTACAGATCTGACTTGGCACTGCAAGACTTCAAACCCTTTACCAAACATTACCATGTTTTAACAACCCTCAGGAAAAAGTGTTTTGAAAACAATGAGTGAAAAGAATTTTCTCCTTTTTTCTTCATGTTTTCTACACTTTCTAAACTTTCACAATCCAAATTCCAGCATATAAGCCACAATTTTTTGTCAACTTCAAATGTTTTCAAGTATGGGAAGATGTTAAATTTTGTCATCTGGTACTGGGTTAAAACAACAGCCTTTATATCTCTGTACACATATATGAGAACATCAAAACATAATGTCCCGATCCAGTATTAGGCTATTACCATTTTTGCTTGATTAACTAAACAACCATTGGTAAAAATCAAGGGAAAAAAGGCATTTGCCTTAAATAATAGTGTATCATGAGGACCCAAATCACATGCTCCCTTTTTTAGCATTTGATCTGGGTCTACGGAGTTTGCAGTTGTCACTTTTTACATAAACAAGCCATAAATAGGCAAATATTCATTTATCTTTTTACTATTCTTTACAGCATAATTCCCGTTAAAATTGAATAATAAATACAGGCAAACTGGTTTGTAAAAAAGAGAATAGTAGAGAAGCCTTTAAGGATGTTCTCATATCAAAAAGATACTTATTGTTAGCTTGTGCTATAACTTAAACCACTGAAAATTTCATGCTGTTATAAATATATGTCCTTCTGTCACTGTACTAGCACATGCATATGCTACTTCTCTTTGTCCGTAAAACTCTCTCTGTTTTCAATTCCAATGAAATATAAAATAATTTACACTCTTTTTTCAGCAATCTTTCCGAGTCTATTCCACTATTCAAAATTAAGGGAAACTTTAAATTGCACTATTTTTGTACCAGAATACAACTATAACCAGTTCAGAGATGGATATCAACTCAACACAAAAACCTGTTCATCTAGTATGATCATACTGAATCTAGGATTTTGGATATGTTTGCATACTGATTGATTGTATGGTGTTTAACGCCGTTTTCAACATTATTTCAGTTATATCGCGGCGGCCAGTGCACCTATCCATGCTTTCCTGGAGTCTCTTTTACCAGTACTCTGCACAATTTTTTTTCCAAGCCACTGGCTGCTTTCCCACATAATCGTCGAAACAATGGTCAGCAGTGGAAGAGGAATGAATCCTGTCACAATGACTATCATCAATCCTCGGAAAGAAATTGGCCGAACCAGGGGTCGTAGTCAGGGATCGAACCCTGGACCCCGTGTTCTCAAGTCCTGCACGCTACCGACTGAGCTACCGGGGCTCGGCATGTTTGCATACAACATACAACATACCAAAGCTTGAGTAGGATGAGGATGGTGGTGAGGTAGTATGGTAACCTTATAATTTCTTTTTCTGCATCATTATACTGAGTTACTGTGTTAAAAATATGCATACAGTTTATGCTGTGCAGTGACATCAAGAAAAGACAAAATAATCTGTACAGTGTTATTATAGAAATAAACCTAAACTGTATTACCACAGAAATAAATATTATATATATACCAGTACAAGAATTAGTCACCTAAATATACAGACACATATCAACAAAAGAAAACAAGGAAACCTGGAAAATTTCAACAAGGCATGAGCAAAAAGCTTTGATTCGTATCTTGAAGCCTGTAAGAATCAACTACATGCTATTCTAATTTGACTTCTGGTGTTTATGTATCATAGAATATGTGACAATGTTTTCTACAGTGGTTAGTAGGAATAACACTTTCCCACTTCATAATCAAGCAAGTAAAATCGGTAGATTCATGATACCATGTAAAATCAGTAAGTCCAAAATGACATATACAGTACAGTATGTAATTATATTAATTGAAATGCTTGTTTGTTATTCATATTGATCTTATAAAAAGGTACAATGTAATTAAAAAAGTTTCCAGGCGCCAGATTTTCCTTATACACACATAACAAGAGTGTCACTTTTAACCATGGAGGAAAGTTCAGAGAGCTTTATAAACAAAATGGAACTTTCTATGCAATAATAATTTTACATGCCATACACCAAAAATTCCAAAACTATTCATATGCTTTCTTCAAAATATCTGTTAATTCATTATACTTTTCCTTTAAAAATCTTTTAGCGTCAGAGAATATACGGTCCAGAAAAGCATCTAAAGCTGTAACTTGAGCTTAAGGTTTGGTTTATATACAAAAGCTCCATTTTGTTTGTATGTTCTGCATAAACAAGTTTTTAGAAAAGCGCTAAAGGTCTGTGTATCACAAACCGTTCTCTCCTAGTGCAGAAATCAGCGAGGTTAGCAACCACGCTGACCCTATTGTGTCATCTTCTGTCAATCTATCCCTACATAATAAGGAGATTCATTCTAAATTAACCCTTCACCAAACACTCAAATGATTTAACAAAGGCATTTTTTTAAAAAAAAATGTTGGAAAAGAATTTCTCTTTTCCTACAATGTTTTTTATGCCATCATTTGAGCTACATTCTATTTGTCTGCAAACGGTCTCCATGTGTATCAAAAACAAGAGGACCATGATGGTCCTATATCGCTCACCTGAGTACTAAGCAGTAAAGGTCTACAATGAAGATAAATACCAAATATCGAGGTTCAAGGCCAAATGATAATGAAACAAGAGCGGCAAATTGTCACAAGATATGCCAGTCCCACTGCCAGATGTTAAGGAGGTATAATAATCGCAAAGGGCAGGTAATGCAACAAACATGTTTACCAAGTCTAAAGTCAATTTGACTTGAGACTTCAAAGTTCCGTTCTGGACAAGCAAGATATACTGTAAAAATGAAGATCAAAGTGGAATTACTCAAAATCCGCGCTAGGTAGAGTTATTGTTCTTGCGCACGGTACTCGGTAATATTGCAACAAACATGCATACCAAGTTTGAAGTTGTTCTGACTTGAGATGACAAAGTTATATTCCGGACAAGCACTTAATGCTGTAAAAATGATGATCAAAGGGAAATAACTCAAAGACAGCATGAGGTAGAGTTACAATTCTTGTGCACTGCACTTCCAAATATTGCAACAAATAAGCATACCATATTTCAAGTCATTCCTACTTAAGATGACAAAGTTTTGCTCCGGACAAGCAAGAAATGCTATAAAAATGAAGGTCAAAGGGAGAATAACTCAAAATTTGTGCTAGGAAGAGTTATGGTTCTTGTGCACTGCGCTCCGTAATTTTTCAACAATCATGCATACCAAATTTGAAGATGTTCAGGCTAGAGATGACAAAGTTATATTCCGGACAAGCAGAAAATGCTGTAAAAATGACGATCAAAGGGAAATAACTCATAGACAGTACGAGGTAGAGTTATGGTTCTTTCACACTGCACTCCATATTATTGCAACAAACACAAATGCCAAGTTTCAAGTCAATCGGACTGGAGATGACAAAGTTATGCTCCAGACAAAGAACTATTCTAAAGAACTTTCTAATTCAAGGGCAAATAACTCCAGTCGTTCTGGTCCGATTAGACCCATAATCGAACTCATCCGAGATCTTATAGTCATAAGTATTTTGACCAAGTTTGATGCTGATGGGTTAAAAATTGTAGATGCTAGAGTGTTAACAAAGTCAAATATAACAATTTTTCTATTTCAAGGGCAAATAACTCCAGTTGTTCTGGTCGGATTAGACCCATAATCGAACTCATCCGAGATCTGATGGTCAAATATATTTTGACCAAGTTTGGTGCTGATGGGTTAAAAATTGTAGATGCTAGAGTGTAAACGAAGTCAAATATAGCAATTTTTCTAATTCAAGGGCAAATAACTCCAGTTGTTCTGGTCCGATTAGACCCATAATCGAACTCATCTGAGATCTTATGGTCATATATATTTTGACCAAGTTTGGTGCTGATTGGTTGATATTTGTAGATGCTAGAGTGTAAACAAAGAAATGTGAACGGACGGACGGACGACGGATGCCGAAAGACGGTGAGTGATCACCATAGCTCATCCTGAGCACTTTGTGCTCAGGTGAGTTAAAAATATCACTGTTTGGTTAAGAGTTATTTTTCTGTTACATTTTCTTTTATCATTTCATTCAAACAAAATCAAATTAGTGGGCAATTCACCAATCCACATTTGCATTTAAATAGACAAACTCTCATTACTGTTGTCAAAAAAAAGTGTAAAAATTCCTTTATAAAAAAAATGTGAACATTTCTTTGTCCATGTTCAACATAGAGTGTAAGTTACAGAAGCAATGGCTTCTTTATAGCTATAGTACCACTGAGGGAGACTAAATTGTGAAAACCATTAAGTTATAGAAAGTGTTTTCTTATTTGGAATTGTATCTTAGCTGTATTTCCAAATTCAATTACTTAAACGCATGCAAAAAAATAGAACATTTCTCTTAAAAAGGCAGGGCCATAACTGATCCAGTCCTGGCAGGTAAGTTCTAATCCCAAATGTAGGAGATACAAATCAGAAAAATTGTTTTTATCAATTGCCATTATTGGGACCTATTAAGCACATTAGCAAGATTCTTTTGCCTCCTTGAAATGTACCTGCAGCCCTACCAGTCCTATGGCTACTTTGTTTCATTATCATAACCATTCTTTCCTTCTACCCTTTGTTGGCTGCAAACGCCTTTAATAACGTAAAGTCTAAATCTTGTTTTCTGCTAAAGGTTTAATCATTCCTTACCCTATAACATACATGTGAGCCATGCTCTGGCAAAGGGGGGCTTATCCCTTTCCCAAACAATCCCAGGTTTTCACGACCCTGAGAAAGAAGCCTTTTAAAAACATTGTGGGAAAAGGAGAAAATGCTGGTAACCAGCATTTTCTCCTTTTCCCACAATGTTTTCTACCCTTCCCAAAACAGATTTCAATTTTTGGTTCCCATTTATTTTGTCATCTGCAAGTGCTCTCAATTTGGACAAGTCTAGAATTTTGTTGTCTGGTAAAGAGTTAATGCATCCCAGTCATGCATGATCCCAACCAAGTCATCACATAATTGTGGATCCATAATATCAATTTTGTGTAACAACCGACTGAATCATGAGGTACACTGGTCCTTTGACATGCAGAAAATTTACCAAAAGCAAAAGTTTTGGCCCAGGTCAGGCTGTGCCAATTGTTCAGGCTGACCTTGGTCAATACTTTTTGCAGATGCATTAAGTGCCCTTTTCACGGAGCATGGTTCAAATATAAGTTTCTATGTTTTTGAAAACATTGAGGACAAAAAGACAAATTACTTGTCTTACGAACAAAGTCCGTAACAAAGAAACAGATGAACAAATGCATGGCAGAAATAAAGGGACCGGGCAGGATTCGAACCTAGAACTCCCGGACAAAAGGCCAATACCATAACCACTGAGCTAAAGAGATATCTCCCTAACACAGCTGTTAGGTATTGTATTTAAATCGGTATGAAGCCATGCATGAAGGAGTGCTCTCCCGTAACACTTGTTACAAGAAACTGCACCTTTTCCGACCATGTTTTCCTCTATATGACTTGTTTCAAAGTTTTTTCTTTCCCTAAAATGTTTCTCTGTGACTCGTATTGGTTTGAAGTAGGTCAAAATTAACAAGTGTGGTCAAGACAAAATATAGAGTCACAGCATAACCATTTCATGAACATTAAAAAATACATTTAAAATAAACTTACCAATCCCTCATTGACAGTTTGATTCTCTCACACATAGAGGGAAACTACAAAAAAAAATTTTGAACAGTAAACATATCATTTCCCCTCTAAAGTAAAACCTTGACCCTTGACCCTTTATCACACATTGCTGACTATTAACAACCCTGACAAAGAAAGCTTTTGAAAACATTGTGGGAAAAGGAGAAAATGTTGGTGACCATCATTTTCTCCTTTTCCCACAATGTTTTCTACCCTACCAAGGGCAAATTTCGTCATTCAGGCCACCTTCAATTTGTCATCTGCAAATGCTTTCAATGTGGACCAGTCTGAAATTTTGTTGTTTTGGTAAAGGGTTGAAGCACAACTTATGTTTCATCTGTAGACTGTGTAAAAAACAAGAAAGGACTACACAAAATTTTCAGTCTGATCTTAGATCAACATTGTCCACTGTGCCAAGACTTTCTGTGTGACAGCACCAATGAAAAGGTATTTACTTCAGTGTTTTGGCCAGTCCAAAAATTTCAGTTCCGTTTATTTGGAGCTCTTAGATTAAATTATTAAAAAATGTCTTCATAATTTACAATGAGATTTTACAGAATCAAAACATTTGACTACATAAATTTGTGAGTTAATTTGAGGTACTTGTCATACTTGTAATGAGAAGGGTTTCTTTTTTACCACAATGACTAATTAGTCGCTCAATCGGACTGGTTGAGCGAGTGATTTGTCGATTGAGTGATGTGATAATTCCCTTGTTTATTACGTCAGTTGAGTTTTTCCCTCCACAGATTTATACTTTCATTACTGAAAATATCCATTTCACCTATTCACTTATTTACTCATTTACTTATTCAAAGTTTCATAATAGATCATTTGGAATTGTAAAGACACGTACTCAATAATTGCGTGACTAAATGCATTCATTTTAGAATTTATATATGTATGACTATAAACTATGTAGTTTTTGTCAAATAAACGATGTTCTGTTCTGTTCTCTCTCATATTCATACATGCAACCTTGATTAACCCTTTACCTTTTCTATGCTGTTTGCAACAAATATGCCATCTACTCTATCCAGAGAAAGGTTCACATACATTTGAGCCATTCTCTGAGAAAAGGGGGTTTAATCTGTTTCCATGATGCAATATACCAAGCAAGTCATCAAATAATTATGGATCCATAGATTACTTTTTGTCTGACAATTGACTGAATCTGGAGGTAAAATGGTCCTTGCACATGCAGAAAATTTACAAATAGCAAAAAGTTTTGATCCATGTCAGCCTGTGCCGACAGTGAAGGCTGCAATGGGACAATACTTTTTGCAGATGCATCAAACCCCCTTTTCACAGAGTATGGCTAAAACAGATATTTCTTACCTGTAAACCAATTCGTAAAGTCTGATTGAATTCTGGATGGTCATTGCAGTACATGATCTTTGATTGAACCTAATATGAAGAGAAAATATGTGGTAGTTTTCTTGTAAAGGATGTAATCTAATAATTAATAGTGAGGCTACTGATCATATTTTTGCTGGACATGTAGATCAAAATCAGACAATGAATACCCTCCCGTCTGATCTAGATCTAAAAAGTCCAGTATTTTGTGATATACTAGTACTAACTAGGTATCGTTTCTGTAACTTGTTGGTTTCAACTTTATGTATCGATTACTTATATATTTACATGTAATGAAAACTTTGCCATCATCTCAAAAGCATCAGGTCCAGGTTATTGAGTTGTCTAACTGATAGTTGCTCTACTTGGTGCATTGCTCATTATCCGCAAAAAGGGTAACCAGTTAGCCTTAAAACAGCTTACAAACTAAGATGCACATATAGTTGACCTTTGTAAAGCAGTACTTAATTTTACTTATGCACAGCATACATACTAGATAGAAGCTGTACACTGGAAACATTAAACTATTGTTTCACAAACAATGACATCTTTCAAAGGAAAAATTCCCACACACTCACAAGAAATACATAGAAGACATGTCTTTCTTTTAGAGTAACTGTTCTTAGGTATCAACCCAACTACTTCATTTAAAAAAGCCTTCCATATATTTCTAAGTATAAATTGTATAGTATATGGCCTGCAACACGCGAAAAGGGGCATTCGGACCTTTGCGTAAAGTGTAGTCTCGGATCAGCCTGCGCAGTCTGCGCAGGCTAATCCAAAACGACACTTTCCGTTTTTATGTAATTTTCTGTTTTGCACAAGTCTACTGTAGCACAAAATCTAATGTAGTCGTAAAGTGCCATCTCGGATTAGCCTGCGCGGACTGTGCAGGCTGATCCGAGACGACACTTTACGCAAATGTCCAAATGCCCCTTTTCCCGTGTTGCAGACCATATAATCTTACCTCTTTCCCTGCAAAACTAAACAAGAAATATGGATCTACAAGTTCCTTCTGTTCTTCACCAATCCTGAACAGTTTCTTCACACCTTGCAAGAATGCTGTGTCCACTAAAACAAATCCAAGATAACTCTATACTATGTGAACAAGCTTGAGCTATTTACAGTGAATAATTCAAGACACTTACATGGTAAATAAAAGAATTGTTCAAAATGAAACTGTACAAAATGAAACTGTTCAAAATGTTCAAAATGACTGACACAGTTTTCAAGGTCAATTAACCTTTACAAACTAATCCTGTGTATTTTTTACCTTGAGCTAGAATACTTTTGAAAACTTGTTGGGAAAAGGAAAAATTGCTGGTAACCAGCAGACATATCAGTCATATTTAGTTTAGAACTTAAGACATTAACTCTCTACAAAATGACAAAATTCTAGACCTGTCCAAATTGAAAACATTTGCAGACGAAAAATTAAATATGGTCTAAATCATGGGATGTGTCTTTGACAGGGTAGAAAACATTGTTGCAAAAGGAGAAAATGCTGGTTACAAGCATGCTGGTTACAAGCACTTTCTCTTTTTCCCAAAATATTTTCAAAAGCTGTTTTCTTCAGGGTCATTAAAGCCCAGAATTGTTTGATAAAGGGTTAAAACTGCAATATCAGAGCTGTTTCTGTCAAGGATATCTCAAGCTAACAGTGTAGATCAATGATCAGACTGCTTGTACTTGATTTGCACTGGCTGCAAAGGCAACTTTAACTATGAAAGGTGCTTGAAGGATTAAATAATAGTTACTTACTTCTAGGAATGTCTTCACATTTATACACATTCAAAGCGAATGTTGCGGGACGTAACTGAACACCAGCTGGTCGTAGCAAGTTACTGAAAAAATACAAAAAACAAGAGCATTGCACTGGGGTGCCAATGCTCTGCTGCTGTTACGGGTTCCTCTTTTTGACAGATAACAACTAGACCAGTTTGAATGTCAAAGTTTTACCATGAAGGCATTACAGACAATGACAGAGCTATGAAATACCTCTCTGTTTTCTGTTAAAACAGCTGAGCTATAAGCCCTCTTTTAGTGAATTTATCCTTATTTTGTCCAATAATCTTGGTAAAATCAGGTTCCCTTTACATGAAAATCTGAGCCAGCTTTTCGAGGTCCCTTCTTCTTGTCCATAATGTCAGCCAATTAAAATCCTGCAACCAAGTTTTTTATTGCAAAAGTAGATTTATGGAAACAAATTTATTTCAACCAAATGCCAAACAATCCCATGTCTTCAGAACCATGAAAACATTGTTGGAAAAGAAGAAAATGCTGTTTACTAGCATTTTCTTCATGTCTAGTAAGGTTTTTACTCTTTCACACACAAATCCCATTATTTAAACACTATTTTATTTGTTGTCTTAAAAATTAATGCTTTCAATTTCAACAAGTCCAAATTTCTGTTGTGGGGTGGTAAAGAGGTGAAATGTAATGGCTGAATATAAATTATAAAAAAATGTTTTTAACCAAGGAAAGAAAGGTTTTTGATTATCCGAAAATTTGCCAACTAAGAATCCCTAAAAGTTATTGACATACTGACCTTTCAATATCTTCTGCTGGATCTGCCTCTGTTGCTTTCGATGACTAAAAACAAAAACAAATATGGTAATTTTTTTTTCAAACATTTACCTTTTTAAGGACAAATAACAGTATGAATCTGTTATAAATGAGTGCTGGATTGTTCCTCAATTAATTAACATTTTTCAAATCAATCTGATGATTTAACTGTTGTGTCCAAACTTCAGCTTGTACAAGTACATTTCACCTAACAAATATAAATGAACCATGCTCTGGTAAAAGGGGTTTAATGCATCTCTGTGATGTTATACCAAGCAAGTCATCACATAATCATAGATCCATAAATTTCATTTTGTCTAACAATCACCTGAGGTAGAATGGTCCTGGTATATGCAGAAAATTGACCAAAAGCAAGAAGTTTCAACCTAGGTCAGCCTGCTCAGACTGCACAGGCTGACACGAATCAATACTTTCTGCTGATGCATTAAACCCCATTTTAACAGAGCATGGCCCAAATGAATTTCAAACTCAGTGGGTAGACACACAGCCCTGTGGCTCATCATAAACTTCCTTACTTTGGCTTGACCAGTTTTCATAAAAAGTTTTTAGAGAAGTAGAATTTCAAGGAACCACATTTTGATAAACCTCATTGGTCCATAACACTATGCAGTACTCTGTCTATACACTTACTGGTGGGGGTGTGTCTCCAGGACCCAGAACAATGGCAGAAAATTTGAGATAACCTTTGGCCCCAGCCATGATGTCCTCTGGATCACTTAGCAACAACCATTTGTTTGTAAAAGCATGACTTGGCTCTGACCATACCATACCAATATCCATCTGTAAATGTAGAAATTAAGATAGATCTTAGTAACAACTATTTACTTTGTGTGTGAAAGCAGGGCTTGGCTCTGACCATACCATGCCAATATCCATTTATAAATATAGAAATTAAAACAGACCTTCGTACCAACCATTTGTATATGAAGGCATGGCTTGGTGCTGACAATACCATGCCAATATTCATTTCCAAATATAGAATTTGTTGTGAATGTATAGCTCTTAGTTCTGACCATACTTCGCTAATATCTTAAGTCTAAAGACTGAAGTCTTCTGGAGACAAGAATAGAAAATTTCGACAACCAATCCATTAAAACACCATCTCATGAATACCTGACTTATTCAAAAAAATTAGATAACTTTAAGTTCAGAACACAGTTCAGTATAAAAGTGAGAATGTTACAAAAAATGACAGGTGAATATAGAGCTTGGTTCAGCCTGAGCCATGGAGAATCCTACAACAGCTTTTGTAAAGTTGGTAACAAAAAAGTTAAAAAATACTTACCTTGAATGAGCCAATCATTGCATCAGATCTTAATTTACGAGAATTGTAGACGGTGAATTCAATAACTTCATCAAACAGTTCGGCTGGCGAGGCATGAAAGTTGAAGAAAAATGATTCATTCCAAATAGGAGCATTAGTGGACTTCTTAACACGAGTCTGTTTCACCTGGTTGTAGCATGTCACCTTACAGACTGGCTGTATGTTTGAACCAATAATCTGACGCCCTTCAAGAATTTTTACCCTGATCTGTAAAAGACAAATTGTAAATTTTAACTCACTACAGAACACAGTTTTTGTCCTACAGTCGACTCCTTTTGAAAGTAATGTGGAACAAGAGGGCAATGATGGCCCTGTATCGCTCCACTGGCTTTTTAACCCTTTACCACACAAATCGAAGTGTTAATGACCCTGAAAGAGAAGGCTTTCAAAAACATTGTGAGAAAAGGACAACATGTTGTCAACCAGTATTTTCTCCTTTTCCCACAATGTTTCCTAACCTATCAAAGACAGAAATAGTCATTTAAGCTACATTCTATGTCTTTTTGCAATGGCTTTAAACTTGGTACAGTAAAAAAAAATTGTCATTTCTTAAAGAGAAAATTAGCATATCATGCCCTTAATTGGCAATGACAGAGACATACAGCATAAAAAGTCTATATGGTAATAAACTTACTTTGAAAACATAAGCTCCACCTCGCCCACCAAACAAAAAGAGTCATATCTTTTTAAATACAAAGATAATGTCAGCAAATACAAGCAGGTTTATTCATTAGCATGAAAGGTAAAGTTCTGAAAAAATTTGAGTGATAGAAACCTTACTTTAAATTAAACATTCCATTCATATGAGCATAACTATTAGCATAAAAATAAATCTCTCTCCCTTAAAACAGAACATTTCCTCTTAAAAAAACTTGAATACCAAACTCCAATAATGTATAACTGCAATTTGATAATCAAGGGAGGTAAATAGTAACAAACATTATCTTGTATAACAGGAGTTATTTCCCTTGATTACTATTTTAAATTACAGTCACTATATTTACCTTGATTACTATTTTAAATTACAGTCACTATATAAGCCCATGTTGAACTTTTGACCCCCAGGGCAGAGCCAATTTTGACCCCAGGGCTATAATATGAAGAAACTTGATAGAGGTCCATTAGATAAAGCTACATGCCAAATTTGGTAGCCATGGGCCTTATGGTTTTAGACAAGAAGATTTTCAAAGATGTTCAATATTTTTCAGTTTTGTTACCATGGCAACCAGAGTTTTTGAAGGAATCAAATTCTTTCAAGAAATTCTAAAGAGGACCATGGTAGGATCATTTCTGTGAAGTTTCATCAAATTTGGTTGATTGATTGTATGGTGTTTAATGCCGTTTTTAACATTATTTCAGTTATATCGCGGCGGCCAGTGCACCTATCCATGCTTTCCTGGAGTCTCTTTTACCAGTACTCCGCACAATTTTCTTTCCAAGCCACTGGCTGCTTTCCCACATAACCATCGTCGAGACAATGGTCAGCGGTGGAAGAGGAATGAATCCTGTCGCAATGACTATCATCAATCCTCGGAAAGAAATGGGCCGAGCCAGGGATCGAACCCATGACCCCCTGTTCTCAAGTCCTGTACGCTACCGACTGAGCTACCGGGGCTCAGCTCATCAAATTTGGATGGGTAGTTTCAGAGAAGAAGTTTGAAAAAAAAAAAAAAAAAAAGTTAATGCACGCACGAATGGATGGACAGACGCACACACGGACGGACGCACAGACAAACAGACGCACGACGGACACTGGGCCATGACATAAGCCCACTGGCCTTCGGCCAGTGGAGTTAAAAAGGTAGGCTATCTCCTTTTCCCATAAAATTTTATGGAAGTTTCAGTGGAAGGGTCTGCAACCCTGTATTTGTTAAATAATTATTAACGCTTTCTTTGTATGGAAATGGATTTCAACTCGAGATGCCATTGAAAAAAAGTTAACATCACTTTTTCATAAGGATTTCTGTACCACTTCAGCAATTTAAAACACAACATAAATCTTCTAAAAAATAACTCACTGTTTTATTAACCCTACAGAAGAAGACTTTTAAAAACATTGTGGGAAAAGGAGAAAAAGTAACCAGCCTTTTTGTCCTATTCTTACAATGTTTTTACCCTTTCAAAGACAAATCCCATCAATTGAAAAACATAATCATCTGCAAATGCTTTCTATTTGTACAAGACTTAGTGACTGTAACATCCATAGCTAACCTGAAAGTCTTGAGGTTTGTTGGACAGTTTGCCTCTATACTTTCGCCTCTTCAACTTCTTCTTCTTCTTGGGTCTGGGTTTTGGCTGTCCGGTAACTGGATCAATTTCAGGTGGTCCTGGGTCCTCCTCCTCTTCTTCTTCTTCTTCTCCCTCATCTTCCATAATGTCACCAGAGTCACCTTGACCCACCTCTTGACCTTGAGCCCCACCAGCTGCAGCAGCACCACCAGGACCTGCTGGAGGAGTGGCACCAGGGGGTGGGGTATAACTGACCTTCAACTTAATCTTGGACTGTGGAAACAAAATCAAAATCATTGTCGTGTTAACCCTTTACCCTACAACCTCAAGTTTTAGTTAGTTTAAACATATTTATTTTACATCGATTGAGAAACAAGTTCTTACAACTTATACTAATCTCTCTCGATTGTTTTAATGACCTGAATGGGAATTCTGTTGAAACACTGTGAAAAAAGGAGAAAATACTGGTTATTACCATTTTCTCCTTTTCCAACAATGTTGTCTACCTACCTAATGTACATTCCAACATTATGGCCCTCATATAATTGGTCATCTGAAAATGCTTTTGGTTTTGAAAACTCTTAACCCTTTACCACACGACAAAATTTTAGACAACTTCAAATTTTAAGCATTTGAAGACTACAAAAGAAATGTTGATCAAATGCTGAACTTTGTCTTGGAATGGGTAGAAACATTGTGGGAAAAGGAGAAAATGCTGGTTACCAGCATTTTCTCCTTATCCCACAATGTTTTCAAAAGCCTTCTTCTTCAGGGTCATTAAAAGGTTGGATTGTGTGGTAATGGGTTAAATCTTGTTGTGTAGTAAAGCATTAACTTTTCAAATGGTAAATGAAATAAATACCATAAGAGATGAAATGTACAGTTTCTGTCTGTGCACAAGAATTAGTTTATATCTCAATCATTTTTCTTTTGTTGATCTGATCACAATATCATCCACAAGTACTGTTTTGCCATTTGTTTCAAATACTTCATGTATCAATCTTGATTCTCACTGATTATCCTTATTTCACACAGATGTCAATAATGTTTTGCAATTTTTTTTTCCAGGATCTATTTATGTCAATCAACAGGCAGACATTTTGGAAAAGCTGGAGACAACTGTATTTTTGTATTTCTACTCTGTACAGGCTCAGTGGGATTGACTGAATGAATGGAAACCAGAAACTTCTTTGGCTTTTTTGTTTTCTACCTTTTTTAAATACAAATATCATCGTTTAAGGTGCTTTTATTTTGATCTTCAGCAAAAGATTTTGTTTTGGACTAGTCTAACATTTTGTTGTTGGTAAAGGGTCAATGTAGTCCACAGAAAAAGCCATACCTGAGCCAGTGGGACATTATTACTGTCAAACAATACAGTATCAACATCTTTACTCTGGGGGCCACCTCTACACAGTTCTGCAAGAGGAACCTTGCATGTACCAAGCAACCTGAAATAAGAAACATTTATTTTATTGTAATAGCCATCTGAAAATGTTTATATTTTTTCACCTTTTGATCAAAATTGAATGGCAATATTCTGGATCTGTCCAAAGTCAACACCTTTGCAGATAACAAATGCTGACATGATTGTCGAAGTAGCAGACAGTGTAGATTAAAGATGCATGTTCTGTGCAGTCTGATCTTGATCTACACTATCCACAAATATCGGAAAGCCTGGTTGAGTGCTCTCTTTGGATTATTCAGCATTGAAAAGGCCGAGACCTCAACCAGGATTTCCTCCCCATGACCACAATCAGAAAGTAACCACAAATGATTCATGGACAATACTCTTCTATTGTTAACTCTTAAAGTGCTTTTCAAAACTTTTGTTGCCATAGTGGTTAGAGTAGATCTAGATCAGATTGATTAAAAAGAAAAATGCTCTCTGATTTTTTATCACACTATCTACTTCACTGAGACATTCTGGACAAAAGCAGCTTTGAAATAGATCCAAAAATCGTTTGTATCTAATTTCTTACATTCTAGACTAAAATATATGAGTCGAGCTTCTTCTTTGTTTCAAGGTTTAAATAAATTCATGTGGCAAGAAAAAATTCAATTAGCAATAAATGTTACTATTCTGCCTGCTTCTTTCCCAGAAAGTAAGGGTTCTAGTCTTATTATTTTGCAGAAACATTAGTAGTCTGATGAAAAAGGCAGCTTGACCTTGATCAATACACCTTAGGAAAGCAAGCAAGTTGTTTGGTTGGTTGGTTGGTTGTTTGGCTTATTGGTTGGTTGGTCAATCAAACAGTGGATGGATGGATGGATGGATGGATGGAAGGACTGAGTGTTTTATGACTCAGTATTACATGGTAAAACTTCAAAGTTGTCATCTTTGAAAGTGTCACTAATATGTAAAACTGTACTTATGATACTCAAATTTGAAAACTCCACCAAGGGAAGTAACTCTACCTGTCTTACATCCCTCAAACACGCCACACATACTGGTATGTTACAATTAGAGAAGATAAAAATACATTCTGTTTAATCACTGAAGCAGAAACTTTTCTACACATATTCACATATACTGTATTTATAAATACAGGGAGAATAGTGATCTTACATACAAATAATGATCTATATAACATCCCACACATCTCCATTAAGTCATTATCTTTGAAACAAGTTTGCAGCAGAATACTTTAAACCTTTTCAGCATCCTGTTTCAAATCCTTACCAAATGACAAAATTTTAAACCAGTCCAAATTAAAGCAATTGCAGACGACAAAATAAATTGAGCAAAAAAGTTGACATTTTTTGGGGAGGGAGGGTAGAAAACATTGTGGGGAAAGGAGAAAATGCTGGTTATCAGCACTATCTCCTTTTCCTACAAGTCTCTGTTTTCAAAAAGTTTCTTTCTCAGGAAAATCATCTTCTACAAAGTGGTGTGCAGGTTGCAAGATGAAAAATAATGAAGAGATAACAAGTTGAACCTTGTCTACAGTAAAACAGCAGGGTAGTCTCACTCACCAAGTATTTTTCGTTTTGTGTATATTTTTGTTTTCTTTCACATATTTTTTCTAAACATGACTCATGAGCTTTCAAGTAACAAAATGTAGCTCTTTGCTAGATTAAAAAAGAAGAAAATGTTGGTTACATTTTTTTTCCTTTTATCAAAAATGTTTTCTACCATTTCAAAGACAAGTCTCATCATTTGCATCACATTTAAGTTGTCTAAAACAAAATCAATGATTTCAATTTCGACCAGTTTAAAATTTTGTTGTCAGGTAAAGAGATAAGAAAATGTCAGTAGTGATCTGTGCTTGCTCTGCCAAATTGTAGCAACTGTTGTAACATGATCATGCCCATGAATCAATAGACCAAAACAACACAATCATGAGTTCTGTCATATGAGACATTTCTAGAAATATGATACATCATATCATTGTGATATTGTGAGGTTTCTGTCAGCTATCATGATTGTATGAACACTATCAATTATTCTGAGACAGGTGTGCTGATGAAACCTCCATCTCTGCTGATCCTTTACCAAGCTAGATCTATCCTGTTTTTGCCACACTGAAGAAGGCAAACAGCATTTTCTCCTTTAACAATGTTTTCTCGTCTGGTAAAGGTGGTTTTAACCAGTATACTTGCAAAATATACAAGGAATATCCAAGATCTGAGCCCATATTCATCGACCATTCTTAAGAATATTCGTGGTCTCTGAGTCTCCACAATTTTCTAAATTTGAAATTAACACAACTTCTGACTGGCTAAACGATTTGGTTTAGTCAATCAGAGGTTGTTTTCGTTTCAAATTTAGAAAACCCTTGAGAATAAGACAAAGAATGTTCTTGAGAAAGGCTGGTGAATACAGGCCCAGAATGTGCTGAATGTACAGTCTGTCTGATCTTGAACTATGCTGCCCACCAAAGTACATCATGTTGTCTGAGCCATGAGTGTTAAATCATAAAAGCTCTCTGGAGCCATGTCTTACTTGAATAATTCAAGCGTTTGTAATAGAGTAATAATTTTTTTCATCCCGGTCACATTCTAAATTATGTTTGATTGATTGATTGAATTGGAGTTTAATGCCGTTTTAACTGCTT
Organism: Hippopus hippopus; assembly: GCA_946811185.2. NCBI lineage: Eukaryota > Metazoa > Mollusca > Bivalvia > Cardiida > Cardiidae > Hippopus > Hippopus hippopus. The sequence goes on from OX328106.1 coordinate 39,101,934, forward strand.
AGGTCATATCACAGCGGTCAGTGCACCTACGCATGTGTTTCCTGGCTTTCTCACACCAGTACTGACACAACTTTTTTTCCAAGTCAGTCACTACTTTCTCACATGCATCAGAGGTGAGAGGCAAAAAATCACCTGGAAGAAAGTTGCCTCAACCAGGTATTAAACTCAAAACCACCAGGTCACGAGTCTGATGAGCTACTCGGGCAGGCTCTAAATTATGTATACTTTAAATAAAGTAAGTATTTACTAAAAGAAATTATACCTAAGGTTCAGAGTAAAACATATAAAAATCAATGACCAAATTGCAAAAGCATAGAGATGCTGTCTCGAAATATATTTCAATACCTCAGTGTTCTGCTGAGACCCATCCCAACCTAAAACAAATGAGCCATGCTCTCTGAAGAGGGGACCTGATGCATCTGTAAAAAGTATCAACCCAAGTCAGCCTACGCAGTTCATGGAGGCTATGGGACAAAACTCTTTGCTATTGGTCAATTATCTGCATAACCCAGGACGATTCTACCCCAAAATTTAGTTGGTTGTTAGACAAAATGGATTTTATGGATCCTCTATTATGTGATGGCTTGCTTAGTATAACGTTTCAAAGGATGAATTACGCCCTCTTTTGCTACAGCTTGGCTCAAATAAATTTTGCCACAGATGACCTTCAAAACATGTTTGTTAACTCTTTACCAAACAATCCCGGGTTTTCACGACTCTGTAAAAGAAGCCTTTCAAAAACATTGTAGGTAAATTTTGCCACAGATGACCTTCAAAACATGTTTGTTAACTCTTTACCAAACAATCCCAGGTTTTCACGACTCTGTAAAAGAAGCCTTTCAAAAACATTGTGGTAACCAGCATTTTCTCCTTTTCCCACAATGTTTTCTACCCTTCCCAAAACAAATTTCAATTTCTGAGTCGCATTAAATTTCTCGTCTGCTAATGCTTTCAATTTGGAATGGTCTAAAATTTTGTGGTCTGAGTTAAATGGAAGTTAATGCTGATTACATGAAAAAACCACTAGTGTAGATGTGGAAAGTGTAAAAGATTAGACTGCATGGATGTGCAGTGATGTTGGTCTACAATCTCTGCATTATGTATCCACAGGCAAACACACAGCAGGATAAGTACATGTTTATGCTATGTTTCAATTTCAGAATGCTTTTTGTCATTTGGCATATGAAAGAGGCAAAATACCATCAGTTATTGAGTTCACCTAATTAAATGTTATTAGTTAATTTGTTCTTTTTTATCCATGACAGCAATCACAGTAACAGGACTGGCAAAATGTCAAATAAATGTACCAGATATTACAACAGTTAGCTGGAAATACTGAGACAAACATACTGATGTAAATATCATGCACTCCAATTTAACAATCATTTATAAAACCATGCAGCAGTTTTTCTAAATTTAAGAGACAAAATTTTCTGATTGACTTTATTACTGAGTTTAGCAAATCAGAAAATGTGTTAGATATCACACTGAGAATAAGGCTACTTGAATGTTATTTAGAATGGTTGATGAATACAGGCCTAAAACAATGTCAAACTAATTCAGTTTCAAATTCATAGCAACTCGGTTAATAATGTTTAGCATTTATAATTCATTACATGTAGTTCTGATTAATTGATTGAATGGTGGTTTAAACCATTTTCAACATTATTCCAGTCACTTCAAAGCAACAGCTCACATATTGATGTATTTCCTCGGTACTTGGATAAAATTGTTTACAAGATTAGTGTATAGTTTTTTTTAAAGTTGGAAACCATCCTCGATATTATACCAGCTAAATCCTTAAAAAATTTAGTCCTTCCGATCAAGTGCTTAGGAGCTGTGAAACCTTGCTCCTATCTATATGGGGCTAATCTCTGACCGATGGGTTTAAATTTTACACAACTTTCAACATGCAGTTATTTCGGTAACAAAACAGTCCACTTATTCATGTGTTTCCTGGGCTTCAATGGTTCTAGCCTATTGCTCTGCTGAGCTTTACCCACTGATACTGTCTGTGCACAGAACCCAAGATCTGGATTACAAAGCTACTACGATAACACCCCAAGCCAAGCAGGACACATGAACTCTGTATGACCTTTAACATGATAAGCAACTGGTTGTGACTTATGTCCATCCATACCTGGTCAAAGCTTCAACTCTAACAGATGAGATACAGAAAGCACTTTGCAGACAACAAAATAAATCTGGTACAAACGATGGAAGTTGTGTGTGAATGAATAGAAAGCATTGTGGAAAAAGGAGAAAATGATGATTACCAGCATTTTTCTCCTTTTCCCCAATATTTTGTAAAAACTTTTACCTCGGGATTGTTAAAACAGGATTGTTTGATGAAGGGCTAACTTTTAACAACTGAATGAATTAATTTACTGTTACTCCCTGAAATAAGTTTCCAGCAAACTACACTATGCTTTTGAAACATCGTGGCGAAAATCAGATTGTATTCTGTTTTTAATAAATAAATAAAAGTGAAAATATTGTGATAAATGGAGAATTTGCTTGTACTAAGTGAAAACATTGCGGCAGAAACAGAAAATTGCATGTAAGAGGCATTTCTCCCTCTGCTACCATGTTCTCAAAAAAGGTCTACTGTGAGACAAAAAAGAAAGTCATCTCAAGTAGTTAACTCTACCACACAACATTTTAGACATGTCCAAATTGAAAGTATTTGAAGACAACTTTCATATTGAATGAGGCTCATATCAAGAGATTTGTCTTTGATAGGATAGAAAACATTGTGGGAAAAGGAGAAAATGCTGGTTACCAGCAATTTCTCTTTTTCCCATAATGTTCTCAAAAGCCTCCGTCATCAGGGTCGATGAAACCCAGGATTGTGTGGTAAAGGGTTAACTTTTTAACCCTTTCGGAGCCATCAACGAAAACTGACTTTTGCGGACAACATAGATCAAGATCAGACTGCACAGAACGTGCAGTATGATCTTTGATCTATACCGTCCACTTGTGTAGTCAAGCCTATGCAATCAAAATCTTTGCAAGTTTCAATGAATTGAATATAGAGCCATTGAAAGAGGTCGAGTTTATTTATTTGGTGCTAAAAGAGTTCATAAACAACAAAATTGTTGTCTAAACTAAATTGAAAACCAGACTGTCTGTTTACTGAGACATTCTGGATAAGAACAGCATTGAAATTACAGTTATTTGTTAGGGGTCGTTTTTCTACACTGAAAATGTCTGTTTGATTTATTCACTGCTCTATGAGTTAAGATTACCATTGACTTACCTATTTCTACCGACCCTTTCCCAGTCCTTGAGAGTAACTTCCAGTTGATCTTGGCCGGATAGGGCAACACCTGCCAAATCAAACTCTAGTGTCTGTAAAAAGATAAACAAAATTTTAAAGAAGAACCACTACAATCATGCTGTTTTACACTGATTTCAACATTATTTCAGTTATAACAAAGCAACAGCTCACTGATTCATGTCCTTCCTGGGCCTCACAAGTACTAGTCTGGGCTTACCAGTGCCTTGCCCAAAGACATTCATACATGTCAAATGACTCTGATAGAAATAAATCCTGGGCTTTACTGATTACAAAGCAAATGAATAAATCCTATGTCAAACAATCTAGATCAGTATTCATCAACCGCTCTAAAGACAGTCTTGGTCCAATTCTCAAGAATTTTCTGAATTTGAAAGTAACCCAACTTCTGATTGGCTAAACCAAATTGTTTAGTATAGCCAATCAGAAGTTGTGTTACTTTCTAAATCTATAATAAGACACTCTGAAGAATGGTTGGTGAATACAGATGTGTATAAATGACCCACAGGAAGATGTCTTTCATGGAAAAAGGACAAATTGCTGGTGACAATAATTCTTTCCTTTTCCCATGATGTTTTCTATCCTTTCAAAAACAAATTATGCAATATCTATAGAGCAACATCTAATCTGCCATCTGTAAATGATTTCGATTTGGACCAGTGTTAAATTTTGTCATCTGGTAATGAACCTCTGAGCCACAGGGGTTTTCTGTTAATTCTTTACCAAACAGTCCTGTGTTTTAACGACCCTTTGGCAGACAGCCTTTAAAAACATTGTGGGAAAAGGAGAAAATGCTGTTAACCAGTACTTTCTCCAAGTCAAAAAATGTTTTCTTACATATCAGAGAACTTTTAAGCTCATTTAATGAATCCAAATTTGATATCTGTTGCTTCTCTCAGTTTGAAAGAGTCTAAATTTATTGTTTGGCAAAGGGTTAGAGAACCTTGTTAGGAAAAGGTAAAGAGAAGGTATTACTTTCCATAAAGTACAATTTTACTTTGAAATAATTTGAGAAGAAAAAAAGAAACTTTGGCCATAATGAATGTTTTCTTCAATTGCCCCTTTTCTGGTATCTTCAGGCAATTCCCAGGTCCCAAGTTTCTTCAATTTAGATCTATACTTTTCAAAATGTCTCCTACAATTTCTTGTAATAATAAATATTCATTTCAAGTGGGTAAAGTGATCCAGGTATGGAAACGTCCAGGAAACAATCCTGTCTGTAGTTTTCATAAGTCTATGATTCTTATTGATATAAATAATACCATTGGTATGCGATTTTACATTACTGACAGCCATACAGTCACACATGAGTAAGCATTTCAGGACAACATAATCAAAGTCGGTTCAAATAACTTAATTCCTCTTGTAAAACAGGTTTTACAATATTGAGGAGAAAGTGCTGGTTATTAGTATTTTTTTCTCTTTCCACAATGTTTTTAGAGGGTTCTTCCTAAGGATTGTAAACTGATTAAAAGGTGTTTAACGCTGCTTTCAATGTTATTGCAATCATATCATTGCAAAAACCCATACAAGAACAGCTTATCCATGCATTTCAAAGGTTTCATAAGTACTGGGCTGGGGCACTGAAGTGCTTTACCCAAGGACACTCCCACAACCCAAGTCCCTCACCCAAGTAATTATTGCAGAGATGTAAGGAGGTATAAGAATTTGTACAATTAAGGGTTACAACATGACAAAATCTTACATTTTGTCTGAACTGAAAGCATTTGCTGACGAGAAATTAAATGTGACACAATTGATCGAATTTGTCTGTCTATGATAAGGTAGAAAACATTGTGGGTTGCAAGCATTTCCTCCTTTTCCTACAATGTTTTCATAAACTTTCTTTTCCATGGTCATTTATACTCCAGATTTTGCAGTAAAGAGTCAACACATTTTTGCCTCATTACCAGAGAATAAAACTCTAGACTGTAGAAATTGTAAGCATTTGCAGATGACAAAAGAAAATGTAGGTAAAATATAGAATTTCTTTCTTAGAACAGTGAAAACATCTTGGAAAAGCAGAAAATGTAGATTTTTAGCATTTTCTCGAAAGCTGTCTTTCTCAGGGTTGTTAAAACTTGCAACTGTTTAATAGCGATGGTTTTGACTGTGCAAGAAAAGTCAGTCTCAATAAGTAAAGGGAAATCTTGTGTATTGATCACCACCCATGTAAGTCATTTTATATGCAAATATTTTTATTTAATGTCCTCTCAGCAGAATTTATAATACATATTTATATCTATGCCCCTTTACACTGGAAATAATGTACTAGATTTAGAGAGGATAAGTGGATTTCTGGATTAACTTTTCTTATCATAAACTTTGTATTTAGACAGACTACATAACTTTTTATTGGAGCCAATTTACTGGTAGATTTTTTGCTGTAAATCAAAATTTCTGGAAACGATTTATAAATATAGGCTCTACCTTTCCTTAGAAAAATAATGTTGAGAAAATGGACAGATAGATTCTGCAAAAAAAAAAGGCAGATTTCATATTTTAAACCCTAGGTTGCTAGGCCTGACTCAAGGACCTTTTGTAGACAGTGTAGATCAAGATCAGACTGCACAGATTGTGCAGTCTGATCTTAGATCTACACTGTCTGATAAGGAGATTTTTTCCCCGAAAAGTAATCTACCTCTGGAGTAGCACAATTGCAGTTTTTACTGCTGGCTTGGAAGTTTCAAATCACTTGTTTAGCAGGATAAGGTTAATTGAAGACAATCAGGGACTCGGTCTACCGTATTTCTCCTAATAAAAGCTCCCGGGAGCTATGCAAAACATAGATAGGGAGCCTTTATTTTGTACCCAATTTGCAAAGCAAAAATTCTGTCCAATTTTGTATTTCTCTGTTTTAGTGATTGTTAAGGAGCTACTTTAATTTCGGTAGGGCGCTTTTATAAGGAGAAATACAGTATTTTTATGAGCGCTGTCATACCTCTTCAAAAAAGATTCACAGGGACACATTATTGATCATGTGACATTCTGAATGATCATGTGACATTCCAAAAGCCTTTGGGATTTCTGGTGCAAAATCTGAATATAACTTTAAAGGCTACCTAACATATTACAGTAACCTTATACTAAATGACAATATCTATACCTTTCTATACTGGGAGCATTTAAAGATGAAAAATCAAATTGGCTCAAATTAACTCTTTACCAAACCAAAAAACTTTAGTCTAGTTCAAATTTGTAGGTGACAAAAATAAATGTGATTTAAAAACTGAAATTTTATTTGGAAAGGGAAGAAAATATTTAGGGAAAAGAAGAAAATGCTGTTTACCAGCATTTTCTCCATTTCCCATGATGTTTTTCAAAAGCTTTCTTTCTCTGGGTTATTTAAAGTCAGGATTGTTCAGTTTGATTGTTTTCAAAAATGTTTCAAAAAAATAAAATTTTAAAAGTGTGTTAACTCATTACCCAATCCGAAGTACAAAATTTCAGACTCATCAGAATTTTAAGCATTTGCAGACAAATTAGCAAATGTGATTAGCCTGATGGTTTTCATATCTGAAAGGTTAGAAACTAAGTGGAAAAAAGAAAAAAAGATGGTTACTAGCATTTTCTCCTTTTCCCTCTGTATTTTCACAAGCCTTCTTCCAAGGGTCATTTGAACTATGTCAAAGGGTTAAAAGAACAGACTTGATTAAGATTAGATTGCAAGGTATGTGATATCTGATCACAGATGTACACTGTCTGATGTTTAACCTTTACTAAATAATCCCCAGTATTTCAACCCTAGGGGAGATAGATTTGACTAGAAATAGGTGTGTCAGAGACATGGATGTCCCCGCTTAATGATATTGGTCACAGATATATCATATGAGAGAATCAGTAGGTATTACAGAAAATTGTTGTTTTGGATAACAGCTTAGACAGCGTTAAGAAGGTTTGTTATATATATATATAGCCAAGCAGATAAAAGATTATTTATACCTGATAACAAAATTGAGGACTGGTCCAAGTTGAAAGCAATATGCAGACAATAAATTATATGGTTTGTATTGCATATGGTAGAAAACTTTGTGAGAAAAAGAAGAAAATGCTGGTTTTGAGCATTAACTTCTTTTTATTCAGCGTTTTCCTTAAACTTTCAACTGAGGGTTACTTATACTCAGGATTATGAAGATCTTAACTTGAGGAATCAGAGTGAGAAATATAGCAATAATAATTACTTTGTTGGACTTCCTCTATGAGACAGGAACAAATTGGATCGAATATTATCACACTGGACTATAGTTGAAGGGTAGGTTGCAGCCTCAATATTCTCTGGCATAGTTCTTTGGATGAGTCTTTTTAAAAACCAAAACTCTATCTTCATATCACAATTCTGCTGAGCAGGATGTAAAACTGGGTTGAACAGTCAATTTAAACATTTGACCTTCAACTGTGACCTTGACCTTGGGCGTATCGAAACAAACTTTTCGCATGACACTAGTACTTGTTTAGGAGAACAAGTGTGCGAATTTTTTTTGAAATCCATTGATAAATGTAGAAGTTATGCTCCAGACAAGGTCAATTTAAACATTTGACCTTCAACTGTGACCTTGACCTTGGGCGTATCAAAACAAACTTTTCGCATGACACTAGTACTTGTTTAGGAGAACAAGTGTGCGAAGTTTTTTTGAAATCCATTGATAAATGTAGAAGTTATGCTCCGGACAAGGTCAATTTAAACATTTGACCTTCAACTGTGACCTTGACCTTGGGCATATCGAAACAAACTTTTCGCATGACACTAGTACTTGTTAAGGAGAACAAGTTTGCAAAGTTTTTTTGAAATCCATTGATAAATGTAGAAGTTATGCTCTGGACAAGAATGGGACACACACACTAATGCACACACGCACTAACACACTAACACACACACACACACAGACGGACACAGGTAACTCTATATGCCCTTCCACCATTTCATGGCGGGGGCATAAAAAACATAGGAAAAATCCAGCTGATATTTTCTCCTTTTTCCACCATGTTTTCTACCCTTCAAAGACATAATTATACCATCCTTTGGGCCACATTTGTCATCTGCAAAAGGCTTCCAACTTGGACAAGTCCAAAGTTGATCACAGGGTTAGCGATATTCTGGTCAAAAGAGACTTGAAATCGATTCCAGTAGATTTTGTCCACTACATGAAAATACATCATTTACTCTTAATACTATAGTATTACGCATTCAGCAAGTCTAAGTGTTGGGACTAATCTACTTGACATAACAAACATTCCTTCAAGGAAAAAGAACTTATTACATTTTGTTCTCATCAAACATATATAATTTTAAGTAAACAAACAGTTCATTTAAAGCACTGTCGAGTAAAGGGGGTGTGGCAAACGAAGAAAACTCAGTGGGTCACATATTGTTGACATTGGGCTGATCATATAAATCTATAATGCAAGACTTGATGCATTTAACCCTTTACCAAACAATCCAGATTTTTAATGACCCTGACAATGAAGGCTTTGGAAAACATTGTGGGAAATGGCGAAAATGCTGGTAAACAGCATTTTCTCCCTTTTCCACAATGTTTTCGACCCTTCAATGGAGGAATTTCAGTTTCTGTAATAACATTAAATCTGTCGTCTGCAGACACTTTTGATTTAGACCTGTCTAAAATTTTGTCGTTTGGTAAAGGGTTAAAGGAATATAAATATTAAGATAATGTCCAGTTTTATTATTGACATGTATCATTTCTTTTCAGACAAAAGCACTGCATGCAGATGCCAATGTTTGGCTGTAGTTGCTTGATTTTCAGTGAAAGTGATCAATCAGAAACTTGACATAACTGTATCAAAAATATTTTGATGGTTGCCTGATTGTTGTTTTGGGTTTTCCCGCAGGGTCCAAAAATTTCCGGAAAAGACACTCGTCCTGTAGGACAAGTGACTTTGAAAAAACACTTGCCCTGCCTTGATCCTTACTCGTCCGAAGAGAAAAACCCATCTAATATTTGCCTGGCTTTTTTTTTTCAGACGAAACGGAAATGCTAATTATATTGTCTCCCGTAGCAACGAACATTAAATACCGGGTTTGAATATCTGGTATCATTTATCCAGTTAAGTTAATATAAGAAATTAATAAAGCCAGAACAACACAGTTTTTGGACCTGGTTTCGGGAGAGTGTTTGCGTTATTGTTAATGTCGATCGTTTTAATAAATTGGCAAAGTCACTCGTATTGAATTAGATCTACCCGAGGCATATTAAAACATCTGTATGCAATGAAAATGTCCCGGGTTATATCATTAGGCTGACTTGAAACCGGTCTTTATTTGGAGCGGGTACCAGCAGGTTTTATGTCCTGTTTCAATATTTGATTTCGAGAATACCCTTAATTGTCTTATTCAGTAATGAAATGACCGTTTTGTCTCCTGTAAGATAATTTTCATCTGGAAAAACTTATTTGTTCACTACCTCCTATTTACCATCGTACTGTCGGACGACCATGACTGATATTTCACTCGTCCTCATCCATTTCTCACTCGTAAATACGAGCGGACAAGTGGATTTTTTGGACCCTGCCCTTATGATAGTTAACAACTTGTCCAAGTTCGAAGTAAATGTCTTCAGTAATAACAAAGATATTATAAAATGTCAAAGTTTTAGCACAAGGCTACGACAATAACTCAACTTTTTCTTTGAAAACAGCCAAGCTAAAAATTAGTCTTAAAGCAGGCTAGATATATTCAGGTTTTTTCAATCTCAACAAACTTCAACAAGAGGGCCATGATGGCCCTGTATTGCTCCACTGGCTTTTTAATCCTTTACTACACAAATCAAAGTGTTAATGACCCTGAAAGAGAAGGCTTTCAAAAACATCGTAAGAATAGGACATGTCATCCAGTATTTACTCCTTTTCCCACAACGTTTCCTAACTATCAAGGACAGAAATAGTCATTTAAGCTACATTCAATTTGTCTTTTTGCAATGGCTTTAAACTTGGTACAGTAAAAAAAAATACAGTTAAAAAAAACTCTCTCTTAAAACAGAACATTTCCTCTCCAAAAAACTTGAATACCAAACTCCAATAATGTATAACTGCAGTTTGATAATCAAGGGAGGTAAATAGTAACAAACTTTATCTTGTATAACAGGAGTTATTTCCCTTGATTACTATTCTAAATTACAGTCACCCTATAAGCCCATGTTAAACTTGTGATCTCCAAGGCAGAGCCAATTTTGACCCCAGGGCTATAATATGAAGGAATTTGATAGAGGACCATTAGATAAAGCTACATGCCAAATTTGGTAGCCCTGGGCCTTATGGTTTCAGACAAGAAGATTTTAAAATTCTCCACCATACTTTGAAGCAAGGAAAAAAGATGTAGACTATAAATTATAATGTACTGGAACAGCAATGTTTTGAGTGCATTTATATTTGCATGGACAGAACAAGAGTTATTTCCTTTTATCAGTATGTAAACTTAAATCATATAACCAGTTATAATCTTTAACAAAGCCAAGCCCACAGCAGCCACGTCCATTGCCAGATCAAATTTTTAGCAAAGAATCTGAAATATGTAACCCACAACATAGGGTTTGAACGAGAAATAATGGATTTAGAATATGATCACTCTCTCTTATCTGGAGCTGTGCTTTCATTTTGAATTTCTTTTTGTGACTGAGCATATCATTGTATTTTTAAGGGCAGTATCTTTGTTTGTTATGTAGCAGACCTCTGAATCCTTATTCTGCTAAATAAATTAAATGAAACTTTCATGTAAATAATAAAAACCTAAATATTGCCATTTCATAAAGCTACATGCCAAATTTGGTCGCCCTAGGCCCCATGGCTAGGTCAAAGAAGAATTTTAAAGTTCTCCCTATATAAACCCATGTAAAACTTGTTATATAAGCCCATGTAAAACTTGTTACCCCCGGGCAGGGCCTAATTTGACCCCAGGGCTATAATTTGAACAATCTTGGCAAAGGTCCACTAGATAAAGCTACATGCCAAATTTGGTAGCTCTAGGCCCTATGGCTAGGTAGAAGAGGAATTTTAAAGTTCTCCCTAAATAAGCCCATGTATAACTTGTAACCCCCGGGGCGGGGCCAATTTTGACCCCAGGGCTATAAATTGAAGAAACTTGGTAGAGGTCCACTAGATAAAGCTACATGCCAAATTTAGTAGCCCTTGGCCTTACGGTTTCAGACAAGAAGATTTTCAAAGATTTTCAAAATTTTTCAGTTTTGTTGCCATGGCAACCAGAGTTTTTGAAGGAATTAAATTCTTTCAAGAAATTCTGAAGAGGACCATGGCAGGATCATTTCTGTGAAGTTTCATCAAAATTGGATGGGTAGTTTCAGAGAAGAAGACGTTTTAAAAAAAAGTTAACGCACGGACGGACGCACGGACACACGGACGGACGGATGCACGACGGACAACAGGCCATGACATAAGCCCGCTGGCCTTCGGCCAGTGGAGCTAAAAATGATTCATCACCGAATTTAGTGCAAAATACAACGATGAAATGACCTTTCAGAAAAAGATTGCTGTGAATCAGTAAAAAATAATCACCAGGCACTTAAGTCAGGTTTTCATCCCTTTAACTCTTACAACACAATCCCAAGTATTAATGACCTTTTCAAAAAAAAGCCTTCGAGAACATTATGGGAGAATGAGAATGCTTGTAACCACAATATTTGTACTGTTCCAATGGCTGATTTCAGATTTTGAGTCAGGTTTGCCATCTGCAAATGCTTTCAATTTGGACCAGTCTAAAATTTTGTTGTCTGGTAAAAGGGTTAAGCGCCTTCGAAACTTTAGCAGCTTACGTGGCAGGCATACACTAAAATCAGACCCTGCAGAATGTGGCAACCAATCCTGAATCTACACTGTCAACTTTTGACAAAAAGGGTCCTTGAAATTTCGCCTAGTTGGAACATTTTCTTTACTGCAAATGTCCATGTAGCGTTTTTATTTTTTTGGATGGTACTCTAAGGGTTATGTCTCCCTGCAAAGCCTGAAACCTATAAATTATGATGATGTGTAAACTTTTCTTTCAAATAAAAATTTCCCTAAACTCTTTACCAAACAACAAAACTTTAGACTGGTCCAAATTGAAAGCATTTGCAGACGACAAAATAAATGTGACTGAAAAATTGAAATTAGGTTTGGGAAGGGTAGAAAACATTGTGGGAAAAGGAGAAAATGCTGGTTACCAGCATTTTCTCCTTTACCCACAATGTTTTCAAAAGGCTTCTTTCTCAGGGTCATTAAAAGTCGGGATTCTGTAGTAGAGTTAACCACACGCTTTAACAACCTTGAGAAAGACAGCTATCGACAATCTTGTGGGAAAAAAGAAAAAGCTGGTGAATAGAATTTTCTCTTTTTCGCACACTGCTTTTGAAAGCTTTCATATTTAAAGTCTTTTTATCTCCAGAATGAGGTAAAAGGTTAAAAATACAACACAATCGTTTCTGCCTTTTTCATTCATTCAGCATTCTAAGGGCTAAACCTTAGAACACAACAGCACAATTTCAGGTGCATGTGTTAATAGCATATACAGTGTAGATTAAGATCAGACCACAGTAAATGTTGTCGGATCTTGACTGTACTGTCATTTTATGATACAGTAAAACCTCGATAATTCGAAGTCCCAAGGGGACAAGCAAAATGTTCGAATTTTCGCGGTGCTCGAATTATCCAAAATGTCCATTAAAAAAATGCACTCCCTTCAAGATCGGTGATCAAAGTCTACTTCCCGAGCAGTACAACTTTGTATCTGTCCCTATTTGATTCATTCATTTATGGCATTTGAACAATATCAAATCGGAAGGGTTATTTTCTGTAAATGTTCCTGTTTTGATCATATGAGTTATTGGATTTTCAGTTCAATATTTTAAATAATCAAGCCTTTTTTCCGATAGTTTTTGGAAAAGTATTGTACTGTAATTTTTACGAAATCGTAATATCTGCCCTTTTACATGCGCCCCCTATAACTTTCGCCCCATAAAAAAACGCTTGTGCACTCAGTTGTTCATGTGTGAGAAAACAGTTGCAGGTATTTGCTTGCTCTATTCCAGAGAAAAATAAGAAAATTTACATGTACATGGAAATGGATTTAAGTTCTTCGGATACCGGTGTTTCACTGAAATATCGTTTAATACGGCGCCATTCAACTAGAAAAAGTTGTTGAAAACAATCGAAGAAAGCATGCGAGAAAGACGACAAAATTTTGATTCACAAACGTTCCCGTGTGATTGCGGTGCTGTTGAAATGGTCATTGAAGAGTAAATTACTGAAAGTATAGAGCTGAGCTAATGAGAAATAAGAAGAAAAGAGTATTATGACTTTTCTCATTACCGGTGTCTTCGACACGAAAACAGACCAGAATATCTACACACCCCGTGAAAAATGACATTTACCTTTGTCAAAGGTAAATTTCTATGATGTGAAAAGGTACCAGTGATATTCACGCAAACCCGAAATATGACGTCAGCGTAACAAGACAGAAAAAATCTGTGTGATCGAACGGGTCTTAATCTGTTGCGGTGCGACTTGGAAAAACCTGATGCTATAAATAGATTGACACGAAAACTGATAAAAACTAGACGTCGTCTGATAACAAATGCATTATATTGTTTTTTCAGGATCAACTAGAGCTGTCACCGAATGTGACTTAATACCCCCGCCAGCGCTTTGACAAAAACAGGCAATTATTTGTACACGGACGGACGGACGGACAGACACACGGACAGACAGGCTGATTCCAGTATACCCCCGAAAACATTTGTTTTGCGGGGGTATAACAATGATTTTGAATGCCTGGTATCATAATTAGCCTCTCATCATAAATTAACGTCAATACCTTCTCAAATCATACTGTAGTATGAATCCCCCGTAGTAATTCCCATAGTTTGTAAAACTTACACCTCACCGTAGACTGGCCAGCCTGATATAAACCTTTGCTCGGAAAGGTGTGAAAACAATCAATCGAGAGTTGCGAAAACATTGTATTCGAATAAACAATCAATTTAAAGAAGGAAAATGATTACAGGGACCAACACCCGTGTTCGAATTATCGACTTATCAAGACTCGAAATTACCGAGCTGCTTTTGGTGCAATAAAGTAGAGTTTTTGCCAGGACTATCGGAATTCCTCGAAAAATGCAGGGTTCTCGAATGTTTGAGACTCGAAATATCAAGGTTTTACTGTACACTGTTTTCTAACAAATACAGCCTTGAAATTTTAACATTAAGGTCTTTTTAGCTCACCTGAGCACAACGTGCTCAAGGGGAGCTTTTAGGATCACCCGGTGTCCGTCATCTGTCGTCCGTCGTGCGTTGTCCGTTGTGCATCGTCCGTCGTGCGTCGTCAACAATTCTTTAAACATCATCTCCTCCTAAACCGCTGGGCCAATTTGGATCAAACTTGGCTGGAATGTTCCTTGGGAGGTCCTCTTTAAAAATTGTTCACAGAATTGGATTCCATCAAAAACTCTGGTTGCCATTGCAACCAAATGGAATTTTCTAAGAAATTCTTTAAAAATCTCCTCCTCTGAAACCGCTAGTCAGATTTTGAAATAATTTCACAGAAATGTTCCTTGGATGACCCTTTTCAAAATTTGTTCGTGAAATTTTGATCGGTCGAGAAACATGGCTCTGGTGACTGGGGGCTACTTGCACTATACGGATATTAAGAAATTCTTAAAAATTCTTCTTCTCTGAAACGGCTGGTCAGATTTTGAAATAATTTCACAGAGATGTTCCTTGGGTGACCCTTTCCAAAAATTGTTCGCGAAATTTTGATCCATCAAGAAACATGGCTCTGGTGACTGGGGGCTACATACACTATATGGAAATGAAGAAATTCTTAAAAATTCTTCTCTGAAACGGCTGGTCAGATTTTGAAATAATTTTACAGAGATGTTCCTTGGGTGACCCTTTTCAAAAAGTGTTCGCGAAATTTTGATCCGTCAAGAAACATAGCTCTGATGGCTGTGGGCTATTTACACTATATGGACATGAAGAAATTCTAAAAAAATCTTCTTCTCTGAAACAGCTGGTCAGATTTTGAAATAATTTCACAGAAATGTTCCTTGGGTGACTCTTTTCAAAAATTGTTCACAAAATTGTGATCTGTCAAGAAACATGGCTCTGGTGGTGGGCCCTATTTGCACTGTAGGGACATGAAGAGGAATTTCTCAATTCTTCTTCTCTGGAACGGCTGGTCAGATTTTGAACTAAGTTCACAGAAATGTTCCTAGGGTGACCCTTTTCAAAAATTGTTAGGGAAATTTTTATCCGTCGAAAAACAACAGCCAATTGTTGGCACCTGCATGTGGTTCTCTTGTTCAACTTATGTTTTTAGTCACTATTGAGCATGTGCTCTTCTTCAAGATGTTGTCCTTGGGTGATCTATCCAAAAATTTATTTGCAGAATTCTGATTCATCAAAATCGTTGCTGTGGTGATGATTGAAGGGGTGGTGACAGATTTTGAAATGACTTTTACAGGTAACCTTTTCAAAATTGCTTGGCAAAATAATGATTTTGTTTCCAAAGTTTCAATACCTCAAAAAAAATTGGCTATGGTCCTCTCAAAAATTCAGGTGAGCCATCCAGGGCCATCTTGGCCCTCTTGTTTACGAGAGCCATATAAGCCCATCAAGCTCTGCAAGTTAAAAAAGTGACTCAGAACTCACTGATGCACAAGTCATGCAACATACTGAAAAAATAAATAATACATGCCCAAATAGGTAGGGCTATTTATCCACCTACACATAAATATATTTCATCAATTTTCCACCATACCAAGCCCATCTATTCAAAAGGCTTTGGAGTCCTAGCGTAGTGCCAGTGAAACTCAGGACCCACTTGAAAAAGCAGAGCTGTTGCTGTGATATGATTGAACTTGTGTTGAAAGAGGTGTAAAACACCATAATATCTATTCAAAAGGAGAAAACCGATATATTAAAGGATCAAGTTGCAATTGTAATTATTGATTAGAAGTAACAAAGAGATAGGCACACTTTTAGGTAACTATGGCTGTAACTCCAGGGGTGTGGCTGGCAAAAAGTTATACTTAATACTCAAGAGTAATGGCAAAGGCATGAACAGAGGGACAAAATAATTCATATAAACAGGTAAAGGGTCAAACTGTTACAACAAAATCTGGAGTATGTCAGGTATGTGACAAGATTGATAAGGATAGAGTATGATTATCTCCCTTACAACAACAAATTTATATCTATTCAACTTTTTTAACTCTTTACAAAACAACAAATTTTAGCCTATTCGAAATTGAAAGCATTTGCAGACAACAAAATGAATGACACTCCAAAGTTGTGGAAAAGGTAGAAAACCTTGTGGGATAATGAAACCAAAAACTGCATGCTGGTACCAACACTCAGCTGCAGTGGCTTGATTTTCAGTGAAAATTTGAAGTCGAAAATGGGATGTAACTGCGTCAAAAATACTAATGGTTTTCTGCTCTTGTTGTATAGGTTTCCCTTTTAATAGTGAACAATTTGTCCAAGTTTGAGAGAAATATCTCAGTAATAAAAGAGATAAAAAATCAAGGTTTCTGAAAATGTCAAAGTTTTCGCACCACAACGCAGATGATGACACAAAAAACGACAATGACACCAGGGCTATGCAAATACCTGTATGTTTTTTTTTTTTAAAACATCGGAGCTAAAAATGCTGGTTACCAGCATTTTTTTCCTTTTCCCACAGTGTTTTCTAAAGCTTTCTTTCCAGAGTTGTTAAAAGTCAGGATCATGTGGTAAAGGCTTAATGTCAATAGCATCCACAAAATTCCTGTGTGTGCATTTTGTAATTTGATGACCATTGCAAAGCTGATTACCACATTCATTTCAGCTTCTAGAGCAAATTAGTGTTCGTCTTGACTAGACAACAAAATTCTAGATTTACCCTTAAGCTTCTAAGTGTGAATCAAGGACCTTTGGTTGACAATGTAGATCAAGATCAGACTGCACAGAATGTGCAGTCTGATCTTGGATCTACACTGTCCCGTAAGGAGATATTTCTCTCCAAAACATAACTCTGAAATACATGTAGCAACATTTGGGTCTTTACTATAAGCTTGAAAATTTCATTTAATTTATTTAGCAGGTTAACCCTTTACCACACAATGACGACTTTTGACGACCTTTGGAAAGAAGCCTTTTGAAAACATTGTGGGAAAAGGAGAAAATGCTGGTTACCAGCATTTTCTCCTTTTCCCACAACGTTTTCTACCCTATCAATAAACAATTGCACCATTTGAGCCACATTGAAACTGTCGTCTGCAAATGCTTTCAATTTGGACAGGGCTAAAATTTTGTCGTCTGGTAAAGGGTTAAGGACTAAATGCAGAAAGATTATTGGAACAGAAAAATCTGATCAGGACAATGTTTTCATTAACCTTCTTCAGGTCATAATGGAGTGGTAAAAGATTAACTAACCATAAGAAAACATGAGATTTGTTGCAACCTGTCTTAGAGATACTTGTTCTTTGTAGTAAGTTTCTGGACATCCTAATGAAAACGGAAGTCTTCAAGGAGATAGCTGCAGCTTTAGCCGCCTTAATCACTTTAAAATACAAAGCGTAACATAGTGACTTGCATTTTTGAGGAAAGTGTTACAGAATTCAGGTAAAAAATGCAAAAAAAACCCTGCAAATTTATGGATGGATGGATGAACAGTCACAGGTAGATTGACAATTCATGGCGTAATAGAACCCTCTGGCCATTATGATAAATGAGAAAGGCCTTTTTCAATGTGGTCCAAAAAAACTTACATTTTAAGGCTGTTTGGGCTCATATTCATAATTATGAAATCAGGTTTCACCAGTGCTAGGCTAGGGCTCTTAGGTATCATACCCAAGGTTATTCCCAAGACAAACCCAGCACTTAAAGCAGGAATCCAGCCTGGGACCTGTAGGTTACGAATCCTGCATTTTCACCACTGAGCCACCCAGGACCTTACCCCTTATCTAAACGGTTCAAATTGTAACTAGGTTCAAGCCAAGTAAAAATTTTTACTCATAATTAAGTGATTGAATAATTTATGTACAGACAGAGAGTGAACAGTGATACATCTATTACTGAACAAATTGACATGAAATTGACCTCTATGCAAAGAATAATTAAAGAGTGATTATTTATATCATCGGGTATAATCGGAAGGTAGGGAAATTCTGTTAACGGTAAATGTCGGGTTTGACCCTTACAGTGCCATAGTCAAAATATTAGAGCTTTGGTAGATGACATGGATCAAGATCAGACTGCACAGAAAGTGCATCTTAGATCTATGTAACCCGCCACGTATTGCCAATTTAAATCAACAAAATTGTGTTTATTTCAGGTATTTTAATATTTTTTAAAGACACGACAAATCTATTAGCCACATAAGAGTTAAAAATCGTGCACATAGTTCCGCATGCATACGACATTACCCAAAGCTAAGTTCGGACAATAATTCAAGCATGAAATTTATGGTAATAGAGGTCATTTATTTCATGTCAATTTGTTCGAGTAATATATAGCCTTAAAACACATTAGCAAACAATCCAAACTTAAACGACCCTGACGGAAGAAATTTTGAAAACATGGCAGAAAAAGGAAAAAATGCTGGTAACAAGCATCTTCTCCATTTCCCACAATGTTTTCTATCCTATCAAAGACAAGTTTTATCTTTTGAGTCCTATTTAATAGTTGTCTGCAAATGCTTTCAATTTGGACAATTCTACAGTTTCCGCATGTGGTAAAGAGTTAAGATGTCATACTTTACTATCAAGTGGCAGATCAGGTGTTATCATCTATCATAAATAGTGACCTAAGTCCAAAGGGTCAACAATCTTACCTCTTAACCAATGACAACAAAAGTTTAGAGTTGTCCATCAAAAGCATTTGCAGACAACATAATAAATGTTGCTTGAATGATAGCTGTTATCTTTGAAGGCTAAGGAAACATTATGGAGAAAGGCAGAAATGCTGGGAATCAGTATTTCTCCTTTTTCCAAGATGTTTTCAACAGTACTTTTTCGTAGGAATCATTAAAACTGCAGGTTGTTTGGTAAAGGGTTACAGGTGATACCCTAAATGAGCAACCTCTATCAAAAGACATGTATGCCCATGCTCTTTGAAATGTGGGTCTAATGCATCTTCAAAAAGTATCGACCCAAGTCGAGCATGCACAGTTCTTTTTGCTGTTGGTCAATTGTCGGCATGTCACTGCATATCAAATGACAAGTCTACCTCATGATTCAGTCTGGTTTTAAAAAGAAACGGATTTCATGTATCCATAATTATGGTTTAACCCTTTCCCAAACGACAAATTTAAGGTGTTTTCAAATTCAAAACACCTGCAGACAACACATTCAAAATTTGTGCAAATGAGCTGAAGCTTTCTGATAGGATAGAAAACATTGTGGGAAAAGGAGAAAATGCTGGTAACCAGCATTTTCTCCTTTTCCCACAATGTTTTCAAAAGCCTTCTATTCCAGGGTCATGAAAACCAGGGATTGTTTGGTAAAGGGTTAATGGATCACAGAGCATCTTTGCTTGGCAAGAGTGATGATCATCCTTGCTCTATTTACCGTTGGCTGATCAGTCAGAAATTGTAATGGGTCAGAATTTGTTATCCCTGATTTGATTACCTAAAAGGGCAACAGCAGTATGTAGGTGGCTACCACTCTAATAGAACTGATAAGCCCCGTTTCACTCCATTAGCTTAATAAGCCTTTACCACACAATCCCAGCTTTCAACAACCCCGAGACAGAAGGCTTTTGAAAACATTGAGAGAAAAGGAGAAAATACTGGCAACCAGCATTTTCTCCTTTTCCCACATTGTTTTTTACCCTTCCCAAATTGGATTACAATTTTGGAGCGGATTATTTTGTCTTCTGCGCATGCTTTGAATTTGTACAAGTCTAAAATTTTGTCGTTTCGTATAGAGTTAAGTTTTAGTCAAGTGAGTGGTACCTCACATGAACATGCACTGACTGTCCAAAGTCTGTGATCTTTGGGAATTTTATTGAGAAAATCACATCGAGCCCACAAAAGGAGACCTGTACATGTACATGAAATAACTCTTCAGAAAACCACAAGTTCCAGACTCTCTGAAATTAAAAGCTGCTGCAGAAACCATTTTGGAAGTTGTAGAAATGAAGTTTTTTGACAAGGTAGAAAAAAATGTTGGAAAACAAGAAACTGCTGGTTACCTGCATTTTCTCCTTTTTCGACATTGTTTTCAACAGCCCTCTCCTTCACGGTAATTAAAACTCAAGATTGTAAGTTAAACAGTTAAACCTTGAAGATGCTAAGCCTGTCAGTCAATGCACATTTTCAGACAGTATAGATCAATATCTGACAGCACAGAATGTGAGGTTTCTGTTGAAAGTGAAGTTAAACAATTTCAGCCTGAGTAGTAAGAATTCAAATAAATAAATTGTTCAATTTTACAGTTAGTAGGGGTCCTGTGTGGCTCAGTGGTTGGGTGTAGGACTCGTGACCTGGAGGCACCGGGTTCGAGCCTCGCTGGCTCCACTGGGTTTATCACAGGAGTGTCCTTGGGCAAGACACTTCAGAGGCCCAGCCTAGTACTGGTTAAACCCGGGAAAAACATGAATATGTGAGCTGTCACTGTGATATGACTGAAATAATGTTGAAAGCGGCGTAAAACACCATTCAAACAAATTTACAGTTAGTAAAAATAAGCGACCAAACTACTGTGATATTAATGTTGTTTTTGCCAGAATGGATCTCAAATTATTGGACGATATACATAAAAGATCAGACTGCATGGCTGTACGAAGTCTGTTTATGGATCTGGCTGATCTTGGATCTACATTGTCTGCAAAAAACAACTACACAGGTGTGCATGGTAACCCAGAGGTACACAATCAATATATAGAAAGATATAAAAGGAAGATGGATAGGCTTTTGCATTAACCTTTATCCTGCTATAGAAGTGAAATGGAAATTTCAAGCCAATACCAAAAGATCTAAATTTTGCTTTTTCAAATGCAATTTTTGGGCAAAGATATCTCCTTAACGGACAGTTTTGATCCAAGAACAGACTACACATTCTGTACAGTCTGATCTGAATCTACATGGTCTTCAAAAGGTCCTTGAGTCATGCTTAGCAGCCCAAGGGTTAATTCTTTACAAGACAACAAAATTTTAGACTTGTCCAAATTGAAAACAACTGCAGATGACAAAGTAAATGTAGGTCATATGACCAGATTTGTCATTGACATGATAGAAAAATTGTTGGAAAAGGAGAGAATGCTGGTTAGCAGCATTTTCTCCTTTTTCCACGATGTTTTAAAACCTGTAGTTATAAGGTTAGTGAAAACAGAGGATTGTGTGGTAAAGGTTTAACCCTGGTAGTGATAAATAATGAAATGGACATTATCAATCAGTCATACTTGATGTATAATTGCAATAACAGGACCGTTTTTGTCTCAGTACCTTACAAAGACGTGGACAGCGTGTAACCCAGGATCAGACTTCACACTGTGCAGTCTGATCTAAATCTACACTGTCCCCATAAGCAATCATAAGCAATTCAATCCAGGCTCAATGCTACATGGGTTAACTCCTTACCGAAAGATCTGTAGATTTTCAAGTAAAGAAGAACTTTTTCAAAACATTTTTAAAGTAAAGAAAATTCTGATTTATATATAACCAGCATTTTCTTTTCTTTCCATAATGTTTTTGAGACTTTCCATGACAAATGTAGTCATTACAGTCACATTTTATGAGTCATATAGACCATTATTGCTTTCAATATGCACTGGTCTAAATTTTTCTCATTTTAGAATAGCGTCAATTGCCGGATAATAAATTGAAGGACCACTTCCTAGAAGTGTTTTCTTACTGGTTTTTATATCAGTTCACCCTTACAAGATATCATTATCATGTAAAATGTTTGCTTTTATAGACAGTGAAGATCAAGATCAGCCTACTTAGAATTTGCAGTCTGATCGACGATTTTCATTATCAACTTTTTGTGTTATACATTAACAAAATCTATCTGGACAATGCAACATTTTGGTCCATTTGATAGAAAATGTCAGATTAAAATATTCATTTGATACTTCAAGGTTAACACTATAGCAAACAATCCTGTGATTAAATGACCCTGAGAGAGACAGCTTCTGAAAACTTTGTGGAAAAAGGAGACAATGCTTGTTACCAGCATTTCTCCTTTACACACACTGTTTTCCATCCCTTACAAAATCTTATCATTTGAGACACAACTGACATCTCCTGCAAATGGTTTTCAGCTCCATACAGTCCCGAGTTTTAACGAACCTGAGGCAGGGGCCTTTTGAAAACATTGTGGGAAAAGGAGAAAATGCTGATAACCAGCATTTTCTCCTTTTCCCACAATGTTTTCTACCCTTCATAAATCAAAATTCACTTTTTGAATCACATTTATTTTGTCATCTGCAAATGCTTTCAATTTGGAAAAGTAAAATATTTTGCCGTTTGGTGAAGAGTTAAAATGTGTTGTCTACTGTCTAGTGAAGAGTTTATACAATAAATATCATTGTCATTTAACATAACATATACATGTACATGTACACATAACCACACTTTGAGGGCAAAATTATTATACCAGGGTTCTAAAAACCGTGTTGTGCATTCGGGCATGCAATCAAAATACACCTTGAAACTTGCGACTCTTTAACAGATGGCTTAATATCAGACTTGTCCATACTGAAATTATTATTTTGCAGACCGCAAATTATTTGTGACTCGGATGAAGGATTTTGTCTTTAAATGGGTATATATCATTGTGTTATACAGAGAAAATGCTGTGTTTTTTCACAGCTTTTTTCTTCAGAGTCTTTCAAAACGTTTTGTATAATCTCCAATATCATCCATTTGGCTGTCATCCAGGGAATAGAAAGACACACCAAAAAAAAGGTCAGAGACTGTTTCACAATGTTAACAAAATGTGTAATTAGCCAGAATTCTACTTGATGGTATTATTGTCACTTTCAACAGTATTTCTGTCATATTACAATAAACAGTTCACTTTATACCTTAAAGCGGCCCATACACGATCAATTATATTGCGCAATTTAATTATCAATACTCGGAATTGACAATTAAATTGACCGTGTATGGGCGATATTGATGACTTGCGCAATTGTATTGAGTCAATCAAAATCAGTTTGATATTTCATTGCGCAAGTCTACTTGCATGCACATTTTGTGGTTAAAAATTGCTGGGTCAAAATCACCCATCCTGTCTCAGCGGGTTGCAAGACCAAAATGAGCCTGGTTTGCACAATTACAGTGTCAATTATATTGAGCTGTGTGTGGGCAACCTAAAAATTGTCAATTATACTGTGCAACCAGGATTGCGCAATATAATTGATCGTGTATGGGCTGCTTTACTCTTTATCTGATGACAAGAATGTGGACTTGTCCAAATTAAAAGCATTTTCAGAAAACAATTTAAACTAGAACTTGTTTTTCTACAAAAAAACAGATGTCTCCCCCCTTTTTGGTGTCAGAAGGATTGATATGTGACCAAGGCAATTTCTAACTGAAATAATGGTCATTTTTCTCTAACGGTTTTCGAGTTATAGAGCAGACACGAAATTGTACGTAAAATGAGTAAGGAAAATGATCAAAGGGAAATAACACGAATAATATACAAGCCAGAGTTATGGTTCTTGTACATGACACTTCATCTCATGGTGCTTTAAAAATGTGTGAAGTTTTATCAAAACATTTTAAAAGGTTTTCGAGTTACAGAGCGGACACGATTTGTGACGGAAAATAATCAAAGGGAAATAACTCGAAAAATATACAAGCCAGAGTTATGGTTCTTGTACATGACACTTTGTCTCATGGTGCTTTACAACTGTGTGAAGTTTTATCAAAATATCTTAAAAGGTTTTCGAGTTACAGAGCGGAAACAATTTGTGAAGGAAAATAATCAAAGGGAAATAACTTGAAAAATATACAAGCCAGAGTTATGGTTCTTGTGCATGACACTTCGCCTTATGGTGTTTCACAAATGTGTGAAGTTCTATCAAAATATCTTAAAAGGTTTTCGAGTTATAGAGCAGAAACGATTTGTGATGGAAAATAATCAAAGGGAAATAACTCGAAAAATATACAAGCCAGAGTTCTTGTGCATGACACTTCGCCTTATGGTGTTTTACAAATGTGTGAAGTTCTATCAAAATATCTTAAAAGGTTTTTGAGTTATAGAGCGGACACGATTTGTGACGGACAGACAGACAGAGACAGACAGACAGACGTACAGACAGACGGATGCACGGGGAAAAACAATATGTCTCCCGACCCTGACAGGAGGAGACATAATATGGCTTATATGATGGAATTTGTCTATGTTAGGGTAGAAAGCATTGTGGGAAAAGGAGAAAATGCTGGTTACCAGAATGTTCTCCTTTTCCCACAATGTTTTCATAAGGTTTCTTAGGGTCGTTAAAACTCGGGATTGTGCGGTAAAGGGTTAAAGAGTCTTTTACTACTATAGTTGCTTTTGCAACCAATGTAAATCAAGATCAGTCTGCACAAAGTCTGATCTTTGATCTACACAGTCCGCTTTGCTGAGATATACTAAACAAAATTGACCTTGACATTTCATCTATTTGGGTCTTATTTCTAGATTGAAAATGTCTGGATTTATTTGGCACTCTACGGTTAATATCCATGTTTCCTGGGATATCAATCAGTAATATACACAGGGCTGCTGAAGAAAAAATTGTTGTACCCGGTGATACTTCTGTGCAAACAGGGATTCAACTCGCAACACTCTAGAACAATGTTCACTAACCATAGTCATCTAATTGGCTGAGATATTTTGTCCAACCAAATCAGATGGCTATTCTTGGTATTTCAAGCACCCTAGTCTTCATATACAAGTTTGATGATAACAAAGATGAAGTTATGTTAGTAAATGCTGGATTTTATCTGACTGTAAAGAGAAAAGATTGAAGTATGGCACATTCACAGCTGTTTGGGGCAGACGATAGTCAAAAAATCTAAAAAATCTGACCATGAAGATCAAAGATCAGACTGTATGTTTTTTGCAGTCTAATCTTAATTAACACCGGCTGTAAAAGCACCAAAGATTCATTCCCTCTATATGCATGAAGTTTAACTCTACCAAACACCAATATTTAAGACCAGTCCAAATTGAAAGAATTTGCAGATGACAAATTAAATGTGATTCAAAAACCAAAGTTTCTTTGTGGCAGTGTAGAAAACATTGTGGGAAAAGATGAAAAAGTTGATCGTTTTCAAAAAGCCTTCTTCCTTAGGTCGTTAAAACTCAAGATTGTGTATTAATGGGTTAAGGATCGATTTAGATACTAGAATCTTTTTTTTTCACTTTTTTCAATTAAACTGTGACCAGTGTGAGAACACCGAACAAGATTTTATTCTAAACCACACAATCCCGACTTTTAACGACCCTGAGAAAGAACGCTTTTGAAAACATTGTGGGAAAAAGAGAAAATGCTGGTTACCAGCATTTTCTCCTTTTCCCACATTGTTTTCTACCCTTCCCAAGTCGAATTTCAATTTTTGATTCACATTTATATTATCGTCTGGAAATGCTTTCAATTTGGACTAGTCCAAAATTTTGTCGATTGGTAAAGAGTTAATCCTAACAGCACCTTTCACATCTGCAGTTGCCTTTGCAGCCAGTGTAGATTGAGATCAGACTGCAAAAAACATGCAATCTATGATCTACACTGCTCTGCTGGGACATTTTGTCAAAAAATGACCTCAAAATTGCAATTATATGGGCCGCATTCTTTTTATTGAAAATGACCGCAGAGTTTATTCAGCACTCTAAGATTTCAGCTAGCACTTAACTTTAACTAGCTGTACATATATGTGTATACTGTATTAGTCAAAAAGTCAACATTTCTATAGTGGATTGAAAATCCTAGTCTTAAGTAAACAGAGATCAAGATAATTTCTAATACTGAAATTTCTTGACACAAAAACACAATCTTCCAGGTACTTATTAGAAATGGATGAGCTAATTCCAGTGAGAACCCACAACATAGGTTGTAGTGAAGCACCAGAGAGATATAAGGCTATTATTTAACCCTTTCCCAAACAATCCCTGGCTTTTACGACCCTGAGATAGAAGCCTTTTGAAAACATTGTGGAAAAAGGAGAAAATGCTGGTAATCAGTATTTTCTCCTTTTCCCACCATGTTTTCTGCCCTGCTGGAAACAAATTTCAATTTTTGAGTTGCGTTTATTTTGTCGTCTGCAAGTGCTTTCAATTTGGTAGAGTCTAAAATTTTGTCATTTGGCAAAGAGTTGTTTACCAGATGACAAAATTTTAGACATTTCAAAATTGAAAGCATTTGAACACCACAAATAAAATGACACTCAACTATTGAAATTTTCTTTTGGATGGGTAGCAAGCATTGTGGGAAAAGGAGAAAATGCTGGTTACCAGTATTTTTCCTTTTCCCTCAGTGTTTTCAAAAGCTTTTATTTCTCACGGTCATTAAAAGTTGGGATTGTGTGGTAAAGCGTTAAGACTGGTTCAATTGTATTTACAACTTTACATACTGTAAGGGTTAACTCTGTGACTAAAACTTAGGTTGATTGATTGAATGGTGCTTTACACCGCTTTCAACATCATTTCAGTCATATCCGGTGACAGATCACAAATTTGTGTATTTCCTTAGATTTACCAGTACTAGGTTAGGGCTCTGAGGATCCAGTGCGGCTTGAACCCGGGGCCTCCAAGTTATGAGTCCCATACTTCACCACTGAGCCATGCAGGTCCCCTAACTAAAACTTAGAAATGTGTGGTAAAGAGTTAAACTCTACAATACTATCTTGTACTCTTACATGTGTGGCTCTGTTAGAAAATTACAGGATCTGAGAGCCAAGTGTCCGAAGTTTGATCCTTATTGGAGGCTGTCTTGGTGGAGATGCCCAGGGCATATATCTATTGCTCCACTTCTGCTACCCCGATCAAGGAAGCAAAAATTGCTGGTGTACAATGTTTGAAAACGCCATAAATGCCAAAATATCCAATGAAAAATTTCAGTTTTCTGCCTTTGCAGTAATGTCCTTGAGTAGGACCTTTCATGGGGACTTGCCTTATACTGGTGAAACCTGTGACTCACATGAATAAGTAGGCTGTAACCAGGATATGAATGTAATAACACTGAAACTAACATAATACATCGTTCAATCAATCATTTTTCTTCCGTCATCCATTTTATCCAAGGTAGATGGAGTCAGTTTATTTCTAATGCATTATATCTTACATGTTGTACACACAGCCACAATGCAATGTGACAATAGAGTGTGTTAATAATGTACTGTAAAACCTGTATGAATTCAGAGATCACAGAGGGAAAGAAAGACAAGTTGTCTCACACAGCAGGAGGTCTCTCAACACAAGCTTTACTCAGTTGTTTTCAAAAAGGGTACAGAATTTAAAAGCAATGGTGTTAATGAGCAGTGAGTTGCTGGATATGAGATTGATTGAATGGTGTTTTACACCACCTTCAACATTATTTCAGTCATATCATGGTGACAGCTTCCATATTCACATATTTCCTAGGTTGCATCAGTACTACTGTACTAGGCTAGGGCTCTGAGGTGTCTTGCCTAAGGAAACTCCCACTAAAAAAGCCCACCGGATCCAGTGATGCTTGTACCTGGGTCCTCCAGGTCATGAGCCCTACACTTTACCACCGAGCCACACAGGACCCTGCTGAATATAAGAGGTCTTTAACTCTTCACCAGATTACAAAATTTTAGACTGGTCCAAATCAAAAACATTTGCAGACGTTACATCAGATATTGTAAAAATAATAAAATTTACCATTGGAAGGGTAGAAAACATTGTGGGAAAAGGAGAAAATGCTGGTTACCAGCATTTTCTCCTTTTCTCACAATGTTTTCAAAAACTTTCTTTTCTCAGGTTTGTTAAAACTCTGGATTGTGTGGCAAAGGTAAGACTGGTTCAACCAACAACTTCACATACAGTAATGGTCAACTCTGTGACTAACAAGGTCAAATATTTCACAGAAAAATACTGAAAATTTTGGGCATCCATCATATTCCTGACATGCATTTGACATCTGTTTTATGTCAATATCATAATCTAAAGGCAACCTACATCAGTAAAATATGTATATCATCTCAATTTTTATGAAGATTCTTTTTCAAACTTGGCCAAATAAAATATGGTTTGGAGTGGCTTCAACCCTTTGTGAAACAATCCTGTGTTTAAACAAACCCGAGAGAAAAAGCTTTTAAAACCACTATGGGAAATGGATAAAATACTGGTAAACAGAGTTTTCTCCATTTTTTACAATGTTTTCTTCCCTTTGACAGACAGATCTTATCATTTTAGCCACATTACATGATGTCGTCTGCAACTTCTTTCAATTTGGACTAGTCTAAAACTTTATTTGTCTGGTAAAGAGTTAAGCACACACTCAATCAAGTAATACAGTTAGAGATAGACACCAGGATCCAGACATTGCCAGCCCTTACCCCTATAAAGTTACAAAAGGAGAAAATTATGGACTAGACCAAATCAAAAGCATTTGCAGACGACAAAATAAATGTTGCTTCAATGGTGATTTCTGTATTTGATGGTGTTGAAAACATTGTGGGAAAAGGAGAAAATGCTGGTTTTTCTCCTTTTCCCATAATGTTTTTCAAAAGCCTTCTCTTCCAATGTTGTTAACCCTTTACCACACAAAGCTGACTTTTAACGACCCTGAGAAAGAAGCCTTTTGAAAACATTGTGGGAATAGGAGAAAATGCTGGTAACCAGCATTTTCTCCTTTTCCCGCAATGTTTTCTATTCTATCAAAAACAGATTTCATCATTTGACCAAAATTCGAATTGCCGTCTGTAAATACTTCCAATTTGGACATGCCCACATTTTTGTCATCTGGTAAAGACTTAAAGATCGTGATGTGTGGTAAAAAGTTAAATCCTACGCAAAACGAGTGTTTTTCAGACCTTTTAGTAGAAAGCCTGTTAAAACATAATGGGAAAAGGATGGTATGTGTGGTTCATTTCCCCCAGTGTTTTTTCATCCTTTCAGAAGTCAATCAAAGCATTGGAAAATCATTACCTGCAAATGCTTTCAATATGGATGAGTCTGAAAAAATATAATTTTAATAGTACAGAACTAATACACACATCCCACAGATTTCAGTGCAACTTTATAACTCATTCTCTAAGAACGAAATTTTAGACTTGTCCAAATTCAAAGTTGTTGCAAATGAAAAATTAAATGTGGCTTAGTTGATAAAATTTTGCTCTGAAAGGGTAGAGGATCTTGTGAGAAACGGAGAAAATGCTGATTACCAGCAATTTTTTTGTTTTTCAAAAACCTTCTTCTTCTTCTTCAGGGTCGTTAAAACTCAGGATTGTGTGGTAAACGGTTAAAACAACCCATTTTGTTTCACAGCAACTTAAGACTGGGCTGGAGGGGAGAGGTCTTAGGAAAACAGACTTAAGAAAAGCAAACTTAACCCTTTACCAGACAACAAATTTTAGAATTGTCCAAATTGAAAGCATTTGCAGACCACAAATTATATATTGCTTAAATGGTGAGATTTCTCTTTGATAGGGTAGAAAACATAGTGGGAAACAGAGGAAATTCTTGTTAGCATCATTTTCTGCTTTTCCTACTGTTTTCAAAAGCCTTTTCTACAGGTCATTTAAAGTCAGAATTGTGTGGTTAAGTGTTAATACATATATCAACTTTCAATGCCAGGTGTGTATTTGTAGCAGTACAGACACAGGCAGTATTTTCTGATTCAAAGAGCAGTATCTCTGACTACAAGAGTCCTTCACTACTTCTCTAAAACATGTTGTGGGTAATCATTATAATTATCTCATTGAGATATTCCTAATTCCTACACATGGTAGGTTTTGAAATAGAAATACAGACAATATTTTTAGAATCAGGAGACTCCCCACCCACTTCCCTTGACCTCTTGCTTGGCTAATAAATCTAACAAAACCTTGACATAGGTGTGGCCTTGCACAGAAATTCTTTTACCCTTTACCCATCAATTCGGTCTCATTTCCATGTAAACACAATGGCAAAATACTACGGTTACTTTTTGTAAAAAAAAAAATGACATGTCATTTAACATTTATGATCGATCTTGAATGAAAATGGTATACATTGCTCACTGACGGCAACAATCCATTACTCATAGATCAATTTTGCTCTGTTACTTCACCCTGTACCATATACATGTATAATACTGTTCAAGTTTCTGCAAAGAATATCATTTAACCCTTTACCACACAATGACGCCTTTTAATGCCCCTGAAGAAGAGGCCTTTTGAAAACATTGTGGGAAAAGGAGAAAATGCTGGTAACCAGCATTTTCTCCTTTTCCCACAAAGTTTTCTACCCTATCAAAGAAAAGTTGCGTCATTTGAGCCACTATGAAATTGTCTTCTGCAAATGCTTTCAATTTGGATAGGTCTTAAATTTTGCCGTGTGGTAAAGGGTTAAGGAAAAAGTGTGGAAAAAGGAATGGCTGATTTTTACAAGCAGTAACTCCTTTTTCCCCCACCGCTTTTCATTATCATCCAGTGTAAGGAAGAAAAATTGTACCTGTGCAGGAATGGATTGACCCTCAGGCTGCTACGCATGACTCAATACAGACAGTGTAGATCAAGATCAGACTGCACAATGTGGTGGTTTTTCCAGCAACAGGAATTATAGTGTTTTAGTATATTATACTATTTGTTGGAAATCTTTATTCTATTTATTGCAGTTTAAGGGTAAACCTGTGGTGTATAACAAAATTGATTATGTGGGTGTCTGAACAAACACTGAACCTGTGCCAGGTCATTGCTTTTTAACCCATTACTTCTTTTTTTTTTTACATTATTTCAAATAAGATTTCCAACAACATACAAGGTCATAATACTAAACCAGTGATGAGGGTACAATAGGTTAACATTGTCATAAAAGGAGAAACAGCTCATTTGGAGCATTTTTTCTTTTTGTCACAATGTTTTCAACAGACTTAACAGCATCCCCAGGTCTCAAAAGCCATGAGCAAGAATTAAAGGGTTTAAAACTTTATAATCAGTGGACTAAATTTCATACCTACTCTTGAAGGCATTTGATGATAAAAAAATCAGCATTATGGCCCAAATTATGGAATTTGTCACTGACGGGATAAAAACATTCAGGAAAAGGGGGAAAAATGCTGGTTAATGATATTTTCAATAGCTCTCTTTCCCAGGGTCATACAAACATTTGGATAGTTTCATAAACGATCAACTGAAAGTTTGACCCCTGGCTTGATATTCTGCCCTGGTTTTATTTGTATTAGGATTTGCACACTGGAATGTGTAAATCTATAGTGCAATATTATACTAGTTTAGCGTTTTAATTGCAAAGTTTATATTTAGACAGCATAATGAGTTTAAAATTTCAGTGCTGAATAGCAGGTGTTTGAATAGAGACACCTACAGACAGTTAAAGATAGAAACACATCAGATCATCTATGGTCTGATTCAATAAATTTTACATTGTATTTTGATCTCCATCATAAGCCAAGATATCAGAAATCTAACTTAGTTTCTATAGATTTACCCTTATGTGAATGACTATATGCATAATTATGTAATTCTGGCAAAATAGGTTTTCCAATAAAGACACCTACAGCAAGTTTAACCCTTTACCACACAATACCATATTCTAACCACTCTTTCCTTTTACCTGATGACAAAATGTAACTCATCCAAATCTAAAGGCTTTGTAGATGGGACATTGTAAATGGCTAAAATGATCAGATTTGTCCTGAAAAGGGTAGCAAACATTGTGGGGAAATGGAAAAAAATTGTTGTAATGGGATGCTTCAGAGAAAGATAAAACTCTTAATTAATTCAATTAACCCTAAAAGACAAACAACCATGTGTTTTCACAACCCCAAGGAAAAGGGCTTTTGAAAATGCTGAGAGGGGAAATACTGTTTAACTAGCCTTTTCTCCATCTCCCACAATGTTTTATCTGTTTAGAAACATGCCCCATTATTTAAGCGTAATGTAATAGTTCTATCGTATGTCATCTGCAAATGCCTTGAATTTGATGAAGTCTAAAACTTAGTCATCTGGTGACAGTTTGGGGTATTTCGGCCTGATCTGTGTATTACTAAGCGGTCAGACTTGAGAAGTAACTCTATCTGATCATCGAAAAAAAAACGTAAGTATTAAAGAAAAACCCGGATTTGTGTGCTCTTGGTGAGTGGATGTAATAAAATCACTATTCGAAACTTTTACTTACTTCATTCCACTTTGGGTTTAAATCAGATTTTTTGACGGAGGTTTTTTTCGTCTGGCCTGGAAAACAAGACAAAATAAGACGTTATAAGTGCTAAAAACTGATCGAAATGAATCGATTTCCAATGAAATACGACCAAATACACAAGATGCGACGGGCAATACAGCTAAATCAAACCAAGTGTAAAAACATCTATGTCTTTCTTACCTTGAT
The DNA here is from genome assembly GCA_946811185.2 of Hippopus hippopus. Lineage (NCBI taxonomy): Eukaryota > Metazoa > Mollusca > Bivalvia > Cardiida > Cardiidae > Hippopus > Hippopus hippopus. The sequence continues at coordinate 39,134,718 of OX328106.1, forward strand.
AGGTAACCGACGCTTGCGGGTCGCTTTCGCCAAAAGTTTCCAAGTTTGGAACATTTGACGCCTCAATGACGTCAACCTTAAGCGACATGATTTTCCAGTTATTTAATTACGGAAGAAAATAGAATTAAAACATTTTCATTCCTACACAAAAATCCTTTTTATACACACGCAACCTCCGCACACAGGCACACCCCAAATATCGTCTGCCAAATTACATACACACACGAAGTGAATTATGGGTAATGAACAGGTGTGTCAAGAACGGTAACTTTTCTCAATTAGGTGTAGAAATACTATACGATTGCTCTCCCTTAGACCAATCAGTTTCTTAATATTGCTCAACGGTATATGGCTGCGCTTGATTCGAATCTGACGAATTCGTGTTTTCTATTCGGCCCCTATATAGATGACAAAATTCTACACTCATCCATATTGAAAGCATTCATAGGCTACTAGATTTCGTCTTTAAATGGGCATGAAAAACTGTTAAAGGAGAAAATGCTGGTTACACACATCTTTTTCCTGTTCCCAGAATGCCATCAGAAAGCCTTCCTCCTCATAGTCCTTAAAAGATTGGTTCTTTTGTTTACTATTTATTTGTCATAAGAATATTTTCACTTATCTTCAGATTGTTTCCTCCTTTGTGCAATAATCCATACAAGTTTACCGTATATGTTTACACTAAAAGTGCTTAACCCTTTACAACACAATCCCAAGTATTAACAAACCTGAGGGAGAAGCCTTTTGAGAACATTGTGGGAAAAGGAGAAAATGCTAGTAACCATCATTTTCTCCTTTTTCCACAATGTTTTCTACCAAATCGAAGATAAGTTTCAGCATTAGAGCCACATTTAAATTATGGTCTGCAGATGCTTTCAATTTGGGCAAAGCCACATTTTTGTCATCTGGTAAAGAGTCAATACATGAAATAGACAGTTTCAGTCAGAATGCAGATACCGGTATTACAATTTCAAGGCTGTTTTTGTCAGATTATTGGGCAAAACAAATTGACAGTGTAGACCAAGATCAGACCGCATGTTCTGCGCAGTCTGGACTTGATATACACTGTTTGGATTAGCAACTTATTTCAGGTTGAGGGCTACAAAGGTTAGAAAAAATCTTTATTGTAATGGGTTTTGAATATATAACAACAAGAAGGTTCAAAGCATCTTTTAATGGTGTTGTCACATCAGTTCCAAATTATAACAGTTGTGTCCTCTCACAAATAGACAATACAAACAGAAACTTAATTGATTTCAATCAAATACTATATGTGATCCATTAGACTTGAATTTTTTTATTGGTTGTACTTAACGCTTTACCGAAAAATAAAATTTTAGACCCATCTAAATTGAAAGTATTTGCAGATGACAAATTAAATGTGTCTCAAATAATGAAAGTTTCCTCTAAAAAGTTGGAAAATATTGTGGTAAACAGGAGGAAATGCTAGTTACTAGCATTTTATCCTTCTCCCACAATGTTTTCAAAAGCATATATCCGCCGGCTTAAAATTTGGGACTGTTTGGTTAAAGGTTACACAAAATTTTATGGTCTTTCTTGTAAGTACATGGACCAGTATGCAAAACTTTCTTAACACTTTACCACATTGCAAAAATTCAGGCTTTTTCATATCCAAAGATTTCGCAGCTAACAATGTTTATCCTGTCACCTTCTACAATTTCGACCCGATAACAGGGTGCCGTATATTTTTTTTGTTATCCGTCAGTTAGTCACGTGAACGCTAAGTGCGCACCTGCTAACTGGGACTATTTTCAACAAAGCGTCTTACTGCCGTAATGAATGAATCAATCGCTAGCAAATACTTTTGCTTGTTTAATTAATAGTCTATTATGTTAAAACACATTGTCTTCTTCGCAACAATATTTTTCTGTGGATATACGTAGCCAATATCATTCATGACGTCATTATTGCAGCTGCATATCCAGAGGGTTTTGTAAACACGGTTCTTCATTTTTTAAAGTTTCTCATAGATCTAGTGAGAAAGATGTCAATATGTGCCTTATTTCGAGCGAAATGTTCAATTTAGTCGGATTTTTGGATTATAATTGAGAAAAAGGATAAACAAAATAGATGGTTGGTGTCTTGGATTGGGAAAGTCGATCAGGCTCGGCTCCGGAAATTTATTAAAGGTACGGTCTTTATCAATGTTTTTTTTCCGTTTGTTTGTTTTGTTTTGTTCCGTTACAGTGAGTGACAGGATAAATAGAATAGATGGTTGGTGTCTTGGATGGGTTAAGTTTATCGGGCTTGGCTCCGAAATTTATCCAGTTCGCCTTCGGCTCACCAGATAAATTCCTCCGCCTTGCCCGATAAACTTAACCCATCCAAGACACCAACCATCTATTCTCTATTTATGTGGCTGAAATGATGGGATTCTTCTTTGAAAGGGTAGAAAACATTATGGAAAAAGGGGAAAATGATAGTTAGCAGCATTTTCTCCTTTTCCCACAATGTTTTCAGAAGCATAATTCTTTGGGGTTAAAATTAATAAGCCTTAGAGCCCTATACACAAGTTTGTTTCTTTCAGTAGACAAAATTGATCAAGACCAGGCTGCCTTTCATGAAATGCATAACATGCAGTCTAATAATAGATCTACACTGTCCCCTGTTTAGTGAAATATTCTGGGGGAGGAAAACCCTTAAGACTACAATATGGCCTGCAACACGCGGAAAGGGGCATTCAGACATTTGCGTAAAGTGTCGTCTCGGATCAGCCTGCGCAGTCCGCGCAGGCTAATCCGGGACGGCACTTTACGACTACATTGGACTTTGTCCTTCAGTAGACATGCGCAAAACAGAAAATTACATAAAAATGGAAAGTGTCATTTCGGATCAGTCTGCGCGGACTGCGCAGGCTGATCCGAGACGACACTTTACGCAAATGTCCAAATGCCCCTTTTCGCGTGTTGCGAGCCATATATTGGTCTGTTTTCCTGATCACAAAAGTCTATTTCAATAGTTTATTGTTTTAAAGATTAAATCATGCTTAAAAAAATAAACATAAATCTGGGACCAATTTATTTTTAGTCTTTCACATTATTTTGTGTCTTTTACAACCTCTGCTACCCAGAAGGTTTTACCTCCCTTAAAAATTGAGCAATAATAAAATAACAATAACTTATTATGCATCATTAAATAAAAACAAAATAATGAAAATATATCTTATCACAAGACAGTATTGAATAAACTGATCTACAATGAGTGTATCAACCTTTTTCATATTTGGTATACACAAGCAGGCAATGCCTTAGCAAGCAATAGGTTAAGCTAAAGTGAACAGATTTTAGTGGGTGTGGTATCCATGTAAAACTAATATGCATATCTACTCAATAATCTTGATTCCCTTCAGGTTTTACATTATTTAGCCAGATAATATTCTAGATGCATTCATATTTGAACATTCTTTGTATCCCGCATTAATTGCACAGTGGCAGCTAAAAGTATAGAATGCCGGTGTTAAAATGCGATCAAATTTAAATCAAACCATCTAACCCTTTACCACACAGTGCCCACTCTTAACGACCCTGGGAAAGAAGCCTTCTGAAAACAAAGAAAAAGGGGGAAAAGCTGGTAACCAGCATTTTCTCTTTTTCCCTAAATGTTTTCTACCCTTTCAGAGAAAATTTGCACCATTTGAGCCACACTGAAATTGTCGTCTGCAAATGCTTTCAATTTGAACAAGGCTAAAATTTTGTCGTCTGGTAATGGGTTAAAAGTATGGAAATTATTGTGAGGGTGACAATTTGTTATTGTAGTCTGTCAAAGTATTAGTTGCTGGCAAAATAAAATTATAAGTCAATTAGAATTTAAGTGGATTTTTTCATACTATGGTAAAATAATAATATTGAATCTATCCATTTGTGAAATGACTAACAGAAAAATAATATCTTTTCTACCTACCATTTGGCACTCATTAGACATTTTAAAATTTCAAGATACATGTATCATACACAAAATTAATGCACGATGCATAATACATCAGACCAAATGTTTGTTATCTTTTTTAAAGTATATATCTGGAATAGCACTTTGTAACTTAAACCATCAAATACAATAGTACTTAACCCTTTACCACACAATGACTACTTTAAACGACCCCGAGGAAAAAGCCTTTTGAAACAAGATATCTGTTTGTAAAATAGTCATGCCCCCCCCCTACTGCCACATTGATACAGGAAGTGGCACAGTTCATAAACTGATATCAAAAGAATTGATTCGGAAATATCGACATCATCTTTTTGATTTATAGCCCACTTCAATTGTTAAACGTGATAATCTGACAACATAATAATACACACCGCCGTGTGTATACATACAAGATTGTAAACAGTTGCCGATACACAGACTGGGTTATCGATTTTCTTTTCGGCACGGATTAACCTTAAAATTGATAGGGATCATTTACACTCCAAGATGAATATCTGTAAGAATTTGAAGGACCTAGGTCATTTCTGTGTCTAGTTATCATCCGGACAAGGTTAGGTCTAAATATCATTAAGTTGAAGGCCACTGTGACCTTGACCTTTGATGGATTAATCTCAAAATCGATAGGGATCATCTGCACTCCGAGACGAATGTCTGTGCCAAATTTGACGGACCTAGGTCAATTCTGTGTCTAGTTATCATCCAGACAAGGTTTGGTCTATATATCAACATGTTGACGGTCACTGTGACCTTGACCTTTGACCAATTGACCTCAAAATCAATAGGGATCATCTACACTCCGAGACAAATGTCTGTGCCAAATTTGATGAACCTAGGTCAATTCTGTGTCAAGTTATCATCCGGACAAGGTTTGGTCTATATATCAACATGTTGACGGTCACTGTGACCTTGACCTTTGACCAATTGACCTCAAAATCAATAGGGATCATCTGCACTCCGAGACAGATGTCTGTGCCAAATTTGACGAACCTAGGTCAATTCTGTGTCTAGTTATCATCCGGACAAGGTTTGGTCTATATATCAACATGTTGACATCACTGTGACCTTGACCTTTGACCGATTGACCTCAAAATCAATAGGGATCATCTACACTCCGAGATGCATGTCTGTGCCAAATTTGACGAACCTAGGTCAATTCTGTGTCTAGTTATCATCCGGACAAGGTTTGGTCTATATATCAACATGTTGACAGTCACTGTGACCTTGACCTTTGACCAATTGATCTCAAAATCAATAGGGATCATCTACACTCCGAGACAAATGTCTGTGCCAAATTTGACGAACCTAGGTCAATTATGTGTCTAGTTATCATCCGGACAAGGTTTGGTCCATATATCAACATGTTGAAGGTCACTGTGACCTTCACCTTTGACCGATTGACCTCAAAATCAATAGGGATCATCTGCACTCCGAGACAAATGTCTGTGCCAAATTTGACGAACCTAGGTCAATTCTGTGTCTAGTTATCATCCGGACAAGGTAAGGTCTACCTACGGACCGACGGACGGACCGACCAACCGACATTAGCAAAGCAATATACCCCCACTTCGTTGAAGGGGGGGCATAAAAATTGTGGGAAAAGAAGAAAATGCTGGTAAGCAGCATTTTCTCCTTTTCCAACAAAGTTTTTTACCCTATCAAAGAAAAATTGCATCATTTAAGTCACTATGAAATTATTGTCTGCAAATGCATTCAATTTTGATAGGTCTAAAATTTTGCCGTGTGGTAGTGGGTTAAGTTAAAACTGCCTATAGTCTAGCAACAAACTGGGCAACGATGACATTTAACATGAAAAACACCACACACACAAAAAACAAAGCCATATAAAACATGATCACGGGAGTATGCTTTAGCCCTTTACCACACAATCTTGTGTTTTAAATACCATGAAGAGAAAGGCTTTTGAAAACATTTATGGGAAAAGGAGAAAATGCTGGTAACCAGCATTTTCTCCTTTTCCCACAATGTTTTCTACCTTTTCATAGAAAATCTCATAATTTTAGCCACATTTATTTTCTTGTCTGCAGATACTTTCAATTTGAACAAGTCTAAATTTTTTCACTTGGTAAAGAGTTAACCCGTTACCAAAGAATCCTGTATTTTAACCCTTGTCCTGCTAAATAAGTAAAATTAAACTCTCAAGCCGATAATAAAAACCAAAATTTTGATATTTCAAAGTTATTATTGTAGTAAAGATATCTCCTTATCAGACTCTGTAGATCCAAGATCAGACTGCATGTTCTGTGCAGTCTGATCTTGATCTACACTATCCACAATAGGTCAGTGAGTCGCGATTAGCAGCCTATGGGCTAACAAACCAGAGGAAAAGGCTTTTGAAAAAATTCTGGGAAAGTAGAAAATACTGGTAAACAGTATTTCCTCCTTTTTCCCATAACTTTTTTCTGCCCTTTAATATGAGGTTATTTAACATGCTTATTATCTAACATGCTTTCTTCGAAAACTTAGAAAGCATTCTTAATAATTTGATCATTTGAATTTTTTCTCATTTTGTACATACTTTGAAAACAGCTCCATACAAGAAATAATACAATAAGATATTTATGCAAAGGGAAGTAGGAGATGCAATTTTGCAACAATAAAAGCAGACATTTCTTAACATGAGACAAATAGCGAAGTTGCTAAAAACAAGATTCTGTGATCGCTTTATTGTTTAAGACTGCTTTCAAGATTATTCTGTTTATACCAGGGCAATAGCTCACTTTTTCGTGTGTGTCTTGGGTGTCACCAGTACCAGGTTGGGGCTCTGAAGTGTACAACAGAGCTCTGAAGTCTTTTGCCCAAGGAGACATCTATGAAAAACATAGATTTGAAGGCAGATTGTAATTTCTCCATGTCAATTTTTTCAATACTCTTTTTACATCAGTCATTATTTATCTATATTTCAAGTGGATATCTTCAACTAAGAGCCAACTGCTTTTAACTCTGTACTAGACAACAACATTTTACACTTTTCCAGATTGAAAGCATTTGCAGACAATGAATGCGACTCAAATCTTTTATGGTGTAGAAAACAATGAGGGAAAAGGAGAAAATGCTAGGTTTTTTTTAAACAGTAAATAGTTACTTTGGCAGTGGTTCTAATTTTTCCCTGCAAAATCTACAAGACTGGATGACCAACATGAGCTCTGGATTTATAAATAGTTACTGGTAAAGATATATGACAAACAGAGAAAAGATAATTACTGCTGCAACAATGTTTACAAAAGTCATGTGCTGCATCACAAAAAGAAAATGTCTGCACATGATACTGCATTAATTCTTTACCAAGCAATCCTGTAATTAAACGACCATGAAGAAAAAAAGATTTTGAGACAATGTCATAAAAGGAGAAAAACGCTGCTAACCATAATGCTTTTCTATCCTTTTAAAGGCAAATTCAAATAACAGTAATTTAGTAACAAATACTAGTGATTTGTCATCTGCACATGTTCTAATTTTGGACGTCTAAAATTTTGATGGCTGATAAAGTGTTACAAGAGTTTGCTCCAAATGTTTTTTTATATCATGAAAGAATGATATTTTAATTTCCTTGTATTATCTTCCCTGTGTGTAACTTGTACTTGCTAGGTTTACATGTACATCTTATCTCTTTACCAGATGACAAAATTTCAGACTTGTCCAAATTGAAAACATTTGCAGAAGACAAATTAAGTTGCTGAAAAGATGGAATTTCTCATCAATAGGATAGACAACATTGTGGGAAAAGGAGAAAATGCTAGTTACCAACATTTTCTCCTTTTCCCACAATTTTTCAAAAGTCTCCTTTCTCAGGGTCATTTGGGCTAGTTTGGTTGTGGTTTAAATGACATTTAGAGTGATGAATTAATTTAATAAACAATTTGTAAATTCAGAAGTATCACAAGACTTAAAAATGAAGAAACAAATATAACTGATAAAAATGGGATAAAATATCAAACCCAGTTAAAAAATACTCAATGGTAATTAATCATATAAAATATATAAATTAAGTTAATGGCAAAATAAACTTAAATCAAAACATGACCATAACATATCTGAAACACAAAAAGTTGTAAGTTCTTTGGTATAATATATAAGAAGTACTGTCCTGTAACTAGGATGATGGAAACAACACAGAAAAGAGAACATAGATGGGCTTCTGTAAACTGGCCAGTTGTAGAACCTGCAATTAGAAAAAAAAACTGGTGGTTTGCCTAAAATATTGTCGTTTTATGTCCCTGTAGTATAAAGTTTCTGAAACAGTTGGGGAAATGGTGCTTTTGTTGGCTAAAATCAATTGTTATTTTTCACTGTTTTCTAATAATGACAGGTTTATCTAGTTTTATTGAACATCCCCTTATCTAAATGCCAAAATTGCTTTTTTTGCTGATTGCAACAGTCCAATTTCTTTAAGCTTAACTATATACTGAAGTATTTGTACATGTCTCATATGAAAATATGATTTACAGCAAAAATCTGAATATACCCCTCTTATCTCTAAAACTGCAACACAATAATGTGATAAAAGCAATACCTGTGATTTACTAGTCTTCTCTCCAAGTCCAAACTTCTGACTTGTGATGCCAGTTGACAGAATTTGATTATCTCCCTTCTCAACATACTGGACAGTTATGCAGTACCGGACCTCTCTGTCAGCCCGCATAGAGAAGGTGTGTCTCTCACATTGGCGGAAACTCAATATTGGATCACCAGGCTTCAATCTCTGTAAAGTTAGATTACCAAAAGTGTTGTTTGATTTACATGAAGTCTTCACTGGATGACAAAATTTTAGACCCATGCATATTGGAAGACACATTCAAGGTGGCTCAAATGATAGGATTTGTTTTTTCTTAATAACTACATCTGTCAAGTCACAATGGAAATATTGTAACTTTTGGATAACAAACCTTGTTATCTCCCTTTAGCTATACATGTTACTTACTTTATGAAAAAAAAATGTGATCCATAATATTATGCAACATCCTTCAACCATATTAACCAGGTGACAACTTTTAGACATTTTGAAATTGAAAGCGTTTTAAATGTAGCTCATGCCATGGAATTTGTCTTCAAAAGGGTAGAAAAAACTGTAGAAAAAGGAGAAAATGCTGATTACCAACATTTCCTTTTTAACCCAAAGGGTTTTCAAAAACCTACCTCCTTGGGATCATTAAACCTTTACCAAATGAAAACATTTTAGACTGAAAGCATTTGCAGACAACAAATTAAATGCTACTAAAATCTTGAAATTTGTCTTTCAAGGGGTAGGAAAAAATTGTGGGAAACGAAGAAAATTCTGATTACCATCATTTTCTCATTTTCCCACAATATTTGTGTAAGTCTTCTTACTAAAGGTCATTGAAAGTTGGGATTGTGTGGTAAAGGTTGAACTTAGGATTGTTAACATGTAACCTAGTGTTATCCTTGTTTAACAACATTGTTTCCTCAGTCATTTGCTTCAAATTTGATACAGGATTAACCCTTTAACACACAATGACGACTTTTAACGCCCCTGAAAGAGAAAGCTTTTGAAAACATTGTGGGAAAAGGAGAAAATGCTGGTTACCAGCATTTTCTCCTTTTCCCACAATGTTTTCTACCCTACCAAAGAAAAATCATTTCATATGAGCCACATTGAAACTGTCATCTGCAAATGCTTTCAATTCGGACAGGTCTAAAATTTTGTCATGCAGTAAAGGGTTAAGTAAACATTCTTGATTAACTCTTTACCACACAAACCACATAAAGTTTTAACCATCCTGACAAAGAGAGCCTTTATACAAAAACATTGTGGAAAAAGGAGAAAATGCTGGTAACCAGCATTTTCTCCTTTTTCCATAATTTTTCTACCCTATCATAGACATTTTCCATCAATGTAGTCACATTTAATTTGTTGTTTGCAAATGCTTCAATTTGGAAAAGTCTCAAATTCTGTTGTTTGTAAAGAGTTAAGGTATTCCTTCCTTACTCGCACACACAACTTTTTCTCAAACAAGAACAAAATAATTGACCTTATCTGAAAGACCTTGAAAATTAGAAAATGATATAAGTAACTAGAGGCGCTTGAGCGCCTGTATCGCTCCACAGGCCTGATATTTCTATAATGGCGAAAGGAAGTTTTTAACAATTATCATTCAATCCTGCATTTTAGCTCACTGAAGAAACAATTTGGTAGACAACCACCATAGGAACTTACCTGCAAAACAACAATGAAATCCAATGAATAGTTTTAGAGAAGAAATTTTTCAAAGATTTTACTTTATACCATAAAAGGAAAATGAGTCTCCCATAAAAGCCATGTTTTTTGACAGATCTTTTTTTTTTTAAGGAATTCTGTAAACCTGTATCTAAGGAACATTCCTGCAAAATAATAATGCTATCCAAATAGCGGTTTGGGAGAAGAAGATTTTTAAAGGTTTTTTACTTTGGTTGCCATGGCAACCAGAATTCTTCATGGAACACAATTATTTGAAGGAATTTGAAAGAGGACCACCAAAGGAACATTCCTGTGAAATTTGGTAAAAATCCAATCAATAGTTTCTGAGGAGAAGTTTTTTAAAGAAAAAGTTTATGGACGGACGAACGGACGTACGGACGCACGACGGACGGACGCACGACGGACACAACGCCATGACAATAGCTCGCTGGCCTTCGGCCAGTGGAGCTAAAAACTATGTGAGAACTCATATTACCTGCATATAGAAAGAGTAAACCCCATCCTTTGTTCCAACTGCCTTTAGTTCAAAATGGAACCCATGTAAAGAAAGAACCTCCGAATGGTAAAGTGGATCCTGCACAGATAAAACAATGGCTAAGTAACTCTTGCAACTCTGAAACTAGCTTCTGTGGACAGTGTAGATTAAGATCAGAATGCACAGGACATGATATTGAATCTACACTGTCTCCTACCTCGTTCCATATTCTTGTCAAATCTACCTTGAAATAGCAATAGTTCAGCTGTTGTCTCTCATTGAAAAAAGCCATTTTAGAATTTATCTCAATTCATAGCTAGACCATTCTATTGATATGAAAAATTCTTAAGGACTGCAGAATGCAGAATACATAGTAATACATGTAATATGAAATCATTTCATTTGACTGGCCTTCATAGTAATAAACTGAGACAACAACAGTATTCAAAACAAAAAATAGCTACTGTATGCCACATTTATTTGCCAACCATACTAAATTCAAGTCTAATTCTAAATTCTAGACTGGTTACCTGATTGGCTGTGACACAAAGACTCACAATGTTTTCTACTCTTTCTGGTTCAAATCCTAGCATTTGTGCCACATGTAATTTTTTGTCTGCAAATGCTTTCAATTTGGACCAGTCTAAAATTTTGTCCCTTGATAAAGAGTTAAGAAAATGGCTGTTTGATAATGGTTTTTTTTTTATTGGAAACTATGATTTGGAAACTAAAATGGGAATCACTTAATTCAGTTGGCTGCTGATCACACTGTGGCTGATGTTGGTTTGAATGTACCATAAAAACTCTATATACATACACAACTTACATCATCGATGATGAACCCTTGACGTGTAGCTCCATTGTTAAAATTCTTCATGAGGGACATGTCCCCTCCTCCTTGAAGCTGCAAAAAATGAAATATGATGGAAAAATTCAGAATCTGTTATGTTGAAACCATTTGCAAAAGACAACTATAGTGTAGCTCAAATGATTCGATTTGCCCCATTAAACTCTTTTCCTAACTACAAAATTTTAACCTGTCCAAATAGAAAGCATTTACAGATGACAAATTTTATTTTATTAAAATAATATAGTTTGCTTTTGAAAGATTAGAAATCACTGAGAGAAAAGGATTAAATACTGGTTACCAGCATTTTCTCTTTTTCCTGCAATGTTTTCAAAAGTTTCCTTTCTTAGGTTTGTTAAACTGATACTGTATTGTAAAGAGTTAAATGGACAAAATGCTGGTTACTGATTCATCCTGCAGACATTTTTTTTTTCAGCCAGGAAGAGGTCTAGACTATATGTAGTTACAGCATTGTACTGAAAGTAGAAATCAGTGGATCTCCTTTCATGTATGCAACCATATTTCATTCTGATCATCCATATTTCACAACAGTGTTTTCAAAGTTGTCTGATAGGAGTTTGCCCTGCGAAGTAATGGCTTGAATTTTCTTCAAAACTTTTACTGAAAAAAAGCAATGTACTGTCATAAACAAAATTGCTTCCTATCTCTTTACCATACAATCCCAAGTTTTAACAACCATGATGAAATAGCATGTTGAAAACTTTGTGGGAAAAGGAGAAAAATGCTGTTTACCACCATTTTTTCCATTTCCCACAAGGTTTTCAACTTTTTCACAAACTTTTACTGTCATTTCAGCTATATCTAATTTGTTGTCTGCAGAATGTTTTCAATTTTGAAAAGTCTAAAATTTTATTGTTTGGTAAAAAGTTAACTCATAGAGAACTGAATGCATGAAATGGACCTTTTAAATTAGAAAAAAAAGCTAAGATCATTTCAATTTAAAGCTTGTTTTTTTTTTTTTTTTTTTTTTTTTTTGTCAAAATGTGACAGTGTAGATCCAAGATCAGACTGCATGTTATGTGCAGTCTTATCCTGATCTACACCATCCAAAAAAGCAGTAAGTTATGCATAGCACTTAAGAGTTCTGCCTTTTCCTTGATATTTTCAAAAGCATCTTACAGCAGGAAAGTAGAAAATCAAATTTATCGGTAATAAGCATAAGTCAAGTACTTACAGCATGATAATGTTGTGATAACAAGTCAATCAGTTTATCCCGAGGCATTATGTTCATTAACTGCATGTCTTGTATGTTGCCAGCTGCAAAATAGTTTCAGTACGAAGACTGTACAATTTATGTTTGTTTTACTTACAGTAAAATAGCTTAGTTTTGAACCAAGAACTTGCATTTTGAACCTGTATGTCCCAGGAAAACATCCCCTGGAGAATCCCCGCTACTGAGGAAATCTGTGTCCCTGAAAATTGGCACTTGATGAATCCATTCCCCCCCCCCCCCAAACAAAGAAATCTGCCCCCTACATACATGTTATCAACAGTTTTACAAAGCAATTTTTATGGTGAAAGTGTTATAAATTCGTTTGATATTTACTTAATCACAAGAATTACGTGAAAAAACTGTTTTTCCTTTCAACTTTTGACGGGTGAATAATTACTTAATTTGTATGTGCTCATACTCATTCTGCTAAACATTTTTCTTTCATTTACTTGACAAATACCTTTCACTGTACCTTTACTTTTCAAAAGGAACTGAACGTGTCAAACTTGTGAAAAAGTTTATGCAACTCAACAAAATTTCAGAAAACATCGTGGGAACAGGAGAAAATGCTAGTATCCAGCATTTCCTCCTGTTCCCACAATGTTTTTAAAAGCCTTCGACCTCAAGATCATAAAAACATGGGATCATTCAGTGAAATGTTTAACCAACATTTATACCTGTTAAAGGAAATACTAATGACAAACACCACTTACTGTCTGTGATACCATGAAGCCTGACAGCTGAAAACAAAGGGGCATAAATCTGACCATCATCCCTCTCTATGAAGGAGGTAGTTTTGGGCAAACTGAAAGTAAAGCAATCAAAGAGAAATGCAATATTTGGTCTCTCAAAAACTCAAAAAGGTAATAATAAAGGTACAAAAAAAAAAATCTACAGAAACTGATACTTGAATATTCTGCAAGTGGTGGTATCACTTGTTTTGAAAACTTTTCCATTTTTCTAATAATCATTTAACTCTTTGCCAGATTACAAAATTTTGGACTGAACCAAACTGAAAGCCTGTCTAGACAAAAGTAGCTGGAATGATGATTTCTGTCTTTGATACAGTAGAAAAGTTTGTAGGAAAAGGAGAAAGTTCTGGTAACCTTTTCCATGTTTTCAAAAGACATCTCTTTCAGGGTTGTTAAAACCTTAGACTGTATGGTAAAAGGTTAAAGAAAAGCACATATGGGAGCCAATACTTGACTGCAGTTGCTGTTTCAATGAAAGTTGAAAAAGACACATAACTGTATCCAAAAAAAAAATTGATCTGGAGGAAGAATGGTCCTTTGACATGCAAAAAATTTACACAAAGCAGAAACTTTTGGCCCATGTCAGCCTACACAGACTGTGCAGGCTGACATGGGTCAATTCTTTTTTGCAGATGTATTAAGACCCCTTTTCACAGAGCATGGCTCATATATTGGTCCCAAACCCAGTAGCACAGTAGGTAGCTAGGTACAGAAGGTACAGGACTTGAGACCAGGGGATCACTGGTTCAAATCCCCAGCTGAGTGAATTTCTATCCAAGGATTGATGATAGTCAATGCGACAGGATTCATCCCTCTCTCACCCTTGATCATTGTTTCAACTATGGTTTTGAGGGAAAGCAGCCATGTGATTTGGAGGAATATTGTGCAATGTACTGGTAAAAGAAACTCCAGGTGAACATGGATTGGTCTATTGGCTGCTGCGATGTAATTGAAATAATGTTGAAAATGGTGTTAAAACTCCAAATTAACAAACAAATCAAGATACTGATCTATTTCTATATTTCAACACATCTGTTTGGCTCAGGTTTCGTGTCTCTTCCAATTGGATGGCTTGTCCTTGAGAACACTTTAAGCTTTAATCTAAATGATTATCTCATTACAAGATGCCAAAATTTTACAGTGTTCAAAAACGCTTTTGCAGATGACAAAACCAAATTTGATTCAAATGATGGAATATATATGAAAGGGTAGAAATCACTATGGTTAAAGGTAAAAATGCTGGATACCATCATTTTCTCCTTTTCCACAATGTTTTCAAAATCTTCACTTCTAAGGGCCTTTAAGAACATCAAATTGTTTGGTAACCTTTAAGAACATCAAACTGTTTGGTAAATGAATATATCAATAAGATATGGACCACAAGATCAGTTTACCTATTGAAGTAGGATAATACTGAAGAATGTGAGGGCATCAGCTGTAGATGAGGGTTGAGCTGCATAAACAGCCAGTAGGACAATGTTCGATACACACTGTACTCATTAAACACAAACAGACGATTAGACTTCAAGATTTTCTGTAAAAGTTCCTGTGGGATCTCTCGTAACTGAATCTGATTGGATAACTGAAGAGAAACAAGAATAATGGTGTGTTACAACTATCAATTCTCTTATCTTGCTTTAACTCTTGACCAAACGAAAAATTTTAGATTCATCCAGATTGAAAACAGCATTTTCTCATTTTCCCATAATGTTTTCAAAAGCTGTCTTACTCAGGGTTGTTATAAGTATGGACTGTTTGGTACTACAGGGTTACACTGGAGATGATGGCATTTTTTTTTATTTTAATTTTCAATTCCAATCATAAATCTGTTTCTATTTGTTTTCTCTTTCTATTCATTTTGTATGAACCTACAACCAACATTCCCATACTTTGAGAATCTCGGGGAAGAAATTGTGGAATATTGCTGGTAACTATGATTTCTCTATATCCCATAATGTTTTCTGTCCTATCCAAGACAAAACTAAAACTTGTTAGTACATTTATCTTTTGTCTGCAAAGGCTTTGATCTTTGGTGAATCTAAAGTTCTCTTGTCAGGTAAAGAGTTAACTCTTTACCGATCAATGCCGACTTTTAACAACCCTAAGAAAGAAGGCTTTTGAAAAAATAGTGGGAAAGGGAGAAAATGCTGGTAACCAGCTGTCACATTTAATCATTGTCTGCCAATGTTCTCAATTTGGACTAGTCGTAGAATTTTATCATTTGGTAAGGAACTAAGGTTACAAAGTATATGATTGATAAATGATGAATGCTTTCAGAGTGTATAAAGAAACCATTAGTGATTTGTAGGCCTTTGTAATCATTACTACCATTTTGGAAATTTTACTTGGTTTTACTTAGATCACAGCTTACTGAAAACATAGCAAGAGGGGCTATTCATATTTGACATAAAAAATCACAATTATCTCTATAAGTACAGATTATGTGTGAATTAGTTGTTCTTTGGTGTATATCAGCACTGAGATTAAGTTGTATCTTGGATACCTCAGTCTCTCATCGATATTCAGGGCTCTAGTAAAGGCAACACCATCGTTAAGAAAACAAGCTAGCTTCTTTAGCACTGCATTTATTGCTAATAATAACTGTACAAACACCCCAACATTACTTTTCTCAGTTTCTTTGTTCAAAGATTGCCCCTTTCAATTTCACTTAACAATCACCTCCTGAAAACAAGTTTCATGCATTAAAATCTTTTACTTCAGCCTGAAATTCTTCTAACTGTACCCCCATTACATTGAACAATTGTTGAATTTTTTTTGAGTAAGGAACTACATTTTCAGCCACAACACAGATGTTAAAAGGCCTAAACAAGAAACTTGATAAATTATGCTAACTGCACTACTTTTTCTGACATTTCAAATATTAGCAACAATGAACAAAACTTACATCGCTGATAAGATTCAGTTCCAACCATCGCTCACAAGCCAGCACTACATGCTCCTGCTGATGCTGTAATAGAGAAATAAAATACAGAGTTACTGTATGTGAAGAAAACAAAATAAACCTGCTAACATCTTGAAAAGGAAAGTAGAATATTTAACCCTTTATCACACAATCCCGACTGATCCAAAGGAAAAGGGCTTTTAAAAACATTTTGGGAAAAGGAGAACATGCTGGTAGCCAGCATTTCCTCCTTTTCCCAAAATGTTTTCTACTCTTTCAATGACAAATTTCATAACTTTTGTAATATTTCATTTATCATATGCAAATACTTTCAATTTGGCCCAGTCTAAAATCTTATTGTCTGGTAATAAGTTATTATGATGGTCTTAACAAGTGTTATTTAACCATTCATTTTACGATTTCTAGTTTTAATTACCCCCAAGGAAGAGAGCTTTCAAAAACCTAAAGGAAAAGGAGAAAATGCTGGTAACCAGCAGTTCCTCCTTTTTCAACAAAGTTTTCTATTATTTCCAAGACAAATCCCATTAATTAAGCCACACACAATTTGTTATCTGCATGTACCATTAAGATAGAAGTGGCTAAAATTCTGTTGACAAGTAAAGAGATAGGTATGTTGGCACGGTTTTTTTCACCCATGTTGAAAATAGCAGTGAATCATTGATGCCAATAAAAATGCTAATGACTGCGCTAAAGAAGCTAACACCATACAATATTTAATACTTATAAGATACCACATACCCTAGTAGCCACATCATGGTATTTGCATACTGTCTGACTGGTGATGTTCTTGAGCATTAGCTTGACACACCTGTAATATAGATATTTTACCTTTGGTTGTTATTATCAATCCTTTATCAGTTTTGTTTACATGAGTGTCCACTGTTACAACAAGAAAGCAGCAACAAAGAGCAAAAGATACAAACTATACAAATATGGCAAAAATATCTAACTGCGCCATTTAACTCTTCATCACATGATAAAATGTGAGACAGATCCAAATTAGAAGCATTTCTAAAGGACATAATAAATGTGGCACAAGAAATGGAGTTTGTAAAAGAAAAGAAAACATTGTGGGAAAAGAAGAAAATGCTGGTTACCAGCATTTTCTCCTTTTCCCACAATGTTTTCAAAAGTATTTCTACCTGAAAGTCGTTAAAAGTTGGCATTGTGTGGTAAAGGGTTAAGAGGGTCAAACACATGTGGAGATTAGAGAAAATGCTGGTCATCAGCACTAGATTTTTTCCCCTTTTCCCACACTGTTTTCAAACAACTTTCTTCCTCACGATCAGAAAAACACAGAAATATTCATTTCACCGTGAAAAATACATACGCTTTGATGAGAGCATTATACTGTAATATACAGGCTGCTGCCAGAACTCCTGCTGCATGGTCCTTGTCTATTTCTATGTCATCATGATACATGTTTCCTAGGGCAACAGCCATTGCTGAAATTTAAAGCAATATTCAGAAATGTATGTAAAGTTGTTTAGAGGAACTGCTATCTACGTCATCATAGTCATGTTTCCTGTCATTGCTAAAATATAAAGAAATATATTTTCATAAACTGTAAACTATAACTCTTGAATGACATGTACATCTATACAAAAAAAAATCTGACTTTAAATTTTTTTGGCTTCTCTGATGAAATTTTATTTAACTCTTTAACAGATGACAAAAATTTAGACCTGTCCAAATTGAAAACATTTGTAGACAAGAAAATAAAAGTGACTCTTTATCCTTCAAATGGTAGACAAGATTGTGAGAATAAGGGAAAATGCTGGTTACCATTATTTTCTCCTTTTCCCACAATGTTTTCAAAACCCCCTTTTTTTTATGGTTATTAAAACTCAGAATTGTTTGGTAAAGAGTTAAACTAAGAAGAAAACATAAAGGTCGAGAAATCTTACAAGTTTTAGTGATCGCTGGATCATGTATCTCCATCTGTATAACAGTGACATTGTTCACTCTCTCCTGGGATGTGTGGGCCGGATGATCCAGCTTCTTAGTTTCTGGTGTCTCCGCCTCGGGCAACGCTGTACCTTCCACAGTACTCAAACGATTGGAAATCTCTCTGTACTCATTACTGAAAAAAGATGATTTGTTTATATTTGTGTTAGATACCATTTTAACAGCTTAGATCATATCACTGCAGTCAGTGCACTTATGTATATGTATGTATTTTCTGGCTTTGTTACACCAGGACTGACAAAACTTTCTTTCCAGTGACTACTTTTTACACATGCATCAGAGGTGAGAGGCGAAAAATAGCCAAAAGAAAGTTTGCCTCAACCTGCAACCACCAGGTGACGAGTCAGACATGCTACCCCCTGAGCTATCCCGCTGGGCTGAAAAAAGATGAAATAGGGTTCTGATCATAATCTATACTGTACATAAAAGTCAGTCTGATCTTGCACTACAAAGTCTGAAAAAAAAAAACTGCTGTGCTGATCACTGTAATGGTTTACATCAGACATTACCTGCAGACATTTGGTGTTGCCTTTTAACTCTTTACCAGACAACAAAATGTCAGACTTGTCCAAACTGAAAGCACTTTCAGATGACTATTGCTGAAATCAAGATATTTTCCTTTGAAAGGGTAGAAAACATTGCAAGAAAAGGAGAAAATTCTGATTACAAGTATGTTTTCCTTTTTAAAAAGAAATTGCTTGCACAAATCTTTCCACATGTTTACACTGGTATATATCTCAATTCTTTATCGGTACACTTCAGCGTTTCAGATATATGTATTTTGCCGAGAGAAAAAAGTAAACACTGATATTGTTAACTGGCATTTCTACTAGCTTTCATAGTGTTTTCTATATTCCAACCATTAACCAAACAATTCCATGCTTTATAGACCCTGAGGAATAAGGCTTTAGAAAACATTATGGTAAAAGGAGAAAATGGTGGTTATCAGAATTTTCTCCTTTTCTTGCAATGTTCTCTATCCTTTGAAGGTGAAATACCTTGAATTCAGCAATAGTTACTTTAATATCTTGCCAATGCCTTCAATTTTGACAAGTTTGAAATTTTGGTCAAGAGTTAACCCTTTACCACACAATCCCAAGTTCTAACGACCCTAAGGAAGAGGCCTTTTAAAAACATTGTGGGAAAAGGAGAAAATGCTGGTAACCAGCATTTTCTCCTTTTCCCACAATTTTTTCTACCCTACCAAAGACAGAAATCTTACTTAGGCTACATTTATTCTGTCTTCCACAAATGCTTTTAATTTGGACCAGTCCAAAATTTTGTCATTTGGTAAAGAGTTAACTCTTTACCAAACGACAAAATTTTGGACTCGACCAAATTGAAAGCATTTGCAGACGACAAAATTATTGTAGCTCAAAAGGTGACTGCTCTCTTTGATAAATTATTGTAGCTCAGAAGGTGACTGCTTTCTTTGATAGGGTAGAAAACAATGTGGGAAAAGGAGAAAATGCTCAGGATTGTGTGGTCAAGAGTTAAAGGGCATCCCCGAACCAGATGAGCCACATTCAGTTTGTTGTCTGCAAATGCCTCCAATTTGGATAAGCCTAACACTATTTTGCTTGGTTATTGAGTTAACCCTTTACCACACAATCCAGACTTTTAACGACCCTGAGAGAGAAGCCTTTTGAAAAGATTGCGGGAAAAGGAGAAAATGCTGGTAACCAGCATTTTCTCCTTTTCCCACAATGTTTTCTACCCTTCACAAAACAAAATCTAAATTTTCAGTCACTTTTATTTTGTTGTCTGCAAAAGCTTTCAATTTGGAACAGTCTAAAATTTTGTTGTTTGGTAAAGATTTAAATGTTTGTTCTTGGTTTTTTTTATGTAGATCTAAAACGAATCTGTGCAGTAATGGGTTAATCAATCATGCAGAGAATGAGCCATGCCCTGGCAAAAGGGGGTTTAATGCATCTCCTTGATGCATTATATACCAAGCAAGTCATCACATAATCGTGGATCCATAAAATCCATGTAGTCTAACAACCTACACTGAATATGGAGGTAGAATGGTCCTTAGTCATGTGGAAAATTTATAAAGACCAAAATGTTTTGACCCATATCAGCCTGCCCACACTGCACAGCCTACATGGACTGACACTTTTAGCAGACGCATTAACTCTTTTCCAAACAACAAAATTTCAGACTTGTCATAATTGAAAGCATTAGCAAATAACAACTTCCGTGTGGCTCAAATAATACAATTTTTCTTTGATAGGACAGAAAACATGGTGGAAAAAAGGAGAAAATGCTGGTTACCAGCATTTTCTCCTTTTCCCACAATGTTTTCTAAAGGCTTCTTCCTCAGGGTCGTTAAAAGTCGGGATTGTGTGGTAAAGGGTTAAGCCTTCTTTTTACAAAGTATGGCCCAAATATCAACAAACCTGTAGAAGTTACTCTTCTTAATGTAGTTGTCCAAGGTTTCAGAGGCAGCACTTTTATAATACAGTTGAGGGGTGGGGTCATCGGCTCCTTTTAAAAGGGCTGTCAGGGTCTCAGATTTCTGTAGGAAAGGTCTATGGAGCTCCCAGTCCATCCCCAAACAGTGCAGCAGCACATCTGTAACAATAACAAGATACACTTCAGGATTTAAAACTTCACCAGACAATTCTGTGTTTTTATTATCCTCAGCTAAAGGCTTTTAGAAGAATTGTGGGAAGAAAAATGCTAGTAACCAGCATATTTTTCTAACAATGTTTTCTACTGGTTCATAGACAAATACCACCATTTGAACACATTTTACTTGTTGCAAATACTTCCACTTCATTTTGTCATACATTAAAGAGATACATGTACTAAGCAACTCTTTATCAAATGACATGTGTTTGAACTTGTCACAAATGAAAGTATTTTTCAACAAAAAAAAAATATACCTTATTTTCTCTTAGTTACTGTATTGGATCATACAACATGAGACTGTGGCTGATAAAAAAAAATTCTAGTTTAAATATGTAAATCTGAAGAACAACTACTGATGAATAATCGCAGATGACAAATTAATTTTGGTTCAAATTCAAGCCTATCTTTCCCTTATTATCAAAGCTTTCTTCAAATGAGTACACATTTATCTTGGCATGCTATTGCCAACATTAAAACCCCTTTTATAGGCAAAGAAAATCAAGATCAGATTTCACAAAACTTGCAGTATGACCTTTGATCAACACTTATAAATACAACTATCACAATATTACTACAAAATCTTCCCATCTTATCAAATTGAATAAGGAACTCCAGGGTCTTTTAGCAGACTGATTTGGTTTCCCCCAATGTTTTCAAAAGCTTCTATTCTTCCTTTGAGCCTATAAAGTTGTATTTTTGTAGTAAAAAATAAAACAAAAAAAATTAAAATAGACACGTATCTTAAATCTGTTGAAATAATTATTGATAAATGTATTGTCTGAAAAATGAAAGGTTATTCCATAACAGCAAAGAATTATGTTAAACAGAATGTTAACTTATTGATCAGTGAGTGGACTTTGACTCAGCTCTTAAACCTTTGCCAAACAACTCTTTTTACAATGATGAGAAAATATCCTTTTTAAACTATTGTGGAAAAAAAGAAAAAGCTTGTAACTGGCATTTTCTCCTTTTCCAACAAAGTTTTCTACCCACAAAGCCATTTCCCATTATTTCACTACTGTCTCAAAATGCTTTTAAAATGAACAGGTCTAAAATTTTGTAGTCTGGCAAAGAGCTATTGACGAAAAACATCAAAGTGATAAACTATAAGATATCTTATAAAAAAGTATAATTAAGCTAGGATAGCATAAGTTGAATTAGTATGGCATAGCTCCCAAAATTCTACTCAGAGTAAAAATTGCTGCAGCAGTATTGCTAAGTCATTAAGGTCTACGGCCCCTGACTCTCATATTAAAAGACGGAAGCTGCCAAGATTGACCGAATAGCCTTTACAAAAACATCGATGTTACATGATATTAACCAATGAGTTAGTGAGTCCATGGCCCCTAACTCTCACATTAAAAGACGGAAGCTACCAAGATTGGTCGAATAACCTTTACGAAAACGTTGATGAGTTAGGGGCCGTAGACCTTAATTCAAAACACCATTTACAGCAAAATTAGCAAAAGTTGAGTTGATAAATTCTTTTCCAGACAAAAAGGTGAAATGAAAGCACTTGCAGATGACAAACTAAAAATGCACAAATGATGGAATTGGTGTGTGAAAGGCTAGAAAATATTGTGGAAAAGGGAGAGAATGGTGGTTACCGGAATTTTTTCCTTATCCCACAATATTTTCAAAAGCCTTCTCTGTCATGGTCATTAAAATTCAAGATTGTGTGGTAAGGGGTTGAGGAACAATCCATTTAGAGTAAAAATAGCATAAGTTGAATTGACAAATCATTAGTGAGTAAACAAGGAATTAATTCAAAACATACCATTCAGAGCAAAATAGCAAAAGTTAACTTGATATTATATCATTAATTTCAAAGTTCAATTCAGAGCAAGTTATAAAGCTATCAGATCTGATCATAAACATCATACTGTCCTAGCTTTTAATAAGATGAATGCAGTATGTTAAGATGGTTGAAATAAAAATTGTAGAAACACTTTTTTTTTTAAACTCAGTAACTCTTTACCAAACAATCCTATCTTTTAACAACCCTGTGAAGGACAAGATTTGAAAACAATTTGGGAAAACCAGATGGTAAACACGCATTTTAATTTCTCACACTGATTTCTTCCCTTTCAAAGTACATGTAATATCATATTGTTCAGGGCTCATTTTAACATGCCATCTGCAAATGGACAAATATGGCCTAGCCAAAAATTTTGTTGTCTGGTACAGAGTTAAGAGAGAATAACTGAAGGAAACAATATGGAAAAAAAGTTCTTGTATGGCAATGAATGTCTTACTTGGCATTAAAAGAATTCCGATGAGAACTAATGGAGGGTGTAGATTCATGATCAGACTGCATGATCAAGATGAAAACATGTCTTCTTATTGGTTGTTTTTAATTGCTTATCCAATTACCAAACATTCCAAAGTTTTAACAGTCCTTAGGGAGAAAGTTTTCTACATTTTCAGAGTAAATGCTTTCAATTCCAATAAGTCAAAAGTTTTAGGTTTTTTTAGCAATGTTTTCTACCCTTTCAAAGCCAAATTTATTTGAGTATGTCTAAAATTTTGTTTTCTCATAAATTGAACCATGCCCATCTACAAAACTATGTTATGACACAATCGCATACAAAAAATGCCAGCCTTCATTCCTGTAACTATAGCAACAACTGAACACTGAGACTAACAGACCATATTTATGTAGGACAGTTACTGGTCCTTTGGTTCTATATGAGAAATCTGAAATGGGATTTATCATTATTAAATACAATTAAACCTGTATTCAGACACCACCAAAGGAATGTGGTCTCTTTCAGCATGGTGTAGAATCAAAGGTGGCCTTTTAACTCTACCAGAAGACAAAATTTCTAACCTTGTCTAAATTGAAGCATTTGCAGAAAACAAAATACGGTGACTCAAAAACTGAATTTTGTTTTGGGGAAGGTACAAAGCATTGTGGGAAGAGGAGAAAATGCTGGTTACCAGCATTTTCTTCTTTTCCCACAATGTTTTCAAAAGGATTCTTTCTCAGGGTCATTAAAAGTTGGAATTGTGTGATAAAGGATTAAAGCAGTAGATCTGTTAATACGGGTGGTCTTTAACACAGGTTTGACTGTGTGTGATGATGAACTATGAAATTATAATGGTTGGTTTAGTCAGAAACAAAATGAAATAACAAAAAGATATTTTTATTAATGGTCCAAAATATACCAAATTTAAAGGTTGAAGTAGGGGTCCTCAGTGGTCTTGGTAAAAGGTTCAAGTTCCCACTCTCCACCCAAAATGTATAAGACAACTTCATATGGAGACCCTAATATGGCATTTTTCATGTGGCATAAAGAATGGATTCAAGATCATACATGACTCTTCTCTGCAGACTGATCTTGATTTACAATATCATCCCAAAACCTTTTAAGTTTTCTTGGGGCTTTAAAGTTTATTCTACTTTATAGAAGAATATAAAATACAGAACTTAACCCTCAGGCTGCTCAGCGCAACTCACTGATCTTTTGCGGACAGTGTATATCAAGATTAGACTGCACAGAATGTGGAGTCTGATCTTGGATCTACACTGTCCGATGAGGAGAAATTTTACTCCAAAAAGTCCATCTGAAATAACATCATTAGGGTTTTTAGTATCAGCTTGAAAGTTTCATTTAATATATTTAGCAGGATAAGGGTTAAAGTAATATCTTCAGAAGATAGCTTCCATTTTGGATGATCCTTGATTTTGTTGTCTGGTAAAAGATTAACCCTTGAAGTGTCTTTCAACTAAAACAACTTTTAACTTTCCTTGGAGCTTTAAAGTTTATGCTATTTTTAGAGGAATTTTAAATACAGAATTTCAAGTAATGGAGTAATATCATCAGACCAACATGAATTAATCAGGATTAAAAGATTAACTCTTTAGTGTTTATAAAACACTCCTGTGTTTAACTGTTTACCGGACAGCAAAATTTTAGACTTGTCCAGCTGAAAGCATTTTCCAGACGGTTGAAGAGTGACTCATATAAACTGTCTATGTATCTTTCTTTTAGCGATTAGAAAATGTTGTAGAGAAGGAAAAGCTACTGGTTACTACCAATTTCACTTTTTTCCATAATGTTTTCAAAAGCTTTCTTTCTTAGAGTCATTAAAACTCAGGATTGTGTGGTAAAGGGTAAAACAACCCCAACGAAAATGTATTATGAAGCTATAGTGGAAACAGAGAAAATGCCGGTAGCCAGAATTTTCTACTTTTCTCAGAATGTTTTCTATCCTTTCATTTCAGCCACTTTTGTTTTCAGCAAATAGTTTCCATTTTGGATGAATCTTGATTTTGTTGTCTGGTGAAAGATTAACCCCTATAGTGCCTTTCACAACTATAGTTGCCTTTGTGGCCAGTGTAGATCAAAATCAGACTGCACAAAAGATGAAACCTGATCATTAATCTACAATGTACTCTTTGCTGAAACTCCAAAGGCCAAAACCACATTATTGCAATTACTTGGGTCTTAACTCTAAAAGGAAAGTGTCTAATGGGTTTATTTTGCGCTCCAACGGATAAGGGATATTTCACATTACAATAATTATATTCTATTATTTTTCAATATCATTCTGAAAAAGTAATTATACAATATTGACAATGGCTTGTACATTGTCCAATACATACAGCTGTTTATCTCATTACCACACAATCCAGAGTTTTAACAACCCTGAGCAATCAGACTATGAAAACATTGTTGGAAAAGGAGAAAATGCTGGTTACCAGCATTTTCTCCATTTCTTACAATATTTTCTTCTCTTTTACAGACAAATCACATATTTGAGACACGTTTGATTTTTTGTCTGCAAATGCCTTCGATTTAGATAAGTCTGAAATTTTGTCATTTGGTACAGAGTTAACTCATTACCTCCTGCAACAAAATTGCATCAGATGACATTTAAAACATTCTTGTAAAATGCAGAAATGAAAATTTTTACAGTTTCATACATGTATAGCCTTTACAACACAAACCTGACTTTTAACAGCCCTGAAGAAGACGGTTTTTGAAACATTGCCAGAAAAGGAGAAAATGCTGGTAACCAGCATTTTCTCCATTTCCCACAATGTTTTTCTATCCGTCTCTAAACAAATTTAATCTTTCTCAGGTTCGTTAAAAGTCAGGTCTGTGTGGTAAAGGGTTAAGTGGGTTTATTTTGTCTGCAAATGCTTTCAATTTGAACAAGTACAATTTGAACAAGTTTCAGCAAGAGTAATGATTACTTATTTATCAGGAATTGCTGCTTATCTTCCAATGTTTCCATACATCTTCTTTCAAAAGTCTGCATCAAGACAAAAACAACAACTTTGATGCGGTTGCTTCTTCCGTGAAAATTACAACTTGACAGAGGAGCTGCATAAGTTTGTCAAAAATATTTTGAGGGTTACCTGTCCTTTTTGTATGGGTTTCCCTTTAGATACTTCACAACTAGTCCAAGCTTAAAGGTAAAAATCTACTATAAGGACAGAAAATGTAAAAACTTTCTGCATGTCACAGAAGAAAGGGCCTTTGACAACATTTTGATGTCTTCTTCCAGAACAGCCTAGCTAACATTCATCATCAGGAGGTAATGAGTTAACCTTATACCACATAATACCAAGTCTCAATGACTCTCGAAAAGAAGCCTTTTTTAAAACATTATGGGAAAAGGAGAAAATGCTACTAAGCAGCATTTTCTCCTTTCTCACAATATTTTCTACCCTATCAGAGACAAATTCCATCATTTGAGCCACATTAACCCTTTATCAAACAATCCCTGGTTTTCACGACTCCGGGAAGGAAGGCTTTTGAAAACATTGTGGGAAAAGGAGAAAATGCTGGTAACCAGCATTTTCTCCTTTTCCCACAATGTTTTCTACCCTATCAAAGACAGAAATCATCATTTGAGCTACATTTTAATTGTTGACTTCAAATGCTTTCAGTATGGTCCAGTCCAAAATTTCTTCATGTGGTAAAGGGTTAAAGAAACAATTGTTGTCTACAAATGCTTTCAATATGGACAAGTCTACATTATTGTCATTTGGTAGTTACAAACTTCAACCCTTCACTATCCTATAATTTTATAAGTGAGATTATTCTAAAGGCTTTTGGTGGTGATTATTCATGTTCACAAAGAGAATGAATTTGGCCATAACTGAATCTTACCACTTGAAACATTGTGACAAAGGGGAGATATAGGTCATAAAAATCATTTAATTATTATCAAATAATTCCATGTTTTATTAACTCTGAGAGACAAGGATTCTGAAGTGTCATGGGAGAAGGAGAAAATGCTGGTAACCAGTATTTTCTCCTTTTTTCATAATGCCATCTGATCTTTTATTTGTCGTCTCCAAGCACTTTCAATTTGGACTGGTCTAAAATTTTGTTGTCTGGTTAAGAGTTAATTTTATAGTCTGGTTAAGACTTAATTTATTCATCAGATTATTTTTGCAGCAGTTTCTGCATTCTTTCAATTTCAAATTTTACTATTCAGATGCTCTGGGTAAGAATTAAAGAGTCTGAGGGGAAGAAATTGAAATATGTAGTCTATAATATAAAGCAATAGACAACTCTGTGGGAAAAGGAACCACTCTTTTCCATCAGAAAATGAATACATCACTATTCCTAGTAACAAGTCACATGCATAAATTTAGAGTCGAACGAAAAAAGGGTTTAGGTCACGTATCGATTTCAATGGATTATAATTTCATAAAGTATGTCATTATACCTACAAATAACTATAGCAGTTTATTGACAATCTATAATGCTGTTATACTCAAAGAAACAATATCTATAGATTCAAACACAATCATAAAATATCAATTAATCTGCCTATAGCAAGACTTTAAAACTCTACTAGATGACAAAATTTTACACATGATGACATAAATATTGTTCAGCTGATAGGATCTATCTGTGAAAGAGTCAAAACAATGTGGCAGGAGGAGTAAATGATGATGACCACTCAATTTCCGACTATGCTGCATTTATGAAAATTCAAAAACGATGCTCTTTTTGAAGAACAACCATATCCACAAAACTTCTAAAAGCTTTACTCATAATCACTTTTACAGACCCTCGCTTTTCTTTTTTGTCTTGAGTGACCACTTAGGACTTGTAGAAGTGATGTTTTGGGTCACTTGAGAGTGTGGGTTCGATTCCCATGGCTGGCCATCTAAAATTACTAATAGTCTTTTGGATGAGACATTAAAATGAAGTCCTGTGTGACAGTGCTATACACTGAGTGCATTGTGATGAGACCTTTTTCTAATTAAATGAGACAAAATCCTAGAATCTACTCTAAGCAGAACACTAGAGGTCTAACTAGGGGTCAGATGGATATTTTTCAGTGTCACTTGCTCATCAGCCCAGTGCAACAAGAAGTCTAATCTATAACTACCAAAACTAGAAAACATCGTGAAAAAACACAAACATTCAAAAACAATAAAAGGAGGTTTTTTCTCATAGCTGTATTACCAAATGATCATATTTTAGACTTGTTCAAATTGAAAGCATTTCGTAAAATAAAGGTGTTTCATTAGATAGGTTTTTCAATGAAAAGGTAAAAAAACATTTCAGGAATAAGAGAAAATGCTGGTTGCTAACAGCCTTCTTTTTAAGAGTTGTTAAAGCATGGGACTGTTTGGAAAAGGATTAACCACTACTGAAACCATGGCAAAAGGAGCTAATGGTTGTAACAAACTTATGGTATAGCTATCAATTTTCTCAGAACTGTTTCTAAGGATATGTAATGGCTTTCCTAACTCTATACCACACCACAAAATTTTTGACTCAACCAAATTAGGAGCATTTCAAGAAAGGAAATACAACAGAGACAATCAACACAACTAAGGTAAAATGCATGGGCTTAATGTGAAAACATTGTAACAAAACTAGAAACTGTTCATAAAAGCATCATTGTCCTAAAGTCTTCAAAAAAGGTCTGCTGCAAGACTGAAAAGGTCATCTGCACACAGTCACTTGTCAGTAGAACTAACTCTTTCACTACTAAATAAATAAGTCACACTTTTTCAAAGGCCACTAAAACACCTTCGCTGCAAGATGGAGAACCACTTTGGTCATAAACTAGAATAAGGTAGTGCACAGTCCAGATCAGAGATCAGACTGCATACTCTGTGCAGTCTGATCTTGATCTACACTGTCCACAAAAGCTTTTTGTGTTGTCTATGGTAAGGAAAGAGATAAATCAGAATACTGTTGGGGCAGAATTTTAAAGCAGCTAAACTTTAAAGAACATATTGCAGGTTAACTAAGTTAAATTCTAAAGCTGCTGCTATGCTAAAGTAATAGTTAGTGCAACTGACTTACCAAATTGTGGATACACATTTTCTACATAATGATAATAATGAATAAATAAATATGATACTTAAATCTATGATCTATTGATAAGAAATCCATATGACAAAAGAATAAGAAAATTAATCAAAACATATCAATATAAACAAATCTAACAAAAATATGGGAAAACATTATAGATAAACAAGAGAAACTGATATAATTTTAACCCAAAACTAATTTACTGGTTCATCTTGAGCAAATTCTACGTTTGCCAAAATCTGTTAAAAACCCATCTGCTTCATTCTAGTTAATCTAACAAAATCAGATTGCAGATTCTATTCGATCTGGTTTTAATCTGAAAACAAAACAACCAAAACTGCCCTTGATAATGTATAAGCAAACAATTTTTCATTACTCTTATTATTTTGTTTATACCTCGAGTTTCAAATAATACTTTGAAAATTTAAAAAGGGTTCACTATCATTAACTTTTTATGAATGAAATTAACTCACTTTCTTATTTATATCTTTTTCAATGTTCCACTATTGTATAGAGGCTTCTGTAGTAAAACAGGTCAAACAGATGAATAAAATGTGGATATTGAGATATCATTGCATCAAATGTATAAATTGCTTAGTAGTAGGAATAATTCCTCCATTTGTCTCAATATTTTCAAAAAGATTCACATGAATAGATGAATAAAAACTGCAAGTTGACCCTTTACCAAATAATTCCAAATTTAAACAACCCTGTTTCATAGGTTTTTGAAAACATGTTCAGAAAAGGAGAAAATGCTGGTTATCCCCTTTTCTCACAATGTTTTCTATCAAGTCAAAGACAAAACCCTTCATACAAGCCACATTTGATATGCTGTCTGCATTTGCTGTCAATAGGGACAAGTCTAAAATTGCATTGTCTAGTTCCCTTAGAGCGCCAAATAAAACCAACCGAGATATTCAGTCTAAAAATACGACACAGTAAGTGCAATTTCATTGTCTCCCTTGTTTCAGCAAAGCGGACAGTGTAGATCAAAGATCAGACTGCAAGTTTTGTGCAGTCTGATCTTGATCTACACAGGCTACTATAGTTGTGAAAGGCATTTTAAGGGTTAAGAATGCTCCAAGCATGAGATTATGACTTTGATACAATCTTGTTAACTCTGTCACAAATTTGCAACAGAAGTCTCTTGTCAGCAGAAAACACCCATGTAAAACATGAATTACAGCTTACTGTGCACTTTCTGATCTCAATCTACACTGTTCACAGTAAAATAAATTAGCACTTGGTGTGAAACAGGCAGATTCTGATCTTAACTCTACCAAAGGAAAAACTTTTAGACATATCCGAACTGAATGTATTTGCAGACAACAGAATAAATGTGTGTCAAATAATGGTTTATGTCTATGATAGGGAAGAAAACATGGTGGGAAAAGAAGAAAATGCTGGATACCAGCATTTTCTTCTTTTCTCACCATGTTTTCATAAGTTTTTTTTCTTAGGGTAGTTAAAACTCAGGGCTGTGTGATAAAAGGCTAAAAGACAAGTTTTCTTTCCACATCTACTGATAAAAGTAATAACATTATCCCTTCACCTTTATAGCCATTTACAGTATTTCATACCTAACTATTGCTCTTCCTCATTGAAGCTAAAATTAGACAGAAAATTATTCTCAGCCTTTGTCTAGAAAAAGTTCATGAGTGTCCCAGACTTTCCTATAAATAAATTGTAAACACTTAGTAGCAATCTGGGGAATTTTGTCAAGGACATCTCAGGAGATATCAGACACTGTGTATCCAAGATCAGATATTGGACAATTCAGATCCAAAATTAGACTTCAATGTCTTAGTAATCCAATCATGATCTATACTGTATGTAAAAACAGTAAAATTTTTCTGAAGCAACCTGCATTTTAACCCTTTACAATCCCTGGTTTTAACGACCCTGAGGAAGAAGCCTTCTGAAAACATTGTGGGAAAAGGAGAAAATACTGGTAACCAGCATTTTCTCCTTTTCCCACAATGTTTTCTACTCTTCCAAAGTCAAGTTTCAATGTTTGAATCATGTTTATTTTGTCATCTGCAAATGCTTTCAATTTGGACAAGTCTAAAATTTTGTTGTTTGGTAAAGAGTTAAAAGACAAGCAATTTTTCTTACCTAATCTTGTATCATAAGCTCTCAAAAGGGAATCATCCTAACCTAATCTAAATCAATGGATTATGTGCCTGCATTAATAATACATACATGTAGCATGCATCATGGGATGAATTAAACCCCCTTTTCCCAGGGCATGGCTCACTTTATTTTCTCAATAGTCCCTTCATTAACTCAACCAATCAAAACAGATGGTTATGGAGTAAAAAGCTGAATTTCCCTTACGAATGTATATCAGAATTTTAAATTTGAAACTTCATTCAATATTCAATCTGTATCACTTTTCATGAATAAAAAAATCAGTCATTAAGATGGAAATGTTAAGAGCCACACTCTGACAAAAGAAGGTTCAATGCATCTCTGTAATGTAGTATACCAAGAAAGTAATCACATTGTTATGGATCCATAAAATCCATTTTGTCTATGAGAGACTTAATCACAAGCTAGACTGTTCCTTGGATATGCAGAAAACTGACCAAAAGCAAAAACATTCCATCCATGACAGCCTGCACAGAATACACAGGCTGATATGGGTCGATACTCCCCCCCCCCCACCCCCCATGCATTAAGCCCCCTTTTCACAGAGCATGGCCCATATTGGTTGACATTGGTTTAGTATGATAAATTATTACACATGTACATTTTGTCATACCATAAAAAAGATTTTCAGCCCCCGGAAGAAAAAACTAGATTTAAATACAAAGAATCTTTCTAGGATTACATTGAACTTTTTACTAAACAGCAAAATTTTCGACTAATCCATATTAAAAGCATTTGCAGAGGACAAAAGTTAGATGTACCTCTTCCTTTTTGCACAATATTTTCAAATGTCTCATACCTCAGGGTTATAAAAACAAAGAACTTTTAGTAAAAGGTACAAAAATCTGACAGTTAATGCAAAAAGGGATGGGGATGTTCGATTAGACGAAAAACCCTGATAGTTGCAAACTTAGTGAAGAATATCTTATGAAAGCATGAAACAATTAAGAATCAAGATCTGAAAGTGCATTTAAGCAGTCTGATCTTGACCTATACCATCCGTAAGTTGTCCTCGGTATAGCATATATTGATTGACTGAATGTTGTTTTGAGCCTCCTACACCTCAACAGCTCACTCCTTCTTGTGTATCCTGGGCTTCACCAATGCTAGGCTGAGACTCTAAAGTGTCTTGCCCAAGGACATTCCTACCACAGAACTAGAAGATTGCCCTGGGGCAACATTTAGAGCCTACCATGGGAGAGTTAGTAAAGAACCTGATAAGTTGTTCTTGAGGAAAAAAGAAAATCAGTCACTCAATGTACATCAGTCTATCTTATTTCAGATCCCTTTATTTTCAAATTTGCATGGGGATAGGAGTATTCCCTATTTATGAACAGATAGAAGCTTAATTTATGTTCTTCATGTATGACCTTGACCTTGAAACTACTGAAGAGAATAATTCAGAGAGACACTTACTACTCAGTGGGTAGAAAAATTATCAAAAATTTTATCATTTGACCATCAGGTGTGAACTTGACCTTCTACCTACCTGAAAAATTTCGAACGGCATATCTATCCATAATGGAGAACAATTGTGCAAATAAATTTTAAAATCCATCCATATATGAAGAAGTTAATTCTTGGACAAGATCTATTTATGATAATTTTATCATTTGACATTAACGTGTGACCTTGTCCTTTGACATAATTATATGATCAAATATTTTGCATGGCACATCTACTCACGAAGGAGAATAATGCCAACTTATTTTGAAATCCATCTAAAATGTAAAATTTATGGTTTGAACATGCTCTATTAATAACAATTTTATCATTTGACCTTTCAATGCCACCTTGATCTTGGACCTAACTGAACAAATGATTCAAATGACACTTCTACTGGTAAAGGAGAACACTTGTGTAAAATCATTGTAAATTCCATTGATAAATGTTGAAGTTGTAGCTCAGACAAGCATTATGTATGACAATTTTATCATTTGACCTTTGAGTGTGACCCTAATCTTCGACATACCTGAACAAATGATACAAACAGCACTTCTGCTGGTAAAGGGGAACAATTATGCAAAAGTTATCTTTAAATGCATCCATAAATATAGAAGTTACGGCTCGAAGAAGGTCAGTTTATGACAATTCTATCATTTGACCTTCAAGTGTGACCTTGACTTTGGACCCATTTGAACACATGTGCCAAACAGCACTTCTACTCATGAAGCAAAACAACTGTGCTAAATTTTGAAATCCATCCACAGAATTAAATGTAGAAGTTCTGGTCCGCACAAATCCAGACAGGCAGACAACTATGTCTCTCTCACCGGCTTGACAAAAATCCAGTGCCTAAGGTGTAGACTGAAATTAGAAACCCCAGATTACAAACCTTACACCTTCACCACTGGGCAACAGCAAGTTGAATGTCTATCTTGATGTGCAATGAAAAAAACTGTAGTGTTTACCTGGTCCCATGTTACTTTTGCTGCGTTTAGAATGGTACAGGAATATATCTTTTGGTGTTACAGGTCTTGCATTGAGTGGTATAAACTTCTTGATTGGTGCTATAGTCCTACAAATAAAACATTCCTTTTAACTCTTTACCAGATGATCATCTTTCCTATTAGTCAAATGCACTGCAAGATGACAATTTAAAAGTGTTGAGGCCATTACCAAATAATCTCGAGTTTTGATGACCCTAAGAGAGAAAGTTTTTGAAAACATTGAGGGAAAAGGAGAAAAAAGCTGGTAGCCAGCATTTTCTCCTTTTTCAACAATGTCTTCTACCCTTTCAAAAGCATATTTCAATTTTTGAGTGCATTTTTTTTTTGTTGTCTGCAAATGCTTTCAATTTGGACCAGTGTAGAATTTTGTCATTTGGTAAAGACTGAAACTGACAGCACTTTCAAAGGCTAGAAGGCAATGTGGGAAAAAGAGAAAATGCAAGTTACCAGCAGTTTCAAGCTTTTCCATTAATGTTTAAAAAGCCTTTAGTCTCGGCATCATGACTCATATAAACAATGCACTATAGGGCAAAGGTTTAACCCATTACTTCCAGAAATAAATCTGCAGCAAACTTAACAATGTATTTGAGCCATTCTCTAGTAAATGGGGGCTTAATGCATCTCGCTGACGCATTACATCAAGGAAGCTATAATATTATTATGGATATATCAAATCCATTTTGTCCAAGAGCCGACTGGAATCAGAGGTAGTATGGTCCTTAGACTTGCAGAAAATTTACAAATAACAAAAAGTTTTTACCTATGTCAGCCTGCACAGATTGTGCAGGCTGACATGGGTTGATACTTTTTGCAAATGTATTAAGCCCCCTTTTCACAGAGCATAGCTCATATGCATATCGTTTGATATTTCAGGTATAGCACTGAGTGGAGTAAACAACATGATTAGCGCTTTTGCCTTATAAATAAGCCACAACACTTTATGACAAAAAACTGAATGTGTCCTATGTGAATCATGGGATTTGCCTTTAGGTAGAATATAAAACATCGAGGGAAAAGGAGAAAAAACTTGTAACCAGCATTTTCTCCTTTTTCCAGAATGTTTTCAAAGGCACTAAATCAGGGTTTGAAAAATACAGGACTGTTTGATAAAGGGCTAAACAAACCTTTTTGTGGCAACAGCAATTGGAGCTGTCGAGGGAACTTTTGGCGACTGATTCAATAGCACTGTTCCACTTGTTATTCTGTTTGCTTTCATTAAAGCGGGCTCTGTGTGTGGGCGATCATC
This sequence comes from Hippopus hippopus, assembly GCA_946811185.2. Classification (NCBI taxonomy): domain Eukaryota; kingdom Metazoa; phylum Mollusca; class Bivalvia; order Cardiida; family Cardiidae; genus Hippopus; species Hippopus hippopus. Next base: position 39,169,863 of record OX328106.1, read on the forward strand.
TGTCTGTCTGAATGCATACTGCTGATTGATATCCAAGTTCATGTTCATATGGGCACTTTCAGCTGAAAGATTATCATTAAACACTTTACAGAGCAACAAAATTTAAAACTATTTCATTTGAAAAAGAATGTGCAGATTTGTTTTTGACTTTTGTGTCTATATAAAAGACACAATACTATCGTTAAAGTATACATCTTGAAACAGATTTGAAGCAGCTAACTTGGAACTCTATGAGAAACTTATTTGGCACATATCTGCCATTGGCTCATCCCCACGTATGAGCTAGGTTGGAAGGGGGAAAGATACTCAAGGACCCCCTGGCACAATTTTGAATCTATATGAATAGAGGGCTAGGAACACCCATGATGATAAAAGGCCACAAAAACCAGCAAAAGAACAGTCTGTCTATTAACACTTTATCAAACAATCCTAACTTTTAACAACCCTGTGGAAAGAGGCTTTTGAAAACAATGAAGGAAAAGGAGAAAATGCTGGTCACTAGCATTTTTTCCTTTCGCACACAAAGTTTTGTACTCTTTAAAAAACATGCCACATGTTTTGGGGAACATTTATTTTATTGTATGCAAATTTCAAACTTTCAATTTGGACAAGGCTAAAACCTTTCCGTCTACAATGTTTTTGAAAGTCTTCTTCTTGAAGGTTGTTAGAACTCCGGGTTGTTTGGTAAAGGTTTGAGGAAGAAATGGGTTGGTATGCACCTTTACCTTGGCATGTGGTTTTGAATCAGTTTGAAGAATACTCAAAGGTGACACTTTGTCCTTTACCAAACATTCCTGTGTTTTAGGGGCCCTGAGGAAGGATGCCTCTGAAAACAGTGTGGAAAATGGAGAAAATGCAGGTAACCAGTCTTTGGAACACCCAGTGCCAGTTAGGTATCCAGAATGTGATGACGGAGAGTCATTGATCTAAGTGTAAGATCATGTTTCATAAGCAATATAAAACTATGCTGATTGATAGAAAAGACATATTTTCAATAGGAAGATAAAATTATGGAAGAGGAAAAATTGATTAGTACTAGTAACTATGTGTATTTCCACAATAATTATATTTCCGACCAGCTACCTGTGATAATGTTCATCAGTGTCTGGTTGTATGGCATCATGACAGCTTTAATGGCTTGAGCACTTCCCAGCAAATCACTTCCAAGAGACTCAGGCAACCGCCACCTGTTTGTGTGTCCCACCTGTTTTCTGACACGACATCTGGGAGTCACTGGATGCTGAAGTCATAAGGGAAGTCGGAATTAATACTTTTATTCCTTTACCACACATTCTAGACTTTTAACGAACCTGAAGAAGAAGGTTTTTGAAAACATTGTGGGAAAAGGAGAAAATGCTGTTAACCAGCATTTTCTCCTTTTCCCACAATGTTTTCTACCCTATCAAAGACAGAATTCATCATTTGAGCTACATTTAATTTGTTGTCTGCAAATGCTTTCAATTTGGGTGAGCCAAAAATTTTTTTCATGTGGAACAGAGTTAATTTCTATAATAAAGATTTTCTGCCAAATACCACAGATATTATAGAGTCTAGAATTTACCAAACAATCCCATATTTCAACAACCTTTGGGAAGAAGGGTTACAAAAACAATGTGGAAAAATGAGAAAATGCTGTCAATGACGTTATTTTAACTCAAATGACCCTCAAAATGTGCGTCATCAGTGACACAAATTTTGGAAATCTTAATCATCAAGGAAATAGAATAAATTGTCATAAATCCAAGTCTGTTCTTGCTTCAATATCAGCCAAACACTGTTTTTTTTTTAACTACAGAGTTTATTTTAGATAAATAGAGGATCTTACATGAGTGTTTATGTATTATCATTTTTATCAAACGAGTTGACTAAAATTGTATGACGCGAGCCTTGGCGAGCGTCAAATACATTTTAGTCAACGAGTTTGATAAAAATGATACTACATAAACACGAATGTGAGATTCTATTTATCACATAAAACGAATGACAGACAGAAAAATATCCTGCATCATCTCCTGATCCTCTATACCGTTCACGGGTCCATGTTTACGGTTGTAGTTTGGTTTCAAATGTGTATATACACAAGTAGACAGTTCTTTGACATTTACACCGAAAGAAGAATGAAATAGTTTATAGAGGGGTTAAATCCACCTATTTCCGCAATAATATTGGTTTTAAGAGACTTTCGCTGCATTTCTTGGTTTTTATCAAACATGAAAATCAAAAACTTTTCACACGCATACGTCTTAGCAACAGTGACATCATTTTTCCTACGACGAAGCAGTACAAATTCCCGCGCATGTTGTGCTTGGTTTCTCTTGCTTCACGCGCTCATGACTGAAAATTGATCAGAACCGGGACCCAAAAAACGATAATACACTAGTGTATTATCGAAAATAAGTAATGGGTTTAATACACTGCCAGAGGAGGTTTTATGTGATAAAAGTGGTTTTCTGGTAATTTATTTATAGAATAAGACTGGTTTACGCATTATTGCCGTAAAGTACATTGGACATGTGTCATAAATACGGGCCCTGTCAAAGTCTTGGTTGGGTTCTCTGTATCTTATAGCTTATTTTACATGACTTCCGGTAGATAAAAAATACACATTACCGGTCTGTTTGGAAAATAATGTCACAACAAAGTAAACCGTAGCATTCTTTTTTATCGTCTGCTTCCTACAGCTGCCAATCAAGCCACATCAAGCAGCGATTCGGACAAGAATTCGATTCAGACAAGAATGTTTTGTCTGTTAAAAATTGAAATCAAACTTTCTGTCAGAAATGACTTACAGACTTTACTTTCTTGGAGTTTAAAGGGGAAATGCATTGTAATCCGTGCTTGACGACGAAGAGACCCATTTATTTTGACCCCCTAAGTTAAAGAAATGACCCTCAACTAATGAGACAAGGGGTCACAATGACCTTTAATTTTTAAAGCTGAGGGAAAACCGTGGCTGTTAACCAGCATTTTCTTCTTTTCCACCTTGTTTTCTACCTTTCAAAATAAAATTCCACCACTTGAGCCAGTTTTAATACATAATCTTTGATCATGCTTATTACTCTTTACCAGATGACAGAATTTCCAACTTGTTCAGATTGAAAGCATTGGCAGATGAAAAATCAAATGTTACTCATGTGATTGGAGTTGCCTTCGAAAGGTTGAAAAACACTGTGTGAACAGAAGAATATGCCAACTACCAGCATTTTCTCCATTTCCCGAAAAATGTTCAACAGCTTTCTTCTTCAGGGACGTTAAAACTTGGGACTGTGTCACAAAGGGTTAATACATCCAACTCTAGAAGTTCGTAATATTGGGTAAAGTGTTAAACATACACATGTATTAGGAGTTAGAGTGAATTTTCAGTAATTTGAAAGCGTCAATAATTCAAAGTCAATTATTGGACAGTCCCACTTGTAATCAAATTATCGGGTTTACTGAATGTTGTAGCTAATGTGCATACTATGGAAAGTCAAGCCAGTAATCCCCAGCTATCAAGCCAGCAACCCCAAGATATCAAGCCCTGTACCTTACTGACTAAGCTTTAGGGCTCGGTTTTAAGCTGCTTTGCACAGAATATCAGTAATGTCATGAGGACAGCTCACATTTATTCATATATCTCGTACCTTTTACTGATTCTAGGCTGGGTCTTCCAAGGAACACCCATACCTGAATAACACCCAAAATGGAAATCAAACTTAGATGTTTGGTTTACAGCTCCTACAGTTTGTACTGTCACAATTTTGCAACGGTTAAACCGTGAATCCATTTCTTTAGAAGCAATTTTAGATTTATCAAAATTCATAGCAAAATTACAGGACAGGTAAACATTTGAAGGAAATTAAAAGGTTATTGTTCATAAGTTCAGAAAACATTGTGAGAAGGGGAGCAATTCTTAAGTACACTCAATTGCTCCTTTTCTTACATTTTCAAAAGCTATCAACTGCAGGAGTATTAACCCATACAGCACCTTTAACTACTTAAGTTGCTGATTCAAACAGAGTAGAACAAGATCAAACTGCACAAATCATGCAGTCTGATCTTTGATTTACACTGTCCGCCATGTAACAATTTTCTGGTGAAAAACAGCCTCCAAATACGATTTTTTTTAAGACTAATAGTGTCTATTTCTTTTCTTGGGGCTGTATGTAAGTTATAAGTGAAATGTGCATAATAATGGGTTAACAAATAAAACAAGATTGATACTATAATATTAAGCTATTACGATGTTGGCTGCTTTCTAACACAGAAGCAAAGGAAAGTAAACACAAACGGTTCATTCTTTACAAGAAGACATAGCCTTAGACTATTTGATGTTTGTAGCATTTGTGGACAACAAATTTCTAAACAGCTCATTTGTCTCTAATTAAAGGGTTGCAAACAATGTTGGAAATGGGGGAAAAAAAAGCTGGTTCCCAGCATTTTTCTCCTTTTCGAACAAAAGTTTCAGACTTCTCCTTCCTCTGGGTCTTCAAAACATGGCATTGTTTGGCAAAGAGTTAATCTGACTAAAAGATTATAATGTCCTATAAATCGATTGTATTCCTAGCTTTAATTCTTTACCAAACGACAAAATCATAGACTTGTTCAAATTGAAAGCATTAGCTGATGACAATTAAATGTGGCTCAAATGACGAAATTCATCCTTGATAGGACAGTAAACAATGTAGGAAAAATCCCTCGTTTTTTAAACTTTTCTAATCTTAATTTATCCCAAAAAGCCAAACAACAAAATTCAAGACTGGTCCAAATTGAAAGCATTTGCAGACAATAGATTAAAGTTGGCTCAAATTATGCGATTTGTCATTGAACATGTAGAAAACATTGTGGGAAAAGGAGAAAATGCTAGTTACTAGCATTTTCTCCTTTTTTTCAAACAATGATTTCGCAAGCCTCTTTCCTAAGGGTTGTTAAAACTCAGAAATGTGTGGTGATTGGTTAAACAAAGTTGCCACATTTTCAAGCACAAAAATAAACAAAATACAACCTACTGCAATTTCAAGAGTGTTTTTGATTACAATATCTAAACATAGTACACAAGGTAGATACACGATCTTAACTCTTTACCAAATTACCAGACTTTAGACTTGTCCAAATTGAAAGCATTTGTAGACAACAAGATTTGACTAAAAAATTGAAATTTGTTTTTCGAAGGGTAGAAAACATTGTGGGAAAAGGAGAAAATGCTGGTTCTCCTTTTCTCACAATGTTTTCAAAAGCCTTCTTCTTTAGGGTCATTAAAACTTGGGATTGTGAGGTAAAGGGTTAATGCATCTTTTATGCTGTCTGATCTTGATCTTCTATGGAAGCACAGCCAACTGAAGTCATGATCTATGCACTCTGTCTCAGATGATCCCATGTTTACACTAGAATGAGGATTTGTTTGTTTGAATGGTGTTTTATGCCGCTTTCAACATTATTTCAGTCATATCACGGCGACAGCTCACACATTCATATTTCCTGGGTTTCACCTGCACTAGGCTAGGGCTCTGAAGTGTCTTGACCAATATAATGAGGAAAAGGGATTTGGAGAACATTATAAGAAAAGAAGAAAATGCTGATTACTACCATTTTCTCCTTTTCCCACAATGTTTTCTACCCTTTCAAAGACAAATTCATATCATTCAAGATAGTATGCTTATGTTGTGATCTGCTAATGTTTTCAATTGGACAAGTCTAGCATTTTTTCATCTGTTAAAGGGTTGAATAACTGACTGATTTTCCGGGGTTTTTTTATGATCACCACTAGATGCCCATATGGGCGATGCCCCCTGAAAGCTGTTAGTTTTGTTACGGGGGATAGTGGGAGATACAGGGCGAAACCCATCCTAAGTAACGATGCTCGGTGTATAGCACCGTCACACAGGACCTCATTTTAATGTCTCATCCAAAAGACTACTAGTAATTTTAAATGGCCAGGCGCGGGGCTTGGTTGAAAGATAAATTTGCACCTCTTTTTTTAATGCCATTATAAACTCAATTGTAACAACTTTATCAGAACAAGTCAAAAGCAAACAAATTGATTCAATAATCATTAGATCTGTTTGACAAATACTTCATACATTCACTGTTTTATTGACACAGGAAACCTCTAGACTCCAAAAAAGCCATTTCAGACTCTTAACTATTTACCAAAAAAATAAAATTTTGGACTTGTCCAAACTGAAACATTTGCAGGCAACAAATTAAATGTAGCTAAAAAGGGAAAAGTTGTTTGGGAAAGGGAAGAAAACATTGTGGGAAATGGAGAAAATGCTGGTTACCAGCATTTTCTCCTTTTCCCACAATCTTTTCAAAGGCTTATTCCCAAGGGTCGTTAAAACTCGGGATTGTATGGCAAAGACTTAACTCTTTACCAGACCTCAGAATATTAGACTGAGGAATATTTGCAGACTGCAGAGCAAATGTGGCTCAAATGATGTGATTTGTCTTTGGAAAGTTAAAATGCATTGTGTAAAAAAGGAGAAAATGCTGGTTACAAGCATTTTCTCAGTTTCCCATGATGTTTTCAAAAGCTTTTTTAATCAGGTTTAAAACATGGGATTTGTACAGTAAAATGCTAAGCCGTTACTATGTAATACATGTTTATGAACCATACTCAGGAAAAGGGGGCTTTAATGTATCTTTGTGATGTATGATACCAAGCAAGTCATCACATGATAATCGAAAAATACATTTTGTCCAACAACTGACTGAATCCTGAAGTACGGTAGAATGGTCATTTCACATGCAGAAAATTGACCAATAACAAAAATTTTCAGTCCAGGCCAGCCTGCGCTGACTGCGAAGGCTGACCTGAGTCAATACGTTTTGCAGAAGCATTAAGTCCCCTTTTCACAGAGTATGGCTCATATGTATTAGTCCTGTTACAACCTAAACAGCAGGCTGCTTTTGAAAAGAACGTTGAAACAAGAGCAATCTCTAGTAATAGGCAATTGCTTCTTTTTCTTAAAAATGTTTTAACCCTTTATTACACAATCCCAAGTTTTAACGACCCTGGGGAAAAAGCCTTTTGAAAACATTGGGGGAAAAGGAGAAAATGCTGGTAACCAGCATTTCTCCTCTTCCCACAATGTTTTCTTACCTGTAAGAGACAAATTCCATTATTTTAGCCACATTTAATTTGTCTTCTGCAAATGCTTTTAATTCGGAAGTCTCAAATTTCGTCATGTGGTAAACGGTTAAAAGAAGAACAGTCTTTCAAGTACATGGAAGATTTATTTGTGTGGTCATGGGTTATTACAAGATATTTCAGTAAAACATATGAAAAATATTTTGGAAAAAGAGCCAGTGTGTGTTGCACACAATCGCTCTTTTTCACACAATGTACATCTATCAGAAATCTGTTTTATGAATAGCGTAACAGATGGAAGTCATTTTCTTTAACCCTTTACCAAAAAACAAAATTTTAGTCCAGTCCATATTGAAAGCATTTGCAGACGACAAAATAAATGTGATCTGATATTTAAAAATTGTTTAGGGAAGGGTAGAAAACATTGTGGGAAAAGGAGAAAATGCTGGAAACCAGCATTTTCTCCTTCTCCAACCTTGTTTTCAAAAGCTTTCTTTCTTGGGGTCGTTAAAAGTCAGGATTGTGTGGTAATGGGTTAATTAAATAGCAACCAACAATGAGAATATATCATGGTGAAAAGGGTTGGTGGATATTTGCACAGTTTGATCATGTTTGAACAATAAGGTCACTTGGTCTTAAGAATTCTTAAAAAATAAAAAATTCAGTAATCTTATAACAATATGCATTTTTCTTCTTTCATTTCTTTCCTTTTTTTCCTTCCTTTCTCTTGACCCTTTCCAAAACAACAATATTTATGACTTTTTCTAATGGGTGCCATATAAATTTTACCCTATGGGTAGAAGAAAATAAAAAATGAATTATTGAAAAATGATCTGTTATTGTTGTAAGCAGGGTCCAAAAATTTCCAGAAAAGGCACTCGTCCTGTATGACAAGTGACTTTGAAAAAACACTTGCCCTGCTTTGATCCTTACTCGTCCGCCGAGAAAAACCCTTCCAATATTGGACTCTGACGGTTTGTTTTTTTTTTCAGACGAAACGGAAACGTTACAACGAACCTTAAATACCGGGTTTTAAAAACCGGTACCAGTTATCCGGACAATTTACAGAAATTAATAAAGCCAAAACAACACAGTTTTTCGAACTGGTTTCGGGAAAGTATTTGCGTTAATGTTAATATCGTTCGTTTTAATAATTAGCAAAGTCGGTCAGATTGAATTAGGTACACCCAAAGCATATTATGAGATTTTTGTTTGCAATGAAAGGTCCCGGGTTATATCATTAGGCTGACTTGAAACCGGTCTTTTTTTTGGGCGGGGACCAGCACGTTTTATGTTCTGTTTCAAAATTTGATTTCTTGAATACCCTTAATTCGCTTATTCAATAATTGAATGGCCGTTTTGTCTCGTGTAAGTTAAATATTCATCTGAAAAACTTGTTTTACTATCTCCTATTCACCACTCGTCCTGCCGGACGAGTATGAGTGATATTTCACTCGTCCTCATCCATTTCTTACTCGTAAATACGAGCGGACGAGTGGATTTTTTGGACCCTGGTAATAAAAATGTTTTTTCAGGTTTTCTCAAAACTGTGTTTTTTCACTTACGACCTTCTCATTCTAAGGCATCAAAGTAACTGCATAAGATATGTCTACTTAGACTTGGATTAATTATCTGAAATTTTGAAAAGATTCATACCATACCAAAGAATACATATTAAAGATCAGATTGCATGTTCCAAGGGCTGAAAAAAGAACTTGTGAATTTCAGAATTTGCAGTCTTATAGCAATCTTTTCACTTTGAAGGAGCCACCTATACAAAAACAGGCAAATAGAACAAAAAATGTCCTTGAGTTAATATTTACTCTTGAAATTCAAAAAAAATCAAAATTCTGAAAATAAAAAAAAGACGTTAATATTCAAGGTTCCTGCAATTTCAGACCACTTGGAGACATTCATGCATATCTAACCAGTAAAAGTTTGTCAGCGGCAGGAAAAAACTGTCATCTGCAGGTAGTAGTATGTTAAGCTTTCATCCTTTATCACACAATTCCGAGTTTTAGGACGCTTAGAATGACACTTTTCAAAAACATTGTGGTAACCAGCATTTTCTCCTTTTTCCACAATGTTTCCCACCTGTTAAAAAACAAATCTTATCATTTGAGGTCCAACTTTTTGTCGTTTGGTAAAGCATTAACTCTTTACCTAAAAACAAACTTTTAGACTTGTCCAAATTGAAAGCATTTGCGGGACACAATTTAGTTTTGCTCAAAAGAGAGATTTAGGAAAAAAAGGAGAAAATGCCCTTACAATGTTTTCAGAAGGCTTCTTCCTCGGGGATGTCACTGTTTATGTAAAGGTTCAAACTGGTGTACACAGAACAAAAATTTCTTGTCAATATGGTACAAACCCAAATGTTGCAATTTAAATCCCATTTTTCCTGAAAACAACTCAGTATATTACACGGTATAGACTAAGATCACCCCACATAGAATGTGCACTCTAATCCCAATCTACACTGTCTGCAAAAGTGCACTGAGTCCAGCATAGCTCGCCAAGGGTAAACCTTCATTGAAACTTATTAACTCTTTACCAAACGACAAAAATTTCAACAAGTCCAAATTGAAAGCAATTGCAGACAACAAAATAAATGTGACTGAAAAATTGAAATTTGTTTTGGGAAGGGTAGAAGATATTGTGGGAAAAGGAGAAAATGCTGGTTACCAGCATTTTCTCCTTTTCCCACAATGTTTTCAAAAGACCTCTTTCTCAGGGTCGTTAAAAAGTCAGGATTGTGTGGTATAGGGTTAAACAAAACTTTTACTTATATATCAATGGTATTTAAGCAATATGATATTACATGACAAATAAAATTTTTGACTTTGCAACACTGAAAGCATTAATTTTGCAGATGGCATGTGCAGGAAAAGGAGAAAGTTACTGTATTTAAAAGCTGTCTGCATTTGGTACATTAAAACATAGGATCATTCAGTGAAAGGTTAATTCTGATGTTATTGTTTTTCTTACCTGAAAAATAAAGTGTTTTGCACTGTACTGTATTGTATAGCACAGACATTTTTTCCTACTAGATTTCTAACATGGTACTAGGAATATTATATATTGATAAGGGAAATAAATGGAAGAAATCAAGAGAAAAGTGTAATCTAGTATGACTTATTCTATAAAAAGAGAGAATCAGAGAATGCCATTATATTGACCTGCTATTTAAGGAATAAATATTGATTGAGTTCTAGAAGCATAATAAACTGTCATTGACCAAGCCAAGTCTGACATAAAAAGCAAAGTAATTGCTAAATACATTGTCTGTTAACCCTTTACCAAACAATTCATGAAGTTTAAGCTTTAAGAAACATTGATTGAAACCAGCGTTTTCTCCCCTCTCCAAAATGTTTTCTACCTGTTCAAAGACAAATCCTGTTTAAGCAGCATTTAATTTACTGTCTACCAAAGACTTGAATGTGAACAAAGTCTACAATACTGTCCTCTGGTAAAGAGTCAATAAAGAAGAAAAGTGGTTCAGTATTCAATGAATAATGATTACCAATTTTCTGAAGACTACCAGTTTCTTTTTTTTTTTTTCAATTTGACCCATTACTTTACAAACACTTATCACTAGGTGTTGCAACTGACATTTGGGAAAAATATGGTACAACCAATTGCCCTTTTTCTCACAATGTTTTAGAAAAACATTCAGTGAAGGCTCACAAAAGGTTGTATTTGTGTGGTAGTAGGCTAGTTACCATCATTAGCCCTGTTTCATGCATATAATTTATAACTTTTTTTGTAATAAAATGTTTTGGACCAGATCAAAAGTAATAACAGCTGAAAAATAATTGGATTTGTGTCTGAAACGTTAGAAAATCTTGTGTGAACAGCAGAAAATACTGGCTACAAGAACATTTTCTCCTTTTCCCATGAAATCCTTCTTCTATATAATGAAAACTTAGAATTGTAACAATGTTTGGTAATGGGTCAATGACTAAATATTATCTTAGTCTGCAATATCTATTAGGTTACATGGAAATTTAAATTTCCTTACCCTATCAGGTATTCTTGCATCCACTATGACTCCCATCAACGCTGAGTATGGAGCACTCTGGGTGGCTCTAATGAAATAAAGAAAATTATCTATTTACTTTACAAGAAAATTTGGGACCTGTCCAAATCAAAGGCATTAACAGATGACAAAACTGAATGTGGCTAAAACGGTGAAAATAATCTTTCAAAAGACAGAAAATGTGGAAAAGGGAGCAGCATTTTCTTCTTTTACACAAAATTTTCATAAGCCTTCTTCTTCAATGTCATTAAAACTTGTAGTAAAGGGTCAAGTTTACTTTTTTCCCTTCAATTTTATTTTGTGTGGTTCACAAACACAGTTTTTGACATTACTTGTGAGTTTCTAAAACCAATACTTAAAGCTCAGAACTTTTCCCAGTCACTGGCTACTTTCCTTTCTAAACATTTTGGAGAAAAAATGTCCTGGGGTTTACCTTGGCTGTGATTTGATCACCAAATATGTGTCGAAAAAAGAGATTTCTGTTTGCTTTTTTTGGATATTTCCTTGCTATAAGTCTACCAAAGTCAACTGTTAATTGAGCTACAGTAGTTAAATTGGTAGCAGTCATTTCAAGAAGTCTGAGTAGCTCAGAGGTTGGAGCACTCACTCTGTGAGCATTGGGTCCAATGTAAAGCCTAACACTGGCCACAATTTTTTCCAATGGAAATTGCCAGTAGACCATAGGGATATTATGTACAGGAGTAATGGGATAATCCAAAAAAAAATACCGGTATATGAAGTGTAACCAGACTAATCAGTAGCAGTGATATAAACTGGTAGCCTAATATCAATCTTCGTATCAATAACAGGGAACATCCGATGCTACAAGGCAGAAGTCTGCCTGGTTCGAGACTTAATGAGATAAAGTGAGACTTTGAAATCTGAATTATGATCATTTATGCATAAAAATAGACCTTATCAATAAAGATTACATTCTCTAGCAAACTTGATAATGATCATAGTCAGAAAAATCTTTGTCATGAAAATTTCAGCCAAAGATAGAGTATTGCTCCATTATTTCAAAATAGAAATTAAGTCACTCTGTTATGCATTGACCTATTAGTAGATTTTATACATATAAAAACTAGATCCAAATAAATCTGATGTTGCCTGTTGTCTATCAGATGTTTATTGGAGATGTTTTGGGTATTAGTTTAGCACTGATATGGAGTAGTGCAAACACTCGTCCAGTGAACAGTTCATCTTGTATTTGCCACAAATTTTCTCTTTGTAAATCAACACACTACAAAATCACTCTCTACTGTACTGCAGTAGAGCAAAAGAAGACTATTGAAACCTATGAAAAAAGTTTGACCTGCTCGACTAGATTTAGATCTTATCTAATAATTATCAACAACTAGACTAGATCTATAATTTCTATATTGGAGACATCTCAGCTAAGTATAGGCTAAACGATTCTAAAACAGAAAAAGTGGCAAATGACATAACTCATGAGGAAATGCAGAGGATTACACTGAAAATGAAATGACAAGTCTTTTAAAAAGTCTGTGAATGTCAAGTCAAGACCATTCGTTCCACTTTTTCATGCTAAAATCAATTGAAAATGAAGAAACGCTTACTTTGGATATGAAAGTGTAGCCTTTGGTGCTTGTGGCGGGATCGCCGGAAAGTACGGGGCCTTTAACTGAGGCTGCACATAAATCCCAGAGCTTGAAACCTCCGCCATTCTCGCAGCTGTCCCTGCTAATAATGTGAACCTAAGATGAACATGCGCTCTAAAAAATAGGGCGAAACTTAAATAGATTTTAAATCGTTACAGATTATCATTTATTCAAAAGATGTCTTGTATATATAGAGAGAAGTATATTTTTGGTCTTTATTTTTGTTTAAGAATTTCTAAGACAATTGCCGACTAATTTTGCGAATGAATATCGAAACTTTCCGGCCGTTGCTACGTACGCTGAAAATTTTGGCGGGAGATCATTTCATTCGGATGTCAGATGATTCGGACCAAAGAAGTTTCGGCCCCTCATTTACCAGCGATTTTCCAAAAGATTCGGTCCCAATGATGAAAATATTCGGCCCCGAGGCTGAGAAGATTCGACCTACGTTGCTTTATAGTATTTTCAGCGAATGATCTGAAGGAATGAAAATATTTTATGAAACGTCATGTAGCAACTGTTATGTTTCATAGAAGTTTTGCAGAACATAATGGTCATTAGTACACACGTGTTTTATTATCACCATTACTGTCGGCTAAAGTTATGTTATCCCTCTTTTCAGAAAAATCGGCCCAAATATTACATGAGTTTGGAGGTTTAGGTAGAATTAAAAGTTAGATCTACATGTATAACCACAAAAATAACAAATCGGTATAATACTGCCTTATTATCCACCGCCGAAGGCGAGGGGATATAGTTTAAGCGTTGTCCGTCCGTCCGTCCGTCCATCCGTCCGTCCGTCCGTCCGTGTGTCCGTCCGGGAGAATATCTCCAATACCATTGGACAGAATTTCGTGAAACTTTACACGTGTGTACAATAACCCATTCCGCCGAGACGCTTTTTTTGTTTTTTTGATTCGATGCAAAATGGCCGACTGGGAGCGATTTAAGTTACGCGGTTGAGTGAATTTTTGTTGTTTTCAGTCTTCATTTTTACAGCATTATCTGCTTGTCCAGAGCGTAACTTTGTCATCTCCAGTCCGACTGACTTGAAACTTGGCATTTGTGTTTGTTGCAATAATACGGAGTGCAATGCAAAAGAACCATAACTCTACCTCGTGCTGTCTTTGAGTAATTCCCTTTGATCGTCATTTTTACAGCATTTTCTGCTTGTCCGGATCATAACTTTGTCATCTCCAGTCCGACTGACTTGAAACTTGGCATTTGTGTTTGTTGCAATAATACGGAGTGCAGTGCGAAAGAACCATAACTCTACTTCGTGCTGTCTTTGAGTTATTTCCCTTCGATCGTCATTTTTACAGCAGTTAGTGCTTGTCCAGAATATAACTTTGTCATCTCAAGTCAGAACGACTTCAAACTTGGTATGCATGTTTGTTGCAATATTACGGAGTACAGTGCGCAAGAACAATAACTCTACCTAGCACGGATTTTGAGTAATTCCACTTTGATCTTCATTTTTACAGTATTTCTTGCTTGTCCGGAACGGAACTTTGTCACCTCAGGTCAAATTGACTTGAGACTTGGTAAACAGGTTTGTTGCAGTTACGAAAAGTGCAATGCACTGGAGCCGTAATCTTACCTAATGCCCTTTTGGAATTATTCCCTATTCATTATTCTTTTTTACAGCTTTTCATGCTTCTCTACAATATAACTTTGTCTTTTCATGTTGGAATGACCTGAAACTTTATATGCATGTTTCCTTAACATTAGAGGAGACATTTATGCCTATTTCAATCACTTACATGATTTCTGCTGCACTACTATTTTCCTCTACCTGCCCTTTACGATTATTATCCCCCCTCGACAACTGGCGGTGGGACGGGCGTATCTTGTGACAATTTGCCGCTCTTGTTCGTTAAATGTCATGTCATGGAAAAAGGGGGCTCCACAAATATTTTCATTATGGACCAATATCTCTTTCACTACAGGACAAAATGTAATTAAACTTCATCTTCATTAAGCCACAGACAATAGTTATTTAATTTTATTTCATGAAATGCCATGTCATGAAAAAAGGGGGCTAAATGTATAATTTCATTATGGACCAATAACAGTTAGTTCGCCCATTCGTCCGCCTGGACAGATATCTTCTAAAGTCCTTGATGAACATTTATGAAACTTCATGCATGTCTTCCTTAGGATAGTCCGTTGATACAATTTTCTTTTATATATAATGATGTGTCATGGAAAAAGGGGGCTTGATGTATATTTTCATCATTTGTTTTCATTTAATGAAATGCCATGTTATGGTAAAAGGGGACTTAATGTATAATCTCATTATGGACCACTTATACATATATATATTTCATTTAATGAAATGCTGTGCCATGGAAAAAGGGGGCTTAATGTGTAATTTTATCATGGACCATTAACAAAAAGGCCACATGTTCATGCAACACACAATACCTCTAATATGTTTGTATCAAAAAAGTCTTTTTCGGCGGGGGATATCATTTCAACGAAATTGCTTGTAGTCTACTTTTTTTTATATATTTTGATTCATCTTTTAAATGTTTCTTTCAAACTTTTTAAGTATTATTGACATCTTTATTGACCTCGTGATTGTGTGGTAACGGGTTAACCTTAAATCAATTTTCCCTACACACTCTTTTAACCCTTTACCCTATGAGAAATTTCTGGACTTGTCAGAATTGAAAACATTTGCAGATGATAAATTAAAATCTTAATTGATAATAAGAATTTCGAGGGATGTGTGCCAAACTATTCCATCTGTGTTTTGGAAAATTTTACAGGTATGGGAAAACAAACTTTTTATTTCTCTGAAAAGAATTGTTAGTTCATCTTCTTTAGATAAGTTGTGTTGAATTGAGTGAATGAATTCAACACAACGAATCTAAAAAAGATGATCTAACAATGTTTTTCAGGGAAATGAGAAGTTTTCCCCTCTCACCTTTAAAACTTTTCAAAATGTAGAATAGTTTCGCATTCCTCCGGCCTCGAAATGTGGTTCAATTGATGTGATTTGTATACAAACATGTAGAAAACATTGTGGGAAAAGGAGAAAAACGCTGTTTACCAGCCTTTTCTCCTCTTCCCCAATGTATTTCAAAGCTCATTTCCTTACGGCCGCCGAACCCCGGAAGCTCAGTTGGTAGCATACAGGACATGAGAGCAAAGGGTCTCTGGTTTGATCCCCGGCTCAGCCAATTTATTTTAGAGGACTGATGATAGTTATTGCAACAGGATTCATTCCTCTGTCTCCGCTGACCATTGTTTTGGCGATGGTTATATGGGAAAGCAGCCAGTGGCTTGGAAAGAATTATTGTGCGGAGTACTGGTAAATAAAACTCCAGGAAAGCATGTATAGGTGCACTGGCCGCCGTGATATAACTGAAATAATGTTGAAAATGGCGTTAAACTCCATACAATCAATAAATTCTTACGTTTAAACCCGTGACTGTGTATTGTTTAGTAACCCATGTCACCCCTTATGATGAACCTAAGCTCCAGTCCTGATGAACTATTAATTTTAATATTTTATTGTGCATACAATTTATTGACGTTTTGTAAAGAGTTCATCTTAACCGTGTTTCAGCATGTCCTATGTTACTACCGGTCGCATAAGATGCTATGGCATGCTGACACATGGAATCCTGTTTCGTGTACATCTAAAAATACTGATCATAATATGTGTACGCTTTTGTTTGCATGGAGATAAAGATGCAGAAGATAATGATAATGAGAAGGAGGGGGTGAGATGGGAGTTCCATTTCTTGTAGAAATAGTGATCGATATATTTTCATATCTCTTGAATTAATAAAAGCCCAAGTTCCACTGTTTCGCATAGCCTTTTCTTTGCGACAAACATTTTAAGGGAAGTAACTCTATTGCTCTTAGACCTTTAATGAATTATCCCATATCATAGCTTGATTGGTTACCTCCCCTGATACGGTAGTGTCTACCAGCTTAGATTCCAAGGCCTGTGTTCCAGAGACCTTTATTTTTTCCTTTGCTATCATTCGGACGTTAACTTTGTCAAAAATGACGAAAGCGATAACTGCCAAAGATGAGCAGCAGACCTCGATTCTGAGGAGAGCATGGTACGAGGTAATAATACTTAGCGCCTGGACCCAGGCTAGATCTAAACTAGATTTCTATTTTGTGACTTGCCTTTGCTTGCCATGATATGTTTCATACGTGAAAAAGACATCTGAAAATGACGTGTACAAAACAGTCTCTGATTTAAGATAAGGACTTGTTATCAGGGATCGTATATAGATATAAGATCCCTGTTGTTATTCACCTGCAGACGACTTTCCTCGTCCTGTGGCAGACTGGATCTGTCATTGAAAACAGTGTGCCAAAGGGCAAAAATGCTCGCAAAGAGGAATTTATCCATTCGTACAATATTCCAACATATTTTCATGAAACAATACCTAGACCTAATTAATGTAGTTTTGAGTAAAAAAAATCAAAATCGTCCGCTTTTTTTTTATTTGTCAGCGTCCGTATATTAACTGTCTTTGAATAAATAGATTTGAAAAACGTGAATTTAAGACAATGACAGATATACAACGAATAAATCGCACAATGAAAGCTTTTGTGATAGGAGAAATTGCCTGTAACATAACCTTTTAAATTGGGCAAGAACGCGTAACTAGGTCTACTGTCTAAAAATTTATTTCGTTAAATTTATCGACTCGTGATTCTATAATTTGAACCAACCAACCACTGAACACAGCGCATTCCATTTTCAGTTCGGTTATAACTTCAACGGAGAAAAATGCCCACAATGTTTATTTGCTATTTCTGCTCTATTCCCTGTGAATATTTCCGTTTCTTTCTATTAGGGAAGTAATCAAGGGACATAGAGTGTAAGTACAGATAGCAATTTTTGTAATTTTCTTCGAACGTGATTTTTAAAGGGGACAATGCTACTCCAGCGTCTTCTCGAATCTTCAGGGAGAACGAAAAATGGCGGCAAATTTGTTGCAGTCGCACTCAATCGATCAAATATGAATGTCGCTGAAAACGAATTTTGGTTATTTGTCATCACGACAAACTAATAGTGCTATCATATTTTTGCCTTTTCCCTGATTTTAGCCATAACTCGTGCTTTGATAAATGTTCATTCTGCTTAAATGGAACGAAAGCAAAGTACGTTTCTAAATATAGAAATAAGAAAATTCCAAAACGTCATCAAAAAAGTGGTCTGATGTAAAGGTGTGACGAAATGCTGGGCACTCGAGTCCTCCGGCATGCGATTATAAGAAGTATCATGTTGTTTGTTCTTTATGATTATTATTTTTTTGTTTTGTTTTCATAAAGCAATTTTTAGTTTCAACAGATAATTTTTCTAGTTTCTAACTAAGGATTCGGGGTAGAGAGAGAAGAGTCCAGTATTAATTGCGACACTCAAAGGCAGCATATATAACTTTGTTGGAGTGAAAAGTGTCAAAAGTATTAAAAGAAATCCTTAACCTGTTCTCTAAAATTTTGATCTTGTCAATATTGAAAGCATTTGCAGGTGACAAATGTGGCTCTAGAGATGAAATTCGTCCATGAAGTGGTAGACTAGAATGTTTAGGGGAAAAAGAGAATGTACCCTTGACACTGGTGATGTGTGTTGAAAATGAGTTTGTAAGTTCATCGACTTGCCTATATAAACCTCATTTTCCTGCAATTTTTGCAGATGATAATATTATTGATAATGGTATGACATCATTAGCCTCGATATCGACACAGTATAGCATGACTTACAAAAAAACCCAAAATGGTCGCAAACTTCCATACATCTTGATTTTAGATGACTATACTTTCTGTATACCGTGTGGAAGTTTTGTTTGGTGAAATAGTATGGTAAAAGTAGCATTACTTGTACAGAAAAGAAGTCCATTTCAATATTCATCACAATGAATATAGGAACAACTCGCTACATTTGCCATCATAATTACCTTATCTCGGTTAAAGCTCGCTAATGCAGACAAATTTAGTTCATACTATATAAAAGTATGATGTTATGATAAGTGTGATAAGGTGTTACAATGTGATCTGTTTAAGATCCAGTTGCTGGCAAAAAAAAGTAAAACCAGAACAGGTTATCAACTTTCGTTCCATTTTGAAATACATTTTTCTGCCAGCAGCTATAACTTTGACAGACTTGCTTTTACAAATTGTTACTCACAATAATATCCATACCTTTAAATGGTATGATTTAGATATGTCTTCAATTTGATCCCTGTTTTGTTTACATTTAGCAGCTTAGGCCTGTAGGAAACCTGATTGCTCTTTAACACTACAAAAAAGTCCTGATAAAATTTCTTAAAAATTCATACAGTAGAATAGATTCCTTGGAACATAGAATCAAGTCGTCTCTGGAAAAGTACATGTAGATCTAGTGTTAAAGATTTTGTTGTGATTAGTAATTGAGATGTATTTGTTTTGAAAGTCTTGAAATTTTTACAAAATTAGCCTGGGGCTGTTGAACTATGAATATGAAAGGTTCAAATATGTTTTGGATGATCCTTAACCCCTATAAAAAATCTGATGTTTTCATTATCCCGAGGAACAAGCTTTTTGGAAACATTTTTTGGAGAGAGACAAGGAAAAAATGCTGTAAATGCAGCATTTTCTTTTTTCCACAGTGTTTTCTTACTTTACATTTTCAAACATAATTTTCCCCATTTGAGTCATATTTAATTAACTCTTTACCAAATGGGGGACCTGCGTGGCAAAGTGTGGGACTCGTAACACGGAGGTCCCACATTCGAGCCCCACCTGATCTGCTGGGCTTTTTATGGGAGTGTCCTGGTGAAACCATTGAAATACATGAATATGTGAGCTGTCGCAGTGATAGGACAAATAATGTTGAAAGAGGCGTAACACACCATTCAATCAATCAGTCTTTACCAAAGGCAAACAACAAAATCTATGACTGGTCCAAAGCATTTGCAGAGGACAAAATATATTTGACTCAAAATTTGGAATTTGGGTCTGAAAGAAAAAAAAAACATTGTAGGGAAAGGAGATATTTTATACTCCTTTTCATTCTCTTGGACACTGAAAGGCTTTGAAGGAAAAGAATTACCCAAGCATGAAATAAAGAAAATAGTATGCCAATGGAAGGAATTGACCTGGAGCAATAAAAACTGAATGTCCTCACTGTGGCGTTAAGTTTCCTCCCCATGAAGGTTTAAAAAACTGCCTTAGTTTGGAGCAGGGTTTCAATAAAAAACAGGAAATTCCATGCTTCATTTTCTGTTTTCAGTAAGTTTTACAACATGATGAGCCACCAGGTCTTATGCAGGATGACTTGATTGGCTTGGTAAATTAACAGATCGAAAAAAAAAATCCAATTAAATTTCTACTAGTTACTTTCACTAGCCAATCAAATCATGAAAACAGATCTTCATTCATCAATGTTTCATCAACAGGAAGTCATGAGGAAGGGGATTCATGAGGAAATGCAAAAGTATAATGGCTAATTTAATGCACATGGTTTTGCCATATTTAGTTCAAACTCGAAATGAATAAATAATACATGTACTCAAATACCAGTGGGATTTATATGAAAGCATTTAATTCATAGATCCATGCACATGTTTTCTTTCGTTTATTTCCTTTTTTTTTCTATTATTTTTTAACGGGTAAACAGGCTATTTTTCTTTCTTTGTTTATTTGAAATCATATTTAACATTTTACCAATACCATTCAAAATACTCATGTAGATTATTGTTGAATTGATAATGCTTGTATGGTTTAACCCTTATTCTGCTAAAGAACTAAAATGATATTGCTATTTTAAAGCCATGTTTTCGAGGAAGAATAACTCCTTATCGGACAGTGTAGATCCAAGATCAGACTGCACATTCTGTGCAGTCTGATCTTGACCTACATTGTCTGCAACAGGTTAGTGAGTCACCCTTAGCAGCCTAAGAGTTAAGTCTTTCCCTCTTAAAATAACTTCAACTATGTATGGAATTACACAACTGAAGAAAGTCCACTATTATTTCATATTCATTGCTTAACCCTTTACCACACAATCCTAAGAAGAGGGCCTTTGAAAACATTAAGGTGAATGGAGAAAATGCTGATAACCAGCATTTACTCCTTTTACCACTGTTTTCTAGCTATCAAAGGCAGAAAGCATCACTTGATCTAGATTTATTTTGTTGTCTGCAAATACTTTTAATTTGGTAGAGACCAAAATTTTGTTATTTGGTAAAGTGTTAAGATAAATGTTCATTCCAAAATCAAAAATTGAAATGTTTTGTATGAAAAGATAATGAAAACTTGAAGGAAAACAAGATACAAAGCAGTTCAAATTATCTGACTTAAGCTCAGGCATGTTTACAATTCCCCTCTCTGGTGCCCCAAAATGTGTGACTATGTATCCTGTGTCAGCTGGTGTGTATAGATTTTCTACACAAAGGCAAGGGAAGTAATCATGATGCTCTTTGTGTTTATCAGACCTTCAGGGTGTATGGGAAACTCTGAGGTGACGCGGTCACACTGTATTAACCATACAGAGGTGACTGAATAAAGTATGAAAAGGTTGATTCAGTAATACCCTTATAGGCATGATACAGTAATTTTTTTTTGTATGTTGAGTTACGGTCTTTTTTTCCTACTTTTGAAGATTTAATTTTTTTTTTTACATAGAACACCTTTTGATGTTTTAATGATTCTATAACTTCCCTGGAGGAAAGACTGAAAAATTACCAAACACTGATGTTGTAAATTTTTGTTAGAAAGGGAATTCAACAAAGTTTAGGGGCAACAAAAGTTTCCTGTAGAAATTGTTTTTCATCCATTTTTCTGATGAAAATTCCTGTATTATAAATTTTGTTAAATATATTTTCTTTCATTTCAGATCTTGGAATTGTAACAAACAACTGACAAAAAGGACATTGGATGCTAGACTTTATTATATTCTGTGGATTAGAATACCATATAAATACAAATTACTGGACTGAAACAAGAGCATTTTCAGGTCTGTATGCTATGCAAAGTGTTGTCTTCCTTACCCTTTTCTCTCTATCAGAAGTAGAATCCTACACTTCATGAAATTTAAAGCATAAATTTGCAAATCAAATAAAACTCTAATGACGAGATTTGTCTAAGAAAAGGTAGAAACCAATGACGGAAAAGGAGAAATTGCAGGGTACCAGTATATACTCTTTTTGCCTCAGGGTTGTTTAGACAGGATTGGTTAGTATACCGTTAAACAAGCAATCCTATGTTTCACAACCTACAGGGAGACAGCCTTTGAAAACATGGTGGAAAAAGGAGAAAATGCTGGTAACCTAGCATTTTTATCTCTTCCTGTAATGTTTTCAAAAGCCCTGTTCCTCAAGGTTGTTAAAGCCATGTTTGTCTGGTACAGGATATTTAACTTTTTACCAAATGACAAAATTTCAGACTGGTCCAAATTGAAAGCACTTGCAGACGACAAAATAAACGTAACTCAAAAACTGAAATTTGTTTCCAGCAGGGTAGAAAACATTGTGGGAAAAGGAGAAAATGCTGGTAACCAGCATTTTCTCCTTTTCCCACACTGTTTCAAAAGGCTTCTATCTCGGGTTTATAAAAAGCAGGGATTGTTTGGTAAAGGGTTAACTCTTTACCAAACCGCAAAGTTTTAGACTGGTCCAGATTGAGAGCATTTGCAGACGACAAAATAAACATGACTCAGAAATTGAAACTTGACTTTAGAAGAGTAGAAAACATTGTGGGAAAAGGAGAAAATGCTAGTTACCAGCATTTTCTCCTTTTCTCACATTGTTTTCAGAAGGCTTCATCCTCTGGGTCGTAAAAACCAGGGATTGTTTGGTAAAGGGTTAATTGTTGTTGTCTCCTATTGCTGTTAAATTTGACAGGTATAAAAATTTTGGCTTTGACTTGGGTCAAAGGTTAGCCACACCGTGCCAGGTCAATTCTTAGAGTCTATACAGACTTTATATTTTAACCTTCTGCTAAATTTTTTTATTTTGGTCATGTTGTGTACCTTTTTAAAAACGGTTGCTTCTGGTAAAGATTGTGACAGAAAAATAAAGATCCACCAAACAATAAAAATATGAACAAATTTAAAAGACTTGTAAATGACAAATTGGAAATGTTTCAAATAATGGAAATTGTCTTTGAAAGGATAGAAAGCTGTGGGAAAAGGAGAAAATGGTTGTAACCAACATTTTCTGCTTTTCCCATATTTTCAAAAACCCTCTCACTCAAGGTCATTAACTCTTTACCAAACGACAAAAATTTAGACTGGTCCAAATTGAAAGGATTTGCAGACGACAAATAAAATGTAACTGAAATGATGATTTTTGTTTTGGATGGGGAAGAAAACATTGTGGGAAAAAGAGAAAATGCTGGTTACCAGCATTTTCTCCTTTTCCCACAATGTTTTCAAAAGCCTTCTCCTACCGGGTCGTTAAAACTCGGGATTGTGTGGTAATGGGTTAAAATTTGTGATTGGTATTACAGGTAAAGGGTTAATTGAAGATAATATTGCATTGTTATACCATTCAGACCTAACCATTTTCAGTGATGTTTTTCAAGATTGTGTGAAACTGAATCTTTCATCAAAGGACAGTCTTCTTTTAGACAGGTTCATTGTCAAGACATGATTTGGAGACATCAAACTATGTGTTTCTCAAATGATAAGATTTGTCATTGAAAGAGTAGAAAACAATGTGGGAAGAGGAGAAAATGCTGGATGATTTTCTCTGGTGGTAGATATTTAGTGAGTCAGTAACTGAGATAATAAGCTGTCTTGGCTCTTTATTAAGTGTGTATTGCAAGAATAACACACATGAGGAAAAAGAATAGAAAATTATAGACAAAACTCAAGTAGGTATATCAGATTTGTGAAAAAGCACAGTGAAGCAGTCATTATGCAGCAATGGAATTTACATCATGACAGGTAGAGCACAAAATAAACCAAACCCACATTTTCAGTCCAGAACTGAGACCCAAATAATTACAATGTCAAGATGGCTTTTGTCTAGAATATCTTTGCATCTTGGATAGTATAGGTCAAAGATCAGACTGCACAGATTGTGCCGTCTGATCTTGATCTGCACTGGCAACAAAGGCAATTTTAGTTGTGACAGGTTCTGTAAAGGTTACTTTGTTACAACATGAAATAAGGTTGTCTGACATATTAGTCAAAATGAACATACAAGGAGGAAGAATTGGATTGAAGGAAATTGGTGCTTCATTTGTAGGCGTTTTTATCAACAGACAGGAAAAAAATGTATTGATCTCTGTGGAAACTCTTTGTATTGCCCAAAATGATATGTAATTGTTTGATAATTTATTGAAACTACAAATATGCAGTAATAATGTGTCTGGTGATCTCTAAGTGTTAAATAAATAAATTTGATATGTTGTCTGCAAACACATTCATTTAGACATGTTTTAACCCTTTACCATACAATCCCGAGTTTTAACGACCCAGATGAAGAAGTGTTTTGAAAACATTGTGGGAAAAGGAGAAAATGCTTCTAACCAAAATGTTTTCTTATCTTTCAAAGACAATTTCTTCAATTTGATCCACATCTAGTTTGTCGTCTGCAACAGCTTTGGATTTGGACAGTCTAAAATTCTGTTTTTCTTCTAAAATTTTCTCGCCAAAATATTTTGATGTAATGGAGAGTGGATACCTAAGATCACACAATTTGTACACAATTTGTACATGCTGATTTTGATCTACACAATATGCAAAAACATCTGAAGGTGTTAATGAAGCTTTCTGGTGATATCAGATAAAGTGTGAATGGGTTCAAGTTCTTAAAATTTACTATTTTCCAAACGACAAGACTTTATAATTGTTTGAATTGTAAACATAGGTAGATGACAAATGGAATATATTGTACAAATGAAAACCCTCTTTGGAAGGGAAATAATGTACAAAAAGGAGAATGTGCAGGTCACCAGCATTTTTTCTATTTTCTTCAAATACTTATAAAGCTTCTCTAAGAGTTGTTAAACACTGGATCATTCTGTAATGGGTTGAAGGTACACAGAAGAATTCTCATAATGTTGAACCCATCACTTAGCCATCCAGTTTTGTTAACTCTTTATCAGACAACAAAATTTTAGCCTTGCCCAAACTGAAAGCAATTGCAGAGGACAATTTCATTGTGTCTCAAATTGTGCAATTTTTCTTTGATAAAGTAGAAAACATTGTGGGAAAAGGAGAAAATGCTGGTTACCAGCATTTTCTCCTTTTCCCACAATGTTTTCAAAGGGCTTCTATCTCAGGGTCGTTAAAAGCCTGCATTGTGCAGTAAAGGGTTAACTTCTTTTTGAAGAAAGCTATGCAGAAATTGGAGAGATTGCTTGTTTCAAACAGTTTGTCCCCATACCAGATTTATTCCATGTTGTTTTAATCCTGTCTTTATTTTTCACCTGAAACTGTTTTAACCTGATTTGTAAAGCCAGTGTCTGTATGGAAAACAATTAATTGTTTACCAGACAGCAAAATTTTGGACTTCTAAATTAAAAGCTTTCACAGAAGATAAAAAGTGTCTCGAACAATTAGATTTGTCTTCCAAAGAACTTGAAAACATATTGGGGGAAAAAAAGAGAAAATGTTGGTCATCAGCAATTTCTTCTTTTCCCATAATGTTTTCAAAAGCCAACTTTTTTAGGGGCACTTGAAAAATAAGATTGTTTGGTAAAGGCTTAAAAGTTATGGTCTTACCTGATAAAGAACTTATTTGTTTGAAGGAAGACCACTTCTAAAACTGTTGAGCGTAAAGGATTTTTCTGCTGACCTAAATAAATAAATTCTCCACAATTGCCACAATGTTTTTATTTTGTGTTAATGTAAAATACAATATTTGTGCTGATAAACTTTTTTTTTTTAAGGATGCTAATTGCTTTGATGGAAATTTCCGACAGGAGATAAAGAGTTAAGAAGGAAGTTGTATTGAAAAGGCATTATACCTGTATTAATTCGGGCTGTTTCAAAGGAGAAAAAAAGTGGCATTTCTTGGTGTTACTCCATAAGTGATACTATCAATACATCAAGGTTTGGAAGTTAACAATATTTGTTGAAAATACAGTAGTATATTATGAGGTATTTTTCCTACATTTTTTATGTGAAGACTATAATTTTGAACTTATCTATTTACTGTATCAGATGACAAAATCAAAGATTTGTCCATACTGAAAGCATTATGCACATTTTGTGTAGTCTTATCTTGATCAGTACTGTCCATAAAAGCTTTTTACGTTGCCATTGGCAGCCAGAGTTAATTTGTGTATTTACAATTACTGCAAGTGAATGCTTAGTGTCAAGTAAACAAAATGGACAAGTCTCAGCTTGGAAAACAGACTTTGGACTGTTATATCTTTCCTTGATGCTTGTCATTTTGTAAAATTTGTAATCGCTTTTGACATGTCCAAATATAGTCTGTACAGTCATGGGTTATGTCAATCATGAAATAAGACTCAAATAGTGTAAACATTGTGGTTGCTTGAGTCCAGAATTTCACAGTCAAACAGACAGTGTAGATAAAGAATCAGGCTGCATATTTTGTGCCATTTGACCTTAATCTTTACAAAGGCAACAATAGGTGTTAAAGGCACTTAAAGGCTTAAATGTCTCTACCACTGAACAAAACTTTAGGCTTTTCTGATTTCAAGACATTTGCAGACAACAAATCAGCTTAAGTGATGAAACTTGCCTTCAACTGAGTAGAAAATTTTGTCGGGAAAGAAGATAAAAGCTAGTTACCAGCAGTTGTCCTTTTCCTGCAATGTTTTCAGAAGCTTTGTTTTTAAGGGTCCTTAAAACTTGAAGATTGTACGGTTAAGGATTATAGTGAAGCAAAATTGTTTGCTAATGACAATAATTTGACAGTAATAATGGCTACTCTAACCTTTTATCCCTTTACCAAACAGTTCTGGGTCTAAATAAATCCTGAGGAAGAAGGCTTTTGAAAACAAGGTGGGGAAAAAGAGAAAATTCTGGTAATCAGCATTTTCTTCCTTTCCAAAGGATTTTCTCTTTTACCCCATTTCACTTGAGCCACAATATCTTGGTTGACACAAGTATAGAATGTTGTTTAATTAATGGACTGTAGTAAAGGGTTAACGTAATGTTTACGAGATAGACATAATACAATGTGTATATAGAATTAGCATTTTCTCCCAGTACCCATAATATTGTCATCTTCCCGCTTTTTCTTCTACCAATTCTATTGTCTGGATTTCTTGGGTAAAGTGTAACTAGATGAAAAGAACATACATGGTAATTATATTTGATGAGGTAAACAGAGAATCAAAACATCTGTTACAGTTTTGTCTCACAAATTACAGATGTAGTGTTCCCTGTTTAACCCTTTATCAGAAGACAAAGCCAAGCCCTACAGTTCATTCAGTAACATAAGGGCTTGAAGGAAGAAGGGGCAGCTGGCTAGATTCCCAAACTCAGCCAATAATTTTTCTGAGGATTATGAGTGATTGCGACCAAACTTTTTCCTCTCTGTTTATTAACATTGTTTCATTGATGATTATATAGGATTTTTATTAACATTGTTTCAGTGATGATATTATAGGATTGCAGCCAGTGGCTTGGACAGAAAATTGTGCGAAGTACTTGTTAACCCTTTACCACACAATGACGCCTTTTAACGCCCCTGAAGAAGAGGCCTTTTGAAAACATTGTGGGAAAAGGAGAAAATGCTGGTAACCAGCATTTTCTCCTTTTCCCACAATGTTTTCTACCCTATCAAAGAAAAGTTGGGACAATTGAGCCACTATGAAATTGTCTTCTGCAAATGCTTTCAATTTGGATAGGTGTTAAATTTTGCCGTGTGGTAAAGGGTTAAAGAAATTAGGCCTGAAAAAAAAATATGTGTTTCAGGTGACCCTTGAAAAAAGTACAGGGTTGGTCGGGCGGAAACCTTTTTTCTTTTCAGATTAGTATCAAAGAATTCCAGCCATTTTCTCCTCTGTTACAAATATATCATGTATGACAACTGCAAAACGACCATAAATTTTAGAGTCATTCCTGTCAAAGCAAAAAACATTGGATGATAATGTTTACAAATTCCATGTGATGTCTAGAAATATTTACCTTGTCTTCTTTTTCTTGTCGCGTTATTTTGACTGCAATGTACTTCCCTGATGGTGGCTATTACAACAGCCAAATACTGCACATTGGCAAAGTATTAGAATAGGATCCAAGCTTGTAAATGTCCCGAAATGGGGACAGTTTTTCTTTCACATTGACTGAGAGAATGGCGGTCGTCATTTTTAGCTCCACTGGCCGAAGGCCAGCGGGCTTATGTCATGGCCTGTTGTCCGTCGTGCGTCCGTCCGTCCGTCCGTGCGTCCGTCCGTCCGTGCGTTAACTTTTTTTTAAAACATCTTCTTCTCTGAAACTACCCATCCAATTTTGATGAAACTTCACAGAAATGATCCTGCCATGGTCCTCTTCAGAATTTCTTGAAAGAATTTAATTCCTTCAAAAACTCTGGTTGCCATGGCAACAAAACTGAAAAATTTTGAAAATCTTTGAAAATCTTCTTGTCTGAA
The DNA here is from genome assembly GCA_946811185.2 of Hippopus hippopus. Taxonomy (NCBI): domain Eukaryota; kingdom Metazoa; phylum Mollusca; class Bivalvia; order Cardiida; family Cardiidae; genus Hippopus; species Hippopus hippopus. The sequence continues at coordinate 39,198,124 of OX328106.1, forward strand.
ACCGTAAGGCCAAGGGCTACCAAATTTGGCATGTAGCTTTATCTAGTGGACCTCTACTAAGTTTCTTCAGTTTATAGCCCTGGGGTCAAAATTGGCCCCGCCCCAGGGGTTACAAGTTATACATGGGCTTATTTAGGGAGAACTTTAAAATTCCTCTTCTACCTAGCCATAGGGCCTAGAGCTACCAAATTTGGCATGTAGCTTTATCTAGTGGACCTCTGCCAAGATTGTTCAAATTATAGCCCTGGGGTCAAATTAGGCCCTGCCTGGGGGTAACAAGTTTTACTTGGGCTTATATAACAAGTTTTACATGGGCTTATATAGGGAGAACTTTAAAATTCTTCTTTGACCTAGCCATGGGGCCTAGGGCGACCAAATTTGGCATGTAGCTTTATCTAGTGGACCTGTACCAAGGGTGTCCAAATTATAGCCGAGGGTCAAATTTGACTTCGCTCCGGGGGGTAACATGTTTTACATGGGCGGGCTTATATAGGAAAATCTTTCGCATCTAGCTATAAGGGCTAGGGCTATCAAATTTTGCATTTAGCTTTATCTAGGGGGTCTCTATCAAGGGTGCCCAAATTATATCCCAGGGGGTCAAATGTAGCCCCACCCCAGGGGGTCACAAGTTCTACATGGTCTTATATAAGGAAACTTTAATAATCTACTTGTACATAGCCATATTTAGGCCTAGGGCTACCAAATTTTGCATGTAACTTTATATAATGGGCCTCTACCAAGAGGGCCCAAATTTTAACTTTGGGGGTCAAGTTTGACTCCACACCAGGGGTCACAAGTTTTACATTGGCTTTTATAGTGAAAACTTGATAAACCTGTGTCATGGATCACATATTTTACAGGGCCTTTTATTCAGCAAACTTGTTTTACATGACTTTTTATTGGGCAAGATTAAAAAATCTTTTTGTTTATAACCACACATTCTAGTTTCATATTGTAGGTCTGGGGTCAAAATTGCCTTCATTCCAGGGATCGCAAGTTTAACATGGGCTTCAAAATATTGTCACTTCAATTTAAACATTAATCAAGGGAAATGGCTTACAACATGTCCTTTTCTCAGGATGTTTTTTTGAAAGCCTTCTCTTTCAGGGTCATTAACACTCTGATTTGTGTGGTAAAGGGTTAAAAAGCCAGTGGAGCGATACAGGGCCATCTTGGCCCTCTTGTTGAGGAAGTCATCAATCACACAAATGCTGATTTTAAGCATCTGAAAGATGGGTCAGCCCAAAATACACATTGGAAATTTTTGACAAAATGCATGTCTTCAATTGACGGTAGAACGAAAAATTTCCAATGCTATCTTAGGCCTACTGTCTGAAAGACATTGGGAGCATATACACTATTTTCCTACATGGATCAAAAGGGCTCGGGATGAAGCACATAGCGCGACTTCAGCAAAAATGGAAAACAGGTTAGCAGCTATTGTGTAGGGTCGGTTGAGTCACCTGAAATACAGGTTTTTTTTTTTTTTCTGGCCTAAGAGGAAAAGCATGGATAGTTGCACTTGCTGCTGCGGTGTAACTGAAGTAATGTCAAAATGGGCATTCAACACATATACAAACAAAACCAGCTGACAAAATTTAGGATTTGCTTACAGTATATTAAGAGCACTTGCAGACAATTTACAAGTGGTTTGAATAATAGGGTTTATACAGTCATAAAAGCATTGAAAACATTTTCGGAAAAGTATTTAGGTATTTCAGGATTTTCCCACAATGTGTTCAAATTGCCAGCTTTGTCAAATTGTTTAACTCTTTACCAAAGCCTGAAAGGACTTTTTAGATTGTCCAAATTCAAAGAGTTTGCAGGCAATTATTCAGTTCTCACTGTAATGACTGAATTCGTCTTTGAAAGTATTGAAAACATAGTGGTAAAAGGACAAAATGGTGATTATCAGCATTGGGGTTTTCCCCGGACTTTTCATTTGACCCCAGGGTTTTCCCTCGGTTTTAAAAATTGGGGGTCATTGTGACTCCCTTCCTAATTAGTTGAGCCATTTATTCAACTTAGGGGGTCAAAATAAATTGATCTCTTCATCATCAAGCATGATTTACAATGCATTTCACCTTTAAACTCCAAGAAAGAAAAGCTGTAAGTCATTTCTAACGAAAAGGTCGATTTCACTTGGTGACAGACGAAACATTCTCCTCTGAATCGCTGCTTGACATGGCTTGATTGACAATTGTAGGAAGCAGACGATAGAAGATTGTTACAGTTTTCTTCATCGTTACATTATTTTCCGCGAACAGCACAGACTGATAATGTGTACTTTTATATACTGAAAGTAGTGTAAAATAAGTAGTGAAATACAGAGAACCCAACCAAGACTTTGACTGGGCCCATATTTAGGACACATGTCCAATATACTTTACGGCAATAATGCGTAAACCAGTCTGATTTTATAAATAAACTACCGGAAAACCACTTTTATCTAAAATAAACCCTGTAGTTAAAAAAAGAATGGTGTTCCTCTGATATTGAAGCAAGAACAGACTTGGATTTATGACGCTTTATTCAATTTTGTAGATGATTTAGATTTTGGAAAGTTGCGTCACTGATGACGCACTGTCATTTATTTTTGGGGTCATTTGAATTCAAATTGCATCTATGACACAGGATTTGTGCGTCATGGAAAGCCCTGGACCCCCTTCAAATAAATTTAGGTTGGCACACATCTTGATTTTCGGGGACGCAGTGCTCATGGTGAGCTATTGTGATCGTGCTGTGTCCGTCGTGCGTCGTAAATTTTTACCTTGTGTACACTCTAGAGGCCATATTTTCAGTCCGATACTTGTGAAACTTAGTCAGAATGTTTGTCTTGATGATGTCTTGGACGAGTTTGAAAATGGGTCATGTCGGGTCAAAAACTAGGTCACTAGGTCAAATCTAAGAAAAACCTTGTGTACGCTCTAGAGGCCACATTTTCGGTCCAATACTCATGAAACTTGGTCAGAATGTTTGCCTTGATGATACCTCAGAAGAGTTCGAAAACGGGTCATGTCTGGTAAAAAACTAGGTCATTAGGTCAGATCTTAGAAAAACCTTGTGTACGCTCTAGAGGCCACATTTTCTGTCCAATACTCCTGAAAGTTGGTCAGAATGTTTGTCTTGATGATATCTCTGACAAGTTCGAAAATGGGCCATGTTGGGTCAAAAACTAGGTCACCAGGTCAAATCTTAGAAAAACCTTGTGTACGCTATAGAGGCCATATTTTCAGTCCAATACTCCTGAAAGTTGGTCAGAATGTTTATCTTGATGATATCTCGGACGAGTTTGAAAATGGGCCATGTCGAGTCAAAAACTAGGTCACCAGGTCAAATCTTAGAAAAACCTTCTGTACGCTCTAGAGGCCACATTTTCAGTCCAATACTCTTGAAAGTTGGTTAGAATGTTTATTATGATGATAGCTTGGATGAATTTGAAAATGGGTCATGTCAGGTCAAAAACTAGGTCACCAGATCAAATCTTAGAAAAACCTTATGTAAGCTCTAGAGGCCACATTTTCAGTCCATTATCTTGAAATTCGATCAGAATGTTTGTCTTGATAATTTCTTAGACTAGTATGAAAATGGGTCATGTTGGACAAAAAACTAGGTCACAAGGTCAAATCTCGAAAAAACCTTTTGTACTATAATTACAGTCCAATATTCTTTAAACTTTTGTTAGAATGTTTGTCTTGATGATATCTTGCATGAGTTTGAAAATGGGTCACATGGAATAAAAACTAGGTCACCAAGTTTCATCCTTGAAAAACAGTGTGTACGCTCTAGAGGCCACATTTTCAGTCCAATAATCTTGAAATTTGCTTTAAATGTTTGTCTTGATAATATCTTAGACTAGTATGAATATGGGTCATGAATAAAAAACCAGGTCACTAGGTCAAATCTCGGAAAAACCTTTTATGCACCCTACAGGCCACAGTTTTCTCTCAAATACTCATGAAAGTTTGTCAGAATGTATGTCTGGATAATTTCTACATGTCAAGTAGGCTGCTGAGACAAATTCTAGAAAAAGCTTGTGTGCACTCTAGAGGCCATATTTGTAAGCCCAATACTAATGAGTGTTTGTCAGAGTGTTTGTCTTAGTATCTCTGAAGAGATTGGAAATGGGTCATGTTTGATCAAAAGGCTCAGGTGAGCGACTTCAGGGCCATCATGGCCCTCTTGTCCTTGTAAATTTACTTATTTGAAGTTGGTTATCTTTTGTCAAAGGTTTAACCCATTTTGCAAAATCTGTTATCTAGAGTCCTCAAATCAAGAATGTTCAGATACTGTGAACTTGTTAATCCTGAACTTTTTACCAGATTACAAAATTTTAGACTGATCCAAATTGAAGGTATTTGCAGATCTATGATCTAGATGTCCCAATTGATAAATTTATTAGATGTGGTGGGAAAGAAAGTGAAAAACAAAGAAAATGCTGGTTACCATGAGTCCTTAAATCTTAGGATTGTTTGGTAGAGGGCTAACTTTAGTTGTTTTTGAAGCCAGTATAGATCAAGATCAGACTGCACAAAAAAGTGGCCTAATTTTTAACTGACTTCATTGTTAGCTGTGTGAGACACTCTTGACAAAACTTTTAATTAATGCTGCTGTTAAATAAGAATTATAAGAAAATACTGCTGGGCTCTTGGGGTTTAAATTTCTAAATACATAATTATTGTGATAAAAATAGTAAAATAATTCGCCAAGAAGAAAATTGCTCTTTAACTTGTTTTATAGCCATTTATAGCCAAATGTGACTCAAGGAGATTATAATGGAAAAGATTATCAAGGTACATGTATATTGATGTGTTTACTGAATACACAATAATTTTTGTTTGGAGTAAAATGTTTAACCCTTTACTCCCAAAACAAATGTTAAAACATCCTTGTGAAAGAGGGATAACTGCTATCCACCAACTCTTTACCATACAATCCCTAGTTTTGACGACCCTTAGAAAGGAGGCTTTTGAAAACATTGTGGGCAAAAGGAGAAAATACTGGTAACCAGCATTTTCTGCTTTTTCTCACAATGTTTTCTACCCTATCAATGAGAAGTTCCACAATTTTAGTTAGCCACATTTAATTTTGCCTCTGTAACTATGTGCTTGGAGTTTGGACAGGTCTAAAATTTTGTCATGTGGTTAAGTGTTAAACCTTAAAGCACTATTCACAAATGGCATTGCCTTTTGGGCCAGTGTAGATAAAGATCAGACTGCTTTAAAAAAAAATTGGTTGTCAAATTTTTTATCTTCTGACACTGACTGCATTTCTGTAAGATAATAGATAAAAGCAGACTTGAAATTGCAAATATTAGGATCTATTTTCAAGGCTGAAAATATCTACTAGGATTATTCAGTGCTCGAAGGGTTGAATAAACTTAGTGAGAGAGCAAAAAAATTTTAACACATGACTTTAGAAATTTTATCTGTAGCCTTTCTGAGGATTTTCTTCTTTAGCCCCACTGTTTGAGGGTAAAGTTATGCGCCAAAATGTGATATGTATTTAGCTGGGTTGAAGTCTGTATTTAGCTGGGTTGAAGTCTGTATTTACATTAGGTTTATCTGTTTCCCACCAGGCTGTGGCAACTCTATTCTGTTCTATACAACTCTGCTATCAATAATTAGTTCAGGATCAATACCTTCAGGAGGCCTTCGGTGGGGAAAACTTGTTCAATGAGGGAGGCTTGAAAGTCGGCCCAAATTCACATACAAATATGCAAATTATACTCACAAGAAAATGTAAATATTGAAGTGAGCTGCAAGAAAGATGTTTTTCTTGTGTGAAATAGTTTTTCTTCTGTCACTTGTACTAGATTTTGGTCTTACAAGGTTTTTGGCAAAGTATAGTTACAAAGTTGGCTTACAATAGATCAAATATCTTAACCCTTTACCAAACAATCCCTGGTGTTTACGACCCTGAGATAGAAGCCTTTTGAAAACATTGTGGGAAAAGGAGAAAATGCTTTTTCTCCTTTTCCCACAATGTTTTCTACCCTGCTGGAAACAAATTTCAATTTTTGAGTTACGTTTATTTTGTCGTCTGCAAATGCTTTCAATTTGGACAAGTCTAAAATTTTGTCGTTTGGTAAAGAGTTAAACTAATTATTGGTCAAAATCTAGTTTAACTTATTACCAAACGACAAAATTATAGACTGGTCCAAAATGAAAGTATTTGCAGACGAGAAAATAAATGTTACTGAAAAATTGAAATTTGGTTTGGGAAGGGTAGAAAACATTGTTGGAAAAGGAGAAAATGCTGGTTACCAGCATTTTCTCCTTTTACCACAATGTTTTCAAAAGGCTTCTTTCTCGGGGTCGTTAAAAGTCGGGATTGTGTGGTAAAGAGTTAACTTTTTACCACACAACAGAATTCTAGACTTGTCGAAGTTGAAAGCTTTTGCAGACAATGAAGGATTGTTTTCAAAAGACCTCTTCGTTAACCCTGTACCACACAATGCCGACTTTTAACGCCCCTGGAAAAGAAGGCTTTTGAAAACACTGTGGGAAAAGGAGAAAATGCTGGTAACCAGCATTTTATCCTTTTCCCACAATGTTTTCTACTCTGTCAAAGAAACATTGCACCATTTGAGCCACCTTGAAATTGTTGTCTGCAAATGCTTTCAATTTGGACAAGGCTAAAATTTTGTCGTGTGGTAAAGGGTTAAGGTCCTTGAACTCCAGATTGTTTCATAAAGGGTTAACCCTTTATCACGCATTGACGAGTTTTGGTAATCCTGAGGAAGATGCCATTTGAAAACATTGTAGGAAAAGGAGAAAATGCTTGTAACTAGTGTTTTCTGCCCTTTCAAAGCCAAATTGCATGATTTGAAGAACATTTGTTGTTTGCAACTTCTTTCAGTTTGGACCAGTCTATAAAAGTTTGTTGTCTGGTATAGAGTTAACCATTTACCAAACGACAAAGTTTAAGTCTCATCGAAATTTACAGGTTTTGCAGACAATTCTCTGTGGTTCAAGGTGTGGAATTTGTTACTGAAAGGCTAGAAAACATGGGAAAAGGAGAAAATGCTTTCCCCACAATGTTTTCAAAAGGCAGGGTCGTCAAAACTCGGGACTGTGTGGTAAAGTGATAAATCACTTGTTAGTGTGGTTATCCAGTTGTAAAATTCATTAAGTGTGAGTTTTCAGCCTGGAAAAAAAATTCAGACATGTAACATTTTGAAGATGTTTTCAGCAGGAATATCATGGAACAACAGTGCATGAATATGTCAAGATTAGACTTCACATTCCGATCTTGATCTGTAGTGTCTACAACAATAACTAATGTGTTGCATAGCTTGTTAACCCTGTACCACTTGATGAAATTTCAGACACATACAAATTGGAAATAAATTGTCAGATGAAAAAGTTGGAGCTACCAAAGTGATGGTACTTGTCTTTGAAAGGGTAGAAAACATTGTGAGAAAAGGAGAAAATGCTGGTAACCAGCATTTTCTCCATTTTCTCACAAATGGTTTCAATAGTCTCCTCCTAACAGCATGGGATTGTTTGGTAAAGCTAAGGGCAAGTCCAACCTGTCTAAGTGATTTGATTATGATTCATATCACTCACATTGCTGTTAATATACAATTTTGTAAAATCACAGTGGGGACCAATATCATCAGACAGCCACTTGTCCAATGATGAGGCAAACATTGACTCCTTACCATTCAACCATGTGCTTGAACAACACTGAAGATGAAAGCTTTTGAAAACATTGTGGAAACAGGAAAAATGCAAGATGAAAGCTTTCGAAAACATTGTGATAATAGGAAAAATGCTGGTTAACATTTTCTCCTCTTCTCACAATGTTTCCACCCATTGTAAGACTAATCTGATTATGTGAGCAATATTGGATTTATCGTCTGCAAACATTCAGGCTGAACGATTGATTGATTGATTGTATGGTGTTTCACGCCGTTTACAACATTATTTCAGTTATATCGCGGCGGCCAGTGCACCTATCCATGCGTTCCTGGAGTCTCTTTTACCAGTACTTAACACAATTTTCTTTCCAAGCCACTGGCTGCTTTCCCACATAATCATCGTCGAAATAATGGTCAGCGGTGGGAGAGGAATGAATCCTGTCGCAGTGACTATCATCAATCCTCGGAAAGAAAATGGCCGAGCCAGGGGTCGTAGCCAGGGATCGAACCCTGGACCCCGTGTTCTCAAGTCCTGCACGCTACCGACTGAGCTACAGGGGCTTGGCTCAGGCTGAACGAATCTAATACTTTGTGGTTTGGAAAAAGGTTAACAAAATTTTAATATTCTAGAGTCCTCCAAATTTAAACCGCTTGCAGACCACAAATCAAAATGTAGTTAGAACAATGGGATTTGTAGTTAACCCTTTACCACACAATCCCGAGTTTTAACGACCCTGAGGAAGAAGCCTTTTGAAAACATTGTGGGAAAAGGAGAAAATGCTGGTAACCAGCATTTTCTCCTTTTCCCACAATGTTTTCTACCCTTTCAAAGACAAATTTCATTATATGTGAAACATTTAATTTTTCGTCTGCAAATGCTTCCAATTTGGACCAGTTTAAAGTCTTGTCGCTTGGTAAAGAGTGGAAAACATTATGGAGATTGGGGGTGCAAAGTTATTAATGGACAAGGTTGGACTGTTCTGGACCTTTTCATTTTGAAAAACTGCGTAAATATTGCTGTTTATCCCTTAACCAAACAATAAAGTGTTGGACTCTACCAAATTGAAAGTGTTTGCAGACGACAAATTAAATGAAGCTCAAATTATGATGTCTGTCTTTGATAGAGTAAAAAAGTAGAAAACATTGTGGGAAAAGGAAAAAATCCTGGTTACCAACAAAGTTTTCAAAGTCCTTGTTCTCGGCTGCTAAAACTCATGATTGTGTGATAAAAGGCTACAGGTAGTATTGGCCAGAATATTTAGCAAAGTAGCAGACAGTGTATAATCAAGATCAGGCTGCACATTCTGTGCTGTGTGATTGTGATTTACACTGTCCACTAAAGCTGCTTTAACTCCTTACCAAACGACAAACTTTTAGACAGGTCCAAATTGAAAGCATTTGCAGATGACAGATTCAGCTAAACCTATTATGATGGTTATTGTCACTGAAAGTGTAGAACACTGTGGGAATCGGAGGAAATGCTGGTTACCAGCATTTTCTCCTTTTCCCACAAGGTTTTCAAAGGGCTTTTACCTCATGGCCATTAAAACTCTGGATTGCGTGGTGATGAGTTAACCATGTCTAGCTAATGCCTCATGTCTTTTTCATTGCCTAGTATCGTTGTTTCATGAATCTATGTTAAAAATGACCTTTACCAAACAATCGCATGTTTTTATGAACACGAAGAAAGAGTGCTTTGAAAACATTAAGTGTTCCAGCTGGGGGGGGGGGGGGGGAGAGAAGGGCGCAGCACCGTGCCCCTTCTTCTAGACACCCTGCCCTTTTTCTGGACGCCCTACCCTGTCACTCATCCCCTCCAGGTAGCAAAGTGTGAAAAGATCAACCGTGACTGTATATTTCATGTCAGTATTTTTATTGGTCAAAGTACACCAGTGCTTGTAATAATAGAAGTAATTATTCATCATTGTTTTTCCTGTTTTATTAAACAGATTATAGTATCTTTGAGATAACTGTTCTTATTCAACAATATTGGAGGCTGTCTGCAAAGACTAAATCATCTTGTTTGGTTCATTATTTAACACGATTTATCTGATTTATCGTTCATGTCATAAAAAATATGTCCGGCAGATCATGCTGATTTTCCTGTATCGAGTTACATGTACCAAGTTGAATCTATGTGATTGGTAAAATTACCCTTTTTCGCATGAATGTGTTTCGTTCATAGGCAAAGTAATTTATTCTTACATTTACTTCATTACAAATTTTTGGCAGTGTCATTAGTAAAAAGTAGAAAGATTGTTTAAAAAGATAAAAGGCATAGGACTTACTAGAACATGAATATTGAAATTCCATTGTGGTTTCATAATTATGAAGAGAAATAATGGAAACTACCCGTGCCAACATGCCTTTTTTCCCTCATTGTTATGCAAATTGTGTTAAACAGTGTCTGCAGATATGGTACTGTACCTCTAGTCTTGGAGGCCTGGGGAATGGTAGGGTATCTGTAGAAATAAGTTAGATACAAGTATGTGATTTGCCACACCTGGAGCCAGTCCTACTAGGGTTGTCTCCAGGTATGGTATCATAATCCCCTCGAGTCCCTGGGTACGCTACTGTACTTGTAGCCTGAGAGGCTGAGGTATGGATTTGCACCCAGAGACAGTAATTCATTCATTGTGAAAATTGAAATTTTGAATTGTATTTTTCATGATTAGATATTAATCAAACTAATTGTTTGAAAAGTGGCGGTTGCTGAAAAAGAAACGGTGTCAGAAAATAATTTTATGCACACTGTACAGTTATGGGTTAAAGGGAAACACACAAAAAAGTTTCAAATTACCAATTCAAAGTGAAAAACGATTATCCCCTATCATATTGATTCCCTAAGGTGTGAATTAGAGTCCCAGTAATCAGTTAATCTTTTATCACATAATCACAAGTTTTAACAACCCTATGAAAGAAAGATTTTGAAAACATTATGGAAAAAGGAGAAAATGCTTGTAATCAACATTTTTTCCCACAATGGTTTTTACCGAAGGCAAATTGCATTATTTGAACAAAATTAAATTTGTCATCTGCAAATGCATTAAATTTGGGCAAGTTTAAAATTTCATTGTTTTGCAAAGAGTTTATGTTAGCAAGGCCTTACAAAACAATATCTGTGTTTAGGGTTTCGGTCCGAGATACTGCAGGTAGGTAGTGATTTTTTTTTTTCCAGAAACTTTTTACATGGAACGAAATCACACTCAACATATTTTCTTCTTTTCAATGAAAGCGTAAAAAGCAAAAGTTTAGGGTCGGCAGCATTTTCTAGGTAGGGTCGGGAAACCCTAAACACAGATATCTTTTTTTGATAGGCCCAACCCTTCTATTTTGGTGTCATGAACTCTCAACCAGATGACAAAAATTAAGTCATGAAAACATTGTAAACACTTACAGACAACTAATACAATACAGCTCAGATGATGATTTTGTCTTCCAAAGGGTAGGAAACACTGTGGGAAAAGGAAATGGTTACTTTGCCCACAATGCTTTCAAAAGCCTGTATCCTAAGGGTATTTAAAACGGGGGTGGGGGGAGCTGTTTCATAAAGACTCAAGTCTGTACCACACAAGAAAATTTTACACTGGTTCAGATTCGAAGCATTTGCAGATGGCAATTAAATTGTGGCTGAAATGATGAAATTTGTCTTTGAAAGAGTAGAAAACATTGTGGGAAAAGAAGAAAATGCTGTTCACCAGCATTTTCTCCTCTTTCCCAATGGTGTTTTTAAAAGCCTTCTTGTCCAAGGTCATTAAAACTCAGGCTTGTTTCATAAAGAGTTAACTCTTTACCAAACAAGCCCTGGTTTTAACGACCCTGGGAAAAAAGCCTTTTGAAAACACTGTTGGAAAAGGAGAAAATGCTGGTAACCAGCATTTTCTCCTTTTCCAACAATGTTTTCTACTCTATCAAGGACAAATTCCGCCATTTGAGCCACTTTTGATTTGTCATCTGCCAATGTTTTCGATTTGGACAAGTCTAGAATTTTGTCGTTTGGTAAAGGGTTTTTAATGGGCATGCAGCAAGGCCAGAATAGGTCTGCAGAATAAACTTGTAAACATTTTTGACCATTCGCAATTTATTATCTATTCATTCAATATTATTACCAAGAAGTAGGTCAAAAGCAGCTTCATATAGACAGAAAAAAATCTGATGATAAAAATATGTGTTGCTCATAGAAAGGTGATACTCGAGGTCATTGCTATTAATAGCCAGAATTACGTGACAGCTGGTGAGGAATAGACATCCTACTTTATGGTCTTCACTCTGCACAAAAATGAACAACTTTTTAGCTCACCTGAGCACAAAGTGCTCAAGGTGAGCTTTTGTGATCGTGCTGTGTCCGTCGTGCGTCGTCCGTCGTGCTTCGTTAACTTTTACCTTGTATACACTCTAGAGGCCACATTTTCAGTCTAATACTCGTGAAACTTGGTCAGAATGTTTGGACGAGTTCGAAAATGGGTCATGTCGGGTCAAAAACTAGGTCACTAGGTCAAATCTTAGAAAAACCTTGTGTACGCTCTAGAAGCCACATTTTCTGTCCAAAACTCTTGAAAGTTGGTCAGAATCTTTGTCTTGATGATACCTCAGGTGAGTTTGAAAATGGGTCATGTCAGGTCAAAAACTAGGTCACTAGGTCAAATCTTAGAAAAACTTTGTGTACGCTCAAAAGGCCACATTTTCAGTCCAAAACTCCTGAAAATTGGTCAGAATATTTTTCTTGATGATATCTCGGATAAGTTTGAAAATGGGTCATGTCCGGTCAAAAACTAGGTCACTAGGTCAAATCTTAGAAAACCTGGTGTACGCTCTAGAAGCCACATTTTCTGTCCAGAACTCTTGAAAGTTGGTCAGAATGTTTGTCTTGATGATACCTCAGACGAGTTTGCAAAAGGGTCAGACTGGGTCAAAAACTAGGTCTCTAGGTCAAATCTTAGAAAAACTTTGTGTACGCTCTAGAGGCCACATTTTCAGTTCAAAAACCTTGAAAATTGGTCAAAATGTTTGTCTTGATGATACCTTGCATGAGTTTGAAAATGGGTCATGTCCAGTCAATAACTAGGTCACTGGTCAAATCTTAGAAAAACCTTTTGTATGCTCTAGAGCCACATTTTCTGTCCAAAATTCTTGAAAGTTAGTCAGAATGTTTGCTTGATGATATCTCAGATGAGTCCAAAAACGGGTCATGTAAGGTTGAAAACTAGGTCACTAGGTCATATCTTAGAAAAACTTTGTGTACGCTCTAGAGGCCACATTTTCAGCCCAAAACTCTTGAAAGTTGGTCAGAATATTTGTCTTGATTATATCTTGGATGAGTTAGAAAATGGGTCATGCTGGGTCAAAATCTAGGTCACTAGGTCAGATCTTAGAAAAACCTTGTGTATGCTCTAGAGGCCACATTTTCAATCCTGTACTCATGAAACTTGGTCAGAATGTTTGTCTTGATGATTTCTTGGACCAGTTTGCAAGTGGATCAATTTGGGTGAATAACTAGGTCACTGAGTCAAATCTTCAAAAAACCTTTTTCAGTCAAATACTCATGAAAATCTTGGTAGAATGTTTGTCATAATATCTCAAAAGAGATTGAACATGGGTCATGTTTGGTCAAAAGACTCCGGTGAGCGACTTCAGGGCCATCATGGCCCTCTTGTTTATGTTTTCCAATGCTTCCATGGACTGGAAAATTGGAAGCATTTTGCAGATAAGAGACAGTACATTTAATATTGCATAACTCTTTACCAGACAATCCTGACTGAGGAAGAGGCTTTTTAAAAAAAAAATTGTAGGAAAAGGAGATAATGCTGATAACCAGCATTCTCTCCTTTTTCCACAATTTTTTCTACTCAAACAATGACAAATTCCATTTTTTGAACCACTTTCAGTTGTCATCTGCAAAATGCTTTTGATATGGACAAATAAAAAAAAGTTGTCATTTGGTAAAGAATTAAAGGATGGAAGGTTAGAAAACAATGTGGGAAAAGGAGTAGAAGCAAGTTAAACTCACCTGTTGCAGCCCAGAACATCTTTACCTGCTGCACTGTGTTGGTCAGTTATCAGACTGCATACATTCTAATCATACAGTGGCCAACATAATTTGCTTTGCTATGTAGATCAAGATCAGACTGCAAAGATCTGTTAGAATATAACCAATACCACCTGCCTAAAGTAGTACGTTTATCAGGCAGCCTGGTCGCTATCTACACTGTCTGCAATACACCTCATGTTGCCTATTGCAATGCTTACTGTAACATTAAAAAGGAATAAAGTAGTAAGGTGGTTTAACCTTCACCAAATGACTTGTCTGAATTGAAAGCATTAATTTGCATACAACAAATGTGTCATAGATGATAAGTTTCTCTTGAAAAAGGTAGAAAGCACTGTGAGAAAAATGCTGGCAACTAGCATTTTCCTTTTCCCACTTTTTCAAAATTATCTCAGGGTCATTGAAATCCAAGACTGCGTTGGAAAGGGTTGAATAGAGGATGTGGTAACTGGAGGAATTCTTAGCCTTTCACGAGGTCCAGAAAATTGAAACAGTCAGATGGAAAGGGATGGGGGAATGGCCCCATTTTCGATTTCTGTGTGTTTTACATGTTTCATAAAGGACTGTACAACAAGCGGATCTGCATAATATAACAGATCACCTGTAACAATGAGTTTTTATTGGCTGAGGAAAAGCACCTGCTTTAGGGTGGACCAACCCCACATGTTTACCTCTTCACTGGAAAACAGTTTTAGACTTGTCTAGCTTTAACAGCTAATAAAATAGAATATTGCCAGAATGTTTGAGAACAGGTGAAAAATAATGTGGGGAAAGTCAAAAATGCTGGTTACATGCATTGTCTCCTATTTCCACAATGATATTAAAAGCTATCTAAAGCTATCATACTAGTACTAGAGGTCAAAAACTGATAAAAACCTGGGGTTGTTTTGTAAAGGGTTATTTCTAAATGTAAACAAATACCATATGCTACACACAGGCTTAATGTAAATGTAGGTTTGAATAGGGAATACATGGTTATGATGAAATACTTGAGATACAGAGAACAACGTAGTAGTTGTAGGCCACGAGGAGGGAAGTATGAAACAGAAGGACTTTTTAATGCACACGCTTCAGTTGATTTTGTAATATAGAGAACATTGGTGTTTTATGATGAAACCAAAACTTGTCATTTATTCCATTTGGTTATAAATATTACAGTGTTAGAATAGCTCTAGGAAAGTTATTTATTAGAACAGATTTATTGCAGTGTATCCTTAAGATCAGTGGAGTGGTTCATTTATCAAGCTATTTTTGAAAATTTCATGTTATTGATGGTCAGTGAAAAGAAGTGTCATTTAGATACTCATATTTTTAATCTGGCCGTGAAATGTGTAAGGATGTAATTATTGAGGAATTTCTATGATCACCTCTGGCTTTTTAGGAATACTAAATACTGAACTGTTACATTTTGAGGTCTAACCAGTTCTTTATAGGAGCACAATGCTTGGTGAGTAGTTTCTCATTTCTCTAAAGGAACACAAAATGATTACTGTAAATCGGGTATTATTGGCAGTGGTTTTATTTTCGCAATTATTCGGGAATGGATTCCATCGCGATTTCAAAAATCCGCGTAAATTTGCAAACAGAACATAAGTAATATACAAGTATCTGAGAATTAGAACCGTCCAAAATTGCACGACGTTCACACCGTCGAATGTCTACTGGAAGATGACATTTTGTTAAGTCTCCCATTTTTAGCTCCACTGGCCGAAGGCCAGAGAGCTATTGTCATGGCGTTGTGTCCGTCGTGCGTCCGTCTGTGCGTGCGTCCGTAAACTTTTTCTTTAAAAAACTTCTCCTCAGAAACTATTGACTGGATTTTTACCAAATTTCACAGGAATGTTCCTTTGGTGGTCCTCTTTCAAATTCCTTCAAATAATTGTGTTCCATGAAGAATTCTGGTTGCCATGGCAACCAAAGTAAAAAACCTTTAAAAATCTTCTCCTCCCAAACCGCTATTTGGATAGCATTATTATTTTGCAGGAATGTTCCTTAGATACAGGTTTACAGAATTCCTTTAAAAAAAAAAGATTTGTCAAAAAACATGGCTTTTATGGGAGATTCATTTTCCTTTTATGGTATAAAGTAAAATCTTTGAAAAATTTCTTCTCTAAAACTATTCATTGGATTTCATTGTCGTTTTGCAGGTAAGTTCCTATGGTGGTTGTCTACCAAATTGTTTCTTCAGTGAGCTAAAATGCAGGATTGAATGATAATTGTTAAAAACTTCCTTTCGCCATTATAGAAATATCAGGCCTGTGGAGCGATACAGGCGCTCAAGCGCCTCTAGTCTTAAAAATGACAAAGAAACAGACTTAACTCTTGACTTTTAATGAAAAGTAATTAACATGAAAGCACATGCAAACTATGAAAGCATCGTGTAAATCGTTACCAAACATAAACTAGTAAGTAGGCCTGTTTGTTTTGTTTTAGGGTCATTCTCATTCTTTCGAATGAATCCCAGTGTCAATCCATCCTCGTTGGATTGTCTTTTGATTTTGTTTCAACTTTACAAAACTATTTACAAACCTTGTAAAATATACAAATGTACAAAGCGCACGCATGCATTTTTAAAGGAAGATCCATTTTGTCCTTTACGGCGTCAATGTAGGGCAGGATGATCTTTTGAACGTACCTGAACGTACCTGAAAGGCTGAAAGGTGTGAAAACATGTTTTGATAACAATAGGAATACATGTTCTGTTTGAATGCAACTTTGTATAAATGCTATGCCAACACAAAAACAAGTCAATTTAAATGAATCATTTGTCATGGTGTAGGCCTACAATATTCTCATTGATATCATTTGTCAAAATTAAAATGAAATGTCGATCAGCCTTCGTGCAGCCGTTTTCAATGGCAAATTTAGCGATCTTACATCGCGTCTCAGGAGAATAGTCTGCATATTGTCCGCGCTTACGTTTAATGCCTTTCTTAGGTGTATTTACTTCAGAATCAGAAACAGATTTATTTGCATTATTGTCACATGGACTAGATGGAACAGGTAACGCATCAGACCCATTTTTAAGAAAAAAAATGAATCGATCCGTTTCGTCAACATGACCATACATGTTAACTATAGAACTAACTAATGACTGATTTCAGGGGAGAAATAACGGTACGTCTTGGATTGAGCGTGAAAACATATCACAAAAACAAATTATCCCGCGAGGGGTTTGCTATTCACGGATGATCGATTTATAAGTGCGATGCAATATTATTAACTTTTTTTTACTTGTGTTTTAGACCGAACCGGAAATTCAGAAATTATACTTTCAGCATATGAGTCTCGCTAATTAAACATTACAAACCATCGCACGCGAATTCACAAATCCGTGGAATAAGTCAGGTAGGTGGTTTTCGCAAAACAAAGCTCATGCGGAATTTTTTGTGATTTACAGTAGTATGTTTATTTAGAAAGGATTTTAAGATGACAAATATCTCTGTGGTGATAGTATTTATCTGTTAAAGGGCACAGGTAAGAAAAAAGATGCGGTGATTTGTCCCGCTCTCAGTTATTTGTCTCACTCCCTCAAACCTCCCGCCCACAAAAAATCTAGAACAAAAAGTAAGTACTGTACAGCCAAGAAACACTTTGAAAACTATTTCAGTCAGTATGTCACTTATGTGTCATTTGAGAATTTTTTCCTTACACTCTTATGTGTAGCTTATAGAAAGGTATTTAAATTCAACTGCATTTTCTGCGTTGACAATGTAGCACTATTGATTTTCCTATTGCAGCTCATCAAATATTGTGCCAAACAAGACGGCCTAGTAATCTTCCCCAGGGTTGTGGTAACAAAATGTCATTTTGTGATTTCTACCAATTTTCTCGGGTTTGTATACAGCAGACAGTTAAATAATGTGAAGCATCTGGTCAGACACGATCTGATAGACATATACATGTTTATTCTTCACTACTGGACTGTGAAAAGTGCTGTGAAATGTGCTGGAAATGCACAAACAGTTACAGTTTTAAATTAAGAAAAAACGATGCGTCAACTCTTTAACTATGTTGCAAGCCATTTTGCTTTTGATACAGAAATGATAGCAGCTGGCATGCATATTGCAGGGATGCTCTTCTGAAAAGTTAAGTACTAGCAGGGTGGTTGACAGTCGCACCATAAAATCATTCTATAACCCCCTGGTCCCACAGGCCCAGAATCGAATTTGAAATTCATGGTGAATTTGGCTAGCTTCGGGAGATTCGTAGTGCTTCATGAATCAATTCGGCGTCAATTCTGGCACAAAAACACTTCGAGAGAAAAATTTAACATGCGCAAATTTTTTTCCCGAATTCAAAGGTCGAGCCGAATTGATCAGAAATCGGCCTGTTTCAGTGCACTTCATAGTAATTCCTACTACGTTGTAGTGTTTTGATGTACTTCGTAGTAGTCAATTCGGCATTGTTCGGGTAAGAAACTGGCCCTATTCAGCGTACTTTCCTCTGCTGCAGCAGCTGATGGTACTGTCTGTTGTTCTGCCTCCTGTCTTTGGTAAGCCAAGGCCGCACCCGCCACAGCCGTCATATATTATGCTGTAGCCAGTGCTGTACATGTTCCAGCCCCTGCTGTTGCCGAACAAGACTTTAGTCAGGGCCTTCTCCCTCTTCTCGATTTTGATGAAGATGTAGCACAAGATGGCAATGATGACTTCTTCAGTTGTGGTTGGCACATTGTCACTTCAGACGTTTCAGGATGACTGATTCTCAACTAAAAATTGAAGAATTTATATACTTGGCCAGGGTTTTCCATGACGCACAAGTCCTGCGTCATTGACGTGATTTTAACCCGAATGACCCCCCCTCCCCATTTCCAAAATCTAAATCATCTAGGAAATTGAATAAATTGTCATAAATCCAAGCCTGTTCTTGCTTCATTAGCAGACGAACACCGTTCTTTTTTTTCAACTACATGGTTTATTTAAGATGAAAGTGGTTTTCCAATAATTTATTTATAGAACAAGACTGGTTTACACTTTATTGCCATAAAGTAGATTGGACATGTGTCGTAAATACGTGCCCAGTCAAAGTCCTGGTTGGGTTCTCTGTATTTTATAGATTAGACTAGACTTTCGGTTGATAAAAGTACACATCACCAGTCTGTTCTGTTCGCGGAAAATAATGTCATGACGAAGTAAACAGTAGCATTATTTTTTATCATCTGCTTCATACAGCTGCCGATTAAGCCACATCAAGCAGCGATTCAGACATGAATGTTTCGTCTGTCAAAAATTGAAATTGACCTTTCCGTCGGAAATGACTTACAGACTTTACTTTCTTGGAGTTTAAAGGTGAAATGTATCGTTATCCGTGCATGATGACGAAGAGACCCAACCCCCTAAGTTAAAGAAATGACCCTCAACTAAAGAGGCAAGGGGTCACAATGACCCCCAATTTTAAAAGCTGACGGAAAACCCTGCTTGGCTGTATCCTCTGGTCAAATTCAGAAGCAAAGTCTTTGAGAAGATTTGAAACTCATCGTAGATCCGATGCTGTCGATGTAGTTTGTTGTCGTTCGTTGTGCATTGTAGTCCTTTGTACATAGAAATAGGGACAGTCGGTGTAGATTAGGATGCTTCATAGTTTCTTGGCTCCTAAACTTGGTGTATTTCTGGAGAAAATCAGGGTTAAAGCGTAGTTAATGGTAGTATATTGTAGTACGTTGTAGCACGTCTGGCAAAAAATTTTTGCACTTCGGAAAATATGCCCTAAAGGTCTATTGAACATCTCGTTTTCGTAGTGATTCGGGAAAAATGCTGTCTCTCGAAGTACTACGATTTTTTGGGGATTCAGGCTCTGTTAGAACGGGGGGTAAGATACAGACAAGCGTGTAAGGAAAAGAAAATAAAATGAAACATTAGTCACATTTTGACAGATTTTTCTTAACTTCAAATGAAAGGAAGGTCAAAGAAGCATCAATTTCAAAAGCATAGACAAGATGTTCAAATAGCTCCACAAATAAAAAATCAAACATAATCAGCAATAATAGGGGCCGATGGAAAAACAAAGACAGAGGCAGCTTAATAAAGAAATCCTGAAAGACTACAGCACCTTTTAATACTGCAGTTAATTGGATAAAAGAACCACCTCAACATCATGATAGGTCACCAAACTGAACACAACAATATTGGTGCACTTACCGCCACAAGTGGAAAGTAGAGTGCTCGCCACCCATAAATTGAAATTCTCCCATAATAAGGAATTTTAAAAATTATCTGCATACTAAATTATGGACTCATACCCCTAAAAGAACATTATTGCAATTTTTTCCTTTGTTAAAAATGAAATAAAATCAATGACACAGAACAGAGTAGAATAAGTAAAATCTATTGCTCAAGTTTGACATTAAAGGTGGCCCTTCAGATTTTGAGACGAAAATTTTACAAAAATACAAAAAAAATCATCTTTGTACTCCCAAAGCCTTTTAATTTTCATTCATAAAACCCCGGTAGTCGAAAACCATCCGACAACAAGAGAAATTAGAGATTTACTACGGCCCAGATCGACACCAATGGGAAACACGGTCTATTTTTACATCAGCAACTCGCTCATTTACATACCGAAAATACACAGAGGAAGCTTCAAACATAGCGTCTGCAGAAGACATCATGGAAAATAATTACATGTTTGTTATGTTATGGAATTTAAGCATCATTAGTCACGTGCCAGTCACTTGACATTCCCACAATGCTTTTTTGATTTCTGGCGCAAAATCTAAAAATACCTTAAGAGGCTACGTAGCCTTTTAAGGGAACACCATAAAAAAATTTTTTTGTGTAATTTTATGATTCTTAATTATTGATGATTTGTATTGTTTTTTCATATAAATTTCAGTGATACATATATTTTTTTAATTTGGTGAGATGTGAAAAATCTAAATACCCACCTTTAAGAAATAGTCAACTATACACTGTATACAGTTAAAAGTTGTGTTGAACATGCTGTTACTCATTTCTCTCATTGGTTTTAAAACTTTATCAAAATGAGAAATGTTAAAAACTACTTGATAACATTACCATCCAGATTTTAGTCGATGCTGACTGTAAAATAATTGACATTTGAGAAACCCAGCTGTATTAATTCAGAATATAGATTTTACTGCCTATTACAATTCATTTTGCCATTAAATACCATTTGTGATGAATGGGGGACATTGTTCTTCGATACTTTCACTTTCTTAAACTTTTTCCAAGCAAGTTGACAAATTTTGTATTACTGGAAGTCTATGCATTTGTGAAGATATTTGGATTATGTCAGTGCCCTAAGTTTATCCCAGCTGAATTAACTTTATCAATGGATTGGCTATCTGGTAAGCCCATTTTCCATTAGAAAATCAAAGCGTTGAGAACGCTGATGTGGCATTTGTCAAGGAAGCCACTGTGTAGAATTAATAATTTGAAAACAGGAGGGCCATGATGGCCCTGGATCGCTCACCTGAGTCAATAGGCGAAATTCACTCCACGTGCGTAATTCAATTTCTGACCAATTGTCTGGTCAGTTGAGCTTAAAATGTGGCCTCTGGAGTGTCCACAGGGAATTTCCTGAAGTTGACTTAGTGACCTAATTTATCACCCGATGTGACCCAATTTAGAACTCGTCAAAACATTTATCAAGACAAATATTCTGAACAGTTTTCAAGTTAATTCAGCAATAAATGTGGCCTCTAGAGTGCCCACAAGGTATTTCTTAAATTTGACCAAGTGACCTAGTTCATGACCCCAGGTGACCCAATTCCAAACTCACCCAATATTTCATCAAGACAAACATTCTGACCAATTTTCAAGTCAATTGAGCAAAAAATATGGCCTCTAGAGTGCCCACAAAGTATTAGTTTAATTTAACCTTGAGACCTAGTTTATGACCCCAGGTGACCCAATTTTGAACTGACTGAACACGTTGTGCTCAGGTGGGCTAACAAACTTAGAACAGGTTCACTACATACCAAATAACAAAGCTCTATGCTTTCCAGTTTTAGAAAAGAAGAATTTTAAAGTTTTCCTTCTTTGTTCCTTTGTTCGAACTTGTGACCCCCGGGGCAGGGCCAGTTTTGACCCCAGCGGCATCATTGAACAAACTTGGTAGAGGTCCACTAGGAATTGCTACATACCAAATATCAAAGCTCCACACCTTCCAGTTTTAGGGAAGAAGAATTTTAAAGTTTTCCTTCTTTGTTCCTATGTTCGAAATTGTGACCCCTGGGGCAGGGCCAGTTTTGACCCCAGGGGCATCATATGAACAAAATTGGTAGAGGTCCACTAGGAGATGCTACATACCAAATATCAAAGCTCTACGCCTTCTAATGTCAGAGAAGAAGATTTTCAAAGATTTTGCTATTTTTTTCCTTTCTGTTGCCATAGCAACCAGAGTTAAGGGTGGAATTCAATCTCTTGAACAACTTTGGTAGAGCTTCACCCAAGGAACATCCCTGCCAAATTTCACCAAGATTGGCCCAGCGGTTTAGGAGGAGAAGATGTTTAAAGGAATTGTGGACAGACGGACAGATGGACGCCGGACAATGACCGATCACAATACCTCACCTTAGCACTTTGTGCTCAGGTGAGCTAAAAAAAAAAAGAGAAATATTATTTAAATATTAACTTGAAAATCAACCTCCTAAGCAAAATAATACGTCTCTTTGGTTAAAGGGAGATTACTGGTGCCTAAGTTTGCGTTATTTGTGTATTGGTGGTCTCCCTTTGATCTTTCAAGAGGAGTCAGGAGTAACGTCCCTTGACGGAAGGATGCACGATGGGTAGAGAGAGAAGCCATGTAAATATATTGAATTCAATTAAGTTTATACCTGAATACTATGATTTTGAGATATCTTTGGCCGTCAGGACCTAATTCCCAACATTACAATAAAGTTTTCTTCCTGTAAATATTCATGCACAATCAAATGAGTAGCGTGCAATCATGGGACGAACAAGCCCAGGGATGAACTGGTTTTGGAACGAACAACCCCGGAAGCAAAGCGGTCAGAAGACAAATTTTGTGCATATCATTGCGCCAATAGAAGGCTATGAAAAGGTGAAGCTATTTTTACTCAAAAAGAAGTATTTCCACGATCGACAGCCTTTTGCAGTTTATTTCAATACGCCATTTCCAATTATATATCTGAGTGCTATTGAAAAACTCATTTGTCTTGAAAAATTGAGTTTAATTAGGTTTACTTCCTTCGGTTTTGGACAAAATACCATACATGGTTTTCAAAATTCAATATTGAACATTTATTATTGATCTCATAGTGGCATTGTCTTCGACAAATGCCACAAAAACTGGAGGAGGGTTGACTAGAGAGGGAGCAATAATAAGAGACATTACGGTAACCCTGTAATGTGATGGGTTAACCTACAACTAAGTTTAACAAAACTTTTCCAGGCGATAGTATAAACCAAATATTACTATCTGAAAGTTATTTTTTGGGGGAAAAATATCTCTCTATTTGAGAGTGTAAATCCAAGATCATACTGCACATTCTCTGCAGTCTGATCTTGATCTAGACTGTCTGCAAAAGCTCCGTGAGTCATGTTCAGCAGCCTGAGGGTTAATTCTGGCTTCGAATGGAATGTACTTCTAAACAGACAAACAGGTATCTTCAACTGTTAATTTTGAACCCCAGATTGTGGTTTTCCCATGTTAGGTGGTCATTTGTGTTTAACACCATTTTCAACATTTTTCAGTCATAACAGTGCCAGCAATCCAATCCTTGCTTATTAGTAGGTTCCTTTAACTCTATACCAAACAAACAAAATTTTGAACTCATCTTAATTGAATGCATAATGTAGACGACAACTCATATACAGGGATATGCCTGTCTGACGAAAGTTATGAGAGAAAAATCCCATACAGATTTTTTTAATGAGATTTTTTAAAAACATATGAGATAATTGTTGTCAATGCCAATGAAATTAACAAAAAAAGGGATACAAACTAGCTTAAAACTGAACTGAAGTGAATATAAAGTCCCCCCCCCCCCCTTACAAAGTTCTAACATATTCTTCTAACTCTACGATCTATCATAGCCTAATTTGAGTTAAGTTGAATGGCACATACATAAACTTAGATGATCAGAAAAATTCAACTTTGTAAAATTCTGTAACAAATTCAGTGTTTCCACTTGTGAAAATTATTGCGTAAATCATGTTATAGAATTGAAATTCACATAACAGATTTTGGTTACACGCGAGACCTCACGTAAGAAAATACATGGACAAAAAATGCCATTATCCACTTATCTTGTGTAAAATGACAGTTTTGAAGTTACTTGTTATTCTTACTGCTAAATTTATGTCAAATCATGCGGAAATATCTATCCAGAAATTAACAGACAGCAAAAATTAATTGGCGCAAACCCATGACACAACAAAATGTCTCTTTGACACTGTCCGATCATAGTCACTTCAGACCGTCTTTTTAGCGTCTTATTGGCTTTAAGCAGTAAATTTACACAAATATCTTAATACAACAGACTTTTTTGTTGCAAATTATCAATGTGGATTGCTTTACCAATAGTTGGGAACCACTATTGTCATTATACCCTCTAACAGAAACCCCAGATTTAAAGCTCAGGCATAAGTGTAACCTTGAAATAAAAATCTAGTGGAAACACTGAAATTTGAATCCTACTAATGCTTTAAATACAAAGAAGTACAACAATCTCCTCTGTACACAACTGAATTACACATGTTTCATGCATGTTAATACTCGTGTCGATTTCCGAAAGTCAACTTTTTTTGACGACAGTTTCAAAATCCGACCGCGATTTCCTTACTCTCAAAATGTCTTAAAATTGTACCAATCGATACTGTTTTACTTTCAGAACAGTGCCGTTCCCGACAGAGATGGCAGTACATGACGTTTTTATCTTGATCGTACCGCAACCAGTGGTGGTTTTGAAGCCATTTTTACTCGGAGCCTCGGAGACTGGGCTAATCATTTTGAATATCGTTTGTTACCCTCTTTGGGCTTCAACTTCGTTTTTAGCTCCACTGGCCGAAGGCCAGCGAGCTATTGTCATGGCGTTGTGTCCGTCGTGCGTCCGTCCGTCCGTTCGTTCGTCCGTTCGTCCGTGCGTGCGTCCGTAAACTTTTTCTTTAAAAAACTTCTCCTCAGAAACTATTGACTGGATTTTTACCAAATTTCACAGGAATGTTCCTTTGGTGGTCCTCTTTCAAATTCCTTCAAATAATTGTGTTCCATGAAGAATTCTGGTTGCCATGGCAACCAAAGTAAAAAACCTTTAAAAATCTTCTCCTCCCAAACCGCTATTTGGATAGCATTATTATTTTGCAGGAATGTTCCTTAGATACAGGTTTACAGAATTCCTAAAAAAAAAAAAAAGATCTGTCAAAAAACATGGCTTTTATGGGAGACTCATTTTCCTTTTATGGTATAAAGTAAAATCTTTGAAAAATTTCTTCTCTAAAACTATTCATTGGATTTCATTGTTGTTTTGCAGGTAAGTTCCTATGGTGGTTGTCTACCAAATTGTTTCTTCAGTGAGCTAAAATGCAGGATTGAATGATAATTGTTAAAAACTTCCTTTCGCCATTATAGAAATATCAGGCCTGTGGAGCGATACAGGCGCTCAAGCGCCTCTAGTTAGTGGCGCTTTTGATTGAAAACTCTGTCTGCAAACTTGCGACACGAAAAACGCTTCACGGAACAAAACCAAGCGGTTGTCCGAGACAGTTATTAAGATAGCGTAATGTACACTCGTCACAACTCGGCCGATTCAGTGCCTACATTTAACTTGATCAACGGATCACCTGCAGTTTGCCGAATGTGTAATGTGGTCTAGATTCAAGCATCTACACAATATCACTTAAAAAGCACATGTACACCAGTCTGAATGAATTATGTCCCTTGTCGACTATCAAAAAGGAAAGTTAAAGTTTGTTTCATGTAATCACTGATCTTTTCCTTTGGATGCGATTTTTTCTTGCGTTTTGAAATTTTTAATGAGATATCTTCGCGATAATATCGCGGAATCGCGGCGTTGGCATATCCCTGCATATATACTGTAGGTCAAAGGATAATTTCTGTCTTTGAAATGGTAGAAAACACTGGGAAAAGGAGAAAATGCTGGTTACCAGCATTTTCTCCTTTTCCGACCATGTTTCCCACCAGGCTTCTTTCTCAGGGTTCTGTAGTAAACGGTTAACAGTACCAAGTGCAACAATGGATAAAGACCCCCATGGGTTACTGACTTACCTATGTTGCTCATGGCAAAAAGTGTTGTTAAGTTGAGAAGCCCATGTTTATACCAACCTCAGAAAGAATGATTTTGAAAGCATTGTGAAAAATAGAGAAAATGTTTTCTGCCCATTCGAAGACAAAATTAATGCAAAATTATGGCTTGTTTGCTTTGTTGTCTGCAACTGCCTTCAATTTGGTCCAGGTTAAAAACTTTGTTGTCTTGTAAAGCTTTAAAATCCTTGTAAAAACAAAATTGAAGGATTATTTTGATCCTTGTAAAAGACTCATTCAATAAATTTTTTATAGAAATTCTAATTTTTTTTAAAGAAGGCTTTACTAGTATTTTAGTTGTACTAAGAGAACACAAAAAAATTTAAAAACTAAACTTGGCTGTAATGTCCTACAAATCAAGAGGGAAGTGTAAATTAAGATGAAAATTAGAACAATGGAAGGGATAAATTAAGTTGTAAAACACTTCTTTGTAAGGCAGGCCATTCCTAATGAACATGTGATAATGTTTGGCTAGGTCAAAATGCATTGAAGCATTGATTTCCCTTTAGGTTTAACTTTGTTCATATGTTATACTGGTATCATGGTCTGTGTGTATCTTTGTATTACTTTTCATTCATGGCTTTAAATGTTTGACCTATGAAAGAAGAAGAAGACAAAAACAAGCAAATAGAAGGGAGAAGTTATGTTGTAAAACAAGACACTCCTATGTAAGACACTTGTGTGTACATGTTATCATGTTTGACTGGGTCACATTGCAGTGAAGTACTACTTTTCCTCCAGGTTAAATACTTTGTACATGTATATATGTAAGTATTCTACTTGTATGCATGTATACTTCTAATATGAAACATTCACGATTTTGAGGTTTGAATGTTGAATTCATGAAGGAAGTACAAGACCAAAAGAAGCATGTAGGAGCGATAAGATACGATGGTAAAACAACACTCCTTTGCAAGACAGTTGTTTGTGGGCTATGATCTGTGAAAAGGGTCTTTATGCATCTGCAAATAGTATTGATCCATGTCAGCCTTAGTCAAAACTCCTTGCTATTTGTAAATTTTCTGCATATCCAAGGACTATTCTATCTCATGATTCAGTCAATTTTTAGACTGAATGGATTTTTTTTATCCATAATTATGTGATGAGTCGCTTGGTACAGGGTGTCCGGAAAGTAAGGAATCAGTTTTGTTCATTTATAACATGGCTTTAAAAATCAAATAAAGAGATAAAAATAAACATAATATGTAAATAAAATATGCAAGTTTTTTATGTGGTAATTTCGTTTAATTGTCATAACATTACACACTTTTATACAGATTTCAAATCAGATGTACCTTTTTTGTCAATGGCGTCATTTTAGTAATTAATGACGTTTTCAATCTGACGGCCTTTTATTCTCTTTCTTTTCCGGACACGCACTATGAAATTGTCAATTACTTTAGGACACATTCCAATATAAATCTTTTTTATTTTACTTATAATGTTCTTTTACAACATTTCTGTGCTGTCTGGGTTGGGATCGTAGACCTTTGACTTCAAAATACTGCAAAGGAAGAAGTCACGAAGGTTGAGGTTAGGATTGTGTGCAAGCCACGATATTCAGCAATCTTTTACGGATATTGTTTTGATATTATTCTATCACCGAATGTATCGTATAAAAAGTCTGTCACAGATTTAGGTGTGTGTGCCGTAGCCCTATCCTGCATTAAACAAGTGTTCTACAATGTGGGTGACTTTATCTTGACTTCAACCTGTGTGACTTCTTTCTATGGGGTTATGTGAAGTCAAAGGTCTACAACCCCAACCCAGAGAGCACAGACATCTTAAAGAACACTAAAAGTGAAATCAAGAAGATTGATAATGGAATGTGTGCTAAAATGGTTGACAGTTTCATCGTGTGTGCTCGGCAAGGAAAGACTAAAATCGGCTGTCACATTGAAAACGTCATTAATTATTAAAATGACGCCAATGACAAAAAAAGCACTTTTGAATTGAAATATCTATAAAAGCGCAAAATGTAATGAAAACTGAATTAAATTATCACACCAAAAACTTACACATTTTATTTACATGTATATATCTTCTTATCTCTTTATCTTATATTTTATGCCAAAATATAAATGTACGAAAGTGTTACCTTACTTTACGGACACCCTGTATAATGCATCACAGAGATACAGTAAGCCCCCCTTTTGCCAGTGCATGGCTCATGAAGATGTTATCATGTTTGACTTGAATTTAAAAGTATTTGTAAACAAGCAAAATTATCTTTTGAAAAAGAGAAACGACAGAAACTTCTTAACTCCAGTAAGAGTCCTACAATGTTCTGGAATTTGATAAAAAGTTCCAGGAAAGTCCCGACTTCTATCCAAAGGGAGCATGTTTCAAATGATGAATGGTACAATTATTTTCAAACATTACTAAATCGAAAGGATGTTCAACATTACGACGAGTTGACAAGTCCAAGTCGGGAAATTGAAAGTGATTGTTTGAATTCTGATATAAGTGAAAGGGAGATAACTCAAGCCCTGTCAAATCTACATACTAGGAAATCTCCGGGTCCTGACGGTATAAGTTCTGACCTACTAAAGTATACATCTACGGCTATCATACCATACCTGGTAAAATTATTTAACGAGGTTTTCATAACCGGTATAGTTCCAGACTCATGGGGTGAAAGTATAATAGTTCCAATTCATAAAAAAGGATCAAGATTAGACCCGAACAATTACAGGGGAATCTCCCTTATCAATTATATATCAAAAGTTTTTGTGCATGTTTTAAACAATCGGCTTTACCTTTGGTGTGAAGAAAACAGCGTTATTGATGAATCACAGGCAGGATTCAGACGCAGTTACTCAACTATAGATCATATTTTCACCCTTGTATCAGTTGTCCAAAAGTATTTGTCTAAGACTAGGGGCAGATTATATTGCGTTTTCATAGATTTTTCTAAAGCCTTTGACTCAGTTCAACATCAAATTTTGTGGAACTCCTTACAAAATAAGAGTATCAATGGACGATTTTTGACTGTTTTACAATCACTTTATTCAAAACTTAAATCATGTATTAGATTTGATCAGGGGTTATCTGATTATTTTCCTTGTACGGTTGGTACCCGGCAAGGCTGTGGGGCAAGTCCTCTCCTTTTTTGTTTAGTGATTAACGATTTAGTTAATCACTTAAAAAACTCTTTTGACAAAGGTATTTTCATATCAGAAGAAACATGTGACCTATACGCACTTATGTATGCAGACGACATATCTAGTATGAGTGACAGCAGTATACAATTACAAAGACAAATAAATTGTATTGCAGATTTCTGTGATAAAGTAAAACTGCAAGTTAACATAGATAAAACGAAGATCGTTGTTTTTAGAAATGGGGGACCCCTTAGAAAATATGAAAAATGGTACTTTAAAAATGTTTTATTAGAAAGTGTGTCGTTCTACAAGTATCTAGGAGTTTATATGACCCCTAAATTGTCTTGGGCTAAAACACATGAGTGTTCAATTAAGCAAGCAAACAAAGCTATTGCATGTATTTTTAATTATCAAATGTCATTTGGCTATTTTAAACCAAACGAAATTTTCAAGCTATTTGATAGTATGGTCAGGCCAATCTTATGCTACGGGGCCCAAGTGTGGGGCTACCAGTATAATGAGAAAGTTGAATCAGTTCACCTCAGCTTTTGCAAGCGATACTGTTCACTCCCACAACAAACTTCGAGTGTTTTTGTCTACGGCGAATGTGGCAGACTACCACTTTGCATTTATTATATGACCCAATCTGTTAAGTACTGGATTAAACTTCTGCGTATGGACACTCATCGCTACCCATTCCAATGTTACAAAATGTTAAAACAGTTAGACGATGCAGGCAGAAAAACATGGGCTAGTAATATAAAGCAACTTTTGTTTTCATTTGGCTTTGGTTTTGCATGGTTGACACAAGATGTAGGCGACAGTGCCCAGTTTATAACAATATTTAAACAACGAGTCACTGACATCTATGCACAAAAATGGAATGAAACACTACACGAAACTAGTAAAGCAGATTCTTACAAATGCTATAAATCCCTTCTATCCCCAGAAAAATATCTTTTCATCGACCTACCTTTTATATTTAAACAAGCACTAGTGCGATTTAGATCATCAACACACGATCTTATGATAGAAAAAGGCCGACACATAGAAATTGATCGTAACTATTGAGTCTGCAACTTTTGTCTTTCAAATGATCTTCACATTGTAGAAACAGAATTTCATTTTTTGATTGAATGCGAGGCTTATAATGACTTAAGGAGAAATATTATTGGAAACTTAATTTCAAACCATAGAACCATGCAGGATTTTATAATTTTAATGTCTAGTGAAGAACCTCATATAATTTATAAACTGTCAAAATTCTTGTATTTGGCAAACGAAAAACGAAAAACTTATGTTAATATTCGTAATACTTATGCTCGTGCGCAATAGGTTCCCTAAGTTTTAGTCTTAATATATATTTTGTAGATAGGGTGGCACTCCAAGGTGTTTTGATTTCTGAAGTGTTTGTATAATGGGCCAGAGGCCTAATATGTACAGAATAAATAATTGAATTGAAAACTTTGTCCAATTGCATTGAAGTATCAACTTCCCAGTGGGAACATACCTTACATGTATGATACTGATATGCATAACTTATATGTATTGCTTGGGGTCCTGCATGACTAAGTGGTGGCATGGATTCACAATATGGAGGCCCAAGGCTGAATTCACACTTGAGGTTTTTTTTTCTCAGGAGGCCCTTGGTTTGATCCTTACATAAGGTGCTGGGTTTTCAAGGTTGTTTTTCTCGGGCAAGACACTCCAGAGCCCTGGCCTGGTACTGGTGAAACACATATGAATAAGTAAGCTGTCGCTATTCAGTTGAAATAATGTTGAAAGCAGAGTAAAACGTTGTTCAATGAAATATGTTTTGCTTAGTTTCTGGAAGCTTTTCCAGACACAAAATTTTAGACTCGTCCAAATTCAAAACATTTTTGCAGACAACAATTTCAGTGTGGCTCAAATGATGGAAGTTGTCTGTCACACAGAAGAAAAAAATTGTTGGACATGGAGAAAATGCTGGTTACCAGCATGTTGTTAGAACTGAAGATTGTGTAGTAAAGGGTTTGCTCTTTACCAAACATCAAAATTTTAGATTTGTTTAAATATAAAGCCTTTGCAGATGACTATACAAATATGGTTCAAATGGTCGAATTTGCCTCTGAATGGGTAGAAAACAGGGGGCAAAAGTAGAAAATAATGGTCACCGGCATTTTCTCCTTTTACCATAATATTTTCAAAAGCCTATGTCCTGATTGTGTTTAAACTCTGGATTGTTTGAGTAAAAGTGTAATATTGGAAAATGAAAAAAAGAATAATCATTAATCTGGTCTAGGCAGCTTGGATACTCAAGGAAACATGGTAGCAGATGATGATATTGAGCACTTGAGCAATTTCATCATTTGCCACTATGTTTTCATAACAAAATGCATCTGTGCCACATGCAGAACATCTCATTATAGGAATGTGATTAAAAGGATGATAAAGCACATGTATTTTATTGCACCATTACTCATGCAGAAATGGGAGTCTTCCGGATATTTTTTATTAAATGACAACTCCTTAAGTGCCTTTCGTAACTAAAGTTGCTTTTGCCACCAAGGTAGATCAAGATCGGACTGCATTGAACGTGCAGTCTGATCTTGAACCTACATTATTGGCAATGCTGAGTAGCTGCAGCCAGAGCTTTGGAATGTTAATTACGTTGGTTTTTGTCTTAAGTTGAATTTCGATCTTGTATAATTTGATGCTCTTTGGGTCAAGTAAATTCTATAGATATTGTACATGTAATATACAATATAAGGGATTCTCAAAGCTGTTTGCAAAAAATTTTCTTTGTTAAAAGTACTAAAGTACTAGATTCTACAAACTGACAGCTAAAACAAGTTTGGTTTTTTTTTTAATTGAAAAATGATTTAAAATACACTCTGGATAGGAAAAAAAAAATTTTTTTGGGGGGGGGGGGGTGTACTAACAATAATTTTGAGTAGAAAACAAACTTGCGGTAGGTGATTCTGGGGATAGATAAAGAACCTTATGATGAGCAACTTCTCCACTGTAACTATGTCAAACCTTTCCAGCTATGGAGGAGTTATACTATGTGGGTTTGGGAGGAAATGATAAATGAACCTTTTTTTGCTCTATCACCATTTTAACCCTTTACCACACGACCAAATTTTAGACTGGTCCAAATTCAAAGAATTTGCACATGACAAGTTAAACGTTGCTTAACTGGTAACATTTGTCTTTGATAGGGTAGAAAATATTGTGGGAGGAGAAAATGTTGTTCACCTGCATTTTCACCTTTTCCCACAATGCTTTCAAATGTCTTATGTCTCAAGGTCTTTAAAAGCTATCTGATTTAAGAGATTAATCCTTTATCAGGCAATCAAGAGTTTGAAGAATCTTGAAGAAGAGGGCTTTTGTTAACATTGTGGGAAAAGCTTTGTCCATAAATGTTTTCATTTTTTTCAATAAAACAAATGCCAGTGTTCTAGCTACAGGTTAATTTATCATTTGTAACTGCCTTCAATTTGTTGAAGTCTACAATTTTTCCCTCTGGTAAAGTGTCAACTCTTTAAGATCTTGAGGACAGCTTTTGTTGCTTGATGAATTTTAAAACAAGATCACATTGCATAGAACAGGTTGTCTGATCTTTTTACACTAGCTGATGTCTTGCCAGAGATTCTGGCTAAAAGAAGGGAATTCAATATTTGTCTGAATGGCTCTTGTCATGAATGTTTGTACTTGGAGGCGTTAACCTCATTGAATTGAAAAAAAATCTCAACTGTAAATGGTTTGTGTTTGAATGACAACCTCCCTTACTCTTACCCTTACTCAATAGATATTGTAGTATGTGTTGTAGGAATTATCTCCCATCCTGACTAAGGGGATGGGGGCTGGTTAATGAATGCTACCAAGGTGTTTGGGACATTTCATGCATTTGCATTTTACAGAGTGAATAATTTTGAAATAATATTAGAATAAATTGCAATTTGCTAATGACAGAGAAGAAACTCTAGGAAAGTATAAGTGGATGTATGGCTGCTGCAATATAACTGAAATACTGTTTGAAGTAGTTAACTGTTAAAAGTGGTTTATATTGCCTGATAAACAATAACAAATTTAAATTCAAATACAGTAAAACCTCGATAATTCGAAGTCCCAAGGGGACAAGCAAAATATTAGAATTTTCGTGGTTTTCAAATTATCCAAAATGTCCGTGAAAAAACAAATTCCGTTCAAGATCGGCAAGTAAAGTAAACATCTAGCCTACTACCCCCGAGCAATAAAACCGAGTTTTTGTTCCCCTTTTTCATAATATTCAAAGAATATCATGTCAAAAGGGTTATTTTCCCTAAATGCAGTGGATCTGACCATATGAGTTCTTGGAAATAAGTCACATTAAAATTCCTTTCATTCTGTAAGGTTTTAGAAAGGTCGGTACTCTAGTTTTTCTTTCAAATTCGTAAAATTTGCCCTGTTGTATTCGCCCCCATTAACTGTCACCCCATGGGAAAGAAAGCACATTATAATTTTTTGACCTAAAAAAAAACAGCAGAAGGTAGGATATAATATGGTATCAAAAATATTTAGGCCTACACGTATATGGATATAAGTTCCTCGGATACCGATGTTTCAATGAAATATCTTTGAATATCGCAATTTGAAAAGTGTTGAAACAGATCGAAGAATGAAGGCGGGAAAACCAGATGCTAAAAATAGATAGGCCCGAAAAATGATAAACAGTGAGACATCTTCCAATCACAAACACTTCAAACTGTCTTTTTTAGCGTCAATAATGACTTTGAACATGTGATGTACGCACATACGGCAAAAAAATGAAGTCGGGGATAGAACCAGTTGTCTAATCAGGAATGAAATACTCAAGTGATTTTATTGAATGAAATATCAGACAACATGATCGAAGGAGGGGTGGTAGAAGAAAACATGTCAGACTTAACATAATTAACCTCCTATTATCAAATCAAAGTCAACTCCTTTTCAAAATCATATTGTAGTATGAAACTCCGGTAGTAATTGTCATACATTGTAAAACTTACACCACACCGCGTAGACGGGCCGACACCAAAAATTCCCTTGATAGGAAAGGTGTGAAAACAATTAATTGAGAAGTGAGAAAATAATGTGTTGGAATTAACAGTCAATTTAAAGAGACAAACTGATGACAGGGACCAACACGTGTTTGAATTTTCAGATTATCGAGACTCAAAATTACCGATCTATTTTTGGTACTATATAGTGGAGTTTTTGCCGCGACTATGGAAATTCCTCGAAAAATACGGGGTCCTCGAATGTTCGAGATTGGAAATGTCAAGGTTTTACTGTAACAAATTCTCCTCTGAGTGGCTCTTGCACCTCTTTATGAAATGAGCATTATAATGGGTGAAATGTTATGTTGCTGATTGCCAAATATACTAGTATGTTGTGTGACTGACAGGATGTAATGGACAAAATCTAAACAAATGCTGGTCAGTATTCAGGAGTATAACAGCATGGCAAATGAAGGAAGTTCCGTTTATGCAATAATCCCCTTTGTACCTAGAGCTGACATGAATCAATGTTGCTAGTGGTTTAACCGTTTACCAAACGATGCCATGGTTTAGGAAGGGAAGGGAAAATTGATTTTTACCAACAGTTTAGAAAGCGTTTTGGACAAGGAGCAATCCAGATACTTTTCTTGAACTGCATGGAAACATCGGAGGATAATAAGCAGTGGGTTGTCGTAAGCAAAAGTTACTTCCTTTCTTCCAGAAGGTTTCATGTGTCTTCTTTATTGTGTAATGGATAAACCCTCACAGACAAACTCATTATTCTACAGCTACAACTCTTTATACCCCTCTAGTTGACAGCTTTGAAAAACATCATGGAAAAAGGAGCATTTTCTTGTTATAAGCAGTGCTTTCCATACTGTTCAGTGTTGAGCAATGGTATTTTTCTTCCTTTCAAGTGATAGATCTAGTCCTTTGTGTAGGAATTCCTTAGACTTCAGCATTGTCCAGAACAGAAACATTTAGACTTGCCAATATTGAAAACGTTCGAAGATAACAAATCAAGAGTGGTCCACATGGTGAGATTTTTCTTTGAAAGGGCTGAAAATTTTATGGGAAAAGGATAAAATTCTGGTTACTAGCATTTTCTCTTTTTCCCACATTGTTTTCAAAAGCTATCTTCCGCAGGATCCTATAAGTGTTAAAGGCCATCTTCCTCAGGAATTGTTAGGTATCTAGGTTTAAGTGATTGTCCTTTGTGTATGAATTGGGGAAAAAGTCTAAAATATCCCAATATGCCCCCAGTAAATGGATAACTCGTTTACATTTAAACTATTTTTAGACTGTTAACCCTTTACCACACAATCCTGAGTTTTAACGATCCTGAGAAGTAGGCCTTTTGAAAAAAATTTGTGGAAAAAGGAGAAAATGCTGGTAACCAGCATTTTCTCCTTTTCCCAAAATGTTTTCTAGACTATCTGATACAAATCCCATTATTTTAGCCATATAAATTTTGTCATCTGCAAGTGCTTTCGAATTGGAACCGTCATAAATATTGTTGTTTTGGAAAGAGTTAAGTAGCATGTATATGAACAGGTGATTTTAAAGGATTTCGAATGATGTAAAAAACAACTACAAAGTAAAACTGTCTCTTGCAGGGAGTTAAAAGAAAATTTCTAGTTTTGTTACATGTGAATAGTACATGTAAAACAATTATCAAGGATATGCAGTCAGATCTAAGATATATACAGTTTGATGTTTTGCTTAAAAGTTTAGATCTTAGAAATGGATTTGCTTTTCCAAAGGTAACACAAGCTTTCATGGACAATGTAGATCAAAATCAGACTGCACAGAATCTTCGCTGTCCACTACTATTTTGTAGATTATAATTTGAAAGTTTGTCATCTTGCAGCAGAGCTGCATTAACTTTTTACCAGACGACAAACTTTTAGACATATCCAAATTGAAAGCATTTGCAGACGACAAAAAAATGGGTGGCTAAAATAGCAGCATTTGTCTTTGATAGAGTAAAAAACATTGTGGGAAAAGGAGAAAATGCTGGTACCCAGCATTTTCTCCTTTTCCTATTATGTTTTCAAAAGGCTTCTTTCCATGGGTTGTTAAAACCCGGAATTGTGTAATAAAGGGTTAGAAAGTATTTGTAGCCATTAACAAAAAATAAATTATTTATTTGGTACCACACTGAAAGAGTGAACCTGTAGAGTTGAAAATAAAACCACTGGTAACTTTCAGTCTATCTAAAAAGACCTAAACCAGTGCACTCTCAAGATTGCTTATGTCTAGAATGTTTCAGCAGAGTGATCTTAAAAGGTCTCTTAAATTGTGTAAGGAGTTAATATTGCAATGTTCATATTCTTTTTTCATACCGGAAAGTAAGTTTTGTTTGGGGAAGGAGGGGGGGGGGGGGGCTGAATCATTTGACAAACAATACAGGTTTTTACAACCTTGGGGAACATTGTGGAAAAAAGAGAAAATGCCAGTAACCAGTATTTTCTCTATTTCCCACAATGTTTTCTATCTTTTAAAAGGAAAGTTGCATGCATCATCCGAGCTATACAAAAGCTGTCATCTGCAAATTTTCAGTTTGGACAAGCCTAAAATTTGGTCTTGTAAGGGTTAATCCCGAGTTTTAACGACTTTACGCAAAGAGGCTTTTGAAAACATCGTGGGAAAAGGAAAGAATGCTGGTTACCAGC
This sequence comes from Hippopus hippopus, assembly GCA_946811185.2. Classification (NCBI taxonomy): domain Eukaryota; kingdom Metazoa; phylum Mollusca; class Bivalvia; order Cardiida; family Cardiidae; genus Hippopus; species Hippopus hippopus. The sequence continues at coordinate 39,234,843 of OX328106.1, forward strand.
AATTTTTCCTTTTCCCACAATGTTTTCTACCATTTCGAAGACAAAAATTATCTTTTTAGCTACATTGAATTTGTCGTAAGCAAATGCTTTCATTTTGGATCGGTCTAAAATTGTGTTGTGTGGTAAAGAGTTAAGTGATTAACTGATTATGTCCCGAGTTTTGTCTGGTGTAAATAAAGCATGTGTACACTTACTCCTTATTTTATTTCAGGTTTATGTCAGAAAGGGGTTGGAATGAGAGGTAGAAGACAATGCCATCAACCCATCCTCAATAATGGACTTTAACCCCTTGGACCTGCTGGCAAGCGCTGCTGAACTTCAGAAGAAAAATGACGGCACAGAACAGGATGTAACCACCATGGTCGCTCAGCAGAGAACCAACAGTTCTGTCACTTCCAAAACAATTACAGCTGTGGTCCAAAAGGAGAATAAAGAAGTACGAACTCTGAATAACAATCGGAACATTAATAACAACAATAATGTTAAAAGTAAAAGTGTCATTATTCGGAAGATAAAAGTGGGAGCAAACTCTGATTTAGAGAAAATGCTTAATGAACATAACTATGGTAATGCAAAGAAGAACTTTGAGGCAAGTATAAAAGTTGTGTTCGAGGACAATGGGCGTAATAGGACTGAGGCTGAAGATGTTTCTGAAAGTATGGAAACCAGTTCTGGAAGGAAGGGTCTCCATACAGCAGGAAAAAATGGGGACAAGATAACAATTATCACTGTTGCTAACAAAGATAGTGTGTCACATTCAAGTGATTTGGAGTGTGACAGTTCGGAGTTAAAGACAGTCAATGAAGGAAGTTCTATGTGTAAATCTTCAGAAACAAGTAACCGTCAGGAAAGATCAGCAGCTTCTGAAGAAGGTTCAGATAGTGTTGAGTCAGATTTTGAACACCATGGGGCTTTACAAGTTCATAAACAATGGCCATTGGAAAATGTCCTTGCTAGTGATAAAACCAAAGGTCATATAGAAGGCAAGAGTAATGATCAATCAGTAATAGAACATAGTGTGGAAAAACAGTATGATATTGAAAACAAAGATAAAGGGATTACTTGTGCGGATACTTGTTCAATTGAGGAAAAAAATAGTCATACATGTAAAGACACTGAGGTGATAAAAGGTACACCAAATAGTGAGGAAACTAACTCAGAATCAGTTCGAGACAAAGTTTTGACTACAATTAAACAATCATCCCAAATCGTAGGAGCAACATCAAATGTAAAGGGGAGTGCTTTTTTAGATACATGTATTGATTCTATGGGTAAAAAATCAACCCTGACAAACACAGGCAATGTGTTTGTAAGAGACAGAAAACCAACAGGGTTGATCCCCAATGTGTCTACCTCAGATTTACGTAAAACTCCATATGTCAATGTTTCTGTGAAGGATGTGCTGGAAAATAACCCTGATGCAGCCCAACCCTTAATTATCAATATCAATACTAGGAAAGGTAAAACTAGTAAATGGTTAGAAAAGGAACCTTTTTCAGAGAAATTAGTCAGTGAAAAAGATAAAGATTGTGAAAAGAAATCAAATTCAAGACTTGAAATCATTCGAAATCTACTTATTTCTGACAGGCCAGAGGAGAAAAAAGCATGTAATGATCCGACTGAGCCTGTGTCATTAAATATGATTTCAGCAAAACAAATGAAACTAGATATATCCAAATGTGATTCTCTGGATATATGTGAACAATCCGAATCCTATGATTCATTGAAATCGTTTGACCTGAATGACTCAATTTGTGGAGACACCTCCACAGGAAGTGTTCATTTGCTGTCTCCGGACCGACGGAATCCAGACTCGGTTGGGATTGCTGAGAGTCCAGTGACAAATCTGCATTCAGACATGGTAGGAGGATCAGAAGTAGAACAAAAAAAAGAAATTTTTAAACTTATCAGTGAGACCAAAGAAGCTAAAGACCCCACAGGTCTTGATGAAAAATGTGATGAAACAATTCGTAAAACTCTGAAAATGACAACTGAACAAGAATCAAATGAAGTTTTGCAGGAAAACATGTTGTTGTTACCTTCTACATGCACTGATAAAAGTGATGATAAAAGTGCTAATGAGTTTCCCATTTTCAGGTTTGACTATGATCATAGTTACGCAGGCTTGCCTGGAAAAATCAATTCAGATGAAATGTTAAGGGAGCAGGATGGATTCTCACAAAGTGGAGACACAGAAGCTGGGACTCCACTTGGATCTATTGGTGGGGATCTGTCACAAGACAGTGGATATGAGGACATTACCCAGTCTCCTGTGTCTGAGGCTCTGCCATCAAGCAGCAGTTCTGATGTCAATGTGACAGATTCTGTTGTACCTCCTCAGAACTTAGTACCTGTGTTAGTCAGTATCAATGACAATGGAAGTTTGATGCTCCACAGTGATCACATACTACAGAAAACTATCACAGGACAGATGTTTGCGGTGCAGGATAATGGAGGAACAAAGACTTTAGATTCAGGTGTAAAACTTATCTCAGGGACCAATTTAACACCACTTACTGCAACACCTGTGTTGTTGTCACCCATAGGCAAGAGCACAGTAAATACTGTCTCATCTGTACAACAAACAGCAGACACTGTCATGGGCTTACTGACACCCACCACACCTGAGAAAAGCTTGAACCTGAGACCTGTTAAGGCAACACAACAGATTTCCCCTCCAAAATTTGGAAAATTTAAAATAGGAACATTTGCTTCTTTCAGCAACACAGGAATGAAAATAGATGAACCCCCTAAACTTCTTATTAATAAAAATTCTGTGTCCGAGAAAACCTATCGATCCAGCAGTGGCTCACATGGAAAGAAAAACAGTTTGATAGGTGTAAATTCAGTGAAATCCTCCCCAGTTGTTGACACACTAGGTACACTGGTGCAAAAGGTGAGAAGTAGTTTATCACCATCTTCTCAGATTGATACTAAAAATATGAGCATCGATCATATTCACCACGACCATGATTACTGTATGAAAAACTTAATGCCATCTGTAGTTAGCAGTGTTCTCGAGGCTAAGTTACAGAGAGAGTTAACTAAGAATAAACAGTCATTGTCAAAAAGTAAGAAACTAGAGTCAGACCAGACAGTCAAGACTGAGACCAAGTGTGGAAAAAGAAAAAGAACATCTTCTAACCCTGGAAAAGAGGAGCTTGCACTAGAAAGTGTTTGGTATGATGACAATGATTCAAACAGTCAGTCAGAGTTCATTCGTCCAAAAACTAGAGCAGAAAGGTATATTGAGCAGAAAAGTTCCGAGCCTAAAGTTAAGATAACAGGAAGTAGCAACTTTCAAGATCAGTTTGTCTATTTTATGAATACTAAGAAAAGAAGCCGTAGGAGAGAAAGTCGTGATTCACCTATTCCATTACCCCTCGATAAATTATTTATACCTCCTAAACCAGGTGATATAATTGTTCCGCACCTTACAGATCAAGACATTGAAAACTTAAAACAAAGGTCAAAGCAGAAGCCGGGACAATCTGGCTACAATTCTCTCCGAACTGAGTTCATGGCCTCTAAATTGGCAAACATCCCGTTTAGTGCTCAGGCCCAGCCAGAAAGTGCTGATGATGAAAAGAATATCATAAACACTATCTTGAGCTTAGAGAATGAAAACTTAAGTGATAATGACCAGGTTGGACATCCTTATAATGAATCCATGGAAATGTATGGTCAGGGGCTTGGAGGGGACATTATGAACTTGATTCCGGAGCAAATGAACCTCACCCAAGAGCAAATGGATCTTCTATTTAGTGCTGTTGATGAAGTTCAGAACTCCTCTCCAGGGCTTATAGGGGAAGATAAACTGGTGTCAGCCGGGACAGGGGATTCCAGTTTTGGACAATTTCCTGTCCTTGAGAGTAATTTGCAGACAATGTCCACAGATAAAGGTGAAACTGACAGGAAAATTGATGACGGTCTTGATGAAAGACAGCAGGTGTCTGAAGCTGCCAATTCAGCTGAAAGATTGACTACTATTATACCAAACGATGGTAAGATATACTCTAATTTACCTTTGCCTTTTACCAAACAATCCTATGTTTTAACAATCATAAGGAGAATGGCTTTAGAAAACATTGTGGGAAAAGGAGTATTAATTCTTCTTTTGTCACAGTGATTTCAAACTCATACTGCACAGTTTTACCATTTTTTCTTCCCTTTGAATATCTGTCCTTTTTAAGACTTGACTGTTGGGCATCCAGGACCCGGTGTGCCTCAGTGGTGAAGGTGTAGATTTGGAAACTTTGGAGGCCTCGTGTTCAGTCCTCATGCCAAGTGCTTGGTCTTATGTAGAAGTGTCCATGGGCAAGGCACTTAGAGCCTCAGCCTAGTTCTGCTGAAACAGAGGACATACATGTACATGAATAAGTGATCTATTTCCATGATATGACATGGAATAATGTTGAAAGAGGCATCAAACACCTTGCAATCTGTCCATCAAGTTGACCCAAATAACCCCAAATAATATCTAAGCTTAGATCGATAAATAGACTGCACAAGTTATGGTCTATAAAGCAATCTGTCCTAAGCATTCTTCTATAGAAGGATTTTCCTGTTTGCTTGTTTTCTTCCTTGTTTAACCCTGTACTACACAACAAAATTTTTAGACTTGTTCAATTCCAAAGCATTCTCAGATGACAGATTAAATATGGCTTAAATTGTGGAAATTGTTGAGTAGAAAACATTGCAGGAAAATGAGAAAATACTGATTACCAGCATTTTCTCTTTTTCTCACAATGTTTGTAGAATTTTTCTTTTTCTAGTTCTTAAAAGTTAGGATTACATGGTAAAGGGTTAGGCACTGAGGAAATATTGGGAAAATTTTGAAAAAATGATGAGAGTGCAGATAGGTTTGATATAATGTAATGAAAAAAGCATCATGAGCTTTAACCCTTTATCAAACAACATAAATTAAGACTTGTTCTAATTGAAAGCTTTTGAAGATGTCTCAAAAATAGAAATTCAGTTTTGGAACGGTAGAAAACATTGTGGGAAAAGGAGAAAATGCTGGTTACCAGCATTTTCTTCTTTTCCCACAATGTTTTCAAAAGGTCATTTCATTAGGGTCGTTAAAACTAGGAATTGTGTGATAAAGGGTTAATGTATTTTCATGGCTTCAAACAGAGAGAGCTGCTTTGGTTAAAGGCTCAATATTGGCCAAAAGTTGCAGGTTTCTCCATATTTTGTTTACTTTCCACCTTTTTTTTTCAAATTTCATTTTTCTGCCAGCCAGTAACACTTGGACGATAACAGAATGTCATATTCAGATTAATTTCATTAAGTAGTACTTTTAAAAGGAATGATGATCAAATTTAAATGCACTTTAATACCCGCATTGTTTACTTTTGGCCACTTCTAGGACTTACATGTGTAAAAGTATCTAGTATTTTACTGGAAACCGTTTACCAGAAGAAAGAATTTTTAGACTAATGCAGATAAAAAGTATTTGTTGAAGAGGAATTATGTGACCGAAAGGAATTGGTCTTTGAACGACTTAAAAACACTGGGAAAAGGAGAAAATGCTGGTTACCAGTATTTTCTCCTTTTAGCAGAATGTGATTGAGAGCCTTTTTTTCTCGGTATGAATAAGCTACCCGGCAACTCATGGATTTCATGCCCTGTACATTACCTATTGAGCTAGGGATTCTGCATTTAACTGTGACCTTAACCCTTTACCACACAATGACGCCTTTTGACGCCCCTAAAAAAGAGGCCTTTTGAAAACATTGTGGGAAAAGGAGAAAATGCTGGTAACCAGCATTTTCTCCTTTTCCCACAAAGTTTTCTACCCTATCAAAGAAAAGTTGCGTCATTTAAGCCACTATGAAATTGTCGTCTGCAAATGCTTTCAATTTGGATAGGTCTTAAATTTTGCCGTGTGGTTAAGGGTTAAGCCACACAGTCATAGCAAGTTTACACCCTAGCTGTAAACAGCTGATAAGGCATAAGAAAAAAGTAGTTTGTTTCAGGTAACCCGACCCTACCTGGAGATTTTGCCCGACCCTATTTTTTTTTTTGGTCTTCTGATTAAAAAAAAAACCAGCCTTCTATTTAACCGTGTCACAGGACGCCTGTTTCGGCAAATATAGCACATTATATTATAGGTCTACAATCATGTACTACTACATACATAATTATGCATGAAAATTCCTACGCCTGTACAAAAGCTACCGTGTATCGGAGTATATTGAACCGACCTTAAACACAACTTTAAAACGCAATAACGTGGGTTTTCCATTTCTAAAAATACATACAGGCAAGCGGAGAGATCGGGCTTTTTCGCAAACTCCACACAGAAAATTCTGTTTATCGAACGTTCGTATCCTATCGCACGGTTTACAAAAGACGAACGGGTACCAGTTTTATCTTCTACAACGAATCACGCCCGAAATACTGCGGTTGAGTACAGACTTATATATATATATATATTCTTTATTTCCTCCAATTTCATTGAAGAGTACAGATATACATAATAATGAAAGATAACGTAATTTACATACATTAGATCTATACAAAGCACACAGACACACACACACGCCTGCACAAACACACACCTAATTCATCCTAATTCAACATATATCCTATTTCGGACTTCTAAGATTTTAATCTGATAATCTTAATTAAACTATTACTTTAATTCTTAAGAAATACAGGCTTAAGTTCTAAAATTTTTCTTGGTATAATCTCCAAATACGGTCTAAGCAAAACAATAATGAAGTCAAAAATTCCACATGAGATACTTTTAAGATTTGTAAAAAATTGGCAACTGGTACTCCTAACAAGATGCACACACTAGTTTCGTCACTTACTGAATTGTAGTAATTTAATACATCATTACCGAACTTGGACTTAATGATATTGCAGATTTGTGCTCTTATGCCTGAGGTAAATGAACAATGCTCCAAACAATGTATTACCACATTGGTATACAAGATCCCATATCTCTCACACAAAAGATTTCATGAGCTTAAACTCTGTCCAAATCTTGAAATCATCGATATTACATTCCTACACTGAGGAAGTAATTTGTATTTACATTTACTTATATGCCAAAATATACTTTCACAAAACTCTGGGTGTATTTTGGAAAATAAGTAAAGCTCTGGATCAGCTCCGGTATCATTCATCCAGCGGTTTGCATAATATGCATTTGTATAATTCTTGGAGATTTTTTTCCATGCGGACTGAAGAGGAAAATATGAACTATTATAGAAATTGTCTAAATAATCATTCAGGCCATATTTCTTCAAGACATTACTTATGTCATTAAAATATCCGTATTTTACTGTATCGGTATTCATGTTAAAATTACACAAGCGCTTTAGAAAGACGAGTTTGATAATATTATCAGTTTTTAGACGACATAACTGACCAAATAAATTTAACTTGCGCCTATCGATAATGGTAAGCAAGTCGATCATTTGTAGCATACTCAATACTGTATCAGTTCTAGTTAACCTATTCAGTCCTTTAATTTTCTTTAAGCAAAACCGATGAACTCTCTCCAGTTTTAATAAGTCCTGAGAGGATAGTGCAAACAACATTTCACACCCGAATAAACCTCACGGTATTACAATACTATTATAAAGTTTTTTACATGTAAAAGGGTGCAGACACTTGCAGTTTACCCCGATATTAAACAGATTCATAAAAGATCCTCTTAATTTCAAAGCAAATTCTTGAACACTATCAGAATTTGATAAGTATTTATTACAATTGATTCCTAAATGAGTATAGATTTCATTCTCTTGAATGGTACTAGTACCGATTTGCCACTTCCTATTTGAAAACTTAAACAGGCATTTATTTTCATTGAAAACTATTACACTACATTTTACCGGATTATAATCAAATAGCCAGGTTTTCGAATATGAGTAGCATAGATCCATCAGTCGATCAAGACCTCTCTTGGATAAACTAAGTAAAACCATGTCGTTTGCTGATGTTATACTCAGTAAGTGAATATTAGATAGGACAAGACCGTGTCGGTTGTTCTCTAATGTACACAATAATTCATTTATGAAGCATAAATAGAAAAATGGAGAACTTAACCCTCCTTGTCTAGTGCCGAGTGTAACATTGAACGAATCTGATCTGTAACCTCTAAATAAAACACAACATTCAGTTTCATCATACAAGCTTATAACAGACTTGAGAGTTGGGTTACTTACTCCCATTTTCAATAACTTATAAAACAGTCCATCTTGCCAGACCGTATCAAAAGCCTTTTTAATGTCTAAAAAACATGCATATAACTTGCTAGCTGACTCTTTAGCATAGCAAATACATTCCTTTAGTAAAAATGATGTCATAGAACAGCTAATACCTTTTTGAAAACCAAATTGCAATGGGTTTAATTTTACGTTGATAATATTCGAAAAATTTTAATGGAGGTTTCTCTTGCAACTTATCTGACAGGACAGACTGTGGACTTAACTAGATGACGGCAAGGATAGGTTAGATTTGTATCAAGCGTCGATAGGTCTTCTTATTAAACAGGTATTTTTGTATTTATTATTTTCTATCTTTGTCACAATGATGCAAAATGATTTCTTTAGGATAATATAAACCTACCCAAACTTGCCTTGTTCTCACTCTGGGCCCCCCCCCCTTCTTTTCACTCAGCTTAAATTACCCTACCTGGTCTTGGAGAATATACTGAAACTGCTTAGGCTAGGAGCCGCTATGCCAAAATTTTCCGAGGCTTTCTAATCTCTCCTATACTGTCGGCAAGTCATGCCACTTTAGTTTTCAGGTAAAATGTGTCTGATCTATATGAAACTGAGGAGCAGCAGCACTTCTTTGAAATAAAAACGAGGTTTTAGCCCCTAAACTGTTGAGTAAACTGAACAAAAATTTCCACTCTATAGTCAAAAACCAAATATTGCAATTACAAAGTTGATTTTGGCAGAAAGAAAATACAATATTGAACAGGATAGATTAAAGATCAGACTGCACATTTTGTGCAGTCTGATCTTCATCTACGCTGTCCGCAAAAGCACTTTCTTTCCAAATCAATGACTATTTTTCTTACACGCATCAGAGGTGAGAGGCGAAAAAGCGCCAAAAAGGAAGTTTGCTGCAACTGGATGTCAAACCTGCAACCACCAGGTTACGAATCAGATATGCTAACCATTGAGCTACCTGGCCGGGCAGTAACAGTTCAAAATTAAGATATTATTGTGTAGAAATGTTTTCCTGTTGGTTTTATGTCCATTAAGACAACTTTTTGGACTCTTTTATGTGTTCTACTTTTCCTGGACTAGTTTACCGAGGACACATTTATATTCTGAATATCAGGGTGTTTAAGTAGCCTACCAGTGTATATCTCTATATTCCTTTTTGCTCGAATACCATGCATAATGAAACAAAATCAGGCTAATAAATACTTTTCAAGCATAGTTTGGATTGTAGATCAAGATTACACTGAACAGAAAAATCAGTCTGATCGTTAATCTGTCCAGTGTAGTTAGATTCTCTGGACAAAAACAATTTTAAATCAATAATTTGCAGTTTAATGATACTGCCTCATTTTTTTCACTTTATAACTCTGAAGGACAACAAAAGTGGATACTTGTAATTTTAAATTTGTGTCCAGAATGTGTGTTCTACATAAAAAAAAATGCACATCCTTTGTAAATCCAACTTTTCTACAAATAAAATGTTTACTTTAAATCAGTATGTTATCTACACCTGAAGTGTTGTGGGGGGTTACTTAAAATAAAAACAAAAGAAACATTCTAGTATTTATTCAGTTTATATAGAGACTTGCAAATAAATGTTTTTCAAATTTTCACTTGTTTTAGCTCTTTACCACACAGTCCACAGCTTTAACAACCCTTAAAAAAAAACTTTTGAAAACATTGTGGGAAAAGGAGAAAATGCTATAAACCCATGTTTTCTTCGTTTCCCAAAATGTTTTCTACCCTTCCCAAAACAAATTTCAATTTGTGAGTCACATTTGTTTTGTTGTCTGCAAATACTTTTAATTTAGACAAGTCTAAAAAATTTCAGTTCAGAAAGGAGTGGACAGCATTCAATGGGGAAAAAAGATGCAAATATAGAAGTATAGTGTAGATAGAATTTGACCATTTACCACACAATCAGAAAGTTAGTGACAGTGAGATAGAGGTCTTTTGAACACATAATTAGAAAAGGACACAGAGCTGGTAGCCACCATTTTCTCTTTTTTTCTCAAGGTTTTCTACATTTTCAAAAGCAAATACCACCATTTGATCCATATTAAATTTGTTGTCTGCAAATGCTTTAGGTTCGGACAAGTCTACATTTTTTCATGTGGTAAACAGTTCAAGCTCTTTCAAATGCTTTGGGGACAAAAAATATTTAAAAAAAAATTTGACCCCTACCCTACATAACATTTTTGGAGATGTTACCCTAAACAAACTATTTTTTTTTTAGGCCTAAGGATTCTGATACCCCAGCTCAGCCAAATTTTTTCTAAGGATTTGTGGTACAGGATCCACTTACCTCTTGCTTTGACTGTGTTTGTGGGAAAGAAGCCAGTGGCTTGGAAAGAACATGTGAAGTACTGGTAATAGAAACTCCAGGAAAGTATGGATAGGGGGTCCGACGAAATACCCCTAATTTTTTTTAATTATTGAACTTAGATAACTGAAGTTGTGGTTTTTGAAAAGTTATCAAATAGTTATCGTATTGAAGATGGATAGTTGGTTTAAAACCTATGTCAAAATAACAACATGCCGTTTAGGCCTGCCGTGAAGAATGTGCACCGAAACAGCCGTACTGTACTGTAAATGTCCACTGAAAAACTTGCTCCACGTAGTAAAATTGGTTGATTCAGGGACCCTAACTCCGCAATCTCACAACAGTACCTTTTGTACAAGGTTTGTGTGTCTGATCTTTATCTGTAAGTATGCTAGAAAAAATAGTTTGCCTTTTTATATTGGGAATATGAGATTAAAACATCACCAAAAAAGAAGCCTGCAGCCATTTTGAATCCGTGGTTAACACGTTACCTGACATAAATTGATAAGCCAATTATATTTCTGCCTAATAATAATCGTATCACTTTAAACATAACAATGACAAACTTCCACATCAAACAAGTTTAATAATATTAGCCAAACAACTTCAGTCATGATCGCTTCACTTTAACAGAAGAGAACAGAATGTGCCGAGATACTTGGCTTTTTGGATCAGAGACCTACCTCATGCAATGTCTGATTTGGATCTACTTCTTTCTCAAATGAAGTGGATTAGCATTCTCTTTTGTGTGTGTTCATCAATTAAAGAAATGATAAATATAAGTGATAATGTCATATTGATAATTCTTTTGTCTGGATTGGCAAATAGGTACAGGCCAGACACGCGAGTGTTTCGGTGATTGTTCTTAACGTGAATCAATGATCCACGTAAATTAACAAAATCATTCTTCTCAATAATGAGTAATACTTTGATAAAGTGTGTTTTCTGTTTTTTAAAAAAAAAAAAATGAAGAAAAATCCTGCATACTTATATCAGTTCTGTGAATCCACTGATAAAAATGGGGGTGTTTTGGTGGTATTTCGGTGATTCGTCGGACCGTGGATAGGTGCACGAATTGCTGTGACATAATTGAAATAATGCTGTGAATTCTGTTGAACACCGAATACAACAAAATATCTTTTCCTTTTACCCCTCAGAGTTTTTAGCTCCACTGGCCAAAGGCCAGCGGGCTTATGTCATGGCCCGGTGTCCGTCGTGGGTGCGTCCATGTGTTAACTTTTATTTCAAACATCTTCTCTGAAACTACTCATCCAATTTTGATGAAACTTTGCAGAAATGATCCTGCCATGCTTGAAAGAATTTGATTCCTTCAAAAACTCTGTTGTCATGGCAACATAACTGAAAAATATTGAAAATCTTCTTGTCTGAAACCATAAGGCCTAGGGCTACCAAATTTAGCATGTAGCTTTATCTAGTGGACCTCTACCAAGTGTCTTCAAATTCGACCCCGCCCCGGGGTCACAAGTTTTATATGGGCTTAATATAGGGAAAACTTTAAAAATCTTCCCGTACCTAGCCATAAGGCCTAGGGCTACCAAATTTAGCGTGTAGCTTTATCTAGTAGACCTCTACCAAGTTCCTTCAAATTATAGCCCTGGGTTCAAATTTGACCTCGCCCCGGGGGTAACAAGTTTTACAAGGGCTTATATAGGGAAAACTTCAAAAATCTTCTCGTACCTAGCCATAAGGCCTAGGGCTACCAAATTTTGCATGTAGCTTTACCTAGTGGGTTTCTACCAAGAGTGCCCAAATTATAGCCCTAGGGTCAAATTTGGCCCCGCCCTGGGGGTCACAAGTTTTACATAGGGAAAACTTCAAAAATCTTCTCGTACCTAGCCGTAAGGCCTAGGTCTACCAAATTTTGCATGTAGCTTTATCTAGTCGGCCTCTACCAAGAGGGCCCAAGTTAAAGCCCTGGGGTCAAGGTTGGCCCCACCCCAGGGGTCACAAGTTTTACATTGGCTTATATAGTGAAAACTATGAAAATCTTCTTGTTACTAACCATAAGACCTAGGGCTACTAAATTTAGCCCCGTCTCAGGGTTCTCATGTTTTACAGGATCTTTTATTGAGGAAACTTTTGAAAATCTTCTTGTTTATAACCATACATTCTAGACCTTTATCATATGGTATGGGGCTTTATCTTATGGACCTCCACCAGGATTCAAGTAATTATAGCTCTGTGGTCAAAAATGGCTTTGCCCAGGGGTCATAACTTTCTTTTAGGCTTTTACAGAAAAAAATTTGTATGTCTTCTAGTTCGAAACCAATTGGCAAAGTATTGTAATGTTTGGCTTGTAGTGTTTTTACTTATTAGCCAGTGGAGCGATACAGGGCCATCATGGCCCTCTTGTTAAACTTCATCTGCTTCAGGAAGTAAGGTTTTGCTAACCATATGTGGCAAGATCAAACTGCTCTTTTATGGCAATCTGATCTTAGATCCATGTTATCCACTATAATGTCAGAAAATGTCATTTAAAGTATTGAAAAAGAGCAGTAGGGTTGTCTTTTCATATTTAGTGGTGTCTCATTCATTTTGGACTTGAGGTGTGAATGTGAGATTAAATTGAAATATAATTGATTTCATATTATGTTACTGTTGTTATTTGGTAAGATTTTTTTTTTTTAAATAGATGTTGGACTAGACTTGGATTTTTTTGTTGGATTGGTAGAAAGAGGGAGCCAATATTCATCTACAATTCTCTGTCGGTGAAAATCTCCCCACTGAAAGCCTCTTATTACTCCCGCATTATTCAGTGCAATATTGATTTACCTCTTGGCCATATCCACTTCAGTTGGCATGCTATAAACTTAGGCTTACTTGCTTTAAGTCCGCCTTTGTGAATTGATTATATTTCCTTCCCTTCATGTTTTTGCCAGATCAAATAAACATACACGTAGTTGAATATTTATGTGTATACACAGGCCTTAATTTGATACAGTCGAGTATAATTTCATTGAATATAGTACACATTCGTATTTTAGCTTGAATAATTTTGGACCATTCAAAACCGGAATGCAAGAGAAAGGCTTAAAAGCTCATTTTAGATTATGATGTAAATTCAGTTTCAATTAAATACCCTTTATCAGATGACAAAATTTTTGACTTGTCCAAACTTTATGCATTTGCACATGACATGTGGTTTATATGATTAAATTTGTCTTTTTCCTTCATTAATTTCAAATGCTGTTACCAGCATTTTCTCTTTTTCCCTCATTGATTTCAAATGCTTTTACCAGCATTTTGTCTTTCCCTCATTAATTTCAGATGCTGTTACCAGCATTTTCTCTTTCCCTCATTGATTTCAAATGCTGTTACCAGCATTTTCTCTTTTCCTCATTAATTTCAAATGCTGTTACCAGCATTTTCTCTTTCCCTCATTGATTTCAAATGCAGTTACAAACATTTTCTCTTTTTCCCTCGTTTAATTTCAAATGCCTCTTTCCACAGAGTAATTAGAATATGGCATGTTTTGGTAAAGGGTTATAGACAATGAAATGGTGTCTGCTTTTACAATATTCAGGCTAATCTTGGCATACAACATATGCAAAAAAATTACTTAAGTTAGGTTGATTGATTGGTTAAATGTTTTATGTTGCTTTCTATATTATGTATGTCCTGGGTTTAACCATTTCTAGCTCTGATGTATCTTGCCCTTTGAGACTACTGTTAAAAAAACCCCATTGCTTTGAGGATTGAACTCATGGCCTCTGGGTTACAAATCCTACACTTTACCCATGAGCCACACAGGACCCCCAAGTTAAGTTAGGTTTACTAGAGTTAGGATAAAGTGATAAACAGGTCATAATTTTACCCATTATTAGACAGATATTCATGAATGCATTTGACAGTGCTGGATTGTGTGGTAAAGGGTTAAGCGCATATCTGGCTAAAGTATACCCAGGATAACACTGCACAATGAAGAAGCCTTGGAAAATGCAATTATTTTCATCACTACACCAGACTGAAAATTTATGTTGAGTTTACTTGGCAGTCTCAGGGTTAATGGATTGCTTTCAGCAAGTGTCAAATAATTTGACTTAAAGCAAAGTTGCTTTGCTCCACAAGTTTGAAATCCCTCCATCAACATTGGTGTTTTAATATATCTTTTCAGATAAAGTCAATGAAAGGCCTGAAGTAACTGATGATCATGAATCGGCAAAGAAACCAGAGGATGGCGCAGTGCCATTGGTAACAGATCCTGTTGAAACTCTCGTAGCCGATACAAACCTACCCAACAGTGAAGAGGTCAAAGATTTACCAACTGTCACCAAGACCACCAATGTACCTGTTTGTGAAAGTGAAGAAAAAGTAGCCCTATCAAACTGTCAGCAGTTACAGCTGACTAGTAAAGATAATCCAACAATAGATACCTCAGTGGACCTTACCCCAGTGGCCACATCTACGATGTCATACTGTAGAACAAACTATAGTGCAACAGATATCACAGAACAATCAATCTCATCTGTCCGCAGTATGATCATGCCTTCTAACTTACCAAATCCATCAGGTAGTTTGAACAGTGATATTTCTATACAATCTCTTGACAGAGGGCCACTTGACCTACTAAGCAATGAATTTAGACTTGACAAGAGTGATATATTCCCTGACAGTTCGGTTCCGACTTCTACTGCCTCAGCACTTACATCATCCAGTTTGTCGGCTCTCAGCTCTCAGATTCCCTCAGATTATAGTGCTCCATGGATTGTTACAGTCAGTATGTACTGGAATGATCTACCTGCAATTATGATACAAAACCAGCCCTATGTCAGGTTGGTAGACATTCACAAACAAATACTACCAGCTAAAGACACTGGTATCCTTAAGAAACGATGTCAATTGATGGGCATTTTTGTTGAAAACTGTTCAGAAATGCAGAGGTATTTCCTAGTGCAGTATGGGAAGGCGTTTAATTCAAAAAGCACATTAATTGTGTCAAAGGAAAGTGCTAATGAATTGATAGGATATTATGTTGATCCACAACCCAAAACAAGTAGATTGGAAGAACATACTGGAAAGTCAGTCATTGAACACAGACGGGAGCAACTGCGAAGAATTGCCCTTGCACGAAGGGCAGAGATAAGGGCAAGACAGAATGCAGAAAGAAAGGACGAGGACCCACGAGCCATAAAGGAACCTGCAGCTGCTACAGAGATGGAGACATTGTAAGTACTTGATACTTTGTCAATTCCAGAGGCTAATTCTGTACCTGATGACAACCTTAGTTTGTCTAAATGGAAAGCATTAACTTTGCAGGCAAAGTCTGTGGCTAAATGGTCATATTTGTCTCTGATATTGTAAAAAACATTTAGGAAATGTATGAACGAGTCTAATTATGTGAGGTGAAGTGTTGGTAAGAGTTGTTCTGTACAACTCTGAAAATTAAAAAGTCCAAGTACCAAAGACTCTGTGAGAGATGGCCATTGAAAACATTGTGGAAAGAAGAGAAAATGCTGGTAATAGCCACATTTCATTTGGACAGTGCTTTGAATTGGAATGACTGAGTGATGAAGTATGTCAGTAAAGCATTAACCTTTGCCTGGCACATCACTGTATTGAACTTGTTACCAAACACCAAATTTATGGAAAGCTTTGGCAGAAAACAGATAAAGCATGGCTCATAGGATGAAGTTTGCCTTTGAAAGGGTAGGAAACATTGTGGAAAAAGGAGAAAAGGCTGATTACAAGCATTTACAAGGCTTTCAAAGGTTGTCTTCCTCAGGGTCAAAAAACAAAATTGTGTGGTAAAGGAAAACTACTGCCAGATCACCTGTTTTTTTCTCTTGATTCATTTGAGAATGCCAAGCTTGCTAACTCTTTACTAGAAAGTAATCTTTCAGTGGCCAAATTGAAAGCATTAATTTTGCAAATCACAAAGATAATTAAAAGCAAAATTTTGCAAACAACAAAGAGATTTGTCTGTGGAAGAGTAGAAAACATTGTTAACCCTTAAAGCCCCTTTGACAACAGTAACTACAATTACTTTTGGGGGCCAGTGTAGACCAAGATCAGACTTCACAAAACATGCAGCCGGATCTTCGCTCTACACTTTCGGCTTTACTTAGACATCCGAGACAAAATCCACTTTGACATTGCATTTATTTGCATCTTATTTTGACCTTTAAAATATCTGTAGGGTTTATTCGGTGCTCTAAGGTTCTAAAAAGAAAATGCTGTTTACCAGCATTTTCCCCTTTTCAGGTAATGGCCTCCTTCATCAGGGTCATGAAAACATTGGATTGTTTGGTAAAGGTCCTGTATGTACCTTTACACTGATTACTTCTTACTGTCAGTGAAATCGCACTCGACCATGCGGTAAGCATAATGCAGGTGACAAAATTAATGGGGCCCAAATGATAAAACTTGTTATTGAAAGGGTAGGAAGCACTATAAAAATTTTCTAAAAAACAGAGTTTACCTGCATTTTCTTAGTTTTCCTAAATGTTTTCAATAGCCTCCTTCCACTGGGTAGTATAAAAATGGGATCACTTGGTAAAGGGTTAACTCTTTACGACACAATCCCGACTGTTAACAAATCTGAAAGAAAAGGCTATTGAAAACATTGAGGGGGAAGGAAAAAATGCTGGAAACCAGCATTTTCTTCCTATTCCCACAATGTTTTCTATCGAAAGAGGGACAAGTGCCATTGTTTGAGTCACATTAAAATTGATGTCAGCAAATGCTTTGAATTTGGACAAGTCTACATATTTGTCGTTTGGTAAAGTGTTAAATACCACTTCTCAGTCCAGTAAGATCAATATCATTATATTGCATGAGGGGAGAGAAGATTTGTAAAATATTATGCTGGTATGTTGGCTGTAATGATCCATATTGACTTGATCACAACTTTTCTTCTGCTGCTAATTAAAGGTTTTCCCTAAGCCCCAATTTCTATGAGTTTGGACCCCAAGTTTTTCAAAATATCTCAAAATTAAACATTTTTATCATTCAGTTTATGGGGATCAAATGAAACAATCACACTTTGAGAAATTCCAAGACAAATCCTGTAATACTGTCCATGTATATTGTTTAAACTACGTAGTTGAATGGACACTAACAACTATATATTACGATGTAGATCAAGATCAGGCTGCACATTCTTGGGAGAGAAGTGTTAACCCTTAAAGGGCTGATTAAATCAAACATACATTTTCAGTCCAGAATAAGACCCAGATAATTGCAACTTTTATGTTTGCCTTTAGTCTGCACTGTTTCAGCAAAGTGGACGGTGTAGATGGAAGATCAGAATGCATGCTTTGTGCAGTCTGATCTTAATCTACTTTGGTTGCAAAGGCAACTGTAGTGGTGAAAGGCACTTTAACTCTTTACCAAACGACAAAATTTTGGACTGGTCCAAATTCAAAGTATTTGCAGATGACAAAATGAACATGACTCAAAAATTGAAGCTTGACTTTGGAAGAATAGAAAACATTGTGAGAAAAGGAAAAAATGCTGGTTGCCAGCATTTTCTCCTTTTTCCACAGTGTTTTCAGAAGGCTTCTTCCTCAGGGTCGTTAAAACCAGGGATTGTTTGGTAAAGGGTTAAGAGTTAAGTGCTTTTATTTGGCTGTAAGTGATCCTTATCCACTTCAAAACACCTTTTTCTTTGGCTGCTTATTATCATCTGTATGATTTAAGATATGAGAAACTAATCACAACTCACTGGTGAAAGTCTAGATCAAGATCAGGATGCACATTTTCCAAAGAGAAGATTCATATGCTTGTATATTTGCTGTAAATGATCAATAGTCACTCCCTTTGCTTTAGCTGCTAATGTCATTTATGTATAAACTCGGAAGATATTCAGGACCTCAAACTTCATGTAAAATGAGGTTGCAAAAAGCTGACGATGCAATGAAAAGAGGAGTTACAATAAGATGAACACCCCTCTTTGAAACTCTTTGTTGACTGATGTGATATTAGCTTGATTGGAGCACACAGTCTCAACTTTTAGCTATCCTCATTGAAGCACATGGCTTAGATTTCTGATTCCCTGGCAAATGCTAACCCTTTACCTAACAATCCATTGTTTATATGAGCCTTGGAAGAAGCCTTTTGAAAATATTGAGGGGAAAAAGAGAAAATGATGGTAACCTCCTTTATCAACTATCTTTTAACCCTTTACCACACAATCCCGAGTTTTAACAACCCTGAAACAGAAGGCTTTTGAAAACATTGTGGAAAAAGGAGAAAATGCTGGTAACCAGCATTTTCTCCTTTTTCCACAATGTTTTCCAGCCCATCTCAGACAGAACTCATCATTGTAGCAATATTTAATTTATTGTCTGAAATCGTGCTCAATCTGGTCTGGTCCAAATTTTGTTATGTGGTAAAGAGTTAAGCTCTTTCAAAGGAGATTCCTATCATTTGAACCACATTTGATTATGTTTTCTGCAATTGCTTCAGTATGGAGGAGTCTGAAATTTTGTTGTTAGGTGAAGAGTTTCAGTTGAATATGGAGAGAAATATTCCTTCTGCTCTCATGAATATTCATGTAATGTCTTCTGTGTGAGTGGAATATAAATGACAGGGATTATTGTTGTACAAAATGTCTGGGAAATGTTGGAAATAGCTGCTTTTTATATTAAACTTACCAACTTTCTGCATTTGGCAATATTGCCAATTACAGAAAGTTGGCAACTCTAATATCACAATTAAAATTTCATGAAAAGAAAGTCAATCTGTTTTGAGAAATATTTCAATAATTATGATTTTTAGACCCAGGGTCAACGCAAGTTATGCTCTGATCTGTAAACTGAAAACAAAAAGCCACTTTCACTTCGCAGTAGATGGCAAAGGAGATTTTTTTTGTAAAATAGTTAAAATTCAACACTGAAGAAGGTTGGATGCATAAATGCATGTGAAAACTTTGGGCAAAAGGAGAAAAATGTGCCGTTTTTATCTCACATTATTTATCATCAGAAGAGACTTTATTAATTTTGTCTCCAACATGAACTTGTTTCGGCAAGATAGGCAAGGTGTTGCCCCATAGATGCATATAAAGTGGATGTTGATTTTGAAGGTTCAGACCCAAATAGGTGAACGCAGAAATGAAACAATCCAAACACTCTCTTGCATCTATATCAGTAACCCATATATCAAACAGTTGTATATATATGCATAAACCTGAAAAAGCAGACCTTTGAAAAAATATTTAAAAAAGAATAAAATTCTGTTAATCAGCATTTCCTTCTGTTACCACACTGTTTGATACTGTTTCCATGGCAGGTCTCAGCATTTAAGCCAGATTTGATTTGCCACCTGCTATCCAAAATTCAGTCGTCTTTGTAAATATTTACACTAAGACTTTCATATTGAAAGCATTTGGAGACAAGAAATTGAATCTAGCTCAAATAACTGAAGTTACTCCTACCATAGAAAAGGCAGGAAACACTGGAAAAACAGAGAAAATGATGGTTATCAGCATTTTCTCCTTGGCCCATATCCAGAAGAGCCTTCTTTCTTGCAGTCCTAAAAATTTGGGATTGTGTGGTAAAGGGTTAAACAATCATTTTGAATCAAAACTAAGTCTTGCTAAGGCATGTTTCAGCACATCTTTATAGATATGCACTCATTGGTTTTTCATGCAATGACTTGCTCAGCATGATTGCTTGAACATACAGGGCTAGCGATCTTGGGATTGTAAGTCTGTTTAAACGTCAGCTCAGTGGAAGGGATGATGATAGTCATTGCAGCTGGAGCCATAAGAATTTCTCTCTCACAGCTTAACATTGCTTGAATGCAGTTTATGTGGGAAAGAAGCCAGTAGCTCGTAATAAGAGAGTTGTACTGGTAAGAGGAAACACTGGGAACACATGGTTAGATGTACTGGCCATTTGAATGTACATGTAAACTAAAAGTATGAGTTTTTGACGATTGCATGAAAATACAAATAAACAAGCTCAAAAAATCTCTTGACCTATTGATAATAATTTTGCTCTCTCTATTCAGCACATTATCACACAGTTGTGAACTTCTGGGCTTCTGTCGTTGATAGCAGGTCGGAAATGTTTGTGTCAAATCCACAAATATTTTTACTGGTCCATATGGCCTGCAACACGCGAAAAGGGGCATTCGGACATTTGCATAAAGTGTCGTCTTGGATCAGCCTGCGCAGTCTGCGCAGGCTAATCCGAGACGACACTTTACGACTACATTAGATTTTGTGATACAGTAGACTTGCGCAAAACAGAAAATGACATAAAAACAGAAAGTGTTGTTTCGGATTAGTCTGCACGGAATGCGCAATCTGATCCGAGACGACACTTTACGCAAATGTCCGAATGCCCCTTTTCGCGTGATGCAGGCCATATAGAGAGCATGTACAGATCATGAGTGGTCTGTAAAAAAGGGGTTTAATGCATCTTCTAAAAGTGTCAAATGTTTTTTACTTTTGGTAAATGTTTTGCTTTTCCAAGGACCATTCTACTTCAGGATTCAGTCAGCTGTTTGACAAAATGGATTTTATGGATCCATAATGTGATAACTTGCATAATACAATGGATCATGCATTAAACCCCCTTTAGCCAGAACGTGGCTCAAATTATGAGGAGCTTGAATGAGATTTCTCCTTCATACAACTGAACACATTGTAAGGTAAAGGAAAAAATGCTTGTAACTAGAATTTTCTCCTTTTTCCAGTGTTATTGAAAAAGCTTTTGTCCTCAGGCTTGTAAAACATGGGATTGTTTGGTAAAGAGTCAATACAGTATGCTGCACACATACTTGATCAATGATACTAGCAGTCCAAACTTGCTGGTTAGCAGAAATGACTAACATTGTAGCTAATCAATTATCAGCTAACAGGTGCTTTTGCATATTTTATCTACACTGGTGTTGACCTCTAGGGTGTGCTGGTCATTTGAATGAAGTATATCAGAAAGCAAAATGAGGGCTACAGTGGGGGAGGGCATAGATTTGGGTTGTTGTTGGGTGTTTTTAAATCTCAGTTATGTCATGTCAGCCTGTGCTCCTATTTATGCATTCCCAGGTTTCCTTAGAATATTTTATCATCCAGTTTTGACCTCTAGGGTGTGATGGGCAGTCATCTGAATGAAGTTAAACAAAGTGAGGGCTGCAGTGGGGGAGGGCAAGAGGGTTGTAGGTGGTTGTTTTTAGCTCCACTGGCCAAAGGCCAGTGGGCTTATGTCATGGCCCGGTGTCCGTCTGTGCGTCCGTCCGTCCGTGCGTTAACTTTTTTTTCCAAATTTCTTCTTCTCTGAAATTACCCATCCAAATTTGATGAAACTTCACAGAAATAATCCTGCCATGGCCCTCTTTAGAATTTCTTGAAAGAATTTGATTCTTTCAAAAACTCTGGTTGCCATGGCAGCAAAACTGAAAAATATTGAACATCTTTGAAAATCTTCTTGTCTGAAACCATGAGGCCCAGGGCTACCAAATTCGGCATGTAGCTTTATCTAATGGACCTCTATCAAATTCCTTCATATTATAGCCCTGGGGTCAAAATTGGCTCTGCCCCGGAGATCACAAGTTTAACATGGGCTTACATAGTGATTAAAATTTAAAATAGTAATCAAGGGAAATAACTCCTGTTATACAAGATAAAGTTTGTTACTATTTACCTCCCTTGATTATCAAACTGCAGTTTTACATTATTGGAGTTTGGTATTCAAGTTTTTTTGGAGTGGAAATGTTCTGTTTTAAGGGGGAGTGATTTATTTTGATGCTAATAGTTATGCTCACATGAATGGAATGTTTAAAGTAAGGTTTCTATCACTCAAATTTTTTCAGAACTTTACCTTTCATGCTAATGAATGAACCTGCTTGTATTCACTGACATTATCTTTGCATTTAAAAAGATACGACTGTTTTTGTTTGGCGGGCGGGGTGGAGGTTATGTTTTCAAAGTAAGTTTTATTACCATACAGACTTTTTATGCTGTATGTCTCTGTCAATGCCAATTAAATGCATGATACGTTAACTTTACTGTTTAAGAAATGACAATTTTTTTTTTATTGTACCAAGTTTAAAGCTATTGCAAAAAGACAAATTGAATGTAGCTTAAATGACTATTTCTGTCTTTCATAGGTTAGGAAACGTAGAGGGAAAAGGAGAAAATACTGGCTGACAACATGTTGTGCTTTTCTCATGATGTTTTTGAAAGACTTCTCTTTCAGTGTCATTAACACTTCGATTTGTGTGGTAAAGGGTTAAGAAGCCAGTGGAGCGATACAGGGCTATCATGGCCCTCTTGTTTAAGATATGCTGTATCAGCCAGTGAATTTGTTTGGTTTTTAATGATGTTTTCCAACATTATTTCAGTGAAAGGGTAGTAGCAAGGGCACCTCTGCATGTTCTCTTTGGGCTTTGTTTACCTGTGCTTTGTACCAGCATTCTTTCCAAGGGTCTAGCTGCTTTCCACATAAACATTGACATATTTTAAGGAGTGAGTGATGAATGACTCCTGTCACAATGACTTATCAACTCCAAAAATGTATGGTAAAGCTAGGAATCAAACTCAGGACCCCTGGATTACAAGACCTGTTTGCATCTGTCTGAACTACCTAACTCTGCTGCATCATTGATTTTGAAATATTAGGGAATAGAAGAAATTGATATGTATCCATATTTTCTCTGATTCCCTCGGTATTTTCATCTGTCTTTTTCCTCCAGAGCCTGCCATGGTAGCTTGGTGGTTAGCGTATTTGATTCTTGAACTGGTGGTTCGGATTCGGTGGCCGGATGATGCAAACTTTCTTTCTGGCAAGTTTTCGCCTCTCACATCTGATGTATGTGAGAAATGTAGTCGGTCACTTGGGAAAAATGTTGAGTCAGTACCGGTGTAAGAATGCCAGGAGCGCATGCATAGGAGTACTGACCACCTCGATATGACCTAAGCTGTTATAATGGTGTCAAACTCCAAACAAACAATCAAACAGCTTTCTCCAGATAACACACAATGAAATTGTAGACTTGTCAAAATTGAAAGCATTTGCAGACGACTAATCGAAGGCGATTCAAATAATAAAAGTTTGTCCTTGATAGGATTGAGGAAAAAGGAGAAAATCCTGGTTACCAGAATTTTCTCTTTTTCCGACAAAGTTTTCAAAAGCCCTCTCTCTGTGGGTTGTTGAAAGTCAGGATTGTATGGTAAAGGGTTGAAGCACAAGAATGATGGTTAAGAGTCATTCTCAAAGTTCCAGGCTTACTTGGTAGACATGAATACTTTCTCCAGATGACAGTGAATAAGAGATCAATAAATCTAGTTGTTCTTTGGATCAAGAAGTCAGTTACTTTATTTTTGGTGGTACATCATTGCTTCAACTCTTTACTGAACAACAAAATTTTAGACTTGTCCAAATTGAAAGCACTTGCAAACAACAAAATAAATTTGACTCAAAAATTGAAATTTGTTGGGGATGGGCTGATTATCTGCATTTTCTCCTTTTCCCACTATGTTTTCACAAAGTGTTTTCTCATGGTTATTAAAACTCTGGATTGTGTAGTAAAGGGTAAAACTTACCATAAATAATGTTATGGCCAACTATCTAGTATAATTACCTCTTTGACCCTTAGAGTGCTGCATAAACCAAACAACTTTAACAGTCCAGAAATAAAGTCTAAATCATAATTATAAGGCTGCTCTTATCCAGAATGTCTCAGCAAAGAAGAGTGTAGATCAAAGATCAGACTGTACATTCTGTGCAGTCTGATCTTGATCTACAGAGGCTGCAATCGGGCAACTTTAGTCTTGAAAGGCGCTTTAACTCTTTCCTTACTGTGGACGACACCAGAAGCTTTGGTGGACAGTGTAGATCAAGATCAGACAGCACAGAATGCACAGTCTGATCTCTGATCTACACTGTCCACTACTTCATTTTAGATAAAGGCCAAACTGTCTCTTCATCTTGAGGTTGAACTACATTTTATAGCCAATGAAAAATTGTCAAATATTTATATGGAAGTGAAAGACTTAACTCTTTTCATACGATAGACAACACCAGAAGCTTTTGTGGACAGTGTAGATCAAGATCAGACTGCACAGAATGCACAGTCTGATCTCTGATCTACACTGTCCACTACTTCATTTTAGATAAAGGCCAAACTGTCTCTTCATCTTGCAGTGTAACTATATAGCCAATGAAAAATTGCCAAATATTTACATGGTAGTGAAAGAGTTAACCTTTTACCATACAATCCCGACATTTAATGACCCTGTGAAAGAAGCCATTTGAAAACACTGTGCGAAAGGAGAAAATGCTGTTAACCAGCATTTTATCCTTTTCCCACAATGTTTTCTACCCTTCCCAAAACAAATTTCAATTGTTCAGTCACCTTTGTTTTGTCATCTGCAAATGCTTTCAATTTGGACCAGTCTAAAATGTTGTCGTTTGGTAAAGAGTTAAATGACCCTGTGAAAAAAGCCTTTTGAAAACATTGTGGGAAAAGGAGAAAGTGCTGTTAACCAGCATTTTATCCTTTTCCCACAATGTTTTCTACCCTTCCCAAAACAAATTTCAATTGTTCAGTCACCTTTGTTTTGTCGTCTGCAAATGCTTTCAATTTGGACCAGTCTAAAATTTTGTCATTCTGTAAAGAGTTAAAGGTTAACAAAAGCAATTGAGACAGGCTAGGCAAAATGTTGGGGTTCTTGTGTAGGTAAATCAGCTTGGGTCACAGCATTTTAATTGAAAATGTCAGATATCTAAGTATGTTAGCATTGGCTCTCCCAGCTAGGTGCCCATGCTGTATAAGTTTAGTATAGTATGTCTAATTTGCTGTTTGTTGTGACATATTGGTCATAATATTATAACTCTTTACCACACGACAAAAATGTAGACTTGTCCAAATTGATCGTACATTTGCTGAAATAACAGAATTTGTCTTTGATAGGTTAGAAAATACTGTAGGAAAAGGAGGAAATGTTGGTGGCCAGCATTTTGACCTATTTCCACACTGTTTTTGAAAGGGTTCTTTTTCGGGGTTGTTAAATGATTGTGTGGTAAAGCGTTAAAGGAAATATGTAAATTTACCTGTATTTTTATGCTGGTATTATACTAACTCTGTACATTACAGTAACTAGTTTTAGTGATCCAGAAAAGATTGTGAGATAAGGAGAAAATACTGGTCACCCTTTCTCACAGTCTATGCTTACCTTTCAAAGACGAATTCCACCATGGAAGCCACATTTGTTGCCTGCAAATGCCTTCAGTTTAGAATAGAAGTCTATGATCTTGGTGATTGGTAAAGAGTTATTAGAGAACAATGCTTACCACTTTAGTTCTTGGTAATAGAATATATCAACCATAATAAATAGGGTCTTAAGAAAACTGTTGAAAAAGGAGAAAATGCTTGTAACCAGTATTTTCTTACTTCCCACAATTTTTTCAGTTCAATGAGAGGCAAATGCACTCATTTGAACCACATTAAATTTTGGTCTGCAGATGCTTTAACTCTTTACCAAATGACAAAATTTTAGACTGGTCCAAATTGAAAGCATTTGCAGACGACAAAGTAAAGATGGCTCAATTGGTGGAATGAGTCCTCCACAGAGTAGAAAACATTGTGGGGAAAGGAGAAAATGCTGGTTACCAGCATTTTCTCCTTTTTCCACAATGTTTTCTAAAGGCTTCTTTCCAAGGGTCGTTAAAACCCGGGATTGTTTGGTAAAGGGTTAATTTAGACAAATCTAACATTTTTGAAATTGGAGAAGGGTAAAGCTATAATTCAGTTTGTTTTCTGCCAGTCCTTGTTTTTATGAAAAGGCTCTAAACAATGCCATCATGTAAAAAGTTAAGCCACCAGTACATGTATTGAAAATCAAGATTGTTTTCGGCATTCTTTTGCATATTGTTTTAATCCATTAATAAGTTTACCTGTATATTTTCAGGCCTGTAGCTGACTCTTCTAAAGTTGAGTTGGACATTCCGGAAGTTTTGTCTTCTGCAAGTCAAAGTAAACCACTGCCAGGTCAAATACTGCCACCGGCTTACGGGTCACAGAGATCTACACGGCATAAGAAAATTAATTTTCTGGAAATGTTGCGGGGCGATCCCACTCCAGGTGTTGCAGATAGTGAAACTGTTGCAGAAGAAACCTCTCAAATGAAAAAACCATCTCAGTCAAATCACGAGATAGGAGATGTGAGTGTGAAAAAGCCAAGGAAGGTGCAGCATGGGAAAAACATAAAAATTGTAAAGTACTGTGTTCAACCTGAGGTAGCAGTGGATAGTTCTGAAACAGAAACAGATTATAGTTCTACAGAGGAAACAGATTCAACCAGTGGGTCAGAAATATATGTTGTGAAAAAGAACTGCAAACCTACTAAAATAGTGCAGAATGACACTGGTTTCAAGCTGAAGTCCAAACTAAAAGTAGCCCCTATAAAGAGGCAACCAGTTAAGTTACCCCTTAAAGTTAAATTTGGCACAAAGAGATCAAACAAATCTTCAGGCACCTCCATGCCTGTGAACAGAACTGTTGGCACTCTGGCAGCCCCAATGTTACAGAACAGGAGAGATAAACTAGTTGCTCCAAATGTTGAAAGTCATTCCACAAAGGACTTTTATCCACAGAGAGTATGTTCACCTTCTGTTGTAAATTGCCTTGGATCAGTTCAGAGTGATGAGAACAGAACATTAGATTCTATTCTCAAATTTGATAAAAATGCAAGTGATTATGAAAAAGTGAAAGTTGTGCCAAACTATTCTGAAGACTTAAATGTTACCAGCTTTGGAGATTTCGGAACCACAAGTTACATTAAGGAATTCACAGAGGCAGATTTGAAAGTGTCTCAGTCCTTACCAAGTGAAATTCTTGACACAAGTGGTATGCAGGATGAAACAAATTCCGATCTGGACGAATCTGAAAGTAGGAGCAGCGATGTCGTCAGAGCCAACTTTACAGAGAGTAAGGTAGAGACTTTGGTTGATGAATCAATGTCAGCTGAAAGGGAAAATAGAAATCATGTTACTGTAGAAGACAGTGTGAAATCACAAGTTACAGAAATAGTAGACCGATCTCAATCTCCCATAGAAACTATGAAAAGAAGTGAACCAGTATCCGTGAGTGGGAGGGATGTCGCCCTCCAGATTATACACAGGGATTCTAGTCCAGAGGGCAAGGGTAGGGCACAGCTTGGGGAACTCTTCATGAACAAATATTCCAGTAAAAAATCTCTCTGTATACGATGTTACACATGTCGAAAAATGATGTCTGTTGACATTTTCTTGCGGCATTTGCATGATGTGAGCGGTGGATTTATTCCCGTGGAAGGATCGAGAGTAATAGATATGGGAGAAAGTGACTTGGACCAACAAGGACTCAAACTGTGGGAGAGTTTCCAACGGAAAAAAGAATTGTTTGATAATAATCAAGTACCTTCTCCGGACATGTTTGCTGAGAGTATGTTTTGTAAGGTAGACTTGGATTCCGATTCTAAATTCCCGGAGAAAAACCCTGATTTAGAAAACAGTGTGAAACCAGCAGGCCCTCTCATTATTACAACGCCTGTTTGTGGGACTAAAACTTTCCACTCCGCAAGGAGAATGTCTGCAACAGCTTCGTCTAGATCAGGAGATCAAGTAATAAACGAAAATGTGGAAGGCATTCGGTCTAGTTCTCGGAAAAGGAAAAAGAAACAACTGTATCCATGTGAGGAGTATTCATTCTCAAAAATGCCCCGTCTTCAGAGTGGATGTGATAAGGAAATTACTGAGTAAAGGGAGATAATAACTGTCAATTCCATGATAGATTTTTT
This sequence comes from Hippopus hippopus, assembly GCA_946811185.2. Lineage (NCBI taxonomy): Eukaryota > Metazoa > Mollusca > Bivalvia > Cardiida > Cardiidae > Hippopus > Hippopus hippopus. The sequence goes on from OX328106.1 coordinate 39,263,104, forward strand.
TGTGTGTTGAAATATTTTCATCTTGTTACCATACAAATACATTTCATGTTACCCAACAAAGGAGTCTATGGCAGATTTGAAATCATTGTGAGTAAAGAAGCTTTTGATTGTGACAAGCAATAGCATTTTTTCCCACAATGTTTTTCAAGTCATGTTTATCTTTCCCCTCCCCCCCTTTTGATAAAAATAAAAAAAAAAAATCCTTATAGGCTTTACTTTTGGAAGTTTGTATGTTTAAAAATAGCCTGTCTGGTGTTGTGTAATGAAAACAAGTGACTTGTGTGTTGGATAATAGAGTGTATGGAATTGAAGATGATGTAGTTTCAAAATTATTCATAATCACCTAGATAACCCTTTACCAGATGACAAAATTTAAAGCTTGTTCAAGTTGAAAGCATATGCACACTACATCAGATAATGGGATTTGTCTTTGACAGGGTAGAAAAAGTTGTAAGAAAGGGAGAAATAGTTTGTAATAAGCATTTTGTCCCACCCACAATGTGTTCCAAAGTTGTCTTGCTCAGGGTAGTTAACCCTTTACCACACAATCACATTTTAACAACCCTGAAGAAGAAGGCTTTTGAAAATGTTGGGGAAAAACAGAAAATGCTGGTGGTAACCAACATTTTCTCTATTTTCCAATGTTTTCTGCCCTTTCAGAGACAGAAATCATCATTTTAGCAACATTTATTTTGTCATCTGCAAATGCTTTGAATTTTGTAGAGTTCAAAATTTTGTTGTGTGGTATAGTGTTAAAACAGGTGGTTATTTTTTGGTAAAAGGTTAATCACCTTGGGTACAAAGACAACTTTCTACACTTCTGCATCTGATAGCTTTTAAAAATGATGTGGGAAAAGGAGCATTGTTTACGACAAGTAATTGCTCCAATTCCCACAATGCTATTTCCATACAGTTAGAGGTTTATTTCCTTTCCAGTGTTAACTTATGTATTTTGCCAATTGCAAATATTAGTCTTTACTTTTCTGGTTTAAATCTCAAGTTTTAGTGGAGGGAAATAACATCCAGACTGACTAACCATCTGACTGGCTCATTTGTTCTGTCTTTACCAATCAGATACCAAGACTTGGTATTTTGAGTTAAACTTTGTTTATGGAATGGTAGAAAGAAACAAAGACTAGTGTAGAGCTATCTAGTTTTCTTTTGACAAAACATTTTTACTTTTTTTATTAGTCCTATACCAGACGATAAAATTTTACTCTTCAAAACGTAAAGTTACTAAGCATATGCAAACCGCAAATCAATGGTGATACAAATGCTGGAGCTTGTCTTTAGTATGGACCTGGTAGACAACATTCTGGGGAAAAGAGAAAATACTGGCTTTCAGCATTTTCTCCTTTTTCAACAATGTTTTCAAAAGCTTTCGTCCTCAAGGGCATTGAAATGCCGAATCATTAGCCAGTGTTAGAACGCTGAATATACAATGAAATATAATGTAACAACGTAACTCTTGGAATAGTATGGCATTTTTGCAAGAATACTATGAATAAGTTGCAGACATTGTAGATCAAAGATCAGACTGCACATTTTGTGCAGGCTGATCTTTGATCTACAATGTCAGCAAAATGTACAGTAAGTTGTGCTATTTGTGCTGTTTCTTTTGTTGCATTAGTCACATTAAATTTACACTTGAAGGGTTCCTTCTGGCATTTGATGAAACATGATATTGATTTGCCCTTTCCTGGGCTATACTGTGTTTTTAAGACCTTTAGGAAGAAGGCTTTTGAAACTTTGTGGGAAAAGATTAAAATTGTTCACTTTCTCTGTTTACAACAAATATTTTCTTCCCTTTTTAAGACAAATCAAATCATTGGATCCGTGTTTGTCAGATTAATGCTTTCAGTATGGAAGAGTTTATAAATTTGTCTCCATGTAAAGAAATTAAGTACATGTAATGTGAAATACTGTGATTCTGCTCAGTCATTTTGTAGACCAAGGGAGGTAATCACAAAAAAAAAAAGGGGGCAACATGTTTAGTATTCATGAAAATGTTTGCATTTGTAAATTGGCTTTCTTTGTTAACCTGTTACCACACTAAACCATGTTTTAACTACACTGATAAATGGGGAATATGAAAAGCAATATTTTCTCCTCCCACAATATTTTCTTGCCCTTTGAAAAACAAATGCCATCACTGTAACCACATTGAATTTATTGTCTTCAAATACTTTCAATTTGGATGAATCTTAAGTTTTGTTTTGTGTTAAAGAGTTAATGTAGATCATTTTTCCTTTTTTTTTTTTTAAGGCATAGAAATGTCCATGTTTATTTGGTCCTTTAAATTCTTTAGTGAGCAGAAAAGAGAAATATGATGGGGTATTAACTCTTTACCACACAATCGCGAGTTTAAAAGACCCTGAGAAAGAGGTCTTTTGAGAACATTGTTTGATAAGGAGAATATGCTGGTAACAAGCATTTTCTCCTTTTCTCACAGTGTTTTCCACCAATGCAAAGACAAATTCCATCATTTGAGCCACATTGCTTTCAAATTCTTGCAAATGCTTTCAATTTTGACAAGTCTAAGATTTTGTCATGTGGTAAAGAGTTAAGAAAAGTTGTAAAAGAATGCTCTTGGTAACTCTTTACTTATATAAGTCAATGTGAAAGGGGGAAAAAATCTGAGAGAATCTAAAAAGTTGCTCTTTTTCTCATTTTGGTTCATCTGTAGGGGAAAGTTTCTAATGTGACAAAAGAAAAATGCTCAGATAGCAATTTCTACATTTTCCACAATGTTTTCAAAAGTGTTGATATGTATTGGACTATTAACTTTATTCCATTACCATTAACTTTTTATCTACCTGCAGACCTTTTATGTAATCCAAAGTTGTCAAAAGAGAAATTTCTGGTAAGGAGCTATATCTCCTTTTGTCAAAATGTTTTCCTACATTTTCTAAACCTAAGTTCATGCCATTTTTCTCTATTTTACACAGTCAATGACGGAAAATTTTTGGCACAGTTGTCAATTACTTGGTTATTATCAGTTAATTGTTTACCATACAATCCTGAGTTTTAACAACCCTGAAGAAGAAGGCTTTTAAAAACGTAGGGGGAAAAAGAGAAATGCTGGTTACAGCATTTGCTCCTTTTCACACAATTTTTTCTACCCTGTCAAAGACCTTCACTTCATTTGTACCACTTTGGAATTCATCTGCAGATCCTCTCAATTTAGAAGAGTGAAACTTGTTGCTAGTTAAACAATGGGAAATGAAAGTTATATATTTGTATGTATGTACGTATGTGTGTGTGTGTTTGTACATACATAAATGTGTATGTATGTGGGGATAATGACAGTAGATCATTTGTACATAGTAACATGGCATAAGTGGTATAATGTGTGTCTTTACATGCTTGTTGTGATTGTTTTTCATGTACAACAGCATTTTATAGTCCTAATAAGGGGAAAAATCAGTGTGAAAAGATAAGGGCAAAAAGGAATTAGAATACACACACATGCACAAAATAGTAGAGAAAATGAGAACAGGATATTATTGAGTCTAATAAAAAACAAGCTTTCCTGTATTTCATAGTTTTTTTGTTGTGCTTTTCCCATGTCATTGTGTCTACAATCCTTAACCCTTTACCACACAACCCCAAGTTTTAACGACCCTGAGGGAAAGGGCTATTTAAAACATTGTAGGAAAAGGAAAAAATGCTGGTAAACAGCATTTTCTCTTTTTCCTGGAATGTTTTCTAAACTTCAATCATTTGAGTGATGTTAAAATTGTCGTCTGCAAATGCTTTAAAGTCTACATCTTTTCGTGTGGTAAAGAGTTAAACAAATACAATAAAGTCCCATTTTTTCACCATCAAAAGACAGAAAGGAGAAAATGGGAGTGACCAGAATTTTCTTCTTTGCCCACAGTGTCTCTACCCTTCAATGACAAATATAATTACTTCAGCTACTGACGATACATCCTCCGCAAATGCCTTCAATTTTTACAAGTGTTAAGTTTAACCCTTCACCACACAATCCCTAGTTTTAAGAACCCTGACAAATATGTCATTTGATGACATTGTGAGAAAGCAGAAAATGCTGGTAACCAGCATTTCTCCTTTTCCTGCAATGTTAAAGACAAATTCAATCATTCAATCACTATGCAAAATTAATGCTCTCAACTTTGACAAGTCTACATTTTTGTTGTTCGGTAAATACTTAATGTACCTTTGTCTTTTTGGGAAACAACACAGGTGTAAAACATTGTTTTGAAAAAGGAGCAACTGCCTGTGACAAACATCACACCGCTCTCGTTCATGAACGGAATAACATACCTGATGCAATGATTTTACGTTATGTAAGGTCTATGCGACGTCGAATAATTGCCTGTATGGACAGCAGAGGTGGCCATACAAGATATTGATTGAAAAATTACAAGAACTTTAAGAAAAACCTAACTTTAATGTTACCTTAGTCTTTGAGTACTTTTGCAACTTTGATTTTAGTACCACCTTCATTTAAACTGCAAAAACCTAAGTTAAACTTTCTGTTAGTCAAAATCTGATTAGCCTGGCATTTTCTACAGACTCTGAACTAAAGTATGATACCAAATTTGTTGGTCTTCAGTAAAACATGCGACGAGTAATAAGAGAAAATTAAGTGCACACTTATTTATGGAACTGAGTATAGCAAAATTGCTTGTATTTCTGAAGTCATTACTACAGAATGCATATTCAGTAAGAGGGAAAATGATTCATCCTAGCCCAAACTTTGATATTTGATACAGTGACTGGGGCCACATCACTAAACCCTATACCAAACAATTCCATGTCTTAAGGACCTTGGAGAGTAAGATTTTGATGATGATGTGGCTAAAGGAGAAAATGCTGGTAATCGGCACTTTCTCCTTTTCTCACAATATTTACTACTCACTCAACAACAAATTTTATCATCTGAGCCATATTTTATGTCACTGTCTGCTAACACAAAATTTTTGTGGTGTGGTAAATAGTTAACGCATAACACTCAAAAGACAGATTTTTGCACTATGCAGCTTACATTGTTTGGAAATACTGTGACAAAAGAATCGTGCTAGCTACAGTGGTTCTTCCAGTGTTTATATCTTAACTTTAATTTTGATTACTATGTCCATCTCTGACAATTTTTTTAAGTGGTCTACTGCAGAATGTATATGATTCAGGAGGAAATTAATAAACAGATAAGTTTATGTACATAGATGTAGGGGCGTGTATGTATTTAAATACATGCCTGAAGGGCACTGTGATGTTCAGCCATGTATGTTCATGTACATGTTTGTCAAAGGATGTCCTACTTAACCCTTTACCACACAATCACATGTTAAAACGACCCCGAAGAATAAAACTTTAGAAAAGATTGTGGGAAAAGGAGAAAATCATGGTTACCAGCATTTCCTCCTTTCCCCACAACTCCTTCAGACACAAATTCCATCACTTACGCCACATTTTAGCCACATTTAATCTGTTGTTGGTAAATGCTTTCAATTTGAACCAGTCTAAAATTTTGTAAGTTTGGTAAAGAGTTGGCCGTTTACCAGATGAAAAAGTATTTGCAGACCAGTCCATATTTGACAGCATTTTCCAATAACAGGGCATAAACAATGGTATTTATGTCTGAAAGGGTGAAAAACAATGCGGAAAAAGGAAAAATGTTGATATCCTGCATTTTCTCCTTTTCCCACAATGTTTTCAATAGCCTTCTTTCTCAAGGTCATAAAAACTTGGGATTGTTTGTAAGAGAGTTAAGGCATCAAATGAAGATTGAAAGCTTATCAATCTTTTTACTTTAAAATGTTTACTGGCAAATTGTTAAGAGTAAATCTTGAGAAAAGAAATCTGAGCTATCGCAATACATGAAAGGTATTCTCACACCATAGTTTTATCCAAAGTTATGAAAAACAATCATGAGTTTTGCATGAACATTGTTTTGTAAACTAGAAAAAGCAGAGTTTTTAAGTGTCTCTTCCAAATATATATGCTTCCTTCATGATGTTTAACTCTACCACACAAGAAAATTTAGACTTTAAAGTCGAAAGCATTTGCAGACAACAAATTAATTTGGGATCAAATGATAGATAGGTTACCAACATTTTCTCCTTTTCCTACAATGTTTTCAAAAGGCTTCCTCCTCAGGGTTGTTCATTTATCTTGGGTTTGTGTGGTAAAGGGTTAAGCTGTAGAGTGCAGAATAAACAGAACATTCTCAGTCTAGAAATTAAGGTTCCCTTTGACCAGGGTTTCTGAGCAAAGCAGGAAGTGTGGAGCAGAGATCGTCCTGCATTTTATATAGCCTGATCTTGATTTTGACCAGGCACAAAGGCAACTAAAGTAACTTGGCTTTAGAAGGTTTGATGCCTTTTTTTGACTACTTCAATTACATTAGCCCGGCTGTGTAGCTTAGTGAGTAGTGTACTCGACACATGACTTGTTGGTTGAAGGTTCAATGCCCAGTTGAGGCAAACTTTGTTTTAGGCGATATTTTTGCCTCTCGCCACTGATGCATGTGATACAAAGAGTCAGTAACTTGGTAAGAAAGTTGTGTCAGTATAGTGTGAGAAAGCCAGGAAACACATGTGTAGGTGCACCGACAGCCTTGACATGACCTAAACTGCTGAAACAGTGTTAAACTCCAATACAAACCAAATCAATTCAGTTACTTCACAGTGGCATCAGAACTCACAGGTCTTGTTCTTGTTTTCCCATGAATTTTTTGGTTAGTTCTGTGCACTACTTTCTTTCCAAGCAATTGGCTGCTTTCCTTCCTCAAAGTGGAAAGAGTGTCAAGATGTGAGAGAAGAATAGATCCTTATGTTTTATCAGTCAGCGAATTGATCAACATAAGCAAGTTAGGATTTGCGTCACACACCCTGGATTCCAAGCATTACTGCTGTCAGAGCAATTCTAACCGTTTGAAATATACATGTGACTGGAGTTATTTGGAGCACAATAAACCTCATAGCCTTGAATCCATATTAAATTACATATGCCCATAGTTAAGATCAAGGTCAGACTGATATAAACATTGATTTATGTTTTCTAGGACTGATAAACCCTATGTTTCATTGATTTGGCCTTTGTATGACTGTCTGCTTCACTCCATTTAGTATTATTGAGTTGCTCTTTGTATGACTGATTCAATCTATATGGCTGGCAACACACAAAAAGGAGCATTTGGATATTTGCGTAAAGTGTTGTCTCGGATCAGCCTGCGCAGTACGTGCAGGCTAATCCAAGACTGCACTTTATGACTACATTGGATTTTGTGCTACAGTAGACTTGTGCAAAACAGAAAATTACATAAAAACGGAAAATGTCGTTTCGGATTAGCCTGCGCAGGCTGATCCAACACGGTACTTTACATCAATGTCCGGATGCCCCTTTTCGCATGTTGCAGGCCATATATGACTGATTTGCCCTTTGTATGGGTGATTGACCCTCTTATGATTAAGTTGCCCTTTGTATTACTGTCTGATTAACCCTTTGTAGAACTGCTTTATTTGCTTTGTATGATTGAAGATTCACCTTCTGTATGACTGATTTGCTCTTTAGAGTGGTTGTCTGATTCTCCAACTGTGTAATTGATTTGCCCTTTGAATGACTCTATGGTAAGTCTTTGTATGATTGAATTGCCCTATGTATGATCTTTTGATTCACCTTCTGTATGATTGATTTGCCATTTAGAGTGGCTGTCTAATCACCCTCTGCATGATGGAGTTGCCCTCTGTGTGACTGATTCAACCCTTTGTATTATTGATTTGCTCTATGACTGTATTTACCCCTTTGTATGATTTATTTGCCCTTTGTATGACTAATTCACCCTCTATTATTTATTTTCCCTTTGTATGACTTACCAGCCCTTTGTATAACTGAGTTGGCCTTTGTAGAGTGGTAAACTCTTTGTATAATTTATTTGCCATTTTTATGATTGATTCCTCTATGACTTTTTTTCCCATATGTATGACTGTGATCAACACTTTGTTTGATTGAATCATCCTTTGTATGATCTTCTGGTGTACCATCTGTATGATTGACTTGCCTTTTGTATGGCTGTCTGATTCACCCCCTGTATGTGACAACTGATTTGCCTTTGGTGTGACTGGTTTACCCTTTGTATGATTGCCTTGACATTTGTATGACCGTTTGATTACCCTGTGTATGAGTGAGCGATTCAACTGTTTTCGGATTCAGTTTATATGCCTGATTTACACACTGAATTTGGGCTCATTTACAGTGTTTGGTTCCTATATACTGCAGTGATGGGTTGTTCTATACAGATTAGGGCCCTGTACCATGAATCAGGTTTGAAACAAATGTACAATAAATAATGTTGTACACATCTTTGTGCATGCTGAAAAGCAAACATAGAAGTAAGCTTCATTACATGAATATATACCAAAATGTGGAGAAATTTGCAGAAAAGCACCTTCTGTAGCTGCAATCTCTCAATAGAAGTCTGGTTCAATGCAAAAGAAACGGAAGTTGACAGGCAGTATTGTTTTAATTTTGGATTTCATAACTGGCCACTTTGTGTCAACCATTGAGAAGACTCGTCATGGTATGAAGTCACCACAAGATTGTTGGGTGAATCTAGAGTTGCCCTTGATTCGTATTTCAAGTCTTAACCCTTTACCACACAATCCTGACTTTTAACGACCCTGAGAAACACAGCTTTTTGAAAACATTGTGGGAAAAGGAGAAAATGCTGGTAACTAGCAGTTTCTCCTTTTCTTACAATGTTTTTTACTATATTAAGAGCAAACTTTGTCCTTTGAGCCACCTACAATTTGCCATCTGCAAATGCTTTAGATTAGGACAAGTCTGAAATTTTCTCGTATGGTAAAGAGTTAAATTCAAGACTAAGACTAGCTATCTGAAAAAGCCAAGACAAAATGTTTCGTCCAATCAGAAGGTTAGTCTTTGATTTTAGGATAAGAACATTATCAAGGACTTGATGAATGAACCTCCTTGCCTTGCTTATACATGTACTCTTTATCAGACAACATGCTTGTACACTTCTCCATATTAACCCTTAAAGCGCCTTTCACAGCTTTAGTTGCCTTTGTGGCCAGTGTAGATCAAGATCAGGCTGCACAAAACGTGCAGCCTGATCCTTGAATCTACACTGTCTGCTTTGCTGAAACACTGTAGACAAAAGCAACCATGAAATTGTGATTATTTGGGATTTATTTCCCAGATTGTAAGTATCTTTTGGGTTAATTCAGCATTCTAAAGGTTATAAGCATTTGCAAGAAAACAAATTTGATGTTGCTTTCATAATTATATAAAAATTGTGGGAAATGGAGAAAATTATGGTTACCAACATATGAAATTGTTCTCCTTTTCCTATGAGGTCTTCAAGTCTTTTCCCTCAAGGTCTTTAACCTTTTCCCAAACAATTCCTGGTTTTCACGACCCTGAGAAGGAAGCCTTCTGAAAACATTGTGGGAAAAGGAGAAAATGCTGCTAACCAGCATTTTCTCCTTTTCCCACAATGTTTTCTTCCATTCCCAAAACAAATTTCAATTTTTGAGTCACATTAATTTTGTCGTCTGCAAATGCTTCCAATTTGGACTAGACTAAAATTATGTCGTTTGGTAAAGAGTTAAAACACAGAGGTGTTTCGTAAAGGTTTAACATACAATACTACATTGACCATGTTGTTTCATTTCCAATATATACCTGTAGCATTTATATTTTTCTTTGTTAAATACTTGCATATTCACTGTACACTTTTTGTCAGTTTTTGAAGTTACAGAATAGTTTACTATTGTTAATATTTCATGGGGACAATGAATAAAAAATTATTAAAAACTCTGTTGATGTTCTGTTGTTCTCATGCAGTCAAGTTGTGACACATTTATTAGCTTTACACCTCCTGAATCTATGTTACAGTAGATAAATAAAAACATCAATATAAAACAGGGATCCTTAGCTCTTTACCAAACAACAAAATTTTGGACTCGACCCAATTGAAAGCATTTGCAGACGACATATCAAATGTTGCTCAGATGATGCTTTCTGTCTTTCAAAGGATAAGAAAACATTTTGGGAAAAGGAGAAAATGCTGGTTACCAGCATTTTCTCCTTTTCTCACAATGTTTTCAAAGGCCAACTTCTTCAGGGTCATTAAAATTTGGGATTGTGTGATAAAGGGTTAACAGGACATCAAAAATGTAGACTTGTCCTAACTGAAAGCATTTGCAGATTACAAATAAAATGTGGCTCAAAAGATTGGATTTGTTCAAGTAAGAGTAGAAAACTTTGTGGGACATAGAAATACGTGAAAAAATGTTATCAGATACTGATGACAGACCCAAACCTAAGTCTGAAACTCTAAGGCATCTAAGACTCTAAGGCATTTATTCAACATGTCGGAAAAAATGGTGCTTTAAGACAATTTTGTTCTCTTCAATGCTTGTTAGTTTTATGTCTAAAACAGCCTGTGTGTTGAGAGGATTAAAACTTTACCAAACAACAAATTTTTAGACCTGTCCAATTAAAAAGCATTTGCAGATGACAAAATGTGGCTCAAATGACGGGATTTGTTTATGAAGGGATAGAAAACATGAGGAAAGGAGAAAATGTTGAGTACCAGCATTGTTTTTTTCCATTTCCCACAGTATTTTAAAACGCCTTTTTTAAAACTAAAACAAGGTGTTCTTTGGTGATCAGAAAAACTAGTTTCCACAAATTTGTTACATATGACTGCATGCAGGTACAAGGGAGATAACCCTTAAAAAAGTTAGAGCCATACTTATTTCTTAGTGTTCAGACATAGCAAAACCATGAGACGCTGCACTTATCTTTTTATTTATTCAACATGAGATATACATTCTCACAATAAAGCATCTGTTTAGAACAATCTAAGAATTACAGCATCATCATACACAAACTGTCTCGTCATCTAAAATGAACCATAACAGACAACTTTAAAAGCATCCTTCAATGCAGATCATGAACATGAATTCAGATTTGGGGCCAGAATATGCATGAAAACTTTGTGGCAAAAGGAGAACTTAAACTTTCCCACACAATGGTTAGTTCTAATTGTTCTGAGGAGGAAGGGTTTTGAAATACCTAAGGAAAGGAAAATTGCTGGTGACCATTGTGGGAAATGGAAAAAATGCTGGTAACCAGTCTTTTCTCCCTTTTCCACAGTTTTCTACATTAACAAAGACAGATTCCATCATATGAGCCTCACATAAATTGTCATCTACAAATGCTTTCAATTTGGACAAGTCTACCATTTCGTCATGTGGTAAAGGATTAATACACTCATGTTCAGCAGCAATTTTCCTCATCACTTTATTTGTCAATTTCTTCAATATTTCTTTAAAAATGAGAAATAAGAGAATAAAACAATTTGGGTAAGTTACTATAACTCTGTCACATTACTTAAACATCTGTCCTTAAAGAATTTGTGTCTGCTTGAACGTTCATCTTTTTTTCCCATAAACTTGAACAAGGACTGAGTGTTTTTAGTATTTTCATTCTCCTCATCATCTTCCCTGTAGAAAAAGTACAGAACAGAATAAAACACAAGTATGGTATGTGGGTGCCAATGCTTGGCTGCAAGTGCTTTTTTTCAGAGAAAAGGGGCGTAACTGTCAAATATATTTCTGCTGCTGGATCATTCTTGTATCAGCTCCCCTTTTGATAGTTCACAATCAGCTCGAGTGTAAAGTAAACATTAATGACCCAGTAATCCTGACTTCTACTGACCCTTTAACTCTTTACCAAACAACAAAATTTTGGATTAGTCCAAATTGAAAGCATTTGCAGACAACAAATGTAAATCAGAAATTGAAATTCGATTTAGGAAGGGTAGAAAACATTGTTGGAAAAGGAGAAAATGCTGGTTACCAGCATTTTCTCCTTTACCCACAATGTTTTCAAAAGCTTTCTTTCTCAAGGTCATTAAAAGTCGGGATTGTGTGGTAAAGAGTTAAAGAAGCATTTTCTCCTTTTCAGAGAATGAAAAGGAAAATGGACAAGTCTGAAATTTTACCGTCAGCTAAAAAGTTGAAGAAGAGCTGGTTTCTAATCCAAGGACAGGTAACACACCTCTTTGCAAACACCCAAATTAATTTGTAATGAAATTTAACTTGAAACTTTAGAAAAAAATGCAAAAGGTAACTTCAAAAATCCTCATATCCATGTTAAGCAACAACTTGTAAGGTTTCATACATAAATACAAGTGAAAACAAAAGGCAAATAGTGAAATTGCCTGTTCTGAAAGATTTAACCTTTTGTCACAGTGTTTTCGAAAATTGATGCAAGGAAAAAAAATTAATCTGTCCGAGGATATGTGTTAACCCTTTACCCCCTGTGAAAACAGAATTTTGAGAACACTGTTGGAAAAGGAGAAAATGCTGGTAACCAGCATTTTCTCTTTTTCCAACTATTTCTTCCCGTCTTTATTTGGATCCGTTTTAACCAGTAATCTGTAAATGTTTGCAATTTGGACAAGTCTAACATTTTTCAATATGGTAAAGAAGTAGGTAATAGAAAACTACATTCATAGTACCATTTAAATGTCACAGCTTTCTTGTCTATAATGGTAGAAGCAGTTGACCAGCTTACTCTCACAAACTGTGGAAATCCAAAAACCTTGTCCAAGCTTTCTGACATGAACTTTTTGGTAGCTGGGTCTGCAGTATAGAATTAAATATGAACATAATTGAGCCATGCTCTGTGAAAAAGGGGCTTAATGCACCTGCAAAAAGTATCAACTCATGTCAGCCTATGCAGTATGCGCAGGCCGACATGGGTTGAAACTTTTTGCTATTGATCTTCTGCATGTCAAAGGTCCATACCACCTCCAGATCCGGTTGATTGTTAGGCAAAATGGATTTTACCATTCCATAATTATATGATGACTCACTTGGTTCAATGTACCATGGCGGGGCATTAATCCCCCATTTGCCAGAGCATGGCTCACATGTGACTTGCATGCCATCAGCAGGCTACCTTGGAAAACAAGCTATGTTACTAATTGAAATTCTTTATTGTATGCACCTTTTCTAATCAAACATCTTTCTGCTTTTTTCTAACAATGTTTTCAAAAGACTTCTTTGTTCAAACTAGGGATTGTGAAGTAAAAGGTTAACAGAGAAATAAAGTCATTACCACTTGGATAGCCTGATCCGTAACAGTTATTGTTCTCTAGTCCTTCAATAAACTTCCAATTCTTTACAGCTTTATCTCTTGCCACCTACAAAATAAAATAAATAAATACTGTATACATGGATATATTATATATATTAAAATTTGTGGAGTACCGATTACAGACATTTTTTGTTGAGAAATGTTTGCGAATTCAAGACAGTCATTATATATATTGGTATACTTGTGGTAAAATACGCAAACAGGAAAGTTTGCAAAGTTTTCAAATTTGCAAAATCGCAAATATTTTCTCTTATACAGTAAACCAAATATCTCTCATCTAAAACAGATATCTACTCTCTAGCCATGAAGACAAGAAGAGACCATAGGCATGTAAACTATGAACTCCTATTGTGACCTTGACCTTAGAGAATGGCGCATGTAATGTCTGTTTTGCGTTTCATTTCTTCAAGGTGGACATACATGCGAGATATGATACTGGACAAAGGGTTCAGGAGATAAGGAAATGCACAAGGGCTTTAAGAGAAAACAGGAAGACAAAACTAGAGCACCGCATGCAGATGCCAATGCTTGGCTGCAGTTACTTTCAGAAATATATTCAGTTTACATTAAAATTCTATGTCAAAATTAAAAAGGGACATAACTGTGTCAAAAACATTTTGATAGTTACCTGCCCCTGTTGTATTGGTTCTGCTTTTGACAGTTTACAACTACTCCCAGTTTGAATTAAATATGTTCAGTAATGATAGAGATATATACAATGTCACAGCTTTTGCACAAGAATGACAGAGCTTTGACAATACCTCAACTTTTTCTTAACTCTTTACCAAACCACATAATTTTAGACTAGTCCAAATTGGAAGCATTTGCAGACGACAAAATTAATGTGACTCAAAAATTGAAATTTGTTTTGGGAAGGGTAGAAAACATTGTGGGAAAAGGAGAAAATGCTGGTTAACAGCATTTTCTCCTTTTCCCACAATGTTTTCAGAAGGCTTTTTTTTCAGGGTTGTGAAAACCCGGGATTGTTTGGTAAAAGGTTAACAGACAGCTGAGCAAAAAATAGAAAGATGGACTGAGAAACAGCTCTACTGAAAAATCACTGGACAAAGTCACTCAGTGCACCTTTGGACTAGCTCACATTATGGGGCAAGCATTGCTTAAAGTTCTCAGGCAGCAATCATTGGAAGTCATTAATAGATGTTGAAGAAATGGGTCTAAAGTCATTACACTGATATGCATAGAGAAACTTTGATTGCTTTTTTTTTTCCTTTTCCCAAGATGGATCCTGTTCTTTATAAGACAGCATTTGAGCCACATTTCATTTTGTTCACTACAACTTCTCTAAATCTGAACAAATTCAACATTTAGTTGTTTGGATATGGGTTAACTCTTGGACTGCTAAGCACGACTTACTGACCTTTTGTGGACAGTGTAGATCAAGATCAGACTGCACAGAACGTGCTGTCTGATCTTGGATCTACACTGTCCGATAAGGAGAAATTTTTCTCCCAACACTACCTTTGAAATAGCAAAATTTGGGTTTTTTACTATCGGCTTGAAAGTTTCGTGTTAGTTATTTAGCAGGATAGGGGTCAATCAAGTTCATAACTTTCTGAATTATAAAACTGAGATTACCCAGACAATTTTGTCCACTAAGATTTCTCTAAATCTGAACAAATCCAACATTTAGTTGTTTGGGTATGGGTTAATCAAGTTACCATACTAACTTTTTGGATTATAAAAATTGAGATTACCCAGACAACCTGAATAACCCTTTACCAAATTATACAAATTTAGCCTCATCCAAATTGAAAGCATTTGCAGAGGATAAAATAAATGATACTAAAAGCACAAAGTTTGACTTTTATAGAGTAGAAAACATTGTGGGAAAAGGAGAAAAATACTGGTTACCAGCATTTTCTCCTTTACCAACAATGTTTTCAAAAGGCCCTCTTTCTCAGGGTCGTGAAAACAAGGGCTTATTTGGTACATGGTTTAGTACAATGTATCCACAATATATACCAAAATCAACTAAGTCCCTCCTGAAATAATTTACAGCAGACAATAATGAAAACATCCTCGTACAACATGGATAATCAGCATTGCTATAGGTTTGATACACATGTTAAAACTTCGTGGCAAGTACAGAAATTGCACAATATGATGAAATTATTCATACTGCCAAAATGTTTTCAAAAAAAATTTGCAGCTTGACAAAAAAAGTTACCTACAGGACATATAAATCAATCATTTACCCGGGTTGTAACTCTTTACCAGACGACAAAATTTAAGCCTTGTACAAATTGAAAGCATTTGCAGGCGACAATTTCAGTGTGGGTCAAATGGTGCAATTTTTCTCTGATAGGGTAGGAAACATTGTGGGAAAAGGAGAAAATGCCGGCATTGTGTGGTAAAGGGTTAATGACCCACAGAATGAAGGCTTTTGAAAATTTTGTGAGAAAAGAGAAAATGCTGACAACCAGGACCCGGTTTCACAGAAAAACTTAAGTCTCTTATTTTGCTCAAGTCTGCTGATGGTCCCCATGTCTGATTTAAGTTGAGTTTGTAACTTGAAACTTATTGTGATAACATTAACAGACTTAAGAAACAGTCTCAAATCCCAAGTTGACACAACATTTCACACTCAGCTCAGCAAAATAATGGACTTATGTCTGTTAAATTGACTTAAGTCTATTATTTTGCTAAACTGAGTCTGAAACATTGTGTAAACGTAAGATCTGAAAATGTTTCAAAAGTCTGCTAATGGTTGAGAAATGCGTCTGAAATAATGAAGTCAACTTAAGTTGGAAAATGGGTCTGTTAGCTGAATTAAGCAAAATAAGAGACCGAAGTTTTTTTGTGAAACCAAGCCCTGTGTTTTCTACCTATTCAAAGACAGATCCTATTTGAGCTATATTGTTGTCAGCAAATACTTCCACAATGGACAAGCCTAAATTTTGTTGCATAGTAAAGCATTTATTTCCAACAACTCAAATCGTACCTTGGCACAAATACTTGCTGCTCCAACAATCTGATAGTCAGCATCAGCTTTCTTTGCCACGGTGATATCAATATTTGGAAACAAATTCTTTAACTTGTCCTGATATTTGCCAGGATCTCCAACTGTATCCACATAAACCTATAATGATAATACATGTAGATATAGTTGCTGAGTGTAGATATAATTGCTGAGCCTGGTAGCTCAGTCCGTAATGCACAGGAGCTGAAACCATGGGGTCACTGGTTCGAACGCCCAGCTTGGCCGATTTCTTTCTCAGGATTGATGGTAGTCATCACACCAGGATTCATTCCTCTCTCACTGCTGATCATGGTTCAGACAATGATTATGTAGAAAAGTCGCAAGTGGCTTGGGAATAAAAGTGTGTAAAATTCTAGAAAAAAAAAAAAACTCCAAGAAAGAATAGATAGGTGCACTGGCTGCCGCTATTTATCTGAAATGTTTTAAAACTATATTAAACACCATACAATCAATCAACTACTATAATAATACATTGGTTTAATTAACTCCCTTTCAGCATTAATTCTTCACCAGACAACAAAATTTTAGACGTGTGCACATGAAATTAATCCTTTCCCAAACAAACAAACTTTAACACTCTGAGGAAGTAGCCTTTAAACTACAATGTGGGAAAAGCAGAAAATGCAGGTTAACAGCATTTCTCCTTTTCTCACAATGATTTCTACTCTTTGAATGGCAACTTTTGAGTTTTGAGTAAACAATAAATTTTTCGTCTGAAAATGCCGTCAACTTGGACAAGGCTAAAATTTTGTAGTCTGGCCATGAATTAAAGGTGGCTCAAATGATGGCTTTTGTCTCTGAAAGGGTGGAAAAAAATTGTGGGAAAAGGAGAAACTACCGGTTACCAATATTTTCTCCTTTTCTGCGAACATTTTCACACGCCTATTTCCTTTGGGTCATAAAGACAATGAATAGTTTGGTGAAAGGGTTCATTTATCATATGCAAATTACTTCAATCTGTACGAAGTATTATAATAATGATTTTTGTAAAACTAACAGATTCATTTGTTTATGTCGGATACCTGTCACTTGTTTGATCTCATTGCTCTTGCAAGGAAATGTTATTTCTGCACAACTGATTTCTTGAGCTGTGAAATCGTTGAAGCAGTCTGCTGCAAGTTTGTTGCAGGTGAAAATGAGTTTTACTCACCTCTGTCACTTTAACACCTTTGTCAAGCACTTTTCGAATCAAACCAATGGCACAATCATGTGAGAGGGCATTGAGGTTGTACTTGCATCTGTTATAAGATATTGACAGTAGGGATAAAAAGACACTGACAGAACAAATGAAAGATATTGGAAGTAAAAATGAAGAAACTGCCATGAAAAATAAGAGATACTTGCAGTAAAGATAAACAAGAGGGCCATGATGGCCCTGAAGTCACTCACCTGAGTCTTTTGACCAAACATGACCCATTTTCAATCTCTTTTGAGATATTATGACAAGCATTCTACCAAGCTTTCATAATTATTGGACTTGAAATTTGGCCTCTAGCTTGTACACAAGCTTTTTCTAGAATTTCTCTCAGTGACCTACTTTTTAGCAAAACATAGCCAATTTTCCCATTGTAGATATTATCAAAACAAAGATTCTGCCCACCTTTCTTAAGTATTGGACTGAAAATGTGGCCTCTAGAACGTACACAAGGTTTTTCTAAGATTTGACCTAGTGACCTAGTTTTTGACCTAACAATACCCATTTTCAAACCCATTAGAGATATCATCAAGACAAACATTCTGACCAAGTTTCATGAGTATTGCACTGAAAATGGCCTCTAGAGCATACACAAGGTTTTTCTATGATTTGACCTAGTGACCTAGTTTTTGACCTAACATGACCCATTTTCGAACTTGACCTAGATATCATCAAGACAAACATTGTGACCATGTCAAGAGTTTTGGACTGAAATGTGGCCTATAGAGCGTACACAAGGTTTTTCTACGATTTGACCTAGTTTTTCACCTGACATGACCCATTTTCTAATTCGTCCGAGATGTCGTCAAGACAAACATTCTGACCAACTTTCAAGAGTTTTTGACTGAAAATGTGACCTCTAGAGCATACAAAAGGTTTTTCTAAGATTTGACCTAGTGACCTAGTTTTTGACCTGACATGACCCATTTTTTAACTCATCCGAGAGATCATCAAGACAAACATTCTGACCAACTTTCAAGAGATTTCGACTAAAAATGTGGCCACTAGAGCATACACAAGGTTTTTTTGTAAGATTTGACCTAGTGACTTAGTTTTTGACCTGACATGACCCATTTTCACACTCGTCCGAGATATCATCAAGACAAACAATCAGAACAAGTTACATTAGTATTGGACAAGAAATGTGGCCTCTAGAACATACACAAAGTAGAAATTGTCGACTGACGACGCACGACGGACACAGTACAATCACAAAAGTTCACTATGAGCACTTTGTGCTCAGGTGAGCTAAAAAATATTGGCATGGAAAATAAAAGATACCTGTATTGATACTTTTCACAATATTTTAAAATGCCTTCTTCCTTGGCATAGTGAAAACAGCAGGTTGTTTGGTAAAAGGGTAAGGGGCTCATTGATTTATAATCTGTCTTTAACTCTTTACCAAACAATACAATGTTATACATGTCCAAATTTCAAGTATTTGGAGACAATATATAAGAAATGACTCCACTGATGTGATTTGTCTTTGGAAGGAAAGAAAACATTAAGGGAAAAGGAGGAAATGCTGGTTACCAATATTTTCTTCTTTTCTCATGATATTTTCATCAGCCTTCTTCTTCCGGGTTTGTTAAAGTTTGGGATTGTTGTGTAAAGGGTTAAGCAGCCAGCTAAGAGTAGAAGCAAAACTGGTCTTTGAGGACAGGTGACAGTTTTACATAAAGACTACTACATTCAAAGTAAAGTTTTTGAACACAGAATGGTGGTTGCAAGAACAGGTAGCTATTAGTATTTCAAACATTTGATCATCAACACAGATTTTGACTGTGTCACACACACCAGCAACACACCTTTTTAACATACTGTTGGAAATGTAAGTAGGTGACAATATATCCACCATCCAACCAATCAGATGTCCATTCTTACTGAGCATGTCAAATATTTTCTCTCGCTGCTCTTCAGTTAGTGTCTTGGAATCTGAAATTTAAGTTGATTTTTTTGTTTGAATGGTGATTTTGCCACTTTCAGCAATGTTTCTTTGATATTGGAGACAACCCATTTACATCTTTCCTTGTTTTCAACAGCGTAAGGCTTGGGCTCTGCAATGCCTTGTCCACTCCGAATTGACTAATGCCTCAAGTGGGAATAAATCACAGGATTTTCAGTTAACCATTTACCAAACAGTCCCTTGTTTTAACAACCATGCACCAGGCGGCTTTTGAAAACATCATGGTAATAGGAGAAAATACTGGTAACCAACATTTTCTCATTTTCCCACATTGTTTTCTACCATATCAAAGACAGAAACCATCATTTAAGCTACATTTGATTTGTCATCTTCAAATGCTTTGAACTTGATCGAGTCCAAAATATTGTAGTTTGATAAAGAGTTAACTCTTTACCAAACCCAAACCACTAAAATTATACAACTCCTCCACATAGAAAGCACTTACTGACAACAAATTAAATGTAGCTTAAATGGTGGAATTTGTCTTTAATTGTGTAGAAAACAGTGGGAAAAGCAGAAAATGTTGATTACCAGCATTTTCTTCTTTTCTCATGTTTTTAAAAGGCTTCTTTCTCGGGGTCATTAAAACTGAAGATTGTGTGGTAAAGGGTTAACAAACCCATGACTTAAGTTTTTACCAGACAACAAAATTTTACACCAGTCTATATTGCAAGTATTTGCAGGTGTTAAAATGAATGTTGCAAAAATGCTGGACTTGAATCTGAAAGAGCAAAAACAATTTTAGAAAAGGATTAAACGCTGGCTAGATTATTTGCAGCAAAGAATGTAGCATAGCAGTGTTAGGAACCTGTTAGCCAATGCTCAGCTGCAGTTGCTTGATTTTCAGTGAAAATTCTAAGGGGCATAACTGTGTCAAAAATATTCTTATTGTTATTTGCCCTTGTTATATGGGTTCCCCTTTTCATAGTTAACAACTTGTCCCAGTTTGAAGGAAATATCTTCAGTAATAACAGAGATATTACAAAATGTCTAAGTTTTTGCACAAAGACACAGACGACAACGCCAGGGCTATGAAAATATGTTGACATTTTCTTCAAAAACAGCCTACCTAACAATGCAAATTACCAAGTCTTGTTGAAAGATGATATTACATTTGGTCATTAAGTTTCTGTCCAATAAATGTTCCCATTTACACAGGATAATGCTGACAGTATTCCCCTATCCTATGGACACCAAAAATATCGACAATACACTGAGATGCAACTGGTCTGTTTGGGGGACATGCTCCAAACTTTGCTAAATAGTGAATGCCTTTCTTAACCCTTTACCATACAATGCCGATTTTTAACGACCCTGAGAAGGAGGGCCTTTGAAAACATTGTGGGAAAAGGAGAAAATGCTGGTAACCAGCATTTTCTCCTTTTCCCACAATGTTTTCTATCCTATCAAAGACAAATTCCATTATTTAGGCCACATTTATACTGTCATGTGCAAATGCTTTCAAGTTAGACGAGTTGAAATTCTTCTCGTGTGGTAAAAGGTTAATAGTTTGTGTCTAGCCAATGGCCTGTATCACCCTCCATTATAAATACAGTCTAATTCGAAATTAAGAAAGAATCTTGATGTCTGACTGGCAAAACCATTCGACATAGCTTATCAGAAACTGTGTTCCAAAAATTCATGTTCACTGAGAATAAGAATTCGACTGGTGTTAAGGATGGTTGATGAATATGAACCCTGTTTTACCTGCAAAGCCAAGGTCTTTCAACTCCTCCTTCTTGCTCAGTGGACTGTAGCAGGTACCATAAACCATGGGTCCTACAATAGAGTTCTTGTCATAAACCCTTAATCCTTTACCAAACAATTCTGAGTTTTAACTACCCTGAGAAGGTGGGATTTTGAAAACATTGTGGAAAAGGGAGAAAATATGTTCTATCCTATCATAATTTGATCATAATTATGAGCCGCCTTTCATTTTCATCTGCAAATCCTTTCAATATGGACAAGTCTAGGATGTGGCTGTTTGGTAACCCTTTACTAAATGACAAATTTTTGACCTGTCCAAAATGATAGGTTAACCCTTTACCACACAATACCGACTTTTAACGACCCTGAGAAGGAAGCCTTTTGAAAACATTACTGGAAAAGGAGAAAATGAGGGTAACCAGTATTTTCTCCTTTTACCATGATGTTTTCTAACCTTTCAAAAATGAATTTCAATTTTTGAGTCACATTTACTTTGCCGTCTGCAAATGCTTTCAATTTTAACCAGTCTAAAGTTTTGTTGTTTGGTTATAAGTTTAAACCAGCATTTTCCAGGGCTCCCGCTGTCGATCGCCAGTGGCGCCAAATGCGAAAATTAAGAAAAAATGGCACCAAAAATGAAGCACTGGCGAATGTACTGGCGACAAGTAAATGCCTATAAATAATTCTTAAAAGATCTTAACTCTGACTAAAACAATATGTATCAAGTATGAAGGATGCCCGCGTTACTGTTTATCACACCTAATCAAGCTGGCTTTCATTAACAGTTTTGTCTAATTACACACCAGTCTAGCATACACACCACATAGTGCTAATCAATCAAATGTCGATTTCGCAATGCCCCATTGTGCATGCAGAAATTTCGAACCAATCAGAAACCAGATACAAGATTTAATTACCGCCCATAATTTCTAAAGCCACGCCTTGATTCTGCCTTACCTGGTAAGCATCCTCTCACTGGTTAGCATTTTATTTTGTGTACTTAGCGATGTCAATAATGAAAAACGTGTTAATGGTATTGATCCGCTTATCTAGCGTAAAATGACAGATTTTGAAGTTAGCTGCCACCCTTAATGAAAGTTTTATATCAAATCACACGGAAATAATTTTCCGAAAATTAACCGACATGAAAAATGGATCGTCACAAAAAACGTGAAAACCCATGACACAACTAAATGTCAGTTGACGTCGTCCAATCAGAAGCACTTCAGACTGTCTTTTTAGCTTTGATAATGACTTCAAACAGTAAATTTACCTAAATATATGTATAAAACAATAAGTGGATGCTAAAATATATGTCTAATAATGAGGAAAAAACTCGGGTGATCTTATGACATGAAAATGTTGAATAATGGGGGGGGGGGGGGGGGGGGGACTTTGTAGGCCACTTCGTCTTACTGTGATAGCACTGGAACAAGTGTCAGAGAAGGTATAGGACACTCATACAGAGAGAAAAGACCAGCTGAATAAAAGGACTCTTTAACACAATTAGTATTTTTTAAGATAAAAAGAAATGATATATTAAACCATTTACCATACCATCCCTAATTTCTTCTTTAATTTCATTAAAACTCAAGGAATTCTAACAGGTTTGCAGCTTTAGAATTACAGTGCTGTATTACTGTTCAAATACAACTTCTGTGTCCCAGCAGCTCACAACCTTGAAAATCCTTGGGGATGAAGGAACAAAAGTAAGCATGTATGTAGTATTACAGTAAGCAATCGATTTAGTAACTTTAACATGGGCCAATAAACTGAAACGTCTAATGTACTATGTGGCTACCTCAGTTGGCTCCTACTGGCCCCAATTTTTTTGAGCTGGCGAATTTGATGGCGCAAAAATTAAAACTTGCAGGGGAAGCCCTGATTTTCTACCCTTCCAAAATTGATTTTGATCATCTGGCACAGATCACTGTGAAGTCACTGTGAAACGGTGAGGCATTTGTCCTAGATTTATACCTTTACCCTGTATAAATATCAACAAATGGACAAGTTCACTGATGGGTAGGATTGTTACCAGTCTCTTGGAGAAGCTGAACTTCATTCAAGATCACTTTCCTGCCAGTGTCACTCACACTGTACTGCACTAATAACTCTTGAGTGTTAAAACCATCACATGGATTTTATTACTCAGATAGAGAGACACAAAAATCTTGCAATATAAAGGGTATTTTTGCTAGAATATTTCACAAAAATGGTGGCCAGTACAGATCTAAGGATAGGCTTCATGTTCCATGCATTTTAACCTTAACTTCTACTGGCCATAAAAAAGGCTATCTGATCTTAATCAAAATTAACTTCTAAAACAACATGACATGTCATGACTTTTGCTGAGCATTTAACCCTCTACCACACAATCCCTAGTTTAAATGAGCCCAGTTAAAGGAAAGTCTCCTTTTTCCACAACGTTTTTCCCCTTTAAACTCGAAGAAAAAATTCCTACCTTGAGCCACATCTTTCAATCTACAAATGCTTTTAATCAGGGCAAGTTTAAAACTTGTTGTCTAGTAAACAATTAAGGGTAAAATAAACTACACATTCACCGTGTGTAATGAAATTTTGTAAAATTTAAATTTCGGTTTTTCCCAAGGTCCTCATACCCACAGGGGCTCGGCACATGATAATTTGTGCTAATTTGTGCTTAAAGACAACATTTCGATAAAAAATCTGGCTATCTGTATATAAATATCTACAAGGGATGGAACTTCACGAAGGTCAATTTGCATACCGACCTCTTTCAAACCGGGTTTTCTCACAAAGTTGCAGAGATATTTTCAAACTGTAAAGCCCTGGCAGAACCTAAGTCAATATGCTCAACGTTAAACACGGGTTCATATTCTTTAGAGCAAATCCCTCCGTAATATCGTAAACGAAATCGCAAAGTTATTGCTAAAAATGCTTAGTCGGACACGACCTCGTAACCAGCCATTTCATCAGTAAAATACAACAAACGGACTTACCGAGCGAAAACAAACGGTCTGGTTCAGTCGTTCATAATTTTCTTAAACACTTGTAATCGGTTGTTTTGTCCTCAGCGATCTCTTAGAAGCACAACAAGCGATCATTTATGGAACTGTCAGAATTTCAAACGGGCGACGCCATTGCTTTTGTTGTTGTTATTTTCGTTTATGCAACAAGGCATTTGATTGGATGTCGCAAAATTCAAACCAAAAGCAAAAACAAAGACACGCCTTTCCACATAATACAGCTTCGAATCAATAAGAATAAATCATCAAAGTAATTTTATGTATGAAAGAAAATGCATTTGTGAAGTTTCGCCAACTTTGGTCAGGAAGTAGATATAGCTTTTCAAAAAAAAACATGAAGCGCCCTTTTCGCAGAGAACAGCAGGCCCCCTAATGGTGGGAAAATGCTGTTTTAACATGGCCTCCCTTTTCGACATTGTATTTAAGTTCACAATATGACAGAACAATTTCGTGCATGAATTATTCAATTTGTCGTCTGCTTACAGTAGCTGTACTTTCGATTTGGACTGACGTAAATGTCAATTTGTCGTCTGCAATTACTTTCACTTCAGGAAATTTTGTTCCAAAATAAAATTTAACATAATTAAACATAAGGAGGGTTTAGAAAACACCGTGGAGAAAAAAATTCTGGTAGCGAACATTTTCTCACAGTGTTTTACACTTTTCCGGTTGGACGAACAATCATAATTATTTACCGAATCGATCTTAATTTCGTCCGTAATAAAGCTTACCAAATAACAATATTTTTTTTATTACCAGTGGTTTGAATATTGAATCTGCTAGGCTTATTAAATTTCCATCAAAAGGGTTTTGTTTACGTTAGCTTGAGCCCGGCTTTTAAACAATGCGCAGAGAAAATAGATACCACCTACCCGCAACAGCTGGCCAATGAAATAGCTCGTAGCAAACCCATTTCGTTGCGTAACAATGGCGTCGCCCGTTTGAAATTCTGACAGTTCCATAAATGATCGCTTGTTGTGCTTCTAAGAGATCGCTGCGAACAAAACAACCGATTGCAAGTGTTTAAGAAAATTATGAACGACTGAACCAGACCGTTTATTTTCGCTCGGTAAGTCCGTTTGTTGTATTTTACTGATGAAATGGCTGGTTACGAGGTCGTGTCCGACTAAGACTTTTTAGAAATAATTTTGCGATTTCGTTTACGATATTACGGGGGGTTTGCTCTAAAGAATATGAACCCGTGTTTAACGTTGAGCATATTGACTTAGGTTCTGCCAGGGCTTTACAGTTTGAAAATATCTCTGCAACTTTGTGAGAAAACCCGGTTTGAAAGAGGTCGGTATGCAAATTGACCTTCGTGAAGTTCCATCCCTTGTAGATATTTATATACAGATAGTCAGATTTTTTATCGAAATGTTGTCTTTAAGCACAAATTAGCACAAATTATCATGTGCCGAGCCCCTGTGCTCATACCTAATACCGGTCCTCTTCCAGCTTCGTCAATACCGAGCCAACAGGGCTCTGTCATACATATCTCTGGTACGCTAGATTCTAACAAACAGTTCTTTGTATTGTCATCTTCAAACTTGGTTTGATCCATTCCAAAATAGGCTTCAAAAATTTACTGACAAACCGAAGAAGACAGTAGCTCAGCGAGTTATTTCCCACAAATTTCCACAGAGCGAGTTTTCGGTCTCCTATTGAAAGAGTTGTATTCGAGCAAACGATCAAGAACTACCAAAACTGATAAAAAAGGTATAGCGTGTTTTTCGTTTTGCCTAGATCTACCATTCGCTTTTGCATTTTATGTTAACCCTAGAGAGCACGTCTTTCTAATATTGCAAATCAAGAATTATACTGAATTCACAGGACCAAGAAATGTATACACTTTGCCCTTGAAAATGAACCAAATTGTTTCCATGTAAACTCTGCAATTATTAAAGTCTGTTTTGCTCAATTTACCAGAACCGATCTGGCTTACTCACATATAATGGCCAAATGTACGTCTTGTGTTCTTGATTTATTGAATTTGTTGTTATTTATCGTAACCACCGGCTGCCCATATGACGCCCTCTGAAAGCTGTTAGTTTTATTACGGGGGAAAGTGAAAGATACGAGACGAAACCCACTTAAGCTATGCGAGCTGGTCAAATGTGTCCTTGCCGTTGTCTGTGCATGTCATATACTTTGAGGATTGACCTGCCGTGTGTTCAATAAGGCGGCGCTTGCAAGCGTTTTCTATTGAACACCTTGCTTGCTGTTAGCGCTTGAAGATAGCATGCAGAGTGTATCGATCGCAACGGATTTCATTATGGCGGACAAACCACAGAAAATGTTTTGCCGCGTTGCTTTTATTTCTATTTTGTGTTCTACTGAGCTATGACACATCACTATCCTGTTAAGGATAAAATATCGATTTGCCGAGCGTAAAACCAAAACTATACCACTAAAAAAGTAGCAGGCGAAAATGGCTATAAACTACATAGAGTCTATGTCCTGGAGAAATCTTGCCTTTATTTCGCTCCAAACTTCTTAAAATGACAATAATTGTATACAGGACAAATAGTTTTAACAAACACCATTGTTTACTACATATCTTTAAATGCGTTTTCTAATTATGGATATGGGGAAAAACGAGATACGTGTAGGGTTTTAACAGACTTTAAAAACATTAACAAAAGAAAATGGCCCCACCATGCTTGGCTTATACCGGGGCTATTTCCAAGTCCTATAGGGCCTGTGTTCCAGCATAAATTAGTTTAAACATATTTATTTTACATCGATTTAGAAACAAGTTCTTACAACTTATACTAATCTCTCTCAATTCTGCTTCGTGGGAACTTCACCAGTACTCGCGCCGAATGTGTGGGCCAATGAAAAATCCCAAAGTTCACACCCGCTCCGGGGTATCGAACCCGGGACGTTATGGTTACGAGGCCGACGCTCTACCCCACAACCATGGACACCAGCATAAATGACTGGTGCATAGATATATGGTAGCAGACCATGGCTCGATGAATCCTACCAGTTAGCATTGTTTCGAATAAACATAGCCTATATTTTGTCACAAGTTTGAAATTCGCGGCACCGATTGCCATTCTTGAAAAGTAGTTCGCTTTTGTGCCCCCCACCAGATAGGTATGTATTCGAAAAATGCCAACTAGCGGAAGATAATGAAGTCCTTGCACGATTTTTTTTTTTTTGGCGTGCATAACTTTATTCTTTGGACTTCTTTCAGATCTCTTGAAAGGTTTTTCATTTGCCAAAAATGAAGAGCAGTGGGCATGGCTTCATGTTTCGGAATAATAATCTTCATTATATACCTGTTAATTTCCGACTCAAATGCATGCGTCGCACGCGGATAAAACTTATCGCACACGATAGAGAAAAAAAATCTACATGGTGTGAAATATGGTTCCAAATATGGTATGATGATGAATCGCGCGCGGAATACATGCATATTTATTTTCGATTGATCGGTCAAAATGCTACACTATAGTTATAATATACATAAATCTTACATACATAAAACAAAATCACTACTCACTAAACCATTATTTGCTTTATCTTCCATTTTCGAATATAATGTCAATTATTGCAATATATTGTAGGTGAAAGTTGTACGTATGTAATAAAAGGGGTATTTTGTGGAAGTAACTTTACAAGTACAAGGAATGTTATCATAAAACGATAATCTGTACGTATCAAATAATTATATAATGATAAAAGAATATTTTTTTTTTTCAAGACATGTTTTGTTACCAATCATCACCCTTTCTCATTTCCTTTACAGCAAAGTGAAGTTTACTGGGCAGAAAAAAGACCACTTTTTAATTACGATGATTCATTTGGATGATGAAGGTTTTGTTAAGATGTTTAATTTATGAAGCAGTTTTTGTATGCATTAGATCTATTGTACATAATTATGTTTGTTTCTTTGTCTGCTTCAAAAGTCTTACGCAAAGGCAGAAGGAAAAATGATGCTCGGTTTTCCATTCTCCGGAAGTCTTCTTGTCAAAAGTCGTTGGTAAGAGTATCTTCATATCAACATGAATAAACCTTGTGCCAACCTTTTTTTGTATTGTGGCGTCAGTTAGGAATATATAATCAAAGCGCTGACAGTCGGTACCCCTGACAGTACCTATAGAAAGTAATTGTAGAAGTTTGGCAGCAAATAGGTTTGGACAGTGGATCTGTTCATTAGAAATTCATTCTTCTGACGGTTGACATTTTTTTCTAACAATGTTAGCATTACTACATTACTATTTTTTTAAGAATCGTGTATCTAAGCGTTTTGATTGCGGTTTTAACTGTTACCAAAGTGGTTTTGGGTGCTTTTAGAGTGTTTGGGAATGTTTTGGGGTGTTGTTCTAACATATTCATCCGCTATATAAACTACATATACAAGACCATGTCAAAGCTGCGAAACGAAAGAAAGATCACACTCTTAGGGAACAATCAATCAGCTGCGAAACGAGGCCAATTTCAAATGTAGATCTAATGCCATACTCATTATTTGTAAAATCGGATTGCATATTATTTCAATCCGTATGTTATTTTCACATATCAAATGACACAGACGAGTCTGCCCATTGATGTATCAGGACCCATTTTTCTTGAAACTGAGGAGTGATTTCAGTTTGACGGTTGACATAAGAAGGTGAGACCTGAAAAGTCACCACCTTCTAAAGACGGCTGTTGCGGGCTGTGTTATTTTGCTACGGTTACTGCACGTTGCTTGTTACAGCTCCTCCTTTTTCCATTATGTTTCCATTTGACATTTTTTTCTGAACACATAATAAAGTACATTATTGCTCACCACAAACAAATCTTTAAGTATGCCCCCCGCGCATTATACTGCAAATTTTCTTACACGTTGTTTCTCATGATAAGGCAATCCGCACTTATGAGTAAAATCGTTGTGAACCATAACAATAGCTGTTCAACGAATGTTGAACTTGTGTTCAACTTTACACCCTTAACCCATTACAACACAATCCCTACTTTTGACGACCCTGAGAAAGAAGCCTTTAAAAAACATTGTTGGAAAAGGAGAAAATGCTGGTAACCAGCATTTTCTCCTTTTCCCACAATGTTTTCTACTCTTCACAAAACAAATTTCAAATTTTCAGTCACTTTTATTTTGTCGTCTGCAAATGCTTTCGATTTGGACAAGCCTAAAATATTGTCGTTTGGTAATGAGTTAAGCCGTAAAGCTAGACTCAAGACGCTTTAGCGTACAATGTAGATGAAGATCAGACTGCACAGAAAATATAGACTGATCTAAAACGGAGTACTTTTTTCTGAGCATTTTCTCCTTTTTCCACCATGTTTTCAATTCGATCTAAATATTCAGTTTCTCTCCTTCAGCTGTCCTGCTCCTTGATTGAGCAGAAATTTTCGTGCAATGGTATTCAAGTGCGAGAATAGCCTGTTCTGTCAAGGGTGAACATTTATAAAGATATTAAAAAAAAAAAACCTTTACCAAACTTTTGCATGTTTCTACGATCCTGAGAAAAGAACGCTTTTGAAATATTGTGGGGGAAAAAAGAGAAAATGATGGTAATCAGCATTTTCTCTTAATCCCACAATGTTTTCTACATTTTAAAAGCTAAGTCCGATCATTTGAACCACAATTATTTTGGTTTTTTTTTTGCATATGCGAAGTGAAGTTAGGCGAGTCTAAAATCTTGTAATTTGGTCACAATGAATCAGTTCGGAGTCATTTACCTACTTGAAATTTTATGCTGGGTTTTTCATTGACACGTTACACGCTGGTATATAAATAATGCAAACTAATTTTAATCCAGAATTTTCCAACTTACGGCCACACGATCTCTAAGCCTTTGTTTTTCGGGGGTGGGGGGTGGGGGGGGCATATGCAGAAGTTGGGGAGGGGGTCGTTAAAACCGTTTTCAACTTTATTTCAGCTATCAGTCAAAGCACGGTTGCCAGTGCACATTATTCATGCGTTTACGGAGTTTCTTTTGCATGTAGTTTTCGTAATACTCTTTCCAAGCCGCCTTCCCTGTTAACTGTTAGACTGCTTAGCGCGACTCAATGCGCTTTTGCAGCCAGCGTAGATCAAGATCAGACTTCACAGAATGTGCAGTCTGATCTTGATCTACGCTATCCGATAAAGGTTATATTTTCCCCTGAAAATAACTTTGAAACAACAATATTTGGGTTTCCTATTATTGACTGGAAAATTTCATTCACTTACTTAGAAGGTTAAGGGTTTAACATCGTCAAATAAAAAAGAATCTTGTCTCAATGGCTATCATCAAGTACAGAAAAGAGTTCGGCCGAGCTGGGATTCCTGGGTCACGACTTTACCGTTTTATGTTACCGCTTTATGTGACCGACCGAGCTACCGGAGCGTAGTCGACCGAGTAGAATTTGATTTCTGTTGGCTTCAAAGTTACACGCCTTTTCCAGGTGAGTAGAAAGCCGATAAAACGAATCCAAATAGTGAAATGTTCACGGGACGGAATGCTCTCAGACCGTAGCTCAAAAGTAATCTCACATGAAAATTTGATATCAAGCACTTTTACTTCATTGTTTTTCCAACGAGCTTTCCTATTCTTTAAAGGTCAACACCCATCATTTGAGGTGCAATCTATTTGTTGTCTGCAAACGATTTGAATTCCGATTGTCCAAAAATTTTGTCGTCTGGTAAAGAGTTAAACCTTAACCACCTATAGACGTGAAGTAAAATCTTCAACCCGAAATAAACAAACCCAAACCTTGCTACTTCAAAGTTACTCTTGGGGCAAAAAATATCTCCTTATCGGACAGAGTAGATCCTGGATCAGACTGCAAGGTCTTTGAGTCGCGCTGAGCAGCCTAAGACTTAATGCACGATTATTTTTCATCTTTTACAAGGGTATTTTCGGTATAGTTACTATCGTATCAAATTTCAAGATAACAAATTCAGTGACTTGAATATTCTGACAAGAAGTCATGAGTTGACTGTAAATATGCTGAAAACGCTGGATTTTCGTTGAAATCTGAGTTTTATTACACCAGGATGTTTTAATGTGCAACGAGTATTATTGACACACACCGTGCAAAATAAAGCGGGGCTGTCAAAATAATTATTTGAACAGGTAGCGGCTATTTTACACAAAGATGTAGTATATTGTACAAATGAACTCTCTACCAAAGGGCAAAATCTTAGACTTGTCCAAATTAAAAGTTTTTGTAGACGAGACATTAGATGTGGCTCAAGTGAAGGGATTTATTTAGGAAAGGTTGTAAAATATTGCGGGAAAAATAGAAAATGCTGTGTACAAGTCTTTTCCCAAAATGTTTTCTAATGCCACTTTACACAAGGTCATTGAACAGGGGCTCGTTTAGTAAACAGGTTTGTTTATAAAATATCAGCGTACGCTTCGCTGAAATATGAGTATTTGGCAACATTTGACTGGGTTTTTTGAAATGTACAAAAATAGCTCGCTGACTGCGTAGATTTTGCGGTCTATTGTTCATTTCATAGTTTCACAGAACACGACGGGTGTTTAAGATATTTGGATAAGTTTTTTTTTTGACATTTTAACCTGAAGGTAAATCATTTCTTCTTTTCTTTGTCAATAATTTGTTTGGTTGTCTGGTAGTAACACGAATTTCAGCACTGTTTCAGTCATATTATGGCGCCGGTGCGTTACTTGAAACACTTGTAACAGTAACCTACCATGTACAACAGGCTTTTCTTCCCCAGTGACTGGAAATCACCGTTCATTTTCAGTAGATATGGAGAGGAATAAATCCTGTCGCATGACTATCATCAACCCTTGAAAGAAGTGTGGTCTAGCTGGGATTCGAACTCGGTTGTTTGTGAACGGATTCGCGGGAAAGCGATCACGGGAAATCCGTATTTTATTCAAACGTTCTATCCAGATGCCATTTGTTAACGTGTAAGGAAAATCGTATTATAATAGATGAGATACTGGAAATAACTACGACAGATCCGAAACATATCTTTTATTAACTCTTTACAATTCGATGAAATTTTAGATTTGACCGAATTGAAAGCACTGATTTGCAGACGACAAGTTAAGTGTTGCACGAATGATAACATTTGTCTTTGAAAGGGTTGAAAACTTTGTGTGAAATGGAGAAAATGCCGGCTACCAGCATTGTCTCCTTTTCCCACAGTGTTTTCAAAAGCCCTTTTTCTTCGGGATTGTGTGGTAAAGGGTTTATTGAAAATTCCAACCTAGCGGCATCTGATTGATTGACATTATGTTTTAACTAATCAGACGGCTAGTCTTACAAGTTTAAATTAGGACTCAGCCGAGTCCCGGTAGCTCAGTCGGTAGCGTACAGGACTAAAGAACAGGGGTTCGCTGGTTCGATCCCAGGCTCGGCCAATTTCTTTCCGAGGATTGATGATAGTCTTTGCGACAGAAGTCATTCCTCTGTCATCGCTTAATATGGTTTCGACGATGGTTTATGTGGGAGAGCAGCCAGTGGCTCGGAAAGAATATTGTGCGGAGTTCATGTAAAAAGAAAGTTCAGGAAAGCATGGATGGGTGTACTGGCCGCGATATTATGTTGAAAACGGCATCGAACACCACACAGTCAATCAAGAATTTATTGAATTAAGATTCTATGCACTTGAAAAGAATGGTTGGTCAATATGAATTTAAATTCCTGAAAGGGTAGTAATCATTGTGAAAAAACATTTTGAAGATTCACATGCGAAAAAGGATAGTTTCAGTATAGAAGGAAGTGAAGGAAAGATCAGACATTTAGGGCATCAAAATCCCCACAAAATTATCTATACTTTCAAAGATAAATTCCGTCATCTGAGTTTCATTTTATTTGTCGTCTGCGAATGCTTTGAATTTAGAGGAGTCTGAAATTTCGTCGTCTGGTAAAGACTTAACCCTTTACCAAAACTTCCTGTGTTTTAAAGACCTTTAGGAAGGAGTCTTTTGAAAACACTGTTGGAAAAGGAGAAAATGCTGGTAACCAGCATTTTCTCCATTTCCAACAAAGTTTTCTACCCTTTCAAAAATTGAAATCATCATTTGGTCCACTTTTAATTTTTCGACTGCAAATGCTTTCAGTTTCGACAATTCTAAAATTTTGTCGTTTGGTAAAGACTTAAAAGCCAATCTCTTTATCTTTGAATGTATAACCCCTAAATACTGTTGTTAGACCAATTGAAACTGGAAAATGATATGACAAGTCCATAGGAATTAAAATTAAACTGACTGAGACTTCTTCACACTGATTCAATCCTTTACCAAAACCACAAAATTTGTTTAAACTTGTCGAAACTGAAAGCAACTAAAAATGACAAATAACACGTGTCTCAAATGATAGAATGTGTCTTAAACTGGACAGAAAACGTTGTTGGCAAAGAAGGAAATGTTGTTTAACAGCATTTCCTCCATCTGTAACGATGTTTTTAATAGCCGTCTACCTTATGGGTCGTTCAAAATCTACACTGTATGGTAAAGGATTTAATGAACATTTCCCGCAAATTGTAGATCTACACAAATGTTGTATCCTTAAACAAAACAACTGTTCTGGCCTATATAAATATCACCGTATCTAACAATGTAGATCTTGGATCAGACTGCATGTTTTTTTTTTTTCGGTGACTTGTAGTCCAAAACTTGATATAAAAAACTACCGTCTATGCATGTCTCTAAAATTGTCGTCAAAACTAAAGTAAACATCAAACAGAAAACAATAAACGCGATAATAGGAATTGTGCATTCAGAATTGTAACGTTTGTAGGCTTACACAAGTATTAGTTTCGAATCAAACCATAATGACAAGGCCAGATGACGTAATTCTGTTGATAACAATCCCTTTCTTGTCTGAAATCAATATCTGTTCAGTGCGCGTTATCGATCGATCGATTTGTGCGCAAGTTCACTGTAGTTGTAAATGGGACTTTCCCAATTATGAAGTAACTCTTCTACGAAAAAGAAAGTTTTGTATTCCTGGAAAGTTTTAACGACCCTCCAAAAACTGGTCGCAACTTTTTATACTCGCATTCAGTTGACGGTTTTTGAGAAGACAGGGAAATGGATGACTTGCTTGACGATAGCCTGTAAGCAGTTGCTCTTTTCCAACATGGTTTATACCTCTATAGAAAGGTATTTTCTTTTTATTTCGGCGTAGCTGAATGTGCTGGCGTTTGACCTACTTTTTGGTACTGATAACAAACGACTAAATAGAAATTTGTGATTGGTCAAAAATGTAGATGTGCTTATGATAAGGGTCCTTGCCTATATATTTGCTGGCAAGTTTACGATGTCTATTTTTCTGAAAGATATTTCTTGTTTTTCTTTAAACTGACCTCCTTAGTCTCACATATGATAGTCAGAAGTATGCCCGAAAAGTCTTGTATCACCAGAGCTCCAGATAAGGGAGAGTGATGGTATTCTAAATCCATTATTTCTCTTTCAAACCCTATGTTGTGGGTACTCAATAGAATCGTCTCGTAGGGTTTGGTGTAGAATAATTAATATTTTTAGTTTTAAAATCAAAATCACTTCCTCTATCTGGAGCTCTGGTTATTTCTTTACCTGTTAACTGGGTCAGTATTTACCAACCATTCTTAAGAACATTCTCTGTCTTATTCTCCAGACTTTCCAAAGTTGAAAGTAACACAACTTCTGATTGGCTAAACCAAATGGTTTAGCCAATCATAAGTTGTGTTACTTACAGCTTTGGAAAATCTTTGAGAGTAAGACAAAGAACGTTCTTAAAAATGGTTGGTGAAAACGGACCCTGAACTGTTTACCAGAATACATAATTTAAGACCCTTGGACGTTTATTGAAAGCACTTGCAGACGACAAATCAAACGTAACCAAATTGACAGCAGTTCCTACTGAATTGTTAAAAAATATTGGTTACCAACATTTTCTTCTTTTCCCACCATGTTTGAAAAGGTACTATTCTTCAAAAATCGATTACTTTTTTGAAAAAAAAAAGGAGTCTTTGGAGCTACTGTTCCTCCATTTGTTCGATTTTACATGCACTAAAGTGTTCAGTACCGCTCTTCAGGTCGGAATCTCTCTCTCTCTCTGTCGGCATAACCTAAAACTGGTTTTAGGGTCCTGGGTTTGTATTGGATGCAGCATTAATTCATAATACATGTTTAGTGTATCACATTCAGCGTGGCGTTAACACTCTCAGCAAAATAAAACCAAATCACATAGTTTAAGTGGATGAAGTCGTTACTTCCTGTCTATTTGATATATTACAGTCATTTACTTACATAAGCTTCACCAAGTCGCCGATAAGACCATAACCTTGGCAACATGTAATATACTAAATCTACATTGATCAAAATCGTTGCACATAGTTTGCAGCGATTTGTTTTAACGACGTATATGACAATTTTTTTCTAACGGACAGATTTTTTTTTAAAAACTTTGCACATACAAAGCTCATCATGTCTCTAGGAGATAACAGTAAAAAAAGATGTGGGTCACCATGCTCGTTTCTGACAAATTTGCCTTTGAAAAGGGTATATACAGTTCCAAAATTCAGCTTATATTGGATATAAAGCGCCTTTCTTTAATAGTCAGCTAAACAAGAAAATTACAGGAAAAATATACAAATATACATCATTTTAATGAAAATTTATATATTTTTGCACAAAAAATATATAAAAGCCTGGTTTTGAGCATGGTAGATGTACAAATATGCATGTTATATATAGACCATTGAGTTAAAAAGGGCGATAATTTGATCAAATTAAGGGTTAATCTATAAAAATACATACTTTCTAACGGACAGATTTTTCTTAAACTTTCCACACTAATAGTATTTATAACTCTAAACAATAAGAAAAAATAAAAATGGCACCTATCCGTGCTTATTTCGTCAGAAAACAAGGTTGAAGGTCACTGTGGAAGTTATTTTTTCATGGCGGGAAAGCAGAAATTGCTCAATAGGAGCGATTTCTCTTTTTCGAACAATAATTTTCAAATTGGAAACAGCTATACTTCCACAGCTTTAAATTTCCTGTCTTTGTTTCCTTGTTTGGTGTGTAACGCCGTGTCAGCTGCATTTTAATTATTTAACGGTGACAGTTCAAAGATCCATTTTTTTTTTTCTCTTCACCAATACCAGTGCTACTTGTTTCAGTGCACCAATAGTAGATCTATCACCATTATGTGCAAAAAATACATAGGCACACTGTTGATTCAATATGCAGGACAAAAATACTTGCGCAGTAGGATGCGCGCGAACATTTGTCATATACGTCGTTAAAAAAGAAATAAAAGTAGAGTCCCCCAAACAACCAACCTTTTCGCTAGCGAAGGGAAACCACTCTTTCATCTGTTATGACGGGTGGAAAGAAGAACGTGAAGGAGCCCCATGACCTGCAAAAGTAAACCCGGTGTCATCTTTCAGCTAAAACGATGCTTTTAGATGGTTGATATTTAAGATGATAGCGTTGCTATTATTTACACATGCAAAACTATCAAAGTTACCGAACGAATCCTTTCAGCGCCTGAGGCGAAATCAGGGCCTTTTGCAGACGCCATAGATTGAGATCGAACTGCACAGAATACTTGGATCCTACATTATCGCGGATCTAACCCCGCGCTTTAAATAAACAAATATGCAGAACAACTTAGCATCAAGTCGTCCTTTGCGAAGTTTTAATCAATCATTCTGAGTATAGAATACACCTTTTTTTTTTTTAAATTAACCCATGTGAATTTTTTGTCATTTTCTTAACAGAAATGAGGCAAAATGTAAAATCCGCGATAATGTAGAATCTGCGATAACACAGGAAGCGAGTATACATGCACTATGGTCTTGGATTATACCTCCCGCTTTTCTAGTCAAGTTTTTAACCCTTATCCTGCTAGATAAGTGGAATGACATTTTTGAGCCGATAGTAAAAAGCCAAATTTTGCTATTCAGAAGTATTTTTTGGTGGACAAGATGTCCTTATCGGACAGTGTAGATCAAAGATCAGACTGCACGTGCTGTGCAGTCTGATCTTGATTTACACTTTCCGCACAAGGTCAGTGAGTTGCGCTTAGCAGCGTAAGGGTTAGGATAAAAATCTGTCTGAGTTTCTGTGGATTATATTTTGTCGACGGAGGTCGAGTTTATATGTTCGGCGATGAAGACATTAACCTAGATCTACTAGTCAGTGAAAAGCTTGATGCAAAATTTGATTGGTCAACCGAGTCACGCGAATTTGTTTTCTAAAAATGACACTATTTAAAACTTATTTATTATGTCGTTACAGCCCTTTAGCAACGATTAATTCCCCTAGAGCAAGATATGCACCTCAAACTTGGACTAGTTGTCAACTATAAAAAGGGGGAACCCATTCAAGAAGGGCGGGTAACCCTCAGCAAAGCATTTTTGACACAGCTGTACCCCTTTTACACCCGCACCCAGTGTATAAGTCCGCGCGCGCGC
This sequence comes from Hippopus hippopus, assembly GCA_946811185.2. Taxonomy (NCBI): domain Eukaryota; kingdom Metazoa; phylum Mollusca; class Bivalvia; order Cardiida; family Cardiidae; genus Hippopus; species Hippopus hippopus. The sequence continues at coordinate 39,300,517 of OX328106.1, forward strand.
GCGTGTGTGTTTTAATATTAAATGCAATTTGATATCAATTTTAGGGTGATGTCGACATATAACAAAGCATGTCAGCTATAGACAGACAAGCGATCGAAAGATATGTGCTAGAATGTAGTGTGTGTATGGAAACATTCAATGACAAGGAAAGACAACCAAGAATCTTACCATGTCAACATTCATTCTGTCTGGCTTGTTTAAAAAAGATGTTAAATAGTAGTAAAGTCACATGTAGTCAGTGTCGAGCCGAAAACGAGGTACCGGACATTGATAAACTGCCAAAGGATAATACAAGACGTGATTTGATGGAGATTCTTCAGAAGCCTGGACCTGCCTCCCCGCAGGCTTGTACAATGTGTGATGAGGGAGCTGTGGCCGTAGCATTTTGCGAAGTATGCAACGAATATATGTGTGACGAATGCACAAAAGCGCATAAGAGAATGAAGAAAACATCGAAGCATTATATAGCAGATATAGATTTAGATACAAAAAGAAAAGAGATTAAACTTACAACAAACAGTGCCTGTAGAGGAAATGACAATAAAAGAAAGAGCTTTTGTTTAACTTGTGATAAGGTGGTACAGACATGTACAGAAGGACACGAAATTGTTTCCCTGGATGAGGGGTATGTAATTAGACAAAGAGAACTTAAAGAGATGGTTGGTGACTTAGGTGGTAAGATAAATGTCGGCGAATTTCAAAACGCAAACGAAGCAGTTGAACGAGAGAAGAACAAATACACCCTTCTGCGTGACAATCTGTCTCTTCAATTTATCGCATACACAGAATCCTTGAAGAAGCGAGAAGAGCAGCTTTTGACCCAATTGAAAAACAATTACCAACAAAATCAAAAGACTTTAAAACAATGGGTTGAAGACATGAAGAAATATCAAACCGAGGTACGCAATGCCATTTCTCTTGCCGAACAACTTTGTTGTAATGCAGATAGGGAAGGATTTCTAGCTACCTTTGTGTCAGCCAGAGACGAGCTGAAAAGGTTGTGCTCTAGAGAATTAGCTTCCCCTGGTATTAGTGAACTGTTCTTGACGAGAGCTTGTACAACAGAGGACTTTGAAAAAATTGTTGAGACAGTCGGATCTTTAATAACAAAACCAGGTAAGTTTGCAATGTATTTACTCTTTACATGGTCTTAGCTGTTTACCAAACAACAACATTTTAGACTTGTCCACATTGAAAACATTTGCAGACGAAAAATTAAATGTTGCTCGAAAAATGAAGTTTGCCTTTTAAATAGTGAAATAACCCCACATTGTTCGAAATTACAAAAGCCAGTATTTTCTCCTTTTCCCCCATTGTATTCATACGACATCTCCCTTAGGGTCTATAAAAGATCTAATTTTTTTGTAATGAACATAGAAAATTCTTGCAATATAGTGTGCGTTTAATTCTAAGTAATCGTAGCATGCACTTATGAAAGAATAAGAAAACGCATAAGATCTCTTTTCATGACTCCCTTAACTCTTGACCACACAACAAAAATGTAGACTTGTCCAATTAAAAGCTTTACCAGACGACAATCTAAACGTGGCTCAAATGACGGCCTTTGTCTTTGATAGGGTAGAAATCATCGTGGGAAATGGCTACCAGCATTTTCTGATTTTCTTTCCCACTATGTTTTTAAAGGTTTCTGTGTAGTATTACTACTACTAATAATAATGAGATGATGATGACGCGGTAGCGTACTTTATTTGCAGAAATACCAGCCAATTATGTCACTCATGCAGAAAGCTCATCAAGTTTGAGTTTACCCGATGGCAAACCACAGCCAGTAGAGCATACTCTAGCCTCCATCGAATCTGGGCAATCTGAACAACTAATGGAAGTGTTAAAGTCCATCACCCTTGGCGGCCACCCTTTTGTTGTATCTACAGCTATGCCTACAGAGACCTCATGGAATAATCAAGGTTTCTTCATATCCAAAACAACAGATAACACAGTTATTGACCTTACTCAGTACAAATCAAGCCTTGAAGACACCTTAGCTAAAGGTCTGGCTGCCCTCCTACGGTCTCCCGAGAGCCGAACTGTCATTCAATTACGATTCATAACAAACAGACTGCGGGGAGACTGGCAGGTGGACAAAGATAACAAGCTTACAGTGTATGCAAACAGTGCGGAAGAGGGACAGTACTGTCGACAAATAATAGACGAGTCTGTATGTACCATGAAAGTTGCAGTCCGCCCAGAGGCCATAGGTTTGGTACATTCGGACAAATGGCTTTCCCTGACAAGAAGTCAGCACCACAAATACAAAGACCAGGTACAAATTATCTACTCTTGTCGTTATATGGTTATCAAATTTGATATTTTGGTGACATCTAATTAAAGTTACATCTCTACAGCCGGAAAGAAACGCAGTTAAAATTTTATATATATATACTTGTGTATAATGATTGAGATCTATATATTAGTCAGCTGTGTAAAAATAGATAAATAATCGATAAATATGGTGTACGGGATAAAGAAACTCAGGGGATTTGTCCTCATTTAAAACCGGAAACAGCGATAGCTTGAAAGACCTCAAAAGCATGAAATGCATTGTCTATCAGTCGTAATTTATACTACCTTGCAGCCGTCAGGGGCAAAGTTTGCATAAAGATACAAGAATTGATTATAGTTTAATAAAATAATGATGAAATGGGTTAAGTTTGGCTGAAAACGAAACGAGTATAGATGTATCTTTAACTTTTCAACAGCCGACAAAACTTTAGACTCTTCCATATTTATAGCACCTGACTGGCAGGCACATGACATATTAAAATGTGGCCCAAATGATGGGATTGATTTTGAAAGAGTAGAAAGCATCGAAAGATTTAAAAGAGGTTCGTAAAATTTCGGGAAAGTATGGCAAAGGATAAATAGAAGTTTAAAGCCTATGCAAAGACTTGTAGAAACATGCAGTCTCTAATCATAGTCTTCATTATACAACTGGCGATTTTTTGGTGGATTCTATCTCAGGATTTACATTCTTTACCTTTTTAAATGAAACTCATGAACCCTACTTATAGGTTGCCATAGATGTTTGCCATGACCAGAACAAGATCGTCGTGTACAGCTTTTCATCTGTGATCGCCAGAGACGTTAAAGATGCAGTAAACATCTTTTTTCGAGAAAACGATGTGAGAGCTATATTCTTGAAATTCAATAAGAACATCGTCTCCCTACTCTTAAAAAAGAAAAAAATGTTAAAGAAATATTTGGCCTCGTGGTCCCACTACTTCGTGCAAGTCATTAAGCACGATGACGTCACCATCGCGGTCAAAGGAATTGGGATTGGTCTAGCTCAAGTGACGCGATGTGTGCATGAATTGGCGAGAAAGTGTGCGTCTGCTCTTGCAAATGATGAGGATGCCAGGTTCGACGATGATGATGATGATGACGATAGTGATGACGACACTCGATTCGATGGTGTTGCCGAGGGAAACGTAAATGTTGAGTTGAGAATGGAAACTGCAAAAGTAAGTGAATAGATTTAGGTAATTGCCATTGAAGAGTGCATGCACAAAGAGTCAGCATTTTTCTCACACTCGTTCGAATCTCAAAGTAGTCTCGAAGATGAAAACTGAATTATTTTTCTCAAATGTATGACGAGACTTCAGGATAGGAACAAAATACAAAAGGAAATCTCATTAAAAGCGTTTGCTGACGACACAATATGTCCTGTCATAAAATACGAGTATGACTCAAGTAAGATGCTTTGTGTTAAAGATAAACCACATTGCAGGAAAAGGAGTAAATACAGGTTACAACCGTATCATGACGTCATCCCTATCTTGTGTACTTTGTGCAAAAAATTGCGTTCGACGTGCGCCTTTTATTGTGAGATATATTTTTTTACCCCTAAAAATGTACTTGATCGAAATTTTGATACAGATTTTTCGATTTTTTCTCTCAGGTAAATTTCTTCGGAATTAGATTTTGTTATTGTTTAGTTTTGGTGCAAGGTCGTAGTTCATCGCACATTCTTTTCTCATGATTCAGATTCACTATAGATCTATCATCCGTACACAGGCGCGTATTACTATGACAAATCATCATCTATAGATCTATCAGAGGTGAAAACTTTTATATAGATGTATGTCATTTACCTTTCAGTCCAGTCTAAAATCTTTAAGCCTGATAGGCGACGACAGGGTCGTGTACGTGCTCCATGGTGACGTCGCTGAACTTCCGGTTGAGGTGATTGTCAATCCAGCAGACAAGAAGCTCAAACACAATGGCGGCCTTGCAAAAATTCTTGTTATGAAAGGTAACCCATTTACGAAACCAATTAATCTTTTCATGAGTTGTCTTTCGTTAACTTAAACAAAAAAAGAAAAGATCAGGGATTAACGATTACTGATACATTTATCTAGTAATTTTAACCCTTAGGCTGCTAAGGGCGACTCAATGGCCTTTATCGGACAGTCTAGATCAAGATCAGACTGCACAGAACGTGCAGTCTGATCTTGGATCTACACTGTCCAATAAGAAGATATTTTTCTCCCAAAATAAGTTTGAATAGCAGTATCTGTTTTTTTTAGCTCCACTGGCCGAAGGCCAGCGGACTTATGTCATGGTCCGGTGTCCGTCGTGCGTGCGTCCGTGCGTCCGTCCGTGCGTCCGACTGTCCGTCCGTGCGTTAACTTTTATTTCAAACATCTTCTCTGAAACTGCCCATCCAATTTTGATGAAACTTCACAGAAATGATCCTGCCATGGTCCTCTTTAGTATTTCTTGAAAGAATTTGATTCCTTCTAAAACTCTGGTTGCCATGGCAACAAAACTTAAAAATATTGAAAATCTTTGAAAATCTCCTTGTCTGAAACCATAGGGCTTTATCTAGTAGACCTCTACCAAGTTTACTTAAAATTATAGCCCTGGGGTCAAACTTGGCCCCGCCCCGGGGGTCACAAGTTTTATATGAGCTTATAAAGGGAAAAGTTTAAAATTCTTCTGATACCTAGCCATAGGGCCAAAGGCTACCAAATTTGGCATGTAGCTTTATCAAGTGGGCATCTACCAAGAGTGCCCAAATTATAGCTCTGGGGTCGAATTTGGCCCCGCCCCGGGAGGTCACAAGTTTTATATGGGCTTATATAGGGAAAACTTTAAAAATCTTCTCGTACCTAGCCATAAGACCTAGGGCTACCAAATTCTGCATGTAGCTTTATCTAGTGGGCCTCTATCAAGAGGGTCCAAATTGTAGCCTTGGGGTCAAGTTTGGCCCCACCCCAGGGGTTACAAGTTTTACATGGGCTTTTATCATGAAAACTTTATAAATCTTCTTGTTACTAACCATGAGACCTAGGGCTACTAAATTTAGCACTGTCTCAGGAACCTCATGTTTTACAGGGCCTTTTATTGAAGAAACTTTGAAAATCCTTTTGTTTATAACCTCACATTCGAGATATGTATTATTTGGTATGGGGCTTTACCTTGTGGACCTCCAACAGGATTCAAGTAATTATAGCTTTGTGGTCAAAAATAGCTTGGGGTCATAACTTTCTTGTAGGATTTTATAGAAAATAATTTGTATGTGTTCTAGTTTGAAACCGATTGGCCAAGTATTGTAATCTTTGGCTCGTAGTGTTTTTACTTATTAGCCAGTGGAGCAATACAGGGCCATCATGGCCCTCTTGGTTTACTACCGGCTTGAAAGTTTGATTTAACAGGTTAAGGGTTAACCACCGGCCAATTTAATGTAATCCTCATAGTTTGCGCTTTTAAGTCGTATCCCCCTCAAACAAAATTCCTTGCAGACGACTTTAAAAACATCCTTGTTAAATTTTGATTCTTTTTTTTTCCCACAGTGGAAACTTTTTTTTAAATAGTTGAAAACATTGTTGAACAAAGAGAAAATGCCGGTTGCTAGCAACAATATTTTCAGAGGTATTTTTGCTCGGGGTCGTAAAAAACGGGGTTGTTGTGTGACGGTTTAAACCTTATCATGTTGTATAAATTAAATGAAACTTTCAAGCCAATGGTAAAAATCCGATTGATGATATTTCAAATTTAAATTTTGGAGAAGAAATATCGCCTTATCGGACAGTGTAGAACCAAGATCAGACTGCACGTTCTGTGCAGTCTGATCTTGTCCTACACTGTCCGCAAAAGGTCAGTGAGTCGCGCTTAGCAGCATAAGGGTTAATAGATTTTTTGTGTCGTTCCCAACTAGGTGGTAAGTGTATACAGGAAGAATGCCGAGATTTTATAAACCAACATGGCGAGTTAAAGGTCGGTGATACCGTCAGCTCGGGTGCCGGAGATCTGAATTGTCACGTGATAGTCCACGCAGTTGGACCAAAGTGGACCGACGGCAAGCAGAACGAAGAAGCGCATTTGGAAAGAGCTGTGTACAATAGTTTGCAGGAAGCCAACCGGAAGATGCTGCTTTCTATCGCCATTCCAGCGATAGGAGCAGGTACCTTTGGTTTCCCGTTAACTTTTGCGGCCAGATGTATAGCGAGAGCACTGAAAAAATTCTTTCTGGAGAAGCCGGTATCTTCCATCCGGGAAGTTTATCTTGTAGATATTTCCATGGAAACCGTCGTATCTTTCACCTCAGCGATAAAGGACACTTATCCAGATGGAGACCATATTGTTTCAACGACTGTACCGGAAACACCACAGCGGCCATTGACGTCTCCAGGCATGTTACGGACGCCTCTAATTTTTTAATTGACTCTCATAACAGTATCCATAGATTTTTGATCAGGGAACGGCGTTGGTTACGTGGTCCCGGGTTCATCAGACAAGACATGCAGTACCAAAACTGGTGAAAATCAGACAAGACAATTTCATGTTTGAGTAGATTTCTGCCGTGGCTGAAATAGGTACAGGCCGTTATACATAACTGATTTATGCTTTCAACTTGGACAAGTCTACAATCTCTTCGTCAAATTCAGAGTAAACCAAATCAGGTGCCAAAGTGGCACTGTATGACCGACTTCAATAAGCTGAACATTACAGAAAAGATTGAAACCATAACAAACTATGAATGTACGTTCTTAAGTATTCATGAATGTTCATTTACATTTCCTGTTTGATTTATATGCATACAATGTAAATATACCAACATAAATAAATTTTTATTTAAAAAATCATTACTGGGGGCTCTGATTTCAAAATCCATAGAAGAGTATGTGTAGTAACTTTACCAATCAAACTAAACTGCAAAACCGTGTTTATGTATACAATTTTGACATAAAAGTGAATTGGTATATCGTAGTATCACTTTACATGTACATGTTACAGTACTTGATAGGAACGTGAAATTATGTATATGTACGTATTACTTGGCACAAATTTGTTTACATAGTATCATATACATGTACACGTATATGTGTATAACACTTGACACTAACGTGACTTTATTGTCTTACATATGTATAAAATACTTGGAACTAATGTGAATTTGTATTTAGCGGTATCATATACATGTACAATAAGCGGTCATAAATATTTCATTAAATTCCAAATTCCCATTGACTTACATGTATTTTTCAGTGTTCAAGAAAATTTAATACACTGCTCCTGATTCAGAAGGACAACTATCTGGTAGATAGGGAGGTTACTGGAGCTATTTACATTAGTAAATTAGTTATTGTCATTTGACATCAGAGTTGTAGCTCTCTAAAAAAATTTAGTGTTATTTTTCCACTAAATTTTGGCGACGTCGCCATGGAGGTCAATGTGAAACACGTTTTTCGAACATATTGATCACTTTTTAAAACATATATTTCATTGTAAAATTCATTTTGCCATACTTTCATATAAGTTTCATAACTATAGTTTCATTTCTTAACCCGCAATGCTTTAGAAGTAAAGTTGGAAATACACAAGTATAATTCAATGGGGATTTGGACTTTGATGAAATACTAATGGCCACTAACTGTATATATTACTTGAAACAAACCGTAAATTTATAACTTTTTATTGTATACATGTATGAAATAGTTTGAACGCATATGACCTTTTTTATTACATGCTATCATATAGATGTATATATTACTTGATACAAACCGTGAAACTGTATAAATTTTTATTGTATACATGTATAAAATGCTTGGTACAAACGTGAAAAAAGCGGCTTGGTATGACTTAGTGCCATTTTGGGGTATACAGTATCTGATACGAAAGTAAATCAGTATAACGTAGTGTCATTCATATATACAATATTTGATGCGAACGTAAATTGAAATGATGTACTAAACACATTTTGCGAATAGGTCCAAACCTTTTATATTTCGGTTATCAAATCATGGTGGGACTGAGATGAGATTTCAAAGAAAAGCTGCCAAAATCATGTGAAAATAGAAACAAGAGGGCTGTAAGGGCCCTGTATCGCTCAACTGCCTCAGAGATAATGGGGCAGAAATTCGTATTTGATAATGAAAGTAATCAACAGGAAGTCTAAACTGCAATGTGAAGAGTGAATAAACCCAGCAAAGAAAAGCAATGCGTTTATGCGGTTTTTTTTTCCTGATGCCAAAATTACATGAATGAATATGAAAGCGCTATACTCAAGGATAGTTTTCAAGTCTTACAAATGATCCATGTTCTGGTATAACGGGGTTTAATACATCTCCATGATGCATTATACTAAGCAAGTCATCACATAATTATGAATCCATGAAAACCATTTTGTCGAACAACCGAATGAATAATGATGTTGAATGGTCCTTGGACATGCAAAAAGTTTAACAAAAGCAAAATGAATCGACCGAGGTCAGCCTGCGTGCACTGCGCAGGCTGACCTTGGTCGATTCATTTTGCAGATGCATTAAACCCCCTTTTCAAAGAGCATGGTTTGAGTTATTTTTGACATACTTTGTAACAGAAAATATTTTCTTTATGGCGTTTTGAAGAGAACTTTTTTTTTTTTTTTAACCTTTTCATTATATCTCAGTTTTGTTGCCATGAAAGCAGCCAGATTTCTTGATAAAGTCTGATTCTTTAAAGGACCGTGGCAAAATCGTTTCTGAGAATTTTGGTTGAAATTAGACCAGTGGTTTCGATGGAGATGATATTTAATTAAATTTACCACACGCACAATAAACACAAGGCTATGACATAAACTCGCCGGTATTTGTCCAGAGGAGCTAAAACAGATGAATCACAATAATAAATGGTTTATTTCACCCGCATTCAGAGTCTAATCAAAAACTTGATTAGTCTTAATATTACATCATATATACAAAAAATTTCCCTGAGATTGAATAAATACCTGAATATTCGTGCACCGGTACAGACAAAAGACATAAAACACACCAAACTCTAACTAAGACGACTCATAAATTATGGGTAACAAATATAAATAGTCGATGATGATTATGGACAATTAATTTTAAAACAGTTTGGCATTCAGAGACACTGTGCGCTTTCAAATTATAACTCCTTTGTAAAAATGTCATTAAAAGTTGTCTGCAAGCCAAAGAAAAAGTTGTCTGCGATTGATAATGTGCCATTTATATATATCTACAACATCTATCCGTCGTGAAAATAAGATTTCGAGAAGTTGAACGTTTAAACTGGTGAACATTGTTAGCAACTCTCTCAGAAGAAAATATAACTTAAAGACACGATCTGTCATTGGTAGATATGACGAATGCTGCTTCATTACTTATCTTATCTCAACTACTCAGAGAGTTTCAAAAGTCGTTCGGTTCTTCCTTAACCCTTAGGCTGCTAAGCGCGACTCGCTGACCTATTGCAGACAGTGTAGATCAAAATCAGACTGCACAGAACGTGCAGTCTGATCTTGGGTCTACACTGTCCGATAAGAATTTGTTTTGTCCAAAAAATGAATTTGAGATATCAACCATTGGGTTGTTACTATCGGCTTGAAAGTTTCATTTATTTAGCAGGATAAAGGTTAAAAATGGCCGACATACATTCTGCGATAACCTAGAAGTCTACCTTCGTTTCCATAAAGGTGAAAGCAGCGTTTTGATTGGCTGACAGAACGGTATACAAAAGGTGACCCTCTACAAGCCATTCTCAAATCCACACGCGCAGAGGAACTGATATCAACTTTTTACCAGACGACAAAAGTTTAGACTGGTCGAACACAAAAGCATTAGCACACGACAAAGTAAACGTGGCTGAAGTGATGAAAACCGTCTTTGAAATGACATCGCTGGAATCTGAGATACATCTGACTACCACCATTTTCTCTTATTCCAACGATGTTTTCAAATGCCTTTTTCTAAGCGTCGTTAAACACGTGGTTATTTGGTCAAAGGTTGAAGCTACGCTGTTTAGATAGCTTCTATTGCCAAAGGCAAATTATCTGTGGGATAAGGCATGGGAAATGTCTTAAAATGAGCTTTTTTGTTGCGAAGCGACCACCTAGATGTCCTGAGTAACTCAATTACAAATATTTTCAACATCAGTTTTGCCAAGTCCTTTCCCGCGCATGCACGTCTTCCTCCTCCAAAAGGGAGATAACTGAACTTATCCATCTCCACTTCCGACGTATTCCAGCGATCCGGATCAAACTTGTCAGGATCTGTGAAACTAGTGCATGTTTCGTGTGTATCTCTGATACCGTAGATAATTGACCAACCAGCAGGTACTTGGTATCCCTGTTGAACAAGAGCAATGAATATAAACTTTCACTTTCATATACCTTGGAGCCGTATACACCGATAGTTCTAAAGTGCATTTTCAGTCTTATTCTTAATTTCGAAGGCAACACAATTTCTGATCGGCAAACCCATTCAGTTTAGCCAATCAGAAACAGCGTTACATTAAAATTTAGAAAAGTTGGTGAAAACGGTCCCTGAACTATATTTCTAGTAATACTTGTCAACGCTCGTTCCAAGAATATCGGGTTTATCAATAAAACGGTCAAGATTAAATGATCACTTGAACACTCAATTAATCATTTCATCAATCAGTTAACATTTCATCGGCCGAAATCTCGCAATGATATCAATAAAACATCCAATGAATGGTTAATCGTTGAAAGAGGTTTGGTACACGTATATATTATTCGTTAAACAGATGGCTTTTTTTTTGGCGATAAGATTTGGTGCATGTCTTCCAATATAAATTAATAAGCGTGATAGGTACTTAACGCTTGGATGGGTGTACTGCCTTGCGATGGCGTCACAGTGATTCACAATATCGATCAAAGACTTTTTCCTGGTTCGATAAGCAAAAAAACACCCTCTCTCTTGATTCACCTATTCAAGTATTGAACATTTCTCTTTACAATATACATGCAGTTTTAATTCCATGAATGAACAAAATGTGAAATAAATGAAATATTTTACTTTAAGGATGCTCTACTTACGTCAATAACGAAAGTTTTCAATGCCTTCCTGAAACCTCCTCCGATTGGCGGACATAACCGAAGTGCCTCTTTAACAACGTTGTTCAAGTATTGCATCTTATTCAGCGTTGAAAGGTCAATGTCACTTTCATATCCCAAATGTTCGAAGTCGTATGACGTCATTTCCTGTTTGATTTGTTCACAAAAGTTTGGAAACTTTGCTAGCTCCGATACAAGGAAACAAGCTGCGCTGGAAGTTGTACCGTGGCCAGCGAAGAGCAGTTCAAGGCATAAATTTTTCAGTTCCGCGTTGTTTGTTTCTTCAGAATCTGCCGACTTCATCATGATGCCCAGAAGATCAGTCTCTCCTTTTGACCCGTCTGCTTCCCGACTACGAATGACGTCATCAATCTTTTGTAATAGAACTTTTCTCGCGTTCATTGCCTGAAAATATGAAAATGTTGAATACAGTTTAAACATTTTCACCAGAACAGATTTAAACTAAAAAGTTTTTCTGAATGTTTGTTCCGTTAGAAATGCACGTAAGGCATTGAAAACAATTGTGTTCACCAATTATTATAAATACAACTGTAAATCTAAATTCCAAGACAAACCTTCCGATTGCCCGAGAAGCTTTGTTTCGACCAATCAGACGGTTAGTGTTTTAAACCTGGAAAAAAAGAACAATATTACACAGTTTAGTTCAGTTTAATAGGTTAGGTGATTTTAGGAATTTATTTTTGAAGCGAATATACATGTACAAACCTTTCTGAAACCTGATCCCGGGATATTCATCGGTAAACAGAAGACGTTGGCCGTAAACGTCTCAAAGACTTCCATCAGTTTTGAGCTCTCCTCGTAATCCAAGTGTAAACCGGCGAGCACACGACATGACAGGCTGAAGTTGAGTGTTCTGAATTCAGGATAACCCAAAATGTTCCCCTCTCTACACCATTTGTTGATGAATTCTCTTGTTATAGATTGAATAGCCGGCACATAGCTTGACAAAGCTTTGAAAGTGAAAGCCCGCATTAAAGCTCGCTTCTTCGTGACATGAGCTGTGCCCGTAGCTTGAGATATACTGCCTTCTCCCAGCAGTTGACATGTGCTTGCCGGCCACTGAGTGGCGACAAGAGAGTTCTCTCCTCTGAGTATTTGCTTTACCGACTCCGAGCCGAATACTCGTATCGTTGGATTACCAAGAAGGTGCGTTTTGTAAATTCTTCCATGCTTTCGACGACGATTTTCGTAATACTGTGAGTTCTGAAATAGAAGGTGAACGGCATTCCCTTAATGGGCAACACAATCACAGATTCATCCATATTCAAAAGATTTGCAGATGGCAAAATAAATGTGGCTACAATGATCGAACTTTTCTCGGTCAATGTAGAAACCTGCAAGTAGGAATTTAGAAAGTGGTGTTTACCAGCACAAAAGGGGCTAAGAGCCACAGGTAACGATCTGTATATGTGTTGTTAAAGTACAATATTTTACGACATCAAGGCTTTGAAATCCTATTGGAAGATACAATTAATGAATCATAAACTTTTGATATTCGTGCAATGCTTTTTATATCACAGTTACATTTAGGGTATTCATGTCTTTGTTGGCTTTCATCATTGAGTTGCTGGAGTAAAGGATTGCCTTGCCCAAGGATAGATGTGTGTGTGACCAGCGACGCCAGTAAAGATCAAATCTGAAAAAAAGTCCAACGTGAAACCGCTGAGCCTCTGATAAAAAGCTGACAAAGCTCTTACTGGAGAAATACATTTGAGCCACGCCCTGGCAAAAGGGGGCTAAATGCATCTCCGTAATGCATTATACAAAGCAAGCCATAAAATACTTATGGATCCATAATAGCCGCTTTTTTTGAAAACCTACTTAATCACGAGGTACACTGGTCGTTGGACATACAGAAAATTGACCGATAGCGAAAAGCTTTGGCCCAGGTCAGCCTGCGCGGACTGCGCAGGCTGACCTGAGCCGAAACTTTGCGCAAATGCATTAAGCCCCCTTTTCACAGAGCATGACTCATTTTTTTTTTTTGTGTGCGTGTGTTGCCTAACACTCACCAGAAGAAGATAGATCGTTTCGCCTATAAAGGGAAGTCCGAAGCTGCCGGGCGGTAACGGATGTGAGCACTCTGGGTCACATTTTGAGATGATATATATGTTCCAAAGCACGCAGCTCGCGTACCATAGGATGGCGGGAAACAAAACCAGTCGAATAGTGTCTGCTGCTATCTCGCACGTGTACCTAGAGATAGAAAAGTTGCTCATGTTCAAGTAAAACATACAAGCCATGCATAGGCAAAAGAAGGTTTCATGAATCTGTAAAAAGTATCGATCCAGGTCAGCCTGCGCAGTCCACACAGGCTAACCGGGGTCGAAACATTTTGCTTTTGTTAAATTTTCTGTATGTTTGGGGACCATTCTACCTCAGGATTCAGCCGGTTGTTGGACAAAATGGATTTTTATGAATCCATAATTATGTGTCGACATGCTTGGTATAATACATCATGGAGATGCATTAAACCCCTTTTTGCCAGAACATGGCTCATATAATAATAATAATAATAATAATAATAATAATAACAATAATAATAATGTGTTCGAGAAAATGGTTAACAATGAGGCGAGTTTCTCTTGCTTTTGTCACCGGATATTTCTTCCATCGACATCTAAGCATGAGTTTCAAAACGAAAGGAACTTTTCTGCACTTCTGACTGTTTTCCTCAAGCCTTTATACATATCAGCTATTTATTCACAATTTGGAAGTCCGTTAGTATAATGTGTAACTAAAAAGAATACTTTTTAATTGGTTCGCCAAAATTCTGGCCAGGAATAGACTATGAAAGTCGTTGGTTGGCTAAAATATTTTACGGAACCAAACGACTGGCGAAAATTGTCAGTAAATTGGTTATTGAGATTGAATAAATAGATACCATTAGGAAAAGGAGAGAGAAAAACTTAAAGTTTCGAAATTGCAACTTAGTCTAATATCTTGAAGAGAGGTTGATGGTAAGAAGAAAAGAAAATTAATTAGAAAATAAAAACTCTGAAGATAAATTATGAAAAATCAACTGACCAGTAGAACACCATAGAAATAAAATGGAAGAAAATAAGACTCACTTACAGAAATTTAAAACCCTTTTTTTTGTGGGAACTGCTAAAATATCTGTACATAATAAATTACAAATAATGGGATACAGTAATATACAAAATGATTTGAGATATAATAGAATACTATTGTATCAAAATGGGATATTACCCGATATGTAGAAGAAATTACATGTCCATATATTAAGATGATTTAGTTAATCCGCTTTTGCGGACGGCATAGATCAAGATCAGACTGCACAAAACGTGCAGTCTGATCTTTGATCTATGCCATCCGCTTGTTTTATCAAGCCTATGAGATAAGAAATCTTTCTCGGTTTCAATGGATGGTGTTTAAAGCGGTCGGATGGTCAAGTTTATATATTTTGCGCTGACAGAGTTAAGTACTTGTTACGTATTAAACCTGTAGGTTGCGAAAGCCACTCAGTACGCTTTTGCAGACATTGTAGATCAAGATTGGAATGCCTAGAACCTGCAGTCTTATCTTGAACCGACACAGTCAGATACGGTGAATAGTTCCCTGCGAAAAATACTTGTAATATACATATGAGCCAGGCTCTGTAAAAGGGGGCTTAATGCATCTGCAAAAAAAGTATCGACTCAGGTCAGCCTGCGCATCCGCGCGGGCTGACCTGAGTCGAAACTTTTTGCTTTCTGTATATTTTCTGCATTTCAAAGGACCAGTGTACCCTCATGATTAAGTCAATTGTTAAATGAAATTACGTATACATAATTATGTGAAGACTTGCTTGGTATGATGCATCACGGAGATGTATTAAGTCCCCTTTTGCTAGAGCATGACTCATATTTGGCCTGCAACACGCGAAAAGGGGCATTCGGACATTTGCGTAAAGTGTCGTCTCGGATCAGCCTGCGCAGTCCGCGCAAGCTAATCCGAGACGGCACTTTACGTTTTCATGTAATTTTCTGTTTTGCGCACGTCTACTGTAGCACAAAATCTAATGTAGTCGTAAAGTGCCTTCTCGGATTAGCCTGCGCGGACTGCGCAGGCTGATCCGAGACGACACTTTACGCAAATGTCCCAATGTCCCTTCTCGCGTGTTGCAAGCCATATAGTGTATAAATATGAGCCATGCTCTGACAAAAGGAGGCTTAATGCATCCCCGTGATCCTTGATACCAAGCAATTCATCACATAACCATGGATCCATAAAAATCGTTTTGTCTGACAACCGACTGAATCATGAGGTACACTGATCCTTTGATATGCAGAAAATTTAGCGAAAGTATAAAGTTTCGGCCCAGGTCAGCCTGCGCGGACTGCGCAGGCTGACCTGGATCGATACTTTCTGCAAATGCATTAAGTCCCTTTTTCATAGAGCATGGCTTATATTTGTTTATCCCTAAAGCTGAAAATTTTCAGGTTACATATATTTCTCACATTAAGGGTTGGTATAGAATCTAAATGATAAACTTCTTTAGCAGTTTTGATAGTCTGTGAGATAGAAAATGAAAAAAAAAATACCTATTATCCTGAGGAGATTGTTTCAGGACAAGTTGAGGACACGACCCGTCTTCACATACATTTTCAAAACCCACACCGTCCGTCAAGTTCATTAAAATTAAAGTCGAATTAATCTCCATTTTATTTTTCGACAGAACAAAATTAAAGGTAGATATAGTTCATAAAGAAATAAATAGTTACATATATTAATTGCTATAGAATTAAGATTCGACGATCGGCGGAAGTGCGTAAACGTGTCAAACCGAGTTATCAATGAAACAAGTTTTGGCGGTCTTTGCGTTTTTATAGGTAATTACTTCACACGACCCCTTGACCGTTCACCCCATGAGCAGGACACGAAACCAATGACATAACTTACATACGGGGGCGGTTAAACGGGAGCCATGGGTCATGTGAGTTGAAATTATGGAGAAGGGACGAGAGGATGTGGTGGGGAACAAAGAGAGCGGTCAGTCAGTCAGAGACCTTTCTAAGCCAATTTACTCCTTTTGAGACGACAAAAATGTTAGACTTGTCCGAACTAATAGCATTTCAGTCATGCTCTGTGAAAAGGGGCTTTAATCCCGCCCCCGCCCCCCCCCCCCCCGCAAAAATATCGACCAGTGTCAAGCTGACATGGGTCGAAACTTTTTCCTATTTGTAAATTTCCATTTGTCCAAGGACCATGATTTAGTCGGTTTTTAAACAACTTGGATTTTATAGATCCATACAAGATACAAGATACAAGATACAAAATTTTATTTTAAGTCGGTTTCAGAATATTTAACAAAATAACATTAGCGATGTATCGCTATTTACCGACATAATTAGACATACATACATAAGACAAACATAGACGTACAATGTTAAAAACAATAAAAACAAAAACATGCAATTATATTTAAAAAAAAAAACGAAGCCCATTTATCCATAATTATGTGATGACTTGCTTGGTATAATGCAACACGGAAACGCATTTAACCACCTTTTGTCAGAACGCCGCTCATTTGTAGACGAAAATAAAAGATAGATTCAGTAACTTTGAAAAAATACAGTCCAATAAGTTTAACTGCTTTTCAGAACAGTGCACAATGAGACCGGACTCCAGAAGACTTACGGGCTGATAGTCGACCAAAAAATTGCAATATGCATGTTCCATTAAAAAAAAAAAGGCTTTTAGGTAGGTAAACATGGGCCATTTTGATACTAAAAAATTAAACTGGTCAGGGTGACTTTCGATGCACTTGCGGACAGTTTAAAGTAAGATCATACCGCACAGAGCGTCCAGACTTTGATCTATACTGTCTGATAATTTGTGGAACATTTTGAAGAAAAACGGTTTGGATTTGAAATTCCTCGATCTTTTCTACTGTTTAATCCTTCTTTAGCAAACAAAAATTAGACTTACCTAAAATTCGAAACATTTGAACTCGACAAGTGTGGCCTAATTGATGGAAGTTGTCTTAAAAGGGTAGAAAACATTGTGGGAAAAGAAGAAAATGCTGATAACCATCACTTTCTTCTTTTCCCACCATATTTTAAAATACTATTTTTTTTCTCATTGTTGTTAAAACTCGGGACTGTATGGCTTAGGAACTAACACTGTTAATTCAATTTATCTAGAATATTGTCTTGGCGTTCCGAGGTGACCTCACCGTATAAACGACCCAGGCTTGACCTTGAAGTTAGGTCAAGCCTTCCTGATTTTCGTTTGCTTATATTTTCACACATGACACAAGAAAAACAATCTTAAATCAGCTGTATATACATGTAGATTGTAAACTATAGATAATCCGTAATCCCATTCGTATTTGAGCATTAGACAAAGGATGGTCTATTTTTTCGCGGAGGCACTAGAATGAATCAAAGGACTTGAAGTTCCGAAAAATTTGTAGAGCAGTATTTAGCAATGACATAGGGTGGTTATAGTGATTTTGACAATATTGTTGTCAGGAATGTATAGGTAATCTCAAAGTGATACGTAGCCGTTTAATGTCCTCCCGTAGAAATCAACACATAAAAAAAAACCCATTTAATGTTTGTAAGCTTATAGTCTACTGATTTAAATACTAATGATCAATTTTGCTATGTTTATGCAGATCGGATGCTAATTCAAACTTTGAGAAAAACAGTTAATTCATAATATACTTATCTCCTTTTTGCACTTTACCAAAACAATCCCGACTTTTAACGAACCTAACGATGAAGGCGTTGGAAAAAAAGCCTTCCAACCAGCATTTTCTCTTTGATCAAGCACGTTTTCTTTCGTTACAACGACATTATTATTATGTGATACACTTTATGTGTCATCTGCCTCCAACTCAAATTAAAACTTTGTCGTCCGGAAAAGAGTTAAGCCTCTGTACTCTAACGGCACTTTGTACGGTGAGTACAATCGAACCGGGACTTTCTGACAGCAAACCCAATGCCTATACAAACGACCCATGGCCAGAGGGCATTCTTTGAGTAAAGTGCACACGGGTTTACGATGAGGTCACGATGAACCTCGGTGGCTTGCGATAATGATGTTTGTCTTTTGTATGTACCCGTGACCGGAGTTAACTGTGGCCCTGGCCTTAGCGGCTACTAGAAAACAGTAAAGTTCATGTACGGTTACGTTAGTGGTCAGCTACGGTCATGACAACTCAGCGCCTCATATACTATAGTTCCATATCACTGAGTTCCAAACGGAATCTTAAAGATATGTAAAAAGGCCATCGCTTTAAGTAATGAGTGGCAAATCGCCGATAAATTGCTAGGTAGGAATGTTGAAAACCGTGTGGCAACTGGCAAGATTGCTCATAATTTCTCTGTTTGTTAAAACGTTATTTAGGATGTATATCGTAATGGTGATAATGGAAATGGAGAGAGGGATTAGTGTGAAATAAGTATACATAAGTTTGGGAGTCTTGCCAAATATTTATAAACAATCAACTAATGCAAGGTAAAGCAAAGGTCATCGACATATTAGTAGATTTTTCACTACGGAACAATTATGGTGCTTGTTCTTTTTCCACGTGAGAGAGAGAGAGAGAGAGAGAAAGAGAGAGAAAGAGCACATTCACTATTGTATCTTTACATGATGCATCTTGTTGTAGTGCCCAGACTTCCAAGAGAGTGCATATTGCAACGTCTTGTTTGACTGAGTGAACTGAAGACAACAGGCTGTTGAAAACAGACAATCTATAGATAGCAGATTATGATTGAGCCTTTAACCCTTAGGCTGCTAAGCGCGGCTCAAGGACCTTTTGTGAGTAAACGCCGGTTAACTGCATTTTTCCTTTTCTCATAATGTTTTCAAAATTTTTATTCATCAGGGTCGTTAAAACCTGGCACTGTTTAATGAGCTTCACTGTACTGTTGTAGAACTTTCTTCTGTTTGATGGTTGATGCCGTAATATCGCGTAACCAGTACACATATGCTGGCTTTTCTAGAGTTTCTAGCACCATTATAATTATGAAACAACATGCTTTCAAAGCCACTAACTGACTCCCACCATAGAAAGCATCGAAACAGGGTTCAGATGTGAGGGATGAATAAATTCTGTCTCAACTGCTATCGTCAATCCTTGGAAAGAATTTTGCCGAGGCAGAAATCGCCTTGTTACAGATCGGTATGTATATTATTTAGCTTTGTAACGTTAATGACTAAAATGACAATAGATAAGGGTAAAATAACAAATTAACAATGCTGTAATTAATGGCGTCATGCGCTTTCTGAAAAAAAAAATGATCGAAACGAATAGGCCAGCAAAGCAGGCAGGTCTTCCATCGACAAACTGTTTAGCTCAGTCTTAGTCCTCAACAAAAATAATGCGAAGGAACTTTCCCCTAGCAAAAATGTTCAGCAGCAGTTCTGATTGCTCATATGATGAATACGGACCAAAGAAAATCAGTTCCTGGTAACAGTTTGAATTGAACCGGATTGTGTGTTCGGGTTATCGAAATTTTACATACGGCATGCAACACACGATAAGGGACAGTCGGACATCTGCGTAAAGTGTCGTCCCGGATCAGCCTGCGCAGTCCGCGCAGGCTAATCCGAGACGGCCCTTTACGAGTACATTAGATTTTGTTCTATAGTACACTTATGCAAAACAGAAAATTACATTAAAACGAAAAGTGTCGTTTCGGATAAGTCAGTGCGGAGTGCGCAGGCTAATCCGAGACTACACTTTACGCAAATATTCGAATGCCCCTTTCCGCGTGTTGCATGCCATAATGATACAGCAAAACGTTCTTCAATCTTGAGATATATACCGAAACATCCTCTGTCAATGATCTATCGGTCATTGTCACCAATATCTTGTTCGTTGCTTTTCATATGAACCATCCGAGTACTAGTACCTCCAGCGAATGTTTTTTTCGGTCTTGTTGTTATTTGAAATTCATTCTTACTTTGTTGTGCAGAGGTCGAACTTCGTACAACTGGAAAACTGGCCATTGTTCCAATAGCTTGTGCCTTGCCCTTTTACATGAACCATCCCAGCAAAAGCAACAAATATTTTTTCTATCATGTTGTTATTTTGATATTCGTCTGTATTTAGTTGGTTAGAGATTCGTTGGTTCGCATTTCGTACAACTGGTAAACAACTACTTGTATTTTGGATGAATACATGAAAGCACTGAAAACATTTTATTTTAGAAAGACGCCAGTACAATGCTTTGCAAACCTGCGTGAAAAATGAAATGAAACTTTCAAGCTGATAGCATAACCCCAAATTCTGCTATTTCAAAGGTATATTTGAAGGAAAAATATTTCAGTATCGGACAGTGTAGATCCAAGATCAGACTGCACGTTCTGTGCAGTCTGATCTTGATCTACACTGTCCGCAAAAGGTCATTGGGTCGCACTTAGCTGCCTAAGGGTTAGGATATTTGGCTATAAATTGTGAAGGTTAAGTTCTTGATAATTCGGTTGTTCTAGAAGGCTTTCTTAACTAGTGTTGATTTCTTTCGGACAACACCACGTTTTGTTGGCAGAAATACGCCATAAGATTGAAATAAGCAATGTTATAACATAACGGTCTAAAGTCTGGCTAATAGAAATGGCCGCTTAGATCGAAATCAAGTTGAATGCATTTTCACGACATTTGATCGAAATTCAAAAGCAAAAGGATCTGACAAAGTTTTGCATCTTTTCATCCCCCGCCTTCAGAAGGCTAGGAGATATGATTTGTGCCTTGTCCGTCAGTCCGCCCGTCCGTCCGTCCGAAGAGAAATCTTCTAAAATCTTTGACGAAAATCGATGAAACATCAAACAAGGCGTATGTCTCTTGTGATAGTCCGCCGGTATCCTTTTTTTTTCCCCTATTTGATGCCGTGTCACGGAAAAAAGGGGGCTTGATGTATATTTCCGTTATGGACCAATATCTTTTTAACTACCGGATAGAATTTTATGAAACTTCATATTTATATTTTTAATCATAAGCCACAGACAATCATTATTTTTTTATTGATGAAATACCATGTAATAGAAAAAAGGGGCTTAATGTATAATTCCATCACGGACCAATAACAAAAAGGTCACGTGCACATGCAAAACACAATACCTCTTACATATTTGTATCAAAAAAAGGTATTTTTCGGCGGGGGATATCACTTCAACGAAATAACTTGTTTTTAACACTGTTTTAGATGCATACATTCGGATACTCACGGCGACCACTGCACCTCTACATGCGTTTCTACGTCAGTGTTTCACTGTACGATTATAACAAAAGATGACCGCTTTCCAGCGTCAAACAAGTCAAAATAATGTTTAGCGGGGAAAGACGAATCAATTTCAGCGCAATGACAGCCATAAATTCATATCGTGAAATAAATTCTGGAAGAGCCTGGTAGCGCTTGGCTTAACTCTTGCGTAGATAGACCTGTACATTGCTACTGGTTTACTAGAGCTTGGCTCGTAAAAATGGCTTCTGCATGACATCTACAATCAGGTACTTTAGATCTTTCACTACAATGGCGACTTAAATCGCTTTTATGAACGGCATACAGCAAGATGACACTGCACATGACTCGCAGTCTGATCTTGGATCTACGCTGTCCGCTATCTGATGCATATCTGCAACCAAAATCATAATAAAATTACAATGCTGATCACATTTTAGACCTGAGAAAAAAATCGAATTACAATTAGATGGCCATGAAAAAGTTGAAATCACGAGACAAGCACTGGACGGTCAAGGGAGCTCATTGTCTCATGACTCTTCAATTCCTTTCAATGAGTAAGGACAGGAGTGTTCTGCTTGGCCAAAGATGACCCCTCAGACCCTTAGAGTCCTCAGCACAACTTCTGCCTCTTCCACGGATAGTGTAGATCAAGAACAGACCGCACAAAACGTGCAGTCTTATCAATGATCTACACTATCCTCTACTCTGTCACATGTTTCTGACCAAAACATCCTTAAAATTGCGATATTTTTGTTATTATTCCTAAATGGAAAGGTCCATATATTAATTCAGCGCTCTCAGGGTTACTAATTGACCATGTTATCTCATCCGTCAGTCCCCGAACAATACGAGCCTGGTGGTTTAATGCAGGGGACCGGGTTGACCCCTAACTCCTGAACTCAGATTACCCCCGGACGCATACCTTCACCTTAGAGGCCCCATCTGTTATCCCATTTTTGCGGTGACCTGAAGCTGTGGTCATTTCCTGGATGTGGTCACTAATGACCGATGACCTCATCCACGTGGGCGGCCGATGCAATACTTGGTGCATTTCGCAGTTCCTTGATAGATTTAACCTTTTGAGTATCAAAGATTTGAATCTCAGTATTTTTTTCCCGAAATACTCGTTTAATTGTTAACCTCTAGGGTGCTAAGCGCGACTCACTGACCTTTTGCGGACAGTGTATATCAAGATCAGACTGCACAGAACGTGCAGTCTGATCTTGTATACACTATCCGATATGGAGATATATTTCCTCCAAAAATACCAATGAAATAGGAAAGTATGGGTTTTATAATAGGCTTGAAAGTTTTAGCTCTTTTATTTAGCTGGATAAGGGTTAATATATGAAAAGTAGTTCGAAATGGTATCTTTTGCTTAGCAAAAGTAGGTAAAATTTAGATAGGTAATATATCTTATCAAATAGCTTATCATCATTTACTTGATATTGCACGTTTACAAATGATACAGTCATATTTATAACAGACAGAAAGAAGAACTCAGAACGATAAAATTTTGGAGTGTGAAAGTGAAATGCGTATATAATTATGACTTAAATTCAAAGTTGCAGACTGTTCTCATCAGAATATTTGAATACCTTACAAACTACCGGTTTGAATTACAAATTAAAAATAGATTCTGTGGCCAGAAAGTAAAAAGAATTTCCACATTATGTAATCGATGAATTTGAAATCATTGTAGAAAGCAAGTGTGTAGCCAGGATTATAGTATAGATAAAGCCCAATTTATTCTAAATTTTTTTTATTTCGTCGCTTTTCCTCTAGTAAAATATATGATAGCACCGGAAAGAGCCAAGCACGACTTGGTCAAATTTTTACACGATATAAATCAAAATCAGACTGCTTTTTGCGGACAATGTAGATCAACATCAGAATGCTCAGAAGGTGCAGTCTGATCTTTGATCTGCATTTTCCGCTCTATAATTTTATTTTCTGGGAAATGCAATTTTGAAATTCAGATGATTTTTTCATTTCTCTTTTCCTTATTGAGAAATATTTGATGCTTTGATGGTTTATATTGAAGCTCGCGCTTCCGAGCTTCCGCCTGGCTACGTACTTGGAACGGGCTAAACAAAGACCTTCCAAAATTTTACCACACAATTTTGTTTTCATTTACTTAGCAGACTATGAGTCAAGTCTATGACAATTTTTTAGACAGTGGTGTAGCGGTTGAAAAAGAGCGTCAGCATCTTACAGCAGCGGGGCCAAGCCCCGTATCTTAGTCGGTTATTTACAAGGCCCCAGGGGTCACTGGTTCGATTGCTAGCTGGGCAAAATTTTGTTAGAGTATTCATGATAGTCACTGGCACAAATCTATTCCCCTCTCATCGCTGAACATTTTTACAGCTACATGTGTACGAGTCTAAATGTTGGAAAACACCAAGTGGCTTGGAAAAAATGTTCTGTGAGGCACTGATGAAGCATATTCCAGGAAAGCATGGATAGGTGCACTGGTCACAGCGATAAAAGAGGAATGATTTTGATGACGGCAATAAATACATAGCAAACAAACGAATCTAACAAGTTAGGCTCTTTGTTCTGGTACCAGCCCTCGGGAACTAACCCAAACGTAGGGGTGAGAATTGATTAAGATTCCACGGAAGAAATCATCGTGAGTGGTTGATAAAAGTTGAAGCACAAGGGTGCTGAGGACATATTTAGTGTGTCTCTGTTGTTCATTGAGTGATCGAATAGGTGCATAATCTTTTAAATAAAGATTTTCCATTCTGTGGACAATGTAGATCACCAACCATTCTAAAAGGCATTTTTAATTTTAGTTTTTATTTTAGAAAGTAACACCATTTCGGATTGGCTAAACCTATTTGGTTTAGCCAATCAGAATATATGGTTACTTTGAAATTTGGAAAAATCTTGAGAGTCAGAAACAGAATTCAATTTTGTATGGTTGATGAATAAATGCCAGGGCCCGTATTCACCAACCATTATTATGAACATTCTATGTCTAATTCTTCAAAATTTTCTAAATTTGAATGTAACACAACCTCTGATTGGCTAAACCAAATGGTTTAGCCAGTCAGAAGTGGTGTTACTCTCAAATTTAGAAAATTTTAGAAAATAAGACTGAGAACGGTCTTGAGAATGGTTGGTGAATATGGAACCAGGCCTTGTTTCACAAACAGGTACAACTAACTAAATTTGTAAGAAATTGGTTGCTCGGTTTCAGTGTTATCTCGGGGTCGGTGATATAATCCAACCAGAATGCAACAGTGGCGAGCAGTTTTAACCAGGGTCATTCTGTATACGGACTTTTAGCTCGCGTAACATGTAGGTCGTGACCGGACTATTAGGTCAGGTCAAACCAGAGAAACTGAGTTCTTCGTTCAAGCCTTGGCTGTTAACTACAAAACGATCACATGTGATCTTAGACTTCCGAAAAACCATTTAGTTTTCACATATTTCCTATAAGGACAAGTTGATGCTTTAGAGTAATAAAACTGAAGTTTTACGACTTTACATGGTGCACACATTTTTGGAAATGGCTTTTCAAGCCTTATCATTTTTTTAGGCAATTTCATTGAAAGATTATTGCAGTTTTTTTAAGGTTTTCTCAAAAGAGGATCGTGTCACGTATAGCTTTATCATTCTCATCTTTATGGCAAATTTATGTACTGTAAAGAAAAAATCAACTTTTTAGTAAAGGGACACGTGCCTTTTGACTGATCTAGAAAATATAAATTAGGAAAAAGAATCAAAGCGTTGAGAACACTGAAGTGGTATTTGTCAAGGAAACCATTGTGTGGAATTAATAATTTGAAAGAAAAGGAGAAATATTATTCAAATATTGGCTTGAAAGTCAACCTACGAAGCCAATAAATAATTTTTTCGTTAAAGGGAGTGTACTCACGACAAAGTAGGATTATTTGTGTATTGGTGGTCTCCCATTGATCATTAGGAGGAGTCAGGAGTAACGTCCCTTGATAATAGGATGCATGATGGATAGAGAGAGAAACCATGTGAATATATCAAATAAAATTAAGTTTGTAACTGAAAACTATGATTTTGAAATATATTTGGCCGTTAACATTTAATTCCCAACATTAAAATCAATTATTTCGATATATAAATATTCATGCCCAATCAAATGGAGTAGCGCACAATCATGGGACGAACAAGCCATGGGACGAACTGGTTTTAGAACGAAAAAGCACAGGACCAAGCGATCAGTAGACAAATTTTGTATATATCATTGCGCCAATAGAAAGATATGCGCGAGTGAAGCTATTTTCAACCAAGAATTAATATTTTCACGATCGATGGCCTCACCCAGTGTATTTTAACATGCCATTTCCAATTACATATCTGAGTGCTACCGAAAAACTCATTTGTCTGAGAAAAATTGAGTTTAATTGGGTTTATTTCCTTCGGCTTTGCACAAAATACGATACAGAGCTCCAGATAGAGGGAGTGATTTTGGTTTTAAAATTGAAATTGTTAATAATTCTCCACTAAACCCTATGTTGTGGGTATTCATTAGAACTGTCTCATCGAGACAATTCTAATGAGTACCCACAACATAGAGTTTCAAAGAGAAATAATGGATTTGGAATACCATCACTCCCACTTATCTGGAGCTCTGACGATACATGGTCTTCAAAATTCAATATTGAACTCATAGTGGTATTGTCTTCGACAAATACCACAAAAAATGAGAATAATGACAGTACTTTCCAATGGGGCAAAAATGGGGACTCAGTAGACAAGATTAGTCTTTTTAAGGGTAGAAAACATCGTAGGAAAAGGCTTCATGTTTACATTCCATTGAGCCACACTTGACCCCTGAATACTATTAGACTCTTGATGGAAAAACTATAGAAGAAAGGAAGTTCCGGTAGTAATTAGTTAACCCTTTACCACACAATGTCGACTTTTAACGACCCTAAGAAAAAATGCATTTGAAAACATCTACTCTATAAAACTCAAATTTCACGTTCTGAGTCACACTGAATTAGTCGCCTACAAATGCTTTCAGTTTCGACAAGGCTAAAACTGTGTCGTCTCATAAAGGGTTAAAATTGCTTTTCGTAAAAAGTTTTTTACACACACACACACACACACAAAAACCCAGAGATTGGAATAACATATGCCGAGCTTTATCGCCTTAGCTGATAAGCGAGACCCAGTGATAGGCTTTAAGAGGTGTTCCATCCCTGCAGTAGCATTTAAGGGAGATTACTCTATCATTATTACAGATATTGGGGCCATACTTATGGCACTTCGTTTTACTAGTTTGAGACACTCTAAAACTACTGACTGATCTGGACTAGGGTCCTAGATGATTTAATCAGAATGTCATTCTGTGGAATTTCTGCTCTCCTCCCACTTCAGCTATTTATTGTGGACAGTTCTCTATGTTGAAGACTTTTTCTTTATTCGTTGAGTGTAACTTTAATGTGTGCAAGAGTTGATGAAATCAACAGAGCTACTCAAAAATAAATGCTTAAATGTCATCTAAAATCCACATAATTTCCATAGAATCGACAAATACAGTACAAAACACCCTCTGAATGTTGTATAAATCACGTTTGAAGGCTGAGACCCCGTACTGCCAGTGTTGCAGCCAGCTTCTCGGCAGCATGATGTACATCTAACACGCGTGAGTCCAAACCCGAACGCATAACATCCATGATAGCATGCATCCGTACATCCACGTGCGATGCTTACCGTCATGTCTCTGTATGTAACTTGTTCAACCTGTAAAAATAAATTAAAAAATTTCCCTTGTCACAATATTTTCAAAAGTGATGTGTTGCTGCAAGACAGAAAAATTCATCTGCCTCAGGTAATAAGTATGCTCTGTACCAGACGGCCGTGATCACTGCAGACTTGTCCATATTGACAGCACGTGCAGAGACAAATGTGGGTCGATGGTGTGATTTGTCTTTGGACATGGTAGAAGCAGGAATATAATAGTTATCAGCATTAGTTTAAAGAGATATCTTTACAGCCAGAGAGTAAACAAACGCTGTTAAAACTTGACGGTGTTATGATCTAGTCAGCTGTGTAAACGTAGATAAAAAATCAATATAAGGTGTATGGGGTAAAGAAACTGTAGGGATTTGTCTTCGATTTAAACCGGAAACTGTGGTTGTTATGTCTATGGCTAGCCGCAATAGAATGAAATGTATTTTCTATCTGCCGTAATCTGTGCAACCTTGCAACCATCAGGGGCAATATTTGGCATTAAGATACAAGAGTGATTATAGTTTCATAAAATAAAAAAAAAAAACGGTAAAAAACCGGTTGAAAACGAGTGAAGATGTATGTTTAATAAGTTTAAGTATTTTATTTAGTATATATTAAAGCCCCCGGCCCATAATACAATACAAAACGTATAATTAAACATTAATTAGGGTGGACTTGATTTAGCTGATCTGAGCACTCTTTTTACTCTGAGCATGTGGATTCGTAATCAAGTTTAACGGAGTAGATGCGCCAGAGTACTTCAGAGCACTCCGTGGTCCGAGGTGGTGCGGTCCGAGCAGTCACATGACCTAATCCCAAAAATTGGCGGTAAGACAAACAACGTTTGAATGTAAAGATTGCAAATAATGGTTTTTTGATATGGAAGTCTTCGCAAGAAATCCGTGTGTATTGCAAGCTGGTAATTTTCAACAACTGAAATAATAGTTTGAGTTTTGAATGCATTTTTTTTTATCATAGTCGGCCATTTTAATTTTTCCTCTCACTTGATTTATCTCGGGGGTGCGTCATTTGCTCGGTTTCAACTGGTTTAGCGTGCTGCTTCGGTGCAGTCGGAGTACTCTAAAAAAATGAATCAAGTCAACCTAGCACTAGAAGAATGACAATATTACATAAACAGTTTCAAACAAGTTATAAGCATAATATTAGGTTTGGTAAATCCAGATATTCATACAATGCACATAAAATTTAATATCAATAGATTTATGATATAACAGTTTAAATCCAAAATCAATCCTTAACCTAGTGCCTTTTAAACGCGCGTCAAAGAACTTTTTCGGACAGTGTGGATGAAAATCAGACCTCATGGAACGTGCAGCCTGACCTTGGACTCACACCCTCCGATAACTGAGATTGTCTAAGCGAAAAGAACTTTAAGATAGCAAAATTTAAAATTCCTTATTTTTTATCTACAATGATCCTGCATCAAAAGGACTAATATTAAATAAAAAGAAAAAAATGTGGATAATGATTCATTGGATCAAAAGTTTTCAAATGTCTAAGCAATTGAAAGCCTACAAAAACATTGCTCCTAATGATGACATTATAATGGCCTGCACCACGCGAAAAGGTGCATTCGGACGTTTGCGTAAAGTGTCGTCCCGGATCAGCCTGCTCATTCCGCGCATACTAATCGGAGACGACACTTTCAGTTCTTATGTAATTTTCTGTTTTGTGCAAGTCTACCCTAGGACAAAATCTAATATAGTCGTCAAGTGCCGCCTCGGATTAGCCTGCGCGAACTGCGCAGGCTGATCCGAGACGACACTTTACGCAAATTTCTGAATGCCCCTTTTCGCGTGTTGAAGGCCATTAATGAAAGATTTGACATAAACATTTAATAACTAATGATGTTTATCTGTAGGTCCTTTAATATACGAATACGAATATTTAGTTAAAAGTTTTTTTTTAAAAACATTATGACAAAAGTTGATACGATATCCAAATTTTAGCACAGTAGCGTACAAACCGATAACAATTCTCCATTTCTGTCAATGTTTTCATCATTAGAGTTGTAAAAAGACGGGCCTTGATACGGTTTCGCGCATATAGAAAACTTGTAAGGAAACTTTAGGAAAACATGGATACATGCGACAAGATCCACCGGTGTCCGCAGCCTAGCTAAATAACTGGTGAAAGTGACGTTACAGAACAAATAAATAGATAGGAGTAACGCCCTGGCAAAAGAGTATTTAATGCATCTCCGTGATGCAATGTACTAAACAAATCATCACATAATTACCCATAAAATCCATTTTGTCCTAAAACCGACTGAATCATGAGGTAAACTGGTTCTTTGACATGCAGAAAATTGAAAATTAGCAAAAAGTTTCGATTCAGGTCAGCCTGCGCCGACTGCGCTTGCTGACATGGGTTTGATACTATTTGTAGATGCTTTAAACCTTCTTTTCAGAGAGCATATTCATGTATACTTGCCTTGCAGTACCTCTCCATTTCCAAACAAGATCTTAAAGGTGCAGATGTGGGATAGTACTGGCAGTTAGTGTAGGGCTCCCAAACCCGCTTAAACGTTTCGGAACAGTCGTAACATGCCAAACTGTTGTTCGACATCGTAGTAGAGACAGTGGTAGTAGTAGCTGTAGAAGTACTGGTTGTTGTCGTGGTTATACTTGCTGATATAGTTGTAGTGGTGGCTGATGGGGTAGTACTTCCGGTTGTGCTGGACGTAGAGGGCGCTGTGGTTGTTGCCGTAATGGTCGATGGTGCTGTTACTGTTGTTGTTGACGTAGGTGCTGCTGTGGTGGCGCCATATACTGAACCCGGATAGACATCGAATAAATAAATGAATGAACAAACTAATAATTGGTGACTTAAATAAATACAAACGTTTGATAAGACTCTGACAAATCTTCATTATGAGGGTCATGCATATTTTGTAAGATAACTGTTTCTCTTACTTCAAGCGATGGGCTAGAATCCGAGAGACCGTAAGCTTGAATCTGGCCTTTGACAAAACTCTTTTTCGAGTATTTCTTAGGTCATTGCGTTAAAGTCGTTCTTCCTGACATCGGTTTTAAGGAAATTGGTTAACAGAAATATGGGCGAAAGGTATAGGATTTTTTTGTAATTCATTCGGTTTATAAAAATATTTTAATCTGTTTAAACGTTATTTCTGTAATATCTCGGCGGCCAGCGCTTCTCTAAACTTTCCTTTCCCTTGTTACAAATTTTCCTTTTCCGGGTGAAAAGTTGGGGTAGAAATTCATGTTTGTATAATTACATTTTGATAATAACAAGTTACCTTTTTTTTTTAGTTATTACTGTATTATGTTTTATTTTCCCTGTATTGCAGCATGCAGAGGTATTTTTGGAAATAAAAAAATAAAATGTTGAGCTTGATTTTTTAATGAAAAGAAAATCTAACCTGACTCAATTTTCCAGTGTAGGCCTATATACAATATTTGAAATAAAATTAATAAATAATCCATCTTTACACTTGCTAAACATGTTTGTATCACTGAACGAGTAAAATACCTTTTACCCTTCACTAAAATATCCCGTGTTCTCAAGACTCTGTGGAAGAAGGCCGTAGAAACGCCGTGGGAAAAGGAAAAAAAAAAAAAAATCTGGTAACTATCATTTTCTCCTTTACCCACCCATTTCTACTTTATTACATACTACGATTTGTGCCACAATTATTTTGTTGTCTAAAAATGATTTCAAGTTGGATGAGTCCAAATATTTTGTCGTCCTAAAAAGTTAAGGGAATTTTCCCTGTTTAGTGCCGTAACGCGTCCCGGAATCAAAGAGCATAAAGTATTGATTGGGAGAATCACCGCGGTTTTCCATTAAGTAAACATCGTCACCATAATGTTTCTACTGGAGGTAGAAAAAAAAGAAATAAAATAAAATTGACGTGTATCAAATATAGAAAAATATTTTCACCGTGATTTTTGATGAGGATGTTCCATTCTATGTGATTTCTCGATGAAATGAAAGCATACGTGACTTCCGGTTAGGCCCTGCGCTTTCAGCTTTTAAATTAATTTTCAGTAAGCAGACCTGAGTAGCAGCTTAAACTTCAAGTTTCCTTAATCCTGAAAAGTATCGAAGGAAAATTTTGTAATTAGAACTTGATTTCAATAGAGGAAGAAAGCAAACCTCTAACAAGAGCATCGTTTTCTGGTCCAAACGCCCGGCTGCAGCGCTTTTGTAAAAAGGGGCTTTAAAGCATCTACGCGACTATAACACGACTATAACAGGTAGCATGGTCCTCGGATACGCACACACATTTACAAAGAGCAAAACATATCGACGCATGTCAACCTGGGCAGGCTGATATGGGTCGATGGTTTTCGCAGATGCATTAAACCCCCGTTTCGAAGAGCATGGCTTTAACATATTGGGCAAGTTTGAATCCAAGCAAACAGTTCTACTTTGAAATTGAAAAGGGGGTATAAATTTGTCAAAAATATATTGAATCTCATCGACCCCTTTTGGTAATGAACACCAAATCCGAGTATGAATTATTTATCTTCAGGAATGAAGAAATCACAGAAATCAGAAACTATCGAAGCTTTTGGACGGCGATGCAGACGACACCGGGGCTATGTAAATGAGCCGTGCTCTGGCAAAAAGGGACTTAATGTCTCTCCGTTATACACGATACTAGCCAAAGTCATCAAATAATTATGGATTCATAAAATCCATTTTTTAAAACGACCGACGGAATCAAGAGGTAGAATGAACCTTTGACATCCAGAAAATTTAAAGATAGCGAAAAGTTCGGCCCATGTCAGCCTGCGCGGACTGCGCAGGCTGACATGGGTCGATACGTTTCGCAAATGCATTAAGCCCCTTTTCCAAGAGCAAGGCTCAAATATCGGAATGATTTCTTTTAAAAATAGCCTTGCTGAAAGTTGATATTTTTCTCAAAGAGCTTGATGTGAAAACAAACCACACACTTTTATGATATGAGCAATGCTCTGACAAAAGGCGGCTTAATGCATCTCCTTGATGCATTGTACCAAGCATGTCATCACATAAAAACTAATCCATAAAATCCATTTTGTCAAACAGCCGACTGAATCTGGAGGTTGACTGGTCTTTCGGCATGCGGGAGATTGACTAAAACCAAAAGGTTTCGACCCATGTCAGCCTACGCGGACTGCACAAGCTGAGATGGGTTGACACTTTTTGCAGATGCATTAAGCCCCCTTTTCACAGAGCATGGCTCATGTTTTAAATTTTGAATTTCATACTCACTCGAGTTACAATCCACTCAAACGTCAGACTGGTGTTTTTTTAGGCTTGACAAAATAAGCTGACGATATTGATCCTACATCAGACTACACGTTTTGTGCCTTCCGATCTTTATCTATGTCGTGCGCAAAAGGTTGTGTTCTCCTTTGGCGCTGCAAGCTTTCAACGTCATCGGCTTTGTGAGGTTGTTTGTCGAAAAAGTGTTTTCGCTTTTTTCAACAGTGCTTCAATGATTTCAAAGCGACACCTCGTTTGTGTCAATAACATTATTTTCTGGGTTTCATAGGCACTGGGCTTGATCTCAGCGATGTTTTGCCAAAGGACACTGTCAATCAACTTGCGCCGAAAGCGGGTATCGAACTGGAAGCTCTGCATTACGAAAGCAACCTTCTAATCACCGAGACAGGTAAGACCCCGTGAAAATTAAAAAAAATTCAGCTGTCTAATCTGCTTCAGGTCAAGCCGCAATCCCATCCGTAGCCATGCTTTACAGGATTCGTTCCTGCCTCTGAGCTGAGCGTTATTTCGACTTTGCTACGGTGGGAAAGCAGCCAGTGGATTGGAAAGAGTGTTGTGTAAAGCCAATGTTTTTACGAGGATTGATGCTATTCATTGCGATAGGATTCATTCCTCACTCACCGCTGATAATTGTTTTTCCGATTGCTATGTGGGAAACCAGACGTAGGCTTGGGGAGAATATTGTGCCAAGCACTGGTAAAATAAAATCCACTTCAGGAAAGCTTGGATAGGTGCACTGAAATGCGATTGGAGATGGCGTTAAACACCGTACAAACAAAACAATCATAATGGATAATTGCAAGATTTTGTCTCGTAAAGAATTAACCCTTAACCTGCTAAATAAGCGAAATGAAACTTTCAAGCCGATAGTAAGAGGCCACTTGCTAAGTAGGCTAAATAAGTATAATGGAACTTTCAAGCCGATAGTAAGAGGCCACTCATTGCTATTTCAAAATCACTTTTGGGGTAAGAATATATCCTTATCGGACAGTGTAGATCTAAGATCAGACTGCACGTTCTGTGCAGTCTGATCTTGATCTATGCCGTCCGCAAAGGGTCTTTGAGTCACGCTTAGCAGCCTAAGGGTAAGCACTTTACCAAACAACTGCGCGTTTACTACCGTAAAGGTGAAGGCTGTTGAAACCATCTGTGAAAACTGGTAACTAGCATTTTCTTTTTTTCCCACAATGCTTATTTTCCCCTATAACAGTCAAATTCCGTCATTCGGGTTACATTAGGTTTGTCATCTGCAAGTGCTTTCAATTTGGAAAAGTCTAAAATTCTCTCTTCTGGTAAAGGATTAAACCAACAATGTGAAGCATTAGTTAATGTAGAGAAAGCTTAGATTGATTAATTTCCTTATTGACTTGTGCTTCTGTCGCTTAGAAACGGTCTGTGCTAGATAGTTTGTCAGTCGTAACCTTTATAATGGCTGATTTCCGGTTGTGGATTGGTTTTCAGCCAATAATCAATTTACTCTTGAAACTAATCAATTCACTCTGACGAAAGTGAAAGCCCGTCCAAGCTTGAGCCGTTTTATTTTCGTCGTAGGTTTAACCCCTAAAATTCAATTAGAGAGAGAGAGAGACAAAGAGAGAGAGACAGAGAGATTTCCTGAAAATTCAATGAATGTTTGCGGCTAAATGAGACAATGGTCAAATAATGACTAGTAGTCCATTTCAGTGACAGAAAAAAAAAACAACAACATCAATTCATCATCAACCTAAAATTCGATCAAATATATGAAACGGAAATTCAATATTATTAAATATTCCCTTTGACGGGTGAGCTTTATGATTCCATAAAATAATTACCATTTACTTTTGCACAGTGTTTTAAAACTTCTTTGTGGGAGAAAAGCTAAAAAAAAGTGATCAATAAATTCGATTTTAATACGCTAAAGAACTTAATAAAAAGCCAGGAATTTATGATTTTTATTCGGACTTCATTACATAATTTCTAAATGTAACAAACATCAGTGACAAGTTAAGTCATGACGATTTCCTCTCTCTCTTTCTCTCTCTAAAGTGTAGAACTCGTTACCTGGAGGCTCCGTGTTCGAGTCTCACTGGATCCACTGGGTTTTTGCTAGGAGCGTCCTTGGGCAAGACACTACAGAGCCCTAGTACAGGTGGAACCCAGGAAATCCATGAATACTAGAACTTGAGCTGCCGCCGTGGTATGACTGAAATAATGTTGAAACCGGCGTAAAACACCAATCAATCAATCAATCAAAGCAGTTCGAAAGATTAACCCCTGCTCATCACGAGAATCTAACTCGGAACCTTTGATGTGAGTTGCCGACGCTAGATCGGCCATGGTTTCCCAGCATCGATTTAGTGCAGACAATTTTGTAGATATAATGAATTTTGCTGTTTTTATTCATGAATTAAAGATATAAAAAGGAGAGGAAACTAATATTCCAGCACAGGCTCAGTGTTCATCTAGATCTATATACGCCATGGAAATTCAACATTTTTAGTGAATCCCCAAATACGCATCCCCGACGAGGGACCCCCCCCCCCCCCACACACACACACAAAATACTCACTGAGGTAGATCTATCATCGGAGAAATTAGCCTAATAGCAATGGCTATCATCTACTGTCGACGAGAGTTTGGCCAAGCTTGGCTTTGGGTTCACAGTGACTGGTTCACTAGCTCTGTCCGTTACCACCAGAGCTATCAGGCTTGAGTAGATGTCATAACGTTACCAAGGCAGCAAATTCCTTACAACGAAAAACCTTTTTCATGTGATCAACCAAATATATATAGTTGCTTGATTTGAGGTTTTAAATTGTACACGAAATTAGAGCCTACGCAGATATATACTGCTAGTTTCATTATCTAGGTCTGACTTGGAGCAGCGGTGCAAGAGCATAGTTTGTGTATGTACTCGTGTGTATTTGTATGAATACCTCAAAAATATCGGACAGTGCGGATCAAGATCTGATTGCAAGTTGCAATGCAAATACATCCATAGCCCATCTTTGCCACCTAAATGGTCGGTGCAGCACTCGTCACACTCCTACAGCACTTTGATTATAGTTACTATTTTAAGAACATTGCCGTTTTCGTCCGAATTTAGCCTTGTTGTTTTCAACAAGAGAATGTTTCGAGCCCGATCTAATTGGCTCAGTCAGTCATATTAACTACCTGCTAGTTTTTGATCAACCGGTGGGCGAACGAAATCTGTTTATGGTTCTGCAATATACAGAAAGAATGGTTGACAAGCAAACGAGTAATCGTTCACTTTTTACATCGAAAGTCGAACATAGTTCTTTTTTGCACTGTTACTAAGTTCTCCTTTGTAGAGAGTATTACAGGTTTCCGGCCTATGTTTCCGTTAGAATAAAAACAGGGCCAAGTATGTAAAAAAGTTCATTTAGCGGGTTTTTAAGCACAAAACCCGGGTAACGTTAAGTCCATGTCCAATTATATTACCCTCTTATTTACCGTGTTTCTGCGCAACTTGAAACAGTTTAAATAGTACATTCATGAAATGTACGAAGCAATATTTTTGAAAGATATAAATTATGTTGAAGGTTTCTATACTCAGTAGATTCAAACGTTTGATTACTGAAGGCTCGAATTGAATCAGAAATCTTATCATAGAACAACAACAGCACCTGTTACAAATGTACCCGTTCTACTTTTCGTGTTGATGATGATAATGATAGTACTTACATTCTGCTGATATTGAGAGAGAGAGAGAGAGAGAGAGAGAGAGAGAGAGATAAATTGTTGGATACACAACTTTTCCAATCTTTTCTTGTTTAATGTTTCTGTTTAACAGATTACGGAAAGTATTACATATATAATGGAGAATGAAAGATGATCACAAATACGTAAAATGATAGAGTTTTGGTTTGGGTTTTAAACCACATCATCAGATTCTCTATATCATTATGCTAGATCACAATAAAATGTGCGTCTTTGGAAGCGTTCCCAATGCTTCATATTTTCCTCCACTTCAAGTCCCTGAATGGTCCCTGTGACAGTCATAAAGTCCTGTTTACACCTCATTTGATGCAGAACTCTAAATATAAATTGTGTGAGGTTCTCAACAATGAGATGCTTGGTGAACTTCTTAGACGTCATAGATTTCAATTTTATGGAGATGGAGATTCTGCCCTGGCGCCCCCGCACCCCTCAGCCAAATTGGGCTACGCCATTTCACGAACCAAATCCTCCCTCGCATATACGGTGCTTGTCAAAGTCGCCTTCCCTATATCAAGATTTTTCCGACGCCCCAGTGTTACTAGTCAACAAAATTTTGAGTTGTCCATATTGGAATCAGTTGCAGACAATTCAACGGGTGAAACTTGTTTTTGAAAGGGTAGGAAACACTGTAGTCACTACTTTTCCAAAAATACAATCAAAATCTGTCTTCTTCAGGATCGTCAACAGACGGAATAGTGTGATACAGGGTAGATGGTTGTTTGGGACAATTGTGACTCCCACAGATTCCTTCGGTTTTTACAAATTGAGATTAGATCCAGGACTCTGGAGAAGCTCCTCCATAGCTTAATTTGTGCAAAATTTGATTAATGTACAAAATTCTAAGAACGGTTTTTGATAAAAAAAAGTTTCGAAGAATTTTGCAAGTTCTTTCTATTTGTCCATGTATCTTTCTATCTATACACCAATGTCCGTAATCTAGTGTTGAAGGCGTCCACCTTAAGAGTAGGAGACAAGAAAGTTCGTGTCCTAGTAAGAGAGAGGGTCGTGCTGATTCAGCATGTTGGTGAATCGACAGCTTGTTAGATAATAGTTAAATAATGCCTACATACCCTTGGCATTTAAAATTTAAACAAGAGCTTCGCAGAGCGGCGCATATACGCCCGAAGGGCCTTGTCAGTGAAATAGGTTAAAATGAAGGATGTACCGTAAAAGAACAAGACACTGGACAGTTAGGGATCACATATGAGACCATGGAGTTATTTTGCATAATAAGGAAAATAAGTCTTGACCATCTGTAATTGGTGGTATGTACAACAAGACATCAGAGAAATACATTGTGGTAAGTTTCAAGTTATTGTGATGAAATCCATATGGGAAGAAAGCCACTGAAGAAATTAATTATTTTTCCCCGTTTCAGAAATCAAGGGCAGATAACCCTAGAACGCCTAAAGAGATCCAAATGTAAAGAGTCACATGCACAACTACACATCATAGAGATTCATTGTTAAGTTTGAACTTATTCCAATGGAAACTGCGGACTGCGCAGGCCGACATGGTCGATACTTTTTGCAGATTCATATAGTCCCACTATCACAGAACACGGTTCATATCATTTATCCATAAACAGTAAAACAGTCCTAGTGGCTACCAGTGTCACGTAGGTGCTTGCTTCATACTGGTTGGGCTAAGCTTTAACAACCCTGACAAAAAAGGCATTGGAGACATTGTAGTAATCAGCATTTTCTTCTTTTCTCACAATGTTTTCTACTCCTTAAAAGACAGCTTTTTTCATTTAAGCCACTCCAATTTGTTGTTTACAAATGCTCGCAGCCTGTAGCGGTTGGCATGAGATAAATAGTTAAAAAAAAAAACCCCACAGACCAATACTACTATGTACTACTACGAGGCCGATGACGATAACAAAAACAACAAGTCATAGACCAATTTGATACTTTAATAGATTGATATAAAATTATCCTTTGACAAAAGTTTACAATTAACTATAAATAACATTTACAATCATGACAGCATACAAAACAAGGTTAAATTTAACCCTAACATATTGCACATCAACAGCATTTGTTTGAATTGGTATAGAGGTGTTCAATTGTGTCACAGCTACAATGCATATTATAATATCCATACTTCCTGGGTTTTTAGAGAAAATTGTAACAAAAAGTGATGCTCTTAATAGAATTTCTTCATTTTGCCATAGTACCTTCAAAAGCCTTCTCCCTCAGGGCCTTTCAAAATTGTCTGGTCTGGGACTCCACAGTACCTGCCCAGCTCTGGCAAAACCCAGGAAACGCTGTTTTAAATGAACTTTATTTGTGCTAACTAACAAAATTTTCAGTGATGATAAATATCTGTAAAAAAACCCTGAACTCAGCAGTGATATTTGAAAACATAATTGATCAAGTGCAGAACATTAACCCTCTGTCACACCACAAAATTTTTGACCTGTCCATTTTCAAAGGATTTACAGATGACAAATTAAATGTGGGTCAAATGATGGAATTTGTCTAAAAGAGGTTAGAAAACAATGTGGGGAAAAAGGAGGAAATGCTGTTTATCAGCATTTTCTCCTTTTTAAACAATGTTTTCTTTAGCCTTCTTCGTTAGGGTGATCAAAACTATGGATCATGTGGAAAGGGGTAAGTGTACTCTAGAGACCCTGACAAGGGCCAATGAAACCCACCAAACACACGAAAAGTGAACTGTAGCTGTGCCATAATTGAGGTACTGTTCAAAGCGCTGTATAATACCAGTATACTACACTAAGTGGTGATATTTGAAAAAAATAACTGGATGAGCAATTAAAATTTACCCTTTATCAGACAACAAAATTTCAGACCCCTCCACATTGAAAGCATTAATTTCTGCAGACTACCAATTTATCATGACAAAAATGGTGGGGTATTTCTATAAAAGGGTGGGAAAAAAATTGTGGGAAAAGGCAGAAAATACTCAGTATCAGTACTTTCTTTTCCAACAATGTTTTCAACAGCCTTCTATCTTGTGGATGCTAAAACGTGATTGTTTGATAAAGGGTTAAAATATAAATTCTGACTACAAAAAAATGAGCCATGCTCTGTGAAATGGGGGCTTAATGCATCTGCAAATAGTATTGATCCAGGTCAGCCTGTGCAGTCCACACACACTGACCTGGGCTCATACTTTTTGCTGTGGGTCAATTTTCTGTATGTCAAAGGACCAGTGCACCCATACAAAATGGATTTCATGAAACCATAACCATGTGACAGATTGCTTGGTATCATGCATCACGGAGAAGCATTAAGCCCCCTTTTGCCAGAGTATGGCTCAAATACAGTTATATGGTCTGCTATGTAGGAACTGGTATTTCATCATTTGTGTTGAGTATTTTCTCAGCCTGTGTTCGCTGTTCCGCTGTCAGGCGTCTATAATCCGCTTTGAAAAACGAGATGAGTATAACAAAAGCAAACACAGCAACTCCACTGGCAAACAGCATGGGCACTGAAAACAGAAGTCACATAATAGATTTTCTAATGCAAAACTGTCCAGGGTCAGTTAATATGTTTGGTGTCTAAAGCAGTGTCCAATATTATTTCAGCGATACTGTTTCTAAGGGTGTGCCTGTCCATGCTTTCTTTGACTTTCTTTCACCAGTAATTCTCACACTCTTTCCAGAACACTGGCTGCTTTTCCAAGTAAATATCTTCAAAAGAATGTTCAGCTATGAGACAGAAAATAATAAAGTCACAATCCTCAGAAAAAATTAAGCTGAAAAATGTAACCAGAGATCCCTGTGTCTGATGACGCTTTTAAAGTGGAGGAGTCCAAAACTTGTAGACTGGGAAAAGGCTAACCCTTTCCCACACAAAACCCTTTCCCACACAAACAACAAACTTTAGATCCTTCAAAACTCAATATACATCTGGGGATTGATAATTCGAAACGAGTATAAAATAATACAAGTTTTCTGACAGGGTAGAAAACAATGAGAGAAAAGGAGAAAATGCTGGTAATCAGCATTTTTTTTCCTTTTCCAACAATGTTTTCAAAAGGCTTCTCCTCCAGGGTGGTTAAACATGGAGTTGTTTGGTAAAGGGTTAATATGTGAAATTTACAAACTACTGTATATGGAAATCTTGTACTAAAAGAAACAATCAAATCATTTAGATAGGGTTAACCATATTTTTCTTATCTCATTGTTTTGTGTATTTGCATTATTTTTGGTCAACAAAACTGTTACACAGAGATAAATGTAACAAAGGCACTGAATGAAGGAGCAAAAATTCGGCTAAGGTTGCTTTTTTTGTGAAAGTCAATAAAAGGGGCATAACTGAGTCAAAAATGGTTTAAGGATAGCCTGCCTTTCTGATATCGGTTCCCTGTGTGACAGTTTACAACTAGTCAAAGTTTGAAGTAAATATCTTCAGGTATAACAGAGATATGAGAATACATGTATGTCAAAGTTTTCACACCACTACAATGTCACAAATGACAACAAAACTTAAAAGTACCTCAGGCTTTCTTTGAAAATAGCAATGCTAAAAATCAAATCATTCAAAATAAGATCAAACATTTGTTCTCATTTCATTACATGTACTACCCAACAGTCATAAAAGAATCTTATATAATATAAATACAATGTGTATAAAAATAAATTACCCGTCCAATCTTGTGGAGTAAAGCCATTTGCATCAGAATTACTTTTATCACAGCCTGTGGGGAGCGAGGCGTCATATGGAGACAAATCTTGAGCAATGAACTGCATCAATATGATGTATATAATACCCTGTACTTGACTGGGAAAATAAAATGATATCATTCTATAATCATGCATTTGATTAAACCTACATTTCTACAATCCTAATTAGGTACTACGAGTCTTCAGGATAAAAAGCCTTTGAAAACATTGTGGGTAAAGGAAAAAAAAGCTGGTGACCAGCATTTTCTCCTTTTCTAATATGTGTTTTCTATCCTCTCAAAAAGAAATCAAATTATTTAAGCTCCAAATTTAATTTGTGGTCTGCAATGCTTTGAATGATCAAAGTCCAAAGATTTTGCAGCTTGACAAACCTGTGGACAATTGTTTTCTTGTCCTAAAGCAAACCACTTTTGAAAACATTGGAGTTAAAGCAGAAATTGCTCACAATGTACTAAATAATGCCACTGTACAATGCATAGCATATTGCTGAAGGACTAGATTCATCAGGAATACTTGGATGCCTACAATGGCTGCCATAACAATGTACCTTCACACGTGACAAACGTAAGTCAACAAGAAAACATTGTGGCAAGAGGACAAATTACATTAAAATGGGCAATCAAATTACTTACATGCTTCATTTATTAACTTTCAGAAATTAATGCTTAATCATTTGCCATTTTTAAAATGCTTTTTAAATGTTGAATTTTGTGTTATGTTGGTTAATTGTATCAAGTAAAGATATCTTTAAAGTTGGCTGCTCAGAATTTATTCAATGTATAAACTCATTATCAGGCGACAAAATTTAGGACTTGTCCAAATTGAAAGCTTTGACAGACAGCAAACTACATATGGTTCTAAAATAGAAATCTGTTTTGTGAAGGGAAGAGAACATTGTGGGATAAGGAAAAAATGCTGGTTACCATCATTATCATTAACTCCTTTTTCCAGCACGTTTTCAACAGCTATCCTCTTCCAAGTCATTAAGGATAGGGCATCCTAATGGAATTCGTGTAACATCGTCTTTCATTGCCAAAATCGTACGGATTTTGCTAAGACTCAGGTAATCCGTAATCGATAAGGGGAAGCAGTGTCCATCAGCCAATCGATTACGGATTACCTCAGTCTTAGCCGAATCCATACGTTTTTTCGGCAATGAAAGGCAATGTACACGAATCCCATTAGGGTGCCCTATCCTTAAAGCACAGGATAGTTCAGTAAAGAATTAAACCTTAATTTGTTTTGATTGTGCATATGTTACGAGGATGCTATCAAAATTGGCCTTGTTTTTGGGCAATACACTTCAGAGCCCCAGCCAAGTGCTGGTGAAAGCCAAGACATACATGAATTTGTGCGCAATTGCTGTGATATGACTGAAATAATGTTGAGAGTGGTGTAAAACACCAGTCAATCAACCAATTAAAGTTACCTAGGAAAATGAAGGTTCTACTTACCCTGATATCACCAGAAGACCTGAACTTGTGGCTTCTGCTACTGGGTATGTAATTTCTACTGCCATTTCCATACAGATTGGGTATATTGCAAACCCAAACCCACCAAATAAAGATACAGAAAGGGCCACTAAAACCTTCTGGTCCCTCATTCTAGATAGCTGTAAATATATTAACTTTTAACCTTAA
Organism: Hippopus hippopus; assembly: GCA_946811185.2. Taxonomy (NCBI): domain Eukaryota; kingdom Metazoa; phylum Mollusca; class Bivalvia; order Cardiida; family Cardiidae; genus Hippopus; species Hippopus hippopus. Next base: position 39,343,057 of record OX328106.1, read on the forward strand.
CCAAGTAAAATGAAACTTTCAAGCCAATAGTACAAAGCCAAAAGGCTAGAAAACAATGTGGAAAAAAAGAGAAAATGCTGGTTACCAGTATTTTCACCTTTTCCAACATTTTTAAAAGGAATTTTTTCTAAGGGTCATTGATACTCGGGACTGTGTTGGGGGGTTAAAGTCATTTTTAAGGGAAAAATATATCCCAATCGGACAGTGTAGATCTAAGATCAGAATGCGTGTTCTGTGCAGTCTGATCATAATCTAGGCTGTTCCAAAAGAGTCACATGTAGCAGCCTGAGGTTAAAAGCAATTTGGAACTAGCATACTTATAAAACTGTGATCAATTTTATTTTATCCTGTACAAAATAATCCCGTTTCTATGACTGCAAAGAAGAAGGTTTCTGAAAACATTGTGAAACAAGAGCGGCATATTGTCGCTAGATACGCCCGTCCCACCGCCAGTTGTCGAGGGGGTATAATAATCGTAAAGGGCAGGTAATGCAACAAACATGTTTACCAAGTCTCAAGTCAATTTGACTTGAGGTGACAAAGTTCCATTCCAGACAAGCAAGAAATACTGTAAAAATGAAGATCAAAGTCGAATTACTCGAAATCCGCACTAAGTAGAGTTATTGTTCTTGCGCACTGTACTCCGTAATATTGCAACAAACATGCATACCAAGTTTCAAGTCAATCGGACTGGAGATGACAAAATTATGCTCCAGACAAGTAGAAAATGCTGTAAAAATGACGATCAAAGGGAAATAACTCAAAGACAGCTCGAGGTAGAGTTATGGTTCTTTTGCACTGCAATCCGTATTATTGCAACTAACACACATGCCAAGTTTCAAGTCAATAAGACTGGAGATGACAAAGTTATGCTCCAGACAAGCAGAAAATGCTATAAAAATGACGATCAAAGGGAAATAACTCAAAGACAGCACGAGGTAGAGTTATGGTTCTTTTGCACTGCACTCTGTATTATTGCAACAAACACACATGCCAAGTTTCAAGTCAATCAGACTGGAGATGACAAAGTTATGCTCCAGACAAGCAGAAAATGCTATAAAAATGATGATCAAAGGGAAATAACTCAAAGACAGCACGAGGTAGAGTTATGGTTCTTTTGCACTGCACTCTGTATTATTGCAACAAACACACATGCCAAGTTTCAAGTCAATCGGACTGGAGATGACAAAGTTATGCTCCAGACAAGCAGAAAATGCTGTAAAAATGACGATCAAAGGGAAATAACTCAAAGACAGCTTGAGGTAGAGTTATGGTTCTTTTGCACTGCACTCTGTATTATTGCAACAAACACACATGCCAAGTTTCAAGTCAATCAGACTGGAGATGACAAAGTTATGCTCCAGACAAGCAGAAAATGCTATAAAAATGACGATCAAAGGGAAATAACTCAAAGACAGCTCGAGGTAGAGTTATGGTTCTTTTGCACTGCACTCTGTATTATTGCAACAAACACACATGCCAAGTTTCAAGTCAATCGGACTGGAGATGACAAAGTTATGCTCCAGACAAGCAGAAAATGCTGTAAAAATGACGATCAAAGGGAAATAACTCAAAGACAGCACGAGGTAGAGTTATGGTTCTTTTGCACTGCACTCCCCCTTGATGAGATCTATCCACCCATGAAGTTTCATAACTGTAGCTAGCATAGTTTTGGAGATATGCTTTGGACAAAATTCAAGTATGAATATAAACAAAGGGAAATAACTCAAAAATTAAGTAAGAAAGAGTTATGATTCCTGTGCACTGCACTCCCCCTTGATGAGATCTATCCACCCATGAAGTTTCATAACCTTAGCTAGTATAGTCTTGGAGATATGCTCCAGACAAAATTCAAGTATGAAAAACAACAAAGGGCAGTAACTCAAAAATTAAGGAAGCAAGAGTTATGATTCCTGTGCACTGCACTCCCCCTTGATGAGATCTATCCACCCATGAAGTTTCATAACCTTAGCTAGTATAGTCTTGGAGATATGCTCTGGACAAAATTCAAGTGTGAAAAACAACAAAGGGCAATAACTCAAAAATTAAGCAAGCGAGAGTTATGATTCCTGTGCACTGCACTCCGCCTTGATGAGGTCTATCCACCCATGAAATTTCATAACCATAGCTAGCATAGTTTTGGAGATATGCTCCGGACAAAGAATGGGGACGCCGCCCGCCCGCCCGCCCGCCCGCTTGCCCGCCACGGGTGATCCCATAATACGTCCCATCTTTGATGGGCATATAAAAAGGAGAAAATGATGGCAGCCAGCATTTCTTAAAATTTTTCCACAATATTTTTCTACTCTTTCAAGAACAAGTCTGATCCTTTGAACTGCAATTAATATGTGGCCTGCAAAAGCTTTCAAAATGGACGAGTCTAAAATTTTGTCACCTGGAAAAGGGATAAACACATAACTGCCAAATACATATGAAAATTTCCAACCTGATGCCAGAATATTGTGATTTCAAGATTATTTTTGCACCAAAAAATTCCCTGATCCCAAGTTATACTGCTACAGGTGACTGTCCTAAACTTGAATTCTTACAGACAGTGACTTAACCCTGAAACTGCTAAATAAACTAAACAAAAAGTTCCACCTGATAGTAAAGTCCAAAATATTGCAATTTCAAAGTTCTACTCACTGGAAAATCTCACCATATCTGATAGTGTAAATCTAACATGTTGTGTACAGTCTGATCTTGATCTATACTGTCGGCAAAGGCACTTTAAGTGGCAATTAGCAGCCTAAATGTTAATACCTGGCAAACTGCTTTGTTAGAGAAGATGTATTTATAAAACAAATACACTTTGCAAAGAAAAAACATTAAAGTTCAAGTAGAGATGATTCTTCAATGTTTCAAGAATATTAGAAAACTACTTCTTGCATATCTGCAGATTTTAAGTCATATTAAACCCTTTACCGCACAATGCCAACTGTTAATGACCCTGGGAAAGAATCCTTTTGAAAACATTGTGGTAGAAAGAGAAAATGCATTTTCTCCTTTTTTCACAATGTTTTCTACCTTATCAAAGAAAAATTCCCTCCTTTGAACCATGTTTAACTATTTACCACACACCAAAATTTTAGACCTTTCCAAATTGAAAGCATTTGCAGATAATAAAATTAGTGTGACTCAAAAATTGAAGTTTGTTTTGGGAAGGGTAGAAAACATTATGGGAAAAGGAGAAAATGCTGGTTACCAGCATTTTCTCCTTTTCCCACAGTGTTTTCAATAGGCTTCTTCCTCGGGGTCGTGAAAACCAGGGATTGTTAGGTAAAGGGTTAAATTGTCGTCTGCAAATGCTTTGAATTTGGACAAGGCAAAGATTCTGTCGTCTGGTAAAGGATTAAACAAAGTTACAATACAATGACAGCTAAACAGAGGGAGGAGTTTGCTTCACAAATATACCCATGTCCATGCGATCTGTCATTCAGATAGAATCTAGTCATATTGATTTTTATTTGTTCCATTTGTTATGTATCTTTACTATAATGTGACTCACCTCAGCAAAAGCACACACAAACAAACAACTGAGTCCCCATGACACTTTGATAACTTCTTCAAATTTCTTTGTTCTGTCAACATACAACCCTGCAAACACGGCCCCAAGGGACCCTACCCCTATCATTAATGCCCCACATAGCCCTGCAAAATCCTGGAATGGAAGAGTCAAAAGTCTAGCTGATAACTAAATAATCCTGTGTTTTATGGACCCTGGAGAAGAGGGCTTTTGACAACTTCATATGAAAGGGAGAAAATGCTGGTAACCAGCATTAGCAGTTATTCTCAAATTTTGTCACATGGTAAAGAGTTAAATCATTATATGATCAGCAAATATAGAAGGTATTTCCACGAAGAAAAAAATCAATGAAAAGAGGACCATGAAGCATCCTGGTCCTCTAATTGCTTGTCAGAGTCAATGATAATAAGTTAATAAATATTTTCAAATTGTTGATTAAATCCCAATAGATTCTGCTACATACAAATTATCTAGTGCTAATGATTTATGCTTCCAGGCAAGAGAATATTTGGAATGTTCCCTGCACAAGTCCTTATCAAACATATCACCCACTGTGCAGGGTTATCTTAAAACTTGGGGATATAATAAGAATCCTGGGGTAGTAGTCATTCTTGACTGAAAGGACACAACTTGAACAACTTTGATAAAACACTATGAAAAGATTCTACAAAAAAAAGTGTACGTATCATTGTTCCAGGCTGAATGATGTTAACAAACATTTTGTCCTTTTCCTACAATTTTTTCTCTCCTATCTGGGACAAATCCTTTGATTTATGACATATTCAAAATGTCATCTGCAAATGCTTTCGACTTTGATCAGGGTAATATTTTGTCATCTGGTAAAAGGTTATGTTTACATAACTCTGTGTAAAACATGGGTCAGACTTAAAAGGAGGGTCCTCTTTAGCCCAACAGACATACTTTGATTAAAGACAAACAGATAACACTGTACATAATGAACATTCTGGTCGTAGATCTGCACTATTTGTTAATCTGTAAGAAATACTAATCAACACAATTTTGAAATAGCAGTACTCTGGAATTTCTTAACTTTCAGACTGAAAATATCCATTACATGTTTTTTGTTGCAAAGTCTTTGGGTACCTTAGAACATCACAAAAAATCTTTATACTCACATCTGTATAACCTCTTGGACACAAAGCTTGGACTAGGAACGAGGAAAAGGCAGTAAATAAGGCAAGTCCGGCTCCAAAAACAAAATTAAGAATCCAGTAGGGTCTGTTTCTCAGAAGCTGCAGTAGAAAACATACAGAACATGAGCAACAAAACAGAAAAGAGGTCACAGTAAAATACTAAAACTTCAAAAAAGGATGCAGTTTATATATGCTTTTGTCTCTTATTTACCAATGTTTAAACTCATTACATCCTGAAATAAAATTCTGCAGTAGGAAACAGATGTCTCCCCCAAAGCTTTGTCTCCTGATGTGGCCTTGACCTTGGGAGATTTGTATGTGAAACCACTGCTCCACTTGTCATCTCATCAATGTGTGAAGTGTTTTCAAAATCAGACAAGCAGTCCTGGAGGTATGGAATGGACACAACAATGTAACAGACAGAATGGAAAGAAACATAGACATAAACACACTCAGGAACTCATGAAGAGGCCATGACATAAGCCCACTACCCTTTGAGGGTAAAATCTGAGGAAGACAACATCATAGGAAACACAAGCCTCTCAGGTCAGAGACTCTTGGTTTGAATCCTAGAGAGCTGGGTCAACCTTCTGATTAATCCAAATCATGCTGAGGTACTGGATAAGCTTTTAGGAAGTAATCACCATGAGACTAATGACAAAATTTCAGAATGGTCTCAGCTGAAAGCATCCACAGACTAAAAATTAAGTGCAGCCCTAGCAATAACTTTTTTTTTTTTGAAAAGGCAGAAAAACTTTTCAGAAAAGGAGAAAAATGCTATTACCAGCATCTGCTACTTTTCTCATATTTACAAAACCTTTCTTCAGGTTTTTATTGATGGTATGGCGTTTTACCCCTATTTCAGTATCATTTCAGTTATTTTCCAGCAGCCAGTGCATCTATCCATGCTTTCCTAGAATTTCCTTTACTAGTATTTAGCACAATATTTTTCCAAAGCAACTGGCTGCTTTCCAACAAAATCTTTGTTAAAACATTGCTCAGCAGTGAGAGAGGAATGAATCTTGTAGCAATGACTATCATCAATCCTTAGAAAGAAGTTCACTGAGCTTGGGATTCTAACCACCGACCCCATGTTCTCAAGTCCTGTATGTTACCGACTGCTCTTCCAAGACTCAACTTCTTTCTTCAGGGTCATTAGAATACAGGGTTATATGGTAAAGCAAAGGGTGAACTTACTTGTTTTAAACCATCAAAGAATGGCTCGGATTTCTCTTCAGCACTGGAGGTGGGTGGGGTAGGGGGTACGGAACTCCATATCCCAAAAGTTGCCATTAACATAACTAGTAACGAGGGAGCAGTAATTACCCAAAGCTGTGTAGTAAATAAACAATAAATTGATCATAAAAAAGAATAAGAGCATTTTATGTGATTACCAATGCTATAACAAAATTTCAAAGTTTTGCAGCTTGCCACTGACAAGGCAGACAAGGACATGGCTATGAAAATAACTTAAAATTTTCTTCGAAAACAGCTGAGCTAAAATTGAAATATGAATACCAGTGGCTGTTTCTTAGCCCTTTACCATCCGACAGAATTCTAAATCAAAATTAAAACAAGAGCGGCAAATTGTTGCAAGATACGCCCGTCCCACCGCCTGTTGTCGAGGGGATATAATAATCGTAAAGGGCAGGTAATGCAACAAACATGTTTACCAAGTCTCAAGTCAATTTGACTTGAGGTGACAAAGTTCCGTTCCAGACAAGCAAGAAATACTGTAAAAATGAAGATCAAAGTGGAATTACTCAAAATCCGCGCTAGGTTGAGTTGTTGTTCTTGCGCACTGTACTCTGTAATATTGCAAAAAACATGCATACCAAGTTTGAAGTCGTTCTGACTTGAGATGACAAAGTTATATTCCGGACAAGCACTAAATGCTGTAAGAATTACGATCAAAGGGAAACAACTCAAAGACAGCATGAGGTAGAGTTACAATTCTTGTGCACTGCACTTCCAAATATTGCAACAAATAAGCATACCATATTTCAAGTCATTCCTACTGAAGATGACAAAGTTTTGCTCCGGACAAGCAAGAAATGCTATAAAAATGAAGACCAAAGGGGGAATAACTCAAAATTTGTGCTAGGAAGAGTTATGGTTCTTGTGCACTGCACTCCGTAATTTTTCAACAATCATGCATACTAAATTTGAAGATGTTCAGACTAGAGATGACAAAGTTGTATTCCAGACAAGCAGAAAATGCTGTAAAAATGACGATCAAAGGGAAATAACTCAAATACAGCACAAGGTAGAGTTATGGTTCTTTCGCACTGCACTCCGTATTATTGCCACAAACACAAATGCCAAGTTTCAAGTCAATTGGACTGGAGATGACAAAGAAATGGACGCAGGCCGCCAGCCCGCCGGCCCTGACGACCGCCCGCTCGCTGGGAGTTATTGTTCATGCATACCAAATTTGAAGATGTTCAGACAGAGATGATAAAGTTATATTCTGGACAAGCAGAAAATGCTGTAAAAATGATGGTCAAAGGGAAATAACTCAAATACAGCACAAGGTAGAGTTATGGTGCTTTCACACTGCACTCCGTATTATTGCAACAAACACAAATGCCAAGTTTCACGTCAATCGGACTGGAGATGACAAAGTTATGCTCCGGACAAAGAACTGGACGCCGCCCAGACACCCGCCTGTACGCCATGGGCATATAAAAAGTATAGAACTATTCCCATTTAAATTTAAGTTCTTGGCATTTTGGTAAACAGTCACCTATCTTCATCCATTAATAAACAAGCCCTTGCTTTAACAACAATGAAGAGGAAGGCTTTTGAAAAAAATCTTGAAATAGGAGAAAATGCTGGTAAACAGTATTTTTTCCTTTTTCCACAATGTTTTCTACCCTTCCTAAAACAAATTTCAATATTTAAGTCACTTTTTATTTGTCACCAGCCAATGCTTTCAATTTAGACAAGTCTAGAATTTTGTGGTCTGGTATAGGGTTAAGGGTTAAGTCTTGAGCACACGAGAAAAACATGGACTTGTCCACACTGAAAGCATTTGCACATGTCAGTTTGAATCTGACTCAAATGAGGAAATTTGCCTTTGATAGGGTAGAAAAGATTGTGGGAAAAGGAGAAAATGCTGGTTACCAGCATTTTCTCCTTTTCCCACAATGTTTTCAAAAGGCTTCTTCCTCAGGGTCGTTAAAAGTCGGGATTGTGTTGTAAAGGGTTAACCCTTTACCAAATCATTTCATGTTTTCACAATCCTGCAGATGACGGCTTCTGAAAACATTGTTGGAAAGGGTGAAAGTATTAATATCAAGCTTTTTCTCCGTTTGCTACACTGTTTTCTATGCTGCATAAGATATTTCAGATCATGTAAGCCACACTACATTTCTGCACATGCTTTATAATTGGACAGGCCTAAAGATTTGGTCTCCTAGTAAGTAACAAAATTTTAGACATGTCCAAATTGTAAGCATTTGCAGACGACAAGTCAAATGTGGCTCAAATGATGAAATTTGTTTCTGAAAGGGTAGAAAACATTGAGGGAAAAGGAAAAATGCTGTTTACCAGCATTTTCTCCTTTTCCCACAATTTTTTCTACTCTATGAAAGACAAGTTTTACTTTTGAGTCATATTTTAATTTGTTGTCTGCCAATCCTTTCAATTTGGACATGTCTAAAATGTGGTCATTTGGTAGAGTTGAACGAGCCAATAGAAACACATCAGGGTGGTATTAAAGACCCAATTGTGGCCAAAAGTAAACAATCCAGGTGTACAAATGCACCTTAATTTAAATTGTACCACTTAAAAGTATGAAAAATATTGTGAAGATGAAAATCTGTTATTGTGTTATAGGTCCAAGTATTAGTACCTGGCAGAAAAATGAATTTAAAAATCAGGTAAAAAGTAAACAAAAGATCAAGCGAATTGGCAACTCTTAACCTAGATTCAAAATTCATTTTTCTGCCTGTGACTTACACTTGGATCAACCATTCAATAACAGACTGTCATCTTCACAACAATTTCCATACTTTTCACTGGTGTGATTTAAATTCAAATGCATTTTCACAAAGGCATTATTTACTTTTAGCTTTCCTCAGGGTCATTAAAACTCAGGGTTGTGTGGTAAAGAGTTATATGCTTAACACTTAAAGTGCTGAATTAATGAGTTAAACCTTTTCAAGTAGGAAAAGCAGCCCTAATATTGTTATTTCAAGATTGTTTCAGCCATAACATGTAATAAGGTAGCGGATAGTGTAGATCTAAGATCAGACTGCACATTCTGTGCAGTCTGATCTTGATCTGCACTGTCCGCAAAACCAAGTTAACTTGGTTCCAGCACTGTAAGGGTTAAATAAGATGGCTTACCAGTATGGGTATATCTGCTTGTTTGTTGACAACATATGGGGCTATCAGATTGGCAATCAGTATGCCCAAAGGATTTGCTGTAAAGAGTGTAACAAAGTAAACAAGAACACTCACCTGAGTGGCCCAGTGACCTACTTTTTGACCAGACATGACCCAATTTCGAACTTGTCTAAGATGTCATCAAGACAAACATTCTGACCAAGTTTCATGAGTATGGGACTTAAAATGTGGCCTCTAGAAAGTACACAAGGTTTTAACAAAATTTGGCCCAGTGACCAACTTTTTGACCGGACATGACACAATTTCGATCCTGTCCAACATATCATTGAGACAAACATTCTGACTTATTCTCAAAAGTAACTGACTGAAAATGTGACCTCTATGGTGCACACAATGTTTTTCTAAGATTTGACACTGTGACCTACTTTTTGACCCGACATAACCCAATCTCCAAATTGTACGAGATGTCATCAAGACAAACATTCTGACCAATTTTCATGAATATCGGGCTGAAATTGTGGCCCTTATGGTGCACACAATGTTTTTCTAAGATCTGGCCAAATGACCTACTTTTTGACCCAACATGACCCACTTTCCAACATGTCTGAGATATCATTAAAACAAACATTCTCACCAACTTTCATGAGTTTCAGGCTAAAAATGTGGCCTCTAGAGTGTACACAAGGTTTTTCCAACATTTTGCCCAATGAACTACTTTTTGACCCGACATGACCAAATTTAAAAGATGTCCAAGATATCATTTAAACAAACATTCTCACCAACTTTCATGAGTTTCAGGCTAAAAATGTGGTCTGTAGAGGCTTTTCTTGGATTTGGCCCAGTGACCTACTTTTTGACCCCACATGACCCAATTTTGTACTTCAACTTGTCCAAGATATTATCAAGAAAAACATTCTGATCATGTTTCAAGAGTACCAGGCTGAAAATGTGGCCTTTAGAGTGCACACAAGTTTTTTCTAAGATTTGGCCCAGAGATCTACTTTTTGACCTGACACGACCCAATTTCTTACTTGTCTGAGATATTATTAAGAAAAACACTGTGACCAATTTTCATGAGTATCCGACTGAAAATCTGGCCTCTAGAGTGCACATAAGGTAACTGCTGATGACCGGACGACGCAGGATGTATGATGGACACAGCACGATCCCAAAAGCTCACCTTGACAACTTGGTGCTCAGGTGAGCTAAAAAGGAGATCAAATATTACAATGCATCAGAAGCATAATTATGCAAGGACTTATTTACCTTTACACCTCCACTGAAGAAGTGCATAATTATTTTCACAATCCTTTTAGCTCATGGCCTCTGAAAACAGTCATTGTGTTCCCATATTCCCTCATTTGAACCACAGTTAATTTGTTACCTACAAATGGTTTCAACTTAAACAAGTCTAAATTTTTGTCTTTTGGTAAAGAGTTAATACCCTTGCCAAGTGCTTTGATAGAGAATCTCACACGCATAAAATTTAAAAAAATACTCTAGGATGACAAAGAGACCATTCTTCAATGCATCACTGCAGACACCTGAAAATTAAAGTCACACACATCTGCAGTTTCTGGCCAACATTTGTATAAATCTTTTACACACAAACAACAAACTTAACAAGGAGTTTGTGACACATATTTATCTATGAAAATGCCTAAAGGCAGACAGTCAGACAGAAAATGGGACGTAAAGACAGATAAGATGGACATAAAGACTAATTCTAGCATACCATACCAGGATAATGAAGGCCAATTTATGGAAAACAAGGAAATGGGCCTTTATGAGCACTATAAAGAATGTTATGGGAAACGAGGTATTTACATATATTTATTTCTTCTTCTTTTTCGGCAGAAATTCAACAGATACATGTAATTCACTCTTTACCATAAATGTATGCAAAGATTTGTTTCTCAATTTATGAATTTAATGATTTGTTGTAAATCTCAATATACAAATTTTGCTTATGTAAATTTACACATTGTACTAAAAACACCTGTGCAGTCTCTGCATCAATAAGAACTACATGTATTTATCTTACATCTAAGAGGACTGAGCACTGTTTGTGGTGCTTTTGCTGAAATTGTAGATCAAGATCAAACTGCACAGAATGTTGATAATGTGCAGTCTAATCTTGGACCTACACTGTCTGCTCCGTTAAAACAACCAACTGCAATATTTGGATTGTATTTACATATTGAAAAAGTCCATGTCATTTTGTCTTTTGGGCTCAATAAAACATAGGATCTTTAGAAAATGGTCTACTTGTTAATCTAACAATACATACCCATAGATGCCATCATGTTTGCTGTTGCACGTTGGTCACCTGCAAACCAAACAGCTGCCAGTTTTGTCGGAGCAAACATTACAAAAGGCTGGGCACAAGCAGCAAGAATTTGACCTGTAAAAAATATACAATTTGCAGATTGTTTTGAGTGGTAGAACAAAAATACTGCAAAGAGGGATATAGCCCCCTTAGACATAATCCATATTGGACATTTTCATTCATCTTTTAACATTTTAGGGAAAGGAGTGTCCAAAAGATGGCAGATATTGTCTTTGATAGTAATTCTTTCCACCACAAGCTCAAAAACCATTGACAGCAAGAGCTATTGTTGCCAACATAGGACACTTTCCATCCCCGTAAGAAGGAAACTGTTGGGGAAACAGTTTTGAAAAACATCGACTTATTTGATTGATGGATGGATGGAGGGATGGATGGATGGATCCATGGGTGGATAGAAAGATAGACAGATTGATAGATAGATTGATTGAATGAATAATGGACTGAATAAATGATTGACTGATAAGTGTGAAATATGGCAAACACTATGACACTGATATTTCAGCTGTTAGTGACGACACCATTTGACGCACTGATAGAATGAATAATTGATCAGTTGACTGGTTAGTGTAAAATATGACAACTATCATGATATCAACACTTTAGCTGTTAGTGATGACACTGTTTAGTTGACAGAAAGAATGACTGATTGACTGACTGGTAAGTGTAAAATATGGGAGACATTATGATGTCAATATTTTAGCTGTCAATGATGACACTGTTTGATTAACTCTTTACCAAACAAGCCCTGGTATTCACGATCCTGGGAAGAAAAGCTTTTGAAAACCTTGTGAGAAAAGGAGAAAATGCTGGTAACCAGCATTTTCTCCTTTTCCCCCAAGGTTTTCTATCCTTTCAGAGCCAAATTTCATAAAATGAAACACTTTTAATTTGTCGTTTGCAAATGCTTTCAATATGGACCAGTCTAACATTTTGTTGTTTGGTGAAGAGTTAATTAATTGATCGACCGACCAACCGACTGACTGTTTGATAAATCTGTTTGATCAACTTATTGATTGATTGACACACAAAGTTCTGTGCTTTTTCTTCTCTTCAGCTGTACACATATACGGCTGAAATTTACTCTTAACTTACCTTGTAATTACATGTATATCTATCAATCTATTCTAGAAAAAAGCCCACCACAGAGCATGATTCAGCTGATGTGGGAAAGTGGACAGTGACTTGTTAAAAGTGTTGTGTACAAAACTTGTAAAAAAACAGTGGATGCACTGAAATACTATCACAAGTAGCCAGACAAACAAACATACTTACCAGCTAAGCACCAGCTATATCTAGAATGTTGTGGAATGGAATCAAATGTACTAACATTTCTCAAAAAACTTCCAACACCATTTAACCATCCAGCTGCAATCAACTGAAAAGATAAAATTTCTAAAACTTTGCTTTGTGGCCATTATCTATCAAAACGTGAGTTCTGATCTTTGAGCTTCACAGTTGCTTTTCTGAGACTTTCTGGAAAAAGAAACCTTGAAAAAGTACATGTATTTATTTTGGTCTTATTTCTAGACTGAGTTATATCTGTTGGGTTTTTTGGAGCTCTAGGGATTAAAACTTTTTACCAAATGATCCCTGTTTTACAACCATATAGAAAATGGCTTCTGAAAATATTGAAGAAAGAGAGTTATTATTGACCTGCTTTTTTTCCCCATTTTCCACAATGTTTTTTACCCTCTCAAACCCATAATTTCAGTAACATATTATCAAGTCCTACTGCTTTGATGTGACCCAGTTAAAATTTAAACATCCAAGCCAAACCCACACTACAGTCTGTAAAATTTAAAAACAGCATTAATCCTTTACCGCATGATGCCGACTTTCAACGACCCTGGGAAAAAAGTCTTTTAAAAACATTGTGTGTCAGTTGTTTGAAATGTCTGTTAACCCTTTACTAAACAATTGCCTGCTTTCATAACCCTGAAGAACAAGACATTTGAACACATTGTGGTAAAAGGAGAAAATGTTGGTAACCGGCATTTTCAAGATCAAATTACTTACACTCCATCTGAGCCCCAGTGTGTCTATAAGCCACGATGCTAGGAACCCAAATGGAACTGAGGCAATAGCGAACACAAGCACCAGTATGTTCAGTTGGAATGGAGTTATGTCATAGTAGGGAACTGTTTTATCTGCTATTGGGGAAAATGTGATCCATATCTGGAAAAGATAATAATTGTAAATATGGTAAATTCTGAAAAAACAATGGAGAAAAATAGAACTGTAGTAGGCTAACAAAAACCACAAAGACTTGTCATTGGATCTTTAACCCTTTACCACAGAAAGCCGAGTTTCAACAACCCCAAGGAAAAGGACTTTTGAAAACATTGTTGGGAAAGGAGAAAATGCTGGTAACCAGCATTTTCTCCTTTTCCCTCTCCATGTTTCCTACCCTTTCAAAGACAGAAATCACCTTTATAGGAACATTCTATTTCTGGTCTGAAAATGCTTTCACTTGGGCCAAGCCTAAAATTTTGTTGTTTGGTAAAGAGTTAAATGTTGAGCCAAATTGGTTAAAGACCTTTTGAGGAGAGAAGGACATAAACTTCAATCTAAGGATATGTTGTATCCATCACTTCTAGAGAAACATTATAGTTTCATTCCTTTACAAAACAACTCTATGTTTAAGCTATCCTGAGAGGGAAAGCTTTGAAAGGAAATGGGATGGAAAAAGAGGAAAACGCTGGTAACCAGGATTTTTTTCTTTAACCCTTTACCATACGATCCTAACTTTTAACGACCCTGATAAAAAAAGCTTCTGAAAACAGTGGGAAAACGAGAAAATGCTGTTAACCTTTTCTCACAATGTTTTCTACCTATTAATGGACAAATGCCATCATTTGAAAAACATTTGAATTGTTGATATAAATTCGTTCAATATGGAGGAGTCTCAAATTTTGCTGTGTGGTAAAGGGTTAATGGTGGACCAACCACTTTTTGAGACATTTAATTAACTATTTTGGTTTACACATATTTAGATGAATTACGGAATTCAAACACACTTCACTGCATCCAGAAAATAAAACAACTCAGTTTCAAGGCTTTCAATATTTTGAGTAAAGTTTGTGTTTACATACCTCATTTTCTAAATAGAGGTAAAACCACTGCATACATTCAGATATTTGGTTTCACACAAAACAGTGATGCAATTCACTGTATGGTTCACAAGAAAATATGGATTCCTTTCCCGGTTCAAATACAGGCTCGAAATTGGGTATGTCAACAATACTACATGATTTTCTTTCAACTTGTTCAAAGACAAATCCAATACTCAAAGGAGCATATTACTTGTCATCTGCAAATACTTTCAATTTGGATGAGTCTTAAAGTTTGTCGTCTGCAAAAGAGTTCATGTACCATATATTCCAGGTAATCATAAATGAATAATATTCAGAGGTCTAGTACAGTAGCACATCTTATAAAGCTTGGAATATTCTCATGAATTTTTTCATACGAAAAGAAACTACTATAAATAATAAATCAATTAGAAAACCATAGAAGGAAACATTTAAATAAGGAGAACGATCGCACAATAGCATACGCTAAAGTTTGAACAATATAGCACAGATATTCAAAGAGCGAAAAAAGTTAGTGTGAAACGATTATACGCACCATTGCATTCGTGAGGTTCATTAAGACAATAACGACTAGAATGAACCATCTTCTTCCGTATACACGATATGTTGACTTCATAGAATTATCTGAAAAATTTATACTGGAATTACTTGACAATGTGTTATCTACTTCGTCTCTGAACTGTTCATAATGGGTGTGCGTCGCCATACCAAGTACGAATCATATCGTTGACGCATCTGTGAAATCGGCGCAGTATAAACTTTTTATAAATGTTGTTCCGGAAATATCTTTATCCGTCTCTTTTAATATTGGGAGAAACAAGTCGAAACAAACAATTTACAATACATTAAATTACGTAGATTTTCAACAGTTTTTTTTTCAAAAACTATATATTCTTCCGTGGTTGGCCTGTAAAAAAAGTACAGCCAAATATAGATTTATGTTCTTGAATTTTATTTTTTAAAGGGGGTCAAGAAACTTCTGTTTTTCCCAACTAATTTAAACTTTTACCTCACAATTCCGAGTTTTAACGACTCTGAAGAAGAACCCTTTTAAAAACATTGTGGGAAAAGGAGAAAATGCTTGTAATAAGCATTTTCCCCTTTCCTCACAATGTTATTAACCCTAGCATTGACATATTTATTGATTGAGCCATGTTAAAATTATCATCTGCAAATACTTTCAGTTTCGACAAATCTACATTTTTGTGATGTGGTAAAGAGTTAAAGACATTAACATGTATTTTACCCATTTTTTCAATCTGGACAAGTCTACAACTGTTGTTCGGTATAGAGTTAAGATAAATAATGTTAACACAAAATATATAAATGGAACGAACAAGCTGTTTGTGTATAATAACTCTTTATTATCAGTTACATAAACATCATGTGAGCATACAATATTATCACAATACATGCAATTAACCCTTGGAACACTGAAGTGATGAAATGCATAGATTCAATGATTGTCAGAATATTGCCATTCCAAGTTTTTTTTTTCCCCCACCAGAATATGTCACAAAGAAGAGAACAGTGTAGGTCAAGATCAGACTGCATAGAATTTCCATTTAGAAAGCATTTGCAGATGACAAATTAGATGTGACTGAAATAGGGGAAATTGTCTTTGGAAGCGTAAAAAAAAAAATGGTGAGGAAAGGAGGAGATGCTGGTTATCAGCATTTTCTCCTTTTACCACAATGTTTTCTGAAGGCTTCTTTCTCAAGATCGTTAAAGCTCAGGGTTTTGTGGTAAAGGGTTAAAGCTGGGGATTATTTTGTAAAGGGTGAAGTGATACTTGATAAACTTCATAGATTATATAAGTTCAACTTTCACTGACCCTTTACAGCACAATCCCGACTTTTAACGACCCTGGGAGAGAAGCCTTTTGAAAAACATTGAGGGAAAAGGAGAAAATGCTGGTAACCAGCATTTTCTCCTTTTCCCACAATGTTTTCTACCCATTCAAAGAAACATTGCACCATTGGATTGTTGTCTGCAAATACTTTCAACCTGGACAAGGCTTAAATTTTGTCATTTGGTAAAGGGTTAATATATAGAAATACATTCTGGTGGATAACTGGATATTGAACAATATTATCTTAACCTTTTACCATACAACAAGATTTTAGACTAGTTCATTTTGAAAGCATCTGCAGATGAAATATCAAATATTACTTACAAGTTTGGATTTAGAAACATTGTGGGAAAAAGGAGAAAATGCTGTTTACAAGCATTCACTCCTTTTCCCACAATGTTTTCACAAGGCCTGATTCGCGGGGTCATTACAGTTTTTGGCATCTCCCAAAGAAAACTTTTTTGGAATCATTGTGGCAAAAGGAGAGAGTATTTGTCTGGTAATTTTGAAAATTAGACACAGACAATGATCTCTGGCACAATCAAGTTTACAGATGCACAGACAGGTGGACTTTTATTATAAAGGTATAAATAATTGCACAACCATTATTTTTCCAAACAGACAGACCGACAGACAGACGTTAAATCAGTATGTAGCTGTTTCATATGTAGCTGTTTCCATCAAGAAATAATTGTAAAAAGAGACTGTGGTACTTAATGTAAAGTAACAATAGCTTGAAAAGAAAACAAAGTGGGTGTTAAAATGAGTTTAAATGATATCATTTAAAATGTAGGAATTATCGTGAAGATGACAATCTTTATTGTACAGTTGGTCCATGTGTTAGTCGCTGGCAGAGAAATTAATTTCAAGACTAGGTTAAAAGTTGCCAGGTCAGTGTATAGTTTGTTAACTTTTTGCCTCATTTTGAAATTCATTTTTTTGCCAGCGACTAACACTCGGACGGACCAAAAATAACAGATTGTCATCTTGCATACTTTAAAGTGGTATAATTTTGAATTTAAATGCATTATAACACCTGTATTGCTTTTTGTTTGCTATTGGGCCTGTAAGCATTAATACCTGCTGGTAGATTTTACATACAAAAATGAGTTCAACAAAAAGCGGACCCTTCAATATACCGGTAAGCATAATCATGGTATACAAGTACAAAATCACTGAGTAGTTTCCAACCTAACTCTTTACCAAACAATCCCATGTCAAAACGGCCCCAGGGAAAAAGGCTTTCGAAAACATAGAGGTAAGAGGAGAAAATGCAGAGTGTTAACAAAAGCCCTCTTCCCAATAGTTGTTAAAACTCACAACAGAGTAGAGGGTTATTAACAAACAAACAAACAAACAGACAGACAAACAAACAAATCTGTCATTCTTTCTGTACATATACCCATCTTTTTACATAGTTATATCTGAGTTTTTTTCAATATCTTTAACTCTTTATCACATGAAAATAATGTAGACTTCTCTCAAAATTGGAAGCATTAAATTTTGCAGACTACAATTAAAATGTGGCTAAAATGATGGAATTTGTCTTTGATAGGGTAGGAAATATTGTCGAAAAAGGAGAAAATGCTGGTTACCACCACTGTCTCCTTTTCCCTCAATGTTTTCAAAAGTCGTATTTCCCAGGGTCATTAAAACTTGTGATTGTGTGGTAATGGGTTAATCTTATTTTCATAATCAGTCACCCTAAAACTTACTCTACGTCTGTTTTTGACCCAAAGACTTGAAACACTAGTATATACAACATAAAACATGCTAAAAAAATGTGCATGCAGAAAGGAGAATATCAACTCTTTAACAAGTAATCTCATGTTTTATGAATCAGTGGCAGAAGGCCTTTGAAAACATCTTTGGTTATGGTGAAATTAACCATGATTTTTTCCTTTTCCCACAATGTTTCCTCCCTTTACAAATACATATACCATTATTTGAGCTGCATTAAATTTGTCCTCTGCAAATGCTTTCAACGTAGACAAGTCTAAAGTTTTGTTATCAGAAAAAGACCTACTACAACAGACACAAATGTAAAAACTAAAGTTGAATAAAGGCCTTTTTTGCACTTTTCACAATGTTTTAACATCAATTAAGTTACAGATATGTAAAGATTGGCAACTTAAAAATCCTTTTTTACTGCAACACCCTGTGTTTTCATTACCCAAATGAAAAAGGATGAAAACATTGATAGTCAAGGAGAAAATGCTGGTTACCAGAATTTTTTCATTCTCCCATAATGTTTTCAAAAGCCTTCTTTCTCATGCTCGTTTAACATGGAATTATGTGGTAAATGGTTATAGGCTGCCTTGAGCAATATAGTAAACTCAATACTGGACAGGGTAGGTCAAAGATTGGACTGCATATGTGTAGTCTAATCTTGATCTGCACAAGCAATTTAATCTATTTAATCTAATCTTAGATTGGCACTTAGAGTTTTTCATACGAACACAAATTAACCCTTAGAGCACAGAATAAACCTATCAGACGATTTTGTCCTTGAAATACGACCCAAACAGTTGTAATTTCATGGTTGCTTTTGTCTATAGTGTTACAGTAAAGCTGACAGTGTAGATCAAAGATCAGGCTGCAGGTTTTGTGCAGCCTGATCTTGATCTACACTGGCCGCAAGGGCAACTATAGTCACGAAAGGTGCTTTAAGGGTTAAATGGCTTGCAAGTCACAAAGTCAAAACCAAACCAATGACGACAATCTAAATGCCATAAAAACATGGCTTGTGTTTCGCTGCAAGAGATTAACAAACACAAGAGCCAGCTATTGCTTATTACAACTAGAGTGCCTAAATTGCTCCACTGGTAGGTTTTTTTTTCCCCTGATTCACTAATGTACATCATGAATTCATGGTGCAAAAACGAAATAGACTAACATAAATGACTTGACAGAAATACTACCGGTACTTTGTGTTCGGATGCATCCATTTATCCTTGTGGCTGACATCAAAAAGTCCTTTTCACAGATTGGTCTTCAGAAATTGCAACGATATGTGATGGTGTTTTTTTTGGCTTAAAGATGAGAGCAGTATGAAAATCAACAGTGGTAACCTACGGGATTGTCATTTCTATCGTGTTCTGTTTGGAGTTATTTCTAGTCCATTCCTACAAGGAGTGTTTATTGAATATCACCTGGAATCTTATGAAAACCCCTTTGCAAACAAGATAAAGAATGATATCTTTGTCGATAATCTAATCACTGGTCTAAACAACATATCTGAAGCAATTAAGTTGTACAGATATGCCAAACAAATGTTTAATGAAGAGTCCATGAATTTACATGAGTGGATATCTAACAATGAAGTTATTAAGCTAGCTTTGCAGAAGCTAATATGTCAAAATCAGAAGATGTAATGAAAGTGTTAGGTCAAAACAGGGTGAAAAAGAGTGATAATTTGACCTTCAAAACACCTGTGCAAGACAATACTTTGTCAGTGAGTAAACGCCTAGTTTTGAAGCACGTTGCATCAATATTTGATCCATGTGCATTAATTTGTCTAGTTGTTTTAAGTGACAAAGCGCTTTTTCAAGATCTGTGGTGTAAGGATTTAGGATGGGATGAGCAACCTGATGATTGAGATTAAGTAAGATGGCAGAAAATAGCAAGTGATATCAGAGTCATACCTAAGATTTATGATCTGAGGTATTATTTCACTCAAACACGAGGGAGAAGTGGAGTCAAGAATTTTTATGTTTTTGTGATGCTCCTAAAAGAGCATATACCGCAGTGGTATTCCTACATCAAAAGTTATCAAAAGGTATCAAACAAGACTTCTGTTTGGTAAAACATTTTTAGCTCCAGTGAAGCAACTCTCTGTGCCAAGACTAGAATTACTAGCAGTTCTGATTGTCATGAAGTGTCTCAGATTTGTGAAAGGTCATTTAACAGAGAGAAGTGGTTAATTTATACCTCTGAACTGATTCAGAATGTGTATTACAATGGATTAAATCAATAAAACAATCGCCTATTTTCGTAAGAAACAGAGTGACCGCCATAAAGGAGCATAAAGATGTGTCAACAGTGTATGTACCAAAAAAGGAAATCCTGCTGATATTGTATCTCGAAGTTTAACTACTGTTAAATTGTTGGAATGGGCCAAATTAGCTTACAAGAGCCACCTGGTAATTGGTTGTTTAATTACGATCTTTGTGAAAAAAGAAAACTGGTTACTGAAGAATGGCTGAGTAAGCCAAAAAAAAGGCCGCAGAAGTAGTTACGTTGCATAGTTCTAAAGAATCGAATGCATGTGAAAGCCAAATAAGTACTGAATACAGTCCATTTGAAAATGACTGTGATAGGTTCTCTTTCATTACAAAGCTCCTGCCAGTAACTGCACTTGTGTTCTGGTTCATACAAAAACTCAGATGAATTTCCGTAAGAGTACATACATCAACAGTGAAGAAATTAATGAGGCAGAACGAGCTTGGATTTGTCATATTCAGTAGAAACATTTCCAACACACAATGAATTCAATTCAAGGTAAAAGGTATGTAGCCTTGTTAAAAAACTGAGTCCATTACTTGATGCTTTTGGAATTATATTATGATGTTGGAACGAGAATCCATTTTCAGTGACAGTACTCGAATATTGATATTATTGCCAAATGGCGACCTATTTACACAATTAGTGGAAAAAGCTCATACAGAATCTTTACATAGTGGTGTTTCGCAAATATCAGTTCCAAATGCTAGTGTGGATCCAACAGGGACGTGCAACAGTGAAAAGTGTGCTTAAGCCATGTTCTGTGTGTCGCAGATTTGAAGGCGGTCCATGTAAGATGCCCCGGTGTGTTCATTTCTGAAACCCCCAAGTAAAAGAAGCTAGCCCTTTTTTAAGAATTTGTGTAGATTACTAAGGACCTTTCCTAGTGAAGCATGACAAAGAAAGAAAAGTTTGGAAACACTTATTTACATGCATCATAACTTGAGCAATCCATTTAGAGCTAGAGTGTGTCCTGACCACAGCAGAGTTTCTATTTTGTATTAGAGGATTTATTGCGCAGCAAGGAACTTCAAGTGAAGTGATAAATAATAATGCTATGCAATTTCAAACAGCCAATAACATGCTAGACCAGCTCTGGAACAACATAAATCAAAACAAGCAATTTTGTTGAAATGAGATCCCCCGCCGAAAAAGACCTTTTCAAAAATTTACGCGACCGCGTAACTCAAAATCACTCCCAATCGGCCATTTTGCATCAAATCAAAAAAAAAAAAAGAAAAGAAAAAAACGTATGTGAGTGGAATAGGTTATTGTACACACATAAAGTTTCACGAAATTCCGTTCAATGGTATTGGAGATATTGTCCCGGACAGACACATGGACGGACAGATGGACAACGCTAAAACTATATCCCTCCACCTTCGGCGGGGGATAATAATGACCTGTTGATCTCTGTATCAGATGCAGATATTAAGTGGTACTTCAATGAAGAGCTTGCTCCTTGGATGGGAGGTATCTATGAAAAATTAGTCATATAAGTGAAAAGAGCTATGCTAAAGATAATTAGTAGAAAGCTGGTTCAGTTACAGACTCTTATAAAGTAATAGAAGCAGTGCTTAATTCTAGGCCCCTTGTCTATGTTGGGGATGATATCTGTTCAAGTATACATCGTACTCCAGCTCATTTCATTACACTTAATCCAAAAACTGATATTCCAGAGAATGAGATTACAGAAGATGGTGACTTTATACCAGCTGAGACAAGTGCAACAAGACTGGTTACATTATGGAAAGAGGGTCAAAAGTTGTCAGTCGTTTTCTGGAAAATATCGAGACAGGAATATTTAACCACCTTACGTGAATATACCCAATGTCACTAAAAATGGGTAGCTTGAAAGCTACTTTTAAACCAAATATTATTGACATTGTATTAAGATGACTCCCCTCGAGGAAACTGGAAATTTAGAAGGGTCATTCAGTTAGTGAGTAGCTGATTTGGCTAACTTCATTCAGTGAAAGTGTTATTACCGGCCGGCAGAGAGATGAGAAGAACTCTAAATTTGTTATACCCATTAGAAAATGCCAATATACAATGAAATCCCTGTCAGAGCCTTAGTTATAAAAATGTTAAAATAGCTGTTAAACAGGTCAAGAACATTAAGCTGAAGGCTGCTATTAAAACTTTGCAAGCAATTACTAGAAATTTAAATGCAGAAAAAGGTAACATATATAATTGTTGTGTATATAAATCCCCGTGGGGTCCCGGGTTTTTTTAATTTATAGAATAGGACCTCGGCCTTTCTCTATGGCATGTCGTAGAAGGCGACTAAAATTAGAGACAAACGGCTGCTTTCCTCGTAATTCGTAGGATTGCAGCAGGCTGGGTAGTTCTTATTCCAAATCCTGTATTTTTTTTTCTCGATGTAAATAGGGTTTGGAATGGGAATCAATTGGCCTGTGGGACCCCGTGTGGTTTAATCGGGGGTATAAGAATAAACCACTGCAGTCCCGCGATCGTCACATCTGCCATTTCATCTGGCGGAACAAAAGTGACAGCATGCATGTCGTAAAAGGCGACAAAAGGGGCATCATTTTGTGTTTTGTCCATTCCTCATTTATCATGTATGTCTTATGTTGTTGCACATGTATGTTATTTTCACCTCGCATTATTGTTTACTAAGTAAGTGCGCCCAATATGACCTAAGTTGTCAACGGGCCTTAAAACGCTATTCATCTATTCATCTGTGTATATAAACACAGTGTGCAGTGTGTATTTGAAGACTATTGATTTCATGCATTATAGTTTAACATGTGAAAGTTCTTTTGAATTGTGTACAGTATATACATGTAATGCACATGCAAGAACTCCATTGTTATGTGAAAGTTCTTTTTAATTGTGTATCATATACCCTAGCACATTCAACGGCTCCTTTGTCCTCTAGTGACAAACATGTGCAATAGACTACTTTTACTCATCTGTTTTGACAAGTGTTCTCACATGAATTTCATCACAGTCTCTTTAAATTTATTTCACTCTGGAAAAATGTTAAAATGTGATCACTGTAAAAGAATGTATGCTACAAAGAAGAGCCTATCGCGGCATTTGAAAGAAACACAGCTGGAGAAGAAGTCTTATAGTTGCACCGTTTCTAGCTGTTGGTCAACGTTCATTAAAAGCAGTTATTTCATCACCCATTTAAGCAAAGTCCATAGATATACTAAACAAGTTTCGAAGGATATGTACAAAGTTTTTTCCAAGATATAACGAAGGAAACAGACTTAATTAGTTCAATAAAATCTGTGTCCTTAAATTTTTCACCAGTTAATACCCAAAACCTCCTAGAGGATTTAATTGATTATGGTGATGTGACTGGTGAACAAACAAACTTGGATAGTCAGGTTGATAAATCTAATAGTGTCAAGGTCGGGCTACAAACAGATGGCATGAATTGGATGAGTGAAAACCACAAATTTGGAAATGGAGTGTGATAAGTGTGTACATGATGGTGATACTAACAACTATATGGCAACAGAACAAACTATGGCTGGTGATCAAGAAACTAGGGTAAGTAACAAGGAAGGAAAGACATTTAATATAACATCTTTAAATTTGACACTTGTCAAAACCAAAGAAATACAAAATGGGACTGTAGTATTAGTGAAAAGAAGTGCCTCCATAGGATATTCAAATAGCCTGACTGAAGATGATGATATTGAAAATTCTATTAGTGTATTTGATTACATCCGAAATGAGGTTGCAGAGTATGCTAATTATATGCATGACTTGAGCTCTAAGCAATATTAATATGGGTTTGATTCTATTCATAGTGAGCAAGAGTTTTTGCTAAATGTACCGGTATATTTTCCTTGTGGGGTTAAAAAATGTATTGTTATGGTATTATTACATTGTATTTGTAATTGTCTATTCAAATCAAGATTTGATTTGTTTTTTGTCTAAAGTATCTTTAAAAAAAAAAAAGTAATAAAAATTAGCTTGAAATCTCAGCAGGGAGTGTCTCAAAGATAGCGATATTTCTTAACCGGAGATATTTCTTTGGTCAACAGTTCTTGCAATTTTCACGTAATTTACATTGACACCATCTGAGTAAAGTTTCATGCCAATGCAATGGCAATCATTTCTGGTATATAAACGAGTGCTTGTGCATTGCTCTCTTTTGAATTCTTGAGTTCCTTAGTAATTAGTTTAAAAAGTTTATATAATAGGGTGGAATGTAACATCAAATCTTATTCCTGTTTCCATTCTTCACATGACTTTCCTCGTAGTTAAATATTCCCTGTGTAAGAGAGCTCTCAATCTAAAATATTCAGTTGGTGGTTTAAAATGGTAAACGTCTGAAAAGTCTAAAACTCTGCCATACTGTTCAAGCTTTTAATGATATAAAGAAATTGTGCAAGTTTTGCAAAAATCTGACCACATGTGCAGACTTTATGGTGTAAACAAGAAAAATAACTTTTCAACTTTGAATGGCATCTTTTCTCTAACTGATTGTCGAATTTCTTTCAAAATCAATACAGTTCAAGTTACTGATATTATAAAGAAACTATGCAAGCTTCATGAAAATCCAACAATAAATGCAAACTTCATTATAAGAACAAGACATGTAAATTTTCAATTTTAAATGGCTACTTTACCCTAACTAACTGTTGAATTTCTCTAAAAATCAGTAGGGTCAAGCTATTGGTGATATGAAGAAACTGTGCAAGTTTCACTAGAATTCGACCATGAATGTAGACTTTATCGCATAAACAAGGAAAGACTAACAGACGGATGGACAGACGGGTAGATGGAGGGACAGACAGACAGACAACAGAAACCAAGCCATAACATAAGCTCCTTTCCCAATTCAATGCTATGAATGTATTTTCCTGTTGTTATAGGTTTCCCTGTTTTGTCGCTTGTACTTACTAATAATATTTTAACCTTTTACACACAATCACAAGTTTTAATGACCCTGAGGAAGAGGACTTGAGAACATTTTACTGGAAAAGACAAAAATGCCAGTACCAGCATTTTTCCTTTTACTCACAATGTTTTCTACCCTCTTAAATCCCATCATTTGAATTGAGTTTCAAATGTTTTCAATTTGGATGGGTCCCTAGAATGTGTTCCCTGGTATAGAGTTAAAGATTGCTCATAAAGTACCACAATTGGCTAATATAAATAAAATAAATACAATACACATACTTTAAGTTCATGGCACTTTTAACCAATTACCACACAATCTCATGTTTTAACGACCCAGAGGTAAAAGAATTTTGAAAAAAATTGTCAGAAAAAGGAGAAAATGCTGGTATTTTCCCAACAATGTTTTCTACCCCTTTAAAGGTCCAGCCCTGGTAGCTCAGTCTGTAGCGTACAGAAATTGAAAACAGGTAGTCCTTGGTTTGATTCCTGGCTTGGCCAATTTCTTTCCGAGGACTGATGATAGTCAATGCGACAGGATTCATTCCTCTCTCACCCCTAACCATTGTTTCGACAATAGTTATGTGGGAAAGCAGCCAGTGGCTTGGAAAGAATATTGTGCCGAGTACTGGTAAAAGAAACTCCAGGAAAGCATGGATAGGTGCACTGGCCGCTGCAATATAACTGAAATAATGTTGAAACAGTGTTAAACACTGTAAAATCAATCAATCAATCTACCCTTCAAAGATATACTACTAGTATAACATAATTTGAGTTTCATTGTCATCTGCAAATGCTTTCAATTTGGACAAGTCTAAAATTTTGCTGTCTGCTACAGAGTTAACTTATTACTGTATTGGCTGATTCTAAATCCATCCTAAACTATTAAAAATCACACATAAACTTTAACCCTTAACCACACAATTGTATGACTTAAAGGACAAAAGTTTTTGAAAACATTGTGAGAAAAGGAGAAAATCCTTGTTTCTCCACTTCCCGCAATGTTTTCTCCCTTGCCATTTCCCACACTATTTTCTTGTTTTCTGCCTTGTCAGAGAGCTTTAGCTCTTTGTATCGGTTTCAAAACTGTTTTCTGCAGTTACTTTCATTTCACATGAAAATATGGAATTCATTGAAACAGCTCGTGGTGGAAGTGAACTGTGCTTTGATGGAAATGCACATGTATTTCAGGCCAAAAGTAAAAGTACTGTTTCCCTATTTTCAAGATTAAAGACAGATATCCTATAATTTCACACATTTAGATCTAGTACAGAGCATATTGTATATTTCACCAGTAATCTGCTTTACTAGTGATTAGAAGACTTCATATCTTTGAAGGAGTTAATATCCACATGGTTACCACTGATAGATGGAGGGTATAATGTCTGCCTGTAAGATTGAATGAAGGGGATAATGTTCGCCATTGCGAATTTGTGAAGGGGCTTTTGACTCCCTCTAACATTTGGTGAAGGGGATAGTGTCCACCATTGCAAAATTGCGAGTGGGCTTTTGTCTGCCTTGCCTATTTTAGCGGTAGGGGATAATGACTGGAAGGGCTTTTGACTGTTTACCGGAATATATCGTTGAGAAAGGAGATAGTGTTTTTCACTAATAAATATTCCTCTGTCAATACTGTTTTCAAAAGCTGCTTACTGCATGGCATACAAAAAAGGACCTATTTGAACAGCAATGAACTATAGAATAAACCTAACAATACATCTGTTGTCATGTTTGGTATTATGCTAATATACATGTGTGCCATGCTCTGTGAAAAGGGGGGTTAATGCAACTGCAAAACGTATCGACCAAGGTTAGCCTGCGAAGTCCGAGCAGGTTGACCTGGGCCAAAAATTTTTGCTTTCATTCAACTTCTTACATGTCAAAGGAGTGACCTACCCTATGATTTAGTTGGTTATTAGACAAAATGGATATAATGGATCCATGATCTTGCGACGTATAATGCACTACGAAGATACATTAAGCCCCCTTTTGCCAGAGCATGGTCCATGTATACGTATGTCATTAACAATAATAGTATCATATATATGTGGGTGTCAACTCTCAACTTCAGTTGCTTTTTCAGTGAAAATGGATAAAGGGCATAATCATGTCAAAAATATTTTAACCCTTTACTAAACAACAAATCTTTGGACTTGTCCAAATTGAAGGCATTTGCAGGTGACAAATTAAATGTAGCTCAAAAAGGAAAAGTTGTCTCAGAAAGGATTGAAAACATTGTGGGAAATGGAGAAAGTGCTGGTCATCAGCATTTTTTCCTTTTTTTTCACAATGTTTTCAAAAGCCTTCTTCCTCAGGGTCATTAAAACCCAGGATTGTGTGGTAAAGGGTTATGGGTTACCTGCCCTTATGGTATTGGTTCCCCTTTTAGAAGATAACAACTAGCTGCAGTTTGAAGTCAATATCTTAGGTTATGAAAGAGATATCAAAAAATATACCAAGTTTATTAAGACGACAACACAGCTATTGAAATTCTTATACATTCGATAACAGACAGCCCTATCAAAAAATATGAATGATCACACAAAAATCATCAATGCATGTATTGAGCATTTTACTTTTTCAAGTATTTCAAAAACAAATAAAACTTAATCCATTACTGTGCAAATAAAGGTTATTATGCCTTGCAAAGGAAATCTTTCAAAAACATTATAGAAAAAGAAGCAATTGCTTGTTAAAGAAATCGCATCTTTTCCCAATCTTTTTCCCCAAGAATTCAAGACAAGAACTTATTTTTTCTTCATTTTTATCTGCAATATATCAGTCTGTACGAACTTTGTATGGACAGTAATGGGTTAATCTTTGGCAAACCAATAGTATAATATGTCTATGCTGCTGTTTTACACTGTGAAGAATGAAGTTTGTTATCATGATTAAATTTTATTGAATCTGTAGTCTGATCTAAGATCCACATTGTTAATAACCGTACTTTTATGAGATAAACCAACCACGAATTTGTATCAATCCAGTCCTTCCTTTGACAATGTGAAAATGTGCAGTTCATCCACAAATGGTGAGTGGATATAGCAAAATCTGTATTAACCCTTTACCACACAGCAAAATTTTAGGTTCTTCAATATTGTAGGAATTTACAGACAATAATGATTTTAAAATGATAGTAAATTTACCTTGAACAGGATGAAAACATTGTGGGAAAAGGAGAAAATGCAGGTAACCAGCATTTTCTCTTTCCCCACATTGTTTTCAAAAGGCTTCTTCTTCAAGGTCGTTAAAATTTGCCACTGTATGGTAAAGGGTTAAGCAATCATATTAGGGATACTCAAAATGTGCTTGCCTTAAGACAGATGCTTGTTTTATACAGCTACATTAAAATGAGCTGTGCTCTGGCAAAAGGGGGCTTAATGTGTCTCCGTGATGCATGATACCAAGCAAGCCATCACATACTTATGGATCCATTATAGCGACTTTTTTTTTTAAACCTGACTTAATTATGAGGTAGACTGGGCCTTGGACATACACAAAATTGACCAACAGCAAAAAGTTTTAGCCCAGGTCAGCCTGTATGACTTTAAAAAAGACAGCTTTTGAAAACATGGTGGGAAATGGAGAAAATGCTGGTAATGGCTTTTGAAAACATAGTGGGAAATGGAGAAAATGCTGGTACTCAGCATTTTCTCCTTTTTCAACTATGGTTTCTACCCCTTTAAAAACAAATTCCATACTGAACCACATTTGAACTTTCATCTGCAAATGCTTTGAAATTGGACCAGTCTAAAATTTTTCATTTGGTAAAGGGTTAAAGTCAATCTTCCTATTGCCAATGTTAACACTTACAGTGCAATTGAACGAAATAAGAACTTTCCGTTTAGAAATTAGTCCCAAATATTTGTAATTTCAAGGTAGCCCTTGTCCAGAATGTATATATAATGTGGAAAAAGTAGATTATAGATCAGTTAAACATGTTAAACATACCTCAAGGGTTAAAACAGTTGTAAAAGGCACAAAATTGAAAAAAAAATCTGTTAAAATAAGAGAATAAATAAAGAAAACAGTAAACAACTATTGGATTTCACATAATTTTGCATGTATAATAGGAAATTGCATAGTTCACACCGCAACAGCACCAACCAATCAGGTATCACCATAGCGTCCACGGGGGCTGACTCATCTGATAGACAGAGGCTCCGGTCACATTAATTGGTATATTTACAATGGCATTGTGTTGTCCAACTCTTTCTAACTCATTCTTTATCATATATCTGAAAGGAAATTATTACAAATATACTTGTGAATGAAATGCAGCAATCAGCAATGCTTACTCATAACCTATAACTAAACAAATCAATCTTTTGTTCCCCCCCCCCCCTCTTCAGTGCACTGCTTTTGAAAACATACAGTAAGAAAAGAACCAATTGCTTGTTATAAAAAAACTGCTGATTTACAGATTTTGACCCCTATTAACACTAAACATATGAAACACAGAGCTCCAGACAGTGATTTTAGTTTCAAAATTGAAAATATTAATTATTCTCCACTAACCCCTATGTTATGGGTACTCATTAGAATTGTTTCATCAAGATGATTCTAATGAGTACCCACAATATAGGGTTTGGAAGAGAAATAATGGATTTAGAATACCATCACTCCCTCTTAACTGGAGTTCAGGAAACAGATATATTCAGACTACTAGTTACACCTAGATATTTCCAATTTCCATACATTTTTGAGACAATGCTCTCAAATATTGGCTAGTGTGTGTATGTATGTATGTATGTATGTATGTATGTATGTAACAGTTCCGACAAATATCCTTCCAAGGCTGGGATTGAACCAAGGATCTATAAGTCCCAAGGCACTCTACCACATAGCTACAAAAGTTAGCTCTATAGCAAGGTAGTATAAAAGTCCCCTTATACAAAGCTATACATTTATATTAATCTGTGGGATAGACCATTATACAACATGTAGAACATCAGACTGCATGAATATGTAATCTGATCCTTAATCTACACTGTTTTCAAAAGCAGCTGCAGTTGCCCTTAATTCTTATCCTGTTGTTTGCCACCATAGATTTTAAAGACAGTATAAAGCAAGACCTGTGCAGTCTGTTCTTGCTCTACACTATCTGCTACTCTGTCGGTAGTTTCAATCATATAAACCCAATCTGTTGCCAATGAAGTTAACAAAATCTGTATATGTAATCATCAACAATCCAGTGCAGCAGGATGAGGGTTAACCCTTTACCACATGACCAATTTTAGACCTGTCCGAATTGAAAGCATTTGCAGAGGACAGTTTCAATGTGGATCATATTAAATGATTTTTCTTTGATAGGGTAGAAAACATTGTGGGAAAAGGAGAAAATGCTGGTTACCAGCATTTTCTCCTTTTCCCACAATGTTTTCAAAAGCCTTCTCTATCAGGGGTGTCAAAAGTCGTCATTGTGTGGTAAAGGGTTAAGGCTATAACAGATAATTTCTTTGCTACTGGAAAACAAATTTGCAGCAGATCACATCTTTTAACTTTTTACCAAACAACAAAATTTTAAACTTGTCCAAATTGACAGTATTTGCAGACGACAAAATAAATGTGACTCAAAAATTGAAATTTGCTTTTGGAAGGGTGGAAAAAATTGTGGGAAATGGAGAAAATGCTGGTTACCAGCATTTTCTCCTTTTCCGACAAGTTTTCAAAAGGCTTCTCTCTCTCTGTCATTAAACTCCGGATTGTGTTGTAAAGGATTAAAAAGATCAACAATCAATGAATCAAAGTGTAAGACATGAAAAATGTCAAATAATTGTAACAAAAGGAGAAATCAATAATTTCCAAACTTTTTTTTTTGTTGCAATATTTTCAAAATCATTAAGAAAGTGTCTGTTGGTTGTAATTAGCTAAAAGAACCTACAATGTTGAAAAAATTACAGGCAACTAAATTTTCATCCAAAACAGAAATACCCAAGACTTTCTTTTCAGACCAATGTAACTGGGGCAAGACAAGACTACATACCCATCTTTTCCCAATAAAAACACTGCAGGAATATTGATGACTCTCTCTGTTGAATCGTCGATCATATCGACAAAGTTTTGAGAGTTATTTATATCATTATCACAGATCACAACCGCTATAGCACCTGCTTCCTCTGCTTGCTTGGCTTTTGTTACAAATGAACATTCTCTGAAATGATTTGAAAGAAAATTCATATTCACTGACCATTTTAAATCATATTCTAACTCTAAGTCCAAGGACTAGCCATTTGACTGACTGACAGGTACTGTCTCGGCTAATCAGATGGCTAGTTTTGAAATTTAGAGTTTAACCCTTTACCAGACGACAAAACTTTAGCCTTGTCCGAATTGAAAGAATTCGCAGACAATTTCAGCGTGCCTCAAATGGTGCAATTTTTTCTTTGATAGGGTAGAAAACATTGTGGAACAAGAGTGCTGTCGTCACAATATACGCCGCCACATAGCTATAGAGACTAAAGTGTTGGAATTTCTAGCACCTGCCTGGGTAGCTCAATGGATATATTGTGTTACTTGTGATCTAAAAGGTTTATGCACTTACTGATGGATGGACAGACGGACGCACGATGGACTCATTGGTCATTGGCTTTGATTAACCAATAAAAATATGAAGTTTCATGAAATTATGTGCATAAGTTGGAGATACTTTGATGAAAAATTAAATTTGACATGAAGTCCCCTTTTTCCATGACACAGCAATAAATTCCAAAACCCTGACAATATGTGCTAGGTCACATGATCTGTGAAAATTTCATCCAAATCCGTTGAGATACGTCCAGTAATTAAAGAGATATTGGTGAAAAATGAAATATAACATGAAGACCCCTTTTTCAATGATGCAGCTATAAATCGCAAAACCTTGACAATATGCGATAGGTCACAAGATGAGAAACATTCTGTGAAAATTTTATCCAAATCTGTCAAGAAATGTGGGAGGAGTTGCATTTATAAGAAATGGAATGAAATATTACATGAAGCCCCCTTTTTCCATGATGCAGCTACAAATCACAAAACCTTGACATATGCGATAGGTCACATGATGAGAAACATTGTGAAAATTTTATCCAAATCCGTCAAGAAATGTGGGAGGAGTTGCATTCACAAGAAATGGACATACATACAGACGGACAAAGGGATGGATGGACAGATGGACGGAGAAGATGACACCAATATACATTGCCTCTGGCGGTGTATAAAAAGGAGAAAATGCTGGTTACCAGCATTTTCTCCTTTTCCCACAATGTTTTCAAAGGCTTCTTTCACAGGGTCATTAAAAGTTGGCATCATGTGGTAAAAGCTTAAACAAGAGGAAAGTATGCTGCTACCAATTCATGGCTGCATCTGCTTTTTTGGTAAAATTTGCAAGTAAAAAAAAAATGGCATAACTGTGTCAAAAATATCTTGAGAGCTACCTACTTTTCTGGTACTGGTTCCCCTTTTGATAGTTAACAAGTAGCAGGTGCAAACAAAGACAGGGCAATGACAATACTGCAATGTATTCTTATCTAAATATGTTTATGAATAAGGCCCCTGACGTAACTTTGCATAACAAGGGCCCAGGGAACCTTTCAAATAAAGCTACTGCCATAAAATATACCGGTACTATCAAAAATTCATAATTACCGTTAAGTATCAAATTTCTGTTCAAGTTTTTCCACTTATTAGTTTGATTTACTTTCTTCAGCAGCAAATATAAATTAACTTGAAACTGTTTGTTGCATAAAACAAAAAAAACCCCTAATATAAACATATAAAACATACCCTCTTTGTATGAAGGCAATTTTATCTGATAAAACCTCTGCATTGGTTAAACGTGAACATCCGTGAAAAGGTTCTGCTACAACCAAATCAATTTTGTTGTATTTTTGCATCTGAAAGAGAAAGAGAAGATTCCCATATTTAATTCTTAGAGCTCCATAAGAAATAAACTAAACACAAATTTTTAGCCAAACAAAATATAAGTACTCAAAGTTTGTCTTTGTAGGCAATTAGATGGGTACCACTGAAACATAAGAATAACAAGATATCTGTTTGTAAAACAGTCAAGCCCTCCTACTGCCACATTGATACAGGAAGTGGCACAGTTCATAAACTGATATCAAAAGAATTGATTGGGAAATATTGACGTCATCTTTTTGATTTATAGCCCACTTCAATTGTTGAATGTGATAATCTGTCAACAGTGTGCATAATTATACACACCGCCGTGTGTATACATACAAGATTGTAAACAGTCGCCGATACACAGACTGGGTTATCGATTTTCTTTTCGGCACGGATTAACCTTAAAATCGATAGGGATCATTTACACTCCAAGATGAATATCTGTACAGAATTTGAAGGACCTAGGTTAATTCTGTGTCTAGTTATCATCTGGACAAGGTTAGGTCTAAATATCATTAAGTTGAAGGCCACTGTGACCTTGACCTTTGATGGATTAATCTCAAAATCGATAGGGATCATCTGCACTCTGAGACGAATGTCTGTGCCAAATTTGACGAACCTAGGTCAATTCTGTGTCTAGTTATCATCCGGACAAGGTTTGGTCTATATATCAACATGTTGACGGTCACTGTGACCTTGACCTTTGACCAATTGACCTCAAAATCAATAGGGATCATCTACACTCCGAGACGCATATCTGTGCCAAATTTGACGAACCTAGGTCAATTCTGTGTCTAGTTATCATCCGGACAAGGTCTGCTCTATATATCAACATGTTGACGGTCACTGTGACCTTGACCTTTGACCGATTGACCTCAAAATCAATAGGGATCATCTACACTCCGAGATGCATGTCTGTGCCAAATTTGTCGAACCTAGGTCAATTCTGTGTCTAGTTATCATCCGGACAAGGTTTGGTCTATATATCAACATGTTGACGGTCACTGTGACCTTGACCTTTGACCGATTGACCTCAAAATCAATAGGCATCATCTACACTCCGAGATGCATGTCTGTGCCAAATTTGTCGAACCTAGGTCAATTCTGTGTCTAGTTATCATCCGGACAAGGTTTGGTCTATATATCAACATGTTGACGGTCACTGTGACCTTGACCTTTGACCGATTGACCTCAAAATCAATAGGGATCATCTGCACTCTGAAACGAATGTCTGTGCCAAATTTGACGAACCTAGGTCAATTCTGTGTCTAGTTATCATCCGGACAAGGTTTGGTCTACATATCAACATGTTGACGATCACTGTGACCTTGACCTTTGACCGATTGACGTCAAAATCAATAGGGATCATCTACACTCCAAGACGAATGTCTGTGCCAAATTTGACGAACCTAGGTCAATTCTGTGTCTAGTTATCATCCAGACAAGGTTTGGTCTATATATCAACATGTTGACGGTCACTGTGACCTTGACCTTTGACCGATTGACCTCAAAATCAATAGGGATCATCTACACTCCAAGACACATGTCTGTGCCAAATTTGACGAACCTACGTAAATTCTGTGTCTAGTTATCATCCGGACAAGGTAAGGTCTACCGATGGACCGACCGACCGACGGACCGACCGACATTAGCAAAGCAATATACCCCCACTTCGTTGAAGGGGGGCATAATTAGTGAATAACCGAATATCATGGCCCCTGGGACATTTCCTTTCCCTGAAAAAGCTTCTATACATAAAAAATATCAACAGACAACTTTTAATATCATTATCTTGTCAAATTTTCAAGATACGAACATTACTAAACCTCATTTCTTATCATAATTATACATATACAATAAAAATCTCATAACCCTATACCTATTAGTCCTATATTTTAATGACTCAAAGGTAAATGGCTTTCGAAAATATTGTAGAATGAGGACAAATTTACTGGTTATGAAATCCCATCATTTAAACTGTATTCAACTCTTTATCAAAAGACAAATTTCAATGCGGTAGAAAACATTGTGGGAAAAGGAGAAAATGCTGGTTCCTGGTATTTTCTCCTTTTCCCACAATCTTTCCAAAAGCCTTCTCCCTCAGGGTCACAGTAAATTTGGATCATGTGAGAAAGAGTCGGTTCAAAATTCCCATATACTAGAAAAATGCAAGACAGAATTAGAAAAATGCGAGCTAAGTTTTCAAGCACTAGAAAAAATTCTAGTGCAAATCATTTAATGTCAATTTCCCAAACAAATTAAATTGCAAATGTAAATACAAATATGGTAATCCTTTTTGCTTTAAACAGCAGTCAGGTCCCAATTAGAAAATTGTTTAACAGCCATTTATAATTTTTCAGGGAAAATAGAAAAAATGAAAACTGGTTTTTGGCTTCAATCAACTGAATATAATGTGACTGAAAAACAGAGAACCATGTATTTGCCTAGCAACTGTGGGTGAAACAAACATTGATCATCATATTAGAAAAGATAAGTGACTCTTTTTCTTACAAAATTTGTGTTTGTGTTAATTATAAATAAGGCCGAAGAAGCACCCTTGACAAATGATGATGTGTATGAAAGCTGTTTGGCAAACTCTACAAACAAATAAATCTAAAAACAAGAGGGCCATGATGGCCCTGTATCGCTCCACTGGCTAATAAGTAATAACACTACAAGCCAAACATTACAATACTTGGCCATTTTGTTTCAAACTTGAAGACATACAAAATTTTTTCTATAAAATCCTACAAGAAAGTTATGACCCCCAAGCAAAGCCATTTTTGACCACAAAGCTATAATTACTTGAATCCTGGTGGAGGTCCACAAGATAAAGCCCCATACCAAATAATACAGGTCTAGAATGTGTGGTTATAAACAAGAAGATTTTCAAAGTTTCCTCAATAAAAGGCCCTGTAAAACATGAGGCCCATGAGACAGGGCTAAATTTAGTAGCCCTAGGTCTTATTATGGTTAGTAACAAGAGGATTTATAAAGTTTTCACCACAAAAGCCCATGTAAAACTTGTGACCCCTGGTGGGGGGACAAACTTGACCCCAAGACTATCATGGGGGCCCTCTTGGTAGAGGCCAACTAGATAAAGCTACATGCAAAATTTGGTATTCCTAGGCCTTATAGCTAGGTACAAGTAGATTTTTAAAGTTTTCCCAATATAAGCCCATTTAAAACTTGTGACCCCCGGGGCGGGGCCAAATTTGACCCCAGGGCTATAATTTGGGCGCCCTTGGTAGAGGTCCACTAGATAAAGCTACATGCCAAATTTGGTAGCCCTAGGCCTTATCGCTATGTACTAGAAGATTTTTAAAGTTTTCCCTATATAAGCCCATATAAAACTTGTGACCCCAGGAGCGGGGCCAATTTTGACCCCAGGGCTATTATTTGAAGGAACTTGGTAGAGGTCCACTGGATAAAGCTACATGCCAAATTTGGTAGCCCTAGGCCTTATGGTTTCAGACAAAAAGATTTTCAAAGATTTTCAATTTTTTTCAGTTTTGTTGCCATGGCAACCAGAGTTTTTGAAGGAATCAAATTCTTTCAAGAAATTCTGAAGAGGACCATGGCAGATCATTTCTGTGAAGTTTCATCAAAATTGGATGGGTAGTTTCAGAGAAGAAGATGTTTGAAATAAAAGTTAACACACGCACGGACGGACGGACGGACTGACGGACAGACGCACGATGGACACCGGGCCAAGACATAAGCCCGCTGGCCTTTGGCCAGTGGAGCTAAAAGTTACATCAGGAATCATAGGGGGGCATCAAATTCTGCAGCATCTTCTTAACCCCTTACCACACAATCACGACTTTTAATGACCCCGAGAAAGAAGCCTTTTGAAAACACTGTGGGAAAAGGAGAAAATGCTGGTAACCAGCATTTTCTCCTTTTCCCACGATGTTTTTTACCCTGCCAAAAACAAATTTCAATTTTTGATTCAAATTTATTTTGTCATCTGCAAATGCTTGCAATCTGGACCAGTCTAAAATTTCCTCGTTTGGTAACGAGTTAAATTGTACTGGATTGGGAGAAAAAGCCTCAATATAACCAAAGGTCACAGAACTGAACATGACAGCATTGGTGACAGTTGGTGCAATTACTGCCACCAGCATGCAGTAGAATGCAGGTCATTTGTAAATTGAAAGTCTTCCAAAATAAAGAATTTTAGAAATCATCTGCATATGGAATCATGAACTCATGCACCCAACAGAGCACCCTACAGATTTCTCCTGTGTTGATACTGGAATAAAATCAGTGACAAATAAATAGTACAGAATTGAATAATCAAAACTTATTTATTTCTCATTTATGTGTCTGCAAATGATTTCAATTTTGGATAAGTCTAAAATTTGGTATAGATCTGGCAATGGGTTAATTGGCTTTTAGCTATATACAGTACAGAACTACACATGGTAATGTAAAACATAGAATTAATTAACCAATGTACTTACAAAATTTGCTCCAAAATCTTTAGCAAGTCGAATTTTGTAAGTGTAACTTACACTTATTGGTTCCACAACTTCCATAAAAAGTACACCACTTAGTTGAACATGAATGTTGGGAGTGGAAGCCAAAATTTTCTCACCAACTGAAAGGAAACATGTGTATTTGATTCGACTTAATCCTAACATGCTAATTTCTAGACATAACATCAACTATATCATAGTTTAACTATTAAGAATAGAAATATTTGAGGGGCATGAAAACACTGGAAATTATTGGATAACATTACGGGAAAAGGAGCAATTAGAGTTTTACCACTTTAACAGTTGTAGAGCTCTAAAGTAGTTTTGCAACACATGGAGGTTGAAATATTTGTCAAAAGTTACCTATGTGACCATTATACAGTAGAATTTTCCCTCCAAAGGGTCTTACATGTAAAAGATATCAAACAAGAGCGGCAAATTGTCGCAAGATACGCCCGTCCCACCACCAGTTGTCGAGGGGGTATAGTAATCGTAAAGGGCAGGTAATGCAACAAACATGTTTACCAAGTCTCAAGTCAATTTGACTTGAGGTGACAAAGTTCCGTTCCGGACAAGCAAGAAATACTGTAAAAATAAAGATCAAAGTAGAATTACTCAAAATCCGCACTAGGTAAAGTTATTGTTCTTGCGCACTGTACTCCGTAATATTGCAACAAACATGCATACCAAGTTTGAAGTCACTCTAACTTGAGATGACAAAGTTATATTCCGGACAAGCACTAAATGCTGTAAAAATGGCGATCAAAGAGAAATAACTCAAAATTCGTGCTAGGAAGAGTTATGGTTCTAGTGCACTGCACTCCGTAAAATTTCAACAATCATGCATACAAAATTTGAAGATGTTCAGACTAGAGATGACAAAGTTATATTCCTGACAAGCAGAAAATGCTGTAAAAATGACGATCAAAGGGAAATAACTCAAAGACAGCACAAGGTAGAGTTATGGTTCTTTCGCACTGCACTCCGTTTTATTGCAACAAACACAAATACCAAGTTTCAAGTCAATTGGACTGGAGATGACAAAGTTATGCTCCGGACAAGCAGAAAATGCTGTAAAAATGACAAAGGGAAATAACTGAAAGACAGCACGAGGTAGAGTTATGGTTCTTATGCACTGCACTCTGTATTATTGCAACAAACACAAATACCAAGTTTCAAGTCAATCGGACTAGAGATGACAAAGTTGTTCCGGACAAGCAGAAAATGCTGTAAAAATGATGATCAAAGGGAAATAACTCACAGACAGCATGAGGTAGCATTATGGTTCTTTCGCACTGCACTCCGTATTATTGCAACAAACACAAATGCCAAGTTTCAAGTCAATCAGACTCGAGATGACAAAGTTATGCTCCGGACAAGCAGAAAATGCTGTAAAAATGATGGTCAAAGGGAAATAACTGAAAGACAGCACCAGGTAGAGTTATGGTTCTTTCACACTGCACTCCGTATTATTGCAACAAACACAAATGCCAAGTTTCAAGTCAATCGGACTGGAGATGACAAAGTTATGCTCCGGACAAGCAGAAAATGCTGTAAAAATGACGATCGAAGGGAAATAACTCAG
The DNA here is from genome assembly GCA_946811185.2 of Hippopus hippopus. NCBI lineage: Eukaryota > Metazoa > Mollusca > Bivalvia > Cardiida > Cardiidae > Hippopus > Hippopus hippopus. The sequence goes on from OX328106.1 coordinate 39,382,223, forward strand.
ACAGCATGAGGTAGCATTATGGTTCTTTCACACTGCACTCCGTATTATTGCAACAAACACACATGTCAAGTTTCAAGTCAATCGGACTAGAGATGACAAAGTTATGCTCCGGACAAGCAGAAAATGATGTAAAAATGACGATCAAAGGGAAATAACTCAAAGACAGCACGAGGTAGAGTTATGGTTCTTTCGTACTGCACTCCGTATTATCGCAACAAACACACATGCCAAGTTTCAAGTCAATCGGACAGGAGATGACAAAGTTATGCTCTGGACAAAGAACTCGACACCGCCCGCCCGCCCGGATGGACGCCCGCCCAGATGCCCGCCGGCCGGCCCATACGTCATGGGTGATCCCATAATACGTCCCGTCTTCGACGGGCGTATAAAAAGTAATCAGACATTTATGGTAGCCTTGCCATTCACAGTGTTTTGCCCAGAGTGCGTTTCTTGCGTTTTTGACTCAATGATTTCTTTGCTGATGCACTGAAATTCGTCGTGTGCGTCTTTTCTGACGCAACCAAAAAATATCAGTTCAATCAAAACAATAGTTTATAATGCACACCATGACGTTGAGCCGAAATACTAAGAGGCAAAATAAAGTCCGTATATGCAGAGAGAGAAGATTTTGCATGCTATGATTATTTATATTGAGAGTTCATGATTAGGCGCCTAATGTCTGAAACTGGATTTATTCATAATTACCAATAAATATCTGCCCGTACTGCATTAAAAAAGGGATAAAAGAACACAAATTGCTACCAAACGGTCTCTTTCTGACACAGTCACACATTTGAAGCTCTGTTTAGTAATAAATAACTAGATACGGAATAACTATAGGAAGGTCAATTTGTCTCCGCGCTTTATACTTGTACGGTCTGTGTATTCTAGACGCTTTCCGAAATAGAATAGCAGATTAACCCAAAAAGAAATAGGTCTACAGCAAGGACTAGCAGACTGTTTTGCTGTCCCTTCCACAAGTAAACACCTCGAAAATGTGAAAAAAGAAAAATCAACAAATGCAACAAATATCAGGGCCTCGTCAGACTAAGTTCAGGTTCCGAGTTGGCGGAGCCACAGGGAAAGGTCCAAAAACATGAATTTAAGTAGCTTTAAAAAGGCATTGAAAAAGTGACCCTCAAATTTTTTGTTTGACCGCCAAAAATTAGGAATAGGGGTCACAAATGACCCTAAAAAATTTGAAGCTGGGAAAAACCCTGCATTCATTGGTTCAAAGTAGTTACGGTCCGATCAAGAAAAAGTCCAAAATTTTAACAGAGTATAAAATAAATCACCAAATAATTTTCTAATCTCATGTTTTACTTAGCATCATAGAAAATGTCATTCAGTTTCATCCAAACATTTGGAAGAAAATCCACCTTGACCTTCACCACTGTCCCGCTGCAATTTTGAAATTGATTCATGACTTCGATGGTTTTTGTAAAAGAATTGATGCAACTTGATATATTTGGTGTCAATCTGCAGTCACATGGTTTGAAAATATTGCCACATGACCTAGATGATCTAAATATGTCATCATGTATGTATTTTAGTAAAACTGTGTGTAATGAAGGATTTTAGAGTGTGGGGTAAATGGTGTCAAGTATGTAGGTGCCGATGACATTGTTTTCACTTCCGGTTTATTTTTCTTCCTTTCTAAACTTTTATTTTGAAAACTGAAGTTGGCTGAGGTAAAGAAATGTCCGAGTCAAGATATTAACACTCAAAATATAGAGGCCAGACAAGCCGCAATAGGGCGCCAATGTTTGTTGTGACGGAAAAATACCAATTTCCTTGAAGCTATATGTACCATGAACTTACATGTCGTGACTATATACCTACAGGGCATTTTAAGCACTCCTATCTGGCTTTCAACATTTCACCTGAGGGCAAAATTTCACTTTCAGACTAGTACATTTTGAAAACCCCTGCAGACTTCAGATTTGACCCCTCCCTTCTTTATTAACAATACCCTACCATTCATCTGGACCCCAATTTTTGTTGACTTTGATGATCCTGGGTACAACACTTATTACCAAGAACGTACTACAATATTTGATACCGTTAGTACTTTCATTGACACAGCTTTTGCGAGGGGAATTGTCCTTGGAGATCGCATTTCTCCTTTGCCTTAAAATGTAAGAATGATAACCTTTTCTCCTTCTAGAAACGAACAACCGACTTACATGTTAAATTAATGATTAATGTGAGAAAATGAAGAATAAAGACTTCTTGAGTAGGATCCCACATCGTGAGGGTAGTTGATCTTTGTTTTTAAACGCTTGCTTGTCGAAATAGTAATGAAGAGTTTAATAATATCTAACAGACATATTGTAACACCTTTTTTGCTATTGTTGTGACTTTTTTGTAGATCTAGGACAAATTCTTGGAATTTGATTCATTCTTTATACAACAGTCTCTCTTGCTTCAAGAAATTACTGCATTCAAAGAACCAATTCACCTGGGTGAAGTTATTAAACTGTACATTACCCTACAGGCCGAAAATGAAAATGCAGAGGATAGTTCCCACTTCCCCCTGCAGACGACGTTTATCGCGTAGGCCTATTGAGCAGACGTTTGAATACATTGTAGCAAAAGTATAACTGCTCGCACGGAGCAAATTTTTGTATTTTCACAATATTGGTAGAATCTATAGATCTATGTATTAAAATTTAATCCATAGCATGATTATTCATGTCTTTCCATGGATGTTTTCAAAGTTTTCTAAATCAACGTGTCATAGCCTAGCACATTCCTTTTTGTAGGTCAGGTTGCCCACGTGGCTTCTGTGGGAAGAACTTAGATCTTGAAACGAGTAGATCTAGATCGACTCAAAGTCGAGCTCAGCTGAAAAAAAAAAAAACATGTGGTAATAAATTGAGCTGGCAGAATTTTAAAGTTCTAGATCTATCTTTGTAGATCTAGTATTGGGTCAGTAAAATCGGGATTTACAGGTCTTATTTATCATGGTGTATTTCTATGTAAGAGCAACATTGAAGTAAATTTGGTAATTAACGTTAATCCCTCAAGTCATCAGCAAGACACTTCAGTGCCGTGCCTAGTACCGGTAAAATCCAGGAAACATGAATTCATATGTGAGCTGTCGCCGTGATATGACTGAAATAATGTTGAAAGCGGCGTAAAACACCATTCAAACAAACAAATCGAGTCATCAACTTTTCATGGATAAAATTATGGGTATGAAGTTCGCAGCAGTAGATCTAGGTTAGTGCACACGAAAGCAGTAGGCCTACATATCACGGATCATAGTAGCCTATATACGATCCCTATACATCTACTGCAGCACTATGTTTGAATAGTCTTTAGAAATCTAGAATCTTCTTGATATGATTCATGCCGTTGTACACCGTTTGTCAGGTATAGAAGGGGTCCTATTCTAAAAGACCTAGACTTGGTTATACTTCAAACAGTAATATGACATAGTCTTGCTGAAAATTTTGAGACGTAACTGCAAAGAAACGGAAGAAAGGCTCCACTCTCCTCGAACGTTTTTTTTTTTAACGAAATGAAAACTGGATAAGAACCAAATCATATAATCAAAGACTGACTAACATCACTGCTCCTTTAGTGTATTGCTTTCGGAAGATGCAGATTTTGTGGTGGTCGAGACGAATTTCTAAAGAGTGAGGGCGTATGCTTTTGCAAAGAGTGGGGCTGTCGATTCTTTGACAATGATAAATGTAATGCAAATGATCGGATAAAATATTCGACCCTATAGGTTGAAATCTGTATAGTAATACGAAATTTATCCTGATTTCGCTCTTTGTAAAAGAATAAAAAAAAAAAAAACCCCACGCTCAAAATCTTTTGAGAAACACCATTTTTCAACCGGTATTTCAGACAGCGTGGACCCAAATTAAGGATGTTAGCCTACAGTCTGATCTTGGTCTACATTGCAAGGGCTCTTGCGTCGCGTTTTTCAGCCTATGGGGAGTAGATAGTAAAATACCCTATCTGGGCCTTTTCGGACACAAATCGTAAAATGGCCCAGACACTCAACAAAATGAGCCAGCTAATTCCTTAATCACCCCCACACAAATTCCTTAACCAACTAACTAGTTAACCAGACAAACCGACTAACTAGTTAACTACAAATCCAAGGCTAACTTTAAAAAAATTTAATTTTTTCATTTTGAAACTTTTTTTTGTCTCGAAAATTTTTTCAAAATTTTTTTTGATCAATCACATATGTCAGTCCAAAAAATTTTTGAAATTTTCTTATTTTTACATGAACAAATTTGTCAAACAATAAACATGGATCAGTTAAAAGAGTTCCTTATAGAGGTCAATATAAACAATGAAAAACTACTAAGGTCATTGGAGAATTTGAAAGAAAACCTAAATAATGTTGATATAGTTAAAGATAAATTCAAAAATTTAATTTTTGATTTCCCAAAAGAATTCCAAAGGATATATTCAGCTAGATTTGGTGTGCTTCTGGGTAACTATGTAAACTCCATTTTAGATAGCATAGATGAGAGGATTAGACAACATATACCAGCTAGAGCAGCATTTTTGGAGCATTTACATAAATTTTCTAAACTTCCTAAGAAAGAAATAATCGCTAAAGCGAAAAAGCAAGCTGGATTAAAAATAGAAAAGAAGGGATCAACGAGAAATGAAGTTGTATTTAAAACAGTAGAGGAATTTCTAGTATTAGACCCAGATGATCCTAAAGCATCTACTATTAATAAAATCAACAAAAAGGGAAGACATGGTGGTTATTATTTAATAAATGTAACAAACAAACTAGCAAATAGGTTAGCACTCAATCTTGAAACGGATATACAACTTACAATGGTAAGTTATATATTACAACTTAACAATGAATCAACCATATTTTTTAACATTTCCATAACTTTATTTTTTAAAGTTGTATTTTATAATGCCCCCAAGCTAGTGTATCTATTTTATTTTCCAAGACAAACCTTTTATCATCACTTGATCCTAACGCTTTTTTGTTTAACTCTTCAGTATACATGTTATGGCCCCTACTTCTTAAAACAGTCATCTTTCTATACTGATCCTTTTCTGTAAGCAAACACTCTTTGTAATTATCAAAATTTATCTCTTTCTTGATAACCGCTTTTTTAACACCTTTACATCTTTTATCCTCCTCACCATCTAAAGTTTTATAAGCATACATTTTTGCCCCTAAACCAACAAACTCAGTCATAGTCTCACCACCTAACTCATCTTTAAACTTTCCAACTACTCTTGCATTACAAGCATTTTTTAAGAAATGATCTTTAGGATAATTGCTTGTATCAAACATTTCAACCACATCTTTTTCCATATCCTTATATAAATTTTTAGTTTCTATTTCAAGAATAAAACTATCTGTATCAGTATAACACAATCTAACCTTTTCACCATACTTAGCTTTAAAGTAATTATAATAAGTTTTTTGCATATGTGTTTTACTAATGTCTAAGATGCTTAATCCTGAGTAAATAGGTTTAATATATTTTAAATCAGTCTTTTTCATGTGTACCGCTGTTAGGTTTTCATCGAATATTGTTGTGTGGCTATAGTTTGGTTTTGCTACTAATTTCCTATAACGCTCCTCATTAGAAACCAGGTGTATCGTTACTCTATTTCTCAAGTTTTCCATAGTCTTACCAAAGACTGAATTATTCATCAACTTAAAAAAATCTTTCTCAAAATTATTTTTAGCTGCTTTTCTTAGTTCAATGTTTGTATCAATATATGACTTAAGCCATGCGCTTTCCTCAAACTTAATTCCACGATGTATTTTAGTAATTTTTAAACCTAAATCAACACATGTTTTTAAGGCTTCATGATGAATAACATAATTTTTTTTGTAATTTAAGTTTGGAATAAGTTTTTCTACTTTTTCTATCTTTAAACGTTCAGGCGCTAAAGGAAAGTCATTGTGTAAATCATGTAATTCTTTAGGATATTCTAAATCTACTTCTATATACATGGGATTTTTTGCCAAATTTCTAATTCTTTATTTTTCATCCATTTAAAACCATGTGTAGGAAGAGGACGACTCATTGCCCAAGGATAAAGGCTGTTTGCGTCTATATATAATAAATATTTTGATGGTTTACTAGGATCATATAATTCACCCATATCCTCATTATTTGCTTTTGCATATCTTTTACTACACATACTAACACCTCCTCTAATACCTGATTCTACCATCAAAAGCATATCAGGATCAGACCAAAGCTCAAGGTTTACTTTTGTTATTTTCAATGCTGCATCCCAAGCTAAACCAGGAGCAGTATAATACCAACTAGGATCTAAGTCATAGTTTTCACAGCAAACATCTCTAAAGTTTTCGAAAACATCTGCTAAAAGCAATACATCTATTTTATTGTAAAGTTCTAAGTAATCCTTAAACGTTTTCATATTAAAAGCTTTCCAAACCTTTAGCGCATGAGCATAATCTTCATCTGTAATTCCTTCTTTGTTTAAACTAGAGTAAAATGCTTCTTTAGGTGGTAATTTCTCTTCTTTAAGTTTATCAAATGAATCTAGGTACTCATAAGGAAAAACTCCTTTTCTCCTAACCAAAGGTAGTTGTTCTTTAGTGAAATATTTTGATAAAATTTTTAACTGGCATTCCTCTAAGTTGCTTGAAAGTTTATCCAAACTAGAACTCATAAACTTAAAGCTATCAAGAAATCTAATTTTATGGTTTATATTTTCTCCAACCCAAATGTCTTTACTAAAACTAATGTATTTTTCTTCATTATTTGGAATACAGCCAATCTTTCCATCAGATTTACCAAGGCATTTAATAAAAAGATGTGCATCATATCCACTAAGATTATGAAGGTACACAGGTGTGAAGTTAGGATTTTTAGCTTTTAGGTTGCATTTGTTATGCGCAGCGCGTCTATATTTACCTGTAAAATGACAATGATCTCTTACTCTATAATTGACATGATTAAATTTTCCACCACAAATCCAACAGTGTGTTTGTTGTGTATGTTTCATTTTTTCCTCTATTGTTATTTCAATAGGCTTTGGGTTTTGGTGGTACCGTTGATGAATTTCTTGTATATCATCTTTTAACTGGTTTATAAAAACTTCCTCCGCATTTTTTCCAACATAACTTCTTTCTATAGGAGCACACACAGTATTATTAAAACATTTTATAATATAGGAAAAGCTGCAAGGTATATGCTTTTGACGTTGTATAGTATAACCTTTTTCCGGGTTTGGCTGGCATGTGTGTATTGGTCCTAAAACACTTTCAAAATCAGCGTATACAACAAAGGGAACCCGGAGTTTTCTAGCATGGTTTTCAGAAGCTAGCATGGTACCTGGTTTTGGCATTTCTAAAGTAATAGGTTCATGTTCATTACAGTATTGTTTATGTTTTTCTAAAAGTTCTTTACTACCAAAATGATTCATACATCGTTTGCAATATTCCATACCACCATTGTTACTTACTTGTTTTCTCATTAAACTACTAAATTTTTTTATAAAGGCATAGTGCATGTTTTCCTCATTTTTAATAAAAAGAAGATCAGCATGCTTACTTTTTTCATCTTTTGTAATTCTTAAAGGATAAATATATTTCTTTATTTCCTCATACCCATAGACGTTTACACTAATTTCTGAATTTTGTTTTTCAAACTTATATATATCTTTAAACGAAACAGGATACTTTATTCCCTCCATGTTTACACTACTTTCCTTCGTTTGCAAATCCTTGTCAGTTCTTTCTGGGTGGTTGTCTTTAGGGTTTAGCGCTCTTAAAACACACCATAAAAAACATTTATCATCTTTATTTTTCATATTGATAACTGCCTTTGTGTTAGCAATCCATTTTGGCAAAGGTAAGTGACCATTAGCTCTTAAAGGAACATAAGTAGGGTTGACTATTGAGGCCAAAATCTACTATTGCGATAGTATTGACATTGGAAAAAATACTATTGCAATAGTATTGATATTGCCTGTTACTATTGCAATACTATTGCAATACTATTGGGTGAATTGTAAGAGATGAATTTCACCAAATTACATCTTGAACCATGTTTTAGACTAATACTTTCTCCGAGTAGTTTAAATTCTACTTGAGTATAGTTTTGAATAGCAAATAAAGGGGAAAATAGAGTTAAATGCAAGATGCTCAATAAATTTCAATGACAATTTTTTCTAAATGCAGATGGCTCACAAACAATTTAACATACCTAATTACTCTGAACTTTTGAAGAAGTCAACTTTTAAGTCTGATTGATATACAACAGCATGCAAAGCACAAAATGCTGACAAATGCTGGTGGTTCATAAACACACCAAATAAAAAGTAATTATAAAGCAACTTTAAACTTTTAAAGAAATCACCTTTTAAATGTGAGCCCTTAAGGTTTTTTTGAGTTGATAGAATTTATCTAATTTTACCCATAATTGGCCAATATATTCAGACAGAAAAAATAATTTTTTTTCGTTTAGTCTCCAAATCTTTAGGAAATTATCATTCTGAAAAAAAAAGGGGGTGGCCGAAATAATAGGTTTTACCTTGTTGTATGTGTATCCAAAAAGTGTGTTATTTTAAGATATTTGTATAAATTTACTGCTTATAGTCATTAAAAAGCTGAAAAGACGATCTGAAGTGACTCTGATCGGACAATGTCAAAGAGACATTTTGTGTCATGGGTTTCCGTGTTTTTTACTCCGATCAGTTTTTCATGTCTGTTAATTTCTGGCTAGGTATTTCCACATGATTTGACAAAAAGATTGTCAATGAGGGTAACAAGTAACTTCAAAACCTGTCATTTTTCACAAGAAAAGCGTATAATGGCCTTTTTTGTCCATGCATTTTCTTACGCGAAGTCTCGGGTGTAACCAGAATTTGTTACGTGAATTTCAATTCTATAACGTGATTTACGCAATAATTTGCGCGAGTGGGAACACTGTTAAACAATATCTTACCTTTTTTAGCCCGAGAAAGGAGTAGCTTTCTAATACAAGTTAAGTCATAGTACAGAAGTGGATGGTATAGATCCAAGATCAGACAGCGTGTCCTGTTTAGTCTGATGTCTATCTACACCATCCGCCAACTTTGAAAATCGCCATCTTGCCACCAGCAGAGTAAATCAGAACGACCATGATGTAGATCTATATTAAAAGCCATCTGTCTACAAGATGCCTGTCGGCCTGTCGTGGGTACACAAATGTTTGCAGTAAAATCTGGATAAGGGGTATAACGTAACATGCAAATCATTCGAAGCGACTGAGTTGTAACGCACCTGTTTAATTTACACATTTAAACTGGTCTGCTCCAAGAAACTTGTATCTGGCTGCAGGTCGACCTCCAATCAATTCAAAGTGACCATGCAATAAGCCTATTTCATGCACGATTTATATGTACACCAGCTGATAAAGCCTTTTTGCATTTAGTAATATAGCTGTTTCAAGAACACGCCAGTCGTGTCACGTTTTGTGTAGTCAACATAAAAAAGTGCGGCTGTTTTCTAAAAATTAGTCTAATTCCTTGCAGCCGAAATAAAAGGAATGCATTCGAAATGGATTACTGATAAATAAAGAAAAGAAAGAACGAGGTTTAGTATTCATTTTTCATAGTAGATTTATTTATTGCTTATGGAGGGACAACACGCATGGTTATGATTAGACTGTAGGCAGACTGTTTGGTCTGATCTTTGATCTAAATCCACACTTTTCGCTTTGGTGAGAAGTTTTTAACAAAAACACCGTTAGTGTTGCAATTATTTTTGTCTAATTTCAGGACTTAAAATTACCGCTGAGTTAATCAGCTCTCGAAGGATTCGTTTTCGTAACGATGAACATTGCTATGCAGAAATGAATATTATGCAGCCGATCATTATTGAAAACATATTCCAAAAAATTACCCGTCAAATATTTTTGGAAATTAACTTTACGGAATGTGCGAATATTTAGGAAAACTTGCTTTTGGAAGTGTTCAGAGAAAGAATTAAAAAATAAATTATTTTTGTAAATAATTAAACGTGTCCGAACTTTTAGGGCGTCCGAATACATTAGCGAATTGCAGTATTTTCTCTCTCTTTCTTCTCAGTGAAACTATCGAAACTATCGATATTTGAGGTAACTATCGGCGATAGTTATCGATTTTCAACATAACAATCGATGCAGTAGCATCGACACGCTCACCATCGCGATCCATCGATAGTCCGATGTATCGTTACACCCCTAAACATAAGCAGCTGTATGTAGTTCTAACCGCACTATACTTCCAAATGTCCAACCACTACCTTCTCTTTGAAAATTAGCTAAATTTTCTAAAACTTCACCTATCATTCTATTCAACAAATCCTCTATTTCTCCTTTGTTTAAATTTAAATGTTGATTACTATGGAAAGCGCGTTCAACAGGACCTTGGTTAAGATTTGTCATTAACAATAATTTACACCTAAGTACAAGTTTTACCTTTGTTTGTAAATTATTTTGAAGAGTGTTTATAAGAGACATCCACGTTTCTGCGAAAAATCTTTGTGGGTCATAGCCTTCTCTACCCTCTATAACATGTTGTGTAGCATACCCTCTAAATGCGGATTGAGAAGCTCTAATCTCAAACGGCTGCCTTGGAGGGTAATTTTCTCTAACATGTTCAACAATTTCATCTAACACGTGTGGTATTTGTGTTGTCTCCACATTACCGGTTAACCAATTAGTAAAATCATTTATTCCTCTTTGTACGAAATCTGGTACAACAGCTGAGGCTAGTCGTCTTGTTCCAGAATAAACATTAGACGCAGTTCGTCTTGCTCCTGAGTAAACATTAGACGCAAAGCGTCTACCAATGTTCATATATCTATTAAACAAACTCATTTTTATATAACAGATATAATTCCTTAAGCAATTACAATTTTTTTATTTGTTTCAAAAAATTTTATTATAACAACAATGTCATAATAAAATTACTCTATGCAAATTTTGTATTTATTTTTCCAAACCCTTCCGTTCCAGTTCATAATTGTTTGAGGACAATGATCTATAAATTTACCCGCCTTATAAATTGATGAAAAGGTTTTTATTTCACCAGTTTCAACATCCTCTAAACTAACTTCTTTAGGATTATGCATAATAGTTTTTAATCTATCAAATCTAGGGTCCTTACTTTTTTCTTTTTTAGGCAACATGGGAGACTCCTCTGGTAACAAACCATGTTCTTTCACCAACCTAACTAACCGTTCTTTATCCCAGTAAGAGCAGAAATTTATATTATTCTCTTTAAGAATTTTCTTTAAATCTGTAGTCTTTATCATTTTTATATAAGAAAGAAATATCTTAATACACTACACTCATTTTATTTCCATCTGACTGGAAGTTAATTAGCTTATCACTAATAATAACAGCATATGCCTCTATGCCTACAGGTACATTTGCACTGAAATTTGCCTTAATTTGGATATCGGTGACTGAGTATTTTAACTTTACACTCTGCTTGGAAACATCAAACATAAACAAAGGATAAAGGGTACTGTACTCTGAAGGGATAAAGTTAGGATTTGATACCAAGCCATCCATTTGGTAAAACTTAGATCTAAATAACGCAGCGTCGCCATAAGCTCTACTAAATTATTGTTTAGCAAATGAAATATTGTAGTCAATCGCTGGATACCTAGTGGAATTTAAGGTAACATAAATATTTTTAACGTCTACATTGTCAAATATGGCTGGATTTTGCTCTTGATCACCAATTTTATCAGTCTGAAAGCCTACAATGATAAAACGTGGCACCCCAGGAGATGATTTAACTGAAAGTCTCCAAGTAAATGTTGTTGACTGAGGAACTGAAATGGAGTCGCATTGTAACATTCTGTAACCAACTGGAAATTTTTCTTTTTTCTCAATAAGGCTATAAAGTTCCATCTTCTCCTTATCCGCGGGTAGCACGCGAGGCATAAACCACGATATTTTATTCAAAGTAATTTTACCAGCATCAACGCCGTTAGCTCTAAAAATTGCATCTTCATCATCATTCCTTGTCAAAGTGAGAGTTTGCTTCATTCCATACAATATTTTATTATAATCTTCACAAAAACCAAATATATGTTTTAATGGAACTCTAAAGCTAAATGTTCCCTTTGGATTGGAATTATCAACGATGTATTGTTTTCTTACATTCCAACCTGTGTTTTGAGCAGCTGCTGTAAGTCTTGTATCCTTATACCAACATTGGTTTAACCCCTGTGATTTAGAAAAATCATCTGGATATTTTAACAACCCAAGCATTGTAGTAGCTTGACCAGGATGTGTTAAGGATTCAATATCCATACCTGAAAGTTGATACCTAATATTTTTAAACAAGTATATCATGGCGTTGTTTGTTAGAGAAGCAGCATCAGCATTTCCGTAAGCTGTTCCATTAGCTTTTGTAAAACGACCTTCTATAAGTAAATAGCTCTCACTAGGATGTGTGAAAATGTCTTGAGTTTCAATGTTAATCCTAATATCTCCCCCTGAGTTGTTGAGATTAGCGCCTGTGATCGGTTCATACTCATGGTGTTCATACTCATCAATACTAGTATCTTTTAAAATTGGTTCGGTGATTTTTAAAATGTCCATTTTATTATTGCAATTATAATTTTTAAATAAAAATTATAATTGTATACTTTACTCTAACCAAAGCTGTGCGAAAGACTTATTTTCATCATTAACAAACACACCTTTAAGTTTAATGCTTTTTGCAGTATCTATTTTAGTTTTAGGATAAACTATATTACCATATACAAGTGTTATTTGGGGTATATTCCACTCTTGTAAACGTTCATTCACCTTTTCCTCAATCTCTTTCATTTCAATTACTTTTTCAGGAGATCAATTCACAGTAGCTTTTTTATAACCATATTTTGCATTATTAATTTCAAGGATTTCACAATCTTCTAATTTTAACAATGCGCCTACTATAGTAATAGAACTAGTATTGTAATTTTTATAATATACACGATTAAATTTTAATTTCAACATCTTCTTTTTTAAGTAATGTTTTTTTCCTTAACTTATTTTTATTTTTTCTTCATACTACTTTAATACCTGCTCCACTGTTTAATTTTTTAACTAAATCTTGAATAGCAATAGCACTTCCTTCTATTAAGGTATTAATGTCTTGCGTTTTAGGTGTATCAGCGGGTTTAGGTGGTGTGCTATATTTTTGTAAAATTTTCTTTGATTTTGGTGTCAAAGCTTTTGTAACCAATTTTTTCCCTGCATCTACAGCAGCACTTTTTCCAACCTCTAAAGCTTTCTTTGCTCCTTCCTTTGCTACACTCTTTCCCACATCAAGGGCAGAAGATGCAATTTGTTTAGCTGCACTACTTGTAAAAAGCCTCGCTAAAAAGTTAGCAATACTATCAAAGATTCCAGAACCACCGTATGAATATCTTCTTTTAAATCCGTGTTTTTTAGTGATAATCATTTTTATAGTATAGACATTAAATTTTTATAAGTGTTTGTATTTAAAACACCTTGTCTTTTTAATTCATCACAAATGCTCACCAACTCGTTTCTTACACCTGTGTTACCTGCTTCTTTACTTGCCATCAACAGGTCTAGTCTTTTTACTAATGCGTTAGGGTCACACGGGATAACAATTCCTTTTCCAAGGGCTTCTTTATTAAACCAAATGTGGGTAAGAATGTTTTTCCATTTGTATGATTTACCGCTTTTTGGGTTTTTATTTCTTGGGTTATTATTTTGATGGAGAGTATTGGTGTAGCGTATTAAATCCTTGTAATCTTCTAGATCCTCATCAGTATAAATATTTTTGTCTGGTATTCTAGATGTGATTAATTCCCATAAACCGGGTGTACCTACATAAAATCTTTCACCAACTAAAAGATTATCTCCTGCAATGCCGACTGGTGTGTTGCCAATATAAAATTGACCATCTTCATCATATAACCCATACGTTGTATCAGCTCCATACTTAGTAGCAAACTTTCTTAAGTACTTCTCTGAGAGTGGCCCAACAAGAACTGGATATGTTGGTTCTTCTTCTTTAACCATTTCTTTCTGAAACCGTCTAATCTCTGCTAATTCTTCATCTGTTAGTCCTTCTGGTTTTCTGTAAGCTTCTTTGATAGATGGAAATGCTGGAAAAGGAATAGTTTGTGGTATTTTTTCTATACCTTCTCTAATAGGTATAAGCCCCTCTGTAATCTCCTTTGTTGCAGCTTTTTGTGCTTCTGTAATCTCCTTTGCTGTAGCTTTTTGTGCTTCTGTAATATCCTTTGCTGTAGCTTTTTGTGTTTCTGTAATAGGTTTAAAAAACCTTGAAAGATCTGTTTGAAGTTGTTGTTGGCCTGTTCTCTCTGCTAGTAGATTATCCCGAGTCCTCTTTTTTGTTTCAAGATACACCTTTACAATTAAGTCCCTTTTTGCGGGATCAGTGATTTTTAAAAAAGACATTTTTTTAATTACTAAAATAATTTTTTATCCTAGTCTTTATCCCAGTTTTTATCATAGTTTCTTAACGTGTTTCATAACTAAAGCTGCATGAAAACTTTATTTTTGGTTTTTTAATATCCAAGCGGCCCACCGTGATTTTTCTCAACCAACCTCCGAAAGGACTCCCTTTGCTCACGCCTCCCTCTCTCAATTAAACTTTCTTCACTTTCGGTAGATATCTTTTTCTTAGTCTTTGTTCTTATCTCATCCTTCATCTTCTTATACTTCTCTAGTTCTTCCATGATAAGTTTAAACTCTTCATCTGATATACAATCGTCAACTAAAGCTTTAGATATATGTGAAGCAATGGTATCAAGCTTAGCATCAGCTATCATTCTAATCTTTTGATGTTTTTCTCCCTTTGTTTTTGAATTCCTTACTACATACTTACCTACCATTGAGAGTAATCCGGTTGTTGCACTTGTAATTTCTAAACCTAATGCTATTGGTACCGCTACAACTGTACCCAATAATACAGCTCCCCCAACACCTGAAGCCATTGTTAACCCGATCAATGCTGTATCAATTCCATCAACAATTCTTGCGACTCTAAAATATTTCTTAGCTAAGGCTTCCCTTTTTTGAATTTCGTTCTCAAGAAACTTTTGTACTTCGGATATCTTTTGTAAACGGTAGGAATGTCCTTTGTCATCTCCTATTGTGCGCATCTCAATAGGTGGAGCGCTTGCAGTATTTCTTTCTTTAGGTAGTGAAGGATAAACTTTATTAGGATGTTCTTGATCTGTATCTGCCATTTTTTATTAAAATGATAATTTTTTATATCAAGATTGTAGATACTTTAGATAGCAGAATAACTCACCCTCAGGTATTTTATTTGGGTTTTGTGAGAAATTATAAATGTAGATTAAGATGTCATTAGTCTCATTATCAAGATGTATTCCATTAAGAATGGTTAAACTATCCTTCCATTTATTACTAACAGATGCTACTACAACTCCTCGTGTAGTTATATAACCAAATCCTAGCGAAAGTCTCATACCATCACGAGGAGGAATCTTGATATCTACTTGTGAGTATATTTTCCACTTTAGAGGGTCTTGCTTTAAGGGAGGATATCTTACTCCATGTAAATGAGGTTTCCAAAATATAGTTTTATGTTGATTAGTAATATTAGGTTTTATACCAAATTTGTGTACATTCATCTTATATTTTGTTATAAATAATATTTAAATATTATTTGTAACATTACAATATAGCCCCTAAGATAGATATATTAGCAAATGGACTATTAGGTCCAAGTAAAAGTCCTTTTCCATCATAAATTTTTCCTCCTTGCTTTAAATACAAACCATCACCAGCAGACTCTAATCCTTTACCTTTGTATGGTTTTAAGTATAATCCAGATCCATCAGTTTCCACTTGACAAACACCTCCTCCTTTTTTAAGATAGAGACCTGACCCCATTGCTTTTTGAACTCCTGTTTGAGCTAATCCAGAGAGAGCACCAACACCTAAAGCTGGTAAAATGGTTTTTGCTAACATCGGTAAAGCTCGAGCAGCCAACCCAGCTAACATTCCAAGAAAACCTCCCTCTATTTTCATATTATGTTTAAGTTGTTTCGCAGACATTCTTATAGTTATACCCTTACCACTCTCATAGGCTTTAGCTATTTTCTTTGCTTGTGAATTGGTTAATGCTAAAACATCATTACCTTGCAAATCTTCATGACCCAAACGAATACTTACCGGACACCTAGCTTTAACAGCATGTTGAAGCTTTTCCTTTTGCCCTTCAGATATATTTACTTTAACATTAGTGTAACTTGTCATTTTTATATATAATTCTTTTTTTTATTTTATCTCGCTTCTCTAATATGAAATCTAATTGTTAAATTTTCACCTCTAAGATTTAGTAAATTGCCATCTTGGTCTGTAATATTTACCTCTAAGCTATGTATTTCATGTAATGTTATTGGTAAGTATACTAAATCAAGTGGCGACTCAATTATCTTATATCCAGGTGCAACATCTGGGAAAAAAGAGTAAATAGTGTTTTTTGTTGAACCATTAACATAACTTCCTGAAGTAGTATCTATGTTAACAAGTAAACTATTTATACTAAGAATGTTCACTACATTCTCTGACTCGTAAAATCCTAGTGTATATTTAGCTTGAGTAAATCCTAATACTTTAGCTATAGAGTAAGGTTGATTAAAATCTACTTGATAACCATTTTCCAGAGTAAGAACAGACTTTAGGGTATTGGTGTTTGCAGAAATGTTAATATAATAACCTTCATTAACTTCATCGTAATGGCCCATTTTTCTCATTTCCTGGTGAATGGTATCATTAATGTCAACAAGGTCATAACTTCCTTCAGGTATTTTTATTTTAATCCATGTGGTACCATTGTCTGGAGAATAAACGAATGTGTTGTTTGTTGCATCAATGTTTGGAAAAGAGTAGTAAGTTTCAAGGTTTACTAAAGCTATTTCATATACTTTATCCTTTTCCAACTGAATAGGAGGATTAAACCTTGTTCTAAAGCGTGTTTTGTTGTCGCTTACTATGATTTGAAATGATGTTTTGTGTTCTGTATTTTTTACAATTTGTTCTAAAAGATCTTCCATTTTTTAAAAAAGCAAAAATATTTTTTATACTGACTTAGGTATGTAGAAGTTGTCAAAACCGTTTCTATACTTCCCATCATGTTTTTTACTGGTTAGATCAATGATAGCAAAACCATGTGGCCTTTCCCATGCCCTTTTACAAAATTCCCTAAATTCATCCTTTGGCATATCATCACCTACATGATCACTATAAATATGGTTAATGTTTTTTAGGTCTTGTCCGAAAAGACAAATAAAATTAGCGTTTTCTCTAATAGTTTGCCTTGGTAGCCTAAAATAATTTTGTGAAAGGTAAAAGCAGTCAACATTACTATGTCTTCCCCGAATGTAGTAACACTCACATTTGCTTTGCTTTTCTAAAAGTAAATCATCAAAAATCATTAAATTTTTATTTCCTGGGTTTAACTCTCTAGGATCAGGTACATCACTAGCATTTTCAATATATCCGATTTGTTTTTAAACGACTTCATCCATTCCTCAATTAAAGCTATAGGGGAAACATCTGCATCTTGTATTTCATCTCGCATGTTAAACAACTTTAAGATATATTCTTTTGGTAGTTTTTCTTCAAAAGCCTTTTTTAGTATTCGGTATTCTGTTTGAAAAAGACTTTTTCCAAAAACACTTAAATCATTGTAGTCGAGCCATCCCGGTCTAAGTAAAAGGTTTAACAATAGAGTAGTTTTACCACATCCTGATTTACCTATAATTATTCCTCTAATACTTTTTGGTAAAAGGCTGTGATTAAATCTCTTTGATACTTTTTCATTCCATGATAAGTTTACAATATCTATTTTATATAACTTTTTTAATTTTTATATATAAAAAATGTATTGTGTTAAATGTAAAAAACATACTGATACAAACAACATAGAATATGCTGTTGCTAAAAATGGAAGTAATATGAAACGGGGAAAATGTGTAGTTTGTGGAATAACTAAAAATCAGTTTGTTAGGGGAACAAAGGGCGGATCGTTGCTAAATAAAGCTATAAATAATTTCCCTTTTGAAATGCATCTCCCTGGTCACAATTTTACAGGTCCTGGCACTAAATTAAAGAAAAGACTTAATCCAGATTTAACACCAAAGAAATGTAGCAAACCAATAAATCGTTTTGATAAAGCTGCTTACCATCATGATGTTTGCTATCTTAAGCATAATGATACTGCCACAAGGAACGCGGTGTGTGATAAAAATATGTTAACAGAATTAGAAGGTATTTACAATCCTACTATTAGAGAAAAAATGGAAAGAGGGTTGGTAAGTAAACTCATTGGAACAAAGAGGAAATTTGGAATGGGAGTTAAAAAAAAAATTTCGGTATGATAAATTTAGCGGAAGAATTACATAAATCCGTAAAAAGAAAATTTAAGAAAAGGAGAGTTAGAGTAAACGGTATAGATAAAATATGGGCTGTGGATTTAGTAGACAAACAAGCATTTTCTAAGTTTAATCGTGGTGTAAAATACCTTCTCGCTGTCATGGACATCTTTTCTAAATATGGATGGTTAGTACCATTAAAGGATAAAACTGGAAAATCTGTTGCTATAGCACTAAAGAGTATTTTTAAGGAGAGAAAACCTGAAAAAATGTGGGTGGATAAGGGTAAAGAGTTTTATAACAAAGATGTAAAAGACTTGGTTGAATTGTATTCTACTGAAAATGAGGAAAAATCAAATGTGGTTGAGAGATGGATTAGAACAATGAAAGAAAAAATGTGGGAGTATTTTTCTGCCCACTCTACAAACGTTTACATCAATGTGTTACCAGATCTCGTTAAAGAATATAATAACACGAGGCATTCATCTATTAAGATGACTCCAGTAAATGCCAGTAAAAAAGAAAATGAAACCAAAGTCTGGAGAAATCTTTACCCCGATCATCTCGAAATAAAAAATATAAAACCTATGTTTTCTGTTGGAGACAAAGTAAGGATAACTAAAAAGAAAAAGACTTTTGAGAAAGGTTATACAACAAGATGGACTGAGGAGGTTTTTACAGTTTCTGAAGTAAAACATACATCACCTGTAACATATAAAATTCAGGATCTTAATGGAGAAGAAATACAAGGTACCTTTTATGAACCTGAATTGCAGAAAACCAGTCAAGAGTTGTATAGGATAGAAAAAGTTATTAAAAAAGGAAAAAAGAAATCTCTTGTAAAGTGGAAAGGTTATCCTGATGAATTTAATTCATGGGTTGACAATAAAGATATTAGAAATATTTAAGTATAAAAAATGTTAGATATTTCGATTGAAAACGTAATTTTACCAAATAAACCATTGAGCAATTTCGAGTTAGAAGATGCTGTAAAAAGATTAAAGATTCCTTCTTTTAGAGGAGTTTTTTTACTAGATACGTTACCGAGAAAACCAAATAAAAAAGAATGTGGTATAGTAAACTTTGATAAAAGTGGTGGACCTGGTACGCATTGGGTTGCTTGGTATAAAAACGATAAAACTAAAATTTATTTTGACAGTTATGGCATACAACCACCTAATGAAATTCGAGAGTACCTAAAAAGTCCAATACAGTACAATACTGATCAATTACAACAAGCTGGACAAGTATTTTGTGGGCATTTATGTTTGTACATTCTAAAGGAGTTAAGCTTAGGTAAAAAGTTTCAGACAGTGATAAATAAACTTTTTTAATAATAAAAAATGCCTGTTGATAAATTCGGACGAATGAAAGATGATAAAACAAGTGGTGATGGTGTGTCACTCGCTTACATAAATAATATTTTTTTACGTAAAGATGGAACAACTGTTGTTTCTGGTTCTATAGATATGAATGGTAATACATTAACGAGGGTTAGTAACCTTGTAAATCCACAAGATGTTGCTACAAAACATTACATTGATGAAAATTCTGGTGGGTTATTAAAAGAAAATGGTGGATACCAAGCCCTTGGATTTATAAATATGGGTTTTAATGAAATAAGAAATGTTAAGGAGCCTACAGAACCTAATGAAGCTGCTACTAAAAATATGTGGATAGAAGTGGTAAAGCTATAGTAGAGAATCGAGATGGTACCTTTTCCAGTGTTGCAAATATAGATATGAAAGGATATAGTTTAACTAATGTTTTGGATCCCGCAGATGCCCAAGATGCAGCAACTAAAAGATATGTAGATAGCGCAAATAAAGCTTTTGTTTATGGAGCTGGTAGGTATATGGCAGTTTCTGACGTTTCTATGGGAGGACGAAAAATTAACAATGTTGGAAGTCCTTTAGAAAATGATCAAGCTGTAAATAAGTTTTATGTGGATACCGTTGTTGAGGTGGCTACTGCAGGTGAAAAAGCTTTGACGAAAAAACAAGATGGATCCTATTCAATGGTTGGTGGAATAGATATGAATGATAACCCGATTACTGGAATACCTAATCCTACATCACGTGATGCTGCTGCTAATAAAAATTATGTTGATAACGGTGGAGCTATCGTAAAAAATCCAAATGGAAGTTTCACGGTGGTGGCTGACATAGATCTCCAAGGTTTTACTATAAAAAACGCGGCACCCCCGGTAGAAGAGAGAGATTTAGCAACAAAATCCTACGTGGATAAAAAAGTATCCCTTCCTTCTCTCATAGGTCCTAAACCTGTTATAACTGTGTGGGCTGAAGAACAGGGACCAATTGGAGATGGTAATTATGAGATCTCTTTTGGTAATGGTAATTCAGGAAAAAGGCATGGTTTAGGGGGTTACTGTATGAGTGCATCAGGTAGAATTATAAGAGGAAGTTTAACGATTGTTAAGAAGGATCTTAATGTACCAGAAGAGGTGCAAGTTAATATTGCAGTAAACGGAATAGAGCAGGTTGATTACTCTATTATTAAAAAAGCGGATGAAATTTGTAGCTGTACGATTTTTCCAAGGGCGTTGGAGGTAAAACAATGCGACATCATAAACTTTATTTCAAGATCAACTAACCGTGATGTAACACACGCTTATATATCTTTTTTGATAGAATTAGACTTGTAAAAATATAACTTCTCTTTGGAAGTTATATTTTACGTTTGATTGTGCTTTTTGTTTTACAGATTGGACAACTGGTAAAGTTACCGTTTGTTTTACAAGTATGACAAATACATATGTGCCCACAATTACAAAATAATATATCAGGATCTTTTTCTAAGCATATGATGCATGTTTCTGATGTAAATGTTTCAATCCCATTAGTTACAATAGAAAGTTCTCTTTGAACTGTTGTTTCGATTTGATTATTTAAATCAGAAAGCATTCTTGTTCTGGCTTCATTTAAACTGGAAAGTACTGATGTTCTGATTTCATCAATTGTACTGGGGACTGTTGCAACGAGTTCATCAGCTGCACTAGAAGCTGCTTCTCTGATTGTAAGATTTGATATATTAGTTCTATTATTAGTCCAGTTTACAGTTACACCTAAAAAACTAAACTCTTCTTCATCTGGATTTTCCCATGAACATATTTCACAACCATCTCTACCACAATTACATCCATTACCTAATTCTCTGTCAGTAATTACATTACCAATAAGTATGGATGTTGAAAAAGTAAGATTTTCACTATATGTTGTACTTATAACATCATTTCTTTCAATATCTACTATACTTTCTAGACTAAGAAATTTATTAAATTCACTTAAAATACAATTAAGATCTTCCCCATCTGAATTATATGTGTAAACCCCTTGTATTTGTTCATGTAAAGGAGCATATTGCAACTCTACCACATTAACACAAATACCAAAAGTAACACTATCAAAATGTTTTAGTATTTTACTACATTCATAATATAAAGCAGGCTTTAAGTTATGGAGTATTTCAATATGATTTTTGTTTTGCGCTTTGGGAAACTCTATCCTTTTTCTACATTCGTAGTAAGGTGAACGATATCGTTCGGAGATATGGTTAATTTTATTCTCCAACATATCATTTAATTTATCACTAAAAATATCTATTTTTGTTTTAACACTCATGATTACTATATGATGATTTTCCTGTAAAAATAGAAAAAATCAAAAATTTTTTTGGTTTAAAATTTTTCTTTTCTAGATAAAACTAAAAATGTGGGAAATTTATAGGGGTATATTATTAGACCATAGTCTAACTAGCGCTATTTCAGAACATGGTTTAGATTTGCTTCGTAAGTACTATTTGTTAGATGGGGAGACCCCACAACACGCGTTTGCTAGAGCTAGTCTTGCCTATTGTGGTGGAGATTTAGCTTTCGCTCGTAGGATATATGGGTATGTTTCTACCCGTAAGTTTATGTTTTCTTCTCCTATCCTTTCTAATGCTCCTATAGATAGTGGTAGTGGTCAAAAGAGTCAACCTATTTCATGTTTTCTATCCTATGTACCGGACAAGATAGAAGGTATTATAGATCATCTCAAAGATATGTGTTGGTTTACTGTGGTAGGAGGTGGTGTTGGTGCAGATTGGAGTTCTATTAGAACTATGGATAGTAAATCACCTGGGGCTATAGCTTTTATGACCCCGGTAAATGCTGCTATCAATTCTTACAAGCAGGGTAAAACTAGAAAGGGTAGCTATGCTGCGTACCTAGATGTAACCCATCCAGAAGTATTAGAGTTTATATCTATGCGGATCCCTAATGGTGGAGATATCAATCGAAAAAATGTAAATCTTTTTAATGGTGTAAATATCACCAACGAGTTCATGGAGGCTGTTCGAGATGGTAGAAATTACGATTTGGTAGATCCTAAAACTAAGACTCCTACCAATGCTAGAAGGATTTGGGAAACTATCCTAGAGTCTAGAAGTAGAGTAGGTACTCCATATCTAAACTTTATATTATCTTTATACTATCAACGAGGATTTGCCCCAGACAATGAAAGATCAAGGGTTGGTGGTGCATAGTAGTAACCTTTGTAATGAGATTCATTTACCTACAGATGCTACTACAGATGCTGTTTGTTGTATATCTTCCGTAAATCTGGAGTTCTATAGAGATTGGGATGAACAATTTATCCGGGATATATTTCGATTTTTGGACAACGTGTTGGAGGCTTTTATCCAAAACGCACCAGATAGTGTTGTTAAAGCTAAAAAAGGTGCTTGGAGAGATCGTCCGCTTGGATTAGGGGTAATGGGTTTGGGGTCTTTATTCCAAAAAGAGGGTATCGCTTTCGAATCTGACGAAGCTAGATACCTAAATATCGAAATATTTCAAAAGCTAAAAAAGTATGCTTTATTGGAAACTATGCAATTGGCAAGAGAAAGAGGGGAATGTCCATCTATGGTAGGTACTGGAAGAAGGAATTCTCATTTACTTGCGGTTGCTCCTACATCTAATAGTTCTCTCATAGTAGATTGTAGTGCTTCTATAGAGCCCCAAGTAGCTCATGCTTACGTTTTAAAGACGAGAGCTGGATCATTTTTGTGGAAAAATAAATATTTAAAAAATAAACTTGCTAAGTTTGGACTTGATACTAAAGAAATTTGGGATTCTATCATAAAAAATAAAGGTTCTGTCTCTCATCTCCCTCTATCTAACAAAATGAAAGAGATTTACAAGACTGCAAAAGAGATCGATCAATTTAAAATTATAGTGTATGCTGCGGATAGACAAAAATATATTTGTCAAGGTCAATCTCTAAATGTTTTCATCCCTGTTGGGGCCTCAAAAAGTATGTCCATGATATACACTTTAAAGCTTGGGAGTTAGGTTGTAAAGGGTTGTACTACTATAGAGGAGAAGCAGTAGACAAGGCGGAAGATATATCTTCTTGTACTAAATGTGTGGTTTAATTAAAAAATGTAACTTCTCTTTGGAAGTTAGATTTTTTGTGGTTGAATAAATAGATATATTATGAATTAATTGGGATTTTCCTTTTTATGGTTGTTGTATGCTTACACATTGGACAATCATTTGATTGGTATAGTTCTATGCAATCGTTACAGATTGGGATATGTCCACAGTTACAGAATAGAATATTTGGTTTGTTTGTGGTACAGATTATACATGAGTCTATTTGGAAACATTTTAGATCGTTAGTTGGAGTGAAATCATCTAGTATTCCTTTAACTGCATTGAAGGCTACAGTTTCATTATAATTAACTTGTGTTGTATGGTGTTGCGCTGATGTACCGTTAATTGTGTTTTCACCATATATCTCATCATCTACTTCCTTACATGCTTCACAGTGGTTGCAGTTACATTTTCTGTTTTGGTTTGGTTCTACTGTAGTTATGGATGCACTGTATAGTTTTAATGCCAATCTTGTTTCTGAAATGAAATCGTCCTTATAAACAAGTAATCTTTCTGATGATTCGAATAAGTTGTAATTTATAAAAAAATGTTCTAGCCTTTGAGTTGTTAATACTATAAATTGATCATCTGCCATAAACCATAGGATTGCTATAGCATCGTTATATTTAGCTTTCTTTTTTGATAAAAGATAATATACTACTGGCTTAAGGTCTTTGAGGAAGTTTGTATAAGTCTTGGTTGGGGTTTCTTGGAAATCATAGATTGTTCTTCCCTTCCATAATTCTGACTTGGTTATGTCTGTTGGGTTGTAAAGGAGTTTGTTCTCTAGGTGGTTCTCTAGGATGGTTCCAAAGGTTTAAACAAAATGTTTTACATTTAGTGGTGGGATAGGTTTTGGTTTAGAGGAATATGGTTTGTGAGTAACCTTAAAACTTTTTGATTTTATCATATCCATGATTTTGATTGTGGTATATATGCTTGATATATACTACAAAAATTGTCCTGAAAAAATAGAAAAAATTCAAAAATTTTTTGGACTGACATATGTGATTGATCAAAAAATATTTGAAAAAAATTTTGATTTAAAAAAAGTTTCAAAAATAAAAATTAAAATTTTTTAAAGTTTAAGTTAGCCTTGGATCTGTGGTTAACTAGTTAGTCGGTTTGTCTGGTTAACTAGTTAGTTGGTTAAGGAATTTGTGCGGGGGTGATTAAGGAATTAGCTGGCTCATTTTGTTGAGTGTCTGGGCCATTTTACGATTTGTGTCCGAAAAGGCCCAGATAGGGTATTTTACTATCTACTATGGGGTTAACCCTTTACCAAACTGTTATATTATATTGGCTTTGGATGATAATATAATATAGAACTACAACGTGTGCTCTAACTAGTGTTTAATCAGTGACTGCTTATAATACAAGAGTAAACAAGACAAATTTATGATGCATAGCATCATAGAAGCCGCAATCTTTTGGTGGAAAATTTCAGAAATATAGACTCTCTTGAGAAATTGTGATTACATTTTTTGTATCTGGTTTTACCCCCACCCCCCACCAACGGAAAATCATGACAAATGGTACTAAAATGCAAGGAAAAAAGAAACAGAAAATAATATGTGCATGTATTCTAACTCTAAAAAAAAAAAAGAAGTTTAGAGAGGAATCTTAAATAATCTTGGTATTATATTATTATTATTATTATTATTATAAAGTGATATTTATTTGGGAAAAAAAAAAAAAAAAACCACGTAAAAACATCGGAATTTTTAAATTTCTACTCAAGATTTGAAAATGGAGAAATTGCGCATTCAAATACAGCATTTTCCATTTATTAAATGATTTTAGAAAGGAAACTTCTGTAGAGGCATCAAAGGCAATACTACAGAATTATTTAAGTTACCAATTATTACTCAAAGTGATATTAAGATCGTTATTCACATATGATGTTTACATGTATTTACAATTTTATCAGTGACCTCTTCTTTGTGTTTTATTTTTTTTACAACAAAAAAGAAGAAAAAAAAAAAAAAGAAAATATTCAACAACTTTTTTTCTAAAAGATGATCTTCTTGCTTGTCAAAAAGTATCTTAGCATGCTTGTAACACAGTGAATCAAACATTTCTACTCTAGAAACAAAAACTTTTACATGGCATCTCTAAAATTATTCTGATCATAGCCTGCACAGTTGGCACAAACCACGTTTCTTTTATTCCTGAAATGTCAACCACACACACACACACACACACACACACACACACACACACACACACAAAAGATTTTTTTTAAAGTCTTTAAAGATCTGGATCTATTCAACCACAACATAATATCTATTACTATACATATTTCGTTTAATAAACAGTAGTTTGAACCATTTTCTGCATAGGCCTTGTACATGCCTAGTGTAAAACTTCTAATGTAAATTTCAAGAGCTATTCTAAACCTTTGACCAGCAGCGACGTAAAAAGTTGTATATTCAGGTTCTGTAATAACTTTAACCCTTCGACTACACAACGAAATAAATACACTGAGTAAGGAAAACAAACAAGATTTTAAACAAACACGGAAATTAATTACAAGATTCTTTCTGTGATAACCTAGACAACTAAAATAAATGTAACCGTTTATTCCTGAATTCCTTAATATATAGGAAAATGCTGTAAAAGTACCCTAAATAAAGAACGATAATAATGTCTTTATCTTTGTTTAATTCTAGTGACAGTAAGTACAACTGACCAGAGGTAGTTTAAAGGGATACATTTGCGTGCACGCCCACTTTACGGTGACACCGAGCAAATTGTTGGTCAGTTCCTTAGCTGGTCGGAGGACAAAATAAAAACTTTTGATTGTTTCGGTGGACAGAAGGTAAATAGTACCAGAAGCAAGTCATCAAATCATTATGGATCCAAAAGGCCCATTTTGGCTTATAA
Source organism: Hippopus hippopus (assembly GCA_946811185.2). Lineage (NCBI taxonomy): Eukaryota > Metazoa > Mollusca > Bivalvia > Cardiida > Cardiidae > Hippopus > Hippopus hippopus. The sequence continues at coordinate 39,408,910 of OX328106.1, forward strand.
CTGACTGTATCATGAGGTAGAATGGTCCTTTGACAAACAGAAAATTTATATATAGCAAAATGTATTGATCAATGTCAACCTGCGAGGACTGCGCAGGCTGACAATGGTCGATACTTTTCTGCAGATGCATTAAGCCTTTACCAAACAAACCCGGGTTTTCACGACCCTGAGAAGGAAGCCTTCCGAAAACATTGTGGGAAAAGAAGAAAATGCTGGTAACCAGCATTTTTTCCTTTTCCCACAATGTTTTCTAAGTTCGTGTCGTTTGGTAAAGAGTTAAGCCTCCCTTTTCACAGAGCATGGCTCAAAATTTAGGTAGATTTCTTGGCTGTGTTACATGTTTTAATTGTCATGGTGTAAAGGCAGATCCTGATATGATTCAACACTTTACCTATACCCCCAATTAGTGCAGACCATTTTAGCCTTTTTTTACGAAAGCAGAGAAAGTTTTTTTTCCATATAATTTAATGAATTGGTCTGCACCAGAGTAGTCCCCAAATTTCCTTGACAGTCCATTTTAAAGCCACGTAAAACACTTCACTGAAAGCGCTGATCATTTTCCCCGCCTTTTTGAGAACTTCGCTGGCTTGAATGCTCTCAGCTATTTTGGCCATCTTGGAGCTGGTATGAAACAGTGCTGTTTGCTATAGATGAACCATCTGTGTGAAAGGTCAAGTGGTCCAGAAAGTCAGGGTACGCCACGGTAGGAGTTGAAGATTCTAACTCCAGTCAAATAGCCGAAAACAGCTTGCCCCATCTCTGTCTAAATCCATACCTTCCAGTGTTACGGTCTATATTGGTTGTGGGAAGTATCTGCCGTGTAAGAGGTCCAGAAATATTGCTAAAATATCTCTTTAATTGCTGTAATACCTGCAAGGCTACTCTATATAAATGTAAACGCAAAGAAAAACTTAAAATTATCCTATGTGTTTCAATATATTCCACATCCAAATACCAGTAAGCGATGTCTTGTTGTTCTTCCTTTTCAGAACATGGTTACTCATAGAAATGGTTATCCATCCTCGGAAGTGATTCTAACCTGGAGAGCACCAAACGTTTCGGTTGGCGACGTCGTATTCGTGTAAGTGACGAAAAGCGTTTTGTCACCAGTTGCAACATATTTCAATTCTCTGTCGATCTAATAAATCAAATTTTACATAAGAAGCAATTATTTCAACATTTTGTAAACAAAAAGATAATAAGAACAGAAAATATCTAGAGATACTGATACATGTACGCTTTATTTGTTACATAAAGGTTATAAAAGGACAGACGAGAGTTAAAAAATCATACTCAGTATTCTTATATTCGATGATTTGAAAGACTTTGCTACTTTAACAATCGTACAAGAAGAAAGACATACTGTAAGTCTAACAATCCATCTGGGGATACATATGGGTCGATACTTTTTTGGAGATGTATTAAGTCCCCTTTTCTTAGAGAATGGCTCATATTTAATTCGAACAAATTTATTTGTCTCTTAAATTTGAAATTGAATTACAGAGAAGTGTTTCAATATGTACATGTATGTATACACACGGCGATGTATGTAATTATGCGAACTGTTGACAGATTATCACGTTTAACAACTGAAGTGGGCTATAAATCAAAAAGATGACATCGATATTTCCCAATCAATTCTTTTGATATCAGTTTATGAACTGTTCCACTTCCTGTATCAATGTGGCAGTAGGGGGCATGACTGTTTTACAAACAGACATCTTGTTTATCACGTTTTTTAACGGTTTTTCGTCCGTAGATCTCTCCCTCAGTCTATCGACCTCTCTCACTCTATCTCTCTCTCTGTATACAAGTATATATGTCTCTCTCTCAGTATATCATAGACATAGACATAGACGTACTTTATTACGTATACATATACATGTATCTTGTAATATTATATATGATTTTACCATACCTGTAGTCATGTGATGTGTACAATAACAACCCCATAGAATATAACAAAAGCCAATTTCTACCGTTTTACAAAAATATTGAGAAAAAAAGGAGATAGTACTTATACGATAATTAATGAGTAGCCCAAACTTGTATAGTACATAGAGAGCACACCTTGAGGGGGTGGTCGCTGAGCGTGAAATGGACACTATAATTTGTCATTTTGAACTTTACCTTAGAAAACATCTGAAATAATGGAACAGAATAAGGATAGGATGGAGAACGAGACATAAAATTGCTCGAAAATAGTGCTGAGCAAGACAAATACAATGCATAATATAAAACGACTTACAACATTCCGTTGCTAGCTTATAGGCACTAGTCAAATTACTCAATTTGAAATAATGCATTTTTAAAAGTTTCGCAATGAAACATACCCCTCTCTCTCTCCCGCGGCAACAGTAATTATCGATTTTTGTTTCAAATTGTATACGTTTCAAATAGCTGGATTTATATTCACAGTATTTGGTTCAATTTGGGCCGTTCGATCGTGAACGGGTTCATTGATTCCATTCCCGTAAGAGTATTAATAGACTCAGATCCAAAGATTCTCTATAAGTATCTATTTTCTAGTTACTTATAGAGAATTTCTAGACGATTCCATGTTCCGGCATGTTCCAAGGAACATAGCAGAAAACTCTGACTGAAAGGTTGATTTAAGTGCAACTTGAGAACAAAGATCAAACTGCACATATAGTGCAGTCATTCTGTCGGTCGGATCTTGATCTACACTATCTGCAAAAGCGAATTGGGTTGCTCTCAGCAGCGTAATGGTTATATACTCGTATGATTATTGTAATTCGCGTTTCACTGTATATATTCGGAGTATTTTACTAAGAGATATTCTGGAAAGCACTCTGATTTATTTTATTCCTGGTTTACAAGCGGTTGGTCCATTTTTCACAGATTTCTTCGTTTCCTCCAGATATTTTCCCATGTGGCCTCGATTCGTATCAACGAAAACGATTAGTTAAGCTCTGTTGGACTGCTTTGAAAATGTAACGACATTCCGACTATTGCAGTTATTGAACCAGTCCATTCACGCCCAAAGGGACAGGGAACAAAGATGCCTTGTCGTAGGAAAAGACACAGATGTGTCTGTAAAAATCACTTACAGCTTCAATATCAACGTCATCATGATCGTTTTTTTATACAAATTAGTTGATCAAAAATGCCTTTTGTTTATTTTCAGGAAAGGTGCTCCACGTCATATTCTACACAAATCATTAGATCAAACACGCCTCTTTTTTTTTAATTCAAGAAAGGTGTGCCCCCGCCATATTTTACACAAATGTCTTGATCAAACAGGCCTTTCTATACATTAACGGTGTCCCATTGTTGTTATTATTAATATTATTTACTTCCTTCATAAAGAAGGTTAACAAGAAGAAAAAAGTCAATCAAATTAAAATTAACAGGTTTATGTAATACAACAACGATACCCCCGTCATATTTTATACAAATCGATCGATAAATGTCTTTTATTTCAGTCCTTTTTTATCAAAGAAAAACGCCCCCGTCCGTCAAACTTGATACAAATCAGCTGATCAAACATGCCTTTTTTATTCAAGAAAGGTTTCCCCAGCATCATATTTTATACAATTACAAATCACATGCCTTTGAAGCTCTATTTGTCTATCACGGAACAATAAAATTGTCCTTGGTCGATCATCGAATACTTATAGCAAATTGGTGCATCCCCTGTATATCACGGAATATACTTAAATTTTCATTAAAACTGTTTCTATAAATAGCACATTGGCGACTCCCTCTATATAGTAAGACAAGGTGTGCAACGAAATCGAAAAAAAAAAAGAAAACGGAGAAATAAACCTAGTTACCGGTGCACAAATGATTTTTCTTCTGTACCCTGACCCTCGAAAGTTCCAAATGGCTCTTGCCATCAAGCAATAGCTCTCATCTCAAAATAAAAAGCTTCCACATTTTCCGGATCTCCATGCGCTGACGTCACACAATTCGTTATGACGCAGCGAATCATAACTCACGTGAATTTGCGTGAAAAAAAAGCGCCAAAGCTTTTGACCAATCAACGGTAAAAACGCATTTGAAAATATGCGAAATAGGTGATGAAAATCGTGAAACTGGATTAGATGAAAAGATAAATTATATCAGACGAAATGTTAATTTAATAATTTCATCAATACATCAACAAAAAATGTTCGATCTGTGTTTGAAAAAAAGAATTTAATTCTTATTCGTTGCAGGATTACAAATCGTGTGACGTCAGCGCATGGCGATCCCGAAAATATGGAAGCTATTTTTTTGAGATGAGAGCTATTGCTTGATGGCAAGAGCCGTTTCGAACTTTCGAAGGTCAGGGTACAGAAGAAATATCATTAATGAACCCATCTCTAACGGTAACTAGGTTCATAGATCCGTTTTTGTTTAAATATTATCTCTGAAAGGGGACGGGGGTCAAATTTTATTCGATTTCGTTGCACACATTGTCTTAGTATATACGATAAAGAGGGAATCCCAAATGTGCTATTTATAGTAACAGTGTCCGATAATGAAAATTTCGTTATCCCTTGATAGACCAATGGAGTTTCAGAGGCCTATGTACAAATCAACGGATCATGCCTTTTGTAATACAAAACCGTACCTCAAGATTCATATTTCATACAAATTAATTGACAGAAAATATGAGCCATGCTATGGCAAAAGGGGGCTTAATGCATCTTCGTGATACATTATACCGAGCAAGTCATCATATAATTATGGATCCATTAAAACCCATTTTTATAACAACAGACTGAGTTATCAGGTACACTGGTCCTTTGACATGTAGAAAACTGACCAATAGAGAAAAGTTTCGGCCCAGGTCAGCCTGCGCTGACTGCGTGTGATAACCGAGATCGATACTTTTCCCAGAAGCATTAAGCCCCTTTCCCAAGAGCTCATTTTTTTTTAACCCTTATCCTGCTAAATAACTTAAATGAAACTTTCAAGCTAATAGTAAAAACCCGAATAATGCTACTTCAAACTTATTTTTTGGAGAAAAATATCTTCTTATCGGACAGTGTTGATCCAAGATCAGACTGCACGTTCTGCGCAGTCTGATCTTGATCTACACTGTCCGCAAAAGGTCGGTGAGTCGCGCTTAGCAGCCTAAGGGTTAAATTGAAGAACGAGTCCCAGGTCATATTTTACAAATCAGTTTATCAAACAGGCTTTTTAAAACAAGAATGGTGTCCCCTGTCAAAATTTATATAGATCAGAACTTTATTTAGAAATGACTTGAACCATGTTCATCGTCAGTACGAGGTTTAGACAAAACTATGAATTTAGCATCTACATACCTGCAACATTAACAGACACTGAATAAATATTTCATTTGCGGAAATCACGCATGGGTATAATAATATCATTGTGTCACTTTGTTCGTTCGTCATACCAATTGATTGATCAGACAGACCTTTTTTGGATAGGAACGGTGCCCCCTGCCTTTCCGCTTATCACAATTTATACGTAAAAATTATTTGATCAGACAAAGTTATTTCAAGAACGCTGCTCCGTCTCCAGTCATATTTTTATTCAAACTAATTAATAGAGCTTTTCTTTTATTTCATTTAATTGGAGATCGCCCCCTCCTCTCAAATTTTATAAAAATCTATTGATGAAACAGGCCGTTTTATTCAAGAACGATGCCCTCCCCTCTCCATCATTTTTTTATCAATCAAATAGCCTGCAACACGCGAAAAGGGGCATTCGGACATTTGCGTAAAGTGTCATCTCGGATCAGCCTGCGCAGTCCTCGCAGGCTAATCCGAAACGACACTTTCCGATTTTTTTATGGAATTTTCTGTTTTGCGTAAGTCTACTGTAGCAAAAAATCTAATGTAGTCGTAAAATGCCGTCTCGGATTAGCCTGCGCGGACTGCGCTGATCCTAGATGACACTTTACGCAAATGTCCGAATGCCTCTTTTCCCGTGTTGCAAGCCAAATGATAAAACAGACATTTTTATCCACGAACAGAGTCCTACGCATCATTTTTTTGTACCAATGCAAATGAGCCATGTTCAGGCAAAAGGGGGTGTAATTCATCTCCGTGATACATTTTACAAGGCAAGTCATCACATGATAATGGATCCATAAGATCCATTTGTTTAACAACCAACTGAATCCTGAGGTAGAATGATTCTTGAACATGCAGAAAGTTTACCAAAAGCAACATGTTTCGACTCGGGTCAGCCTGTGCGGACTGCGCAGGCTAATCTTGGTCTATATTTTTTGCAAATGCGTTGAACCTCCTTTTCACAGAGCATGGCTAATTCCATTGGTTTATTTATCGTCGCCACCGGTTGCCCATATGGGCGAAGCCCCTAGAATTATGTTAGGTTTATTAGTGCAGGATACAGGACGAAACACATCCTAAGTTACGCCTGGTTCTTTAACGTGCTAAGTGTATAGCACCGTGACACGGTGCCTAGGTTTAACATCTCGCCCGAAAGAATGTTTAGTAATTTTAGGCGGCCAGCTGTGGGGACCGAACACAGACCCTCCCGTAGCCCATGATTTGACGTTCACAAGTCTCACGCTCTACCACTTGAGCCGTTGGGGCTGGGTCGGATTAAATGAACCAAACATGCCATTTTTAATTATGAACAATGCTCTTCCTCCGGACGGATTCTATACAATTAACCTTTAGGCTGCTAAACACGACTCAACGACCCTTTGCGAACAGTGTAGAACTTGCAGTCTGATCTTGGATTTACACTGTCCCGATATGGAGATATATTTAAAAAAAAAATACTTTGAAATAACAAAACTATGGGTTTTACTATCACCTTGAAAGTTTCATTTCACTTATTCAGCAGGATAAGGGTAAAAAACTAACTTTTATTCTATTCAAGAGCGGCGCCCCACCTGTTCTAGCGTCAAATATATAAAGTCGACCTCTTTCAAAGACTGAAAATACCTTCCCCTAACACTCAAAAAGTTGGTCATCCGGAAAGCTTTACCAAATAAGCGGACAGTATAGATCTAAAGTCAGACTATGCAATCTGTGAAGCATGATAAAGAAATCTGACCTTGATCTACACCGCCCGTATTTTCGTCTGCATGTCACTGAAAGGGTTAAAATTATCACAACAATCACCCAAACAGATTACAACCGTAAACAGATCAAAAATGAAAATGCACAGCTTGAAAAATAATTCATTGCATGTTAAAGAAATAAATTAGCAAAGAGATAGAATTTAACCTCTAGGCTGCAAAGCGCAACTCGATGACCTTTTGCGGACCGTGCAGTCTGATTTTGGATCTGCACTGTCCGATAAGGAGATACCCCCTCCCCCCCCCCCCCAAAAAAAAAAAAAGAAACCCTCTGAAAATGCAATACTGTGGTATTTTACTATTTGCTGGAAAGTCTTATTTAACTTATTTCGGGGATTTTTTTTTTATTTTGTTCAGCACTGAATGTACATATTATGGTTTTAACAGTAGCACACAACATATTAAAATAAAAAGTCAAATATGATGGAAATGCATCGAACCATATCAGACACACAACAGAATCCAACCCGGACCCCATGATGTGAGAGACTGACTCTCGACCTTTACAAAACTGGCTATTAGAACCAACTTTGATACAACACCATCAGATGATTTTACCTTTCAAAAATCAACACTCAAAGCATTGCTGGTTTAGACAAGAACTTTTTTCCCCCCCTCAATGACTTATGAACCCCTGCAGCAGCGTCGTCTTTGATCTAAGGGATACAATTTGAACGGTCTTGTCACAAAGGATTAATAAATGGTGCTTCATGCAAAAATATCAAAGTTTTCACTTTACATGTATATGACAAGGAGAAAAAGGAGTTTGGTTTTCTCAAAAGAAGGTTGAAGGTCAACTATGCACTAACTATCTCATCAGTTTTTGTTCTGCTTCAAATCATGACTGATAATCAAGGTCAAGTTTCAGTGAAACTAGGCACTATTTATTATTTATTATACGACAAAATTTATCCTTGTCCATATTTGAAGCCTTTGCAGACGACAATTTACGTATGATTCAAGTGATAGGATTTGTCTTTGAGCGATTGGAAAGTATGGTGGAAAAGGGGAAAAAAATGCTTGGTATCAGCCAATGGTAGTAAAATAGGGACCCGTGTTTACCAAGCGTTCTAAATTTCATTCTTAGTCTCTCTTTAGATTGGGAAAGTAACACAATTTCTAGCTGGCTAAAGCTTTGATTTTGCCAGCAAAAATGGCATTACTTTAGGATTTATAAAATTCTAAAGAATTAGACTGCCATTCGAGCTGTGAGGGTTAACCCTGAAAACCAGTACAGAATGGGGTCATTAGAACAGTTAAAGGACTTTGATGAAAATGACTTGAGCCTCGTGGGGAAAAACACACAATCAGCTTTAAAGCACTGTCTTTGTTAAACAGTCATTAGGTTTCGGACTTCTAAATAAATTAATTGGAAGTTTCAGTCTACAGGGAAAGACAAAATACCGCCCTACGTTTCATCTTTTTTTTATTTTTTGATGTTTATTTTCAAATACCTGTTGTGAAACAAGTTTTATAAATCAAATTAATCGGTAAAGGGAAACTTAACCTATAGGCTACTTGCATCTAGATGTTGGAAATTCCAAAAGTGTAGATTTATCGTACATTTCTGGATTTAATTTCATTTTTACAGTTAAAAAAATATTTTTAAAAATGGTCTTTCCTTGATTAACTACGTAGCCTCTTTAGGTATTTTCAGATTTCGAACCAGAGTTTTGCGAAGACTTGTGGGAATGTCACACGATTAATTACATGTGTCGATTACGAGGATTCTTATTCAGATCAATAAATCCGTATGATGACGTCATATCTGATGTAATGAAAACAGTCGGAGTTACCGATTGCAAAACGACTATCCCGTTATTTAAACGCCTAAAGTTGCATCTTTTTTTTTAATAAAACCGCTAGGTTTATACGATTGCAAAGATAAATATAGAAGTTTTGATATACGGCATTAAAACAGAATAGCCTCCTTTAATAAGTTACTTTCTCATGAAAACTCCATATGATTTTTAGAAGGTGATGACTCATCACCTTCTTATGCCAACCGACAGACTTTTTCCCCAAGATGACGTATTACACCTCATTTTCAAGAAAAATAGGTCCTCATAGATCAATGAACGGATGCGTCTGTATTATTTAATATGTACAAGTAATGTGCGGATTTTAAAAATCAGGTTAAGCTAATCATACAAACAATGAATTTCAGAGTTAAAGTCGTAGAATTTGCACTAAATTTGAAATTAGTCTCGTTCCGCAGCTTTGACCTGACCTAGTTTATAAAGTGTACATCGCAGATGAGGCAGTAAAGGAAACACCCCAAAACATCCAAAACCACTCGAAAATTCCCCAAAACCGCGGTCATTACACCTCAAACACTTACTTTACATCTAAAAATGTATGCGAAACGATTGGATACACGATTTTATGGAAATTAGCCATGAATTAATCCTATCAATTTCAGTATTTTAGTTCTTTGATCAGCTTCAAGTCGAAGTATTGTACTTTGATTAGTTGTACAGTAGTTGTTCTGGAAACCGAAAGTAGAGAACGATTGTAATCAATAAAGTTAAAAATCTACATTTGTGCTAGTTATTGCTGTTGCTGTTGTTGGCGACAAGGATATTTCATTCCCTCCGTATACAGTAAATATAACTTGAAATATGACACGCTGGGTAAAATACAGCAATGTCGACCGTGCATTGAATGGAGAACGAGGAATAGCTGCCCAGAGTGGTTTTCAATACCAAATAGCATCGGTGATAATGATTAAAACAAAGAGCTGATTCTTTTTTTTTTTTTATCTCCATGGGGATCTAAGACTTACAGCCCACTCTGATATTTTGTAGCACCTCAAAAGTTTAATGATAAGACTTTCGACCCAGTTAAAAACCATTATTTAAAAGAACCCGAAACCTTCATCATTGCAGAACGATTTATGTTTCATCGTAAGATACAAAACGAATATGAAACTGTAAGCAAGCAGTTGACAGAATTGATGTGGCTAAGTGAATCATGTGAGTTTTGGACATTTTTAGATGTGGTGAGTGATTGTTTCGTCTATAGGTTACAGAACAGTGTTACTCAGAGAAAGTTATTGTCAGCAGTGGAATTAACTTTGAAAAAGACAGTTGATTTGGCTGTAAGTATGGAATTGGTGGACACTGAAGCGTCAAAAAGCAAGGGCCCATGATAAAGTGTTCAGATAGTGGTTTATGGGTGGTAAAACTGATCTTGACAGACAGCATTGTTTCTACAGGAAGGCCAAGTGTCATAGCTGTAAAGGTCACTGCGAGATGTCTCTAAAAAAGCCTCTTAAAAGATGACAAAAGTTCACAGCCCAGGGTGAAACGGGACAAGAGAAATAAACAAATGTCCATTTACTGAATGAACATCAAATTTTCGGAGTCTGGAAGTGAAAATGAGGTAGAATGGCCACTTTTCACACTAAGATCACTGTCTAGCTCAGAAATCTATGTTTCAGTGCAGATTGAGGGTAAAGATTGTGACATGAAAATAGATACAGGGGCCTCTATGACTATTATTTTGGAAAAATTCCATGAAAGTACTTTTAATGTGAAACTTAGCTACTTTTGTGTTGCTAAAAACATACACAGGAGATAAAGTTCTAGACCAGGTATAGTAACTGTCAAATATCATCATCAAAAGAAAAGTCTACCATTAGTTGTCATGTGTGGAAATGGTCTCTCTATTTGGAAGAAGCTGGTTAATGGAACTCAAGCTTGATTTGAAGAATATTAAATGGAGTCACCAAGTAGGTTCTTTAGAGTTATTGTTGTCAAAATACTCTTATTTGTTTGATACAAATATTGGAGTAATGAAAGGTGCCGCAGCAAAACTGACATTAAATGATGACTGCAGTCCAAGCTTCTGCAAACCAAGACCTGTACAGTATGTACTAGAGAACAAAATTAAGACAGAATTAGAAAGACTAGTTGATAGTGAAAATACGCCAACTTTGAATGGGCAACACCAAAATTAGCAGAGTGGTTGAAGGGCTCTTTGCGTAAACTAAGAAGTAAACTGAAACTTGTCAAAGTTGATAGAGACAGTAATATCAGTGTATCGACTAGCCCTGCAAAAGATTGCAAGTTCTGTAAAAAACTGAACTAGAAGGTTTTACTGTTGTATTATGAATGATGCAAAGTACTCTTGTAAGTTGTGTCATGACAGGTCTTTAATTTCCTGAAACTGTGGTTAGCATACCATGAGAAAGCTGAAAACATTGTGTCAAAAGGAGAAAATGGGGGTTGCAAGCCTTTTCCTGCCTCACAATATGTTCTAACCCTTTGATGACTATTGCCACTTGTAAAGCCAAACTTTAGTTTGGACACAAGCCTTATGCCTTAAATTTCTTCGAAACTGGATTTTACTTACCATGAGAAAGTTGAAAACATTGTGGCTATAGGAGGAAATGCTGGTAGTAAGATTTTCTCCTTTTGACAAAATATTTTCATTACTTTTTAGCATTATTTAAATCCTTTGAGTCATTATCTATATTTGTCTGCTGCAAATGCTTTTATTTTGATTGTCATAAACTATCTTACCTGGTAGAGAGAATGAATTTCAGCAAAAAATTCTGTCCAGGATTTTGGAAATAATGGTGCTTGGAAGATTTAAGAAAAAAGAAAACAAAAATGTGCTAAGAGAAACCATTATTCAAGCAAGTAATGCATTCTCTTTCCATAATTTTTTTAAATAAAAAAAGTGAATGAATTGAGCTTGGGAAACAATAAACATGTTTAAACTCTTTACCACACAGTCCTGAGTTTTAAAGACCCTGAAGAGGAAGGCTTTTGGAAACATTGTGTGAAAAGAAGAAAATGCTGGTAACCAGCATTTTTTTTCTCTTCAGACATTGTTTTCAAATATCTCAAAGCGAGATACTGTCATTTGTGTCCCATTTTATTTGTCCTCTGCAAATGCTTTCAATTTGGACTGGTCTGAAATTTTGTTGTGTTGCTAAGATTTAAGTAGTTTCTTATAGGAATAAGGATATTGATTAAAAAGAAAGAAAGTACATGTATTATATTATTTCTTGCATTGACATGGTTTTGTATTTAATTAAACTATGAAATTGTTAAAATATTACTATTTTCTTGTACAACTCAGCTCACATCCTGTTTTTAATGTCTGTCTAAACTTCTCCTCAGTCTGACCACTTCTCACCATTTTGAAAAACTTCTAATTCTCAGGCTAGGGAGAAGTAACTTCTCCATAATGTTTTTTATCCAAAAAGTGTATGGAATGGGGAAACAATAAACATGTTTTAGATCTTTACCACACAGTCCTGAGTTTAAGAGACCCTGAAGAGGTAGGCTTTTGAAAAGAAGAAAATGCTGGTAACCAGCGTTTTTTTCCTTCTCTTCCTATATTGTTTTCAAAGATCTCAAAGACAGATGCAGTCATTTGTGTCCCATTTTATTTGTTGTCTGCAAATTGCAAAGATTTAAGTAGTTTCTTATACAAATAAGGATACGTTTAAAAAGATAGAAAGTATAATATTATTTCATGTATTGACATGGTTTTGTATGTAATTAAACTGTGAAATTGTTAAAATATTATTATTTCCTTGTACAACTCAGCAGCTTACATCCTGTTTTTAATGTCTGTCTAAACTGCTCCTCAAAGTCTGACCACTTCTCTGCATTTTGAAAAACTTCTCCTAATTATCAGGCTAGGGAGAAGTAACTTCTCAAATTCTGAGAGTTAGCAGAGGCCTGAGTACATGTATTAAAACCTGACTATAAAGTTAGAATTTAAGGAGATTGCAAAGTCATCTTTAATCCTATATTTGATATAGGAGAATATCCAATACCTACAGCAGAAGATGTGTTCATAAGATTAGACTCAGGACAAAAGTTTAAAGAAGTTGACAAGCATCATGTGTACTAAAATGTATGATTGAATGAGCAGTCACATGAATATGTGAAAAATCAACATTTATACTGGTTATCGCTGTTGAGCGGACTCTAAAACATTACATAAATCTGAGGAAAAAGATGTTATCAACCATCAGATGAATGTAATTGTTAATGAAATGATTCACTGTTAAAACCTATTTGCTAGCATATTTCTAGCATCACCTTCTATTAGTACTTTCAGTACTTTGATTTTTTTTGTCCCTACACTTGTGCTTGGGTTTAGTACTTTTTTCGTCCTAACACCTCTGTTTGGACTGGATACTTTTTCGTCCTCGTTGACCGGGTAATTTTTTGCCTTTACGCATCGATACTTTCGAACATGTAATTTTCCTCCATTGATGTTATCGATTTAATCAGATACCCTTACGGTTCGGCGGCGGAAGAAGAACAACAACGACGACGTCATAATCTACAATCAGATCGTCAGGAACAAGATTCAGAGTAAAGCTGAATGAACACAAGAATTTGTACAGAAAAGCTAAGTTAATGTTAAGTTTTGCCAAATACGTTGTGAGAGAGACAGAGAGAGAGTAAACCTGAATGGCATACAATGTTTATAAACATTTACCTTCATACTGGTTTTGGTGTGAGAAAAAAAAATCATTTTAATAAGTTTTGTAGCGGACAGAAGAGTACTGATGATGACATTACGTATGAGTGCTTTGATCCGTGCTAATGAAATATTTAGAAGCATATTCCTATGCCAGCTACCGTTGGCATTTAGATGATGTTGTTAACTCTTAGGCTGCTAAGCTTGACTGAATACGCTTTTGCAGATAATGTTGATTAAGATCAGACTGGACAAAACATGCAGTCTGATCTTGGATCTACATTGTCCGAATCGGTGAGTTTTTTTTTTAGACGAAAATAATTTTCAAGTTGCAAGATTTCAGCTTCGACTACTGGATGGAAATGGTCATGTATTTGAGCCATACTTTGTGAAAAGGGGGCTTAACGACGTATATGACAAATGTTTGCGTGCATCCTACTGCGCATGTATATTTGTCGTGGATATTGTATCAAAAGTGCACCAGTGTATTTTTGGCACATAATGGTAATACTGTTGGTGCACTGAAACAAGTAGCACTTTCTTCGGATAGTACTGGTGAAGAGAAAAAAAAATGGATCTTTGTACTGTCACCGTGAAATAATTAAAATGCTGCTGACACGGCGTTACACACCAAACAACGAAACAAAGGCAGGAAATTCAAAGCTGTGGAAGTATAGCTGTTTCCACTTTGAAAAGTATTGTTGGAAAAGGAGAAATCGCTCCTTTTGAGCAACTTCTCCTTTTCCCACCATATCTGCTGAGCTTTTAACTTATTTTTTTTTTGAAAAAAATAACTTCCACAGTGACCTTCAACCTTGTTTTCTGACGAAATAAGCACGGATAGGTGCCATTTTTATTTTTTCTTATTGTTAAGAATTGTAAATACTAAAAGTGTGGAAAGTTTAAGAAAAATCTGTCTGTTAGAAAGTATGTACTTTTTTAAAGATTAACCCTAAATTCGATCAAATTATTTCCCTTTTTAACTCAATGGTCTATATATAACATGCACATTTGTACATTTACCATGCTCAAAACCAGGCTTTTATATATATTTTTTGTGCAAAAATATATGAATTGTCATTAAAATGATGTATATTTCTATATTTTTCCTGTAATTTTCCTGGGTAACTGACTATTAAAGAAAGGCGCTTTAATCTAATATAAGCTGTATATTTGGAACTGAATATAGCTTTGTCAAAGGCAAATTTCTCAGAAACGAGCACGGTGACCCACATCTTTTTTTTACTGTTATCTCCTAGAGACATGATGAGCTTTGTATGTGCAAAGTTTTAAAAAAATCTGTCCGTTAGAAAAATTTGTCATATACGTCGTTAATGCATATGCAAAAAGTGTCTACTCATGTCAGCGCAGTCCGTGAAGGCTGACATGGGTTGAAATTTTTTGCTATTTGTAAATTTTCTGCCTGTCCAAGGAACAGTCTACCCCCAAGATTAAGTCGGTTGTCAAAGAAAATGGATTTTTTTATCCATAACAATGTGATGACTTGATTGGTATAATGCATTACGGAGATGCATTAAACCCCCTTTTGTTAGAGCCTGGCTCATTTACATGTAGCAGTTGAAGGGTCTACAACCAAATAATTAAAATGTGCCATGCTCTATGAAAATGGAGCTTAATGCATCTGCGAAAAGTATCGACCCAGGTCAGCCTGCGCGGTCTGCGCAGGCTGACCTGGGTCGAAACTTTTCGCTATTGGTCAATTTTCTGTATGTGAAAGGATCGGTATACCTAATGATTAAGTCGGTTGTTAAAAATAGTGGCTATTATTGATCCATACTTATGTGATGGCTTGCTTGAAATCACGTCTGTTTTGATCAGAACATCACATAAAATAACGGATATTGTAAATCTAAGATCAGAATGCATGCTCTGTAAGACTCTATGTTCTGTGTTGTCTAATCATAAATTTACTCTGTTCGCAAAAGTAACGAAAACCTATTTGGTGCCTAAAAGGGCCAGTTCTCTACCAGAAGACACAATTACCTATTTAATTTGAGAGTATTTGAAGACAACAAGTTAGATGTGACTCAAGTAACGGGATTCTCCTTTGAAAGGATATAAATATGGGGGGGGGGGGGGGGTCGTAAAAGCATAAGATCGCTTGATAAAGTATATATACAGCTGATAACCTAATGCAATTTTCAAGCCCAGTGATTAGCAACGAGGGGTTTAGAATGATAAAACCCAGTTTCTTCATTGTCAGATTCTATCAATCAAACGCCCTTTTCCACATTAGTTAACATTACTGACAATATATTTGGCTAGTTTTTATTTTTTAATTCAGTTAATCTGCTTATTTTCTGATAAAATATCGGCTGACCCTAAACCGTACCGGTTCCTGAATCCTCAACAATACTTTTGTGGTCGCTCAGTTTAAGTTCCAGTAGGGCTTATACTTTCAAATACAAACATACAAAGTAACGAAAAATATAATTTTCTAACAGCTTCCGTCATCTCAACATTTCTTGTCGAAAGCTAGGTACACATATTCATACTAGAAGTTTTAAAGAGCATAAAGCTTCTTTTCTTATTATGTATTGTTATTATTATTGTAGATGAACATTTTTTTTTTCTCCCTTTCCGACTCAGCATAGCATCTCTCTCTCTCTCTCTCTCTCTCTGTGTCTCTCTCTCTGTCTCTCTCTCTCCTAGTTTTGTACTTTTTACAGTTCGGTTGAACGGATAGTTTTAGAGCAGAGACAATTTTCTTTTTCCCTGTATTAGCACTTATCAAAGGTTAATATCAGGTTAGCATTTGCCACTTGATCAATTATTATGCAATGTCCATGAAGGGGCATGATTGGCCCATCAAAGCTGTATGCAGCTTTAGGCTGCTAAGCGCGACTTACGGACCTTTTGCGGATAGTGTAGATCAAGATCAGACTGCACAGAATGTGCAGTCTGATCTTGGATCTACACTGTCCTATAAGGAGATATCGATCCCCCAAAAATACCTTTGAAAAAGCAAAATTTGAGTTTATACAAACGGCTTGAAAGTTCCAGTTTAGTTATTTAACAGGATAAGGGTTAAACGAAAGGCCAATGGTACATCAAATAACGTTATCTCCTTACCAAACGACAAAATTTTGGACTAGTCCAAATTGAAAGCATTTGCAGACGACAAAATAAATGTGAATCAAAAATTGAAATTCAGTTTGGGAAGGGTAGAAAACATTGTTGGAAAAGGAGAAAATGCTGGGTACCAGAATCATGTTCAGCTGCTATTTCAACATGCAATTCTACTGGTTTGTGGAGAAAGCACGACATCGTTGTGGACATGGCTTGTAGTCTCTACGGAAGTATAGTTTATATTGAGGTCCAGAACAATGACTATATTTCCTTCCGAAATGTGTTTTGTGCAGTTTGCAATGGTTATGGTCCTTCGCCGTTAGACATGTGTGACCTAACACAGGGGTATGAGGTTGTGGTGGATTTTGCCGGTCTTTTAATGCTCTCTGAACATGTACACGAAAAAAGGGATTCATGCCGTGTAGGAGAGAAATATGATTACGTGAAAGTAAATAAGTTTATAATTCTTTTTTCTGCTAAATCAACATACCACTTTCTTTTTCTCAACGACTCACCCTGTGCTAAAAGAAAAAAATCTCTGGGTATTGTTAAAGAAACTTAATTCTTGCTTTCATAAGCCGATTCAACTTGTAAAAAAATACTAAAGTCGAGCTTTCACTTTTTGACTTTTTACAAACTAGTCATCACCAAGGCAAGCAAATGTTTTCATGTATATCTAAGCCCCCTCAAATAACTAATAAATTAGTACATGTGTCTTTTGATGATTTTTAGGTCTTTGATTGTACATGGTGATTCATAATATCTGATAGAATTTCAATCTGTTTTTTTTTTTTTTTTTTCTGCCAGCGCATGTCGCGTTATAATTTATATTACATTACTCTACAATAATTACAGTTTTGTTTCATATAC
Organism: Hippopus hippopus; assembly: GCA_946811185.2. Taxonomy (NCBI): domain Eukaryota; kingdom Metazoa; phylum Mollusca; class Bivalvia; order Cardiida; family Cardiidae; genus Hippopus; species Hippopus hippopus. The sequence continues at coordinate 39,426,356 of OX328106.1, forward strand.
AATTTTAAGTTCTTTAAATACATGTACTTACATATTAAATAAAAAAAGGTCATACTTTTCACAGCATTTAAAAGATATGCCATATATGACGTCCAGTCTGAGATACGAGGGGTGTTCGAAAAGTTTCGGGACGATTGGCGTCATTTTTTTATTTATTAAGATTTTTTAATGATTTTTTCGGTAGTAATAGCTACAACCGTATTCTATAGGTTAATCGAAACAAATAAACGAAGATATACGCCACACGTGATGAAGGTCACTATAGCAACTTCAAGTCGACGTGAGCGGGGCACCTTGACGTCACTTCACAAAATAACTTCTTTTTAATGGCAAGTATCGATCACAATAAGCACTCCAGTATGTTTTTGAATTGTGTATGACAAAAGTATTCGCCCGCAGGGTGCACCGTCTACTACCTGCCATCAAAAGCTACAGTGAGTCGCTGACAGTAAGAATTTCCTGAAACAGTACAGAGAACGTGGTGACAGGTTCTTGGTATTCATTATTACGGCCGATGTAACTTGGATTGGTCTGTATGATCCAGAGACCAAGCAAGACAGTTCTGTGTGGAAAAACCCCTAATTCACCCTCGCCTACAAAAGCAATGGTGAAACGTTGTATTTTATTGAAATGAACGGAGTTATTCTCTGCCACACACTGCCGATTGGGAAGACAGTCACAGCACAGTATTACTGGAACGTACGGTCTTTTGATTTTTTAACTACATTGTACATAAAATGATATTCTTATTTTATATGATGACAGAATTGGTTGGTGAAACCAGTGATTCATAAACATAATTTCGTTGTTGCATGTATATAGATGCATAGGTTCAACCATAAGCTCGTTTCAGGTGCACCGACATGCGTTGATCAGGGCTGTATAGGAGAAACGACCAAAAGAACATGGCACATTCTACTTACATCACAACAACGCCACACCTTATACTTCATCAACTACCAAGAAAGTACCTGCTGATAGATAGAGTAACACTACTGTGCACCCACCATACTCCCCTGACTCGCACCGTGTAATTTTTGGTTATTCCCCACTATCAAGCGTTACTTTCGCGGTCACTGTTTCGAGGACGTCGATGGCCTTCCCGTCGTGGTCAGGGAATGTATAAGGAACATTCCATCATCAGACTTCAAAAACTGTTTTAATTCGTGTGTACATAGGCATCAGAGGTGCATTAAACATACTGTGGAGTATTTTGAATAACCATGACTATTTCAGACGTCTGTAAAGACAAACTTTTTATTCGGTGCATCAAGGTGCCCCGCTCACGCCGACTTGACGTTGCTATGGTGACAATACATCACGCGTTTCGTGTATCTTCGTTTATTTGTTTCAACCAACCTATAGAATATGGTTGTAGCTATCATTACCGAAAAACTCATTAAAAAATATCGAAATATAAAAGAATGGTAGCACTTGTCCCGAAACTTTTCGAACACCCCTCGTAATACGACGTCAAGCTTCTTTTGAAAGTTTACTTTCACCGATGAACACATTTCTGGAGTTATTTTTCTAATCTCTCGATGAATAGCTTGTTTCAGTTCTCCATATGTATATCATAACATATAGATTATAACAAGGTATGTGCCAGCAGAAAATAAATAATAAGGATTGAAACTATATCAGATATTATGAATCACCCTGTACATAACATGTACAATAAGATCTCTTTCACTGCGTGTCTCTGCCCCCATATTTCTCTCTCTAGCAATTCGCAACCATCTCCTCAGACTTTCAGTTTCTCTAAATTACTTGCTCGTCTGCTATGTGGTGCTTTGATTTAAAAGGATATATTTAAAACTGTAACCAAGAAGGTACTTTTTCGTGAGTCGTTGAGAAAAATCAAACTTTTTTCACGACCACTGTTCTTTTTACGGTAAGTCCCCGTAAATACGGAAAATTGTGTTGTAGTAACTTTCCTGGTGGTTGTATTTGATTCGAGCAGGGCGAGAAAATTTGATATCGCGCAAGACCGAAGGTCGAGCGAGATGTCAAAGTTTTCATACGCAGCAAGAAGTAAATGCTAGCGCCAGCAAAGTTACTACATATCTACAACTTTCTACGACAAAATTTTGCAATTATTGACATTTAAACACAGTAAACAAATGAGCCAACTAATGGTGTATAGAGTAGTAACTCTGCTATTATGAATGGCGGATGATTATAGAGCGTAACAGTTTGACTAATCAAAACGCACATCAATGCATGCTCAGTGTGTGAGTTACGTCATCATACCATATTTGGAACCGTATTTGACAGAGTGCAGATACGATTTTTTTTCTTTCGTGTGTCATGTATTTGAGCCGGAAAATTTTAATGGTATAATAATTGGCTTGCAACTACATGTATATGGCCTGCAACACGCGAAAAGGGGCATTCAGACATTTGCGTAAAGTGTCATCTCGGAACAGCCCGCGCAGTCTGCGTAGGCTACTCCGAGACGGCACTTTATGACTACATTAGATTTTGTTCTACAGTAGAGTTGCGCAAAATAGAAAATTACATAAAAACGGAAAGCGTCTTTTCGGATTAGCCTGCGCAGACTGCGCAGGCTGATCCGACATGACACTTTACGCAAATGTCCGAATGCCCCTTTTCGCGTGTTGCAGGCCATATAGTTGTGATCGACTTTTTCTCTTCCAATCATTGACCAGTTCCTCCCAAATTGTCATGAAGATATTGTGCTCAGAAATACTCGTGAAATTGTTCTTGTCTCGTGCATAAAACTAAAAAAGGGAAAATAACGGAATACTTTTCGGGCTAGTATTTTTCGCGTAACCACAGCGTGTCTGGAAAGAAAGGTAACACTTTTATACATTTAAAATGAGGCTTTAAAATTTCAGACGAAAATTTAAATACATGCATATAAAATGCGCAAGTTTTTTTGTGTGTGAAAGTTTCATTCAATTTCCATTACGTTACGCACTTATACAGATTTCAAATCAGAAATACCTTTCTGTCATTGACGTCATACTTGTGATTAATGACATTCTCTCACTTCCAGTTGTCTTAAAATGTTTGTAAACAAAATATGCGCTTTTGGGCACATGAAGAACCGTGCTGTTTCACAGAGAAACCTCTGTACAGTGGAGACTAACTATGGTGTGCAATGCCATGTCATGGTGTTATTGGGCTGTATGTCTTTCTCGACACGATTAATTCCTAGCGCTACCTATTTGTTTTGAAATACAGTTTTGTTACCAAGCTTAAAAAAGAAGTCTCCATACATTGCAAAACACCTAGTTTATGCAGGATGGTGCATCTTATACTGTGATAGACTTTCTATAAATATGTTCGGTAGTAGGGTAATATCAAGAGCATACATAACGTTAGAGGTAAAAGATTGCGGAATATCTTTGCCCTTGCACAGTCCTTATCTCAACCCATGCGACTTCTTCCTTTCGGTTTATTTGAAGTCAAAAGTCTATACTCCTATGCGAGACAGTTTTTAAAGAACATTAAAAATGAAATCATGAAGATCGACATTGGAATGTGTACTGAAGTGATTGACAATTTCATTGCGCCCAGCATAGGAAGAGCTTAAAAGGCCGTCAAATTGAAACGTCATAAATTACTAAAATGGCGCCAATGACAAAAAGGTACTCCAGATTTATAATTTGTATAAAGGTGCGTAGTAAAATGAAAGTTAAATGAAATTAACACACAAAAAACTTACATATTTTAAATTTATGTATATATATATTTCTATTTGTTCATCTGAAATTAAAAGCCATATTATACATACATGTACAAAAGTGTTACCTTACTTTCCGGACACCCTGTATATAAGCTGGCTTTTTGTCTGGTTCTTGGTATCATCATCGAATGAAAAAAATAGCAATTTTCAATAGGCGAAAAATGTGGACACTTATTTAAGGACCCATGTACGACACTAATATGCAAGGGTTGCTTCCTTTAATTGATATCCTGTGGCGCTAGTTCACACCTTGGCAAATAGAATTGATAGGGCATAATCCTTTTACAGGACTTACTGGTAGTTTTTTCACGTGTTACCTTAAAAGGCATTATTTCATAGTCTACATCTAAGTTTGGACAAACCATTAGAAGCAGCAACTGCTCCTTTACCGACGATGGGTTGGATTAACACCTTATATTTTCGCTTTTGAACAATATGCAAAATAATGTTCATGGGAAAAGGGGGAACAGCTGGCAAGCTTACTTTCCATTTTTTTTCTATTGAATCATGATAGAGTTTTAAAACTTATATTCAAACTCATATACTCTTTGGCCGTTTATCTTTTTTTTTTTTTTTTTTCAGTTCTTTCTAGTTTCTTGCGTTTTCTTCAAATATAATTATTAAAAAAGAAATGCGATATTTGACAGTGACGTTTAGTATTTTTCTTCTTCAAAACTTGTGGCAATGTGGTACACTATTCCACGATAACGCAATAGTATCTGTGTCTGTCAGATAAAGCTTGTTTAAAATATCAGGAATCAACGAGCGTAGGTAACGTAATTCTTCGCGCTTCATAAAACAAGCCGCGAATTTATCGGACCCCCCCCCCCCCGGCGTTTTTCAATACCATTACATAGAACTTTAAATCAGCTTTTACTTACGAAAAGCACTCTTGACTCTCTGTTTTTTAGCAAAAATCTATAAATCTATGTTGGAAACAAACTATGAGAGGAAAAATGTGGCCCAAAAATGCTTCTGTAAAACAGACTCTTAGACTTCAGTAAGTTAATGACAAAAGATCTAATTGTGCATTGATTTATTGTATAACTCTTCAATTTATAAAGGCATTTTGAGAAAAAATGTTTTCTTTTTCAGCTCAATACATTATATTGACGGAATTCGTATTAATAGACAGTATTTAGTAAAAAGCTTAATCATTCATTTGATATAATGTAACTTTACTTACATGTAATGACTACAATTTATGCAACAGGAGGTGAAAAACGGACCTCATGTGCTGTGGGCGTGTTTATTTGGTCACATGGTAACACGGACATGTCTTTGCATAAAAAGTAGGACAAAGTTACGGTGGCATATTTCTGCCGCGAGATACGAAATAGCTATTGCGATAATTTAAGAGAACTATCGTGATAAAACGAAGTTTCCTGGAAATATTATCTAGATAATAAAAATTTTCACGATCAAAATATCGCGATAATTCTAACTGTTATCATGATTTTTTTTTTTGCTTTCGTACCCATAACTGACATTCACGGTATCTATAATTAGATACGGTTTCTGAACACTTCGTCTACAAGGTTATGAATTCTCCTTTTCCCTGAATGGTTTTAAAGATGTTCGTAGGAGGCATTTCGAGTCGTCTTTGTGATTTTACAGGCTTCTGTTCATTTGGAGTCTTGTCAAAATTTACCAATTAAGCTACAATTGTTAATAATCGAAATTTTACTTACTGCAATCTGGTAAAGTCAAAAACTACCGAGTTTATCCAAATGGTAAATTTTCTATTTATATATATCGAGACAGGGATAGAACTATCACGATACTTTTATCTCGATGTCAGCTTCGTGCACGATTTAGAAATTTTGCGTTAAAATATTTAGCTTATGGTGATTTTTTTTTTTCAGGATATTTTTCACTATCTCGATAAAATTTCCAGGAAACTTTAATTTATCGCGATAGTTTTCTAAAATTATCATGATAGCTATCTCGTATCTCGTGACAGAAATATGCCACCATACAAAGTTTATGGTAAATAAAGTTTACATAAAATCAGTTATTATAAAGACTAAGTCGATCACTAAGTTAGTTAAAACCCAAAAAAGAGAATTCTTAGAGAAAGTAAAAGCTTCGGCGCAAGGCGCCGAAGCTTTTAATTTTTTCGAAGAATTCACTTTTTTGAGCTCTAACCATTACATAAAGTTCATTATTTACATATGTTTGTTAAGATGTGTATGGCTAATTGACTGTTTGGTCTCTCACGCTTTAAAACCTTTTTCTTTTCATTTGGCTGAGATCGTTCATTTACTTTATATTTCCTGATTGGTGCATAATCAGCGTTATGATAAGAGGACATTGTGTCGAAGGATACATTATATGAAAATAACGATATCCTATCTGTCACTAAAGGAAAGCGCAAGGCCATTTGCATTGTGATTCTTTGCAAACTCGTTCATGATAAGTCATGCTCTGCTTAATGCACCTGCAAAAAGGATCGACTCATTTCACACCGCGCAGTTCGCGCAGGCTGGCCGGGGTCGAAACCATTTGCTATTGATAAACTATCTGCATGTCATAAGACCTGTTTACCTCATGATTCTGTGTAATGTTAGACAAAATATATTTTATGGATCCAAAATCATGAGATGACTTGCTTGGTATTATAGATTACGAACATGCATTAAACACCCTTTTGCTGGAGCATGGCTCATGAAATCTTTTACCTAAATGTGGAAGTCACTTCAATTTATGGCTAAACATGTACACACGTTCTAGATAGGACCAGTATCACTTATCACTACTCAGTTAAAGCGTTTCCAGCTTTCCCAACCTCAAGGCTATACGACCAGGGTTCATTTGGTAAAGGGTCGAGGAATAAGTACTTGTATCTCTTTTTCTTATTAAATGTACATTTATGTTTGTTTATAATTATTGTTACATGCATATTGCATTAAACTATTTAGACTACATAATATTGATCTTGTTCAAATTCAAAGTATTTGCAAACGATAAATGAACAGCAGCAGAAGCAATGGTAATTGATCTTGTAGAAAACATTTTAGAAAATGCTTCCCACTCTTCAATGCAACATAACCAGGATTTATTTGGTAAAGGGCCGTAGGCTAGGAAATAGTAACCCAGCCCAAATTGAAAGTATTTGCAGACGACAAATAACTGAAGCTGGAAAGATGGGATTTGATCTTAAAGAAAACATAGTAGGAAAAAGTGAAGATACTCAGTTAAAGCGTTTCTTGCTTTCCTCACCTCAAGGCTATATAACCAGGGTTTATTTGGTAAAGGGTCGAGAGATATGTGCTTGTATCTCTTTTCTTATTAAATGTATATAATTATTGTATTATATAACTACAATTATTGTTACATGTATATTGCATAAAACTATTTAGACTAGAAAATATTAATTTTGTTCAAATTGAAAGTATTTGCAGACGATAAATCAATAGCAGCTGAAACGATGGGAATTGATCTTGTGGAAAACATTGTAGAAAAATGCTCCCCAGTCTACAATGCTACATATCCAGGATTTATTTGGTAAAGGGTCGAGGGATTTGTACATTAAATGTTTGGTTAAATGTTAATTGATGCTTGATGATAACTCTTTTTAATCAACTGTACACATTTCATACATGTATAGTGCTTTAAACTATTTACTAGACTAAAAATACCGATCTGATCCAAATTGAAAGTGTTTGCAGACGACAAATAATTGAAGCTTGAACGATATGAATTGATCATGTAGGAAACATTGTAGGAAAAGTAAAAATACTCGGTTAAAGCATTTGCTGCTTACCTCAATTCATGGTTATATAACCAGGCTTTATTTGGTAAAGGGTCGAGGGATATATACATTTATTATTATTATCATTTTCTTCTTCTTCTTCTTCTTCTTCTATCTTTCCCATCAAAGGTGAATTTATGTCTGACTATACTATTGATACATGTATATTGCTTCAGACTATTACATTAGAATATTGATCTGGTCAAAATTGAAAGTATTTGCAGACGACAAATTAACTGTGGCTGAAACGAAGGGAAATAATCTTGTAGAAAACATTCACGTAGAAAAAAGCAAAAATACTCAGAAAGAGCACTCAAGACCATATAGTCAGGGTTTATTTGGTAAACAGGAGATCTGTGTATATTTTCTGGGTAAAATGTAAATTTATATATCTAACGATAACTATTGTTAATATATTGTACACTTTGTATATATGTATAATGGGCCTGTGGCCTGAATATACTAATAAATCTATCTATCTATCTATCTATCTATCTAACTTATGGGTAAGCCATTTACCACACAATCCTAAGTTCTATCGACAGTAAGTTAGGAGGCCCTTGAATACATTGTGGGAAAAGGAGAAGCATTTTTGTCCTTTTCTCACGTTGTTTTTTACCTTTTCAAAGACAAGTTTCACTATTTGAGCCACATTTCATATGTCGTCTGCCAATGCTTTCAAAATTGACAAGTCCAACATTTTGTCGTCTGTTGTTTAAAGAGTTTAGCCTCTCCTTTTAATTCTTTCAGCAAAAATGTAGACAGGTGATATGTTCAAAGGGTAGAGAATACATAGGTGGAAACTGCGAACAGATTTTTGATGAGAGTACAGAAATTCATTTGAACATATATCTTCGTCTAGAACCACAAAACTGGCTATGGCTACCGGAAGCCTATGACATTGTGCCTATGGTAAAAGATGCTATGCTGTCTGAAATAAGAAGTGAGATAGGAAACTTTGCTGTTTGTGGCACGCAGGTTTTTCTACAATCGAGCATAAATAAAGATAAAGACGACTTCAACGGTCATGTTGCAGACAACGTTTATGATCCGTTTAAAAGAGAAGTTAGCTTCCATGTCATGGATAATAAGAGAGAAAACTTGCATAGACTGTGTAATGATTCCTTGTTAGATTTTTACGAAATAAGATTTCAGATATCACTGGAGTCTTTCCTCGATGATACCGTCGAGTCAATACTTACTCTAAACGGGTCCACCGTTTCCTTAAACAGCACGGACCATTTACGATTAGGCCTATTTCTAGAACAATCACCACATTTGTTTGCAGTAAAAATTGTGCACGACTACAACAAAGAGAAATTTGACCAAATTGGGGCAATAGGATACTTCATGTTGACAGATAAAACCGGCAAAAGTAATGAGGTAATTCATATCCTGGACGCCGTCAATTACATGAAGATATTTGATCATGTTGCAAAAACACTGCAACTTCCCTTTTTGCAATGGAACGATGAATTTGTATTTTGTAGATATTCCAATGGACATGACTTGTTATCTCTTTGGTCATGCCCTATGTTCAAAATACATTGGGACGAATTCGACTGGAAGTGGAATAAGAAAGACCTCGAAATAAGTGGCACATCAATAAAATTAGATGCGTCTGACTTTATAGTTGTACAATCATCAGTGTCCAAGTACCTGTTGATATGTGTTGATACATATCACAAAAAGTTTGAACTTCTGCAGTCCAATACAGGTGTTGTCTACAATAGCGTACAAATGGCCAGAAATATTATTTCTATTATTTGTGTCAGTGTTTCATGTATCTGTTTGGTCTTTTCTTTGATCACGTTCTGTTTGTTTAAAAAGTTACAGACTTTGCCTGGTAAAAATAACATTGCATTAATTGTTTCTCTTATATTTGCACAAACTTTCTTTCAGCTTGGAAGAGCTGGTAACTTCGACAAAAACACTCCTTTCTGCAAAACGATCGGTTTGTTAACACATTTCTTCTGGTTAACTTCCATATTCTGGATGAACGTCTGTACTTTTCACATGTATAGGGTACTTTTGAAAACAAGACCCACTGCTCGTTAACCGTATCTATGGTAAATTCCAATCATTATGATATGGGTCATGGTAAGGTCACATGTTATATCTCCTCCCAAATGATGATTGATTTTACTTTTGGCGTTTCTGCATTGTTTGTTGTGTTTTCAAATTTTATAATGTTCTTTGCAATTGTTATAACTTTAAAACGAAGGCCTCCCATAAGAAAAAGTGTAAAAAATGAAAGGAGTTATGTCTTTGTCTTCATTAAACTGTCTACTGCAACTGGTATCACCTGGGTATTTGGTTTTGTTTACATGTGGACTGGTATTGAAGGTTTTTCATTCGTATTCATAATATTGAATGCCTCACAGGGTCTCTGTATCATGCTGGCCTTCGTTTGTAATAAAAGAGTTATAGATCTCTACAGAGATTTCTGTCGCAAATGCAAAGGTGTCACTTCATCGATGAATCAAAGATCGGCAAAAAATATGTCTCCTTCAGTCTAGGCATTGTTAAACCTTATCATGCTAAATAAGTGAAATGAAACATTCAAGCCGATAGTAAAAACCCAAATTTTGCTATTTCAGGGGTATTGTTTTAAGAAAGACATCTCTTTATCGGACAGTGTACATCCAAGATCAGACTGCACGTTCTGTGCAGTCTGATCTTGATCTACACTACCCGCAAAAGGGCAGTGAGTCGCGCTTAGCAGCCCAAGGGTTAAGTTGGCAATGCTTTCGACTCTAAAATGTTCATATCATTCAAGCCATCACACTTTGCCTTTTTTAGCAGCTCTGAATAATTTAGAAGCATTTCCCAGTCTTAAGCAGGGTCCGTATTCACCAGTCACTCTTAAGACTATTATTAGTCTAATTTTCTACAATTTCCTAAACGTGAAAATAACGCAAGTTCTGAGACCAGCTAATTAGAAGTTTTATTGCTTTGAAATATAGAAAAAAAATGGGAATAAGAAGACTAAGAATGTTCTTAAGAATGCCAATACGGAATACTAGTCTTAGTTTCTGTGAAGCATCAACCGAAATGTTGAGGGTAACACTGCTGTCAAGATAATAAAAAGTGTTTCAGTGAAAGATGCAAACACTATTTCATTGCTCTTTGCAACTTGATGCCAGAGCATTCTGAGACTTATAATACCAATCAGACCTACAAGTTACAACGAATAAGTGTATAGTGGTATAATCAAAACAGCAATCGAAATTCTACTTGCCTTGAAAAAAACTAATGTTAATATCTGCTTGATTCCTTAGCTTTAGATGATTTACCCCGAGCAAAAGTGTACCAGTGACTCAGAAGGCAAGGTAATTTATTTTCTCATGACTAATTAAGTTCGAATCATACCATGCTAGAGCGGTTGAAACTTAAGCATTATGCGTAGTGTTAACAGTAAAAAATATATATCATTTTTGTATGTGTAACTTTTTTTTTTGGACAAATATGAGGCGTTTTTCTTTTCTTTTTTTTTTGTCAACGTCTGCTTTTTATTTATACTTTTTTTATAACATGTTAAAAATATACTACTATGTATCATAGGTTTACCTGCCGATGCAATCCCTTTTATACAAAAGAAGTTACAGTATGATGAACACTGAACAGGATAAATATTTTACGCACTTTGTCCTAACTCTTAACAAAAAAGTTGTAACAACCCTGAATTTGAGACTTTTGAAAAGATATTAGGAAAAGGAGAAAATGCTTGTTACCAGCATTTTCTCCTTTTCCCATAATGTTTTCTACCTTTCAAAGATAACATTCAGTTTTTCAGTCATACATAGTTTACCGCACGCAATTCCTTCCAATTTGGATGAGTCTAAAATTGGAAAGAATTGCGGACTGCAAATGGTAATAAGTTAACGACGTATATAGCAAATGTTCCCGTACATCCTATTGCGCATATATTTTTTTTCATGGATAAAGAATCAAAAGTGCACCTATGTATTTTTTGCACATATGGTAACACTATTGGTGCACTGAAACAAGTAACACTTTCTTCACGTACTATTAGCAAAGAGAAAAAAAAATTGGATCTGTAAACTGTCACCGTGAAATAATTAAAGTACTGTTGACACAGCGTTACACACGCAAACTAAGGCAGGAAATTTAAAAGCTGTGGAAGCATAGCTTTTTCCACTTTGACAATTATTGTTGGAAAATGGAAAATCGCTCCTAATGAGCAATTTCTCCTTTTCCCACTATGTCTGCTGAGCTTTTATCATTTTTTTTTTCCTTGAAAAAAATTAACTTCCACAGTGACCTTCATCCTTGTTTTCTGGCGAAATAAGCACGGATAGGTTCCATTTTTATTTTTTCTTATTTTTTAGAATTATAAATACTATAAATGTTGAAATTTTAAGAAAAATCTGTCCGTTAGAAAATATGTATTAAGGATTAACCCTTAATTTGGTCAAATTATCTCTGTTTATAACCCAATGTTCTTTATATAATATGCATATTTGTACATTTACCATGCTCAAAACCAGGCTTTTATATATTTTTTGTACAAAACTAAATGACTTTTTCATTAAAATGATGTATATTTGTATATTTTTCCGGTAAGTTTCCTGTTTAACTGACTATTAAAGAAAGACATGTTAAATCCAATATAATGAATTTTGGAACTGTATATACCTTTTTCAAAGGCAAATTTCTCAGAAACGAGCACGGTGACCAATATCTTTTTTTACTGTAATCTCCTAGAGACATGATGAGCTTTGTATGTGCAAAATTTTTAAAAAAAATCTGTCCGTTAGAAAAATTTGTGATATACGTCGTTAAGTTAGAGCTGCGGCTACGGGTCTTCGTGGAGCCAACATTGTTTCTTGATGTCCATGAATTTTTACAAGTATTCTTTACAGAATTCAGAGAAAAAATATGTCTTAGCATTCCTTATGGCATAAGGTATATTTTGGGACGGTATAGATTAAAATCAGATCTGATAGAATGTGCTGTCTGATCATTAATGGGCCGCGCTGTCAGATCACTGACCTACTCTTTTCAATATTTTGCAAAAGAGTCTGGTCAAAAACAGACTTAAAATCATTACCTGCTTATGTTGTCTACTACTTGGAAATGTGTATCGGCTTTGTAGTGCTTAACTGGCGTTTTCTGTGGTTTGTATGCCTACAGAATTATATTGCGTGTTCGTATGTTTTTTTCTTGTTTGGTCTTTTGTGCCGATTCCAACAATATTTCAGTCACATGGTATATCAAGGCAGCCAATTCGTCTATCCATGCCTACCTCAAGTATGTTCTTTTACCAGTACTTCTCTACTTCCTATGCCATTGCCTGCTTCCCAACAGATAAAAAAGTCAAAAGAACTTTCAGCCTTGAGAGACGTATGAATCCTGACCTAGTGACCATCTACATTTTTCGAAAAGAGTCTTCTCGAGCTAGAATTCGAATTTACGACCCCTGGATCGCTAGCCATGTATCATACCCACTAAGCTACCTGGCTTGGCTCGACCCGAGAGCAGTAGAGTAAGTTCGCAGTCGACAAAAGTACACGATTCTTTTGCCAAACAATCCAATGTTTTGACGATTCTGCGGGAGAGGACTCCTCCAAAACATTGTTGGAAAAAAATCTGATTACCAGCATGTTCCCCTTTTTTCACAGTGTTTTCAAGAGGACGTGTGAAACTACTGAGCGAAAAAGGGGTATATACTGGTAACAGCATTTCTTCTTTTTCCCCCACAATGTTTTCAGGGTCTCCACACTCGGGATCGATTGGTAAAGAGTAAGATAATATATGCTTTTAAAACTAATTCTTCATGCACCATCGCACGACTCCATTTAGATAGTCATGGATCATCACATCGAGGCTATGACATAATTACATGTATACTACTCAAAGTTTGCAAAGCACCAAGAATATCTAAGTACATAGTTTATGTTACAGCTGCGATATACAGTTAATGGTCACAAGTATTTCATCAAATTCCAATTGACTTAAATGCATTTTTCAGTGTGCGAGAAAACCCATTACACAGCTGCTGCGTGATTGTGCTATGATAATCAAAACTATACTGATGGAAAGTGAGGTTACTGGAGCTAATTACACTAATTCGCTATTCCGTGATGCATGATACCAAGCAAGGCATCACAGAGTTATGGATCTTATGGATCTGCATCATGAGGTAGACTAGTCCTTTGAGATGTAGAAATATACCAATAGCGAAAGGTTTCGACCCAGGTCAGCCACGCTGACCTTGGTCGATACTTTTTGCAGATACAGAGCAAGGCATTATGGCAACTAACTGTGTTTATGATTTTTCGCTTGGCTATTTTCGAAAAAAAACCGAGGCTGCCTTAGACTATTTGACTTACAACACGCGAAAAGGGGCATTGGGACATTCGCGTAAAGTGTCGTCTCGGATCAGCCTGCGCAGTCCACACAGGCTAATCCGAAACGACACTTTCCGTTTTTATGCAATTTTCTGTTTTAAGCAAGTCTACTGTAGCACAAAATCTACTGTAGTCGTAAAATGCCGTCTCGGATTAGTCTGCGTGGACTGCACGAGCTGATCCGAGACGACACTTTACGCAAATGTCCGAATGCCCCTTCTCGCGTGTTGCAAGCCATTTGTCGTCTGCGTTCACGTTGTCGTCGTCGTGCGAAAACTTAAACATTTTCCTATATCTCTGTCATTACTGAAGTTATTTAACACATTTCAGCGAGTTGTTAACCGTCAAAGGGGGAACCCATACAAGAAAGGCATGTATCCCTTAATATTTTGACAGAGTTAAGCTCATTTTTAAAAATAACACTAAAAAAAAACAAGTGTTGCCGAGTATTGGAAGTCGGGTGCGATGCTCTTGCTTTATATAAGCGCACAATTTAGTTAGTGATTTCTTTATTGGTGTAAACAAGAGCGTTGACGTTTACCAGTTATCTCAGAATCTGAGAAGGAGCCACCATCAAACAGTTTTATAAAATGTGTAATTTCCAAAGTTTACAAAGACAAAAAAAAAAAAATGACGATACAAGCTGATATCGAAAAATATCGAGTATGTAACTTGTTGCTGTGCTGCTAACAACAGATGACACCGACCCCCGAGCCCCATATCAGGTTTATCAGGTTTCTGATTAGCCTTATGTAGAATTTTATTCCGTTCTTGAACATGCATAGAATCCAACTGCTTGAAATTTCTTGGGTGTATCTGACGGATTAAAGTTCGAGCCTGTATCTCTTTTTACATAAAGCTCAATAATAATGATGTCAGGGATCGGAATGGTCAATCGAGACTTGCAATATCATTTCCTTGCAGGTACTTTTACACGACGTTGGTAGTGTGGGAACGGGCATTGTCGTCCATACATATGGGTTGATGAAGTCGATTTTTTTTTTACATGTGGACAGCTGCCGTGTTGCTACTGATTGAGAATGGTCGTGAATAGAACCATCACACGGGACCACGGTTTAACGTCTCATCCGAAAGACCATTTGCAATTTTAAGTGGCGAGCTGTGGGACTCGAACCCACACCCTCAAGTGGCCCAAGACTTGACGTTTACAAATCCTACGCTCTATCACTTGACCTATTTGGGGCTTGTAAAAAAGCTTGCATGTACACTGACAACCACCTCAATACTTCAATAAACTAGAACCAATTGAAAATGTCACAAATATATCTCATGCAAACTTTACAATGTGTGAATTATTTTGTGCTTGATAAAATTTGAGCAGTATATTTCACGGTAGCACTGACAAGAATTTTTTTCCGATACGAAGAGGCGACTGGCAATCGCTAGTGTGATCAAGGTAACCTAAATTTGTAAACAGCATAAAATATTTGATTATTTTCCATCAGTCGTTTCGGAGTGAAACTTGAAAAAAAGTGAATGCGCGCATAATAATATACAATTGTATACAGACTTAAATACAATATGTATTTCTCTTTGATTCATTTAGTTATCGTGTGTTGGATTTGTTTACAAAAGCATGGAGGCAAGTGCATTTTAACTTTTTTTTCTTTTTTTTCAATAATCTAAACATGCCGGAAATTTCAATGTACCTGTATCTGATTATAAAAAATGACTTATAATTTACTAAGGAAAAGAAGAAACACACATTCTAAATTTTCATGGACTGTTATTTCTGATTGGCTAAACCAAATGGTTAAAGAGTGGTGTAGCCAATAAGAAATTTGCGCTACACTCCAAACTTTGCATTAGACAAAAACTTGGTTGGTAGTCAGCAGACTATGGAGTCGCGTCTAGTGAAGTAACTGATGAGCATCTTAGACATTTCAGTCTAAATTTGGAATTAAACTAAAACTTAGATTATCACATATATAGTCTAATTTCCTTTGCTACTAGCAAGTGATATCTAATAAATTGGTGGCGGCAGATGGCTTTTATTATCATTATTATTATTATTATTATTAACGAAATGATTGGCCTCGTTTTAGTTCCAGAGACAACAACGCCACTACCAACATCATCAACTACAACATCCACAAGTACAACTGAGAGTTTTACGAGCACAGGAATTTCAGATAACGGAACAACGTGTTGGTCGTTGGGCGGCAATGGCGCGTGCACTACAGAAGCACCCACGCAGCAAACAACTAAAAAGAGGAGGAAGAAAATAGTGATAGACATTACCGAGCTTACTCCGGAAGGTTACTTCAGTGATGCCTGGTACAACGCAAATGTGACGTCATATATTTCGAACCTACCTGGTGACTTTCAAAGACATTTAGTTTTTGAGTCTCTTAGATACTGTCCCTTTACACCCCTTTGTAATATTTCACTGGATGTATCGACCTATTTTTACTTTAATGATGTTCATACAGGTCCAGATCCCTATGATCGAATCTCATGCTGTTTAACATGTTCCTGTGAGCCCGAATGTGTGGCCCTAGGAGACTGTTGCCCAGATGCTCCGAATCTTTGGGCCTCAAAGACAGTCCCTCAGTTACCCGAAGGAACCCAAATAGAATGTATACCCCGTGGAATTGCCGACGGTGGAAACAGTTTAAACGATCGTGTGGAACGAGTTAAAGCTATTACTGGTTGTCCGATCGAAACAAATATTGAACTATCGGCTAAATGTAATAGAGACTACAAATCTGAGGTGAACAGTCTGACAATGGCCGATGTTGTTGTTGTTTCGAATAACGCAAATGGAGATGTATACAGAAATCAACATTGCGCTCTTTGTAATGGCATTAACATAGCGTCTTTGACACTCTGGCAACCCGAACTGTACTGTGTCGTGTCGGCTGTGAACGTTCCTTGGGCATCTGACATTTTAGCTTGGATAATAGAAGGCAGGATGTATTGTGATCTGGTATTTGCCATTCCAGAGCAGCTCGAATCCCAAATAGAATCATGCTCGACCTACGTTGCGAAGTGTAATATCACGGGATTGTGGCAAGAGTATAATGAAACCATCGAAAAGGGCTGCGCCACTTTTGGGACTCCAATTGAAAGCGAGTCCGAGGTTTTAGGCAAGGTGACATTTCGTAATCCATTTTGTGCCTTGTGTAACGGTTTTATTCCATCATATTACGACGCTTGCTATTACAGTAGAGCATATATCGAGAAATACTCATTTTCTGGATTGCTGAGGCTACAAGACAGAAACACGGAAGTAGCAGCCATCGACGTGGAGTGTCCTGCCGGATTTTTATATGACAAATATAAGGTATATATGTAGATTTAAAATCCTTCCCTCCGCACACGACTTTTCTACGTCGTGTAGACCTCTTCCTAAAACATTGTTGCAGAGGAAGAAAACTGCTCGTATTTATCAGCTCATTTTTAGTTGAATGGTGCTCTGTGACAAAAGGGCTTAATGCGTCCGCGCAGGCTAACCTGGATCGATGCATTAAGCCCCCTTTTCACAGAACATGATTTTTCAGACAAAAACAGGTGAAATAATATTAAATAGTCCTGAAGTCATTGCTCATCATTGAATTGGCGGAATTTAATTATTGACTTGACTTTTTTGGTTTCATAGAATGCATATCAGGATACTGTTGGATGTGCACGTGTGTTAATGAATTTTATTACATTCCTATTAGTGAATTACTGGGATTTCTCAGTGTATTATTTTTTCAGTTTTTTTCAGTTTTTCACAGTGAATAACATCACTAGTGATGATATGGTATCATCGCTAGTGATGATATGGTTTTAGAATGTTTGCCGGAACTACTTTTTATCGCTATATTTCTCACAGTCTAATGTTTCTGTCTCTGCTTCAAACATCTTAAACAATAGCACAGTGAAAAGATTTTCGGTAAAGTCTTTCCAAACAACCCCGAGTTAACGACCTTGTGGGAGAAATCTTTTAAAAACATTCCGAGAAAAGAAGATAGCTGTTGTGGGAGAGAGCTCTTGGAAAATATTGGAAAACGTGACGAGAAAATCTACCAACCAGCATTTTCTCCTTTTTCCATAATGTTTTCTATCCTTTCAGAAAACCTAAGATCTTTTGTATCAATTTAGTGTTTGTCTCTAGATGTTTTTAATTTGGGAAAGTCTTAAACTTGTCAGGTAGGAAGGGGTTAACTGCTTCTTCTTAGTTTCATATGGCTCGTTTTAAATTGTAAAGGTGCAAAACAAAGCATGCCTTCAAATGGAGAGATAGATGACGTAACATACCCTCGAGCGTTACGTCATCTTTTACGTCAGCTGCTTCTGTCAAAAATGGATCATGTGTTTTCAAAGAAAAGTCCTATACCTACCGTTCTTGATAATTATTAGCAAACAAAGGGATAATTAGGAATATAATAAATAGAATAATCAACTGGTGGTGTGTGATATTAAAAATCAGTCACTCGAATGGGGTTTGATACGGTTAAAAAACTCGTCCATCGGACTCGTTTTTCAACGGCATCACACCCTATTCTAGTGACAGATTTTTAATATCACACACCACCAGTTGATTATCCTCTATCGATTGATGATCGAGGTACGGAAGACAGGATCCCGTGCCCACCAACCGCTTTAACTCTTTACTAAACGACAAACTTGTAGACTTCCCCAAATTCAAAGCATTTAAAGACGATATGTAAAAAAAAGGCACAAATCATGAAAATTGTCTTTGAAAGGGTAGAAAACGTTATGGGAAAAGGAGAAAATGCTGGTTACCAGCATTTTCTCCTTTTCCCACAATGTTTTCAATGGACTTCTTTCTCAGGGTCGTTAAACACTGATTGTGTTTAAAAAGAAGAAATAGCTTACTTTGTTCTAACTATAATTTATAAATTCAGAAAGTAACAAAAATTCTGAAAAGCGAAACCATTTGGTTTAGATATGAATAATTAGAAATATGTTCCTTTGAAATAAGAAAATTCTTATAATTAGAATTAGAGTGCTATCTTTTACAGTTGGTTAATAAGGTCCTGACCCTAGATGCGCTTGAAAGGGTTACGGAATTGAAAGTCTCAGGTATCAGTACTTTCTATTTACACTCAGCAAAAGTTCTAACCGGCAACTATTGTTTCCCTTGTGAATTTTACCAGGTAATCGACAAGTAAATAAAAACAAATTGTAACATATATGTGGACGTTAATCATGGTATCGTAATTAAAAGATTCTCGATTCCCGAAAAGGTATCTCTTTTTCGAAAAAAGGGAAAACATGTGGTTTGCGCATGCGTGGCGTCTATCATTGGAGACAGCTTAAAAAGAGAAGCATAAATTATTGAAATTTTGTCATCAATTAAAAAAAATGAAAAATATTTACTCCACTAAAAAATATAAACCAAGAGAATGAGCATGAAGTTTTAAAAAAAATTAATTTTCCATTTTCAGTGTTACGTGAATGAATGCAAAGTGAGTTCCTTTCAAAAGAACAACCAAAAGAATGTTTTTCAGATTTAGGCTAAGGTATGCTTCAACACTGGTCAATTAGTTTCCAAGAAATCAAACCAAATGAATTGTCTCTGTCCTGGACAGTAATGCAAACAAAGGGGGGGGGGGGGGATTTTAGCTTAAAAGTGGCAGTTCAGGGGTTTTGATTGGCCGATTTAACAGACACATGGATTTTGTTTAAACTTGCCATTTACAACCTGATATATAAGACCAAGTTTCCAACGGTATTACGTGTTGCACCTTATAATTTGTCGGTATTTTTCACATATTTCTAAACTGGGGGTGCAGTTACTTTAATCGTATCTTCGATCTAGTACATAAAATGTAATAAACGGATGAATATTAAGCGAGTAACTAGATCTATATGGTCAAAACTTTGGAGGTGGAAAAATATTTCTCTTCCCGCCGTGAGATGGAAATTTTAAAACCGTGGTGAATATACCGAACGAATCTGGTTGGTGAACGAAATTTAAACATCAGCTTTATAAGTAACTGCGTGATGCTTAAAATAATAGTGATCAATCAGATATATCAATAGGACAATAAATAGCATATAGAACGAATTTGATTGGTCAAACCTATTTTTAGCATCATGCCGTCATTTCAAAGCTTACACTTGTATTTAAATTCTATAAACCAATCAGATTCGTTCAATATAATCACTGCGGTATAAACATTTCCGTCTCATGTTGGGAAGAGAAAAACCCCTCCGCCTCAAAGTTTCCACCTTTATTTCTCCCTTAAAGTATTAACCCTTAGGCTGCTAAGCGCGACTCACTTACCTTTTCGCGGACAGTGTAGATCAAAATCAGACTGCACAGATTGTGTAGTCTGACCTTAACGACACTGTTCGATAGGGGCATGTTTTCCCCGAAAAACTAACTTTGAAATAGCAAAATTTTGGTTTTTTCCATCGGCTAAAAAGTTTCATTTCACTTATTTAGCAGGATAAGGGTTAATCAATTTGTTCCGTTCTATGTACCACCAGGAAGATAAATTGTCCTATCTAGAACACGATAAAAGTAACAACTGTTTCCATTAAAGTTTAGAAATATCACAGTGAAAAATGCTGACTCTTAGTGGTGATCGGAAGGTAATACACTTCGAAACCTTAAACACTGGTGATAGAAGGTGAAGGTTGTAAAAAATCAAGCACCTGTGCTTATTACTATGTATTTTTCTTTCCAGGAAAAATGTCGCAAAGTACAGTGTGCTGATGGTCGAAAATATATCGATAGCAAATGTGTACAGGTAACAGACGTCCGAGGCGATACGTTCTATGAGTATAGCATAACATTACAACCTATTTCAAACGTGATCTTACAAAGAGCGTACAACATCGCTTCTTTTTTTAAGGAATGGCTGACTCTCACCATCAGAAGCATCGAAATTCCTTCCTTGACTTGCGGACCACAAGTGGTATTGTATTTTGCCTCGGATAGGGCTGGCTTAAATCACTTAAAGTCAGAGTACAGATCACGTGAACTTGTATTTTACGAGATAAGGTATCGCATGCTTATAGAGGATCGACACAACGCCACAAATGTAATTGACACGCTTCTTAGATTGAACGATATTTACATTCAGCTTGAAAACAGAACAGTTTCCAACTTAGGTAAAGATATTGAATTCAGTGAGTCCAAAGACAACCATAGTTTATTCAAACTGAATGTCATTGAGGCTAATGGTACGATTTTCAATCTAGTGACTGAGATTGAAGACATAATTTACAATCAAAGTCTACATGTAGGAAATGGTTCAGATACGCTGACTCTTGCCTTGGAAAACACTATCAGGACCGAACACGCCTTTCTCATTCCATACCTAGATCATTATATTATAAACGAACGCTGTCACAGCAGTGAGGACGTGAAGAAAATCCTATCTCTCAGATCTTGTCCCATGTTTGAATTATCACCCAATGAGTTTCCGTGGAAGAAATCTTTGCATGGTCTTCACATGGAAAATCCACAGGTGTCATTAGGCTTATCCGAATATAGTTACACTTGTGGTAACGATTCCAATTCAGCAGACATGCTTATTTGTGTAGACACTTATACTACAAAATTTATACCATTTATAGATATGCCAAATGTAAGCAAGAACGATGTTGGCTTTTTAATATCTGTTATATTCATTTCAGTCTCGATCGCATCATTGTTCATTTCCATGGCAACATATTGTATTTTCGAAGAACTAAGGACCCTTCCGGGCAAAAACAATATGTCCCTGATAGTCTTTCTTCTTGCAGCCCAGACCATGTATCTCCTTGGTAACTTTGGCGGTTTTCACAGAGGCACAATATCTTGTAAGGTGATTGGTCTCGTGACCCACTTCCTCTGGTTGATGGCGCTTTTCTGGATGCAAATTTGTACTTTTCATATGTTTCGGGTTCTAACCAAATTGAGAGCACTGGCCTCCGACAATGGTAACAAAAAGCACTTTATCTATCATTTATACTGCCTGGCAACAACTACATTATTTGTGGTGGTCAATGTCGTTGCTTCTCTGGTACAATCTGATAACGCCGACATGGGATACGGACTGCGCACGTGTTACATATCAACTCAAATTATGATTGAAGTCACGTTTGGTATCCCAGCTGTTTTGGTGGTACTTTCAAACATTGTCATGTTTTTCTTGGTAATTATCAAGCTAAAGCGGGCCCCAACTGTCAGTAAAAATGTGAAAAATGAGAGGAACTATTTTCTAGTGTTCGCAAAATTGTCAACAGTTACGGGCGCTGCATGGGTTTTCGGGTTCGTTTATATGTGGACGGGAATTGAAGCTTTCACATATCTTTTTATCCTCCTAAATGCCAGTCAAGGTGTGTTCATCATGCTTGGGTTCGTTTGTAACAAAAGAACATTAGGAATGTATCGTGAACAGTCGAAGAAATTGCACTCGGTGGTCTCTGAAAGACGTTCTAATCTTACAGAATCGACCTCTTCATGATTTTCTTCACCTAGTTCTACACAGATAATACAGAGACAGACTACTAATCACGGTTACTAGTATATATATTTATTTATTTATTTTTTTTTTTTTTTTTTTTTTTTTTTTTTTTATTTTCATTTTTTTTTTTTTAATTTATTTATTTATTTATTTATTTATTTTTTTATTTTTTTTTTTTTTTGGTGCTTAGCGCTATTTCAACATTATTTCAGTTTTATCGCAGTGGCCACGGCACCTATCCGCGCTCTTTCGAAGGTTCTTTCACCAGTCACTTTGCAGAACATTCTTTCCAAGCCACTGGCTGCTTTTACACATCAAAATCATCGAAAAATGTTCTGCGATGAGAGAGAAATGAATCCAGTCACAATAACTGTCACCGAACCTTGTTAAGAATTGGCCGAGCATGCGAACTAACCCACAACTCCTGGATTGCCAGCCCTGTACGATACTAACTGAGATGTCGGGCTCGGCACAGGCAACATAAATAAGAACCATTTGCAGGAAGGGTTTAGAATGATAACGGAAGAATTGCCGAAAAAGAGCAAACTTTTGCTTGTCACGACATGGTAAAGATTAGAAGCCGAAACCGTTATGCTACTCTCTCACTATTGCGTATCAGCGGCGTATGCAACAAAATTTCTTTACGCGGGTCAATCGCCAAGAACTGAGGCGTATTTTGTTCAAAATTAAAGACACGGCCTATGTTCGACGTTTCTGTGGCGTTTCTGTGGCTCGTCTGCGTTTGTATGGCTTTCAAGGGACGTAAAGTATGGTGTACTGATGCGTAAGCGTGGCGTAACCGCTTCGTTAGCACGACGTTCCTTTCTTATGTGCAGCCTTGACATTGTGTAAATACGGCGGTCATCGACGGAAAACGGCTCTGCTCATTTCGTTGCTGTCATTCGCTCAAAAGAAGTGAAACCTTTCATCTTAACCAATACGTTCGCGTGACGTAATAAGTGTTCGAGCTACGTTCCCGCGACGTCACTGCTGCGTTGTTTTCGGTTTTACGGCGTATTTGTGACGTAAGCACGGCGTATCGGAGCTGCTACGTTTGTGCTACGAATTTTTAAGTGCGGACTTAAAAAAAACATCGCACCTCCGCGTACAAGGAGATCGTGCTACGTACCAAAGAGTATTAGCTACGTAAGTTGACGTTACTGCGGCGTTGTCGCGGCGTTCCTTTCTTATCGCGATACGCCGTACATACGCAAGCCGATACACAATAGTGAGAGAGCGTCTTTAACGAGTGATGATACGAAACAATCCCGTGTTTTTCTGAACGACCCGAGAAAGAGGCCTTTTGAAAACATTGTGGGAAAAGGAGAAAATACTGGTAACCAGCATTTCCTCCTTTCTTAAAGACAAATCCCGTCGTTTGCGAAAGATCTCCTTTGTCGTCTGATATTACTCTTAGTTATAACCATTAGGACCATTCTAAACTTGTGTCACCCGGTTAAGGGTTAGCCAGCTACTACTGATCTGTTTTCCATTTTCAGTGTGGTTCAGTCTATAATTTTGTCATAAGGTGAAAAGTTTACCAGTTTCTATTCATAAACTTGTCTATTCTTTGTATCAGAGTTTGGTCAGAGTTTGGACTAGTCTACAGTTTTGTCACATGGGAAAGATTTTAGCTTCATTTACTAATGTATTTTTCATATTATAATACTTTGTACTTGTTTGTTGAGATTGTCGTGGCATTTTTACGATTTATATTAAAATGTTTGTCAAAAACTGAATATCAGCTCAAGTGATTTCAGACAAGAAAATCAACCAAGAAGAGAGAGATAGACAGAGTAAGAAGGAGGGAGGAAGGGAGAGAGAGGAGGATGGAGAGAGACAGAGAGAGAGAGATTATGCACTTAAGCTTACAAAAGGACCGTTTCTCAACATTAATATAGTTCAGTCATGTTTTAGCGGTCAGTACATACATACATACATACATACATATGTTCCTGTGGTTTCCTTTACTCCCATTTCCCATTTTTTCAAAGCCGTACGGTCGTAAAAATACAGGATTGCTTGGTAAACGAATAAGAAAAACAAAACAACATACTCTCTGAAAGGGGTGTTTAGGGCATCTGTAAAAAAGTGTCGACTCGGGTCTACCTGCGCAGCGGGCTGACCTGTGTAGAAACATTTTGCTTTTAGAAAATTTGCTGCATATCAAGGATCAGTCTAGGTACCACATGATTCAGTCGTTTGTTAGACAGCATGGATTTTAAGGATCCATAATCATGCGATGACTTCCTTGGTATCATGCATCACGGAGATGCATTAAACTTTTTGCCAGATATAATCATAGCTAATACTGCAGACGGCCTGTTTTCCGTGTTTCGTTCCTACGATAGATCACTTCAAGCGAGGGCTTTGTCACAAGAGCGAGTTCACATTTTACTGGTGCTTTACATGTATTCATACATAAAAACCTGAATTCGAGTTAACCCTTTACCACACAATGACGACTTTAACGACCATGGGAAAGAAGCCTTTTGAAAACATTGTGGGAAACGGAGAAAATGCTGGTAACCAGCATTTTCTCCATTTCCCACAACGTTTTCTATCCTATCAAAGAAAAATTGCACCATTGGAGCCACATTGAAATTGTCGTCTGCAAATTCCTACAATTTGGACAAGGCTAAAATTTTGCCGTCTGGTAAAAAGTTAATTGTCTGTAATTTTCAAGGATGTTTTTAAAATTGGAGCAAATTTGTCTCGGCGGGTAATATTTGATACAATCATTTTTAGCTCGGCTGTTTATTGTCAAAGCTCTGTCGTCATCTGCGTCGACGATGTCATCTGCATCGTTCTTCAAAAACTTTGACATTTTGTAATATCTCTGTTAATACTGAAGATCAATTATTTCAAACTCGGAGTAGCTGTCAACTGTCAAAAAGAAGAACCCATACAATAGGGGCAGGTAACTATCAAACTATTTTTGAAACATTTTTACCCCTTTTTCGACTTAGATTTTCCAGTAACTGCAGTCGAGTGTTCACACCTCTTCGCGGTTCTCTTGTTCACACCAGCGGATCATAAGATCGCTGGTCTGTTAACTTCGACAGTGACCCAGATTCTCGTGTTAACATAAACGAAAAAAAGACACCGTCGTCATAATTATACTGCCCCACAGAAAATAATTCCTTCTGTCAGAAACCGTTATTCTACTTAAGATAACAATGTTAACATGATCTACAAAATCACTACCACTTCAATTCGAACGATGTCTCCCTACAAAGCCATAGACTGAACAAGAAGTCATCCATGGATAAGGTACAGGATGTTTGCTTATATGCAAATTAAGTCAGTGACCACTGACCAATGCAAACCAGGCTCATCTTTACTTATCCCAACACATACGTTTTCAATCCTCGGTCAACCAGTTTCGATTCATTCTGTAATCGCCCCTGGGTTATTTCGCTGGCGTTTCCTCGTTCTCATGAATCATTCATGAAGCATGTTGATTGGTGATGTCAGTTTTTCTTTAAGAAATTTAAACTACTTTTATCACAAATACGCCGTCATTTCTATTTTTTACATGTCAATATCCAATCACATCATTCGTTGCAAATCAAATATGGTGGCGCCCATCAACACCACAATCGAGAAGAGTTTAAAAGAGATTTTCGGCTTAATACCGAAAGATTGTCAGTTAAAATCGTACACAAAGATCGATAGCGTCGTCCCTGTATTGCAGAATGGCATATCTCACATGAGACAAGCACGCCGACGGCCGCCATATCTGTTGCCAACCTCGGGTTTTTCCAGGGTTATTTTAAGTAACGGAAGAAATGAAATTATCCTCTCCACAAGAGAGTATCATTATGTTATCGATCTTTCGACTGGCTATTAGGGTACTTCCTGACCATATGAATATTCATAAGAAACGACGATTTGCCAGTCAATTTTCCCAGGGGTGATGCATGGAGAATAAGGTAAAGCTTCAAACCTGGGTTCATATGATGACGTTTTCATCCTTGTATCTTTTCGGGGATGTTGTACACCGGTCTCGTCGAGTTACGCGTTCGTCCAACCGGTAAGAAAGTGAAAAAGCATGGCAAATTCATCTGAGAGTGAACTCTAGAAACAATTCAAATGCCTTGGACTCATCAAACTGATAATCTTCTTCATTTGTCTTTTTTTATTAAAGATTTACATTTTTTTTTTTTCATGGTAGGCCTATTTCCTAATGTGCCAAGTAAATGCATGGCTATGAATGGTGGGTAAAATCACCAGGTTGGACTCAATAACCGAATTTGACTGTGCTAAACCGGCACGGACTTAATAATCGGATCGGACCGCATGGACTGGAACATTTTTCTTCAATCTTGTATGGGCCAACTACATGTTGTTTTTATTTTTTTTCTTTACCAAGGCCGCTTATTCCATTTGCGCTAGTCTGTCAGTACTTTTAGTACTTTGATTTACATTTTGTACTGTTTCGAATGAAATGATGATTTGGAGAGAGGATAGATGAAAAGAAAATGATAGATCTATGAAGAGTTAGGATGTAGGGAAAAAAAGATAAAACATTATGACAATTATGAAAGTTCAAAATCTTTGAGCTGTTTCCCTAGTGATTAATTTTTTTTCAAATGTGAGTTACTATACGGTATGTAGAAAAGTCAAAAGACGCCTGCGAGGGATTCGGGTCAGAGATCAAAGAAACCAGCCAGCAAACGATTAATTTTTCAGATCTGTCGAATTAACTATTCTATTATCAAAATTGCCAGTGGAAAGCTGATGTAACACATTATATTCTCATGGGAAGATTTAAACTATTTATGTGACGATAAAAATGTGGACCCGTCCAAATTCAAAGAAGTTGCAGACAACAAATTAATTATGGCTGAAATGATGAGATTTGTCTTTGAAAAGGTAGAAGATGACGTGAAGAAAGGAGAAAATGCTGGTTACCATCATTTTCTCCTTTTCCCACAATGTTTTCAAAAATATTCTTTCTAAGGATCGTAGATCGGTTGTTTGGTAAAGGATATAAAAGTGCAATACCTTGTGTTCCTATCCCATCTGACTGTTAGGCGATTTCATAACTGATCCGCGTATTTGCCTGAATAATCAACCGATGACAAGAATTAACCCTTACCACAAAATGTCTGCTTTAAACGATCCTGGGGAATCTAGCTTTTGAAAAAACTTGTGAGAAAAGGAGAAAAATGCTTGTAACCAGCATATTCTCCTTTTCCCACAATTTTTTTATATCCTTTCAGAGACGAAATTCATCATTTGAGCCACATCTGATGTGTCGTCTGCAAATGCTTTCAATTTGGACGTGTCTAAAATTTGGTCGTTAGGCAAAGAGTTAAAACTTTGTTTTCGCCGTAGCAGCAGACACCTTTTAAAAATGTCATCTTAATTGCTTTTCCAATAATGTTTTCCAAGCACTAAAAATTCCGTCTCAGTCTAAGTCTCAGTCCGCGCCAAGATTGAGACAGAAATTGCCAGCAAGTTTTTTTTTAATCTTTAAAAGTCTTTGCCCTTCTAGCTTGTCGTTGCTGCTGCTGCTGCTGTTGTGTCTTGGGTTGTTGTTGTTGTTATCATTATTATTATTATTATTATTATTATTACCACATTCATTTTGTCTAAATGTTCGGTAAATGACAAACTAAGTGAACTGGACTATAGGGTGCACACTTTTGGATGTATCGCCACTAGAATGCTAATATCACTCATTTACTCGGGTACGTTTCTTGACGTAAGTGATTAACATTTGCTGGCATTAAATTTCAGTTTTGTAAACTCCAAACTGTCACGTAATTTGTCCGGCAATGGATTCAGAATCATCTCCCTGCGTTGCGAGTATTGTTTATTCGAATCCGATCGCGTCATGAATACCCAATACAAATTACCCATGCTCTGCGAGAAGTAGGCTTAATGAATGTGCAAAACGTTTTACTTTTGTTCTATTTTCTGCATGTACCAGGACTAGTCTATCTCATAATTCAGTCGGTTGTCAGACACAGTGGATTTTATGGATCCATAATCATGCGATGACTTGCTTGGTATACAGCATCACGGAGATACATTAAACCCCCTTTTACCAGAGCATGGCTATATAGATCTAGCTTGATAATTATTGGTTGTAATGCCTTCCCTGCTAGTTGCCAAAGGCTCCTACCCTTGAGAAGAGCTCAGTCTTAGTCTTATGTTCTACTGCCAGGATTTATGTGTGAATTTAGTTTAACCCTTTCCCAAACGACAAATTTTAGACTCTTCCAAACTGAGAGCATCTGCAGACGACGAATTCAGAATTGGTATAACTTAGCTTTAGGTCTCTGATAGGGTAGAAAACATTGTGGGAAAAGGAGAAAATGCTGTTTACCAGCATTTTCTCCTTTTCCCACAATGTTTTCAAAAGCCTTCTTTTCCAGGGTCGTGAAAATCAGGGATTGTTTGGTAAAGGGTTAAGTCTGTTTTTATGTGTTTGACCCATTTCTATGAAAATGCAATATTTTTTTCTGACGCTGTAGTTAACAACTGTTATAACATTGTGGCATAATGAACTGTTTCTTACAAGAAATTGCTCCTTTCCCGCAATGTTGGCCGAATCGATGAAAATTAAGCAATTACGTTAAGGTCTCGGTCTCGATCTCCTCCATCCCTCTCTCTCTCTCTCTCTCTCTCTTGTTCTCTCTCTTGGGCGCGCTCGATTTTTAGCTCGCCTGAGCACGATGTGCTCGAGGTGAACGTTAACTAGTGATCTTGCAGTGTCAGTCGTCCGTTGTGCGTCATCCGTCGTCAACTTTAACCTTTTGTACACTCTAGAGGATACATTTTTCAGTCCAATACTCATTAAACTTGATCGGAATGTGTCTTGATAATATCTCGAACGAGGTTAAAAATGAGTCACGTTGGGTCAAAAACTAGGTCATTGGTCAAATCTTTGAAGAAACTTGTGTACACTCTAGGGGCCACATTTTCATTGCAATGCTCATGAAAGATGGTCAAATTTATTGTCTTGATGATATCTTGTAAGACTCAGAAAATGGATTACATAAGGTCAACAACTAAGGTCACTAGGTCAAATCTTTTAAAAACCTTGTGTACACTCTAGATGCCATATTTCATGTCTGATTCTCATGAAGTTTGTCAGAACGCTTGCGTTTATCATATTTCGGACTCTTTGCAAAATGGATCGCGTCAGGTCGAAAAATAGTTCACCTGGTCAAATCTTTGAAAAACCTCGTGTACACTGAGACCACACTTTCAATCCAAGACTCATGAAAAATAATCAGAATGTTTGTCTTGATGATATTTAGGATCGGTCATGTCGGGTCTATAATTAGGTCACTGGAACAAATCCAAGGAAAACCTTTTGTACGCTCTAGAAGCCACATACAATGTGTAATGTCCATTGTCCAATACCCATGAAAGTTTGTTAGGATGTTTGTCTTGATGATATCTTGGACTCATTGCAAAATGAGCCATGTCCGTTCAAAAAACAGATCACCAGGTCAAATGTCTAAGATAAAACTTGTGTGCATTCTAGATGTCTTATTTGCCATCCAAAACTTATGAAAGTCAATCAGAATGTTTGTCTTGATGACATCAAGGATGTGTTAGAGAATGGGTCATTTTAGGTCTAAAAGTAGGTCACCAGGACAAATCCTAGGAAAAAGCTTTTGTTCACTCTAGATGCAACATATTCGATCCAAAACTCATAGCAGCCGGTAAGAATGTTTGTCTTGATAATGTCTCGGACGGATTTGAAAATGGTTCGTGTTGAGAGTAAAAGTAGGTCACTGAGACAAATCCTGGAAAAAAAGCCCTGTATACCTTTTTGAACCCACATTGTAGTCAAAATCTCATGAAAATTGGTCAGAATGATCGTCTTGGTGATATCTTCGAGTTTGAAAATGAGTCATTATAAGTCAAAGAGTGGGTTACAAATCTAGTAGAAGAAAAATCCTAGAATAGGCTTGTGTACATTGTAGAGGCCACATTTTCACTCACGAAATTTTGTTAGAATGTTTGCCTTGATATCTCGGAAGAGATTTAATATGGGTCTTGTTAGATAAAAAAAAAGTTCAGGTGAGCGACTCAGAGCCATCATAGCCCTCTTGTTTATCATTTGTGTTGTTTGTAACGATTTTTTGGTAAATCTTAAATGAACCTATATTCCCGTGAGTGCAGAGGCGTCAACCGACCATATCAAGAAAGACAACCCTGTATAACAAGAGAAAAAATATTTTTTGGTTATTTCCCCTGTCAATTCCAGTAGACTGTTCGCCTATGTATGTGGCACCTTAAAAAATAGATGATGGGGACGACAAACATATCTTTTATGGATTCTGTGTGACTCTTTGTGTATAATACTGTATCCAGATCTTGAATTGAACTTAGAATTTAACGAAATTTTCAATTGTAATGTAATTTCGCGAACTTGCGCATGCGCAGTGATCAGACTAAAAAAAACATGGCGGAGAAAAGAAGGAAAAATGGACAAATATATAAAGGGATGAAATTACAAATTGTGGTCGAAGAAATCGTAAACGACATTCTTGTGGTAGTCCTAGAGCATGGGATGAAAATATACAAAGGTGTATTGCTCGATGCAAAGAAAAGGTATGTATTTAAGACGTTCATCTTCCCACACTCCTCTGTCAAATTTTTTTCCTTGAAAAAACATTTTTCCAATGAAATGTTGTAGAATGCATCATCAGATACACTTAATCTACATTCTTTTCACTTCAGGAACTTACCAGCAGGCATTTGTACAGCATTTAATGGCGATAACAGCAATGGGAAGTCGGGAATCCATGACAACAGACAGACCAATGGAGATGAAAATGACATTGACATCTCAGCTTGTGCATTCAGACATACGTATAATCAAAACCTGACATATTTTGGCACTCAATTTCAGGGTCCACCACTGTGTTCATTTCCAAAACTATCCAATGGTAAGGGAACAAGGAATATACGTCTCAGACCCAGACAGACTTTATGTAGCAAGTGCAAAGCTACTTGTTTAGAGTCAGAGAAAGGACCTATTCCTATCAGTTCTCCTGTCAAATCAACAAATAAGGAGTCAGTAACAGATACAAAACCTTTGCTACCTCTGACTAGAACCAGTGCAAGACGAAAAATGCAGGAATTTGAAAATGAGCTGTTACCAAAGCCTACAAAGTTGATTAAACTGAGCCCATCTGTACCCAAATTGACCAAGACAAGCCCTTTTATTAAGATTTCTATAGGTGATAATAATGTTGTGAACATCCCACCAAGAATTCACGAATCTGATAAAGAAGATTTATCATCGTCAGAGGAAAAACTCACAGATACAGAGGATAATATTGTTACAATTGAATCTCACTTACATGAAGTCAAAAATGAGAATACAAGTGGATTTACTACAGAAAAAACCAGACTTAAAAGAAATCTGCGCCCAAGTAGAGATGGCAATTTAATTGTGAAAGGTGAAAAAAAGAAGGGAAACATTACTTTTCATAAACGTCACAAGAAGTCTAAACATAGGCATAAATCATATGATGAGAATGATGGTGATAATGCCAGTATAATTATCACTGAAAATATTGACAGTGAAGACAATGAAGATCTTGATGTGAACGCTTGTGATAATAATCTGCATAATAAAGTAGAACTTGTAAAAGGGCGCCCAAGACTCATTTATACTTGGCGTCAGAATAAAGGTCTTTCACCCAGACCTGAATCATATTCAGGCACCAACTCGGACCAAAATACAAATGTCTCTAATTCCTTAAATGAAAACCATTCTAGTCATACCGAAGAAAGTAATGGACATTCATACCTAGATTCAGATAATCATACAGTTTTAAATAGTAGAAAAAGACATAGGAAAGTGTATAGACTGAGGAGAAGATCTAGATCTATAGATACAAACCCAGAATATGAAATCACGGAAGATTCTGCCTATGTGTCATATGAGGATCCTAAATCAGTGTCAGATAGAAGTGAGGAGTGTTCAACAGAGATTGATACATCTTCAGACTCAGATAGTAGTGATTATGGGGACGGTCCACCCGGAGATGAAAACCTTGAAGCCTTTCGTCCACTTATGATGAAAATTCACTCTAGCAATGTATCAAAATGTGTAACCTCAGATGGGCGTAAAATTGAAATTGGTGATATTGTTTGGGGTAAGATAAAAGGATTTCCCTGGTGGCCGGGGCGTGTTCTATCGATAACTATTAGTCAGAAGGACAATGGAGTAGTGATACGACAGACTGCACACTTGGCTTGGTTCGCATCCAGCACCACTTCTCATATTCAGTGCTCAGACCTTTACCCATTCCTAGAGGATTTTAAAGTTAGGTACAAGAGAAAAAAACGGGGACCGTATAAA
Source organism: Hippopus hippopus (assembly GCA_946811185.2). Taxonomy (NCBI): domain Eukaryota; kingdom Metazoa; phylum Mollusca; class Bivalvia; order Cardiida; family Cardiidae; genus Hippopus; species Hippopus hippopus. Next base: position 39,458,979 of record OX328106.1, read on the forward strand.
ATTGCTATCAAACAAGCAACAGTTGCTGCTAGGAGTTGTGAAAACCAAAGTGATGTTGATATAAATAGTTTCTAATTTTTTTAATTTGATTTAAATTTATCTACAGTACTGTATAAAGTTTAAGTGGTTTTATGCACACAGTGACACAAATATTAAGTTAGCATTAAGCATTTACCTTGTCCTCAAAAGAAAAAAGTTCTGATAAAGTTCTTTACATTTTCAAAACCTATGAAGAATTATAATTAAATCTTGAAGCATTACCGTCTGTCAGCAGTCCAGATAAATGGCATGAAAACCTTAAATCGTTAATTCTACATAAAAACCAAAGTTGTGGGTACTCTTTCATTAACTTTTTACTCCATGAAACAAATTCTGCAGCAGACAACTTGGCAAACATTTTTTTTATGGTACAATCAACACAGACTAAGGTAAGAATCAAAGTTCAGGTGAAAACATGGACAAAGGAAAACTACTCAGTGCAAGAAATTTCATTTTCCATACTGTTTTCCAGAGTGGTCAGCTGAAGGACAGAAAATATGTCGACAGAAAGTAGTCTGTGGTCTGTAAAGGCTTCCAGTTTGGATAAGTGTAACTAATTGGTATTTAGCAAGAAATTAACCCTTTACTATACAACTCTGTATTTTACTACTCTGAGGAAGAAGATTTTTGTAAACATTGTGACAAAGGGAGAACATGCTGGTGACCAGCATTTGCTCCTCTTCCAGCAAAATTTTCTATCCTTTCCATTGACAGATTTTCATGATTTAAGTCATTTTTCATTTGATGTCTGCAAATTCCTTCAGTTTGGACAAGTGTAAAATTTTGTTGTCTGTTAATGAGTTCGGTATGATGTAGGTCCCTTTATTAGCAGCTGTGATCTTTTTTTCCCAAGGAACAATTTTCACATGATGTGCCATGGTAAGCGAATTCTCATTATTAGGCATATGGTAGATAAGCTATTGTTTTTAACTCTTTCCTTGCCAAAATTATATAAACTCAACCTCTTTTGCCAGCTGAAAATGCAGTCCACTGGAACTCAAAAGATTTTTATCAGTTTATTTGCCTAAGATTTTATTGAGTCCATGGGACTCAGTGCCATCAAAAATGTTGAGCTCCATTGATTTCTTTCAAGTCCTAATTTTACCTGTGTAAGTCAACAGTTAACTCTTTACCACACAACAAAATTTTGGCCTTGTCCAGATTGAAAACCTTTTGAAGCAACAAATTAAATGTTTTTCAAACCCTGAAATTTTTATTTCAAAGGGTAGAAAACACAGTGGAAAAAGGAGAAAATGCTGGTTACCAGCATTTTCTCCTTTTCCCACTATGTTTTCAAAAGCCTTCTTCTCCGGGGTAGTTAAAACTTGGGATTGTGTCTTAACCCTTTACCAAACAACAAAATTTTAGACTCAACCAAATTGAAACCATTTGCAGACAATAAATTAAACATGACTCAAATGATGATTTCTGTCTTTAGAAGGGTAGAAAACATTGTGGAAAAAGGAGAAAATGCTGGTTACCAGCATTTTCTTCTTTTCCCACAATGTTTTTAAAAGGTTTCTTTCTCTGGGTTGTTAAAACACGGGATGATGTGGTAAAGAGTTAAAGGGTTAAATAGAGAAGCTGGTGCCAGCAATCTATGCCATGGTTATCTCTCTAATATTCTACTAATGATAGCTACTTGAAACAGCATGAGTTTAATAGAACTAAAATATTCTAGTCTCTGTTACATCAGGTGTATTATTCGAAGAAATTGACATGAAATAAATGACCTCTATTACCATATATTACATGCTTGAATTACTGCCCAAACTTAGCTTCGACTAATGTTGTCTGCATGCGGAACTATGTGAACGATTTTCAACTGTTTATTTGGCTAACAGATTTATCGTGTCTCTAAAGAATACTTAAAATGCCTGAAATAAAATGATTTTGTTGGTTTAAATTGGTAATAGATGGCAGATGACATTGATCTAAGATGTACTTTCTGTGCAGTCTGATCTTGATCCATGTTATCTGCAAAAGCTTCTTTTTTTAACTATGGCACTGAAAAGGTCAAACCCGACATTTACCCTAAATAGCATTTCCGTACCGTCCGATTATACGCAATGTAAAAATATTCACTCTCTATTCTTTGCATAGAGGTTGATTTCAGGTCAATTTGTTCGAGTAGTACATGCAGATCGAGATATATTTATAGACAATTTGGAATTCTGATGGTCAACTTGTGTAGTAAAAGATAAAAACTGTGAAAAGGTTGATAAAAAATAGGTTCACGCAATCTATGTAATCACTGACTGTATTACTCTGTTGATGGTCACTACATGAACTACTATCATAGTCTTGGTTACATCATAGTGCACATGCAGATCGAGATATATTTATAGACAATTCGGAATTCTTATGGACACTTTCTGCAGTAAGAGATAAAAACTTTGTATTTTTCATGTTTTCATTATTGAAATAATTTTAACTTTAGATGTACTTAAAGTTTCAATTCATTTTTCTCAGCAACATGGATTGCCAAGATTTTTTTTTTTCAAAAAAAGCCTTAAGCATAAGTTTTTTTTGTGTGTGTGTGTGTGGCTCGACTGGCCAATGCTGCACCTCAAACAATCTAAATTAATTTCTTGTTCTAATTTCCAAGACCTACGATCAGCTTTGCATGTTTAATAGCCAAAAGTGATGATCCACCAAGTTACTCTATTACTATAGCTTCTAGTATTGTTGCTGATTGTCATCCTTTGCTAGTGAAGATAGCAGAGGAGACTGACTTCACCAACAAGATGAAATTAAGAATTTGAACGATGATTGGAAATGTAGATGAATAGGGGCATAAATAATTTATGAAGATCTATTTAGCATAATACTCTATCTGAATACTCTACAACTCCCTACTTGAAATTATTCACAAATTCGGTTTTGAAGAAACAAAGCAAACTCAGCACCTCCAAGAGGCAACTTTTTGTTTGACAGTGGCTGAAGAACACTTGGAAAAAAAAAGTTTAACCCATTACAACACAATCCCATGTTATAATGACCGTAGGTAAGACGGCTTTTGAAAACATCATGGGGAAAAAAAGAGAACCAGCATTTTCTCCTTTTTGCATATTGTTTCCTACCCTATCAAAGATGAATCCAATCATTTTGGGCAGTTGTACATGTAACATGTTGTCTGCAAATTAATGCTTTCAAACTGAGCCTAAAATTTTGTCTAAAAGAGAAATTAGAATAATCTCTTTACCAGGCAACAAAATTTTAGACACATCCATATTGGGAACTTTTTGCAGTCTACAGTGATAAATGTGGCTCAAAGGACGTTGATTGTCTTAGAAAGAGAAGAAAGCACTGTTGGTAAAAGAGAATATGCTGGTTAACAGTATTTTTAGCTCACCTGAGCACAAAGTGCTCAAGGTGAGCTTTTGTGATCGTGCTGTGACCGGCGTCCGGCTTCAACTTTTACCTTGTGCACGCTCTAGAGGCTACATTTTCAGTCCGATACTCATGAAACTTGGTCAGAATGTTTGTCTTGATGATATATTGGACGAGTTCAAAAATGGGTCATGTTGAGTCAAAAACTAGGTCACTAGGTCAAATCTTAGAAAAACCTTGTGTACACTTTAGAGGCCACATTTTCAGTCCAAAACTCCTGAAAGTTGGTCGAAATGTTTGTCTTGATGATATCTCAGACTAGATCGAAAATGGGTCATGTCGGGTCAAAAACTAGGTCACTAGGGCAAATCTTAGAAAAACCTTGTGTACGCTCTAGAGGCCATATTTTCATTCCAAAACTCTTGAAAGTTGGTCAAAATGCTTGTTTTGATGATATCGCGGACGAGTTCGAAAATGGGTCATGTTGGGTCAAAAACTAGGTCACTAGGGCAAATCTTAGAAAAACCTTGTGTACACTTTTGAAAGAGATTTAAAATGGATCATGTTTGGTCAAAAGGCTCAGGCGAGCGACTTCAGGGCCATCATGGCCCTCTTGTTTCCTTTTCCCACATTATCTTCAAAAGCCTTCTTCAGGGTTGTGAAAACTTGGGATAGTTGGGTAATAGGTTATGAAGCACTTTCTCCTTTTGCAACCATCTTCTCATATCTCCACACATAACCTTAACCCTTTACTACACAATCTTAACTTAAATCGACCTTGAGAGAGAAAGCTTTTAAAAACATTATGGGAAAAGAAGAAAATGCTGGTAACCAGCATTTTCTCCCTTTCCCATAATGTTTTCTGCCCTTTCCAAAACAAATTTCAATTTTTGATTCACATTTGATTTGTTGTCTGCAAAATTATGCTTTCAGATTGGACCAGTATAAAATTTTGTTGTTTAGTAAGGAGTTAATTTGTGTTAATACCCATCTACTCTTTATACAGATGTTGCTATGTGTCAGCAACTTATGATTGGCTTTGTCTTTGAATAGGTAGAAAACATGATAAAAGGAGAAAATGCAGGTAACCAGCATGTTCTCTTCCAACACTGTTTTCAAAATCTTGGTATTCATTGTGTGATCAAGGGTTGCGTGACATGGATTAATTAAGACCGGTATATTTTTTATCGAGGCTGAGCCTTGGCAATTTTTTTATACAATTATTTATTGGTGAGTAATTATACATTTTGTAATGCATTTTAGTAAAGCTGTTTAAATAATTTACCTGTTTCTTCAATCTGTTTGATGACTAGAATCATTGTGAAGGATGGAGAAATTGCTTAGGACTTTAAAACGCAAAAATTGAAAGTCATAAAATAAACTCATTTTTGGTCCATCGATTTCATGGAAATTTACATCTTCATTTGAGACAACAAGGTCAGTTTTGTTAAACTTGCTGATACCAGCCCAGACGTGAACACTGCCACCACTACCATTGTTAATGGATGGTACTTTGAATGTTGCTCGACGTCAGAAGTAGATACTCCCACTTGTAACATTCCAATTGTGCCAGACATTCATGTTCAGACAAATGTGGCATGACTAACAAAGTCACAGAAATACTAACTAGAGTTTACACGTTTTTCATACATATATGACTACAAGCTGCAAGTGGAATGGTAAAACATTTTACTTAAAAAAATGGTGCCTACTCCGGTTCATGTACTAAAACTAGTAAAACTGATTGCCTTTTTTGGTGGTGGCCAGCATCAAAGAAAAAGGTCTATAGTGATAAATATAGGATCAGAGTGTTGTTATCAATCAAATTTAGCCATAAAAGCAGACTAAAACTCTTTTTGGTGAAAAATGTTTTCAATTTTTTTGTGTTTTTAATGTCCTTCAGTGTAACTGCCCCTTTTGTAACAGTGTTTTCCCAATCATCTCTTCAAATAAAAGCCTCTCGCTGTTAAATTATAGATTTCTATTTATTATTGTGATTTGGGGTATTAAATGCCCTCTAGCAGCCAAAAGTAAACAATTCGGGGTCAAATTGCAGGCAAATTATATCTCGCCATTTAAAAGTATGGTTACTATTATTAGTCTAACAATATTTTACAGTCCTGCCTGTCGAAGTTCCAGCCACGGCAGAAAAATGCATCTTGAAGTCAGAAATACAGTTGGCAACTTTTTTTCTAGTTTTACTTCCACTTTTCTGCCAGGGACTGGAACTTCAACAGACTGCACTGTAACATATTGTTAGACTCATATTATTATCCATACTTTATACTAAATTTGCCTGCATTATGACTCCAGAATTGTTTGCTTTTGGCCTCTAGTGGGCCATAAATGAGAGAAGCTACTGAACCTTGTTTCGTTTAGCTTCTTTTGTGATTAATCAAAACAAAGAAATGTACATGTTTGTAAACTATATTGTGCATGCAAATTTATACCAGTTGAATCCTATGTTGGAGCTTAGGCAAATGGTTCACAAATTGATACACCAATGTGAGGCATGATTTTGCTTTTTCTGCTTTAAAGAGCAGCATGTGTTATGTAATCTTACACCTGCAATTTGTGTTATGTAATTTTACATTTCCTTCACAGCTGCTAACCAGCACTCTCCTTTTCTCATAAACCTTTATACCCTTTTACAAATACTATCATTTAAGTCACATTTGTTGTCTAGACGTGCTCTCAGTATGTGTATGTGTTTATACAATTATATAACTTGTTTGGTAGAGTTACAGGTGCTATAAACACAGATAGTTCTGAAAAGCTTTTTGGTTGCAAAGAGCTTCAGTTTGAGTGAGTTTGATAGACTTAATCAGACTTGTGTGTATTTAAACACAACTTCTCAATGGCATTTCAAAATATAAAATTTCTGTTGTGTATTAAAAACCAACAACTTTTCAAATGCATTTCAAAATAAAAAATTAATGTTGCAAAAGAAATACAAAAGCTTTATTATAATCTGTGTTTACCAAGTTATTTGTATAACAATCTTGAACAATTCAGCCATGCTATAATTTGAATATTATGGTTTATTTCCCTGAGCCCAGTAACTCAGCCGGGAACATAACAAGGTTGAAATTAAGGCATCACAGGTTCAATTTCCCAGCTCTGCCAAATTCTCTCCTAGGATTGAAGATACTGGTAGTCATTGTGCCAAATTTTCTTTTTCACTGCTGAACATTGTTTGGCCGTACTTTTGGGGTAGAGCAGCCAGCAGCTTGGATAGATTTTTGTGCAATGTACTGGTGCAAAAAACTCTAGGAAAGCATGGATGAGTGCACTGGCCACCGGATATGATTGAAATAATGTTAGCATTGGTGTTAATCATCAAACAAATGGACTAATAAATCCTTCATTTTAAACAATTTTCTCAAAAACAGATATGACAGCAAAGCTCACAAGTCCAAATTGAAATTAATTTCAGACAACAAACTCAAAATGACTCAAATGATGGGATTTGTCTCTGAAAGAGCAGAAAACAGTCAGGAAAAAAGGAAGAAATCGCTGGTTACCAGGATTTTGTCTTTTACCCATGATAGTTTCAAAAGCCTTTTTTCTTGGGTACATTGAAACTCACAATTTTGTGGCAGAGGATATTAAAGTAATACATGTACAGTAAATAAATATGATATACATGTCCCAATACATTGTACATATAACAATGATACAATTGAATCTATTTTGTGGTTGCTTATTTTTGCAGCCACCTGCATAAACCAACCATCCTCCTCAGAAAAAAAAAATTTAGGTTGTAATTGGTTGGAATTTCAGCTAACATTCATATTTCATTCCGAGTCTAAATTCACAAGCTAAACATCTGACTGGCTGAGACAGGTCTCAGCCAATCAAAAGGCTTGTTTTGGAACTTAAAATTACAACTGAAATTACAAATGGCTTGTGAATACAGACCCTCGTTTTGAATATTGATGTCTGCATAAATGGAAAGTCTGGTTTATATGTTCCTGTAGTTGGCCAAGCTTAACCTTTGACCATACAGTGTCTTGTTTTTAATGACAGAGAGGAAGAAGGCATATGAAAATATTGTGTGAAAAGGAAAAAAAAAAAAAAAATGCTGGCTCTTGGCAATTTTCTTTTCCCACGATGTATTCTACCCTTTCAAACACAAATATTAGATTTGTTTTGAGGTTTGCAAATGTTCTGTTGAATTGTTCAGACTGGGTTTACTGTGCATTGTTTTATTATAATTGATTGTAAAGTTTGCCTTTCCAAAGATTACATTAAATATGATTGTTTCTGAGCCCTAGTCAAATTCATATCTATAGCTTAAATACTTAGATAAATTTTTACAATTCTCCAACAGGCTTGTTTTTCATTTCCCAACATCCTCCAGTTATATAAACTACCAACACAGGATTTTAGTATAATTTAATATCAGTTATTTTCATGAACATTGGCGAGTTCTGATTGGCTGAAAAAAAAATTTTTCATAGCTCCATGAAAAAACAAATCACGTTGTGCCGGAACTACTTTTGCTGAAGGTTACTTTTGCGGGTCCTACACACTGCTGTGTTCATTTACTTTCGTTCTATTGGTTAATTTTCAGTATTGGGGATCTGAAAACTGCTTCCCTATTGTATTCTTGCGCCATACAAATATGAGTGGAAGGGGCTTTAGAAACTCCAACGTTACATTTAAAAATAAAGAAAATGAATGCAGTTCGAATTATTTCCGTGGGTGTATGTTGTCTGTAATATTAAATTATAAGGAATGAAGAGAATTTTATTTTCTTCATGAAGGTATGAAAAAAAAAACCTAATCACACTTTTGTATGAAACCGCAGTTTCATACAAAAGTGTGATTAGGGTTTTTTTTTTCATACCTCCATGAAAAAAATGAAATTCTCTTCATTCCTTAAATGAATCCTTTACTACAATCAGATAACCATTTGACTGAATAATTGAGCCATGCTCTTTGAAAAGGGGATTTAGACATCTGCGAAAAGTATCGACCCTGATCATCAGCCTGCACTGTCTTTACAAACTGACCTGGGTCGAAACTTTTTGCTATTGGTCAAGTTTCTGTATGCCAAAGGACCAGTCTACCTCAAGGTTTAGTCAGTTGTTAGACAAAATGGATTTTATAGATCCATAATAAGTTTAAATATATTTTATTGCCGTATGTACATAAGCGATACATACAGCAGAATTTCAAGTGCATGGAATGATACATGTACATTGGCAAAGGGGTCTGGCCACAAGTTCTCACAACTTAGGTTCTGCCATTCCTCTTGGCAGCTGATAAATTTTCAAACATTACAGTAGGTAAGGAGTAATAAAGATAAACATAAAGAAATATCTGAATACACAAAGACTGAAAAACAATGTGACATAAGAGCGATAAAGATAGGAAGATAGATTATAAGCCAAGTTTTGAAGTTGGACAAGTCTAATCTAATGGCGACTCATACAGGGTAGGCATTAGGTTCATATAATACTCCGACATTCAAACTTTTCTGAATCTTCAACAAATCCTTGGACAGTACAACCTATTTCAATGTTATCCCTAGGTCTTAGATTGTCAGATCCAAACAATAGTAAGTTTAAACTTAAAGTGTTACTGTACTTAAGAAATTTGCAAAATGATATCAATCTCTGGTCGTTGTAAGATAGGCAGTGAAAAAAATAATGTTCTTCATCTTCAACATGATAGCCACAGTGGCAGCACCAATTATTTTCCAAGATGTGGTTAGTGTGCAGGTAGATCTATAATTATATGATTACTTGCTTTGTATAATGCATCATGGAGATACATTAAACCTTATTTCCTCAGAGTGCAGCTCAATTATTTTTTCATGAAAATGAGTTGTTGTTATTTTAAGGCCCTGCTGAAGTCAATTTTTAAAAATGTGGTGAGAAAAGAAAATTTCTTGACACCAGCAATGGATCCTTTGCCCTTTTTATTGACCCTTTATTTCATCATGGCCTGAAACTGATTTGTAGCTCTTAAATGCTCTTTACTTGTATGTTTTATTTTTTCCCATGATGTTTCCAGAAGTCCCTTTGCCCAGGGTTAGAAAAATAGGACTTTGTTTGGTAAAAGGTTAAAGAAGACATCATGAAATTTTCATGTTTATTTCAAAAAAGTGCAACGTTCTTATGTCGCCGAGTTTTATGAAAAGAATTTTGAAATTTTACGCATGGATAAAGCATTAGACAGAGCAGATTTTGCATCACGCTTTACACTAATAAAGACACAGTGAGCCCCTATTCACCACTATTTGGATTTTGTACAAAGTTTACAGAATATCTGCCTGTATTTGGATCCTGATTCAGCACGAAGTTATTTGTTGAAAGTCCAAAAGGCCTTAACACCATGTTGCCAAGTTCTTTTAATTTTCCTGCATAAAAAAGAAATCAAGAACAGTTAATTCATGTTTCTACCACAAATTCAACAACCCCTAAAACGTTACCAACACAATATTAGTATCCCTCTTGATTGGTTCCTTAACCATTACTACATAATCTCGAGTTTAAATGATCTACAGGAGGAGGGCTTTTAAAAGCATCACAGGAAAAGTAGAAAATGCTTGAAAGCACAATTTTCTCCTTTTCCCACAATGTTCTCTACCCTTTTACTACACTGATTCATTTAAGTCACATTTATATGTTGCATGCACATGCTTTCAATTTCTACCAGTCTTAAATCTTGCTGTTTGGTAAAATGCTTAGTATGAACTACATGACAGGATTTTAACTTACCCTTACTGAAAATATTTGCAAATTACATATATAATGTTGCTCTAACTATGCCTTTGAAAGGGTGGAAAGAGAAGAACCAAATTATAGAATTAATATTACAAAATTTTGCAAATGGGTTTTAGCCTGGGTTTCTCCCAAAGTAATGGTATCGGACACTGACAATATAGATCCAAGATGCGACCTCTATCTGTCAACTCTGATCTTGATTAAACATGTTTACAAATGCAACCAAGTTGTGCCAAGCAGGTAAAAGATGCATCAGTTATGGCAATTGATGTACCTATCCATGCTCTCCTGGTGCTTTGGTCAGTTAGTTTAGTGTTTAACACTGTTTTCAACAAGAAATGTGCACTTTTCCATGCATTCCTCGTACATCTATACAAGAACCAGTTTATGTGATTTTTAATGCTGTTTTCAGTATCATGACTATGGGGGTAGCCAGTGCACCTATCCATGCTTTCCTGGAGTTCCTTCAACCATCACATCACAATATTATTTCCTAGCTGCTGGCTGCTTTCCCCACAAAAACACAGTCAAGAAATCTTCAGTGGAAAGAGAGGAATAAATTCTGTTTCAGTTCTATACAAGTACATTTAGTGCTGAGTACAACACTTTCAAAACCACTATTGCAACTACTGTATAAAACACCCCCTAAAAAGCATAATTTTCACAGAGAGAGGATTTTACCATTCAGGTAGAAGTAGAATTAGGGAGTCAGCATGTCAAAACAATGATTGCTTGTATGAAGTTTAATGCTGTTTTCAAAATTATTTCAGATATATTGCAGCTGCCAGTGCACCTACATTATATCCACGCTTTCCTGGAGTTTCTGTTACCAGTGCTTGGCACAATATTCTTCCTAAGCCATAAGCTGCTTTTCCCCATAACCCTTGCCAAAACAATGATAAGCAGTGAGAGAGGAATGACTCCTGTTAAATGACTATCATCAATTCTCAGAAAAATATCAGCCAAGCTGGGTACTTGAACCAGCAATCCCCTGTTCTTACGTCCTGTGCCCTACCTACTGCACTTTGAGGGCTGGGCACTTGTCAGAGCAAAGCACAAAATAGGCACATAGGTACAAAACAATTTCAACAATGGCACCTAGCTGACAATCAGAGGCATATTTCAATAGGTGCACATCAGCCACAGCTAATATACCTATACAAGCACCCCAACACTTTGCATTGTGATTATCACTTGCATTCAGTGAAGGGAGGTATTTATGTGAGCCATTGCTAAGAAAAACACACCTACCCATCATTTCTTCTTTCAGCTTCTCATTTCTTTCCTTAATCATGTCTGGTAATTTCTGAAATAGATATAAGCAGAAGATGATAAATTTGGCAGTCTATCTTTCAGGACCCTCACAACGAGGGTATTTATATTTAACCCTTTGCCAAACAATCCTGTGTTCTATGACCCATACATGAAAGGCTTCTCAAACATTGTGGGAAAAGGAGAAAATGCTGGTCACCAGCATTTTCTTCTTTTCCCAAAAGTTTTACACTCTTTCCTCTAGTATCTTAGGCAGCTCACATCATTTGAGCCACTGTTTAATTTGTAAACCATATGTATATAACACGTCAATGCAGTTCTTGACAGTAATGAAAAAATGACTCCTGCCCCAACTATTTTCAGTGAACCTTGGTCAGAACTTTTACATGCTCTAGGGATTGTACTCACAACAATATCATTATAATTCCAAGCCTAAGAGACTTTTCCACCCCTTGTGTAACTGACTTAAATTCTATAGTTTGAAATAAGCAGTTTCCCCTATCTCACACTATAGTGCTACACTGCATATTACATGTTTTATGCATTTTACATTTTCATTGTAAAAGAAGACTATTAAAGAAGTTTCTGTGAACAGACAAGATCAAGATCAGACCATGCACCTGTTGTCATATCTATAATGAGCAGTGTTTGTGTTTCTTAAGATATTTAGTAGTTATCATACTGCAGAAAAAAGAAACACTCCTATACGTCTTTAGCATACAACAAAAATGTAGACTTGTCCAAACTGAAAGCACTTGTAGATGACAACTTAAATCCAGCTCAAAGATGGAATTTTTCTTTTATAGGGAAGAAAACATGGTTACCAGCATTTTCTCCTTTTCCCACTATGTTTTCAAGAGGTTTCTTTCTCATGGTCATTAAAACTTGGGACTGTGTGGTAAGTGTTACTCGAAATCTAATATTGCTGTTAGGATGGTGACACATTTTCACAGCAGTTACAGTCCTACACAATCTGTTACATCATCCAACTTACCAAGATAGATGTGAACTCTTTGAAGTGAACTGCCAAAGTGAATGTACCTCACAAGAAAAGCTCATGGGCAAATGAATTATGGCAGGAAACTTAATGCATCATTGATTTAAATTAACTGATTGGTATATACAAGTAAATTAAGGGTGATAGCCTTGTAAAGCAAATGATATGGTTTTGCAAGCCTTTGAAGACAAAAGTGAAGAAAAGAAAAAGATTCATCTCTGATAGGGTCTATGTTATACCACACAAACCCAAATTTTATAGACCCTGACAAAAGAGGCTTTTGAAAACATTGTGAGAAAAGGAGAAAATACTGGTGACCAGAATTTTCTCCTTTTCCCACACTGTTTTGTGCTCTTTCAAAGACAAATCCACTCATCTGAGCCACATTTTATTCGTTGTAAGCAAATGCTTTTAATTTTGACTGGTATGAATTTTTTTTGTTGGGCAAGGAATTAGTTTAACTTACCATACAAGCAGCTCTAGCCTTGTGCTGAGAGGGGTCTAATTCTAGAATTTTCTGATAATCTGCTAGTGCTTCATCAAGTTTTTCTGTTTGTTCATAGAGTTCTGCACGTCTTATCAGTGCTTTCATGTAGTCTGGATTGAGATCAATGGCTTTACTGCAGTCTTTTATGGCATCTTCAAATTCTTCCTAGAAGAGAAAGAAGCATTAAGTATTTATTGCATGTTAATCCTTTACCTGCTAAATCAGTTAAATGAAACTTTCAAGCCCATAGTAAAAACCTGAATTCCTGTTTTTCAAACTCTGTGCAGAAAAAAAAATCCTTAGACAGTGTAGATCCAAGATCAGACTACATGTTTTGTGCAGTCTGATCTTGATCTACACTATCCGTAAAAGGTCATTGAGTTTTCGCTTTGCAGCCTAAGGGTTAAGACGTGGGATGAAAGAGCTGAAAGCAAGCCTTTTTAAGTTTTTATCCTTCACAAAACAATCCTTTTTATCTCTTTACCAAATAATAAAATCTAAGAAAGGTCCAAATTGAAAGCATTTGCAGATGACAAATTGCAAGGTTTGAAAACATTGTGAGAAAATGAAAAAATGCTGGTTACCAGCATTTTTTCAATTTCTCACAGTGTTTTCAAGTCTTACTTTTCAGGGTCGTTAAACTCAATATTGCGTGGTAATGTGTTAACTCCCTTGAGGAAGGAGGCCTTTAAAAACACTAAAAAAAAAAAGAAGAAATCTATAAATTTCAAAGAAAGACATTTCATAATCAGAAATTGTGTTACTTTCTAAATTTAGAATAAAACTTAGTATGCTATTTTGAAACATTAGTGAATCAAAATCCTGGGCTAACTCACTAAACTGCATATGCACAAAATTGGGTACACAGTTTACGTTATCATCCACCAAGTTTGAAACAAGTTTCAGTAAATTGCATAACTTTATGATTTGAGTAAATATCTGCATAATTTTACAACAGCTCACACCTTTGGCATAAGCAGAGATTATATGTGTGCTCATACCATCCCAAATAATTTGTGTACATCTACACAATTTATTGAAAACGCAGCCGTGGTATTTACTGTTATAGTGCTAAATTAAAGAAACAGGCCATTTCAATAAGGAAAACCAGTCAAAATATCATTATTTCAAAGATGTTTTTGCCAGAATGTTGTTATAGAATATGTAACAAAATAGCTTAAAGTGTAGACCTAAGATCATAGTTACTTAACATACCTAGCAGTCTGATCTTAATCTACATTGTCTGCAAGGTTCAGAGCTGTAAGAGTCAAACCAGTAGGGTTAAAGACTGATCCTCTCATGCGCAAGATACAGATCTAGAATCAAACTCGAAAGACTGTTCTGATGAAATAAAGAACTTTTACAGCAAAGATCTGCGAAGAAAAGTGAGGTAAATGGTAAAGAAGGGCTTACCAGTTTCATTTTACATGCAGCTCTATTAGCATAAAGTACAGCCCTGTCTTTTTCATATTTTAGAGGACATATTCTCAGGCCCCTTGAATACATACGAATTGCACTTTTAAAACTTCCATCTCTAAAGAGTTGGTTTCCTTCTTCTTTCAATTCTCTTGCAGAACTCTGACGTTCCTGAAAGTGACAAAGATTTTAATGTAGATCTTTATTACCCAATAGTGTACAGAGAAGAAAGAATATTTCTTTATCTCCTTTACGCAACTGCATCAACTCTTTACCAATCAACAGAATTTTACACTGGTACAAATTGAAAACATTTGGAGACAACAGATTTAAAAATGTGGTTCAGACGATGGAATTTGTCTCTGAAAGAGTACAAAACATTGTACATTGCTGGTTACCAGCATTTTCTCCTTTTTTCAGAATGCTTTCAAAATACTTCCTATTAAGGCCAAGGGTCTTTAAAACTGGGGATTGTTTGGTAAAGGAATAACTTAATTAGAGTGGTATTGGTTCCCCTTTTGATAGTTAACAACTTGAAGAAAATATCTTCAGTAATGACAGAGATATTATAAAATGTCAAAGGCATAGCAATGTGCAAAGATGGGCTTTGAAAATACTGCAATATTTTCTTTATAAAAAAAAAACTGCATCGCTTACACTTAAATATGAAAAATATATAAATATGGACTTGGATGTTTTCATGATCTTGGGGCAAAAGCTGTATTAGCATCATGTTTTTTTAATTTGGCGATATGGACAATATGAGCAAAGATCGACATGGATTAGACATGTACTGAGAAGGGTGCCACACAGCATTAGTAGAACAGCCACCCACGAGACTCCTGAAAGAAAAGGGAAACCAAACTTGGCGACAAACAGTCATGGAGGAGATAAGGGCTGTGCATGGGACCCAGGGGCCATCCAGAAGCATACCAAGAACAGGAAAGGCTGAAGTGACTTTGTCGCTGCCCGATGTGTCCGGGCAATAACTAAGTCTCTTACCCTATACCAAACACTAAATATTAGACTATTCCAAATTCAAAGCATTTTCAGATGTCCTATAAATGCGACTCAAATAATTTGATTTTGTCTTTGAAAGGGAAAAAAGTAGTGTTGGAAAAGGAGACAATGCCGGTAGCCTGCATTTTCTCTTTTTCCAACAATGTTCTCAAAAGTGTCCTTTCTCAGGGTTTTTTCAAAACTTGGGATTGTGTGGCAAAGGGTTAAGTCATTATCAGTCAACAAAATTCTTGACTAGGGCAAATTGAAAACATATGCAAACTACAAGTTAATTGTTACTCAGGTAACAAGATTGTCTTTGAAAAGGTAGGAAACACTGTGAGAAAAGGAGACAATGCTCATTTGGCCTAAAAAAAAAAATATCTGTGTTTAGGGTTTCCTGACCCTACCTAGAAAATGCTGCCGACCCTAACCTTTTTACCCTACGGTTTAAAAACAATTTTTTTTCGGGTGTGATTTCAGCACATAGTCCATGTAAAAAAAATTCTGAAAAAAAAAAATGAAATCCCTACCGACCCTACCTACAGCATCTCGGACCGAAACCCTAAGCACTGATATTTTTTGTTAGGCCTTACCAATATAGGTTTGGGTGAAGAACTCATTTCAATCTAGACACCCCCCCTTTTCATAGACCCTAACATTTGCTTTTTAAGAAGCCACACACACACAAAAACTAACTTGTTTTTCCTCCTCTGTTAACTTCTCCTCAAGTTCCTTTAAAGATGCCGAATCAGTTTGTATTTCTTCACCTTCTTCTGCTGATTCATATTCGTCCCCAGACTCTGACTGGTCACTGAAATACTCTGGTACAGTATCATTATCATTTTCAACTTGTGTATTACTTACATGTGATGTGTCATTCACACTTACACTTTCTACAGTATTTGAAGTTTTATAGGTTATATTATCACAGTTCACTATTTCTTCTTCTGTATCCTTTTTATCTCCAACTATGTGTTGAGAGTTACTTCCTTCATTGTTTCCTGTTTCTTGCATGTATTCTGTTTCACATACATGATCTTCACCTTCAGTTTTATGTTTTATGTCGTTTTGATTCATTTCCCCGTCAACCAAATAAATATTTTCTTCTATTTCATGTCTATGGAATGATTTTTCTCCATCCTTGTTCATATCCTCTTTTGAGACTTGCTCATAACTGAGTGTACTTTTATTATCAATGAATGTTCCTACAAAATCAGAATTTTTCTCAGCCATACTATTTGTTTTTCTTCCCTCTTGAAATGAATCTGGTTTAGAAGAACCATATCTTTGATCCTCTATGAAGATGCATTTAAGTAACTTTGTACTTTGTATCTTGAACCTGAAATGACCGTAATTAAATGTACTGAGGTATCATAAGCTAGAGAAACAGATCAGTGGAGTTTATCTGGGTTAAAATAGTAATTAGTAATCTCTTTAGCTCTTCTGTGAAAAGCTTGTGGTACATTGTCACTATAGCTGTTACATGAAAACAATTCTAAAGACTATGATTTCATGTACCAACAACATAGGTTTAGGTGAAAATCATCTTTTTGGGGACCTAAATACTCCCCGTTATCTGAAACTCTGGTGTTCTGAACTTCTCTGGAGTATACTAGTATCTCAGTAATTTATCTGACCATCACATGCTTTTAACTCTTTACCAAATGACAAAATTTTAGACTGGTCCAAATTGAAAGCACTTGCAGATGACAAAATAAACATAACTCAAAATTGAAATTTGTATTCAGCAGGGTAGAAAAGATTGTGGGAAAAGGGGAAAATGCTGGTCACCACCATTTTCTCCTTTTTCCCACAATGTTTTCAAAAAGCTTCTATCTCAGGGTCGTAAAAACCAGGGATTGTTTGGTAAAGGGTTAAGAGCCTAGGCTGAGGCCTAACAAAAAAATATGTGTTAAAGTTTTGGTCCGAGATGCTGTAGGCAGGGTAGGTATGGATTTTTTTTTTTAGAAACTTTTTACATGGACCATGTACAGAAATCACACCCAAAAGATTTTTTTTTTTTTTTATCGTAGCGTAAAAAGTTCAGGGTCGGCAGCAATTTCTAGATACGGTATGGAAACCCTAAACACAGATATTTTTTTATAGGCCTAAGGATCATACAGGCTGTAGAAAAATATTGTGATTTAAGGAGAAAATGCCGTTTTCCTGTACCTTGAAAAACTCATTTCTTTATCGAGATAAATACCAAGCAAATTTGGCCGCGAATTTCTGCACGGACGAAAATCCAGCACCAAATATTTCCGCTCAGTAAATATTGGCAATATCCGGCTATAGATACCATCCGAAAAACAATTTCTGTAAAATGACACATGACTTTACTCCTAACATTAGCCATAATATTGGAAAGAACTACTATTTATACTATGAACAGTCGCATATATTCTTAAAGAATGAAAACTGTTAGATGGGTAAGAGGTAATTTACTGACTTTACTGATTTTTGACTTTCGAAAGTAAAACTATCATTTTCTTCAACAGAACGACGATTGTTAACTACCGGTATCTAACCGGTATCTCATACTCTACCGGAGGCGCCCGTCCAGCATTATGAATCCTACATTAGTAAATAAAGTCTTTTGTGGTCAGTTGAATTCTCTCTAGCAGACAGACAGGCAAACAGACAGACAAACAAACAGAGAAAAGGCGGAAAATGGGGGATTTGTAAACATCCAGCTTAGCTGGAAAGCTGGCTTTTTAAGGAATTTCGTGCTTGTCTGTTCTTATAAATTAGGTCACATGCTATGTGTTCATGAAAATGCTTGGATCGGTGACCCAAGCTGTTGCACCAGAGATCATATAGAAGTTGCACTAGAGTTTCCATACCTTATTTTTTATCTTTTACAGATAGGTTGGATCGGGCTTGCCCTGAAAGTCTTCCGTCATCCTGTTAGTTACGCCGTGGTTTTTGAAGTATTGGGTCTGAATTGACCAACTTTCTACTTAATGGCCTTCTTCTAAATTCCAAGACTAGCCATATGATTGGCTGAGACGTTTGTCTTAGCTGGTTAGACGCCTAATTGTGGAGTAGACTGGTTATAACTGATTTTACAATGGCTGATAAAAGACTTCCCACGTGATTTGCTCCAGTTGTGATTGTGTTTTCTCTTTTAAAAGAGATAGGACAACCCCAACAGGAGCAAATCACTTGTATTTTTTTATTCGAGCGAATATTATCTTCTATCTCAGGTCTTTATAGTAACGACAAATCAAAGTCAATTTATAGATTATTGAAACTGAAATTATTTGGAGACAACAAATTAGGCTGTGTCGCAAACGACGGGAGTCGGAAGTCTTTGGAGTAGGAATCATTATGGGAGAAAAACAAAGCATGTAATCATTTGTCCTTGACGGAGTACAAATCAACATGGAAGAAAGACGGCAACGATAATTTCCTCCTTTTCCAAGATGTTTTCAAAGGGTGTCTTACACAGGTTAAGATTGTTTGGTTAAGAGTTTACACGTCAGGAGTCCATCTATGGAGCAACGGATAAGGCCGTAAATCGTTTACCTATAATTCTATAGATCGTCGATTTCAAATTCCAAGATTTAAATCCGAGACTAACCACCTATTTGCTCATGAGTTTCTACTACAGCAAATTGAATGGCTACTCCTTGAATTTAACAATAACAGTTGAATCTTTAGTACTTGATGAATGTGACACAAGATGTTCTGAAAAAGGGGAAGCAATATTTAGAAGGTGATGACCTTTCAGATCTCACCTTCTTATATCAACTGTTAAACTGAAATGCGGTTAAGACGAATTACACCTCTTTTTTCAAGAAAAATGGGTCTTCATGGATCAATGAACCGCGACGAGTCTGTGTCATTTGATATGTACAAATTACATGGGAATTGAAAAACCGTGCAAGCAAAATTACACAAACAATGAACTTCATAGTTAATATGTCACAGAATTACCTCTAGATTTGAAATTGACCGCGTTTCTTAGCTTTGATATGTATGGTGGCATATTTCTGCCGCGAGATACGAGATAGCTATCATGATAATTTTACAAAACTATCGCGATAAATTAAAGTTTCCTGGAAATTTTATCGAGATAGTGAAAAGTTTCCTGAAAAAAATATCACGAATAAACTTAATATTTTAACGCAAAATTTCTCAATCGTGCACGAAGCTGACATGCAAGATAAAATTATTGAGATAGTTCTACCTGTTTCTCGATATCTATAAATAGAAAATTTATCATTTGGATGAACTCGGTAGTTTTTGACTTCACAAGATTGCAGTAAGTAAAAGTTCGAATAATTAATCATTGTAGCTTTATTGGTATATTTTGACAAGACTCGAAATGAACAGAAACTTATAAAATCACAAAGACGACTCGAAATGCCTCCTACGAACACTTTAAAACCATTCAGGGAAAAGGAGAATTCATAAGGTTGTAGACGAAGATGTTCCGAAACCGTATCTAATTATAGATACCGTGAATGTCAGTTGTAGGCACTAAAGCAAAAAAAATCATGATAACAGGTAGAATTATCGCGATATTTTTATCGTGAAAATTTTTATTATCTAGTTAATGTTTCCAGGAAACTTTGTTTTATCACGATATTTTTCTAAAATTATCACGATAGCTATCTAGTATCTCGCGGCAGAAATATGCCACCATAGATATGACATAGTTTACAAAGTCTACATCGCGGATGTATGAGTATAGGAAACTCCACAAACACCCCTAACCACTCGAAAAACATCCCTAACCATTGTCATTACATCCCAAACCTTTTTCCAAAAACATATTTATAAACACATGCAAAACGCTTAAATACACGATTTTATGAAAAACGGTCAAAGATAATACTGTCAATTTCAGAAAAAATATATTGTTAACCGAATGGATTTTTAATGAAAAGTCCTACTCTTAAAATTTATTTGCAAGCAATTTTCAACCAACACCGTCTATCAGTACTTTCATTCTACGCCGTTGATTCCAATCGTTGTCTGCGCATGTCATATTCTTCGAAGATTCGACCTATATGCTATGACGCAACACCGATCCCATATACTAGGGAAAAGTAGGACTTACACCGAAGCTTTTACCCAAGCCTGTAGAGGCTGTTTTAATAAATGGCCGGTGCATAGGTTACATGCTAGCTGATATCTGAATGAATCGCACCAGGTAGCGTTTTACTGAGTAAAAGTTTATTTTATTTTGAAATTCAAAGTAACGGTTGTTGTTTTGAAAAGCAGTCCGGTTCTGTACCCAGAATGCCCAAATTAGATAGATGTGTATTTGTAGAATGCCATCTAGCGGGAGAAAATGTATTCCAATAAATCGCCGTTGGAAGTACGAAGTACTATGGTCGCGATACGACCGAAATCCGAGGGGAAGTCAAATATATCCTAATCCGCGGAAAAATTCTCTCGTTTTTTTTTAAATTAATTTTCTTTTTAAAAATAATTTTTTCAATCAATAACTGCTTTCCTAGCTCAATGGGCAAGGTGGCAGGGCCCAAAATATTTTTTGTGGTGTCCGTGCTTGTGAGGTAGAGCGTCGGCCTTGTAACCATAAGGTCCCGAGTTCGATACCCGGGAGATGGTATAAACTTTGGGATTTTTCATTGGCCCACACATTCGGCGCGAGTACTGGTGAAGTTCCCAGGAAGCTGAATCGAGAGAGATTAGTATAAGTTGTAAGAACTTGTTTCTCAATCGATGTAAAATAAATATGTTTAACTACTTGGCTTCATTGCTTATGATCTCCATAGCAACCTAAGGATGGTAGATTCGGCCCAATTTCCACATCATTTCGCATAGGCCTTATAAATCAATGGGCCTGGTTCAACCGTTTCACAAAATACACAAAGAACCTTAATGCGAATATTTAAGATGACGCATCGCTGATGACCTCATCACAAACTTTGATGTAGGCCTAATTCTCGTAAACAATCCAGGCACGTTTCTGGTAGACAACCGTGATAAATAACGATATGTGAAATTTTGTGTCATAAGTGGATTTTCACGGCTAAAAACTACAATCAATGGCGAATGCATAGATAGGGCGTCTGCTCCGAAGCAGACTGACATTCACAAGTGGTTCATATGCTTAAGAAGAATAAGAAAATCTTTCTGATGTCGAGCGCAGCGGCCGTCCAGTAACCATAACGTCATCTTATATGTCGCGTTTATAAGCGAACTATTGGATAAAATAGTAGATTACCAAAAAAGAACTATTCACACTGACATTATTCAAGGATTATTTCGTAGACTTGTCTATAAAGCGTCGTAGTGTATTTTATTAAATGGCGAGTACTTCGAGGAGAATTAATCTTTAGCTACCTTCATCTGAGTCGCCTTTAGACATTTTGTTGACGGCGACATCATAACGTCATGGGCTGGATAGTGCATTTTGATGTTGCTATAGTGACTGGGAACATTTTATTTGGTGTGGGAAATTTATGAAGATTATACTTGTATTACATCAGCCAATACTTATTAGAAATACCTCAAACATCGTTTGTAAATTAAAGAAACTAGAGAACTTTTTAGCGAATTTCTGATCACCCCTCGTACTGTTGAGAATGACATATAATATGGATTACTATACAAAATCTTAACCCTTGACACTGTATCCGTATTTTTTGGACTGAGAGTAATTGAAAAGTTCTACAGAAGAGAAAGAAATCGATATAAATGACAAATTTCATGTCTGTGTTTTTTATGTTTTATTTTTTCACTAATTTTTCAATCCGTCTGAACTCGGAATTGATCAGTTAATCATGATTAGACAGTTGATCGCTTTATAACAAGAAATGTTACAGCTAACTCGGATACCAGCATAAAAGTCTGGATCTCAGGCTTTTTTTTTTTTCAGTGCTTTGATGTATATATTTATGTCGGAATCATATCAGATATACATGTGCATTTCCAGGAAAAATAGAAATGCCGTGGAAATATCTGAAGCCATCTGTTCGTACTAGAGTATCATTGTACAAAGACCCATAATTATACATGTACTTGAGAGGTGCTATGTGAAAAAGCGGTTTAATCCATCTCTATGACGCATTGTACCAAGCAAGTCATCATATAATAATGGATCCATGAAATACATTTTGTCTAACAAACGACTGACTCATGAGGTAGACTTATCCTTTCACATGTACACCAAAACTGAACTAAAATTACAAATTGACCAATAGCAAAACGTTCCTACCCTTGTCAGCCTGCGCGGACTGCGCAGGTTGACCTGGGTCGATATTTTTGGCATTAAACCCCTTTTTCACAGAGCATGGCTCGTTTGTTTATACCAGTAATAAAGTTTCTAACCATTAGACATTATTTTGCACTCTGGATTATATGAACATGAGTAGCTATACCAGATAGTGTTCGTTTTTTTTTTGTTGTTTTTTTTTCTCTCTCTAATAAGAGTGGACTAAACTTAGATTAAAGTAAGTGAAACAGCAGTTCTGACCAGTCAAACGTTTGCTATCAGAACTGTTCCTGCACTTTGTCAAATGAAGGAACTAACAATCGAACAGTACACAAAACTTGTACATATTTGAAAAATTTACATGGTGATATACCGGATTCATCAAACACTTCATACCACTGAGCACAAACTTGTTGCCGCTTACATGTGTAGCCTTGATTCGCTGAGATTCTTTCTCCTCGTCCAATCTACGCTCCTACTCAGCGTCCAAATACATGTCCATGACGTAAAGCCATACTTTTACTCCTGGATGTTTTGAAAATAATTCATTACTGATATTCTCCATTTCTTCAACTTCTTTACACTGTGTAAATCTAATTTATCCTTGTCGAATAACATAATTATATTTGCATAAATAATAATGGATATTCTTCGAATTAACATATAAAACAACTTCAATAATACAATTTGTGGATGTAACCCCTGACTTTACCAACATCCCATTAGTTACTATATAATTTGAACCGAACAGCTATCGCACCTCACAGTCTTAAGGTGTTCCCTCTTTTTTTGGCCTTTGATCCTTTAACAATGGTACAGCATACATCATGGCTCCACTGATTGTTATGGCAATACCGGTAGCAACAAATGTCCAGTCATAACTGTTTGTTATATCGAACAACCATCCTGTCAAAATGTAAGAAATAGAGGATATTTGTTTTTTACGGTGAAAGATCGAAATTTATTTCATCAAGTGAACATCATCGGTAATATTTTCACGAGTGGCGCATCCACGAGTGAAAATATTACCCATGATGTTCACGAGATGAGATAAATTTCGATCTTTCACCGAAAAAAACAAATATTCTATTTATTTCATGCTTTTAACCCTTTCTGGGGGAACTTAATCAAAATCCAGTAAGGTTCTTTTCGGTTATTCCCCATTGCGTACCCCCTCCGCATAGCAACGCATTACAATTATTACGTCAAGCGCGAGAAATGTAAGGTAAATTACGTCATGTTTCCATCTGGTTGTGAGGCATGCGCATTTTACCTAGGTAACTAGTGCGCGGGAACAACTGTTTCCGCCTTCAATTGAAGAGTTTGAATATAAAAATCGGTATTTTCACTGGTCGTAACCATGAAATATCGAAAAATATTTCACCGATATTTCTCGATAACCTACCGGAAAGCATGAAATAAACATTTGTACTGTGTTCAACTTCAACTCTTCACTAGAAGATAAAGTTTTAGTATCCCCCATATTAACCCTTTCGGCGACATAGGCGAAAAACAGTGACTTTCGCGGGCGGCATAGATCAAGATCAGACCGCACAGAACGTGCAGTCTGATCTTTGATCTATGCCGTCCGCTTGTGTTGTCAAGCCTATACAATCTAAATCTTTGTAAGTTTCAATGGATTGTATTTAGAGCCGTCGAAAGAGGTCGAGTTTATTCATTTGGAACTGAAGGAGTTAAAAGAAATTGCAGACGACAAATCAAATACATGTATGATTGAGTTGTCACTGAAAAAGTCTAAAAGCTTTTGCGAAAACGAGAATATGCTGGTTACCAGCATTTCTCCTTTCCTTCATTGTTTTCAAAGTCCTTTTTCCTCGGGGTCGATAACTAATTTGAAAGTTTTTTAAGGGTTAAACCTATACAGACAATTTTACATCAATTATGAAACAAGTTAATTTTTTTGTTTTGTTCATCATTAAAGATGACCGCGGCCTGAAGACCATATCAAAACTCATGCTTTGATATGAGGACATTCCAGAGGTTGACTCTCATTACGAGATTCAAATCTTAAACCTCTAACCGGAGAAAGTGTTGCTCCACGCCATTGGTCCACAATAGTTTTTTTTTTCTCCCGTTGACTGCTGGGTCCGTATTCATCAACAACTCTATGTAGCACTCTCAGTCTCATTCTTGATTTAAAAAGTAGCACACTTTGTGATTTGCTAAATCATTTGGGAAAAAACTGTTCAGGCAATCAGAAATTGCATTAATTTGAAAATAAGACATGATATCTTGAGAATCAGTCTAAGAATGTTATCAAGAACAGTTGATGTTTAGACTGAAGACTCTTCAATATCGGGTCTGGCCATGACGACACATTCGGAGAATGTTACTAAATTTGAGGACTATGTTACTATAATTAGACAAGAAAAATTCTTTCATACGAATGATTTGAATCGTGTTCAAGCATTGGTCAAAAGTTACGCAGTGTTATGACGGAACCAATGAAATACTTTATCTATTATTTTGTCAGCCATTATCCATCGGGTATCGTAATCAAAGTACAGTCGATAACCAATGAACCAAATACTCTAAATTGCCAAATTAATTTTAATGATTTATCAAATCGTTAGCGAAGTTACTGCAAAGGGAAAAAATATAAAAATAGAGCAAAAAAAAAAAAGAACATGCAAACATCAATCAATAACAGAACAAAATGAAACAAGAACACCACATGCGGGTGCTAACGCTGGACTGCAGTTGCGATTTTCAGTGAAAATCGTAAGTAAAAAAATTGGCATAATTGTTTCAAAAATACTTTGATGGTTACCTGCCCTTGTTGTATGGAACTTTGAAGTACATGTAATTATGTTCAGTTATAATAGAGATACTATGAAATGTCATAGTTTTTGCACGACGCAGACGCAAACGACGACAGGGCCAAGTAATTCGACCATCTTCAAAAATGCCGAGCTAATAAAATAGAAATATGAAAAAAAAATAAAACCTATAAAGTCCAAACATTTCCACGTGCATGCGACTTTTGAAACACCGTTAATAGGAGAGAATGCTCATAGTGAGTCCTTGAGTCTTTCGCTCATTTGCCATCAAACAACATGCCTAACGTACCTGCTATAGGTGGTCCCCCGAATATTGCTATACCGGTGAAGAAGTTCATAACACCAAAGGCGTCAGCCAGCATTTCTGTTCCGACAAAGTCAGCTATTATCACAGAGGTTAGAGATACGGTTACACCTGCAAAACATACGAACTGCTGTTGACATTATTTGTTTCTTTGGTTGGTTGTTTTCATTGTGTTATTTGGCGAATTCAACAGCATGTCATTCATACCACCGTGAAAACTTACTGATTTCTGGGTTTCAGCTGTGCAAAGGCACAGTGTCTTGCTCAAGAATTCTCCCAAGTGAATAGCGCAGCCAGAGGAGATCAACCAGAAATTTTCTAATTACAAATCGGGCGTCTTAACGACCAAGCCGTCGAGGTCTATCCTTGTCGTTTTTAGCATACTAAATTGGCACCTACCATCATAGGACCGTAGTTTAATGATTGTTTATCACCCGGAAGTGTAAAAAACTAAGTTTTGTTTTACATTACATAAGCTGAGTGAACGTTATTTTATACATGAGTAGCGCTCCGGGAAAAAGGGGGTTTAATGCATCTCCGTGATGCATTTTAACAAGCAAGTCATCACATAATTATGGATCCATACAATCTATTTTGTCTAATAACTGAATGAATCATGAGGTAGAATGGTCATTTGACATGCAGAAAATTTACAAAAGCAAAAAGGATCGACTTACGTCAGCTGCGGACTGCGCAGGCTGACATGGGTCGATACAACTCCGGAGGACTTACCGCTGAATAGACCAAAAATTACTGTATACAGTAACAGGGTTTCGAACACGTTGAAGAAAGGACATAATGCTGTGGCCACCCCACATAAAACTACACTGGTGTTGTATAACATGAGTCTATTCACCCACTTCTTGTCGGATAGAAAACCAAATACAATCCTTCCAGCGGTGTTGGCAATACCAATGGACGAAACTAACCAGGCTGAACTGTAGCTGTCGATACCTGAAACAGTAAGCACAATGTTCAAACCCTTAGAGCGCTGAATAATTATACGAACGAACGATATACTGTACTGACAAAAACTTACAAAAGTTATATAAGGGGCATGTAACACGCAAAAAGGGGTATTCGGACATTTGCATAAAGTGTAGTCTCGGATCAGCCTGTGCACTCCGCGCTGACTAATCAGGAAAGACACTTTTCGTTTTTATGTAATTTTCTGTTTTGCACAAAAGTCTACTGTAGGACAAAAATTAATGAAGTCGTAAAGTGCCGTCTCGGATTAGCCTGCACGGACCATTCGGTTTAGCCAATCAGAAGTTGTGTTACTTTCATATTTAGAAGCATCTGGATAATAAGACTGAGAACGTTCTTAAGAAAGATTGGTGAATACGGACCCAGGTGCTGGAAAACATTGCTGGGGGAAATTCAACTGCTTATTAAAAGCGATCGTTCCCCTCTTAACAATGACCCATACTACCCCAAAACAATATTTCAAATATTTGTACTTTGTGTGATTTGTGATAGATCGAGTCTTTTGTAAGACTGTCATTAGCGCAATGTTTTATAGTAAAAGGGACAATTTTTCTCTGAAGAGAAAAGAAGACATGATTTCAGTTCGAACGCTCAGAAAATCCTACAAAGTTTCAGACACTGTACACCAAAGATCTGAATGCATCTTTACTGTTTCCTGCTTTTTAATAAAGATGAGGAATGCACAAGTAGTAGCACTTTGTTCCAACAAGATGATAAGACTCAAATATTCCATCAGAATTAAACAACAAAACAATCAAATCTTATACCTGACTTCTCTGTCCGGATCAGAGGTACATTTTTTGACAAACGTTGCCCTCTTTATCCTGATACCTATCACATGTCCTAGCTTATAGATAGCGGAGTTTTGTCAAAAAAAAGTCTATGCACGGAATGGTGTTTTGACATTTGTTTAGTCAGACATCTTTATGAGATAGTAAATTATCACCGCGGCCATTACACCAGCGTCCAGTAGGCCTTGTTTAACTGTTGCTAAACACAAGAACCATGCTCTGTGAAAAGGGAGCTTAATGCATCTGCGAAGAGTATCGACCCAGGTCAGCCTGCGCAGTCCGCGCAGGCTGACCAAGGCCGAAACTTTTCGTTATTGATCAATTTTCTGTATGTACAGGGACCAGTCTACCTCATGATTCACTCGTTTGTTTAAAAATAGTAGCTATTATGGAACCATAATTATATGATGGCTTGATTGGTACAATGCATAACGGACAGGCCTTAAGCCCCCTCACAGAGTCTAAATATACAAGCACGGGCATAGATACATCTTCGCAAGCCAAGGATACTAATTCCACTTTGTTCGTTACGTACCCTTGGCCGCTCGCCTCTTTAAAAATCGAAACTCCCGCTGCGCCACCTATCGAATATCACGAGTTGCGTAACCTTTGCTGATGTTATTTCTGACCAATCAAAATGCTTGTAATAAAATTTGTTAGGCTATGCATCAAAACAAGACGAACAGACATACGATGATTCGCAATCATTTGGCTGTGGAACTCGTCCTAATATTTCACATAATTGATCGTAAACTATAAAAAAAAAACTCATTAAATATCGATCGTCTACTCTTTTTTGGCAAATTTTCGTCACAAACACGACAACTTTCGTTTTTGACGGGCGCCGCCGACATTGTTTTCTGTTTTGCGAAAGATTTCTTGTTACGGATGGTTTGATTGGACGCGATGGGTTTTGATCGCATCCAATGAAATGGCGCAGCGGCAGCTTCGATTTTTAAAGAGGCGAGCGACCAAGGGTACTACCTTAGTATCTTTGGCTTGCGAAGATGGCATAGATACTGGGTGAAAGCGTTCGTAGAGAACAGACCTGGTCGCTTCTCTTCGCAATCAACTCTGAAGTCGCAGTTAAAGGAAAACAACACCATAAAAATACAACAACAAAACTTCGAATCACAAACCTGCTCTTTTAGCCCTCACTGGTATGTACACGTACGGAACATAGTAACCAAGTCCATAGAAAAAAGTCGCTGTCACATATAGTAACAGACGCTTATTGTAAAACACTCGAAAGTTGAAAGACCGTGTTACAGCTGATGTCAGTTCTTCCACTAGGGTGAGATTTCTTAACTTTTCTTTTTTAGTTTCTTCTTTCAGTTTTAAATTTTCATATGTCTCCTTTGAAGGTGCGATTTTTTCTTTTTCTTCTTCATGTTCCATATAACTATATTCAGCAGATTTATCATTAGCATCATTCAAACTTTGAATTGCGCTCGTTTTATTACACTCTTCAATATGGTCTTCCTTTTCAATATTTAAAGGAACCATTACAGTCAATTCTACGTCATTATTCTCGCTATACTTTTTCAGATATTTTCTATGATAGCTCCGATTCACGGGGTGGTCTAAAGGCAGGTAAACTAATCCACAGGCAAAGCAGTTCATAATTAGAGCACTTTGGATCAGAAGGGCCCCTTTCCATGTGTATGCATCAATTAAGGCACGTGTGACGGGGCTAAAAATGAACGTTCCTATCCCAGATCCACTCACACCAAGTCCGACCGCGAATGCTCGTTTCGTCTCAAAATATGTCGTTACACAAACTATGGACGGTAGATACACCATTCCGAAACCCCATCCTGTCAAAAAAGAAGAGAACTATCAGAGCATTTATAATCTCTGGGATAAACCATTAACTCTTTCAATGCCATAGGCTAAAACAAGGGCTTTTGCGGACGGTGTGGATCAAGATCAGACGGCAACGACCGTGTAGTCTGATCTGTACCATCCGCTTGTTCAGTCAAGCCTATAACAAAATATGTCTGAGTTTCAATATAGTCGGTTTTTTAAGCCGTCGAAGAGGTCAACTTTATATCCTTAGCGCCCAGAGAGATATTGTTTGTTTTGATGGTAAATTGTGACATCATTTGACTGGATGAACTTCAAAATTGAATTTTTGCAATACGAATGAAATATTATCTCCATCTGATTTCAACATATTCTATTAGTTTTCCTTTTTAAGCTAAAACCGTGAATCAGAATGTAGTTTCTCCCTAGACTCTGATACCTCTTGGCAGGCAGCTCTACATATCCAATTCGTTTTTGTTCAGATTTATCTTTATAACATAATTTCGGATAATATACAAGGAATTCAAGACACTAGCAGAGTACTGGAAAAAAATCTAAGAGTCGGCCCTTATCGCAATCTTGTGGCCAAATTATCACGTATGCTAAACGAGATCAACCGTAGTACTTAGCAGGCTGCTTAAATAATCCTTTGGCGCAAACAGCAATTTGATTTGCATTTGAGGATAAAGTGTCATTCTAAATATAACATAATAAAAGAGAAAACATCCACCGACCTGCTGCACCGAAGGTAAAGTAGAGGAAGAAAATGTTCGGAGCAAACATGCTGGTAATGAAACTGACAACCATTATAAAGGTGCCAGCTATAACCACATTCTTTTTCCCGGCATGGTTGGATACCGCCGCTGTGATAGGTCCTGTAAAGCATAAAGCGATATCAGGATTTGAGTCATAAAAGTAAGTTTAGTGCATCTGCAGAAAGTTTTGACCTAGGTCAGCCTGCGCAGTCCGCGCATGCTGACCTTGGTCGAAACTTTTTGCTATTGATCAATTTCTTTTTGTAATTGGTTAATTTTCTGCACATCAAAGGAAAGTCAAACCTAAGGATTCAGTCGTTTTTACACAAACTGAATCCATATTATGCGACGACCCGCTTTATATAATGCATTACGAAAATCCATAAAACCGCCTTTTGCCACAGCGCCTCTATATAAATATAAAAACTAAAAACTGGTATGGTGGGATACCGCCGTTGATAAAGGTCCTGCAAAGTAAATATACCAGCGCTGTGATATAGTTCCTGCAAAGTAAATATACCCCTGCTATGACATAGGCCTACGTCTTGTAAAATAAATATATCGCCGCTGTGATATCGATCCTGTAAAATGAATATAACGCCGAGCTGCGATATAGGTCTTGCAAAGTAAGTTAACTGCCGCTGCGATATGTGCCATATTAAGTGATTATACCGCCTCTGTGATATAGGTCCTGCAAAATGCACATACCGCCGCTTTGATATAGGTCCTGTAAGTAAATATACAGCCTCTTTGAGATAGTTCTTGTTAGGTAAATATACCGCCGCTGTGATATAGGTCCTGTAAAGTTAATATACCGCTACTGTGATATAGGTCCTCCAAAGTAGCCTACATATATACAGCCTCTTTGAGATAGTTCTTGTTAAGTAAATATATCGCCGCTATGATGTAGGTCCCAGTGTAAAGTTAATATACCGCTACTGTGATATAGGTCCTGCAAAATGCACATACCGTCGCTGTGATATAGGCCCTCGGAAGTAAATATACCACCGCGGTGATATAGGTCTTGTGAAGCAAATATATGGACGCTGTGATATATATATATAGGTCCTGTAAAGTAAATATACCATCGCCGTGATATAGATCTTGTGAAGCAGATATACCGACGCTGTGAAAGGTCCTGTAAAGCACTGTCAGAGTAGCAACCTTGATAATAGATACCAACTAAAACCACAACCTTGAAACATCCTTGAAAAATATGGATAATGATAATGTTCGATTTTTTCTTTTGCTACAAAACTTTAAAAGTCTCACAAAAGAGTTCTTACAAAAAAAAAATAGGCTTTTCTTAAAGTTCCACGTCTTTACAATATACTCGTATAATCTAAAAATCAACGTACCGGATAAGAAACATATGGCAAATGCAAGAGAAGCCACTATAGCGGTATCTGCCGTATTTTCATTAAAATACTGCAACAGTTCGTCGAAAATAATTCCAAACGAGTAGAATACTCCATCGGTCAGAACATGAGTCGCAAAGCATGCCAGACAAACAATCCATCCCCATCCGCCATCAGGAGGCGCTGTGTTCTTTACTTCTGGCATACTTTGTGTTGATTTTCATCAAACCCCTGTGGTATCTGTACGGTTCTCATCAAATCGGCGTCTTATTGCAGATTTTCCTTTCATCTTGAGTCACTTAAAAGATAAATTATAGTCTATATATAATGAACAAATAGAACAGCAGGAAAAGCCGTTAGATGGTTTATGTATCGCCATAATTTCTTTATTCCAAACAAAGGCATAGAAGACAGAGAATGACAAAGAAGCCAAATTGAGGGGGCTCACTTCTGGATTTCATCCTAAAAACGCCCCTTTACATATGTATGAAAACGAATATTTCATTTAATCAGTCGGACCTAATGATTGCAAAGTCAATGCTGTTTTGCAAGAATATTTCACACAATATTTCGGGTCTTGATCAAACTGCATGTTCTTTTAGCAGTCTTAATTTATCTTACCTTAATTAATAAGTTAAATGCATAACTGTGTCTGACATTCTCTCATGTATTTAGATTTCTATCTTCGTGTGTGCGATATATTTTCTAAATTAAAGCGGAATATGTTTTAAAGCATGTGCAAAATTTGTCAGGAAATGAATAATAAACCGGAAAACAATTAATTAACCGAAAATACAGTCCTAGATCTAGATAAAGACTGATTGTATGGTTTTTAACCCCACTTTTAACATTAGCTCAGTCATATCACGACGACAACTGTTTTTCATGTATGTCTTGGGTTTCACCAGAACTAGGCTAGGGTACTGCCATAAAAAACCCACTGCTTCCAGTGAAGCTCAGCCCGGGTCACTAGGTTACTAGTCCTACACTTCGCCACTGAGCCGCGCAGGACCCTTCTTGATAAAGAGATGAAAATCCTGGCCTTATATTGATAGTACAACCAGTTTACATTCAAGTGACCCATGCATATCTAAGATTCGTACATTTTATTTATTTGTCGTCTGCGAATGCTTTCAAAATAGACATGTCTAAAAATGTTTCGGTCTGCTATAGAGTGAAAGTAGGCCTAAATGCTCTTCCGAGAAGCAGGCATAATCTCAAAAATGGATTATCTACACTTCCGTTTCCTCTTCATCCGATCGTGTTGACTATCACCTTTTTCTAAAGCTATGAAGACAGGAATCTACACAGGGATCTTATATACAGGGATAGGAAACGCGGTATAACTTCCGGTTATTCACTGTCTTCTTTCGAATTGACCGCAAAGGAAAAACGGCGGCCATCTTAAATTTCGGCATACGACGGTCACTGTTTTAATCAACGTTTTGCTTGGTTATCCCATACGTCCATCTCAACAGGTAAGTTTCCGAATATTTACATGCTTAGAATATATGTAACATCATTTTTTTCGGATATTTTGTTTTATTTGCTTATTTTGGCGTTAAAAAATCATGACCTAATCATGTTTGCCCCGTAGGGGATGTTCGGCAGGAGGATTTAGTGACGTGCAAAAGTACTTTTTAAGTACATAAAGTAGCGTCCAAATAGCAACATGTTGGTAAAAATCACGAGATGGAGTACATCTCCTTGTATTAAAGCTACTTTTGTGCTGATTTTCGATTCCTAAGTTAGATAATTATGGGCTCAAAACTGGGCTATTTTCGGTATTTCATCACAAAATGGCGGACCAATGTGGTGAATTTGGCGGGACCCTAGTGATAGTTGTAGCATTCTCAATTTATTTTTAGAAATAAATTTGTTCAGATTTTGACATATTTATAAGCAGTAAGTATTTCTTTTTGTTTTTAAATCAAATCTAGTGATTTTCGATGCCAAGGTTGGATAACTGTGGGCTCAAAAACTTGGCTATTTTCGGTCTTAATTGCAAGATGGCAGCCTAAAAAGGGGTTATTTCAGTAAAGGTGGAAGCGCAGTACCGCACATTAGTCAGAAATGATTGGATCTCCGATAGTTGGCCATATCCTGAACAAATTCCATTATAGTCTAACCATGTGAAAATAAAACCATATTTTGCAACGTAACTGAAGAATTAAAATGTTACGTTTTGTAAAAAGGAGAAATTTGAAATTCAGTTGGTTCTATATTTTTTTTCCAGATAAGTATTGTGAGAGCACAAACACTTCAAAACATGGTTTCAAGAGCTGTCAGCATACTGTTGTGATGCATCCTGTGAACAGAAGAATGACATTGAAGATGGTTTTGTAATTCTGCATAAAGTGTGCTAGTATAAACCTGAAACTGGGCTTGAAAACTTGGAATATTAAAGACCAAATCAGCTGTGAACTGTACAAACCTGCAAGAAAAATGCTAAAGTGAAATTAATGTATTTGAATATGAAAGCTGTGAGCTTCTTCTACCACCAAAGTATATTTAGAATGTATAGCTCAATAAGCCACTAGAAGTATGGAGTTATTTAATTATCTGTGACAAATGCTAGTATTCCTGAATCCTAAGTTTTCACTAACCTGGGGAATATCCATACTTCCGAAAACATTGTGAACAAAGAAGAAACTACCGGTAAGTACATGTCACATTTTCTCATTTCCCCAGGAAAAACAAGTCTCCTCATTTCAGTTGCATTTCATTTGTCGTCTGCAAATGCTTTCGCATTAGACATGTCCAAAATTTTGTAATCTGGCAAAAAGTTAAGGATGGAACCTTGCTCAATTTGCAATGTTTCACAACATTTAAGTTGTATCATAGCAGCCATTATACTTATCTATTTGTTTTTTGAATTTGCACAACTGTCTGCACAAGCTGCGTGTTGCTTTTCCTCATCAACATATTTTTTGAGGGAGAGAAGTATGTATCTGTGTTGTGCAAAATTCTCTGAGAATCATGATGTTGGTTTCCCACTACTCACACTGTTGTCATAAAACACTAAAAGTACATGTATTAAATTTGACATACTTTTGGTTTCTTCAAACAACACAGTACATTCAGTATCTACAGTCTTATAAGCCACTTGTGGTAAGGAGTTATCTAATAATCTGTGACAGATGCCAGTATTCCTGAATCCTAAGTTTTCACTACCATGGGAAATATTTACACATCTGAAAACATTGTGGGAAAAGAAGAAAATGTTGGCAAGCATGTTCTCATTTACTCAGCAAAGACACAAGTGACACATTTCATTTCTTGTCTGCAAATAATTCCAAATCAGACAAGTCTCAAATTTTGTTGTCTGGCAAAGTGTTCCTGAAGGTTGGTTGCTTTCAACATTTTGCAATTGTATCACAGCAAACAATGCAGCTATCCATATTCCATGTATTACTAGACTTGGAAATGTTTCTACTTGAAAATCTCTGTTGAGGGAGAGAAGTATATTTTGGGCGTTTGTATGACATACACCAGGATTATAATGATAGTTTAATATACCAATAATATCTCATATACACAATACTTTTACCATCATCATTAACTGCAACCTGCCTCAGTGAAAAAGTTTTAGGAGATAAAAGTCTACATTCAATGAAAAAAGCATTTACAGAAGCAACCAACCATTTGCATGTTACATTTTATCGCAAAAAGATTGGTCCTTGTGTCATACTGTTTTCCAAAGATTTCTACAGTGGATTTATGTAAAATCAAATTTACTAGGCATTAAGTTAAAACTTGCTAAAGGAACACATTTTTCAGCACCATTTAATTTTGTAACACACATGTAGCTCAATATTCATGGCTGCCTTGATGTTTTTAGTGAGAAATTTTAAAATATCAATTTCAACATAAACTTTCTGTGTACAGTGTGAATTTTTTTTGAAAATTTAAAAAATGAAAAACATTTGAAGGAAAGGCAAAAACATAATATTTTTAATAGCACAGAAATCATTTTGAAAAGAATTGATCACTGGCTGCAACTGGTCTTTTACAAATGTTTTCCAATGCTGTCCACTGTATGAGGAGCGAAAAGTCAAATTTGTACAAAGTCCTACACAACTTATGCTGTTTTCAAATTGGTCCAAAATCAAAGCTTTCAAAGTTATTAGATAACCTTAAGTTCTCTGACACAGAATAAAAAACCATTATTAAAGAAGGAAAAATTGCTTGTCAAAAGCAATTTTTACTTTGCCACACTGTTAACTCTTTTTGAAACAACACAGAAGTAGACTTGTACGAAGTGAGAGCATTTACAGACAACAATTGAAATGCGACTCAAATTATGGAATTTGTCAATGATATAATTGAAAGCATTTGGGGAAAAGGAGAGAATGTTGGTAACCAGCATTTTCTCCTTTTCCTGCAATGTTTCCAAAAGGCTTCTTTCTCTTGGTCATCAGAACTCGGGGTTGTGTGGCAAAGGGATAATTGCAGATTTGTCTTTTTTTTTCTAATAATTATGCTACTGACTATTTTTTACCAAAGAACAATTTTTTGGGGCCTTTGGAATCCCCAATTGAAAGTATTAGCAAACGACAACTGAAAGTAGATTCAAACGATTGGATTTTTTTTGCATGGTATTGAACATTGCGGATAAAAATGCTGAAAACAGGTACATGTGCTAGGCTAGCATTTTGTTCTTTTCCCACAATATTTTCAAAAAGCTTTAAATATTCCGAAGTCATCAAACACACAAGGTTGTAAGGTACACAGGTTAATTCGAAATGGTGCAATTGCGAAGGCCACTGGTGTATGTAATTGATTCCAATGTATAAAAGTAGGAACAGAGTTGCAGACAGGTCCTCACACTTCACCAGCCTACTTTTTCAGAAAGTTCACTAATTCTTTCCATTTTGCAGGAAATTCTCCTTTTTTTCTGTCAAAGACAGTGATTTAAGAGTAGCTGCAAGCTGAACTGAAAATGTACTGGAAGGTCCATTTAATGGGCAGTGAAGGCAATTTTCTGGTTCTATATGCCCTTTGTGTAGTTTGCTATTGAAAAATGGGTATATAACTATTAACAGATCTCTGTGTTTACCGGCCTAATACATTGTACTACATACAAGTGAAATGTTTGTCACTCCTGATAACATGAGAAGCTTTTGACCTGACCAAATTGAAAAATTTGGAGAAGAAAATCAGAAAATAAATATTTAATTTTAATGATGCGTATTGTCTATAAACAGAAGAGGACATACTGACAGTAGATGTGTCATGACAGATACGCAACTTGATATATCCCACTTATGATCATGTCAAATACAGGGCGTGGACAAAAGCAGCCCACTTCCGAAACGTTAGACGGACTTAATCCTTCAACAGGCGATGTGTGCTTTTCCCGAATTGTTTGCAATAGATATCCACTGCAGAAATATTAAAATATTTTAAGTTACTACGAAAAAGAGGGTTGTTTCGGTAATGGGTCGTTTTGGTACCGGGCCGTTTTGATCTCCATTCACAATTTACACTTCGTGTGAAATCGAGACTGACAACATGACCTGTATATCTGAAACGCCCAATTAGTTGACACTTTAAATTTTCCAGATAAAAAAAATAACACTTTAACTGAAAAAAAAAAAACAATAATAGAAAAACATTGACATAAACATTGAAACGCATTTCATACTAAACGCTTCTTTGGCGGATATAAAAATTGTCGGAATCGGCAAGGAATTATATTATCTGAAAGGAAGATAATAGCTCGCAAGAAACGACAACGGATTATTGGACGCCGCACAGGTAAGTCAGTGAAAAATCGATAATTGGTCTTAACTCCAGTTGCGTTTCCTATCCCTGTGTATATACGATCCCTGATCTACATGAGACTATTAAATCTAGATTCTACATGATGCCTTATTGCTTCGCCTGCTGCCATCCTCGGAACCCAGGTTTGAAGCATTACGTTACTCTCCATGCATCACCCCTGGGAAAATTGACAAGCAAATCGTCGTTTCTTATGAATATTCATATGGTCGGGAAGTACCCTAATAGCAAATCGAAAGATCGATAACATAATGATACTCTCTTGTAGAGAGGATAATTTCATTACTTCCGTTACTAAAAATAACCCAGGAAAAAACCCGAGGTTGTCAACAAATATGGCGGCCGTCGGCGTGCTTGTCTCCTGTGAAATATGTCATTCTGCAATACATTGATTGATTGTATGGTGTTTAACGCCGTTTTCAACATTATTTCAGTTATATCGCGACGGCCAGTGCACCTATCCATCCGTTCCTAGAGTCTCTTTCACCAGTACTTCGCACAATTTTCTTTCCAAGCCACTGGCTGCTTTCCCACATAATCATCGTCGAAACAAGGTCAGCGGTGGGAGAGGAATGAATCCTGTCGCAGTGACTATCATCAATCCTCGTAAAGAAATTGGCCGAGCCAGGGGTCGTAGCCAGGGATCGAACCCTGGACTTCGTGTTCTCAAGTCCTGCACGCTACCGACTGAGCTACCGGGGCTCGGCTCTGCAATACAGGGACGTGTATCGATCTTTGTGTACGATTTTAACTGACAATCTTTCGGTGTTACGCCGAAAATCTCTTTTAAACGCTTCTCGATTGTGGTGTTGCTGGGCGCCGGCATATTTAAAGTATCGCTAAAATTGATTTGCCACGAATGATGAGATTGGATATCGACGAGAAAAAAATAGAAATGACGGCGTATTTGTGATAAAAATTGTTTAAATTTTCTCAAAGAAAAACTGAGATCACCAATCAAAATGCTTCATGAATAATTCATGAGAACGAGGAAACGCCAGCGAAATAACCCTGGGTCGATTACAGAATGAATCGAAACTGGGTCACCGAGGATGGCCTGCTGCTAGTTTATTTGTAGGTAACAAACAAAACAAAAACATTTAAAGCGTTATAAATTTAGCAACCTCGAAATCTTTATCGTACAACAAAATAACTTTAGAAAACACAGTGCGATTTATAAATAGTCAGTACCGGGCAACTAGATCTAATAACGTGCCCCACCCCCCACCCTCGGCGGGGATCGTACCCAAGACATCCGGTTCACCAGTAAATACAATAGCTAAAACTCCCACAAGCGCTGTAGCCAAGTGGTAAAAGTGGCAATTTATACTTAACCTGGATACATAAAGTTCTTTGAAATTTAGTAAAAGAACGCTAAACAATAATTGAGACATATTATTATGGTGTAAATAAGCACCCGGAACATCGATTGGCGGTAGTGCTAAACGCTTGTATATGTTGGTGTTATAAATGTGCCCGCATGGTCCCATTGAATCAACATGACCACATTTTTCCCCTTCGCAAATTACTACTTATTCATTCGGAATACCCATACCAAAGCTAATAAGTAGATTAAAAGCCAGAGTATTCTCAAATTACTACTTATTCATTCGGAATACCGATACCAAATCTAGTAAGTAGATCAAAAGCCAGAATATTTAGCTACGCCGAAAAGTCTTCATACTATGACTACACCTCGAAAACAGCCAAGCTAAATATTAACTTCCCTGTACGCGTGGACTTTCAGAAAATCGCATAAATATGCCACCTCCTTTAAGCCAATCAAATTCCCCTGACATGTTTTTATATAAAATCGAAAGTAGATCTACGAAATATTTCAACTTGGTCGCATCAGTAACTATCGTTGTCTGCGCATGTCATATTCTTCGAAGATTCGACCTGTCTGCTGTGACGCATCACCCATCCCATATACATGGGAAAAGTAGGGCTTACAAAGTAGAGCTATTACCAAAGCCTATAGGGAGCTGTTTTAATAAATGGCCGGTGCATAGGTTACATGCTAGCTGATCATAGCTGAATGAATCGCACCAGGTAGCGTTTTATTGAGCAAACGTTTATTTTATTTTGAAATTCAAAGTAACGGTTGTCATTTTGAAAAGTAGTCCGGTTCTGTAGGCCTACCCAGAATGCCCAAATTAGACAGATGTGTATTTGTAGAATGCCATCTAGCGGGAGATAATGCAGTGACTATCCGTAAATCTAGAATATTGAAAATAGATTCTTCTAGGAATGCAATGCAGAATGGTTAGTCATTACCAGCCCCATTTTCCAGGCGCAAGGCATGGCTGAAGTCTGGTAGCCCGAGTTTCACCATCATTTTTGTGCCTGTCCGAGAGTAGATCTACCATGAAAAAGCCATCTCTTGAGATAATGTCAAGAGCATCCGGCCCACGCCTTCGACTTGAACTTCATCTGTGGTATAATTCTAACTCCAATTTCTGTACCGCAAAATGTCAAAAGCAAAAAATATTGTTAGACTGATTGATTGTATGGTGTTTAACGCCGTTTTCAACATTATTTCAGTTATATCGCGGCTGCCAGTGCACCTTTCCTGGAGTTTCTTTTACCAGTACTCCGCACAACATTCTTTCCAAGCCACTGGCTGCTTTCCCTCAATACCCTCGTCCAAACAATGGTCAGCGGTGAGAGAGGAATGAATCCTGTTGCAATGACTATCATCAATCCTCGGAAAGAAATTGGCCGCGCCGGAGATCGAACCAGCGACCTCCTGTTCTCAAGTCCTTACGCTACCGACTGAGTTACCGGGGCTCGGCAAAAAATATTATTAGAAAAGGAGGAACAGATATTATAAATCTATACGAAGTTGTTTGTTTCTACACGGTTGTTTTTTGCATGTGAATAGAACATAGAAGAGTATCTTATTAGATCTACAATGTTTTCCCTACTACATTTAGAAATTAAGATGTTTGGTTCATCTATAGAAGATAGGGGTCCATGGGGTAACTCGTGGTTCAGTGACTTAGGCGTTGGATTTGTAGCCCGAAAATCCGATATCGGTCCCTGCTTGCAGCTTGATTGTTGGTCAACGGGGTAGGCTACTCCGTGACTTACTGGTTCACACGTTGGACTTGTAACCTGATAACCTGGGTTTGGTCCCTGCTAGCAGCGTGAACGAGGAACACTACTTCGTGGCTCGGTGATTAAAACGTGGATTTGTAACCCTGAAATCCAGAATCAGTCCCTGCTGGCAGTGTGATTGCTGGCCAACGGGGTTTACAAGCAACTCCGTGGCACAGTGATTAAAGGATTGGATGTGTAAACCTGAAACCCTGGGTCGGTCCCTGCTGGCATCTTGAAAACTCCCTAGCTCGGTGATTGAAGCGTTGAATTTGTATCCAACAATGCCGGGATCGGTCTCTGCTGGCAGCGTGATTAAAGTGTTGGAATATTGTACCCCTGAAATCCGGAATCCGTCCCTGCCGGCAGAGTGAATGTGGTAGGCTTCTACATGGCTTGGAGATTAAAGCGTTAGATTTCTTTCTGAAGGTTTAAACTATTCAAAAATGCATTCAAACCAACTATAGAGGGTGTCACCTCCAACCATTTTTTGGCAGATAGAGCAAATTGGGTTCTACGATATAATTTTGAAGAGTTTAATTTTTACACCAGAAATCTGGGATCGGTCCCTGCTGGCAGCGTGATTGCAGGTTGACAGGGAAGACTATTCCATGGCTCGCTGATTAAAGTGTTTGATTTGAAACCAAGAAACCCGGGATCGGTATCTGCTGGCAGCAAGAACAGGGTACATAAGCTACAAAGTGGCTCAGTGATTAAAGCTTTGGATTTGTAACCCAGAAATCTGAGATCCGTACCTTCTGGCAATGTGATGGCTGGTCAACGGGGTAGGCTACTTCGTGGCTACGTGATTTAGGTGTAAATATGTTACCCGGAAATCCAGGTTCGGTCCCCGCTGGCGGCCTAGCTTGGT
Organism: Hippopus hippopus; assembly: GCA_946811185.2. Taxonomy (NCBI): domain Eukaryota; kingdom Metazoa; phylum Mollusca; class Bivalvia; order Cardiida; family Cardiidae; genus Hippopus; species Hippopus hippopus. The sequence continues at coordinate 39,500,010 of OX328106.1, forward strand.
TACCACTCCTGAATACAGCTTTTAAAAGTGTAGAGTTACATAGGTAATCAACAAGTACTGTGGGAACCAAGTTACTGGCGGCCCTGGTCTGTTGGGTAGGACTACTTTGAGGCATAGACTAGTGATATCTATAGGAGGTCTAGATCTTTTATTTTCTAACCCGGAAATTCAGGATCGGTCCTACGATCCAATGACGGTGCTGGCCGATTAATATGTGTGCACCCATCTTGTAGATCAACCATCATACTAGCGGGCCGATACATACAAGTATGTACACGGCCTGGTCAATCAATACTCGCATGCATGTATGCTATGTCTATATACATGTAGATCTAGCATATTTAGCATAACACACAGTACTTATTCTTTTACAATGCAGAGAAATAAATGTAAATATGTATTCGCTTACTTGTGTGCTATGATCACTACACAATTAGTCCTTTACAACGTCTATAGGCCTATGGATTAACATGCACACTTACCGAAGTGTTCAAGCGATCTAGACATGTAGAGCGAGTGCGCGCGTCATAACGGCCTCGTCGCTCTATGTGTAAATTTCACCTCGTGTGTTGAATGTAAATAGATCTACTATGTAAATCTATATCATATATTTCAACGAGAGATTCAGTGCAATCTCGATCAATCTAGAAAACACATGTATAGGGCCTATACAGTGCAGCACATAACGCCATTTTATCGGGATTCATAGTGAATGATCGCACTTTAAACCACGGAGAAAATCCTCGTTCGAACTTACAAACACACGGAATTTCATTTGGACTTATTCATGAAAATCCTTCATTCGGTAACTTACCGTTATTATGAAAAAAAAAAAAGGTGTAATTTGTCAAATCGTGTATGAATCGATTAAAGCATGCCCTCTGGCAGCAGACGACTTTGTATGTAAATTAAATCCTCTATCTGTTTTTAAGATAGGTCTGAAAATCTGTTTTATACGGGCGAAAGACCGCGGTCTGAAGACCGCCTATTGGTTACACGTATTACGTCATTCTCAACCCTGAAGAAGAATTTATCGGCCATTTTGAATTGCTCCACCGGAGAAAAAGTTGGACCGTATCCGTACTTCAACTTCCTTGACGACCAGAAGGTTGATTCAGTACAAGAAGAATTCAACACAGTCAGACTAAATCCGCAAGATTGAAATTAATTAATTTTTTGTTAAAATTTCTTAAAATGTAAATGAAGATCTACAACATTTCCCACTTGTTCGCGTATCATGACAAAAATGTTGGAAAAATTATCAATATTGTTAATTTCAATGACGTATGAACTACGCAGTTCGACATTCTTGTTTCGACGTCATTTTTTTCTGATGTTCGGCCTTGATCCCGTTCGTCCATTTGCAGTTCGCCCTATTACGTGTTCGTTTTGATTTCTTCAACACCCTCAACAACGTTTTGTGTTATTTTCACACTTTGTTCACAAGGCTCATGAAAAGGACACTTCTCTAGTGGTTATTTAATTCAGTAAAAAAGAGTATTGTAAATATTGTTGATTTTTAGAAAGCTGACATCATGACGTGGGATAGATAGTTGGGAAATACATGTAGAGGATTGGATGAAAGATATTTCAGAGATTTTGGACGACAGAAAGAGAGAGTGCTTGATGCATTGTTTTCGGTTGACACAAGTCGTTTATTAGCTCTACTGGTTGAAAGCCAGCAGAGCTTATATAATGGTATGGTTTCCGTCGTCCGTCCGTCTGCCCGTCCGTCTCTCCGTCTGTCAGTCCGTCCGTTAGTATTTTCTTGTTTACGCGATAAAGTATGCATTTGTGGTAAGATTTTCGTGAAACTTGCACGCTTCATTTATCTTATCAATAGCTTGAACCATAATGATTTTGAAAAAAAATCCAACAAACAGTATGGGAAAAGTAGCCATTTCAAGTTGAAAATTTCCATTTCTTGTTTACATGATAAAGTCTGCATTTGTGGTCAGATTTTCATGAAACTTGCAGTTTGTTTATCTCTTCAATAGCTTAAACCCTAATGATTTTGAAAAAAATCCAACAAACAGTCTGGCAAAAGTGGCTATTTCAAGTTGAAAACTTCCATTTCTTGTTTACACAATGAAGTCTGCATTTGTGGTCGGATTTTCGTGAAACTTGCACAGTTTGTTTATCTCATCAATAGCTTCAACCCTATTGATTTTGAAAAACATCCAACAAACAGTATGTGAAAAGTAATCATTTAAAGTAGAAAATTTCCATTTCTTGTTTACGCGATGAAGTCTGCATTTGTGGTCAGACGCTCATGAAACTTGCACAGTTGCTTTGTATCATCGACAGCTTGAACCCTATTAATTTTGAAAAAAAATCCAACTATCAGTATGGGAAAAGTAGCCATTTAAAATTAAAAATTTCTACTTCTTGTTTAGGCAATGAAGCCCACAGTGTGGATCCAGTTCTCTTGAAACTTGCAAAGATTATTTGATTCATCAAGGGATTGAACTCTATTAAAAGTGAAGAAAATCTAGTAATCCATTCAGGAAAAGCAGCCACTTGGTGACTTAGTATTGTTTACTCAACAAAGTTCACATTATTAGTCACATTTCTTTGAAATTTGCTAGGATTGTTTATTGCAAGGCATACTGAAACCCTATCAAATTTGGCTGGATTCCAAACAATTGGTTTTGAGAAATTGCACTTCTTTTTTTTTTCATTGTTTTTTCAATTCAATTTCAGTGGGTTCAAGCCCAGTTGCAAGACTCCCCCCCCCCCCAATTTTTTTGTCTTTTTTTCTTTTTCCATCATGAATTCATAATGTATGCTAGCAGAAAAGCAAACTTACTGCCAGTAGAGCGATTTCAGGGCCTCAAGGGCCTCTAGTTGGATTAATGGATTGAGGGGTAGATGTATGATTTTAATATGAGAGAAGAAGATTGATTGTGTGGTGTTTAGCGCTGTTTTCAACATTGTTTCAATTACACCAGTAATTTTAGGAGGAACTTGAATGTTTTCTGCAGAATTTTTCAATTTAGAAGAGTGTTGAATTTGTCGTTTGGTAGAGTTATGGCAGTAGATATCTACTGCCATCAAAAATTTGCTCGGCAGTGTCAAATAAACATATCTGCACAGATTCATTGTTGTACAGATTATGATTGAATATATCTGAGAAAAAAAGTCTCTTTCGCCCGTTTCTAGGCTTTGCCTATTTTCATATTAATCTAGATCTAGAGCTACATCTGTATCCATGGATAATCTAAATCTACATGAATACAACTGAAAATATAGTGGAAAGAGGAGAAATTGTTCATGATGTGAAATTGGTCTGTTGCAAATTGAAAGTCATTTGTAAGACTAGGAGGTAGATCTTGTTGAAGAGGCCTATTTAGTTAAAACACTGCTATTGATCTAGATCTATATCAAACTTTTTTTGTAGATGAAGATCAATAACACCGATGGATAAGACTAGATTTAAGACGGTCTTCCGCTACGTGGCATTCTACAAATACTTATCTATCTGATTGGGCATTCTTGATACAGAACCGGACTACTTTTCAAAACGACAACCTTTACTTTGAATTTCAAAATAAACATTTACTCAGTAAAACGCTACCTGGTGCGATTCATTCAGCTGTGATAGCTAGCATGTAACCTATCTACCAGCCATTTATTAAAACAGCCCCCTACCGGCTTCTGTAATAGCTTTGGTATAAACCCTACTTTTCCCATGTATATGGGATGGGTGATGCGTCACAGCAGACAGGTCAAATCTTCGAAGAATATGACATGCACAGGCAACGGTAATAAAAGTACTGCTAAGTTTACACCAGGTTTGCCCTGCCAGACTTTTAAGGGAATGCCATTAAACAAATGTTTTTCTCATGTTTGTCTTTCTTATAAGTTAATGGGGATTTGCCAGCTAGATCCATCAACTTTCTTAATTCAGTGATAAATGATTCTTTAAGTTTGGCGAGATTATAAAAATCTGAGAATCTGCCTTTAAAACATACGTGTGTTGAACCCATGTAGTTCTCATACCTTTCATAATCAGACAGTGTTACTGTATGCATACTCGTAAGATCGGACTAGACAAAACGTAGGCCTACAGCTTAGTTCTCTAGTGAGGTCGAGTACTGAGGACTAAAATTTGGTGTAACATTAGCATTTAAAGCAAAAGGTGTAAAATTGAGTGACTCTTCGACGCTCAGCTCTTTTCCTGATGAAGCCTAGGCTCAATGGAATGCATGCACACCTTCTCCCCCCCCCTCCCCAAACAACAAGAGCTTTGCAAAGCGGCGCATATACGCCCGAAGGGGCTTGTCAGTGAGATAGGTTAAACTGAAGGATGTACTGTGAAAGAACAAGACACTGGACAGTTAGGGATCACATAATGAGACCATGGAGTTATTTGTTCTTGTGCACTGCACTTCTTCTCAATGTGATCTATGCACCTGTGAAGTATCATTTTTACACCTGTAAGAGTTTTTGAGTTAAGCTCCTGACAAAATTTAAGTAAGAAAAAAATCAAAAGGCATACTCCTAAACTATGGGACCAAAAGTTACAGCTCTAATACACTGCACTTCTCCTCAATGTCATCTATCAACCTGTGAAGTTTCATGTTTATATTTCATGTAATTTTCAAGTTATGCACTAGACAAAATTTAAGTAAGAAAAATAACAAAGGGCAATAACTCCTAAATTATGCAATCAAGGGTTATGTTTCCTGTGCACTGCACTTCTCCTTGATGAGATCTATCCACCTAGGAAGTATCATGTTTACACCTCTAATACTTTTTGAGTTATGCTCCTGACAAAATTTAAGTATAAAAAATAACAAAGGGCAATAACTCTAGAACGCCTAAAGCGATCCAAATGTAAAGAGACACAACTACACATCATATAGATATATTGTGGTAAGTTTGAATTTATTCGGTTGGAAACTGAAGGAGGAGTTGCGCTCACAAGAAATTGCTAACGGACGGACGGACAACCAAGGCCATAACATAATACGACCCTTCGGGCGTATAAAAAGAGAACATGGCACTTCGGGCAATGAACTTTTGGTATCCGTCCTCAAACAAAATTTTCTTCTTAAAACCATAACAATTTCAATATATGTCAATGACAATACAGGTTGTTTTAGAAATCTAACTTTATATGTATGCATGGTGTTTTAATACAGTCTTCAACATATTTCAGCTGTATCCCAAAGCTGGCCAGTGCACGTAGGCCCTATCCATGCTTTTCTAGGCTTTCTTTACCAGTACTTAACACAATATTCATCCCAAGCCGCTCGATGCTTTCCAACAAAACCATCATTGTAAAAACGATCATAGATCATCAACAGTAAGAGAAGAGTGGATTCTGTCGCTATGACTATCATCCATACCCGGTATGGCCGAGCTTGGGATTCCAATAGCGACTCCTGGTTTCAAACCCTGTCGGTTTCCGACTCAGCCACCGGGGTATACGAACCTGTTCGATAACATGATCACCTCCTAATGTTCAGGCACATATAGTTCCCGAAGAAAAAGCAAAATTATGAAAACCTCATCTACTCCACAGCAAACGAACAATTTCGCACATTTTAAGCATGTTCTCCAATCTTTACTGATGAAAGAAAATTTCAAATGGGCTGAGCACCATGCCTCATGCAGAGTCATAGGAACTTGGGGCGGGGAGGTGAGGGTTGGGGGTTTTAGGGGGCCTATAATTTTGGAAATGCTTGAAAGCTTGTAAACTCCCAACAATTTTACCCCTTTTAATAAAACTTCAAAAAGCGTGAAAAAAGCTTGTATTGGAGTTTTATGCCGTTTGGACAGATTATGTCATTTCATGGCAGTCAGTGCACCTATGCATGTGTTTCCTGGCTTTCTCACATCAGTACTGACACAACTGACTAGTCACTGACTACTTTTCTCTTATGTATCAGAGATGAGAGGCAAACAATCGCTGAAAAAAAAGTTTGCCTCTACCGGATATCGAACCCGCAACTACCAGGTCACAAGTCAGATACACAAGTTTAGCACTGAGCTAGCCGGGCAAGCGAAAACACAATAAAAGGGCCATGATAGCCCTGTATAGCTCCACTACCTAATAAGAGCAAACCATACATACCAAACATTAAAATTCTGGGCCAAATAATTTCGAACAAGAAAACTTTTAAATTAAGTTTTATCTACAAAAGCCCATGTGAAAGTTGTGACCCCAGGGCGAAGCCATTTTTGATGTACTGAGAGCTATAATTACTTGAATTGTGGAAGAGGTCTACAAGATAAAGCCACATGCCAAATCATACAGATGGAGGCTGTATGAGATTTTCAAAGTTTCTTCAATACAAAGCCAATGTAAAATATGAGACCTATGAGGCTGGGCTAATTTCGAAACCAGCGCTAAACTTTGAACAAAATCAGAAGTGATCCAAATTTGGTAGCGCTAGGATTTATGCTTAGGAGCAAGAAAATCTTAATTAGAGTTTTCACACTTGAAGCATGTTACATTTATGACCCATGGGATGGGGACAATTTTGACTGATTAATTGATTGTATGGTGTTTAACGCCGTTTTCAATACTATTCCAGTTATATCGCGGCGGCCAGTGCACCTATCCACGCTTTCCTGGAGCTTCTGCTATCAGTACTACACATAATATTTTCAAGCCACTGGCTGCTTTCCCACATAACCATCGTCAAAAATATTGTCAGCAGTGAGGGAGTAGTGAATCCTGTTGCAATGACTATCATCAGTCCTCGGAAAGAAATTGGCCGAGCTGGGGATTGAACCAGCAACCTCCTGTTCTCAAGTTCTGGATGCTACCGACTAAGTTACCGGGGCTAGGCAGGGCCAATTTTGAAACCAAGACTCAATTTAAATGATTTTTGAAGAGGCCTGTTAGATGATGACACTAACAAAATACTAAAGCTGTGTCTCAAGGTCAGGAACAAGAAGATCTTGAAAGATTTCGCCATATAGGCTTTTTTAAAAGTTGTGACTTCCAGGGCGGGAATAATTATAACCCATGGGCTATAATTTGAACAATCTTGGTAGAGGTCCATTAGATAAATACATATGCAAATTCAGTAATCCTCGGTCTTCTGTTAAGGAGCGAGATTTTTCAAAGTTTTCACTACATAAGCCCATGTCAAACTTGTGACTGCCAGGGCAGGGCTGATTTGACCCAAGAGCTATTATTTGGGCCATCTTTGTAGAGGCCCTCTAGTTAGATAAAACTGAATGCAAAATCTGGTAGCACTAGGCACTACGATTAGGAACCAGAAGATTTTCAAAGTTTTCACAATACGAGTGAATGTAAAACTTGTAACCCCCATGACAGGGCTAATTTTTATCCCAGGACTGTAATTTGAAGAGCCTTAGTAGAGGTCTATCACATGAAGCTACATGCCAAATTAGTTAGCCCTATGCTTTATGGTAAGGAACAAGGAGATTTTTTAAGTCTTTGCTATATATAAGCCCAGGTAACACTTGTGACCCCTGGGGTGGGGCAAATTTTGACAGCAGGGCCATGATTTGAAGAAATCTGGTAGAGATTTATTAGACAAAGCTTCATGCCAAATTTGGTACCCCTAGGCCTTATGGTTTTGGGCAAAAAGATTTTTAATGGTTTTCAATATTTTACAGTTTTGTGGCCATGGCAACCTGTGTTTTAATCAAAATCAAATTCTTTGAAAAAAATTCTGAAGAGGGCCATGGCAGGATCAGTTCTGTTAAGTTTCATCATAATTAGGTGCGTAGTTTCAGAGATGTTTAAAATAAAAGTTAACACACACACGGATGGACGCCACATAGCGGACACCTGGAAATGACATAAGCTCGCTAGCCTTCAGCTAGTGAAGCTGAAAACTAAACCTGCTTGGCACCAATTTTAGTTGGTCTCAAGCCTGAAAACAAGGGGGCCTGATGGCTCTGGATTGCTCACCTGAATCAATAGGCAAAATTTCACTCCAGGGTCATGATTGAAACTCTGACCAGTTGTCAGTTCAGTTGAGCTTAAAATGTGGCCTCTAAAGTGCACTCAAGGAATTTCCATAAGTTGACCTAGTGACCTAGTTTATGACCCCATGTGACCCAATTTTGATCTCATCCAAGATTTTATCAAGACAAACATGCTGACCAATTTTCAGGTCAGTTGAGCAGGATTTTTTGCCTCTAGAGCCCATACGGAATTTCTGTAAGTTGACCTAGTGACCTGGTTTATGACTCTAGGTAACCCAATTTTGAACTGATCCTAGATTTTATCAAGACAAACATTCTCAGCAATTTTCAAGTCAGTTGAGCAATAAATGTGGCCTCCAGAGTGCTCACAAGATTTTTCTTTAATATGACCAAGTGACCTAGTTTATGAACCCACATGACCCAATTTAGAACTCATCATAAAGTCTATCAAGACAAACATTCTGAACAATTGAGCAATAGATGTGGCCTCTAGAGTGCCCAAATAAATTCCTTTAATTTGACCTACTGACCTAGTTTATAACTCAATTTCAACCTCATTCGATATTTCATCAAGACAAACATTCTGACCAATTTTCATGTCAGTTGAGCATGAAATGTGGTCTCTAGAGTGCCCGCAAGGTATTTCTTTAATTTGACCTTGTGACCTATATTATGACTCAGGTGACCCAATTCTAAACTCATTCTAGATTTCATCAAGACAAACATTTCAACCAATGTTCAAACCAATTGAGCAATAAATGTGGCCTCTAGAGTGCCCACACAGTATTTCTTTAATTTGACCTTGTGACCTAGTTTAAGACCTAAGGTGACCTAAGTTCAGACTCATGTGAAATTTTATCAGGACAAACATTCTGAATAACTTTAAAGTCAATTGAGCAACGAATGTGGCCTCTAGAGTGCCAACAATATATTTCCTTAACATGACCTAGTGACCTAGTCTATGACCCCAGGTGACCCAAATTCAAACTCATCCAAGATTTCATTGAGACAAACATTCTGACCAATTTTCAAGTCAATTGAGTTGAAAAATACGGCCTCTAGAGTGCCCACAAGGTATTTCTTTAATTTGACCTAGTGACCTTGTTTAAGACCCAAAGTGACCCAAATTCAAAGTCATCACAGATTTCATCAAGAAAAACATTCTGACCACATTTCAGGTCAAATGAGCAAGAAATGTGGCCTTTAGAGTGCCCACAAAGTATTTCTTTAATTTGATCTAGTGACCTAGTTTATGACCACAGGTGACCCATTTTCGAAACTCATTGAACATGTTATGCTCCTGTGGGCTAACAAACTTAGTACAGGTCCACTAGGAGATAATATATACCAAATATCAAAGCTCTACGCCTTCCAGTTTTAAAGAAGAAGAATTTTAAAGTTTTCCTTCTTTGTTCCTATGTTCGAAATTTCGACCCCCGGGGCAGGGCCAGTTTTCACCCCAGCGGGTTTATTTGAACAGACTTGGTAGAAGTCTACTAGGAGATACTACATGCCAAATATCAAAGCTCTACACCTTCCAGTTTCAGAGAAGAAGAATTTTAAAGTTTTCCTTCTTTGTTCCTGTGTTCGAACTTGTGACCCCCGAGGCGGGGCCAGTTTTGACCCCAGGGGCATCATATGAACAAACTTGGTAGAGGTCCATTAGGAGATACTACATACCAAATATCAAAGCTCTACACCTTCCAGTTTCAGAGAAGAAGAATTTTAAAGTTTTCTGTCTTTGTTCCTATGTTTGAACTTGTGATCCCAGGGGCGGGGCTAGTTTTGACCCCAGGGGCATCACATGAACAAACTTGGTAAAGGTCCATGAGGAGATGCAACATACCAAATATCAAAGCTCTACGCCTTCCAGTTTCATAGAAGAAGAATTTTAAAGTTTTCCTTCTTTGTTCCTATGTTTGAACTTGTGCACCCCCGGGGTGGGGCTAGTTTTGACCCCAGGGGCATCATATGAACAAACTTGGTAGAGGTCCATGTGGAGATACTACATACCAAATATCAAAGGTCTACGCCTTCCATTTTCAGACAAGAAGAATTTTTAATTTTCCTTTTTTGCTCCTATGTTCGAACTTGTGACCCCCAGGGCGAGGCCAGTTTTGACCCCAGCAGGTTTATTTGAACAAACTTAGTAGAGGTCCACTAGGAGATGCTAGATACCAAATATCAAAGCTCTATGCCTTCCAGTTTCAGAGAAGAAGAATTTTAAAGTTTTCCTTCTTTGCTCCTATGTTCGAACTTGTGACCCCCAGGGCGAGGCCAGTTTTGACCCCAGCAGGTTTATTTGAACAAACTTAGTAGAGGTCCACTAGGAGATGCTAGATACCAAATATCAAAGCTCTATGCCTTCCAGTTTCAGAGAAGAAGAATTTTAAAGTTTTCCTTCTTTGCTCCTATGTTCGAACTTGTGACCCCCAGGGCAGAGCTAGTTTTGACCCCAGGGGCATCATATGAACAAACCTGGTAAAGGTCTATGAGGAGATACTACATACCAAATATCAGAGCTCTACACCTTCCAGTTTCAGAGAAGAAGAATTTTAAAGTTTCCTTCTTTGCTCCTATGTTCGAACTTGTGACCCCCGGGGTGGGGCTAGTTTTGACCCCAGGGGCATCATATGAACAAACTTGGTAGAGGTCCATTAGGAGATACTACATACCAAATATCAAAGCTCTACACCTTCCAGTTTCAGAGAAGAAGAATTTTAAAGTTTCCTTCTTTGCTCCTATGTTCCAACTTGTGACCCCCAGGGCGGGGCCAGTTTTGACCCCAGCGGGTTTTTTTGAACAAACTTGGTAGAGGTCCACTAGGAGATGCTACATACCAAATATCAAAGCTCTATGCCTTCAAGTTTCAGAGGAGAAGATTTTCAAAGATTTTGCATTTTTCTCCTTTTTGTTGCCATGGCAACCAGAGTTAAGGGTGGAATTCAATTCTTTGAAAAACTTTGGTAGAGCTTCACCCAAGGAGCATCCCTGCCAAGTTTCATCAAGATTGGCCTAGTGGTTTAGGAGAAGAAGATGTTTAAAGAAATTGTTGATGGACGACAGACGACAGACATAGGGCGATCACAATAGCTCACTTGAGCAAGTTGTGCTCAGGTGAGCTAAAAAGGTGAGGGGTTTTATAAAACATGATACAAGATCGATATTCGAGCCACATATTTTTCTTCAGCTCCTCCCTGATGCTTCTTACGGGCATGCTTCAACTCAAAGGATTAACTTTCGGTTGTAGACCATCTGTTTCGTTAAAGTGACTTATTGAGAATATGGCATAGCCTTAGATTTAGATCTACATTGTTGAAGATGATCGACAAGAAAACCTACACTGTATTTCTTGAAAGGAGTAGATTTAAAAGCAATCAATCCTTCTCTTGCAATGTTCTCAAAAGCCTTCCACTACATTGACGTACTCGAAGAAATAGAATTAGTAATTTAGCAGAGGTTTATCAAGTATCCAAAGTCTACAGGAGGCAACCTTTAAACTTTTTAGGTACTCCCCGTGAAACATTTCAAATGATGCGTCACACCACATCTTTGTACATCACATTTAAAATAGGCTAAAATTCATTGTCTTTGACCACCTGTTGATCTTTTTAAAATATTGGTAACGCTAGAGCTTTGCTTTTTGTTACCAGTAATTCAAATATCTATTGGCCTATACAAATCTTGCTCTTCTGCTTCTAGCACAAGTATTCTTGGAAAATCAGTGAAGAAAGGTCCTTACTGGTTGAAAATGATGTCCCTATTTGTGATCAAAGGCACAAAATAATTCACCAAGAAATACTAAAATTCCACTCAGTTTCCACAAATATCATTGATTCAACATAAGAAACCCACTTTGAACTTATAGGTACATAGAGAAGCAGCTACTTTTTACACCAAAACCCTAGAAGAATTTTTGGGCGGTTTAGACAAGTACATGTATAATAACCTGATCGCCTGCATCTTGGGAGTTGACATAGATTAGTTGGTCTGCTCATGAGGTCTGACCTTTCTACACTACAGGCAAAATTGTCTCCTGATTGCAAGTTCAGGATTGTAAATGTGTCAGATAATAGATATATACAAAGCTTCACATCTAGTTTCCATTGCTGTTTAGAGATTTTATGGGTGAAACTATGTGTAAAATTATTTTTTCTCACAACTATGTTGCAAATTGATGCAAAGAAAAATAGAGTTACCATTCTTGTGTACTGCACTCCTCCATAGAGACAACTATCAAGCTGTGAAGTTAATACAGCTTGACACCTTGAGACTTAAATATTAACAAAGGGACATAACTCCAAAATTATGGTACTGCACTTCTCCTCAATAAAATCTGTCTACCTCTGAAGTCTCACACTGATACCTTTTATAATTTTTGAGTTATGCTCCAGACAAAATTTAAGTATAATAAATAACAAAGGGCAATAACTAAAAAATTATGGTACTCAAAGTTATGGTTCTTGTACACTGCATTTCTCCTCAATGTCATCTATCAACCTGTGATGTTTCATGATTATATCTAATGTAGTTTTCAAGTTATGCTTTGGACAAAATTAAAGTAAAACAAATAACAAAGGTCATAACTATGCAACAAAGAGTTACGGTTCTTGTGCATTGCACTTCTCCTCAATGTGATCTATACACCTATGAAGTATCATGTTTACACCTCTAATAGTTTTCGAGCTATGTTCCAGATAAAATTTAAGTAAGAAAAATATCGAAGGGAAATAACTGCTAAACCATGGTACTTAAAGTTATGGTTCTTGTACAATGCACTTTTCCTCAATGTCATCAATTAACCTGTGAAGTCTCATGTTTATATCTCATGTAGTTTTCAAGTTATGCTTTGGACAAAAATAAAGTAAGAAAAATAACAAAGGGCAATAACTCGCAAATCATGCAATCAAGAGTTCAGGTTTTTGTGCATTGCACTTCTCCTCAATGTGATCTATGCACCTGTGAAGTATCATGTTTACACTTCTAATGGTTTTTGAGTTATGCTCCAGACAAGAAAGTGGGACGAAAGGACAGACAGACGGAAGGACAGACGGCTACTATTACCATATACCCCACCACCTTTTTGGCAGGGGATAATAATATAAGAACACATTGCAACAGTTTATGGGAATACTCTGACCTTTTCTTAAAAAACAGGAGAGCAAACAATGATCATTATCATCATTTTATTTCTATAAAGCAGATAAAAAATAATTTAGAATTAGTATCATAGCAGTTGATGAAATAATGATTATCTAGCCAAAATAACTAACAAGAAAAATCCTTCTTTCGGCCCCCTCATCCTTTCCCGACACCTTTATGGTCCTCGGCTTCTGATAACTTATCTCTTTACCAGAGGACAAAATTTTTTGATTCATTCAAATTGAAAGCATTGATTTTGCAGCTTTCCAGCATTTTCTGCCTTTTCTACAATGTTTTCAAGGGCCTCTGTCAATAGTGTCATAAAAATACAAGATCAAACGGTTACACAGGCAAGAAGAGAAAAGAAGAAAATGCAATTTCTCATTTTTCCACATTTTTTCCTTAATTGTCTTTGTATGAACTATATTTTTCCATTATATTTCCATAGATGGTGCAGAAAATATAGGTATAAACTGTACAATATTGCTGCACATCCAGAAATTTACTCACAATGGTTATGCAATAATTAATTCCTCAGCTTTTACAAAATTTATAAGTTAGTTAGTTAACGTGGATGACACATTTTTAAGAGGTAATGAAACCTTTATTTGCATTTATTGCACTTTCATGATAACCAGTTCATGTCACAGACTGGTAAACATGTTCAATGTTTGGACACAACTTTTCACATCCAGTCAATAGTATGGTACCCAGTTACTTTCATCTTCAGGCCGCAGGGTACCAGTGATAAGTAATACTATATCCACAATCCACCAAATTCCAAGACCTCCAAGTGTTAAGAGTTTACCCACAGCTGTGGCTGAAAATGAATCAGAATGTAGAAATAGTACAATATAGTTGTGCATATACAGTTTTAAAAAAGTAACTTCCTTGATTATTATACTTAAGAGGCTGCAGTGTGTCACCTGGTAAGGTTAACCCTTTACCAATCAATCCCTGGTTTTAACGACCCCGAGGAAGAAGCCTTCTGAAAACACTGTGGGAAAAGGAGAAAATGCTGGTAACCAGCATTTTCTCCTTTTCCCACAATGTTTTCTGCTCTTCCAAAGTCAAGTTTCAATTTTTGAGTCACGCTTATTTGGTAGTCTGCAATTGCTTTGAATTTGGACCAGTCTAAAATTTTGTCGTTTGGTACAGAGTTAATCCTTTACCAAATCAAAAAGCTGTGTTTCCATCCATATCCAAACCATTTGCTGACAACAGATTGAATGTGCCTCAAATAATGGAAATTATCTTTCGGAAAATGCATTTGCAGAAAGAATCGACCCAGGTCAGCCTGCACATACCGTGAAGGCTGGCCTGGATCGAAACTTTTTGCTATTGGTCAATTTTCAGTATGTCCAATGATCAGTTCACCTCCAGGTCAAGTCGATTGTTAGACAAAATAGATTTTATGGATCCATAATTATGTGATAACCTGCTTGGTATCATGCATTACAGAGATGCTTTAAGCCCCCCTTTTTGCCAGAGCATGGCTCATTTATGTTGTATTTCATGTATCTACATGTATTCTGTGTATTGTATTGGACCATTGTGTATCTACAAGGGACACATTAGTGCTGTTGAAGAATAACTTTGTACCCCTGATAATTATATGTAAGGATACATTGTGTGAGAGAGTTTCAAATCTGTACTTTGTGAAACAATGCATAAATCATTGTGGCAAAAAGAGAAATTGCTTGTGATGAGCAGTTTCTCTTTTTTGCTGCAATGTTTTCATAACACACCTCTTCGAGGCCAAGAGAGTCACATGCAAGTGGTAATGTGGTCATGAACTGATAATTTCAATTGAGACTATTTCAGCACAGTAACTGCTGACCTTCCTTTTCATAGGTCATAAAATGGGTTCAACATTACTGTGTCATATATAAATACAAAAAAGTGTGTTTGTTTGTTTAACACCATTCTCAACATCATTTGAGAAATACCATAGGACCCAGTGCACATATTTGTTTCTGAAGTTACTATGACCAGCATTTTACACAACACTCTTTCCTATTTCCAAGCCACTGGTTGCTTTCCCATATACACATTATCCTATATTCAGTGAGAAATATGGAATGAATCCTGTTTGAATGACAATAATTGATTCTACAAAAGAGCTTAGCCTGAAAGAACTCAAACTCACAACCCAGTGATTAACTCTTTACCACACAACAAATTTTTGGACTCGACCAAATTAAAAGGAATTGCATGTCTACAACAAATCAAACGCAGCTCAAATGTCAATTTCTGTCTTTTATAGGGAAGAAAACATTGTGGGAAAAAGGAGAAAATGCTGGTTACCAACATTTTCTCCTTTTCTCACAATGTTTTTAACAGCCCTCTCTTTTAGGGTTATTAAAACTAAGGCATGTGTGGTAAAGAGTTGATAACCTTGTATATTACTGACATAGCTACGTATCATAAAAATATCACCAATACAAACCAGTATGACCAAGGCAAAATCTGTCCATCCCTAAAAACCCAAGAAGTACAGAGTAGATCAGGGTAGTGACAAAATAATGCCCATTATACCTGTAGATACAAAGAGAAAAAAAAAAAATTAAGATTGCGCTTTGATCCATGAACACATTTTTAGACCACTTTGATAATTAGGCATTAGGCAAAACATTGTGAAAAATAGTCTAAATTGTCACACTGTTTCTTTTGTGAGCCCTGAGACTGAAATTCCAGTTTTACACTTTTTACCTTCTTTTCTCTAGGAAGCATCAAATTAGAGTGGTCAGTCTGTAAATTTAATATTGAGTTTGGGTCAAACAGCCTACAATGTCCAGTCCATACGTGAAAATTTTATACAGAAATTAAAAACAAAAATTTAGTAGAGATTTATTATGACAAGAACTGGTAAGGTTTTTTGAAGCATGCTAACTCTAATTATTTGAATATTCATTTCTAACTCATATGCATCAGGTACAAAAAAAAATTATATTACTTTTTGTTTCAGAGGGTGGTAAGTTCACCCTTTACCATAACAATTCCGAGTTTTAACAACCCTAAAGAAAAAACTTTTGAAAACATTGTGAAAAAAGGAGAAAATGCTGGTAACCAACATTTTCTCCTTTTCCCACCATGTTTTCTACCTTTCCAAAAACAAATTTCTGTACCTGAGGCACACTTATTGTGTTGTCTGCAAATAATTTTAATTTGGAGAAGTCTAATATTTTGTTGTTTGGTGGCAAATTTAACATAATACATCTACTAAAGTTACTTTTAGCTTTCATAGGGTAAATATCTTCATGAAAATAAAACAAAACAACATTCTTATACTTTCATACTTAATGCATGGAAAACCATCCTTCAGGAATCTTCTGTTACCATGACAATGAACCCCTGGCAAGGCCTCACACCAGACTTTGGTTAGCTGAACATCTTCATATTTCTCTCCTCCCCACTATGATAAAAAAAAAACCCCTATCAGTTTCTATGTAAACAAGTCCATCTGTTGAAGTGATACCCCTAGCATAAGGATGTATATGTATCTCATGAAATAAATCAGATGGAAGGATAGGAAGGACAGCCAAATAGACCAAAATTTTAGAACAATGTCCATATCCCAATGATTCTGATAGAGTCATTGATTGTTGCTTATATCACTAAAACCCTTATGGCGATGTCAAATATACCATTTTAGAAAAATAACCAATAAAAAAATAAATAAAGTACTTCTTCCGCACGAAAAAAAAGTATGTAATAACATGGCAAATGCATAGTTACTGATGCCTGCTCTTTGCCTTTACTGTCAGGAGTTCTTTTCAAAAAGGCATGCTTAAACAACCACTAAGTCACAATTAATTTGGTCTTCTATACTAACTGGAAAAATGTGCATTTCACTCATTTAGTAGGGTAAGGGATGAAGTTGTTTGGTTGGTGTCAAGTGCCTTTTCAAAATTCTTTTGGTCATATCATTGGCAGATCTAGCCATGGCATACATTCCCTGAGTTTCTTTCAAAGGTACTTGGCACAACACTTTTATGAAGCACTGGTTTTTTTCCCATATTAACATGATGGTTACTCAACTTACTGTTACATCGTCACAATGTTCAGCAGGGAAAAAGGAATGAGTTTGGTTTAGTTGTGATTCAATCTCACCACCCCTAGGTCAACTAGCCTTGCACTTTACCAATTGTGCTATAAGGCTAGGCGTAAGGATCAAGAATAGAAACTACCTTTGTACATCCATATCCATCCATCTCTCGCTGTGTTTCATTGCCGTTTAGATCTTCTGGTTCACTACAGTTTAGAAATTCCATTGGTCTGAAAATAAAATATTAATTCTTAACAGTTACCCTTACAGCGCCGAGTAAACCAAACGGACATTTTCCCTCTACAATAAGACCCACATAATTGTGATTTCATGGTTGCTTTTGTCTATTGTGTTTCAACAAAGGGGACAGCGTAGGTCAAAGATCAGAACGCACATTTTGCACAGCCTAATCTTGATCTACACTGCCTGCAAAGGTAACTATAGTCGTGAAAGGCGCTTTAAGGGTTAACTCTTTGGAAGAGAATGAAATTTGTACCCTACCACATTGGGAGCATTTACAGATCACAATGCAGATATGGCTAAAACAATTCATAACATCTTGCCCATTCAAAGAAAAATAAAACTATAGAAAACATTTTAGGAAACGGAGCAATAATTTCTTACGACAAACTATTGCTCTTTTTTTCCATTCATGCTTCCATCAGATATCTTTTGCAATGTAATGGCCTATGATGATATTGGTGTGGCATAATAATTAGCGACTTATTTCACTCTTAACCAGACAACAAAATTTTGGACTTATCAAAATCCATTTAGCATTTGCAGACTACAAATGTGGCTCAAATGCTTGACTGGACCGGAAAAGGATAAAAAACATTGTTGGAAAATGACAAAATACTGCATATCAACATTTTCTCCTTTTTTTATCAAGTTTTCAAAAGACTTTTTCCTTAGGGTAGTATAAACAGTTGATTGTTTGGGCAGGGCATCATGCATTTGCAGACAAAAAACTGAATAAAGCTTTAATGATACAATTTGACTATGACAAGGTAAAAAACAATGTGGAAATGGGTAAAATCCTAGTAACCAAAATTTTCTCCTGTTGTGATCATGAATTTCAAACCTCTACCTAAGGATCATTAACAAGAGGATTATCTCGTAAATCACAGCACAAACTGTGCCTGATAGGTAATACATGTATCAATACAGAAATCTGAATAAATTATAAACTCTGATTCAGTGCAAAGAAAATTTAAGCCTTGTACCACAACAAAGGGCTGTCTTCAGACAAATCAAAATAAAACTGATGTCACGCAAAGAAGAAAAACTTGATGGAAACTAAGGATAAAGATAACCACTGTGGGAAAAGGAGCAATTTCCAATGACAAACAATCACCCTCTTTCCCTTTATAAGGCTATCTACATCAATCATTCCTGGAGCACATATCTCAAAGTGAGTTGTAGTGTGTTATTTATACCCTATATAGAAATGATGATAAGACAGTGAGCACTGTACAATACTATTCTCAATATAAACGAGGCGTTTACAGTGCTTTTCATATTTGGACATTTACTATGCAGCACACCCACACCATCTCAATTCTGTTTTGTCAATTTAATATTTATTGCAGAGAAAAGCAATTAATTTTCAGGGACATTTATGACTACAGACAAACTTTTCTCGTTTCAATACCTAAAGCGCTTGTTGAAGTTGTGACTAACATGTAAATCTAAAAAAAATACAAAATTTATCATGTTTTGCGGCCACTTTGTGTCTACCTTGGGGGGCGTGACCGCGTGAAAATGTCAAGTGATACATGAATTAAACATTTTATTCTTATGTTAAGTTTTTAAATTGAAAATGGTTGTATTTGAAACAAATAATGATTGATTATGCAAGATGTAAGTGTGTTCAAATTCTATATTTGTCATCAACTTGTGAAAAAATGATAATTTAAACATGTGCACAAAATGTGTGCTGGGGGAGATTTCAAATATTTTTTTATCGATTGCCTCCGTACCCTGAGGCTACCAGTCAAAAACTAAAACAGCTTTCAGTGACGGTTGTCTGTACTTTATACAACACCAGATGATAACCAGTATTTGTTGACTCATGAGATTTGAAGGAAAAATATAATAGGCCTGGATAATCTATTTATACAACATTGGGGCAAGACACAGAAGCCTTTATTACTGTGCATGTTTTTTCCCCATTTGATCCATCTGGCCAAGCATTCAGTTTGACTCAGTTGAAGAAGTTGCTAACCCCTATACTGGTTTTGTAAGTACTAAATATAAAGCTATATTAAATTACAGACAAAGCCATCTGACTGCCCGATAGATTTTGCTTCGATACTGTTGTAGTTGACAGTGGGTAGAGTCACGACCAATTGCCTGGTTAGCTCCGCTCTTAGAGCTGCAATACTAGTAAGTACAGATAACTGTCCCCAAAGGCGATGTTACTTTTTGACTGGTCGCCTCTGGGTACAGCGACGATCAAGACAAAAATAGTTGAAACCTCTGCACAAATTTTGTGCGCAAGTTTGAACTGTCATGACTTCACAAATAGAGCACAAACTAGGTTTTGAACATACCTGTTGCTTGTGTATTCAATAATCCTAAGTTTGAAGTACGAATATTTTCAATTTAAACGCTGAACATATGAAAAATCAGTTTATTTCATCTGTTACTTGAGTAATTCACGTTCTCGAAAACATACAAAATGGCCACCACACAAGATAGGATTTCGTCAGTTTTTTTTTGAGATTTACATGTTATAAATGACTTCTACAAGCTCTTAAGGTAATGAAAGGTTTAATATTTTGTCTTTGGTCATGTCTGTTACTACAAATTAATTGCACTTCACTGCATTGCAGATTAATCCTACGAAACAGAAAGTTAGTTTAGTGCTCTATCTTTGCTACCAGAAAATTTACGGTGGACTTGAGGCGGTATGGTGCACAATTAATATCCAAATATGAAAAAAATCACTGTAGCATCTCATTATTGAGACTACAATACTAGTGTTCATGGGTTTGAGTCCGACATCGGGCATAGTTTTCTCCCTTGATTTACCTCAATCAGAAGGCCAGCTTAGAATATCAGAATATGAAAGGAATATTTTATTTTGAAGAAAGAAAATTGTTAATTATGAGGAAAAAAAACAATTTACACTTTCAACTGCTATGAGCAGCTAAGAGATGTATTTCTTAGTGCGAGTAGAATCAGATCAGACTGCAAAGAAGGTGCAGTCTGATCTTGAATCTATACCGTAATTTTAAGGTGACATTGCCTGAAGGAAATCTTGAATTGCAACAGTTGCTCTTGGTTTCAGTTCGTTTAAGAATCGTGAAAGAAAGTTACAAGTAGCTGCATAAAACAAGAGGTGACTCTGGTCTGTATTCATCACAGTTCTCGTAGCAAACATCATCTGAGGATACATATTGAAGTAGTTTCGTCAAGAATATGACAAAAATTATTAGAAATCTCATCTTCTGTCATCATGTTGTTTACATCCGGTAAAGGTAAAGGTTGTTAGAACGCCTCTCATTTGATTGGATTAAAAACCCAAATGTATCCAATGTGATTAACTGTAACATGCAGGGGTGTGACTAAAACGCGGACGCATCCTTAACGGACAAAAGAAAATGGTCGGACTTGCCTTTCTTCCGATACTCCTTACAGCACTTTGATCTTTGGTGATTAGCAAGGGAGATCACTGCAGTGGAAAAAATGGCTGACGAGTATGCTTGGACTATCTGGAAAAAAGGAAAAACCGAAGCATAGCAGTTTTAGTTGGCATTTCTGTCTGCATATTTCACACACACAAAAAAAAATCGGACAGTGTAGATTCATAATCAGACTACATCATGGGCTGTCTGATCTTGATCTGCAATACACTAGGCAGTCTCATTTATTAGTAGATTTTTCCAAATTAATTTAAGAGCACGTTACAGACAACAATAAAATGTGACCCCAAATTGATTCAGTGCAATAATTCTAATAAGCAACCACAACAAAGGTTTCACTGATCAGATAAGTAAGGCACAGCTGTTGTATAGAAATGCCAGAGATACTTTTAGATTTTAGAGTTCTATTTCATCAATTTTTTTTAACCCTTTACCTAACAATCCAGACTTTTGATTACCCTGAGAAGGAAGGCTTATGAAAACGTAGCAAAAGAAGAAATGCTGGTGAATACCAGTTTCTTCTTTTCCCATAATGCCTGTTACCTGTTCCTCGAGATCTTCTTAGGCGTCTGCCTCTTTGATCCTTTTTTTTAAAAGTTTACTTTCAAGCCGGGTTTCTGGTCCGTAATAACTGGCCTGAAATTTGACTGGGTGTTTTTTCCAAAATATATTTAAACCATGTTTAAAGCTATTTACACTATGTGCATTTATGACGTCATCCGGAAGATTGTTCCAATGATCCAGTATTCTTTGTGAGAAGGAGTTTTTCCTTACAAGAAGTTTACTGTGTGTTTTAAATATTCTTTGTTTATGACTTCTTGTGTTATGTAGATTCAGAGTGTTGATAGGGAATAACTCTTCTTTTTCCACTGCATCAATTCCGTTTAGGATTTTGTATACTTGGATTAAATCTGATCTTAATTTTCTGTATTCCAGGGTTGGGATACCCAGTTCTTTCAGTCGGTCTGTGTAAGACATGTGCTGTAGTTGAGGAAGGATCTTGGTAGCTCTCCTCTGTACATTTTCTAATTTGATTTTATCTTTTGAGTAACAAGCTGACCAAATAGGATTTCCGTATTCCAGATGCAGTCTGATTAGACTCTTATAAAGTATTGTGAACATATCTTTGTCCATATGAGAAAAAGTCCTTTTAATGATCCCGAGCATTTGGTTTGCCTTCTTTACTTTTGAATCGATGTGATATGAGAATGTTAGTTTATTATCAATTATAATGCAGAGATCTTTTTCCAAATTTGTTGGTTTAATATTGGTTTGGGACAGGGTGTATGTAGTTTCTGGTTCTTTACCGAGATGCATGTGCTTACATTTGTCTGAGTTAGATTTAAGAAGCCATTTATCGGACCATTTTTCTAAGTTGTTTAGATCTTGTTGAAATTTATCAATGTCTCTTTGGTCTTTAATGACTGAATATAGCTTGGTATCGTCAGCAAACAGTTTGATTTTATTAGTTATGATGTCTGGGAGGTCATTTATATATATATTGAATAGAATTGGTCCAAGAACACTTCCTTGAGGGATGCCACTTGTGACTATTGTGTTGTTTGACTGTGCACCGTTTAAAACTACAGATTGGGTTCGATTTGTAAGGAAGTTTTTTATCCATCCTAGTAGGTTACCTTGGATACCGTAGCTACTGAGTTTTGTGTGTAGTCATTCATGAGGAACGCTATCGAAGGCTTTTTAAAAATCTAAGTAAATTATGTCTAATGATTTACTTTCGTCAAGATTAGATGCTTTCTATCCTTAAATTTTGTTGTTTGGTAAAAAGTTGAATAATGTCATAGTGTAGCATTCAGTGTTGCATGTAGAACTTGAAATATGAAGGGGTTGTTCCTATCAGGGCAAATGAGAATCATAGGCACTTGGTTTCCATGACTTTAAATTTCACAACTTACATTTATTTCTGTATATTATAAATACTGGTATTTATAATATACAGAAAAAATGTAAGTTGTGAAATTTAAAGTCATGGAAACCAAGTGCCTATGATGAGAATGAGGAATGATAGAATGGTACATTTATGATGTGTTACTTGACTTTTTAATTCTTGACAACAAAATTTTAGAATTGTCCGAATTGAAAGCATTCTGCAGATGGCAAATTTAATGTTCGTCAAATAATGGTTTTTGTCAATGATTCAGTAGAAAACGTTGTGGGAAAAGGAGAAAAATATAGGCAGCATTTTCTCATTTTCTTGCCATGATTTTAGAAGTATTTTTTTCTTATGGTCGTTAAAACTCGGGATTGTTGGGTAAAGGGTCCATTTGGCTAAACAGTTTTTACAGCTCTCAACCCTTGACTAAACATATTTATCTGCCAATCAAAAGCATTTTCAGGTGCAATAAATGTAACTCAAATGACAGAAGTTTTCTCTCAAAGGGTAGTAAAGGTTATGCAAAAGGAGAAAGTTTCTCCTTTTCTCACAATATTTTCAAAAGATTCCTTCCTCAGGGCCATAAAAATTCAGGTTTTTTTTTTTTTTATAAATCCCCTATGTTTTCAAAAGGCAACCTTCTCAGGGCCATTAAAATTCAGGTTTTTTGGATAAATTCCCAATGTTTTCCAAAGATATAATCAATTAATTCTTTGCAGCAGTTATCTTTAGCTGTTTTTGAACTGTTTTGTCAGCTTTGTCTCAGTATTCTCTGAACTAATTTTGCAGCAGATTACTTTACAAACATAAATGGAGCATGAATGCTTGGTAGTACTACTTCTGAAAAGGACAAAATTTTTAAGTGCTTGTAACAAGTAATCTGTCCTTATGCCACAGTGTTTTATATGATTCATTTGAACACAGATAGTTTGCACTGATTCTTTGTTGTTCTTTTAGTGAATTGCATATGACCTCTGATGAGTATACATTTCAAAAGTACATGTAGTTGAAAGACTTGTTGTAAATTCTAGTTGTTCTAAGAATAAGAACACAAAACTATTAACAATATCATGATTCTGTTTCTTCCAGAGCTGTAATGGATTCTCCTTGCAAACACCCTGAGGAAGTATCTTGTGAAATACCAAGTAAACATAATTCTAAGCAGGCAGAAGAAACAGAAGTGCTTGAACATGTAGACAAAGGCAAAAAAGACTTTCCAAAAGAAACAAGTGAGCTTAAATGTACTGACAGTAACAGGAAAACAGAAACTGAGCAAGAGGCTGAGGCCTTAAAACTGAGAGTTGAGACAGATAGTCTAGAAACACAACAAGCATCAGATCTTGCGACTTCAAACACAGATTATAATGATGTGAAAGTGGAATTGATTGACATTCCAGAAGATGAAGATTTATTTGATTTCTTGGAAAAAAATCGATCTGATAAGGTATGAAGTGTCTTCTTCATAAGGTAGTAGACCCCTAACGCTTCTAGTGCAACATGGAATAAAATTTCTTGTTAGTTGATAAATAAGGATTTATACTGATATAATACTTTTGCAAATTTTTAACAGCCCAGAAATTCCTTTGATGTCTATCTTGAAATTATTTGTTGATACTTTTGTTAGTTTCCTGAAAAGGGAGGTAATTATTATCTCCCTTTGTAATGAGAATAGCCCCGCCCGCGTGGCTCAGTGGTGAGCGTGTCGGACTCATGACCTGGTGGTTGTGAGTTCGATACCCGGTTGAGGCGAACTTTCTTTCCGGCGTATTTTCGCTTCTCACCTCTGCTGAAGCATGTGAGAAAAGTAGTTGGTGGCTTTGGAAAAAAAGTTGTGTTAGTACTGGTGAGAGAAAGGCAGGAAACACATGTGCGTCACCGACCGCCATGATATGACCTTAGCTGTTAAAGTGGCGTTAAACCCCAATACAACCAACCAACCAAATGTAATGAGAATATGGTGGTTTTAGATTTATAAATGATAATTCTAAGAAGGAAAAAAGGAAAGAGTGTCTCGGTTAAAGTAGTACAATAATACTCATTTTTAATCATAGCAAATTTTTTGGGATAATATTATAGTGGAAAGAGCTGTTTTCCATTAGGGGTCTACTACCTTAAAGCTGTTGGAATGTAAGCTGTGCTTTGTGAAAAGTGATTTAACTCTTTACCAAACAAGACCTGGTTTTCACGACCCTGGGAAGGAAAGCTTTTGAAAACCTTGTGCGAAAATGAGAAAATGCTGGTAACCAACATTTTCTCCTTTTCTCACAAGATTTTCTACCCTTTCAGAGACAAATTTCATAAATCGAGACACTTTTAATTTGTTGTCTGCATGTGCTTTCAATATGGACCAGTCTAACATTTTGTCGTTTGGTAAAGAGTTAATGCATCTACAAAAAAGTAACAGCCTGTGTCAGCCTGCCCAGTCCAAGCAGGCTGTCATGGCTCAAAACTTTTTGCTATTGGTCTATTTTCTGCATGTCAAAGGACTAGTCTACCTCATGAGTCACTCAAATTATAGACAAAACAGATTTTTATGGATCCATAATTATATGAAGACTTGATCAGAAGAATGCATCATTGAGATGCATTAACCCTTTACCACAAAATGCCGAGTTTTAACAACCCTGAGGAAGAAGCCTTTTAAAAATATTGTTAGAAAAGGAGAAATGCTGGTAATCAGAATTTTTTCCTTTCCTCACAATATTTTTTACCTATCAAAGACAAATTCCATCATTTGAGCCACATTCAAATTGTTTTGTATATGCTTTGAATTTGGACAGGTCTATATATGTGTTGTGTGATACAGAGTTAAACCCTCTTTTCTTAGAGCACTGTGTATAATACATGTACCGGTATATGTAACTTTTACCATGCTAGATCATTATCAGACAAAATACAGTTTTCAGGTTTTTTTTTCTCCAATATGTGTTCTGTTTTCAACAAATTTTGTCAGCATAGGGATTTTTTTTTTTTTTGTATTGTTTATTGTAGTATTGCTTATTTGGTAAAAGAAGAATGCTACTTGCTCGATTTGTAGAGTTATTAGCGACATCAACCACAGTCTTACATAGAGCCCTTTTTATCTCTTACATAGGAAGATGAACTGAAGAAGACAGAACTCTACAAATACCTTACTAATGAAAATCAGGTGATAGGCAGGTCAGAGGAGGTAACCCCAGATCAGTCAGGGGATGAACAGGAAGAGGCAGGCAGTGAGAGCTCTAGCTCATCAAGTTCTGATGATTCTTCCTCTGATGATGATGGTGATGATGATGATGAGTATGAAGAAATCATAGAAAGGAAGGTGGAAAGTGAACCACATGGGTAGGTAGCTACATGTTGTATGAATATTTATGGAACTATAAGTAATTTTGGGATTTTGAAGTATTTCTTTTTTTGTCAGTTACCTTCTTTCAATCAATACCACCTGCAGATAACTCATTTTAACCCATTAACAGACAATCACATCTTTTAAGAACCGTGAGGAAGAAAGCTTTTGAAAACACCATGGGAAAAAGAGAAAATGCTTGTCACCAGAATTTTTGCCTTAACTGCTAAGTTCTCTTCGTCATCAAAGACAAATCCCTTCATTTGGGCCACACTGATTTTGTTTTATGCAAATGCCTTCAAATTTCCCTCAAATTGCCTTCCAATTGGACAAGTATGAGATTTTGTTGTCGATAAAAAGTTCAGTCATAATTTACCAATATGTTGATTATTCATAATTTACATAGATGTTATCATTTTGTTTTAGGTAGAAACAAATTAACAAGCGACAAAATGGTAGACTGGTCCAAAATGAAAGCATTTGCAGACAACAAATTAAAGGTGGCCCACATGACAAAATTTGTTCTTGATAGGGTAGAAAACATGGGAAAAAGAGAAAAGGCTGATTACCAGCATTTTCTCCTTTTCCCACAATGTTTTCAAAATGCCTTTCTCAGGGTTGTTAAGTCAATTTTGTGTGGTACAGGGTTAAATCTAGTTATTGGTAACCCATAAGAATTGACTGATTGGGACAATTTTAGTGAATTGCCCACAACATAGGTTTTAGAGAGGAAAGGGTCATTTCAGAAATAGATTACTACTATTTAGATCTAGGTCTGTATTATATGAAAAAAAAGAATATGGTTGAAAATTGACAGAGTAGAAAACTCCTGTGACACCAAAGTAAGGTTGTTCTTGTCTTGGAGATATTATGGAAGATTGTGAAATTCATTAAAGCAAGAGAGGTATATTATCTTTTTTATCTGTCATTTGGAAAACATAGTTGGTGAAGGAGCAATTGTTTGTAACATGCAATTTTAATTGCTCCTGTCCTCAGAATTTGTTTGAAGGCAGGCTATCTTATTAGGAAGGGTATATTAAACCATTTACAAAAACAGTGACAGAAAAGAACCAGTATTGCCAGAGGAAGAAGAGGAACCTGTCACAGAAACAAAGGTGCTAAGAAGAAACCCTGGAAGAAAATCTACTGCAAAGAGGTCAGAGTCACCCAAAACACTGGAATCCTCATCCAATAATTTGACAGATAAAACACTGGAAAGACTAGAAAAGTGCAAACAAGTTACAAATATGTGGTTACAGGTTAGAAATGATCAAATTAGCCTTTAACTTGCAAATGTTTATCCTCCTATTACAAAAATAAGTTTTTTTTTTTTTAAATTAACAGACATTTAAAATAGATTGTGTTGCTGAAACAATGAAAAATTAAGTAGAGAGTGCAAACCAAAACCATACTATACTCATAAGGAGCAATTTCTTACGTACCCATAATGTTTTCACTTGTTTTTCAGTATCAAACATAAATGTTTTACCAAACAATCCCATTTTTTAACGACCCTAAGGAAAGGCTTTTCAAACCATTGTTTGATTAGTAAATGATGATAACCAGCATATTCCCCAGTTTCTACACTGTTTGTAAACTTACCTTTCAAAGACAAAAACAATATTTGAGCCACATTTTATTTGTATGGCATATGCTTTTAACTTTACCACACGAAAGAACTTCATACTTGTCAAAAGGCATTTGTAGACAACAAAATATACGAGAATGTTACTAAAAAATTTCAATTTGTTTTTGAAAGGGTAAAATATATTTGGAAAAGGAGGAATTGATGTTATCTAGCATTTTCTCCTTTTCCCACAATGATTTTCAAAACCTTCTCCGTTAGGGTTGTTAAAACTCGGAATTGTGTGGTAAAAGGTTAAATGAGAAAATTTTAGACTATTCCTTATTGAAAGAATTGCAGACAACAAATCAAATGCAATTCAGTTGGTTGGATTTTTTTCTATTTAAAGGATCAAAAACATTGTGGGGAAAGAAGTAAACGCTGGATAAGTGTTAAAAGCAGTTGTTTTTGTAAAATCATAGGATTGTCTGGTAGAGTTAATGAACTGGAATGTCGGAATTGTGTATTTGGCTCTCTGCAAGTCAGTTATTGCCCTCGGGAAAGACAGAAAGACATTGTTTTATGTTTTCCATGTGTCTGTCTGTTCCATTTTTATACGCCCTTCGAAGACGGGACGTATTATGGGATCACCCATAACGTAGGGGTGGGCGGGCAAGCGGGTGGGTGGATGGGCGTCCAGTTCTTTGTCTGGAACATAACTTTGTCATCTCCAGTCCGATTGACTTGAAACTTGGCATTTGTGTTTGTTGCAGTAATACGGAGTGCAGTGCGAAAGAACCATAACTCTACCTTGTGCTGTCTTTGAGTTACTTCCCTTTGATCGTCATTTTTACAGCATTTTCTGCTTGTCCGGAATATGACTTTGTCATCTCTAGTCTGAACATCTTCAAAATTGGTATGCATGATTGTTGAAAAATTACGGAGTGCAGTGCACAAGAACCATAACTCTTCCTAGCACGAATTTTGAGTTATTCCCCTTTTGATCTTCATTTTTATAGCATTTCTTGCTTGTCCGGAGCAAAACTTTGTCATGTTAAGTAGGAATGACTTGAAATATGGTATGCTTATTTGTTGAAATATTTGGAAGTGCAGTGTGCAAGTATTGTAACTCTACCTTGTGCTGTCTTTGAGTTATTTCCCTTTGATTGTCATTTTTACAGCATTTAGTGCTTGTCCGGAATATAACTTTGTCATCTCAAGTCAGAACGACTTCAAACTTGGTATGCATGTTTGTTGCAATATTACGGAGTACAGTGCGCAAGAACAACAACTCTACCTAGCGCGGATTTTGAGTAATTCCACTTTGATCTTCAGTTTTACAGTATTTCTTGCTTGTCTGGAACGGAACTTTGTCACCTCAAGTCAAATTGACTTGAGACTTGGTAAATATGTTTGTTGCATTACCTGCCCTTTACGATTATTATACCCCCTCGACAACTGGTGGTGGGATGGGCGTATCTTGCGACAATTTGCCGCTCGTGTTTTATCTGTTTTTATTACCTCGTAGAAAAATACATGTATGCCCCTTTTCATGGGAAACATCAGTTTAGTTTAGTAACTTCCTGTTTTATACACATATTTCAGGACCTGTGTATACCAGAGAACCTAACATTTAGTCAACCTCTGACAATAAAAATAGCTGAACTGAACCAGTATATAACTTGTGGACTGTGTAAAGGCTATCTATATGAAGCATCAACCATCACAGAGTGCATGCATACATGTTTGTATCAGAACAATTCATCTGTTTGCAAAGTTACAGCCTCTTGAAAATCCAAGATTAGGATTGTTATGTACACAAAACATTTATAACCATATTCCAAACAATCCTATGTATCAAATTCCTGAAAATCAGTATATATTTACATACATTTTTATGCTACAAAAGAATATCAGAGAACCATATAGCAGCTGTATTATCTGTAGGTGTGTCCATCTGTGCATCCACAATTTCATTATATGTCAAACCCCCGATTCCACCACTGTAGAAAACATCGTGGGAAAATAAGAAAAAGGAGCAATTGTTACCTTTGTTTGTTTGTACAAGAGTTTAATGCCGTTTCAATGGCTTAGGTCATATCATGGCAGCCAGTGCACCTATGCATGTTTTTCCAGGCTTTCTCACGCCAGTACTGACACTCTTTCCAAACCACTGACTTCTTTCTCACATGCATCAGAGGCGCGAGGCATAAAATCACTGGAAAGAAAGCTTGTCATGTTACCAATATGTATTGAATTCAGTTGGATGATATGGAAGGCTATATATCACTTAAATTCTTTACCAAACAATAAAATTTTAGACCAGTCCAAATTCAAAGCATTTGCAGACGACAAATAAATTTAGACGCAAAAATTAAAACTTGTTTTGGGATGGGTAGAAAACATTGTGGGAAATGGAGAAAATGCTGATAACCACAATGTTTTCAACAGGCTTTTTTAACGGTCATTATGTGGTAAAGGGTTAAAGTACCTCATATATTCTGGAGTAAAGGAAGTAATTCTGATTCACAGAGTAATGTCACCTTAAGCATTTCCCAAACAACACATTTTAGACTCTTTCAAATTCAAAACATCTGCAGACGACAAATTCAAAATTAATACAAATGAGCTAAAGGTCTCTGATAGGATAGAAAACATTGTGGGAAAAGAGGAAATTGCTAGTTATTAGCATTTTCTCCTTTTGCTACAATGTTTTCAAAAGCCTGAGAGGCATGCATCCTATCACAGTGAATATAGCGAATTTGGAAAAAATTTGGCCAAGCAGGGGAGTTGAACCAGAAACCCCTCTGTTTCAAACCCTGTGCTGACCAACCAGTCTACACCCCATTTTGTAGACTTCTGAATATGTTTGCAGTCAATAATACATAGTTCTGCCTTTGATATTTTCAGTTTGTAAGAACTGCATTGTAAGACACTGTATGGAGGTGAGTCTACACTGCCCAGTGTGCCTTATACTGATTCACCCGACAGATCCGTTTGTAAACATCCGGTATGTAAGGTTTGATTTAATACGTTGCCACACATTTCGGAGTTTTAAATGACCCTGAAGAAGAAGGCTTTTGAAAACATTGTCGGAAAAGGAGAAAATACTGGTAACCAGCATTTTCTCCTTTTCCCACAATGTTTTGTACCCTATCAAAGACAGATATTGTCTTTTGCACTACATTTGTTGCAAATGCTTTCAATTTGGTTGAGTTCTGAATTTTGTCGTTGGCATTTTTACCTAGGAATTCCAAGGTTTTATGACTCAGAGGAAGAAGGCTTTTGAAAACATTACATTTGGTAGCATTTTATTCGATTCCCACAGTTTTCAAAAGCCTTCTTCTGAAGGATAGTCAAAACATGGATTGACTGATTGAATGGTATTTTAGACAGCTTTCAACGTTATTTCAGTCATATTCATGTATGTCCTTGGTCTTATTAGTCCTAAGCTTTGGCTATGAAGTTTCCTGCCCAAGGACACTCCCACAAAAAACCCAGTGGTTCAAGTCAGGCTTGGGACCTCCAGGTTGCAAGTCCTACACTCTACCAGGCAGGACCATGCTAAAACATGAGATGGTTTGGTTAAGGATTAATTATAAGTTAAGGCCTGTACCTCCTGAAACACCATGTTGTGTGACAGCTGAGTGTGTTACACTCTCTACCAAACAACAAAAGTAATTCGAAATTGAAAGGATTTGCAGATAAAATTTGATTCAAATGATAGAATTTGTCTTTGACAGAGCAGAAAACATAATGAGAAAAGGAGAAAATGCAGATTATCAGTATTTTCTCCGTTTCCCACGATGTTTTTCAAAGTTCTCCCGCTCAGGTTGTTAAATTCGGGATTGTGTGATAAAGGTTTAGCATGTGCATATATTTCTAATTTGTTGGTTCAGAGCAGCTTTCCCTTAGATAATGAGGTAATAAATTTCTTAGAAAAATAAAAGTGGAATATCTGTCTTGCTTTCAACGTACAAATTCTATCTAATTTCAGGTGCTATCTTTGTAGGTAAAGAAACTTATTTAGCTGATTATTATCAAAGCTTGGCAGAGAAACATCTTAATTTAAATATACCAAAAAAGCTTTTTATTTTTTAAACAGGTTGGACAGAATGATACAAGATATAGTATACAAAATACTACCCAAAGTGGCAGACAGTAAGTCAGCACATTGATATTTCAAACCATTATCACACATAAACACCGTTTTACTCCCCTGCAATTCACAGCATTTCAAAACAATGCGGGAAAAAATCCCTTACTTCTCTGTTGCTACAGCACTGAAAACAACTCCTTCTACCCAGTAAGAGTCACAGATTTGCATCCACATATACTAATTAGTGGTTTGTCTGGAATTGCTTTTATGGTAATGGATCAAGTCTTTACTAAATGACAAAATTATAGACTTGTCCTAATTCAAAGCATTTGCAGACTGCAGTATAAATGTGACTCAAAAGTTTAATTTCTTTTTTAATCTTGAAGGGTCTAAAATATTGTGGGAAAAGGAGAAAATGCTGTTTACCAGCACTTTCTCCTTTTCCCACAGTGTTTTCAAAAGCTTTCTCAGCCAGGGTCGCTAAAACTTGTGTAGTGGGTTAAACCATTACTGTCTATTCTTTTTTTAATATCTGTTCCATTAGCAAAGTTATACAAGGGAAGGTAAATTCAGACCCTGCCAAATTTCTAGCCCATTGCCATACCTCTAGAAATACAGCTAACGACTGTGAGTGATATGAAGGGTAAAATACAGAGAAAGAGAAGATGCTTCTTTTTCGATGGAAATATTTTTGGAAAAGGAGTAAGTGCTGTGCACAAACATTTAACCTTTTCTCAACGTGTATTCTAAAGCTGTAGGTGAAGATTAATGATTGTCTTTCTGGAAAAGGATTAAAAGCCACATTTTATGGCTTAGTTTAAACCAAGTATGATAACAATTGATTTTCAGCCATTCATGTATTGTTATCTGACCTAAATCTCACTTCCAAGCCTTGCTGTCTGATTTTATATGTGATTACATTTGAAAGCATTTCAGCAAAAGACAAATTGCTGCTGCTTTTTAATGCACTATTTTCAAATACTGGTCTCTTACAATGCAAAAAAGTTGTCTGTGAGTGAGATAGGGGATATTTGGGGGGTTTTTTTCGGTGAAAGATCGAAATTTATTCATCCAGTGAATGTCATCGAGTGGCCACTCACAAAAATATTACATATGATCTTCACTTGATGAAATAAATTTCAATCTTTCACCAGAAAAAAAAACCAAATATTTATTTATTTCATGCTTCTAACCCCTGTTTTGTTGGTATTTTTATCAAAATCTAGTACAGTTGTTTTTGGTAATTTCCAGTTGCGTACCCCCTCACATAACAAGGAATTACAATATTATGTAAAGTGGGAGACATATAGGGGAAATGCACATAAATTACGTCATATTTCCCTCTGGTTGAATGGCACACGCTGTTTACTTGTGCATGGAAACTACTGTTTCAGCCTTCACTCGAAGAGTTAGAATATACTAGTATGAAATTGTTATTTTTAGCTCTACTGGCTGAAAGCCAGCAGAGCTTATGTCATGGTGTGATTTCCGTCGTCCATCTGTCTGACCATCCGTCCGTTAGTCTTTTTCTTGTTTACGCGATAAAGTCTGCTTTTGTGATCAGATTTCCGTGAAACTTGCACAGATTGTTTATTTCATCAATAGCTTCAACCCTATTGATTTTGAAAAAAAACCCAACAAACAGTATGGGAAAAGTAGCCATTTCAAGCTGAAAATTTCTATTTCTTGTTTACGCAATAAAGTCTGCAATTGTGGTCAGATTTCTTTAAAACTTGCACAGTTTGTTTATCTTATCAATAGCTTGAATCCTATTGATTTTGAAAAAAATCCAACAAACAGTATGGGAAAAGTAGCCATTTCAAGTTGAAAATTTCCATTTCTTGTTTACATGATTAAGACTGCATTTGTGGTCAGATTTTCGTGAGACTTGCACAGATTGTTTATCTCATCAATAGCTTCAACCCTATTGATTTCGAAAAAAATCCAACAAACAGTGTAGGAAAAGTAGCCATTTCAAGTTGAAAATTTCCATTTCTTGTTTACATGATGAAGTCTGCATTTGTGGTCAGATTTCCATGAAAATTGCACAGTTTCTTTATCTTATCAATAGCTTGAACCCTATTGATTTTGAAAAAAAATCCAACAAACAGTATTGGAAAAGTAGCCATTTCAAGTTGAAAATTTCCATTTCTTGTTTATGTGATGAAGTCAGCATTTGTGGTCAGATTTTCATGAAACTTGCACTGTTGCTTTGTTTCATCAACAGCTTGAACCCTATTGATTTTGAAAAAAATCTGACAATCAGTATGGGAAAAGTAGCCATTTCAAGTTGAAAATTTCCATCTCTTGTTTACGCAATGAAGTCGGCATTTGTGGTCGGATTTTCATGAAACTTGCAGAGTTGCTTTGTCTCATAAACAGCTTGAACCCTATTGATTTTGAAAAAAATCCTACAATCAGTATGGGAAAAGTAGCCATTCAAAGTTGAAAATTTCCATTTCTTGTTTAAGCAATGAAGTCTACAGTGTTGATCCAATTCTTTTGAAACCTGCAAAGATTTTTTGGTTCATCAAGCGGTTGAACTCTAATAAAAGTGAAGAAAATCTAGCAAACCATTCAGGAAAAGTGGCCATTTGATGACTTAGCATCGTGTATTCAACAAAGTCCACATTATTTCTTTGAAATTTGCTAGGATTGTTTAATACAAGGCATACCGAAACCCTATCAAATTTGGCTGGATTCCAAACATTTAGTTTTGAGAAATAGCACTTCATTTTTTTTTCACTGTTTGTTCAATTCACCATGCCTACTTATGCTGTCTTAGCCCGGTTACAAGAACAAATTTTTGTGTTTTTTGTCTTTTTTTCTTTTTGCATCATAGATTCATAATGTCTGCTAGCAAGAAAGCAGAATCACTGCCAGTAGAGCGATTTCAGGCCCTCAAGGGCCTCTAGTTTCAACGATCGTTACCATGAAATATCAAACCATATTTCTCCACTATTTCTCAATAAACTACCGAAAAGCATGTAGTAAAATGTTTTATTCATCTGAAATAAATTCTTAATAAACTAATACTAGTATACCAGTCTCACAGACAACAGAATAATTTTGGAAGTGATAGATTAAATTTGATAATGGTAATCATGTATAGTTCATTTGAGCGGGGCTCTTGCTAAAAGGGGTTGAATGTATCCCTGTGATGCATTACAACAAGCAAGTCATTATATAATTATGGATCTATAAAATCCATTATATCTCTAGCCAACTGAATTATGAGTTAGAATGGTCCTTGATCATGCTTAAAATTTGCCCATAGCAAAAAGTTTTGATCCATGTCTGCCTGTGCGAAATAAGCTTGATGGGTTGATACTTTTTGAAAATACATGCAACTGCCTTTTCACAGAATATGGCTCATGTTTGTATCGGACTATTATGATATCTTTAATGTGATATTACTATAAAGTATTTGTTTGTTATTCAGCTGAAATGAAGAGAATAGAAGAATTCTATGCAGAGCACCCAGAGGTTGAGCCTAAAGGTAAGTCTATAATTATATAGAAGAACTTACATGAGTGTTTGTGTATAATCATTTTCATTAAACAACTTGATTAGAATTATATGACACAAGCCTGGGCAGGCATCATATATTTTAAGTCTGCAAGTTTCAATAGTAGTGACAAGAATTTGAGATTCTAGTTATACATATAAAGAATGATGGACAAGCCAGCATTGCATGTCATCACCTGTGGCCTACAGTGCCAGGTACTGGTTCATCTTAACCCTTTCCCACACAGAGAGTTTAAGACTCTTCCTAATTCAAGACACCTGCAGACGACAAATTTGAAATCTGTGAAATGAGCTTTCTGTTACAAGGTGGAAAAAATGGTGGGAAATGGAAAAATTGCTCGTAAGGATTATTTTCTCCTTTTCCCACAGTCTTTTTAAAAGGCTTCCTTCTTTGGATGGTTAAAACAGGGGATTGTGTAGTAGTGGGTTAACAATTGTTTATTGATTGGAAGTGTAAAGTACAAAAGTAATTTCACCTGTGACATTTATGACCAAGTTCAAATGAAGACATGTAGTAGAGAAGAACAAATAATTTCTAGGAGGCTGTTGAATTACTAGACAGGAAAATTGTAGGCTTGTCCAAATTAAAAGCTTGGGTCTTTCATGCCAAAGTAGTAGTTTAAGACTTGTGATGTGGGATTGTCCTTGGGTAAGACACTTCAGAGCCCTAGCCTGGTACTGGTGAAACCCAGGACATACATGAATAAGTGAACAGTTGCCACAATATGACTGAAATAATGTAAAAACACCATTCATTCAATCAATCAACCAAATTGAAAGCATTTGCTATGGTAAGTTCAATGCTAAGCAAAAATGAACTTTATCTTTTTAAGGGTAGAAAATGTTGGTGGAAAAGGAGAAAATGCTGGTTACCAGAATGCTTTCAAAGCTTTCTTCCAAAGGATCATTAAAATTATGTTTTTCTTCTTCTTCTTTTTTTGTTTTTTGTTTTTTTAGCTCACCTGAGCATGAAGTGCTCAGGATGAGCTATTGTGATCACTCACCGTCTGTCGGCGTGCGTGCGTCCGTCCGTCGTAGTCCGTCCGTCCGTTCACATTTCTTTGTTTACACTCTAGCATCTACAAATATTAACCAATCAGCACCAAACTTGGTCAAAATATATATGACCATAAGATCTCGGATGAGTTCGATAAGGGATTTAATCGGACCAGAACAACTGGAGTTATTTGCCCTTGAATTAGAAAAATTGCTATATTTGACTTTGTTTACACTCTAGCATCTACAAATATCAACCAATCAGCACCAAACTTGGTCAAAATATATATGACTATAAGATCTCGGATGAGTTTGATTATGGGTCTAATCGGGCCAGAACAACTGGAGTTATTTGCCCTTGAATTAGAAAAATTGCTATATTTGACTTTGTTTACACTCTAGCATCTACAGTTTTTAACCAGTCAGCACCAAACTTGGTCAAAATATATATGACCATAAGATCTCAGATGAGTTTGATTATTGGTTTAATCGGACAAGAATAACTGGAGTTATTTGCCCTTGAATTAGAAAAATTGCTTTATTTGACTTTGTTTACATTCTAGCATCTACAATTTTTATTCAATCAGCACCAAACTTGGTCAAAATATATATGACCATAAGATCTCGGATGAGTTCAATTATGGGTCTAATCGGACTAGAACAACTGGAGTTATTTACCCTTGAATTAGAAAAATTGCTGTATTTGACTTTGTTTACACTCTAGCATCTACAATTTTTATTCAATCAGCACCAAACTTGGTCAAAATATATATGACCATAAGATCTCGGATGAGTTCGATTATGGGTCTAATCGGACCAGAACGACTGGAGTTATTTGTCCTTGAATTAGAAAGTTCTTTAGAATAGTTCTTTGTATGGAGCATAACTTTGTCATCTCCGGTCCAATTGACTTGAAACTCGGCATTTGTGTTTGTTGCAATAATACAGAGTGCAGTAACTCTACCTCATACTGTATATGAGTTATTTCCCTTTGATCATTTTGTCATCTTTAGCCTGAACGTCTTCAAATTTGGTATGCATGACTGTTGAAAAATTACGGAGTGCAGTGCACAAGAACCATAACTCTTCCTAGCACGAATTTTGAGTTATTCCCCTTTGACCTTCATTTTTATAGCATTTCTTGCTTGTCGGGAGCAAAACTTTGTCATGTTAAGTAGGAATGACTTGAAATATGGTATGCTTATTTGTTGAAATATTTGGAAGTGCAGTGAACAAGAATTGTAACTCTACCTCATGCTGTCTTTGAGTTATTTCCCTTTGATTGTCATTTTTACAGCATTTAGTGCTTGTCCGGAATATAACTTTGTCATCTCAAGTCAGAACGACTTCAAACTTGGTATGCATGTTTGTTGCAATATTACCGAGTACGGTGCGCAAGAACAATAACTCTACCTAGCGCGGATTTTGAGTAATTCCACTTTGATCTTCATTTTTTTTACAGTATTTCTTGCTTGTCTGGAACGGAACTTTGTCACCTCAAGTCAAATTGACTTGAGACTTGGTAAACATGTTTGTTGCATTACCTGCCCTTTGCGATTATTATACCTTCTTGACAACTGGCAGTGGGACGGGCATACCTTGTGACAATTTGCCGCTCTTGTTTCATTATCATTTGGCCTTGAACCTCGATATTTGGTATTTATCTTCATTGTAGACCTTTACTGCTTAGTACTCAGGTGAGCGATGTAGGACCGTCATGGTCCTCTTGTTTTGTAGAGGGTTAAAGAAACTAGCTAAGCAATGCAATTTACTTTTCAACATTTAATCATTTGAATCAAAATGCTCTAAAAATTTCATTTGTGAACTTAACACATGTTCATGTATAATGATGTCATGGGAATATGATGTTTTCTGAGGGTTTTTGAAACAATTCCCAGTGTAACATTACACAGAATTTGTAGGTGATATAACTGGTACCTCCAGATGCACATGTTCATGATGATGATAACATATTTGACACAGCAGTCTAGAGGGTACACAAGGCAAGTGTTATCTCCTAGGGCAAGTGTAATTGAGTTATTATATGGAGAGATGTAGAACCAAAATGCGGTCTTTTAAAGCAGTGGTTTCCTTAACTTGTTCTATAAGATAAATTTGACTGTATTTGTAGTAATTCCATATTTTCCTTTCAGAGATGCAGAAGCCCCCATCCAAACCCAAAGTGTCCCCTAAAGAGGAAGAGGAGCCAGAGGAGGTCAAACCTGCTTGTCATTTGGTGTCCTTGCTATTGGAAGCTGAAGAGTAAGTTTTTACTCACAGCATAACTACTGTATACATGGATATATTCGCTTGTCGAAAAATTTGCGAATTACCGATTATGGGCATTTTGCGTAGGAAATGTTGGTGAATTCAAGACACTCGTTATTTGTTCTCATACGTGTGGTAAAATATGCGAACAGAAAAGTTTGCGAATTTTTCAAATTCGCGAAATCACAAAATTTTCATGTCGCTAAAATTATCATTTATACAGTATAACCTTGTCCAAATTTAAAGCATTTGCAGCTTACGATTCAAATGTGGCTTTAGTCATGGGATTTGTCTTATAAAGGTAGAAAACATTGTGGGAAAAGGAGAAAATGCAGTTTACCAGCAATTTCTCCTTTTCCGACAATGTGTTCAAGAGTTTTCTTCCTCTAGGTCATTGAAATTCATGTTTGTATGGTAAAAGGTTAAAAACTGAGAGGAGAAAGGCGTGTGTCAAACTATGGACAGATTTTCAACCAGAGGCTTAGAATTGGATATTTGAGTGCTGTAATATGAGTACTGTGCTACTATAGTCAGGCGTTGAAAAAAGGAGATTATGATAGTGTATTTCCCATCCGCCCCCTTTTTTTTTTCTTTCAGACATTATTTAAACCAGGAAGAATTAGAGAAGAAATTTGTTAGGGTATCCAGTAAGGCCACAGTTGGAAGTGTGTGTACTTTCTTGAAGAGGAAATTGAGTTTACAAGATAGCCATGAAGTATGTTCTCTTACATTTTGACATTTTAAATGCAGTGATTCTTTATTTCCTCACAAATCATATATGAGCCATACTTGGTAAAATGAGGGTTTAATGCATCTGAAAAAAAAAAGTATTGACCCATTTCAGTCCGCCTAGTCCACACAACCTGAGATGGATCAAAACTATCTACTATTGGTAAATTTTCTGCATGACCAAGAACTATTCTACCTTATGATTCAGTCTGTTGTTGGACCAAATGGATTTTATGTATTCATTGTTATGTGATGATTTGCTTTATATCATGCATCAAAGAGATAAAATAAACCCTGTATTTTTTCTGTAGTATATTGGAGTCTGTCTGTCTGTCTGTCTGTCTGTCGGTCTGTCCAACCGACCGCCCGGCCGAGCAAATGAATGAATACTGGATATATTTGTGTTGGGAGCTCCTACTATAGTTTTGATGTCATCATATTCGAACTTTATTTAACTTTTGACCAGAAACTGTTAATGTTAGTAATGCCAAGACCGACCAACCAAACATACAAATGAATACTGGATATATTTGAGTTGAGAACTCCTGCTACAGTTTTGATGTCATTGTATTCGAACATTGTCCAACTTTTGACCAGAAACTGTTAATGTTAATAATGCCAAGACTGACCAACCAAACAAACAAATGAATACTGGATATATTTGAGTTGAGAACTCCTGCTACAGTTTTGATGTCATTGTATTCGAACATTGTCCAACTTTTGACCAGAAACTGTCAATGTTAATAATGCCAAGACTGACCAACCAAACAAACAAATGAGTACTGGATATATTTGAGTTGAGAACTCCTGCTACAGTTTTGATGTCATTGTATTTGAAAGTTGTCCAACTTTTGACCAGAAACTGTAAATGTTAATAATGCCAATATTAATACATAACGTATTCATATCTGGACATGCTTTTTTAG
The DNA here is from genome assembly GCA_946811185.2 of Hippopus hippopus. NCBI lineage: Eukaryota > Metazoa > Mollusca > Bivalvia > Cardiida > Cardiidae > Hippopus > Hippopus hippopus. The sequence continues at coordinate 39,540,099 of OX328106.1, forward strand.
GATGTCGTCAATGAGACTTCAAATATTTACTAAACAGGACTTGGACTTGGTCAGACTTAAAGCATTTCCAGACAGCAAAAATAAATTATGTCAGAACTGATTTTGAAAAGGCAAAAACTTGGTGTGAAATGGAGAAAATGCTGGTTACCAGCATTTTCTCCTTTTTCTATAATTTTTTCAAAAGCCTCCGTCTTCAGAGTCTCTAAAACTCAGAGTTGTTTCTTAAAGATTAGAACATAGTTATTTAGCAAAGAGCTTTATACAGAAACTTATTTGTTCAGGACTATATTGCATGTAACCTGCAAAGACCTCAGTGAAAATTGATTGTTTTTGTTAGCAATGGTGATAAAGTTACACTAAAGCAAAATGTACAGTGATCATACATCTACTTTATCAGCTGTGTTGAGTTGCAAAAACTATCTCAAAATTGTAGCATAACATCAGGTTTCTGTACCAGACTGGAAAAGTCTATTCCTTTTTTCTTTTGCGTTTGCAAAACAGACATAATGACATTAAAGGTCAGGTTCAAGAGGACAAAAGTACTTTAAATTAAAGGCATTTATGGCTACAAAATCTAGAATCAAGTTTTTATTCAGTTTGCTCATGATCTTCAGTGTCTGCAAGATTTAATTCTTTGATCTGTGGTGTCTGCAAAATCAACTATAGTTCTAACAAATATTCATAGGGTTGAAGCATTTACTTTCTATTTATTTAGCTCCACTGGCCGAAGGCCAGCGGGCTTATGTAATGGCCCGTTATCCGTTCTGTGTCCGTGCGTTAACTTTTATTTTAAACATCTTCTTCTCTGAAACTACCCAGCCAATTTTGATGAAACTTCACAGAAATGATCCTGCCATGGTCCCCTTCAGAATTTCTTGAAAGAATTTAATTCCTTCAAAAACTCTGGTTGCCATGGCAACAAAACTTAAAAATATTGAATATCTTTGAAAATCTTCTTGTCTGAAACCATAAGGCCTAGGGCTGCCCAACTTGGCATGTAGCTTTATCTAGTAAACCTCTATCAAGTTTCTTCAAATTATAGCCCCAGGGTCAAATTTGACCCCATCCTGGGGGGTCACAAGTTTTACATAGGCTTATATAGAGAAAACTTTAGAAATCTTCCTATACCTAGCCATAAGGCCAAGGGTTACCAAATTTTGCATGTGGCTTTATCTGGTGGGCCTCTACCAAGAGTGCCCAACTTATAGCCCCAGGGTCAAATTTGACTCCATCCCGGGGGGGGGGGGGTCACAAGTTTTACATAGGCTTATATAAAGAAAATTTTAGAAATCTCCCTGCACCTAGCCATAAGGCCTAGTGCTACCAAATTTTGCATGTGGCTTCATCTAGTGGGTCTCTACCAAGAGTGCCCAACTTATAGCCCTGGGGTCAAAATTGGCCCCGCCCCAGGGGTCACAATTTTTATATGGGCTTATAAAGACAAAACTTTAGAAATCTTGTACTCAGTCATAAGGCCTAGGGTTACCAAACTTTGCATGTGGCTTTATCTAGTGGGCCTCTACCAAGAGTACCCAAATTATAGCCCTAGGGTTGAATTTGACCCCACCCCAGGGGTCAGAAGTTTTACATGGGCTTATGTAGTGAAATCTTTAGAAATTTTCTTGTTACTTACCATAAGAACTTGGGCTACCAATTTTAGTCCTGTCTCAGGGGTCTCATGTTCAAAACCAGTTGGCCAAGTATTGTAATGTTTGTCATGTAGGGATTATATGTATTAGCCAGTGGAGCGATACAGGGCCATCATGGCCCTCTTGTTGATTGTATATCTACACTTCACTGTCTGTATTTACAGGTTGACATATTTTGCTGTGGAGATGCCATGGAGGAAAGTCAGTGTACATTGGCCACAATAAAACAGAATTTCTATAGTGATCAAGTAAGATGTTGCTTTGGATTATGTACTTTAGCAACAAGTAGATAGAATATTAATTTTATCACCTGAGAGTTTATTGTCATTTTGGTCAGCTTTTGTTCCTTGTTTAAAGAGACTGATATATAACGACCTTGAGAAACAGAGCTTTTGAAAACATTGTGGAAAAAGGTGATAATGCTGGTAATCAGCATTTTATCCTTTTCTCACAATTTTTCTACCCTTCCTGAAACAAATTCAGATTTTTGAGTCACATTTTATTTTATTTTCTGTAAATGCCTTCAGTTTGAACTCTGAAATTTTGTTGTTTTGTAAATGGATAGATTGTAAATTATTCTGTTCAAAACCGACTTGTAATCACAATCTTCTGGTCCAGTTTACTGACTGAAAGTTCCTATTTAATTCCTTATAATCATAAATAGGCTATATGCAATGGACAAATGTAGTTCTTTCAAGATTATAAGATAAGTTTTGCAAGTGACTGTTTTTGTATTTGGAAATATTAACTGGTGAACTGTCACCTTGATATAGCTGGAAAGCCCCTGAAACTGGTTCACATGATATGGACTTGCAAAGTTACAGCTCCACTTTTTATTCTTTCTACAGGAGGAGCCGATGCTTCTGCAGTATAGAATCAGAGAGACTTGACATAAGGTGGCCTACTGACTGTGTTGACTGTGTTCATGTATCACATTAAACATGATTTGTGATGGTCTTCTTTCTTGAATGTGTTCATGGGTTACATTGGAACAGCACTTACAGTGTAGGATCAGAGAGACCTAATGTGCAAGGCCCTCTGAATTTATGTTTACAGTCTCAATGGGTAATATTGGAACATAGCTATATCCATGAGTTACAATGGAGCAGAACTTATGGTATGGTATCAGAGACATGCTGTATCGTGGCTTACTTGATTCGTGTTGTGTTCATTGGTCACATAGGAGAAGGACTTACAATAAAGAATCAGAAGGACCTGACATATGTTGGCCCACTTGTTTTGTGTTCATGTTGTTCATGAGTTACGTGGGAACAATACTTACAGTATAAAGTCAGAGCAACCTATGATGACCTACTTCATTGGTGTTCATGAGTTACATTGCATTAAGACTTACACTACAGATTTCCAGAGACCTTACATACAATGGCCCACTTTTGTCAACTGTGTGGATGAGTCATATGGGAACAAGACTTACATTGTGGAATCAGAGTGGCGATGCCTGCTAGATTTGAGCCATGCGCTGTGAAAAGGGGGCTTAATGCATCTGGAAAAAGTATTGACGTATGTCAGCCTGTGCAGTCCACACAGGCTGACATGGGTCAATTATTTTTGCTATTGTTCAATTTTTTGCATATCAAAAGGCCAGTCTACCTCATGATTCATTTGCTTGGTTGATATAATAGATTTTATGGATCCATAATTATTTGATGACTTGCTTGGTACAATGCATCACTGAGATGCATTAAACCCTTTTTGCCAGAGCATGGCTCTTTGTGACTTGATTGTGGTATGAGTAAAGTAGGATCAAAGCGTAAAATATTGATTCAGTGAGACATGACATAGTAGAGTAACCTTGATTCATGTTAAATAGAAGTAGCCTTAACCACTGCCATGTAATATGTGACTGTTAAAACACCAGCTGTAGACAGGTTCTGAAAGCATTGTGGGAAACAGAGCACTTGCTTATACAAAATAATTACTACTTTACTCGCATTGTTTTCTTTTTAATTCAAATACATTTTCTGATTACCTAAATTTTTTTCTACTTTATTTTATTTATCCTTTGCATTATTTGGTTAAGTAATAGGTCTTCTAAAAGTATACTGTAATTTTCAAAGGACACATTTATGACGAGTGAAGTAAGGAGTTACAACTGCTGTCCAAAACTCATTTACACTTTACCAAATGACAAAAATTTAAACTTGTCAAAAGTAAAAGCATTTGTAGACAACAATTTTAATGAGGTTAAAAATGCCACAATTTGTCTGTAAAGGGGTAGAAAACATTGTGGGAAAAGGAGAAAATGCAGGTTACCAGCATTTTCTCTTGTTCCCATATTGTTTTCAAAACTCTTCTTCCTAATGGTCATGAAAACTTGGAACTTTGTTGTAAAGTATTAAATGACTAAGCATATGAAACCTCTTTTATTGTTGGGGGTTTTTTTTTGTTTTCTAAGAAGTATTTTCTCTGTAACATATGTAATTCTTACACCTTATCCTTAGCTTCAACCTAAACCTTTTCAAACCTGAGTTGCTATTTTGGCTGGTAAAGATCAAGATTAGACTGCGATAATTATGCAGTCTGATCTTTGATCTACACTGTCCATTTTTGCTGAAACTTTCTGAACAAAAGCAACATTGAAATTAAATTATTTTGGTCATAATGCTGGACTGATAATGTCTGTAGAGATTTTTCTTTTTTTGCCCTCTGAGGGTTAATAGTACTTAACCATTTCAACATGTTTCCATGTTGTGCTAGAGAGCTCACATAGGAACCCTTCTTAGGCAGTAGACTCAGTTTTCATAGGGCTGAAAAAGTGTCTGAACCCCTTTATAAGCAGGCTAATATCCATAAGAAGTAGACCTCCAAACACACCCACCATTATTCCGACCCCAACATACCTGAAATAAAAAAGAGTTTACCAATAATTCAAGGAGAGCAGAGAAAAGGGAAATGTTCATCTCCTGAGGCAAATTTCTGGAAGACTAGAAAAACTAGAGGCCCTTGATGGCCTGAAATCGCTCTACTGGCCTGGCAGTGATTTTGCTTTTTAGCTCACCTGAGCACAAAGTGCTCAAGGTGAGCTTTTGTGATCATGCTGTGTCTCTCGTCCGTCGTGGGTTGTCAACTTTTACCTTGTGTACGCTCTAGAGGCCACATTTTCAGTCTGATACTATTGAAACTTGGTTAGAATGTTTGTCTTGATAATATCTCGCACAAGTTCGAAAATGGGTCATGTCGGGTCAAAAACTAGGTTACTAGGTCAAATCTTAGAAAAACCTTGTGTACGCTCTAGAGGCCACATTTTCATTCCAAAACTCCTGAAAGTTGGTCAGAATGTTTGTCTTGATGATTTCTCGAATGCATTTGAAAATGGGTCATGTCTGGTCAAAAACTAGGTCACTAGGTCAAATCTTAGAAAAACCTTGTGTACACTCTAGAAGCCACATTTTCTGTCCAAAACTCTTGAAAGCTGGTCAGAATCTATGTCTTGATGATACCTCAGACAAGTTTGAAAATGGGTCATGTCAGGTCAAAAACTAGGTCACTAGGTCAAATCTTAGAAAAACCTTGTGTACGCTCTAAAGGCCACATTTTCAGTCCAAAACTCCTGAAAGTTGGTCAGAATGTTTGTCTTGATGATATCTCAAATGAGTTTGAAAATGGGTCATGTCCGGTCAAACACTAGGTCAAATCTTAGAAAAACCTTGTGTATGCTCTAGAAGCCACATTTTCCATCCAAAACTCTTGAAAGTTGGTCAGAATGTTTGTCTTGATGATACCTCAGATGAGTTTGCAAAAGGATCAGATTGGGTCAAAAACTAGGTCACTAGGTCAAATCTTAGAAAAACTTTGTGTACGCTCTAGAGGCCACATTTTCAGTCCAAAAACCTTGAAAATTGGTCAAAATGTTTGTCTTGATGATACCTTGCATGAGTTTGGAAATGGGTCATGTCCAGTCAATAACTAGGTCACTAAGTCAAATCTTAGAAAAACCTTGTGTACGCTCTAGAGACCACATTTTCTGTCCAAAATTCTTGAAAGTTAGTCAGAATGTTTGCCTTGATGATATCTCAGACGAGTTAAAAAATGGGTCATTTAGGTCGAAAACTAGGTCACTAGGTCATATCTTAGAAAAACCTTGTGTAGGCTCTAGAGGCCACATTTTCAGCCCAAAACTCTTGAAAGTTGGTCAGAACATTTGTCTTGGTTATATCTTGGATGAGCTTGAAAATGGGTCATGTCAGGTCAAAATCTAGGTCACTAGGTCAGATCTTAGAAAAACCTTGTGTATGCTCTAGAGGCCACATTTTCAATCCTATACTCATGAAACTTGGTCAGAATGTTTGTCTTGATGATTTCTTTGACCAGTTTGCAAGTGGATCATTTTCGGTCAATAACTAGGTCACTGATCAATGATGCAAAAAGAAAAAAGACAAAAAACACAAAACTAGCAAAGTTCAAAGAAATGTGACTAATAATGTAGACTTTGTTGAGTAAACGATACTAAGTCATCAAATGGCTGCTTTTCCTGAACGGTTTACTAGATTTTCTTTACTTTTAAAAGAGTTTAATCCCTTGATGAATCAAATAATCTTTGCAAGTTTCACAAGATTTGGATCAACACTGTGGACTTCATTGCCTAAACAAGAAATGGAAATTCTCAACTTTGAATGGCTACTTTTCCCATACTGATTGTCAGTTTTTTTTCAAAATCCATAGGGTTCAAACTGTTTATGATACAAAGCAACTGTGCAAGTTTCATGAAAATCTGACCACAAATGAAGACTTTATCTCATGAACAAGAAATGGAAATTTTCAACTTGAAACGGCTACTTTTCCCATACTGTTTGTTGGATTTTTTTCAAAATCAATAGGGTTGAAGCTATTGATGAGATAGATAAACTGTGCAAGTTTCACAAAAATCTGACCACAAATGAAGACTATCGCGTAAACAAGAAATGGAAATTTTCAACTTGAAATGGCTACTTTTCCTACACTGTTTGTTGGATTTTTTTCAAAATCAATAGGGTTGAAGCTATTGATAAGATAAACAAACTGTGCAAGTTTCACAGAAATCTGACCACAAATGCAGACTTTATCGTATAAACAAGAAATGGAAATTTTCAACTTGAAATGGCTACTTTTCCCATATTGTTTGTTGGATTACTTTTCAAAATCCATAGGGTTGAAGGTATTGATGAGATAGACAAACTGTGCAAGTTTTACGAAAATCTGACCCTACATGAAGACTTTATCGCGTAAACAAGAAATTGAAATTTTCAATTTGAAATGGCTACTTTTCCCATACTGTTTGTTGGATTTTTTTCAAAATCAATAGGGTTGAAGCTATTGATGAGATAAACAAACCTTGCAAATTTCACGAAAATCTGACCACAAATGAAGACTTTATTGCATAAACAAGAAAAAGACTAACGGACAGACAGACAGACGGACGACAGAAACCACGCCATGACATAAGCTCAGCTGGCTTTTAGCCAGTAGAGCTAAAAACATCTATGTAAAATCATTAAAAGAATATATAATTATAAATCACTATTTCATTAATGAAATGTTAAAGATACATCTGTACAGCCAGACAGTAAACCTGCTGTTAAAACTTTACAGTGTGTAAAATCTAGTTAGCCGTGTAAACGTAGAAAGAAAATCGATATAAGGTGTATGGAATAAAGAAATGCTAGGGATCTGTCTTCAATTTAAACAGGAAACTGCGGTTGTAATGTCTAGGGATAGCCTCCATAGAATGAAATGCATTTTCTATGTCGTAATCTGTGCAACCTTGCAACTGTCGGGGGCAACATTTGGCATGAAGATACATGAACGATTATAGTTTCATTAAATAAAGATAAAACTGGTTAAAAAACTGGATGAAAACGTGTAAAGATGTATCTTTAAACTATGAATTATACTCTTTACCTAATGATAAACTTTAGCCTTGTCTAGGATTTAGCCCCATTTGGATGTTTGTCTGAAACAGGTATGATTTTTGACAAGTCTAAACGTTTGTCATTTGGTAAGGAGTTAGTACTTTTATATAATATATTTTGTTGTCTTAAAAATACCAAACAAAACTTATATACACAAAGAACTATTCACTGCAATACTCTTACCCAACACCTATAGCACTAGGCCTGTTGTCTTCAGCACTTGTCTTCTTCCTCTGAGCAGCGCTTGTGTTTGAGACCTCTATCGTCAACTCTTTAACAAGCTCTTTTGCCTTTTCCTCACTGCTGATTGGCTTAGGAATGGGAGGCTGTTCCTCAGTGGCACAGAAACAAATATCAGAGGCTGTGTCGATAAACATTCAATTCTTTAAATGACCTCAAAATTTTAGCCTCTTCCATTTTGAAAGCAGTTATAGATGACAATTGTTATGTGGCTCAAATGTTGGGGTCTCTCTTTGACAGGATAAAAAACATTCTTGGAAAAGGGGAAAATGCGTACCTGCACTTTGTCCTTTTTCCACAATTTTCTATCAAGCTTTCTTTCTTGGGGTCTTAAGATTTGTTAGGTTATTTGTCAGTGCTTTTGGGTCAACTCTATGTTACTTATCCAGAGAAGGGCTGAAATGTTTTGATCATTTTTTAATGATTAGGGATTACAGGTCCTTCAAATATGGAGATGATTGTACAAAATTTCAGGCAGTTCCAAGTTCTCGCTGCAGAAACCCACGTATTGGGTAATTGTTAGAATTGCCTTGACGGGTATCCACAACAAAGGTTTTGGGCAAAGGAGTAAAATATGGCTGTATAATTACCATTTTAGCCCAAAACACTTACCTTATATTTAATAGAAACTCACCAGAGTCATTGACAGTCAGTGTTTTAGTTGCGCATTCAGTTTCTGCATAATATCCGTCGTTGAGATAGTGAGAGTATGTGGACAAGTCCAGACTGCCTGTAGTAAGACAATGGCATAGCCTTATACCAAACAATCCTGTGTTTCAAAACCCCCAACAAAGGCAGCTTTTGAAAATGTTGTGGGTATGTGGGTATTTACATGTACATGTATCCTCTTTCTACAATGTTTTCTACCCTTCCATAGAAAATTCTCATAACTTGAGGCAATTTAATTTTTGGCTGCAACTGCTTTGATTTTAAAACAGTCTAAAATTTTTCCTTCATGGTAATAAATAGAGAATGCTATTGTTCTTTTTTAGCTCACCTGAGCATGAAGTGCTCAAGGTGAGCCTTTGTGATCGTGCTGTGTCCGGCATCCGGCGTCAACTTTTACCTTGTGTACGCTCTAGAGGCCACATTTTCAGTCTGATACTATTGAAACTTGGTCAGAATGTTTGTCTCGATGATATCTTGGACGAGTTCGATAATGGGTCATGTCGGGTCATAAACTAGGTCACTAGGTCAAATCTTAAAAAACCTTGTATACACTCTAAAGACCACATTTTCAGTCCAAAACTCCTGAAAGTTGGTCAGAATGTTTGTCTTGATGATATCTCGAATGAGTTTGAAAATGGGTCATGTCCGGTCAAACACTAGGTCAAATCTTAGAAAAAACCTTGTGTATGCTCTAGAAGCCACATTTTCTGTCCAAAACTCTTAAAAGTTGGTCATAATGTTTGTCTTGATGATACCTCAGACGACTTTGAAAATGGGTCACTAGGTCAAATCTTAGAAAAACCTTGTGTACGCTCTAGAGGCCACATTTTCAGTCCAAAACTCCTGAAAATTGGTCAGAATGTTTGTCTTGATGATATCTCAAATGAGTTCGAAAATGGGTCATGTCCATTCAAAAACCAGATCACTAGGTCAAATCTCAGAAAAACCTTGTGTATGCTCTAGAAGCCACATTTTCTGTCCAAAACTCTTGAAAATTGGTCATAATGTTTGTCTTGCTGATACCTCAGACGAGCTTGCAAAAGGGTCATGTCGGGTCAAAACCTAGATCACTAGGTCAAATCTTAGAAAAACCTTGTGTACGCTTTAGAAGCCACATTTTCAGTCCAAAAACCTTGAAAATTGGTCAAAATGTTTGTTTTGATGATACCTTGCATGAGTTTGAAAATGGGTCATGTCCAGTCAATAACTAGGTCACCAGGTTAAATCTTAGAAAAACCTTGTGCACGCTCTAGAGGCCACATTTTTTGTCCAAAATTCTTGAAAGTTAGTCAGAATGTTTGCCTTAATGATATCTCAGACGAGTTAAAAAAGGGGTCATTTTAGGTCGAAAACTAGGTCACTAGGTTATATCTTAGAAAAACCTTGTGTAGGCTCTAGAGGCCACATTATCAGTCCAAAACTTGAAAGTTTGTCAGAATATTTGTCTTGATTATATCTTGGATGAGTTTGAAAATGGGTCATGTCGGGTCAAAATCTAGGTCACTAGGTCAAATCTTAGAAAAACATTGTATACGCTCTAGATGCCACATTTTCAATCCTATACTCATGAAACTTGGTATGAATGTTTGTCTTGATGATTTCTTCGACCAGTTTGCAAGTGGATCATTTTGGGTCAATAACTAGGTCACTGAGTTAAATCTTCAAAAAACCTTTTTCAGTCAAATACTCATGAAAATGGTAGAATGTTCGTCATACATGTAATATCTCAAAAGATATTGAAAATGGGTCATGTTTGGTCAAAAGACTCAAGTGAACGACTTCAGGGCCATCATGGCCCTCTTGTTATATTTAGTCATTAGAATGCAACAGACATTTTAATCAAGAAATAAGACCAAACAATTGCAGTGTAAAAGTTGCTCTTGTACAGAATGTCTTAGCAAAGTGAACAGTGTAGATCAAAGATCAGACTGCAATCTTTGTGCACATTTTCATTTAAGAAATAAGACCTAAATAACTGCAATTTCACGGTTGCTTTTATCCAGGATATCTAAGCAAATCCTACAGTGTAGATCAAGATCAGACTGCACCATCTGTGTGCATTCTGGTCTTGATCTACACTGGCAGCAAAGGCAACTGTGAAAAAGGCTTTGAGGGTTAACATTTAGAAGTTTTCGTGGTTTCTTATTTTGGTGTTAAATCCTAAATATTTGCTCTTTTTCAAACAATTTTTTCTGTTTGTTAATTCAAACACAACTCTAGTCATTTGAACCTCATTTGATTTGTCGGCTGCAAATGTGTTAAAGTTTAATGAATGTAAAACTTTGTCGTATAGAAGAGTTATTCAACTAAATACCCACAGGTGGTGCTATTCATTTGCAGAAATGTCTGTGAACAAGACAATGCAATGTCACACCACATTTGCAGAAATGTCTGTGAACAAGACAATGCAATGTCACACCACATTTGCAGAAATGTCTGTGAACAAGACAACGCAATGTCACACCACATTTGCAGAAATGTCTGTGAACAAGACAATGCAATGTCACACCACATTTGCAGAAATGTCTGTGAACAAGACAATGCAATGTCACACCACATTTGCAGAAATGTCTGTGAACAAGACAATGCAATGTCACACCACATTTGCAGAAATGTCTGTGAACAAGACAATGCAATGTCACACCACATTTGCAGAAATGTCTGTGAACAAGACAATGCAATGTCACACCAATGGTTATGTTGGAAAGCAGTCAATGGCTTGGAAAGAATATTGTACAAAGTACTGGTAAAAGAGACATCAGGAAGTCACAGATAGGTACTTTGGATGCCAAGATATAACTGAAGTGATGTTGGTAATGGCGCTAAGCACCATAGACTAGTAATAAAGATGCAACATTACCTTCGAAACACCGTCGAATGTAGAACACCAAATCGACTGTGGTTACAGGAGTAGGGACCCGATTGGCTGGGTAGGAATAATATGCAGACGCGCTTGTAGATGAAACTGGTGCACCAGATGCTGCAACAAAACTGTTGTTGAAGCTGTAGAACATGCAATATAAACTAGGGGTACCCGAGGGGTTGTGCTGGAAAAGGAAAGCCCAGCATTCATAGCCTTGGTTGCTATGGTTTCTGCAGATCATAGCACAGTCAACTGCCAGTAAATCTGTGTGCTGAAACATGTCTGGGACACTAACTGCTGACTGTTCGTTCACTATAGGCTCGTACCAGCAATCACCTGGAATATGAAACGTCATTGGTTTTAATTTCAAAGGCGTAACCAGGGTTGTACATAGAATTTTTACCCACCCCTAATCGGACTACTTTTTAACACCTTACTGCCAAGTAAATAAATGGACCTCCTTAACTCTTTACTAAACAACAAAATTTAAGACTTTCGCAAACTGAAAAAATTGGCAGACAACATAATAAATGCAACTCAAAATTTAAAATTTGTCCTTGGAGGGATAGAAAACATTGTGGGAGAAGGAGAAAATGTTAGTAACCAGCATTTTCTCCTTTTCCCAGGATATTTTCAAAAGCCTATTTCCTTTGAGTAATTATGCCCCCCTTCAACGAAGTGGGGGGTATATTGCTTTGCTAATGTCGGTCGATCGGTCGGTCGGTCGGTCGGTCGGTAGACCTTACCTTGTCCGGATGATAACTAGACACAGAATTGACCTAGGTTCGTCAAATTTGGCACAGACATGCGTCTCGGAGTGTAGATGATTCCTATTGATTTTGAGGTCAATCGGTCAAAGGTCAAGGTCACAGTGACCCTCAACATGTTGATATATAGACCAAACCTTGTCCGGATGATAACTAGAGACAGAATTGAACTAGGTTTGTCAAATTTGGCACAGACATGCGTCTCGGAGTGTAGATGATCCCTATTGATTTTGAGGTCAATCAGTCAAAGGTCAAGGTCACAGTGACCGTCAACATGTTGATATATAGACCAAAAGTTGTCCGGATGATGACTAGACACAGAATTGACCTAGGTTCGTCAAATTTGGCACAGACATGCGTCTTGGAGTGTAGATGATCCCTATTGATTTTGAGGTCAATCGGTCAAAGGTCAAGGTCACAGTGACCGTCAACATGTTGATATATAGACCAAACCTTGTCCGGATGATAACTAGACACAGAATTGACCTAGGTTCGTGAAATTTGGCACAGACATGCGTCTCGGAGTGTAGATGATCCCTATTGATTTTGAGGTCAATCAGTCAAAGGTCAAGGTCACAGTGACCCTCAACATGTTGATATATAGACCAAACCTTGTCTGGATGATAACTAGACACAGAATTGACCTAGGTTTGTCAAATTTGGCACACACATTCGTCTTGGAGTGCAGATGATCCCTATCGATTCTGAGATTAATCCATCAAAAGTCAAGGTCACAGTGGCCTTCAACTTAATGATATATAGACCAAACCTTGTCCAGATGATAACTAGACACAGAATTGACATAGGGTCTTCAAATTCTGTACAGATACTCATCTCGGAGTGTAAATGATCCCTATTGATTTTGAGATTAATCCATCAAAGGTCAAGGTCACAGTGGCCTTCATCTTAATGATATATAGAACAAACCTTGTCCAGAATTGACCTAGGTCCTTCAAATTCTGTACAGACATTCATCTTGGAGTGTAAATAATCGCTATCGATTTTAAGGTTAATCCGTGAAAGGTCAAGGTCACAGTGACCACAAGATGATTCAGGGCCCACGCTGCCATTCGCCACTTGAGCCATTTGCTCAAAAAAAATTAAAGTGTCTCAAAAATCATCATATGTGGCTCAACTTGTGGCTCCAACATTTTATTCGCGTATTATCGGGGACATAGTAAGCATTGAAGTCGACTGGGAAAAAGCGGAAGTCGAACATGCATGCCGAAAAGAAAATCGATAACCCAGTCTGTGTATCGGCGACTGTTTACAATCTTGTATGTATACACACGGCGGTGTGTATAATTATGCAAACTGTTGACAGATTATCACGTTTAATAATTGAAGTGGGCTATAAATAAAAAAGATGACATCGATATTTCCCAATCAATTCTTTTGATATCAGTTTATGAACTGTGCCACTTCCTGTATCAATGTGGCAGTAGGGGGGCATGACTGTTTTACAAACAGACATCTTGTTAAAACTTAGGATGGTGTGGATAAGGGTTAATCAGGAAAAAGATAACAAAACACTGCAATTTCTGCAAAGGTGTTTTACTGGGATTTTTAACAAAAATGCGGACTATGCAGACTCAAGATCAGACTGTCATTCTGTATAGCTTGACCTTGATCTACACTGTCTGCCAAAGGTAGCCTGAACCAGATCAAAAACAGATACAAAAACCACTACAGTCAAGCTTCAGGTTATAAAGGTTTATGATGAGAATGACTTTATGCTCTAAAGTGACATGAAGTAGCTTTGATATTATCCCAGTTTTTTAACGTTATACACTTGTTTATTGTGGATACTCCCTTGTATGTTGATCCACTGCCAAGTGATTCCATGTTTTAGTATTAAGAAAGAAGTCTTATGAAATTTTTGTTGGAAAGGAAAAAACTTAGTAACTTTTCCTTTTTACTCATGTTGTATTCTACCCAATTAGCTCACTCGGTAACATACAGGGTTTGAAATCCAGGGATCTATGGTTGAATTGCCCAAGTTCTGAAGGACTGATGATAGTCTTTGTAACATGATTCAACATTTTCTCACTGCTAAACAATGTTTTGATGATTTTTATGTAGGAGAACAGCCAGTGGCTTGGAATGGAATATTGTCCAAAGTACTGGTAAAATAAACTCTAAGAAGACATGGATAGGCGCACTGCCTGTGGGATATGAATGAGATAATGTTGAAAACAGTGTTAAACACCAAACAGCCAACCAACCAATCTCTGGGGGAGAAAAACTTTTGGCAAATGATCCCATGTTTTATGACACTGAGGAATAAGGCTTTTGAAGACATTCACTGTCTTTCCCAGTATGTTTTCTTTCCTTTTGAAATATATTATCCCTTTCCCAAACAAGACAATGGTTGATTCTTCCAAACTGAAAGTAACTGCTGCCGACAATCTAAAAATTGGCACAAATGAGTAGTAGTTCTCTGACAGAGTAGAGAACATTATTGAAAAAGGAGAAAAATTGCTGATTATCAGCATTTGCTCCTTTTCCCACAATTATTTCAAAAGCCGTCTTCCTCATTTTTGTTATATTAGGCACAAGCATATTGGTTGGTCTTGTATTTCAAATGGTTACAGTGACTGACTGAAACATTTATGACTCAGAATCTAATTCAATTAAGGCACATGTAATTTAACCCTTTACCAAATGATTCGAGGTTTTCACTACCCTAGAAAAGAAGGCTTTTGAAAACATTGTGGGAAAAGGAGAAAATGCTGATAACCAGCATTTTCTCCTTTTCCCACAGTGTTTTCTACCCTGTCAGAGAGCTTAAGCTCATTTTTACCAATTTTGAATTTGTCATCTGCAGATGTTTTGAATTTGACTCTAAAAATTTGTCGTTTGGGAAAGGGTTAAAAGAATACTTGTTCTATATACACTGACATGTATGTTCAGTTTTCTTCATTTATTTATACCTTCATATCTTTCACAGATAAATATTTTTCTTTGGTTACATGGCAACATGGACAGGCTGTAGGAAGAATTGTAACTGCCACATGTCGCATTGTCTACACTGATTGTTTCTTGGGGAGTTGAATCCTCGCAGTCTTGAAATTTAACATCACTGGAGTTTGTCAGTGGTCTGTGGTGGCCAGACCAAAATGACAGACCCAAGTTTAACCTAGAAGGATTAGTCAATCAAACATATACTCTCAAATTTATGTAAGTGGTCACTTGCATGAATTATCTTTACCAAATGATATAATTTTAGACCTGTCTATTTTGAAAGGATTTGCAGACAACAAATTTATTGTAGCTCAAATGACAGGAAATTTCTTTTAACCAGGGTAGAAAACAATGTTTTCTATAGTGGCATAGTTCTGCTGCGAGATACAAGATAGCTATTTCAATAATTTAAGAGAACTATTGTGATAAAGTTTCTGGGAAATATTATCTAGACGATAAAAAATTTTCACGATAAAAATATCGCAATAATTCTAACTGTTGTCATGATTTTTGTTTGCTTTCGTGCTTACTACTGACATTCACGGTATCTGTAATTAAGTACAGTTTCAGAACATGTTTGTCTATAACCTTGTGAAATTTCCTTTTCCCTGAATGGTTTTAAAGGTGGGTATTTAGATTTTTCACATCTCACCAAATTAAAATATATATATATCACTGAAATTTATATGAAAAAACAATACAAACCATCAATAATTAAGAATCATAAAATTACAAAAAAAAATTTTTTTTGATAGTATTCCTTAAAAGGCTACGTAGCCTCTTAAGGTATTTTTAGATTTCGCGCCAAAAATAAAAAAAAAGCATTGTGGGAATGTCAAGTGACTGGCACGTGACTAATGACGCCTAAATTCCATAACATAATAAACATGTCATTATTTTCCATAATGTCTTCTTCGGACGCTATGTTTGAAGCTTCGTCTGTGTATTTCCGCTATGTACATGAACGAGTTGCTCATGTAAAAATAGACCGTGTTTCCCGTCGGTGTCGACCTGGGCCGTAGTAAATCTCTAATTTCTCTTTTTGTCGGATGGTTTTCAACTACTGGTGTTTTATGAATGGAAATTAAAAGGCTTTGGGAGTATAAGGATGATTTTTTTGTATTTTTGTAAAATTTTCGTCCCAAAATCTGAAGGGCCACCTTTAAAGTTGTTTGTATTTCGAGTCGTCTTTGTGATTTTACAGACTACTGTTCATTTCAAGACTTGTCAAAATTCAACAATTAAGCTACAATTGTTAATAATTTGAATTTTACTTACTGCAATCTTGTTAAGTCAAAAGCTACCAAGTTCATCCAAATGGTGAATTTTCTGTGTATAAATAAAATTTCCAGGAAACTTTGATTAATCACGATAGTTCTCTAAAATTATCATGATAGGTATCTCGTGTCGCGTGGAGAATGTTTGAAAAAATTGTTGCAAGAGGAGGAAATTGTGGTAATCAGCATATTGTTATTTCCACACAATGTTGTTTAGCCTTTTATAAACAATTCACATCATTATAGCAATGTTTAATTTGCAATCTGCAAATGTTTTTCCACTATGTTTTTACCCCATCTAAGCTTATAGAAACCTGAAGAAAAAGGCTTTCCAAGCCTGTTGGAAAAGGAGTTAAGACAGTCAATCTGCATTTCTTTTATTTTCACGTATATATTATTGGTACTTTTAGAGACAGATTCAGCTGCATTTGAAAGGTTTCTGTGTGGCTCAATGGTAGAGAGTATATAATATGTAACCTGGAAGCACAAGGTTTGTGCTTCACTGGAGGCACTGGGTTTTTTGCAGATGTGTCTTAGGCAAACACTGCAGACCCCTAGCCTGGTAATGGTTAAACCCTGGACATACATGAATAAGAGAGCTGTCACCTTGATATGACTGAAATAATGTTGAAAGTGGTGTAAAACACCATTTAGTAAATCAATCATTCAGTGGCACTTGATATATCTTCTGCAGATGTTTTCAATATGGAGAAATCTAGAACTTGTTATCTGGTAAACAGTTGCTGATGATTGTTTTTTACCGTATGGTCAAGTTATGACCCCATGTGGTCTGGTCCAGGCTTATAAGCTCGTAGATTTCTGTTTCACTTTTTATCTTCACAAGTTGTCCATACTGGTCAGAACAAATCTCTTTTGCCTCATTCCAAGTCCTTTCGTCCGTAAATAAAGTGTAGATACGCCGCATTGTAATCCCGGAAATGGAAACTTGAAAAGAAAAGAAAAAACTTCCTTTGAAAGGAGATAGATGGTATAAATGGCACTGAAATATGAATACTGAAACTCTTTTGTGGTTCAGTATAGAGAGGATTAATCTAAAGTAATACTGCCAGCAATTGCCTTTTTTTCTTTATTGTTTTTGCATTTTGCTGAAAAGTAAAATTTACATTACATGTACATGTATTAGATATTTTTCAAAGATTAGGTGTTAACCCCCAACTTATCTTTAGAAAAGGAACAACTGCTGCAAGAAACAGTGTATCTAAATATACATGTAGACTTACAGTAATAGGTTATTTGAAAACATATAAGAAATATCAAAGTTCCGCTTTGAACGAGAAAGGTATTATACCTAATTACTGTATATACACTCGCCACGGTGCGAAAAAGGGCTGCAGAGTATCAATTAATGGTAGTGACCCTTGTTTACTGGTGTCACAAAAAGACCAGCAGAGACCCAGAATAAAGGGCTGCAGGGTATCAATTAATTGTAGTGACCCTTGTATACTGACCAGTGTCACAAAAAGGCCAGCAGAGACCCGCAAAATAAATATGACCACATTTTTTACCAATCACAAATTACTATTTCTTCGTTCTAAACTAATACCAAGAAGTAGGAAAAAAAACAGCTTACAAATACAGCCATACACAAAAAGAAAAAAAATGTAAACTCAGACTTTCAGGAACAAACTTACAGCAGATGACATCCTTGTAAAATATGGATAATCAATATGAATCAGCCCTTCACTAAACAATCTTGTGTTTTCATGACCCTGAGGAATAATGCTTTTGAAAACGTAAATCATAGAAAAGAAAATGTCATCTGTAACCTTGACTACATAATTATGAGTTTTAAGGCCCCTAAAACAAAAGGCTTTTTGAAAACATTCTGGGGAAAGGAAAAAGTGCTGGTAACAAGCATTTTCTCTTTTTTCCCACAATGTTTTCTACTTTATCAAAGACAGAAATCATTTTTTGCAATTTGGTAGAGTCAAAAATTATATTGTTTAGTAAAGAGTTAAGAAAATTACATCTTTTATAAAAGATTGTTGAAAAAAAAAAAGAACCATAGAAAACACCAAACAGCTGTGAAAATTTCTACCTGTGTGTAGACAGAAACAACATGTAGTTGCCAGTATCATGTTGAAATCTGTAGTTAATTTTTCATCCAAAAAGGGAGTATCTGCGTACGGCTGCAGAAACTCTAAAAACATGAAAAACTGCTGATTTACCGAACATTTTAGTAGTACTAATGATGTGCATAGACACAGAAATTCAACAGCTTGAAAATCTGCGCATTACCGCAGAAACTCCAAAATATGTAAATCTGCGCATATACAATAATCTTATAGTACTTAAAGGTGTGAAGAAATTCTTCACATTTCTGCAGAAACTTCAAAGCAGGTAAATTGTGCATATAATCAAAATTCTAGTAATGGCGTGGAGAAATTCTGCACACTGTCGCAGAAACTTGCATGCTTGCGCTTTACCATAAACACTCCAAAATGTGTAAATTTGCGCATAATTTATACACAAAATTTTACTAATGACATGGAGAAATTCAGCACATTGCCACAGAAGTTCCCACGGTTGCAATTTGCACATTACCATAAATACTCCAAAACATAAAAATGAGGGCATATACCCAAATTCACAGTAGTGACTTGGATTATATTTGCTCATTTATGCAGAAACTCAGAGCTTGATAATTGTCTTATTTAAACGGTGCTATTAAGCCTTCCAAAACTATGTTATGAGCATACATGAACAATGCTATTAAGCCTTCCAAAACTATGTTATGAGCATAAATGAACATTCATTTGTTTTAAGCGATCATGTGTTAGTTTATTCAATATAGTGTGTGAATCATCCAATTTCAGAGTTTTCGTGGCCATAACCACTAACTTTGTTTTGGGGTGTAATATTATCTGAAATCTGGAAAGGTAAACAGGTAAAAAAATAAAACAGAAAGGCACATAAAAAGAAGTTTGTACATACCAAAACAAGATGTAGAAACCAGTATCAACCAAATCCATGTTAAAATCTGGAATTATAAAAGATGAGTGTCTTTGATTTTAACTCTTAACTCTTTACCACACAATCACGAGTTTTAATAACCCTAAGGATGAAAGCTCTTGGAAACATGGTGGGAAAAGGAGAAAATGCTGGTAACCAGCATTTTCTCCTTTTCCCACCATGTTTTCTACTTTTCTAAAAATATTTTTTACCTGTATGTTCATTTAACAGTTATTTCATATTATTGTAGCATTTGCACGCTTGGCTAACTTTCATTACACTGCAATCAGAATCTAAATGGATGACTATTTTTGCAACAGAGAGAAACCATCCATCACAACTATGTAGTAGAATTGTACCTTTTACAATATATTTATTCACACAAAAATACTTCAGAAGAAAAAAAAAATATATCAGTTAACCCTTAACCCAATGACAAAGTTTGGACAGTACCAAATTGAAAGCATTTGAAAATGACAAATAAAGTCCAAATAATAATTTCTGTCTTTGATAGGGGAGAAAAGGAGAATATACTGGTTACCAGAGTTTTCTCCTTTTCCTATAATGTTTTTAAAAAACTTGTTTCTCAGGGTCTGGATTTTGTGGTAAAGGGTTAAGCTAGGAAATCACACAATTAATTATAGAAAACATGGTATCATTCACATACGCAATTTGTACAAATATGCAATGGTAGAACCAAAGTAAAGAAAACATGAGGTAAATGAAATCTGTCATATTAATAATTTTACTTACAAAATTCATATTCCAACAGTTGCACAACTAAGTTCTGTTGAATTGTATTCATTAATGAAATAGTAAATTTGTTATACATTTGGGAAGTTTTCTCCTTTACAGAAGTCTACCAATTAAAGTATTTTCTAATAATTATACTCGTACCATGCTAATTAAATTTGCTAGGTAAACAAAAAAAATCAATTGACACTTTACCAGTGGCAGATGACCATAGCATAGAATGTTTTCAAATGTACCAATGTACTAGTCAGACATTAACTCTTGACGATGATCAATCCATCAAGAGCCTTTTTTTTTTTAAATTTGTCAGCTGCAATTTTTTTTTTCAGATCATTAATTGATCGTATTTTATCATTACCTTTTTTTTCTTTTAACTCTTTATTAGGTGACAAAGTTCTGGACCTGTCCAAATTGATGACATTTACAGATGAAAAATAAAATTAGGCTCAAATAATAGGGTTTGACATTGAAAACTTACAAAAAAAGAAAACATTGTGGGAGAAGAAGAAACTGCTGCTTACTAGCATTCTCTCCCTTTCCCCACCTTATCTTCAACAGCCTCCTTACTGATCAATATGGTCATTAAAACACAGGGCTGTGTAATAAGAGTTAGATTTAATTGAAATTACTGTTTATATACCACGCCAAGGTTAGTGGTAGGTGTAAAATAGATTTATGTTGTTCACCTGTTCGTCTGTCCGTTTCTTTGCAATTTTGTGTCCGCTTCTCAATCTACGTTTTTCAACCAATTTGGCTGAAATTTATTTTCAAGGAAGCGTTCACTACACCTGCCGTGGTCAAAAATTCATTTAATATTGACAAAATTCAATTGTATTCTTTAGAAAGTGTTCGTCAATAATCGCGGAACTTTAATTATTCATGTTGTAAATAGATCTGCAGTGTTTGTTGAATTCGACCCAGTTCCGGGCTGAAGAAAATTGTAGAACTTCCCTCTTGAACACTTTTACCAGCTTAATACGTTCGTGACCAATTTACTGATTTCATGAATTTATGGTTCTGGAGTCTTATTCAGAAAAGCAATTCTAAATATTGGTCTGTATTTAAATTCCAAGACCGTTTGAAGACAAATCTACAGTAGATCTAAATCTTTTACGATCCCTACAGGGTTTCCAGACTGAAATTTACAAATTTTTGATGCGCAGTTGAAATGTTGGTTGTCCACAGTAAAAAGAAAAAAAGTACAACAGAGTGAATGCTCGATGCGAGCTTTTTCTCCTTTTCCCACAAGGTTTTCACGTCGATCAATATTGTACCTAGTTTGAAAATGCGGTTGTTTGCGCCTTGAAACTTACATCTAATCAGCAGCCTGTATTTGTGCCACGTGATTTAGTTGACGGCCATGTTGAACCGCTGAAAACAAACAGCGAAATCCGATATCGCAGAATTTTAGCTTGTTTTTATTTTTAAAAAATCAACGTTTTAACAATGGTATTTCATAGACACGTGTTTCACATGTATTAAGATTTTAAATAGTTTGTGATTTATGTCAAGAAATTTGAAGAACTTTTGGAAAGTACCGTAAAACACTGGAAACGATATGTAAACAAAACAGGTATGGGCTTTATTTGTTATACTAAATAGAGTGGGTGGGGTAATGTAAGTGGATGATAGCTTTTACTTTCATTTATATCTTTTTATTCTGGATGTGTATCTGTGAAAAAAAAAAAAAAACTTACAAATATAGACTTAGGGGTAGGGCTCGTGTCTATCTTAAACTGACAGTCTCATTGACAGAGACATTCTGCCTTGGCTTGTCACTGAGAGTCCGCCCTGAAGCTGGTTACGGTTTTAGACTTAGGATTAGATTAACCCTTTACCAAACAATCCCTGGTTTTTATGACCCAGAGGAAGAAGCCTTTTGAAAACATTGTGGAAAACGGAGAAAATGCTGGTAACCAGCATTTTCTCCTTTTCCCACAATATTTTCTACTCTTCTAAAGTCAAGTTTCAATTTTTGAGGCATGTTTATTTTGTCTTCTGCAAATGCTTTCAATTTGGACAAGTCTAAAATTTTGTCGTTTGGTAAAGAGTTAAGAATGTTTAACTGAATCATACAAATGCTGAAAAACATAACTGTGAATATAGAGAGACACGAATTACTAAAAAATGTACTTGCAAAGTAACCTTGTACAAAAAAAAAATGACTACATTAAATGAACATTCATATTTATTTTTGTAAATGTGTGATCATATCTCTAAACTCTTTTCCAAACAATTACAGTTTAAATGACTCTGAAAAAGAAGACTTGAAAACAGTATGGGTAAAGGAGAAAAAGCCAGTGACAGGGATTTTTTCCTTTTCTTGCAATGTCTTCCATTCTGTCAAAGACTAAACCCTATCATTTGAGACATCTAATTTTTATTTTCAAATGCTTTCTAGTTCAACAAGCCTCAACTTTTGTTGTTTGGTAAAGATCTAACCCTATCAAACAACAAAATTTTAAACTCATAGCGATTCAAAGCATTGTATTTGTCAAATGATGCACTGCAAAAATCAAATCAATCACGGCACAGATGATGAGAGTTGTGTGAAATGGTAGAAAATATTACGGAAAAAAGAGAAAATACTGTCTACAAGCATTTTCTACTGTACCTTACCTTGCTTTCAAAAGCCTTCTTTCTCAGAGTAACTCAAATACAGGATAGTTAGGTAAAGCAAACACAAATTAGAGTAACCTTGTCAAATATACAGACCTCATTGTTTTGGAGCAGTAAAATATAACAAGCTTAGGTTAGGAAATATCATGGGAGTGTTCCCACTAGCTTTTTGTTTCAAGGGTATACTTACCCCCTGAGCTGTAAATCTGGGACTAAGATTTCATATCAGAGGATATGACAATAATGTTTCCCAATTATAGATAAAGCATTCCATATAATGGTTCCCAAATAGAGGTAAAGCAATTGATATTGATAATTTGCAGCAAAAACGTCCGTTACATTAAGATATTAACGTAAACTTAATGCTTAAAGCCTTTAAAAAGCTGAAAAGGCAGTCTGAAGTGACTCTGATCGGACAGTGTCAAAGAGACATTTTGTTATGTCATGGCTTTCCGCATCTTTTTCACAGGAGACATTTTGTTATGTCATGGCTTTCCGCATCTTTTTCACAGTTCAGTTTTTCTTGTCTGTTAATTTTTGGATAGGTATTTCGGCATGAATTGATGAAAATTTGTCAATAAGGGTAACAAGTAACCTCAAAACCTGTCATTTCACACAAGATAAAGCTTATCAAAAAATATCTCTGTTTAGGGTTTCCCAACCCTACCTAGAAAATGCTGCTGACCCTAAACTTTTTACGCTACGATTGAAAAAAATAAATCTATCGGTAGTGATTTTGGTACATGGTCCATGTAAAAATTTTCTGGAAAAAATCCCTACCTACCATACCCACAGCATCTCGGACAGAAACCCTAAACACAGATTTTTTGTTAGGCCTAAGCAGATAATGGCCTTTTTTGTCCCAGTATTTTCTTACCTGAGGTCTCACGTGTAACCAAAATTTGTTAACGTGAATTTCAATTCTATAATGTGATTTACGTAATAATTTGTGTGAGTGGGAACACTGATACTTCCTCTGAGATGAATTTATGCATAAGAATTGTTTTGACTGATTCATTACCATCGGCCAGCATGTCATGGTGATCCATGGGTTTTCAGTATGTGACAGTATAGATTACACTTTATTGATTCAAACAACTGATGTTTCAACAACTCCTGAAGATGAAATTGTTTGAAAACATTTCAGAGAACAGGAGGAAATGGTGGTTACCAGTGATTTCATCTGTTCCCACTGTGTTATCAACCCTTTTTAAAATCAAATGCACAACTGTGAGTTGAGCAACATTTAATTATATTGTCTGCAAATGACTTCAGGGGTGCGGAATTCCTATGCTCGACTTGTCCGACTTGGAACTTTTTGCCAGCAGACAAGTAGATTTTTCCAGAGCACTTGTCCGCGGGCAAGTGAATTTCAAAGCCATACATAATAAGATAATGCCGTATTTATATCAGTGACGATCCTCAAACGCTCTATTTATTAAAACTTTTGCATAATCCAGGTCTATACTTATTATAAATAGACACTCTCACGTTACAAACGTTTGAGGCAGTTGCTATAGAAAAACAAGCTATCTATCGATGGCAAATATGCGGTGTTGTAGTAAATAATTATGATGCCTGGTAAGATAGTTCCGAAGCGGTTTTTATTGCACCAAACGGACAATTTCGCCGTTAGATCTGGTTCAAAGATCCTGAAAGCAGAAATCTAAAGGGCAGAGATTCAGAGAATATAATGCAAAGCGCAAACGTGTGTAAGGGTAGCTGATTTGCTGCCTTTGATTGATGCCGATAGGATGATAGTTCCAATATGCTACTGTCATGTTTGTAGAATGTTTCCGTAGTCCACGGATACGACCTCAGCTCTGTTGAAGTGAAAGCTAATAAGTGTCTGATAGTGAAATGCAGGGCTTTCATTAAGAGCCGGGGATTTCCCCCGTCTATTTTGACCAAACGCCCCGGCTACTTTTGTCCTACAAAAAATGGCCAGTGGTGTTTTTTTTTCTTTAATCCAGAATATAAAACTCTGCATAGAACGGCGTTATCTGAATGTTTTTACTGATTATTTTGCTTGTAAAACATTCCCCTGTCACTAAAAATGTAATAAATTAACTGTACCTTCCGATCTGTCTCGAGAACAGTTTGTTTACAAAATAATGCTGGAAATTGTTCTTCTTTATCGCTCGTATCGGCCCGGTCGTTAGTCAATTTTTGGGGAGGGTCACCGTCATCAGGGTAATGTTTGGATCTCTATTTATTTGAGGGGTCAGAAAAGCTGGCAGAGGTGTTCCAGGTAATAAAGCCCAAATCATCCGAGCCGATGTGAATTGGATCGGTATGGTTTTGGCTCAAAGTGTCTCGGAACCGTGCTACGTTGTTTACAACAATTGGAAACCGGCAATGTAAACAAACCAGCAATGTAAACAAACCAGCATGTCTACGAATCTTCTGAACACAAATGCACAGAAGACTCGCAAGAGTGTGATGCAATAGATTGAGCCGAAAAGACATGTCTTTTATAGTGGTGGGCCGATGATCGACTATAGTCGAAAGTCAGTTGGTTTTGGCTTCCGATTCCGATAATCGATTGAAAAATCCCGGAATCCATTGTAGTTGATTCCAGAACTCTCTCGGTCCCAAAACTTGAATTCTGGTTTTTAGCACTTGGTTTTGTGACTAATGTTAATCACACTCTTGGATTCAATAAAGTGGATAACAAACACGAAAATTGGCCGGAAAAATGAGAAAGAAATTTTTGTCCATGGATGTCTTGACGAAACTTGACAACTTGGCAAGCTTCTCAATTGATCCCTGAGTCCAGGTTTCGACACTTGGAAATTTGAAATGACCTGTCTTTGACGCTGAAAAATATCTGCCTAAATGTCAATCTGACGCATGAAATTATCGTCTAGAGCTTCATATAACCTAGCTTGCACGCATCCTGCAGAAATATGCGCTAAACACGATCAGTATAAAATGCGAGGGACACGCGCATGATAATGAAGCTGGCGATTCATTTATGACAAAGTAACAAAGGTGTTAATCCTCTTATCTACTATAAAGTGACAAATTTAAAAGTTACCTGCGATTCAAACTGACTAACTGATGTTAAATCATGTAGTAATACTTCTCCAAAAATTAATTGTCACGAAAAAATAGATCGCCAAAAAATAGATCGCCAAAAAAACGTGAAAACCCATGACACTACAATGAGCAGCGTGGCATCGTCCGATCAGAGGGACTTCAAACTATCTTCTCATCTTTAATAATGAATTAAAACAGTGAATTTACACAAATCTCTGAATAAAACAATAAGTGGAAGCTAAAATTCTGTTCATAAGTAAAAAAAAAAAAGATGTTGTTTTATGAAATGAAAATATAGATCTTTAGCAAGGGGGGAGGGGGCGATCGTCTGCAAATGCTTGAAATGTCTGATTCTTTTTAACTCGTTTGAAAATTAAAATATAAGGAACAAAATGAATGATAATGAATAAAGCAGAAAATTTAATGGTAATGTATTTCCATTGATTTTTAAAGTGCAAAACAACATCTTTATAAACTTAATAATAATATCATGTAAACAATATTGTCACAGTATTTAAAGCAAAAAGGCATTTTCAGTTAAATGGAGAAGCCGATTGCTGGTAGGTTTGCTCTTCCGATTAAAAATTGATAATCGATTGAGATTTTAAACTGATTGCCCAACACTACTTTTGAGGAATTTGCAGAGCTTGTCAGAGATGAAGTTCGTCTATATGCTAGAGCTGTGCAACTTTCAGTCAAGTCACCACCACCCTCTTATGATGACTGGTCGGAGAGTGAATGTCAAAATGAATGGTAATCAGCAGTACATTTTGCAAGTTGTGTGATGAAAATGCCCAAAAATGCTTTTGGAATTCTGTATTTTTTTCTCATTTTGTGCATGATTTATGCACAAAACTGACAGATAAATCAACAAAACAAATTCAAAAAATACTATATACTCATCTTCAAGAGCCATTGTTGATTACCATTCATTTTCATATTAACAAAGTTTGGGGATGAAATAGTAAAGTTAAGCTTGGTTGTCAAAAAGTTCTGTTTTATATGATCCTTCTATATTGTATTCTTCTCCATGTTTCTAAAGAAAAAGGGGGGGGGGATATGGACAGGAAATGGCACGTAATACCCCCCTGGATATGTGGTTCTCCATGTCTGCAAACACCTAATTTTCGTTTTTGGACGGGGGCCTTTGGCCCCCTGGACCCCCAGACAGGGGGCGCTGCCCCCATGGCCCCCGCTGGGGGAGGACCCCCAGACCCCCCTTCTACTTTTGGAAATTACCCTTTTACCTTAAATCTTATTGAAAGCCCTGGAAATGGTAATTCTACTGGCCATCAGGTTGGTAGTTGTCGCTCTGAACCTGGTCTGTGAGCAAGAGAAAGTTACTTGTAAGCAACATCTTTTTTCACCCATATTGTTTTAAAGAGCAGATGACTGCAGAGTGAGATTCATGAAGACAAATTTTCAATACACCTGATTTACTCTATTTATTTGGACAAGTAAACTTTAACTGCGGACATGTAGAAAAGTCAGTCCAACTTGTCCGTGGACAAGTGGGAAAATTGAAAAATTGCACACCCCTGGACTTTGTAATTTCTTCATCTGGTAAAGCTTTACCAGACAAGAAAATCTTAGACTTGTCAAAATTGACAGCATTTGCAGATGACAAAAAAAAATTGAATAAAATGACTAGGTTTTCTTCAAAAGGTCAGACAACATTTAAGGAAAAGGAGAAATGCTGGTATCCAGCATTTTCTCCTTTTACCTGAATGTTCCAAAGGTCCTTTGCCTTGGTGTCATTAAAACTTAGGATTGTGTGGTGAAGGATTAAATTGTCATATCTAGATCTTTTCTATTGCCTAAAAACTATCTTGTTTCATTATTTGGCTGCCCCCTAGAGGTTTTTTCTTCAAGTAGATCTTTACTCTGTTTTGATAAAAGATTATTGAAGAGGGAAACAAGTACTAGAGATTTAATTCAGTGGTTAAAATAGCAATAAGTTGTAGAAAATAAAACGTTATATCATAATCCTGTCTTAGGCCTATATTTAGAATGAAATATTTACTTCAGGTGCAGATTTTTTCACAGCTTTGTTATTAGCTAATACTAACATAACATTTTCTGTTAGAATTCTAATGGGCTACTTTTCACAAAGTACATATATAGTCTTAACCCGTAAACCTTTACCAAACAATCCCAACTTTTTATGACCCTGAGAAAGAAAGCTTTGGAAGCATGGTGAGAAAAGAAGAAAATGTTGATCAGCCGCATTTTCTCCGTTTCCAGCCATGTTTTCTATATTTTCTTAAACAAAAACTGTGATTAAATTTTGGACCATATCTAATTTGTTGTCTTCAAATGCTTTCAATTTGAACCAGTCTCAAATTTTGTCATCTGATAATGTGTTAACTCTTTACCACACAATCCCGACTTTTAACGACCCCGAGAAAGAGGCCTTTTGAAAACATTGTTGGAAAAGGAGAAAATGCTGGTAACCAGCATTTTCTCCTTTTCCCACAATGTTTTCTACCCATTCCAATACAAATTTCAATTTTCAAGTCACATTTACTTTGTTGTCTGCAAATGCTTTCAATTTGGACAAGTTTAAAATTTTGTCGTTTGGTAAAGAGTTAAAGCGCCTTTCAATTCTTTAGTTGCATTTATGGCCAGTGCTGATCAAGATCATTTGCACAAAATGTAAAGTCTTATCTTTAATTTATGCTGTCTGATTCAAATCCATGGACAAAAGCTACCTTGACATTGCAGTTATTTTCTTCTTATTTCTACACTGAAAATGGCTTTTGGGTTTATTGGGCACTTTAACCCTTTACCAGTGACAAAATTTTAGACTGGTTCAAATTGAAAGCAGTTGCAGACGACCAATTATATGTAGCGCATATAATGGAATTTGTCTCTGAAAGGTACGAAAATATATGGGAATAGGAGAAAATGCTGGTTACTCACATTTTCATCTGTTCCTAAATTGTTTTCAGAAGTCTTTTCTGTGAGGGTCGTTTAAACTTTGGATTGTGTGGCACAGGGTGAGGGGTTAATCTTATTCTTGAATTTAAACCCTTTACCAAACTATGCGATAGTTTTACTCAGATGATCCTGAGATAGAAGGCTTTAGCAACATTAAGGACAAAATGCAGGAAAAAACCCAACATTTTCTCCTTTTCCCAGTATTATTCTTAATATTATTCCCACATGTTGATGGCATATTCCATATTGTCTGTTATTTCTTTCAGTACAAACAAGGCTAAGATTTTGTTGTATGGAAGAGTTACACATTTAGTAATTGTTTGAGGATAAGCATTGGGGAGCCATTCAGCTTCAGAGAATGAAAGAATTTTTCAGAGAAAGATGCCTTGTACATTGGACAGTGTTACTGCAAGTTGAGCCTGGGAGACAGTGGTTTTGGCGTAGAGTGTCTGCCTCTGACAAAGGGTCCAAGTTAACCTTTTACCAGATGACAAAATTTTAGCCTTGTCCAAATTGAAAGCATTTGCAGATGACAAATTCAATGTGGCTCAAATGATGCAGTTTTTCTTTGATAGGGTAGAAAATATTGTGGGAAAAGGAGAAAATGCTGGTTACCAGCATTTTCTTCTTTTCTCACAATGTTTTCACAAGGCTTCTTTCCCAGGGTCGTTAAAAGTTGTCATTGTGTGGTTAAAGCAGGGTCAATCTTTGAAACAACCAATGTCATGGTACTGATACTGGTCAAGATTTCCAGGAAGCAGTCAACAAGAATTTTAGAACTTGTTTCACAGTTAATGTAAAATGGATAGTTTTAAACTTAAGCGAGCATTGGGTAAAGGGTCAATTTGTTTTCTCATTTAGTATGGTATTTAATGTTGCTTTCAACATGTATTTCATTTATATTGAGGCAGCCAGTTTACCTATTCATGCTGTTCCTGGAGTGTTTTTCACCAGTACTTTTCACAGTATTCTTCCCAAGGTATGCCTTCTTTCTCACAAATCCATTATTGAAACAATGATCAACACAGAGAGAGGAATGACTATCATGAATCAATCCTGAGAAGGAAATTTGCTAAGCTGGTGGTTTGAACCACTGACCCCCTAGGTTTCAAGTCTTTACCAGTTGCACGGCTAGGCTCGGTGTATAGGGTCGAGAGAGAAATCAAGATTAGCTATTCAGTTTTTTGACTGAAGTAAATAATGACAGTATTACAAGTATTAGTTCTGGGTGAGGACACCCATTGTTTAAACATTGACATAGCTTATTTACCCTTTGACTTGAATGAATAATTGTAAACTCTGTACCCTGAAGAAGAAGACTTACGAACAAATTTTTTTTTGTGGGAAAAGGAGAAAATGTTGGTTACCAGCTTTTTTTTTCTTTTTTCCCACAATGTTTTCTGCTCCATCATTCAAAGACAAATCCATCCTTTGTAATGTTGTCTGCAAATACTTTCTCTTTCTGCAAATATATTTTTTCTGGTCTTTAAAAGAATTAATAGGCTGTGCACAGCTTTAAGTGATTTTTACAGACAGTATACATGAAAGATCAGACAGCATGTTTTTTACGTTCTGTTGAGACTGATTTTGATCTACACTGTCCCTCTCTTGAGAGATATTGTAAGTAAAACAGCCCTAAACTGTAACAATTGAGTCATTGTCCTGTCTGAAAATGTTTGTTTCTTGCTCTTGAAAACATTGTGAGAAAGTGAGAGATTGCTGTTCTGCATATTAAAGTACTTCTGAACATGGTTACGAGTTGAATTGCCTGCTGACTGATAATTTTGTTTTTTTATTGCGCCTTCAAATTTTTTCGTATACTTTTTCAGAGCTACAGATAAGCTTCTGTTTTTTGTGTTTACAGTTAGGTACTAAATTGAATCTAAAGAAAAACCAATTAAGAATAAGTTTTTGTCATTTTAAATTGACAACTGATTGCAGGAAAAACTATTCAAAATCTCTGTTGCCATTGTTTTTCTTTTTTCCATAAACAAAGATGAAAGTGCAATACATGTATATTGTATTTACCTGGATGCATTTAAAAATTGATTGACTGTTTGATTAAATTGTGTTTTATGCAGCGCTTTCAACATTATTCTAGTCATATCACAGGGAAAGCTGGTTTATTCATGTATGTTCTTGGTTGCAACAGTGTTAGGCTAGGGCTGTGAAGTGTTTTGCCCAAAGACACTCCCACGAGAAAACCTAGTGCTTCCAGTGAGGCTTGAACCTGGGCCCCCAGGCTACGAGTTCTGCACCTTAGCACTGAGCCATGCAGGACCCCAGGTTTAGAAAAATGTAGCTCTCTCTACAAAATGAATATTGTCTTTTAAGACTTCATCCATTACATTCTGAGACAATCTGTAACTTTATTTTGGTCTGGGACATACAGAAATGAATAACAGTGTCAGAAACTAGATATTGTGTCTTGACTCCTGAAAATGTGAAAACTGAAATCACACAGAAACTATTTGATCATGAAATTTAGAAGAAAAACCTACTTGATAGATAAGATGTGATAGTGAAAAGATGTTTGCTGGAAATAATTATCTGTAGGTTTGCTGTATAGATTAAGTAATATTACCTTAAACCTTTCTTGGAAAAATGACAAGAAAAACAAAAAACTTAAGGGGATTATGTAACAAAAATTTATACCAGCTTTGCCGCCAACAACAAGTATATGTGTGATATATAAATCTATAGGGTCAACTGTGATTGACTAACTCTTTACCAGATGACATCTTTGGACATAGCCATATTAAAAGTATTTATAAAAACTTAATATGGTTCAAATTATAGGATTTGTATTTGGAAAGTTCTGAAAATGATCTGGAAAAAGGGAAAAATACTGGTAAACAGCATTTCCTCCTTTTCCTCAAATGATTTTCCCCCATGTATTTTTCCCATGTTGTCAAAAAATGGAATGATTAGCAAAAGGGTTGAAGTCAAACTTTTCCCGGCTCTTTTGATGTACTTGATGAAAAATTATGATTTGATTGGATCAAGGCTGTTCGCAGATTAAGGGGATTATCAGAAACTTACTGTACAATAGTCGAAGGTTATTAAGTCTTTTGATAACATCAAATTGGGCAATATATATAAATAGAGATCTCAAACTTCTATTGAATTGCTGAGGAAATCAAATTTATACAGATTGGAAGTATAATGGATAAAATTTGAACCTATTTCATTGGATGAATAAATTAATTGTTACTGGTGCAATTATTCAATTTTTCTGTTGCATAATGGAGGGCATACAGTAATTATTGTTAAGACAAACTTGAGAAAAAACATGACAACAATAGTAGAAATTGCTCATTATAAGCAATAGATGTTATGTGTTGCATAGACTTTTTTTTTGGTTAGCCTTAGAATTTTATTGGTGCATAGTTTCTGATCCTAATTTCTTCATCTTCACTGTAAAAGGGTCCCAAGATATGCTTGATAAAGGAGGGAATTTGTTTGTGAATAGATCAGTTAACTGATGGAGGGTGACAATTTGGATATGTTTTATTTGTGTGGATGTGATGGATTGGTGATCCTGTTAGACATTAATAAAAATGTTGCTAGGAAAACTTTCTCATTGTGTCACAGATTTGACTGATTTGTTAATTCTTTGTTGGATTCATCGGTTGATATCATTTTGTCTGAATTTTTTGTTAGCTCTAAGATTGCTTATTAACCCTTTACCACACAGTCCTGAGTTTTAATGACCCCTGGGGTAATAGCCTTTTGAAAACCTTGTGGGAAAAGGAAAAAATGCTGGTAACCAGCATTTTGTCCTTTTCCCACAAGGTTTTCTACATGTTCACAAACAATTACCATCATTTCAGCTAAAGATAATATTTTGTCTGCATATGCTTTCTATTTGGACCAGGCTATTATTGTTTGGTAAGGGTAAAACGAAATGGACCTTTGCAGTTAGAAGAGCTAGACAAAATACTAAGCTATTTACAGGTTGTTTTGGCCTGGGTATGAAACAAAGTAGCAGACTGACTAGTTTTAGTTATTCTGTGTAGTCTGATCTTGATCTATGCTGTCTGCAAAACAACTTATCCCTTTACAACACAATCCTGACTTTTAATGACCCTGAAAGAGAATGCTTTTGAAAACATTATGGGAAAAGAATAAAATGCTGGTGACCAGCATTTTCTCCTTTTCCCACAATTTTTTCTACCCTATCAAAGACAGAAACAAACATTTCAACAACATATCATTTGTTGTCTGCAAATGCTTTCAATTTGGTTTAGTCCAAAATTTCACCATTTGGGAAAGAGTTAAGCGGGTACCAGTCTGTTAACCCTTTACAGTTTCAAGTTTGTGGCAGATGACCTCAAACATGTCAGTGGATGATATGGATAATCACTTTGAATTATGGTTTAATCATGAATATGAGACTGAAAACTTGGCAGCAAAAAAAGCAGAGTTATTTGTAATCCGTTTCTCTTGTTTCAACATTATTTCAGTTATATTGTGGCACCTAGGGTACCCTTACTTGCTGACCTGGAGTTTCTTTTATTAGTACTTTGCACAACATTCTATGATATTACAAGTCACCGGCTGCTATTTAACGTAGAAAGTGTCAAAACAATGTTCAGCTGTAAGAGATGGTTAAATCCTGTTACAATGACTTTCATCAGTCCTTTTAGAGAATTTGGCTGAGCTGCTAAATAATCCAGCAACCTCTCCAGTAGGTTCTGAGCCCTGTAAATTAACTGCTGAGCAACCAGGCCCTGCTCGGGACTAGCAATCTGGGGGATGTTAGTTTATTCCTCTCTCCATGCTAGGTACATGTATATATGTTAGTTTTGATTTTAAGTGTTGAAGCAGCCATTAGTCAGAAGAAGTGTTAAAGAAATTCCAGAAATAGATATATTTTATGCACTGGCCTCAGTGACAACTGAAGCCTTGTGGACAGTTGTATGAAATACTTTTAGACCTTTGTATGTACACAGTTGTGTGTAATATATACAGTGAGTCCTGATGTCCTTTTGCTTGTTACCAAACAACCTAATTTTGGACTAAGTCTTGTCCAGTTCGAATGCATTTTCGAAGTACAAATTAATTGTGGCTCAAATTGTGGAAATTCTCTTTGAAACACATGGTTGTAAAGGTGGTGGGAAAAGCCTTCTTTCTCATGATTGTTAGAACTCAGGACTGTATGGTATAGGGTTAACCTATAGGGCTCAGATTAACTCTTTACCAAACAACACAGTTTAAGACTGGCCCAAATTGAAAGCACTTGCAGACGACAAAATAAATATGGCTCAAAAATTGAAATTTGTTTTGCGAAGGGTAGAAAACACTGTGGGAAAAGGAGAAAATGCTGGTTACCAGCATTTTCTCCTTTTCCCACATTGTTTTCAAAAGGCTCTTTTCTCAGGGTCGTTAAAAGTTGGGATTGTGTGGTAACGAGTTAAACCTATATCAGACATTTTGAGTCTGGAAATAAGGCCCAAATGATTGCAATATTGTTGGTGCCATTGTCCAGAAAGGCTCATCAAATTGGACAGTGTAGATCTAAGATCACACTGCATCTTTTGTGCAGTCTGCTCTTGATTTGAACTGGTTGCATACCTTATTACCTCTATCCATACCATTGATGGCACCAGAAGCTTTTGTGGACAGTGTAGGTCAAGATCAGACTGCACAGAACGTGCAGTCTGATCTCTGATCCAAATTGTTCACTGCTGCTTTATTCTGAATTATGAACTCTCTCTTGATTTTGCACCGAAACTGTATTTGTTGCCTTTGAGAAAATGCATTTCATTTATTCAGTAATGAAAGAGTTAAAGTTATGAAAGGCTCCTTATGGGTTGGTAACAAAAAATATTTTCATGTGCAGAAGGAATGAAAGTACACATTTCTGGTCATGGGCAGTTTCTCCATTTGCCACAATGTTTTCCAAAAGCTGTCACCAATACGTGTGTGTGTGTGCCTGTGTGAAAAATTTGTCCACGGTGTTCAGAGAAAGGGTTTATTGACCTTTGATGGACCTATTGATGTTGTTACCTTGTATGTACATGGTTTGAATTTTATTAAGCCTTTACTCTATACCACACAGTCCCAAGTTTAACGACCCTGTAAGGGGGCTGTTGAAAAAATTGTGGGAAAAGGGGAAAATGCTGGTAACCAGCTTTTTCTCCTTTTCCCACAATGTTTTCTACCTTACCAAAGACAGAAACCATCATTGGAATTAGATACGATTTTTCATCTGCAAATGCTTTCAGTTTGGTCTATTCAAACATTTTCTCATTTGGTAAAGAGTTAAAGTGCCTTTCATAACTGAAGTTGTCTTTGTGGATAATGTAGATTAAGACCAGACTGCACAAAATGTACTGTCTGATTTCTGATCTACGCTGTCCACTTTGTGTAGTAACAGGACTGGAGCTATCCTTAAATTGTTATCATTGAGGTCTTATTTCTGGAATGAAATTGTTAGTTGGGTTTATCCCTTTGCCACACAGTCGCAGGTTTTAACGACCCTTAGAAACAATGCCCTAGAAAACATTGTGGGAAAAGAATAAAATGCTGGTAACCAGCATTTTCTTCTTTTCCCACAATACTAGTATTTTCTGACATTTCAATAACAAATTTAGTCATTTGTGTCACATCTAATTTGTTGTCTGTAAGTGCTTTCAGTCTGGACAAATCTAAAAATGCTGTCTTTTGGTAAAGAGTTAAACAACACTCCAAGGGTTAAAGTTGTTAGGTGGATGTGTGTGCAGTGTTGATGGCAGTTGTTTGAATTTTTTTGTAACACTTAAATGCAAAGTGAAACTTAATTTCGTCTGTACAGAGAGTGCAGATTGAGATTGGATTCTATGTAATCTGCAGCCTGATCTTGGATGTACACTGTCTGTGCTTTTTGACATTCTTGTAAACACAGCCGTGAGGTCACAGTGTTTACTCTTTCCCAAACAATCCCAACTTTTAATGTCCCCAAAAGAGAAAGCTTTTTGGTAACCAGCATTTTCTCCTTTTCCCACAATGTTTTCTACTGTATCAAAGATAGAAATGATCATTTGAGGCACATTTAATTTGTCGTCTGCAGATGCTTTCAATATGGTTCAGTCCAAACTTTTGTCGTTTAATAAAGAGATAAGGTATTTTTCTATCACTGTTAACCATTATCATATTAATTTAGCATTCTTGCTTAACTTTTCACCGGACAACATTTAGATTTAAACTTTCGAGATAGTAAGCATTTAGCGATGAAATCTTGAATGTGGATGAAATTATGACATCTACTTTGAAACGGTAGAAAATACTCTGGGAAAATGGGAAAAAACTGGTCTCCAAAGTGTTTTCAAAAACATTATTTCCCAGTGTTATAAAAACAGCATCATTTAACCATTTACCTACGGTGGCACAAAAGTGACATGGAAGATATATTTTATACTACGTGCGCACGCAGTAGCTAATACGTGCGCACGTAATAAGTAATACGTGCGCACGCAGTAGTATTACGTGCGCACGTATTAGCTAATACGTGCGCACGTAATAGCTACTGCGTGCGCACGTATTACTTATTACGTGCACACGTATTAGCTACTGCGTGCGCACGTAAGAATCCACCAATCAGAATCATGAACGGAAGCCATTGTTTCAAGATGGAAGTGGAAGATAGACATTTATTGATCCTTATAAACTGATTGGTCGATTATTACGTGCACACGTAATAGTTATTACGTGCGCACATATTAGTTAATACGTGCGCACGTATTAGCTACTGCGTGCGCACATACTAGCTACTGCGTGCGCACGTGATAACTATTACGTGCGCACGTATTACCTAATACGTGCGCACGCAATAGTATTACGTGCGCATGTATTAGTTATTACGTGCGCACGTATTAGCTACTGCGTGCGCACGTAATACTACTGCGTGCG
Organism: Hippopus hippopus; assembly: GCA_946811185.2. Taxonomy (NCBI): domain Eukaryota; kingdom Metazoa; phylum Mollusca; class Bivalvia; order Cardiida; family Cardiidae; genus Hippopus; species Hippopus hippopus. The sequence continues at coordinate 39,576,657 of OX328106.1, forward strand.
CACGTATTACTTATTACGTGCGCACGTATTAGCTACTGCATGCGCACGTAGTATAAAATATATCTTCCATGTCACTTTTGTGCCACCGTAATTTACCAGACGACAAAATTTTAGACTTGCAGAAATCCAAAGTATTTGCAGACGTCAAATTAAATGTAACTCAAAAATTGAATTTTTTGTAATGGGAAGGATAGAAAACATTGCGGGAAAAGGAGAAAATGCTGGTTACCAGCATTTTCTCCTTTTCCCACAATGTTTTCAAAAGCTTTCTTTCTCAGGATCATTAAAAGTGGGGATTGTGTGGTAAAGGGTTAAAAATTTTGGTATAGGGTTGATGGTTTTAGTTTCCTCAGATACAACATTTGGACAAAGTGTGAAAGATAGTGATTAAAAAGGTGAGACTCTCTTTGTTTTAATGTAGAGATAAAAAGTACTGTGACAAAGGAGAAAATTATCAATACTTCGTTTTGAGGAAATAAATTGAATAAGAGTGTGTCAAAAGTTGATGGCTGCTGTCTTTGCCAAAAAATTTTTTGGCAATCCAGTTTGTTTAAAAATACTTGAAAAATAATCAAAGTGACTGGATCCACATCAGTATGCAGGGTTTAACTTCAGTTCTGTATTTGAGAGACATTCACTTTATACAGTTTTCAACCAGTTATCTGAGGATTTTTAAAAGTTAAATAAAATTAAATGGGTCAAGAAATGCTCACGCCAATTAAGATTGTGATGCACGAATATTATGGTGGTAAGTACTTGACTTATGTTTGTTGGTGTTTGAAGTATATGACAACGGGTACACAGGGCCTGCTCTGGCTTTTTTTTTCTTTCGCCACTATTTTCGCCAATTTAAAAAACTTTTCGCCACTTTTTTTATTTATGAGCCATTTTTTTTGCCACTTTTCCTAATTAATTACCATTTCTTTCGCCACTTTTCTTAATTTATGAGCCATTTCTTTCTACTTTTTCGCTACTTTCCTTTTTACCACCATTTATCCCCCTTTATTCCTTTCAGGTATCAGAAACAGAGAACAAGGTTTTTTTTTTTTCAATTTTAATTCATTTGTACAAACATGGAAACATGACTGATGAAAATTACATGATGGGGATTTAATCCTTTAGCACATGACACAATTTTAGACACATCCAAACCCAAAGCATATACAGACATCAATTTTAAATGTTGCCAAAATAGTGGAAGATTGTCTGTGATAGGATAGAAAACATTATTTGAAAAGGAGAAAATGCTGGTTACTAGCATTTTTTTCTTTTCTCACAATGTTTTCATAAGCCTCCTTTATTGAGGTTGTTAAAAAGTTGGCATTGTGTGGGTTGATAAAACAAACAAAAAAAAACCATGGTAAAAACGCAATGTAGTTAAATTCTGTTTGAATCTAGAAGCAGACTTGTGCTGCAAGTAGACAGTATTTCTTCCATGAACTTTACAGGAGAAATTATAGTATGTGATGAAAGAATTTCTGTATGCCTGCGTTGAGTGAAAAACAGTTGAATCTTACTATCACTTTTGGATATGATTTGCTTATCAAAGAAAAAAATGAGAAGGATTTTTATCTACTTGTTGACTCAAAAGAACATTATCTGACCATTGGGTTTTGATTGCCTTGTAATTTATGACCCCATCGATGCACATTACACATTACTTCAAACCCTGACATTTCTCAACAGATTACAAATAATGTCCAGAGTGATGAGAAAAGAAAAAAAAAAAACTTCTTCACGGCTGTAATGAGGACCAACAACAATCTTGATTCAAAAACATAACTAGGACTTGGTAAAATTTAAAAGAATTAAACTTAACAAGGTTTACAGAGATGTAATCTATATAGTCAATAAAACAGCTGATAGGAAGGAAAAGGTGTAGTGTATCTAAAAATAGAATGCTATAAATAGAACACTGCACTGCAGATTTTGCTTGAGCTGCCGATGTGGGGAAGGCAAATGATTGTTTTCAAGATTTTTTAATCCTTTGGTTTACCATCCATCATTGTAATTTATTGAAAAATATTTGTAAAGAATATCTCCAGCAGTAAGAAGAGGTAATTCTGCTTTATTTTACGACTATTCATGTATTGAGAATCAGTACTGATCGTCTGACGTCATTTAAACAAATAAGAATACGCTTTACCTGCGGAAAAAAAAGACAGATTTTCGTGGGATAAAGGGGTGGATTTAGCGAGTTAGTAACAGATATGGATCATAACACTCTGCTGTCTTGTGTCTAAATTTACAAAGTTGATAAAGGATAACTGGCGTCACCCTTTGTCTTAGATAGCAAATATTTCATGAATATAGCCAGGTCGGGAATTTTTTAATGCGAAGTTTTTTCGCCGAGCAAGGTTGACGAGGCAAAGTTGAGCCATAGAAGGTGACTTCTTCGCCCATGTCGCCCTGTAGCTTGTTCCCTGCTTCACCCTTTCTCCACTTGTCTCGTGAGTTGAGACAAAAACTGAAGAATTGCCTATAAAAAAAAACTTTCGCCACTTATTTTCGCCAGTTAAAGAAAAAATTCGCCACTTGTTCAGAATTTTCGCATTTGGCGAAAATGGCGAACGGCAGCGCGGGCCCTGGGTACATTTCAGAGATTGAAAGTATTATATTGGTTGACAAAATTCAGCCAAGACACCTGCAAATTATGTGAACCTTACTTCAATAAGCCTTGTCCTTTGAACTGACTTGTTCACTATAACTGTGGCACTATAGTGAATATACACGTACATGTGTCCTATCTGACACGCGTAAACCTCGGAAAACAGGTCTTTATTGAAGCAGAGGGAGGGTGTGATGAAAAAACAGTTCAAACACATTTTGTTTTTAAACTCGGTGGTTTCAAAACACTGAAACAGGGAATGCAAGTGATGCTGCAGTTACTTATTGATCAGAACAATATGTGATGGGGGTACCAGTCTACAATATAACTGGCCTTCATGATTAATTGACTGTAACACCGACCGACTTGGTTGGTCGGTCAGTCTGTCAGTCAGTCAATTAATCACAAAGGTCAGTTACTTATTGACCAGTACAATATTTGATGGGGGTACCTGTCTGGAATATAAATGGCCTTCGTGATTAATTGACTTACTGACTGACTGACCGACCGACTGCCCAACCGACCAAATGATTGTGGTGACTGACCTGTACAATATGTGAGGGGGATACCAGTCTAGAATATAAATGGCATTCGGGATTAATTGACTTACTGACTGACTGACCGACCAACTACCCAACCGACCAACTGACTGTAGTAACTGACCTGTACAATATGTGAGGGGGATACCAGTCTAGAATATAAATGGCTTTCATGATTTTTTTGATTGAATTTTTGACTGACTGACCAACAAACAGACTGGTTGATTGACTTTTCTGTGTTAGCTGTACAATATGTATGGTTAGAAATCTGTGTGACTTACCTTATGATTACTTTTATTCACTTTGACTTACCTTTAAAGGTGGACTGCTTGAAACAGGTTTTGCAAAATGGCTCTCATCTTGTTTAGGAGAGGGGTAGCTTAAAGGTGGCCCTTCAGATTTTGGGACGGAATTTTACAGAAGTACAAAAAAATCATCCTTATACTCCCAAAGCCTTTTAATTTTCATTCATAAACCCCCAGTAGTCAAAAACCATCCGACAACAAGAGAAATTAGAGATTTACTATGGCCCAGGTCGACACCAACGGGAAACACGTTCTATTTTTACATGAGCAACTCGCTCATTTACATACCGGAAATACACAGACAAAGCTTCAAACATAGCGTCCGAAGAAGACATTATGGAAAATAATTACATGTTTGTTATGTTATGGAATTTAAGTGTCATTAGTCACATGCCAGTCACTTGACATTCCCACAATGCTTTTTTTCATTTCTAGCGCGAAATCTAAAAATTCCTTAAGAGGCTACGTAGCCTTTTAAGGGAACACCATCAAATTTTTTTTTTCTGTAATTTTATGATTCTTAATTATTGATGATTTGTATTGTTTTTTCATATAAATTTCAGTGATATATATATATTTTAATTTGGTGAGATGTGAAAAATCTAAATACCTACCTTTAACCCTTTAGTACACAATCTGAAGTTTTAATGAACCTGAAGAAGAAGGCTATTTGAAAATATCATGAGAAAAGGAGAAAATGCTGGTGTTAAACCAGCATTTTCTCCTTTTTCCATGATATTTTTTACCTGTTCATAGACAAATTCAATCATTTGAGTCTTATTTCATTTGTTTTCAATTTAGACAAGACTAAAGTTTTACTGATGTGGTAAAGAGTTAAAACAGAGTTCGTCAAATACCTTAAATCTCAATGCATAGGGTAGCTGCTGTAGACAGGTATTACAACACCTTTATCATTGCAAAGGGTGGCTGCTTTTACCGGTTCTTATTAGTCCCCTACTGGCGAAGTCAAAGGGGACTTTAGGTTTGCACTCTGTCCGTCCGTCTGTCTGTCCGCCAGTCTGTCCGTCAGTCCTCCGGCAAATCAGTTTTCCGGACTTTTTTTCTAAACGCTAGCAGAAATTGAGCTGATTTTTGGTGTGCAAGTCAACGACCATGAGTTACAGATCAAGTTTGAGTTTCATTCCGGTTTGCCGATTTTTGACGAAATTATGGGCCTTGGACTTAATAAATTTCACTGAAAAAACAGTTTTCCGGACTTTTTTTCTAAACGCTGGCAGATATTGGGCTGATTTTTGGTGTGCAAGTCAACCACCATTAGTTACAGATCAAGTTTGAGTTTCATTCTGGTCCGCTAATTTTTGACAAAATTACGGGCCTTGGACTTAGAAAATTTCACTGAAAAAACAGTTTTCTGGACTTTTTTTCTAAACGCTGGCAGATATTGCGCTGATTTTTGGTGTGTAAGTCAACCACCATAAGTTACAGATCCAGTTCGAGTTTCGTTCTGGTCCACTGAATTTTGATGAAATTACGGGCCTTGGACTTAGAAAATTTCACTGAAAAAACAGTTACCCCGACTTTTTTTCTAAACGCTGGCAGATACTAAGCTGTGTTTTGGTATGTGAATTTACCACCATTGCATTTTACCCATATATGATCAAGTTCAAGTTTCATTCCAGTCCACTGATTTTTGACGAAATTACGGGCCTTGAAAATTTGCTTTTATGGGGGCATTTGTGTTTCACAAACACATCTTTTTCTTAGTAACACTTATTCAATGAACTTACATTAACAAGGAAAAATGTTTATATATCTGGCTTTCATTAAAGCATTGCATACAAAGACAGACACGATGCTTATAATTCTGAAAGGGGGTCAAATACATTCTTTCTCCTCCACAGAGTTTCACAAACTATACGTGCCAGCGATATATACGGCCGGTACGGGACTAGGTATTGCTATGCAATACTATCAGAATGCTTGTTACATTTTTCTTTATTTCATCTCAGAATTGATCATGTATGGTCCCCACCAACATCACCAACCCAAGAGAAGGAAGAAACGCCCGATCCATGGAGTCAAAACAGTGGATGTGACTAGAGGCAAATCAGGATATGGTTTCACAATATCAGGTATTTAACCTAAACCCCCTACCAAACAATCTTGAATAGCTCCGAGGAGGAAGTCCTTTAAAAACATTGTGGAAAAGGAAGAAAAATGCTGGTAAGCCTAGTATTGGTGAAACTCAGGTTGCAAAGCCAGGTAACTCACTCAGTAACATACAGGGCTTGTAATCCAGGGGATGCAAGTTCAAATCCCAGCTTGGGCAAATTCATTTCAAGGTTTGATGATTGACATTGCAACATGATCATTTTCTCTGACCATTGACTCTACAATTTTTATGTACGGAAAAACCAGTAGCTTGTTTGAAGTATTGGATAGGTGCACTGGTGGCTGATATAAGACTGAAATTATGTCGAAAACAGAGCTAAGCACTGAAAAGCAGCAAAATAGTATTGACTATATTTTGTGCACATTTATAATTAATTTTAAAAGAGTTTGTGTGATAATGTGCTATTTCATATTTATCACATAAAACCTCCTCCGGCAGTGTATTAAACCCATGACTTATTTTTGATAATACGCTATTGTATTATCATTTTTTGAGTCCCGGTTCTGATCAATTTTCAGTCATGAGCGCGTGAAGCTTGAGAAATCAACCACAGAAAATGCCGGAATTTGTACTACTACACCGTTTCTGGAAAAATGACGTCAATGTTGCTAAGGTGTATGTGTGTGGACAGTTTTTGATTTTCATGTTTAATAAAAAGCAAGAAATGCAGCAAAAGCTTTTTAAAAACAACAAAATTGCTGAATTAGTTGCACTTACCCCCTCTAGAGACTGTTTTACAAAATGACGTCAGAAAATGACGTAACGCAATTGTGATATCAAACATGTTTAAGTTAAGAATATTCATAATGGGCATATTACACTGACAACAAGGAAGGTTATGTGATAAAACCTTTATTTAACCCTTTCCCAAACAACAACATTTTTTAATCTCTTCTGATTTCAAAACATCTGCAGACAACAAATTCAAAATTGGCAGCAAATACGCTTAAACTTTCTGAAAAAATTGTTGGAAAAGGAGAAAATGAAGGTTTCTAGCATTCTCTCTTTTTCCCACAATTTCTGGAAAGTCTTCTTTCTTAAGGTTGTTAAAACTTGGGATTGTTTGGTAAATAGTTAAAGTCTGTTTCTGGAACTCAGTAAACACTGTGAAATATACCATGCAAGCACAAAATAAGAATACCTTAACTTTAATATTTTTTTACAGGTCAGCACCCATGTGTGTTAAGTTGTATAGTTAATCATAGCCCTGCAGCACAAGTTGGCCTGAGACCTGGAGATTACCTGATCAGTGTTGGTGGAAAAGATGTCTCAAAACTGGGTCATGATGAAGTGGTGCGAATGGTTGGTATGTCTACCGGGACTCTTACTATTCAAGTGGCAGAGAACTATAATAGCAGTGATTCCTCAGATGAGGATTATGTACCAAGGAGTAAGTCGAAATACCCAAACCGGATCAAGCGTGGACATCACAAAGGCTACGGAGAGAAAATGGAACGACTGTTAGCAGACATAAATCACCGTGACAGATATTGTCCCGATGGTCACAGCCATGATCCTAATTCACGTCCACTTAACAGCAATAAAAATGAACCTCCAAGGTCAAGGTCATCTAGGCCAAGATTACACACACCAGTAGGTGCAGAGAACCATGAGATTCAAGCACAGGGTACCAGCTATATAGAGGCAGGTGCTAGTAATGTCTTCAAAGTCCCGTTTCAGAAAAGTGTATCAGCCTCAAATGTTCCAACAGTTCCCACCCATCACAGAGTAGAGCCCAAACATGCATTCATAAAGAGTACATCTCAGATACATTTTAAGTCCCATTCAACTGCCAATGGGCCATCCAATGTTGGTAATGTACATGCACATATGTATGATCACTTCTCCCCAAACAGCCTTCAGCAGATCATCAATCATTCTCTACACTCATATAGTGCTGCTAACGAGGCTTTTATACTCGATGAGTTTGATGAAGATGGAGATGAGGATCCACTGAAAAAAGAGGGAGGAGAAATAAGAATCGTTGTAGGATATATAGGATCACTGGAAATGCCTGGTGATGTTAGCCAGCCACATGTCCGTATTCAGTCTATAAGAAATTCAGTGCGGAGATTAAGACTGGAACAGAAAATACATACATTGGTGTTAATGATTGTATCTAGTCATGGAGTAAGATTGATTAACATTGGTGGAAAAGAGATAGCTAACTACACAATAGACAGGCTGGTTTTCTGTGGTGTATGTCCTGATGATCGGAGATTCTTTGGAATTGTGACCCTGAATATTTACACGATGGACAGTTCCAGTGACAGTGATAGTCGAGATGAGCCTACCAGCAGCTCATGTCATATATTTATGGTGGATCAAGAACTTGCAGCACATAATGTACATGTACAGAAGGCCAAACATTTTGGAATCGTTTGCTCAGTTGATCCTCATTCTCAGCGTTGTATGGAGTTTCCAAGATCAACTACACCCATTATAATGTCCATTTCTAATCTGTATAAGGACAGACCAGGTGGTACACTGGAAAATGATGTGGCCAGATCTCAAGTGTTTTCTGACCCTAATAGACCTGTGGAACAAGATCACAGTAGTAGTGCCAGTAGTAGTATAAACAGTAACAGTGATAGTGGACTGGGTTTATGTCGTGATGATAAGGTTGTTGAGGGAGCACTGGTTGTGGATATGCCCCCGCCTCCTCCTCCCCTCCCTGCTAGAGAGAGACCAGCTCCACAATATCCTCAGATCAAATGGTCTGGGAACACAGTTCATCTCACAGAGGGACCCATCAAACATTACACTCCTGGTGGCACTGACAAACTAATGTCCAAACAAATATTGTCTCCTAATGTTGGACACGACACATCGACAAGCAGTGAAGAATTTGTCCGTACTACCGGAAAACTTAATATTCGTGCCATGCCTGACCCATCACCAAAAAATGATAAAGAGAATGACGGACTTGACTATCAAAATGCAGCAGAAAACCTGAGGAAACACACACAAAAACTGTTACAAGCACGTCGTCAGGTGGTGCTGGATCAGACAAGTAGCGATACAGAGTCCATGAGTTCTCGTAGTGACAAGGTTACGTCAGTATTAAATACACAAGAAAGGCCAGTATCTGCACCCTTCAAGTACCTCTCTGACGACTCAAATATTGGTCTCCATACCTCCTATAGAAGTGACCTACATTTGAAACATGACTCAGACTCTAGTCTTATGGATAAACTGTCTCCAAGGGCTTTCTTGTCGTCTGCTTTCTCACCCATGGGGTCTGTAGGGTCAGCTTTCAAAAAGATAAAATCTCGACCCCACATACAGGAATGGCGGTCTCCATCAGCCCCGCCCATTCCCAGTTACCATGGTGATGATGAAGACAGTGAGGAAGAAGCTATGAATGGCATTATAAAACAGTAAGAAAATTATATTTTCATTGCTAGACACCAAATTTCTTTCAATATGTACACTATGAGATTGTTTAATACTTAGGAGAACAAAGTTTCAAATTTGCCCTTATTGATAACAGGAGACAAATTAGATGATGAAATAATGGGATATGTCCATGTAAGGGTAGAAAAATTGTGTGAAAAGAAGAAAATGCCGGTATACAGCATTTTCTCCTTTTCCCATGATATTTAATTTGGGGTTGTTTGGTAAAGAGTCATTTAAATAAAGTTTGTAGTTCTTATATTATGATTGCTGTAGATACTACAGTCAAATCTGTGTACAGCAGCCAGTCAAGGGATGTGCCTAAATTGGCTGCTGTACACAGATTGGCTGCTGTTCACAGTACTTACTTCTCGCACATTATTATCATACCATAGTTGGTACTTTGCAGTATTGTATGATGTTCTAGCTAGGAAGTTTTTGCAACCCTCATATCTATCAAAAGCTCAAAAAAGTCATTGACACATTTGAACATTGACTCATTTCCAATCTGTAGAGCAAATTCTCTCAGTTTACTTAAATAATCCATGGCATCATTCATACAGACAGTGGGTACCAACCATGTGATGCCTTGAAATCTGAGTCATTTAAGTCTGCAGAGAATTTGAGAGCTTTCTCTTTGATTAGAGGATCAGACACATTAATTTGCCGAGATGTGGCATCCAGAAACCATTTATAGCACAGAGCGTCAATGTTTTCATAAGAGACATTCCTATGGATTCGTTTAGAACAAGGGTCACCACTTTCGTACTCCTCGAGAATTTCTCGTTTGCGTTTTGCAACACTCTGAATTTGTGTGCGGCTACTCCCGATTCGGGGTCTAGCTCCGATGTTGTTTTTGTGATTGTTTCTCTGGAGAAACAATCACAAAAATAACATCGGAGCTAGACCCCGAATCGGGAGTAGTGTGCGGCCTACACCAAACTCAGTAGCAATAATCTGTGAAGAACGTCCAGATTCAAGCATTTGAACAACTTTCACACGGTCCTCTAGAGAGAGGAATTTACGTTTCGAGAGCGACATGATAGCAAGAATTGAATGCAATAGAAAATTTCCACCCATTTTTAAAATCACCGAGTTCGCAGTTTAGTTAAATGTGTAAACAACTTCGATTGACGTGATGTTCAATTTCATATTATTACAACAAATTACCCATCTGCAAAAATACCGATAAACTTTCATTGCCATTCATCCTTTAAAGATGAAACATGAAAATAAACAACAATTGTCGGTCATTTACCCATAATTAGGGGTTGTATAATCTGTAATTGTCTGTTTGCACGTTTTACATTGTGTAGTCGACTTCGTCAATAACTACAGTATAGTGTTAATTATTGATTTTCCGTATCCAGACAAATTAGGTCGTGTTGTGTCAGCTGACCTTTGTTTAGGTGTGATATACTGTTGATCCCGACCAATTAATGTGACCGCTGGCTGCATTTCACAATATCACGCTATACACAGTGCAATTAAAGAAGGAAATTGCACAGGGGGAATTCGAGTGGCCGTTGTCGATAGATCGGCCGCTGTTCAGGTATGACCGCTAACTCAGATTTGACTGTATTTAGATATTATGACTATACTTATTTTATGCTTTTCTATCGTTTATCGAGAAAAATGATGGATTAAGGTTTGATATTTCATGGTTACAACCAGTGAAAAATACTGATTTCATATTTTCAAAGTCTTCAATTGAAGTTGGAAACAGTAGTTCCTGTGCACTAGTTAGCTAGGTAAACAGCACATGCCATTCAACCAGAGGGAAATATGACATAATTTATGCACATTTACCCTACATTTCTAGAGCTTTAAGTAATATTTTAATATGTTCTTATATGGTGGAGTATGCCATGTGGAATTACTGAAAACAACTGTACTTGATTTTTACGAAAGTCCATACAAAAAGGGGGTTAGAAACATGAAATAAATAAAATATTCATTTTTTCGGTGAAATCTCGAAATTGATTTCATCTTGTGAACACCATTGGTAATATTTTCACGAGTGGCACAGCCACTGATAAAAACATTACCAATCATGTTCACAAGATGAAATAAATTTCGATTTTTCAACGAAAAAACAAATGTCTTCTATGTATTTTTTGTAGGTTACAAAAGGACAAGGGGCTTGGAGTGCAAGAGGGGCCAAATCAGAAGAAAAGTAGAAAGGTATGTTTATGAAGATTGTTATGTTAAACTCTTTATCAGATGACAACATTTTATGTTGGACCAAAATGAAAGTATTTGCAGGCTACAAATTAAATTTGGCTGAAACAATGGGATTTGTAAGGGTAGAAAACATTGTGAGCAAAGGAGAAATGCTAATTATCAGCAATGTCTTCCTTTCCCATGATGTTTTCAAAAGCCTTCTTCTTCAGAGTTGTTAAAAACAGGATTGTTTGGTAAAGGTTTGGCTCATTGCAGCCTGCAGATGTTTGTTAGTTTTGTAGAAGACCACTTGCGAAGATATTCCACATGAAAGAGAAATCGCTCATTAACTCTCTACCAAACATCCAAAGTTTAGACTTTTCAAAATTGATAGCATTTGCAGACCACAAAATTGTGACTCAAAACTTGAATTTTGTTCCTGGAAGGGTAGAAAACTTTGGTTAGGAGCATTTTCTCCTTTTCCCACAATGTCTACAAAAGACTTCTTCCCAAGGGTCTTTTCAACTTGGGATTGTGTGGTAAAGAGTTAAAGGAAGTTTCTCCTTTTGCCTGAATAATTTCCCAGTCCAAAGAAGAAAGCTTTTGAAAACAACTTAGCAAGAAAATTTAGAAAATGTTGATATATAACCTGTTCAAGTCAAATCCAATAATTTTTATGCTACTTTCTGTGAACAGTTTCAATATGGATGTGTTTGAAATTTTGTGACCTAGTAAAGAGTGAAAAAACCTGACAAGCTTTTATGACAGGACAGTACAAGAGTTATTTCCCTTAGACAAGAAGGCTAATTACTGTCTAACTCAACGAAAGAGAAGTAAAAGTGCCACATAGGAGAAACATGAATTATTTGGAAGGAATTTAGAATGAAAGTGTCTTATGAATGATATGAAAATGATGGAAAAAGGAGTAATGGATAGTGACCAATAAATGCTTCTTTTCCCTCAATTTTTTCCCCCCTGAAAGCTGTCTGTAGGAGGAGCATAAGAATTCATGTTTGTTTTTTTTTATATAATGATTGCTTATTTTTTTTTATTAAGGGTGAAGAAGTTTTTAAAATGGTGTGTCATGTGCTAAAATTGCTCAGATTTTGCAATAGAAAGACATGTACTAACTTGCTGGTTTGATACAGCTAGAATCTTGTTGAAATCGGCCTCTAACCCTTTACAAAACAATTGCAACATGTTTGATCATTTCAAAAGTAAAAGTGCTTTATAAGAAGCATTTTCTCTTTTTCCAACAATGTTTTCAGCCCTTTAAAAGAAAGCCAGTATTAGTTAACAAAAAAATCTTGGACTTGTCAAAACTGAAAGCATTTGCAAATGACAAATGTGTCCTTGATAGGCTAGAAAACATTTTGATAAAAGGAGAAAATGCCGGTTACCAGCATTTTCTCCTTTCTCACAATGTTTTCTAAAGCTGTCTTCCTCAGGGTTGTTAAAAGTCGAAGTTGTGTGGAAAAGGGTTAAGTCTTTACCATACAGCAAATTTAGACTAGTCCAATTTTAAAGCATTTGCTGATATGGTTGAAAACACTGGTAGAAAAGGAAAACATGCTAGTTCACAGCATTTTCTTCTTTTCCTACAAAAGGCCTTCCCCTTCAGGGTTGTTGAAACACTGTTTTGCTCACCTTATTTTAGCAAAGGTTTATATTAAAAAGGATATTGTTTTCTATAATTGATAGTGATAATTGACGAGGTGTGATGCATTACCTGTCAGCCAAGTTTGAATGGCAGTTAAGATTAAATCTTGATTTACAAGGACCCATCAAAATATTAACTCCTTACCAAATGACAAAATTGTAGACTTCCATGATTTATTAACCCTTTACCACACGACCAATTTTAGACCTGTCTGAATTGAAAGCATTTGCAGAGGACAGTTTCAATGTGGATCATATGAAATGATTTTTCTTTGATAGGGTAGAAAACATTGTGGGAAATGGAGAAAATGCTGGTTACCAGCATTTTCTCCTTTTCCCTCAATGTTTTCAAAAGCCTTCTCTGTCAGGAGTGTCAAAAGTCGCCATTGTGTGGTAAAGGGTTAAAGAAAGCATTTGCAAACAAAACATTAGATATACATGTAGCTCAGATGATAAAACTTACCTTGAAATGTGTAGAAAACATTGTGGGAAAAGGAGGAACATACTGGTTACCAACTAACTGTTACTTTCTCCTGCTCCTACAATGTTTCTCAGGGTTGTTAAAACTCGGGATTGAGTGGTAAAAGGTGTACTCTCAACAGAAAAAAACCCAAAATTTTATACTGGTGTAAATTGAAAATATTTGCAAACAAAAAATTCAATATTGATTGGATGGCAAGATTTGTCTGGGATAGGATAGAAAACATTGTTGGAGATGGCTGATTTCTAGCATTTTCTCCCTTTCCCACAATGTTTTCAAAAGTGCTATTTCTCATTGTTGGTAAAACTCGGGATCATTTCACAAAGGGTTAAGGAAATATTGGTAATCAGCATGAGTTAAAGTTTGATAATACAGTATAATTTGAATGCAAATGAGCTTTAACAAGCTTGTAATGAGAGACTTCCTCTTTTGCCACAATGTTTTCAAACAAGCTGTGCTGTAAGGCAAGGAAAAGCTATCTGCAGGAGGCAATGAGAGAAAGATTAAATCTGGATTTATAGGGACCTGTCAATGCATTAATAGTTGGAATTAAAGGATACACATTTATTCAATAGATCAAAGAGAAACTGACATTTAGTATTGCCTCTTCTTGAATATTATATGCTGCATTTTTTTTTGACATGAACTCATGTTCTCCTGGGGTTTTACATAGAGGACAATTTTCAGAAAATAGGGGATTTCATCAGTAAGTTAGCAGACTGCAGTCAAGACTTACTGTATTTGGAACTTCTTTCTGACCCTGTCATAAACAAAGAAAGTCATTCATTTAACTCTTTACCTAACACCAAAATTTTAGACGGGTCCAAATTAAAAGCAATTGCAGACTACAATTTAAATGTGGCTCAAATGATGGAATATGCCTTTGATAGGGTAGAAATATTGTGGGAAAAAGAAATTGCTGGTTACCAGCATTTTATCCTTTTTCCACAGTGTTTTCAAAAGGCTTCTTCCTCAGAGTCATTAAAACTTGGGATTGTGTGGTAAAGGTTAAGCTATAATTAATCTGTCATCTGAAAGTGCTTACAGTTTGGATGAGTCTAAAATTTTGTTATCTGGTAAAGATTTAACCCATAACCTCACAACCCTGTGTTTTACCAATCTTGATGGAGAATTTCGAAAAGATTGTTGGAATAGGAGAAAATGCTGGTAACCAGCATTTTCTCCTATTTCAACAAGCATTTTCTCCTTTACCCACAATGTTTTCTTTCATGTTAGAGACAGAAATCTTCTGTTTGGCCACATTTGAATTATGTAAGTTTGATAGGGTATACTGGAGACATCTTGTCTGTGTGTCCGTTTGTGCACTTAAATCTTGTCAGATGCATAAATTAACTTCTAATGTATTGAGGCTATTGACTTCAAACTTCATATGCAGATAGATCACATTGCAGTGCACAAGGTCTGTAACTCTGTCTCAATTATTTTTGGAGTAATTGTCTTTTGTTATTTTACATTTTGGGTTTTTGTCCAGAGCATAATTTCAAAATTATAAAAGCTAACTTCAAAAATAAAAAAAGCTATATAAAAGCTTCCAAAGTATCAAAGTTGTTGACTTCGTACTTAAGATACGAGCGGTGATCAGAAAGAACGTGGACCAGTGCCTTTATTGGAATATTGTTATAAAAAACAGCTTGGAATGTCTACTTTTTTTGAAAATAACCTCCTTCGAATTCTATGCACTTATTTATTCTTGATTCCGATGCGCGAAACACATGCGTGAGCGCATCACGTGACATTACTCTCAAGGACCCGGTCATACTGAGGTTAGTTCCTCTCTGCTGTCCTAGTGCCTGCCACATAGAGAATCTTTCAAAACATGAGCTACGTAAAGGTATGCTGTATAGGCCACATTTTCAGTCCGATACTCATGAAATTTGGTCAGAATGTTTGTCTTGATGATATCTCGGACGAGTTTGAAAATGGGTCATGTCTGGTCAAAAACTAGGTCACTAGGTCAAATCTTAGAAAAACCTTGTGTACGCTTTAGAGACCACATTTTCTGTCCAAAACTCTTGAAAGTTGGTCAGAATATTTGTCTTGATGATATCTTGGATGAGTACGAAAGTGAGTCATGTCAGGTTAAAAACTAGGTCACTAGGTCGAATCTTAGGAAAACCTTGTGTATGTTCTAGAGGCCACATTTTCAGT
Organism: Hippopus hippopus; assembly: GCA_946811185.2. NCBI lineage: Eukaryota > Metazoa > Mollusca > Bivalvia > Cardiida > Cardiidae > Hippopus > Hippopus hippopus. Next base: position 39,592,111 of record OX328106.1, read on the forward strand.
CCGATGCTCATGAAACGTGGTCAGAACGTTTGTCTTGATGATATCTTGGATGAGTTTGGAAATGGGTCATGTTGGGTCAAAAACTAGGTCACTAAGTCAAATCTTAGAAAAACATTGTGTATGCTCTAGAGGCCACATTTTCAGTCCAAAACTCTTGAAAGTTGGTCAGAATGTTTGTCTTGATATCTTGAACAAGTTTGATAATGGGTCATGTAGGGTCAAAAAGTAGGTCACGAGGTCAAATCTTAGAAAAACCTTGTGTATGCTGTAGAGGCAAAATTTTCAGTCCAAAAATCTTGAAAATTGGTGAGAATGTTTGTCATAATGATTTATTGGACCAGTTTGAAAATCGCCTATGTCGGGTCAAAAACTAGGTTATTAGGTCAAATCTTAGAAAAACCGTGTGTATGCTCTAGAGACCACATTTTCTGTGCAATACTCATGAAACTTGGTCAAAATATTTGTCTTGATGATTTCTTGGACGAGTATGAAAATGGGTTATGTCGGGTCAAAAACTAGGTCACTAGGTCAAATCATAGAAAAACTTTATGTAGGCTCTAGAGGCCACATTTTCAGTACAATACTCATGAAACTTGGTCAGAATGTTTGTCTTGATGATATCTTGTATGAGTTTTAAAATCGGTCACATCAGGTCAAAAACTAGGTCACCGGGTCAAATCTTTAAAATAGCTTGTGTAGCTCTAGAGTCAACATTTTCTGTCCTGAAAATTAGTCATAACGTTTTACTTGATGATCACTGTAATGAAATTGAAAATGGGTCACATTTGGTGAAAAACTAGGTCGCCATGTCAAATCTTGGAAAAACCTTGTATACACTCTAGAGGCCACATTTTTTGTCCAATACTTATGAAAGGTGGTCAGAATCTTTGTTTCGATAATATCTACAATGGGAAAATGGGCTATGTTTGGCTAAAAAGTAGTCACTGAGGGAAATTCTAGAAAAAGCTTGTGTACAAGCTGGAGGCCAAATTTTCAGTCTAATAATTATGAAAACTTGGTTGAATGTTTGTCATAATATCTTGAAAGAGGTTGAAAATGGGTCATGTTTGGTCAAAAGACTCAGGTGAGCGACTTCAGGGCCATCATGGTCCTCTTGTTGAGTTGTTGCCGTTTGTTATTTAAGTTATTTAACAGTTTGGGTTTTTGTAAGGAGTATAGCTTCCAAAGTATTCAATCTATTGACTTCATGCTTCGGATACAGATAGTTCACATTGAGGACAAGTGCAGTCCACAAGATCTCTTTCTCCTCATTACTTTTGGAGTTATTGCCCTTATGTACATTTTTGTCCAGAGCATATTTTTCAAAGTAAAAAAGCTATTGACTGGAAACTTCAAATACAAATATATCACATTGAGGACAAGTGCAGTGCATAAGATCTGTAACACTGTCTTTAGTATTTTTTGAGTTATTGCTCTTCATTATTTTACATTTTGGGGTTCGGAAAGGGGTGGTCATTCATTGACAAGGCCACAGGTGGGCATATTTGTCCGCCTGTGACAGTTTTAGTTTCAATTGGTGAAGAGTTAACCCTTTACCACACAATCCTTAGTTATAAGAACCCTAGAAAAGAAACTTTCAGAACACATTGTGGGAAAAGGAGAAAATGCTGATGACCAGCGTTTCCTCATTTTCCTGCAATGTTTTTTCCCCTTTTAAAACCAAATTTTATAGTTAGGATAATATTCAATTTTCTGTTTGTAATTGCTATGAATTAGTGTGAGACTAAACTTTTGTCATTTGGTCAAAAGTTAACTAATATAGGAATATGTTTATGTATAGAACAAAGAAGAAATTGAAGGCAAACAAAACTGTAATCATTAGATGTTAGTATACCAATGTCACAGATAAACTTGTATAGCCCCTGCACATTTTGTGCAGTCAGATCTTGATCTACACTCTCAGCAAAATCAAATTAAGGTGGGTCCAGTGTTTGCTATGTAGTCTGATCCACACTGGTGTTATTGATATTAAGAAAAACTGAGACCCCAATGTGTTTCCTTATTCTTGCGCCCAGAGGGGATAGGTTTTGCGGTAGATTTGTGTCGTAAGAATTCAGTCATACCAACATAATCAGCTATGCTATGGGCTTTTTATATGGTTTGTAATATTAGATAGGCTCGGGTTAGTTATTTTCATTACCAGATGACAAATTCAGACTTAACCAGATTGAAAGCTTATAAATGCAGACGACTAATTAAAAGTTTATCAAATGGTGGGAGAGATTTGTCTATGAAAAATATGGAAAACATTGTGGGAAAAGGAGAAAATGCTGGTTACCAGCATTTTCTCCTATTCTCACAATGTGTTCAAAAACAGTCTTTCCTCTGGGTACTCAAAACTCAGGATTTTGTGGTAAAGGATTCGTAAGTAAGACATCACAGCAAGGGCTATGGTAAGATAAAATCATGTTGATACCAAAATGAGACTGGCCAAGAGAATAGTTGAAAAGTAAACTATTCCTGCATAGGTTCATTTTATCCCTGCCAAAAATGAAAATAGTAGCATGTGAAAATTTTACTGGATTAAGAAATGGCTTTTACCTCACTAACAAGGGACAAAATTTTGGACACATCCAAATTTAAAGCAATGGCAGATGACAAATCAAATGTAGCTCAAATAATGAAATTCGCCTCTGAAAGGGTATAAAAAGTTGTGGACAATAGAAAATATAATGGTTACCAGCAATTTCTCCTTTTTCCACAATATTTTCTGAAGCATCCTTTCTCAGAGTTGCTAAAACTCGGGATTGTGGTAAAGGTAAAAAAAAACCCCACAACCATGCTATAACTGAAATGCTGTTGAAAATAGTGTTAAGTGCTAAACAATATGTTATGAATGAATCCTGCACTGTTTATAATTGTGTGGGCTGGAGGTAAGATATTGCATATTGTCACTGAAAAAGGTCAAAATTGTGTATGGCAGTTTACAGCGTACTGTTTGGCCACATATTGACGCCCCTAAGGTGTTCTCACGTTTTTGTGAATAATTATTTTTTTTTACATCAACATTTGAGTCATCCGTCAAGTCAGGCTTGTAATTTGTTAATTCATTTTTACCTTGTGTAAGTCGTCAACTTCCATATCTTAGATAATGCTCTTCACAAATGTGCAAGGTAGATTGGGAGCTTTAAATTGCATTCATGTTGTGGCTAAATTTAACCTTTACACTCTCAAGTAACATAAAGTTGGAAATTTGGTATTTTGTAATTATAAGATTTGGATGGGATATCTCTATACGTGTTGAAAAGTGTACATCAGAGATCAGACATACTTTTTGCAAGCTGATCTTATTCTACACTATCCACAAAGGCAACACAAGTTGCTCTCGTTGTCCTAAGGGTTGAAATTGATAAGCGGTGTGTTTGGAGGGAAATTTGAATTCTGTTGAGTGCATGTGAAGTTTTAAAGATTTTTGCTGTATATGATGTGATAAAAGTTGGATTGGTTCATATGGTTTTTTGTGTTTCTTTATTTAGCCATTCCCAAAATAATTGAGTCTTTGAAGTTGAGAGTATATGTAAGCGCAGATGAGAAATTCAAAATAGGTACAAACTGGCTTTAGTTCTCTGCTATTGCTAGAAAGCATACTGGGAAAAGCGAAAAATGCTGGTTACTAGCATTTTTCCCCCTTTCCAACTATGTCTTTAAAAGCCCTCTTCACCGGGGTCGTTAAAACTTCGAATTATTTTGTTAACTTCACGCATGCTAATAGGCATGTATAGATGCTTTTGATGACAGTGTAGATCAAGATCAGACTACACAGAACATAATAACCTTGGTATTTTGTGTCTAATACACATTTGGCTGAAAGGGTATTTTAGGGTGGGGATTCACTTACTTCTTTACCAAACAACTAAATTTTGGACTGGACCAAATTCAAAGCATTTGTAGAGGACAAATTAGATATAGCTCTAATGATGATTTCTGTCTTTGATAGTGTATAAATCACTTTGGGAAAGGGAGAAAATGCTGGTTACCAGCATTTTCTCCTTTTCCCTAATTGTTTTCCCTAATTGTTTTCAAAAGCTTCCTCTTTCAGAATCGTTTGGCCGGGATTGTGTGGTAAAGTGTCAAAATACAAATGGACAATGTTTTACTGTCTTGTTTTAAGATGAGATAAGATTGATGTGTAGTTTGGGTGGGTAGAACTTTGTAACTCTTTACCAGATGATCAAAGTTTAGACTTGTCTATTTATAAGAAATTTGAAAACAGAATATTATATTTGGCTCATATAGTGGGAAAAATAGTGTGGGAAAAGGGGAGAATGCTGGTTACCAACATTTTCTCTTTTTCCTTAGTTTTTAAAATGTCTCAGAAGTCCTAGGGGTTGTTAAAACAAGATAGTTTGGGATAAAACTTTTTCCTCCTGACACAAATTTATAACAGATACACATTGACAAGATCCTTCTGAAATATTGAAGATCAACATGAGCTTAGGTGTGCGACATGAATACATGTCAGATCATTGTGACAAAATGAAATTGGTCAGCATGGATGTTTTTTTTTCTTTTTGTGATAATTCTTTAAAAAGAAGTCTGCTGCATAAGGGAAATGGTCATCTACACTAGGTAATGTGATACCACTTACAGACAGTGCAGACCAAGATCAGGCGGTAAAGATGTAGTCTGATCTTAGATCTACATAGGCTTAAACTCATGAGTTAATTTTGCTTAATTGTCCTTAAGGTTCTTTCTACCATCTTAAAGTACATGTACAGATTTCTCAAGACAGTAACTAACTGACATTCTCCTCTTAGCTTAATTGACAGGGTAACACATTATATGGAAGAATTGTCTGTTGTTACAGCAGGCAACATGTGGCAAATGGAGAAATTGCTTATCATAAGCAAAGAGTGTTCAGTCTGATCTTGGATCTACACTGTCTGACAAGGAGATATATTTCTCCAAAAAATAACTTTGAAGTAGCAACATTCAGGTTTTAACTATTGGCTTGAAAGTTACATTTAATTTACCGAGCAGGTTAAGGATTAAGTCTTGGTCATCTGTGCAAATTTGTTGTAGGAGGTAATGAGGAACAAAAATAGTATGCCTTATTATGAATATTATCAAGCTGGATTGAAGAGGATTGGATGAAAAACTGATATGCAAGATAATTCTGCTGTTTGGAATAATTTTCCTTTTGTGCAAAAATTTAGGTGATTTTTTGACAAACAAGGCTGTCTTGCTTAGTGATTAGTGGAGATTCATTTCTGCAGTGAGATCTGGACATTGGAGTTTAGACAGTGATGGAGGCTGATGTTCAGGTAAATTATTCTTTTACTTTTTTGCTCACCTGAGCTCAAAGTGCAATAGATGAACTGTGGTGATCCCCTGTTGTCAGGCATCTATCATCTGCATAAAGTATCGACCCTGGTCAGTCTGTGCAGGCTGACTTGGGTAAAAAATTTTGCTATTAGTCAATTTTCTGCATGTCAAAAGACCATTCTACCTCATTTACAGGAATGGCCCCTTTGGGGGCCATTCCTGTACATTATATTATCTCCCTTGCCAGATAAAGACTAAAGGTAACCAAATAACACATTGGTCCTTTCACCTGTATTCCTTTGTTTTTGTCCTTGGTTCCGTTGGGGATGTTGCGATAAATATAACAATGATTTATGTTGTATTTGTAAGGGTTGCATGTTATTCCAATCAAATCTGTTCTTATTCATCAGGATTTACGTATATATCTATTTGTAACACAGTCTAACTAGATTTACTTGAAATATTATCTCAAGAACCTAACTGTATAGTGCAAGAAAATCAAGGATAAAATCCAAGTAATCCCCTTATCAGGACCAATGTAGTACTGGAGAAGAATCAAAGGAAATAACTGAAGAATGGCCCTCATTCAGTTGTTTGTTGGACAAAATTGGATTTTATGGATCTATATTTATGTGATGACTTGTTTGGTATAATGGATCACTGAGATACATTAAACCGCCTATTGCCAGAGCACAACCCAATTGGTTTTGAGGTTATATTGGGATTGTCTGTCCATTTTTTTATCCCTCTTTTCGTCTGAGAACATAAACATAGATATATCCATGCTAAGGTGAAAGGGGGCTTTATGCATTTCTGTGATGCATTATACAAAGCAAGTCATCGCATAATCATAGATCTATAAAATCCACTTAGTCTAACAATTGACTGGATCTGATGGTAAAATGGTCCTTTGCCATGCAGAAAATTTACTAATTGCAAAAGGTTTTGACAGATTAATTAAGCCCCCCTTTCACAGAGCATGGTTCATACATTTGTGTCTCTTTCTAAGTCCTCAGTTTCATAATGAAACTGAGGACAACATTTACTGTTGATGTGCAGGATGCAACTGGTGGATATCTGCTATAAACCCATTACCTCAAAAATCCTGTACTCCGACAACTCCGAGGAGGAATGCTTTTTGAAATTATTGTGAGGGAAAAAGGAGAAAATGCAGATAGCGAGCATTTTATCCTATCCCTTACGCACAATTTTTTGTGCCCTTCAAAGACAACTCCTGTTAGTTTAAACATATTTATTTCACATTGATTGAGAAACAAGTTCTTACAACTTATACTAATCTCTCTCGATTCTGCTTCCTGGGAACTGCACCAATAGTCACGCCAAATGTGTTGGCCAATTAAAAATTCCCAAAGTTGACACCTGCTCCTAGGTCTCGAATTAGGGACTTTATGGTCACCAGGCCGGCGCTTTACATCACCACAGACACCAACTGTTAATTGAGCCACATTCATTTGTTGCCTGCAAATGCTTTTGATTTGGATATGTCTAAAACTTTGTTTCATGGTGAAAAATTAAAGAATTATGATTTTGTGCCCATTTTAAATTCTAGCAAAAAGGAAGGTGAAATCAGTTTTACCAGGGAGAAATGGCCTGTATACTTGTATATGAGCTATGAATACAATTGGGACAGACACTAATGTGATCTGTCATTGTTTATGCCTGTTTTACCTGTGTAATTCAACTAATTACTGCATGGTTCAGCTTTTAGACCATTTATAGTTGTATTAGAAAGCTTCAAACAAGACAAATGTAGTTGATTGATATCTTGAGGTGGCTTGGTTGAACAGAAGTTTTTTTAGCAATTTTCAACAGTAGGGTTCAGTCATTTTATGAAAGCAGCTTAATTATCATTGTATGAAACACCACTAAGCTAGTTATGAGCCAAGCTTCATAGTTCAGTCAGTAACAAACAGGGATTGAAACCCCAGCGTTTCAATGATTTGAGTCCCAGCTTGTCCAGTTTCTTTCTGAGGATTAATGAAACTGTAATTGCAGGGTTGTCAAAATGTTTTTAAATAACAGAGCAAAACTGAATTCTGACAGATCAGACCGAGGGTCAAGGGGGCCACCTAGGCCCACTTGTGGGTCCAGGGCAATGCCCTGGTAGGGGGACCAGGGGGGCAAAGCCCCCGGCTGAAATGAATTTCAGCAATTCTAAACACCTTGGAAGCCATTTCCTTGCATGCAAATCCCTTCATTCTTCTTTCTCAGTCTTTGCAAAAATACATTACATTTGCTCATTGGAGAAAATAATATTAAACTTTTTTTTTGATAAAATAGATCATTTGTAATTTATTCTTAAGCTTTCTGCACTGGGAAAAAGTGGATTTTTAGAGAAAAATACTGCCATTAGATATAAAACACAAGTGAAAGAATTATCATAATTTAGTGTTATTTGAAAATTATCTGTTTATAGACTCTAATTTTGTCATTCATTTAATTTGCATTTCTGGTGTGTAGTGTCTTTCATCTTTGTTGTTATAAATGCATATTCTCATGCCTACTTTGTATGTATAGAAAAGAATAAATCAGAGTCACCTTTGAGATTATAAAATATACATGTACTTTGTCAAGCTTTACTGCCGCTGAGATCTAACTGGGTAAGAAATGTATCGGTGAAGTTATGTATGTGCCTTGAAACGAGTTGTATATTTGTACAATTTATTCCTATTTTTTTGCATCTGCTTGTGAAAAAATTTAGCTACCTTTAAATTTCTGACAACATACCTGAGTCATAACAATTCACTGTAAAGCCGAAATTCAGCAAATACATCGGCTTTCCAGGGTTCAACACCAATTTTTTTTTTCTTTGGGATCCAGCAGGAATCCCAAACTTTATTATCTGGGTGCCCTCCTGATTATCAGGGATCCCTCCGAAGTTACAAAAAAGTATGTTTTGATTGATCAACTTGTTGTTATTATTTCATTTGATTTTTATTGAATGAATTAGATTCATCAGCATTTTGTATGCTTTGTTTTGTAGAATGGCTACATTATGAGCCAACAGATCATCATCCTGCTTCTCCTCATCAATAATCTATTGTACTTTCGAAAAATTTTGATGCAGACCACGCAAATCCTGCGAATACGACCCAGATAATTCTGGATTTTTTTGTGTTATACAATCAAAAATGACTAAATACAGACGGGCTATCAGCAAAGTATGTAATGTATACATGTAAAAAGAAAAAAGATTCAGGCCTATGTCAAAAGAAATTCAGTACTGACAACTGTATAAGTACTGTGTAGTGTAATGTGCAATGGCCACCTTTCCTATAAAACACTAAAAACATCTGCTAAGCACGTAAGACACATACAATTATAGGGATCTGAAAAACAGAAATATGGGTATGAGTGTCACACTAAATAGGAAAGAAATGGGGTCTAAATGGTCAGGGGTCTAAAGTCTCAATATTTCTCCCACCTCTAGTACGCCAAAATTTATGACAAAAGTAACAACTGAGCAGCTGTAGAAACGGTAGAAATACTGTATATCATGTATATCATGTTTTTAATAGCAGGTACATAGTTTTAAGTTACTGTATTAATCCAGTGACGAAGGGGCCTGATGATTCAATATTCGTCATAAAGTATCCTTTTGAAATCATCTTTCCAGTTGTGCTGATATGGGCCCTGGCCCTTTGTTTCACATACGCTTTTCGTTTCTAGACGATCTTTGGGTGTATTCTTTCTTTTTTCAGCAAGCTGAGATATGTTCTAAAAAAAATCCGCGCTGCGAAAACTCAGGACAATTATCGGCAAAATAGTAACAACTGGACGCTTGACAAAGATATTTCATTTTAAAGAGCGTCTCAATGACTTAGTAGGTTACAAGACGTTGCGATTGTGATACAAGCCGCATTTATTTTTAGACTGGTTTTGCCAAATATTTTTTAAGGACACGGCGTGTAAAGGAGGTTTCTCGTTAAGCTTGCATTTATTAGAAAATGTCTTCAAAATTCAAGGATCCTAACAGAATTTAAACGAATGTAAACAAAGCAGGCGGTCAAAAACAAAACTCGCATCGACGGCAAAACTAACCGATCCAAACGCGATTTTAAGCAATGATTTTGATCGCCAATCGGCTTATTTTGACAACACTGAATTGTGACAGAGTTTGTTCTTCCCTTACTGGTGAACATAGTTTTGATATTGTCCATGTAGGAAAGCAGACAGTGGCTTGGAAAAAATGATCTGGTTAAAGTATTGTTGAAGGAAACTCAAGAAAAATGTACGCAGGTGATCTGGCAGCAGTGATCTACATCTAACTGAAATGATGTTGAAAACAGCTATACCCTTCAACACACGATCCTGAGTTTTAATGACTCAGAGGAAGAGGCCTTTTGAACACATTGTGGGAAATGGAAAAAATGCTGGTAACCAACATTTTCTTCTTTTCCCACAATGTTTTCAACCCTGTCAAAGAATATTTCCATCATATGAGCCATATTTTAATTGTCATCAGCAAATGCTTTTATTATGGACCAGTCCAAATTTGGTTGTGTGGTAAAGGGTTAGAAATTAGTTGTGACAAAGTATGATAGGGAGAAGTTGCCCATTATGAGCGGTAACATCCATTTGTCATGAAGAATTCAGTGGGTACATGTATGTTGAACATGTATGTTTATTGTTGACTTGACGAATGTGATGATATCTCTCACCTGTTTAGCTGGACTGGTTATCGTCCCTTACCTCTTTACCAAACAGCAAAAATTTGGAGTGATTGGATGATCCAAATTAAAACCATTTGCAGATGACAAAAAGTGGCTGGAATTATGCTATTTGGCTGTGAAAGGGTAGAAAACATTTTGAGAAAACAGAGAAAAGGCTGATCACCAGGGTAACTGACATCAGCATCTACAAATGTTTTAGCAGGAGTCGCCTTTCTGCCTCTTATCGGCATTCTGTTAGATAGAAGTTATCTCTTCCATTTAAGCAATATGTTAGAGATCAGTGCGCCATTATTACATGTAAATCGTGTCTTAGTCACATGTGCTCATGAATGGTTGAATAGCGAACAGGAGGTAATCAAGTGCAATCAGGTAGCATTTGAGTTCATCTGGAAAACAGATTGAACAGGGGTTGCTTTGATTGGGGAGTGATCGGGTATTACTCAAGTAGAGGTACAGATGATCAGGTACAGATTAGGTAAATAAATTTATCCCTACCAAACTACATCTCTACACAGTTGTTTCCCAATCGACTCAACCCTCTACTCAATCAATACTCAATTGCTTCCTGATGGCTTCTAGAGCGCTTGGCTACTCGATCTCTACTTGAATTATTTTGACATATCAAAAATTTTCAGGTAGATAGCCCGAGCTATGCTGACCTAGACCTCCCAAACCACTCCGGCCGGGCAAGCCAGACCAGTTCCCAGATTGTTTGATCCGGCTTGATCGAGTTGATCTGATTGGCAGTGGGAACCTAGCATCAGATTTTAAAGCCCGGTTGTATTGGCTTTCATCTGAGGTGCCCATGTTTTTGACTGGTTCACGAGGTTCAAGCACTTAAAAGAGTTAGAATACTGTAGGTCCATATCAGTTCGGGTAAATGAAGTTGGTGAACTGTTAGCATTAAATAATCTGAATTCTGCGGATGTGGTTTTAACTCTTTAAACATATTTATTTCACATTGATTGAGAAACAAGTTCTTACAACTTATACTATTCTCTCTTGAATCTGCTTCTTGGGAACTATACCAGTACTTGCGCCAAATGTGTGGGCCAATTAAAAATCCCAAAGTTGACACCCGCTCAGGGTATCAATTTTTTGAAAACATGATGGGAAAAAGAGAAAATGTTGGTAATCAGCATTTTACTCCATTATCCATGTTTTCTAGACTTCCAATGAGAAATTTTAGTTTCTGACAAAGATTTAATTTGCCATCTGCAAGTTCTCTCTATTTGGACAGGTCTTTAACTTTGTTGTTTTGTTTGGTAAAGAGTTGAACTCTTAGTTAACACACTACCACACACAAATCCGACTTTTAACGACCCTGAGGAAGCAGCCTTTTGAAAACATAGTGGGAACAGGAGAAAATGCTGGTTACCAGCATTTTCTCCTGTTCCCACAATGTTTTCTCCTCTGTCGAAGACAAGTTCCAGCGTATAAACCATCTTAAAACTGTCCTCTGCAAATGGATGTCTGTATTTTTGTTGTGTGGTAAAGAGTTAAACAAACTTGCAAACTATCTCTTTATCAAACAAACATGCACTGAAGTGGTTTCAGAATGCCAATGTCAAAAATCTTTGTGACAGCCCAATTGTAATCCCAGAATACATAAAAATGAGATAGCAGAAGATGGTTATAATACTATCTGCAAACAATATCCCTTAAATTGTTTCCAATATTGTAAACAAATTGGGATAAATGAGTTTGTACTGATTTTGAAACTTGTTCATCCTTTTCATTTACCCCTCTAATACCATTTATTATGCCCCCCTTCAACGAAGTGGGGGTATATTGCTTTGCTAATGTCCGTCAGTCGGTAGACCTTACCTTGTCCGAATGATAACTAGACACAGAATTGACCTAGGTTCGTCAAATTTGGCACAGACATGCGTCTCGGAGTGTAGATGATCCTTATTGATTTTGAGGTCAATCGGTCAAAGGTCACAGTGACCGTCAACATGTTGATATATAGACCAAACCTTGTCTGGATGATAACTAGACACAGAATTGACCTAGGTTCGTCAAATTTGGCACAGACATGCGTCTTGGAGTGTAGATGATCTCTATTGATTTTGAGGTCAATCGGTCAAAGGTCAAGGTCACAGTGACCGTCAACATGTTGATATATAGACCAAACCTTGTCCGGATGATAACTAGACACAGAATTGACCTAGGTTCGTCAAATATGGCACAGACATGCGTCTCGGAGTGCAGATGATCCCTATCGATTTTGAGGTTAATCAGTCAAAGGTCAAGGTCACAGTGACCGTCAACATGTTGATATATAGACCAAACCTTGTCCGGATGATAACTAGACACAGAATTGACATAGGTTCGTCAAATTTAGCACAGACATTCGTCTCGGAGTGCAGATGATCCCTATCGATTTTGAGATTAATCCATGAAAGGTCAAGGTCACAGTGGCCTTCAACTTAATGATATTTAGACCTAACCTTGTCCAGATGATAACTAGACACAGAATTGACCGAGGTCCTTCAAATTCTGTACAGATATTCATCTTGGAGTGTAAATGATCCCTATCGATTTTAAGGTTAATCCATGAAAGGTCAAGGTCACAGTGACCACCAGATGATTCAGGGCCCGCGCTGCTGTTTGCCACTTGAGCCATTTGCTCAAAAAAAAATAAAGTGTCTCAAAAATCATCATATGTGGCTCAACTTGTGGCTCCAACATTTTATTCACGTATTATCAGGGATGTAGTAAGCAGCAAAGTTGACTGGGAAAAAGCGGAAGTCGAACGCGCGTGCCGAAAAGAAAATTGATAACCCAGTCTGTGTATTGGCGACTGTTTACAATCTTGTATGTATACACACGGTGGTGTGTATAATTATGCGAACTGTTGACAGATTATCACGTTTAACAATTGAAGTGGGCTATAAATCAAAAAGATGACATCGATATTTCCCAATCAATTCTTTTGATATCAGTTTATGAACTGTGCCACTTCCTGTATCAATGTGGCAGTAGGGGGGCATGACTGTTTTACAAACAGACATCTTGTTTGCTATTTATGTTTACCATCAATTCTTCATTTGACACTCCCCTCCCTCTTTCTTCTTCCCCCCCCCCCCCCCCCCTCCATTCCTTCTTTCTCTTTCTCCACCCCCCTTCCCCCAGCTTTTTCTGAGAGTTGACCTAGCCAGTATGCAATCTGTCATGTACACCTGACTATCAGAATACAGAGTACATACATGTTTGATAATGTTGTACACTACCGTTTAACAGTAAGCTGGTCAACAAACTTTGAAGCTCTTTTAAAATTATTAGAATTACTGTAAAACTGTGAAGATGACAATCTGTTATTGTATGGTTGGTCCAAGCATGAATTGCTGGCAGAAAAATTAATTCTAAAACTACGTAAAAATTTACCAGATTGATCTTTCCTTTGTTTACTTTAAAGCTGGTTGTAAAATATATTTTTCTGTCTGCGATTAACACTTGGACCAACCGTACAATAATGAAAATGCAGTTTTATGCTAACATTGTTTACTTATAGAAGCTATTGTGCTTTTTAATAAAAAAATCATGAGTAGTCTGCACAATTAATAACAAATGTCAAGAAAAAAACATAATTAGTGTTGAGATCAATAGAATTGCTGCAAATACAGCTGTTTTCTCACAGGAGGATCATTTACACATTAGGGTCGATTAAACCCTAAAAAGCAATATTTGCATTGTTGTGTTGTTTACCCTATTTATTGCCCCCACCTATTCTGGAAAATGTCGTGGCCTAGGGTTCTTTAACGAGGAATGTATAATAACTACTCATTCTTTCCCCAAGAGGGTAATTGGTAAATCCTTTACCAAACAATCCTGTATTTTACTGACCCTAGGATGAAGTATTTTGAAAACATTGCTGGTACAGGAGAAAATGCTGGTAATAAACATTTTCTTTTTTCCCACAGTGTTTCCTACCCTATGAAAGGCATGTCTCATTGTTTAAGCCACATTAAATTTAATTTGTTCGCTGCAAGTGCTTTCAGTTCCAAAAATTGAAAAATTTTGTTGCTTGTAAGGTATCAAACTTTATTTGTTGGTTATCCACAATTTACAGGGATTTCACAGGGAGATGACAATTTGGTATAAAGTATTTAGTTTTATGGATATTGTAGAGCCAAGATTAGATAGCACAGAGCAATTGCAGTCTAATCTTTGATCTATACTATCTATTATCTGTTAATATAATTTTAGAAATCCTTGATGTTTTTATTTTTTGGGGTCTTTAAAACTATCCACAAAAGTCCATTTATTCAGTAGTGTATAGAGTAAGGCTATTTTGAGATGTTTGTATCCTGTTTGGCTTGATTAAAAAATGTCGATCATTACTCCATTAACAATCCTGTGTTTTATCAACCCTTGGAAGGAAATTTTAGAAAATTTTGTGGTAAAAGGAGGAAATGCTGGTAACTAGCAGTAACTCCTTTTCCTACAATATTTTTATCCTGTCAAAGACAAAACCCATCATTTGAGGCACATTTAATGTCATCTACAAATGTTTATGATTTGGACCAGTCTAAACATTTGTCCTCTAGTAAAGAGCTTAAAGCATCCCATTTTTCATCTGTCAGGGCTTTGAATTTGGACAAGTCTTATATTTTGTCATCTAATAAAGAGTTGAATTTTATAACGGTATGAAATCCCAGATTGGACTTGCAATTGCTATTTAACACTTTGTTACACAATCCCAAGGAAGAAGGCTTTTGAAAACATTGTGGGAAAAGGAGAAAATGCTGGTAGCCAGCATTTTCTCCTTTTCCCACAATGTTTTATACCCTTTCTCACACAAGTTTTCCCTTTCGAGCTACATTTTTGCCTGCAAATGCTTTCAATTTGGTCAAGTCCAAAATTTTGTCGTTTGGTTAAGGGTTAAATATTTGATACTGATTTTATAGGTCTTGTTTTACTTATCGTTAGATTGACAAGTACTTGTGTATTTTGAAATCGTAAAACATGGGGAGGAGAAAATTTAATGATACTTGACAAAATTGTCTTCTACTCTAAGGCGGTATAAAACGTGTACTTATACTTTTATTGGGTGCCACGTTTAATTGATTTTTGGACAATATTAAAAGAAATTGATCATTGATTTTACAATTGAAATTGAAAGATATATGACTGTGGATAATGTTTATTGGTGATAAACAATTTGGATGAATTACTTGTGATAATGAATTGCTATGTGATAATGGACCTACGCAAACGAAAATTGAAAACTCATGGAGTTATGAAATTGTTGACGCATGTAAATAGTCTTGCCTCAATTTGCCAATTAAAAGAACTGGAAAAACATCTTAACCTTTTACTGCACAATACCGACTTTTGACGACCCTGAATGACGAAGCTTTGGAAAACATTTTGAGAAAAGGAGAAAATGCATTTTCTCCTTTTCCCACATTTTTTTTTTAACCCTATTAAAGACACAAGTCATCTTTTGAGTTACATATAATTTGTTGTCTGCAAATGCTTTCACTTTGGTTGCTAATATACTATGATGGCTTTTGTAATTACTCCCCTTTACTGTATGCAAACGAGATAGGCTGGGCATAGTGTTGGAGTGCTTGTGAAGGTACATAACTTGTGGCTGATGCAGGTCTTTGAAAAATGGTGGATGCCTCTGTCTATTTATCTGCATTAACCCTTTACCAAACCATCCTGTAATTTAAAGACCCTTGCGTATAAGACATTTGAAAACCTTGTGGGAGAAGCAGAAAATGCTGGTAACCAGCATTTTCTCTGTTTCCCACAATGTTTTCTAATCCTATCAGAGAACATCAGCTCTTTTGAATCAAACATGAAATTGTCGCCTGAAGAAGCTTTCAGTTTCACAGAGTTAATAATTGGCTGTGTTAGAAAGGGTTAACTCTTTACTACATGAGAAAAATGTAGAAAAAAATTGAAAGCATCAAAATTTTGCTGACGACAGTATAAAATGCAACTTCATTAATAGAATTTGACTTTGAAAGGGTAGAAAACATTGTGGGAATAGGAGAAAATGCTGGTTAACAGCATTTTCTCCTTTTCCAACAATGTTTTCATAAGGCTTCTTCCTCAGGGTCGTTAAAACTCAGGACTGTGTGCTAAAGGGTTAAGTGCCCCAGCCTGGCAGCCTTGCTGTATTTGTCTAGATTGACTCATTTGCCCTTTGTTGCAACGTGCTGGTAGTTACAATGCAGAAGAAATACTGGTGATCCTTAGCCACATGTACAATATGAGCTATGTTAATAGAACATTTTCAGCATAAAACAATTACTGTAAAAGTGGATATTATCGCGGGTCTAAAATTTCGCGAGTCACCAAATACTAACCTTAAGCGTGTTTTAATTCCTGCAAAAACTGCAACAGACGATCTTCTATCAAATGAATCTCCATTTTTACTTGGATGAAATGTGTTTAATTGGGGCAGTATCAACCGCCACTAGACTGGTATTTTGGTCTACTTTGATGAAAACAAAGGCACTCATTGATGTCTACAAGGGTCCCAGTTAATTGCTCGCACATGAGAAGGTTTCTTGGTAAAATATGCCTTAATATATGTTAAATTTACGCTAGCAGATATCTTTTCGGTTTAATCAATAGGCGAAAATTGTGCAGAATTCCATGATGCGACATTTCCGGTTTTACAGTATGTGAAAGAAACAAAACACATGCAATATTTAGTAAACAATGATAAAAGAATTTTTAAACCACTTGAGAAGTACTTCGAAAAGAAAGACCCACCTTTTTAAAAAACATGTTAACCAGCATTTTCTCCTTTTCCCACAAAGTTTTCTACCCTTTAAAAGGAAAAGTTCATCAAACAGCCACATTTAATTTGTCGTCTGCAAATGCTCTCAATTTGGACTTGCCCAAAATTATGTCATGTGGTAAAGAGTTAACTCTTTACCAAAGTATCCTGAGTTTTAACAACCCACAGGAAGTAGCCTTTTGAAAACATAGTGTGAAAAGGAGAAAATGATGGTAACCTGCATTTTCTCCTTTTCCCACCGTGCTTTCTATCCTATCAGAGAACTAATTGTATTAATGATCAATATGTTGTCTGCAGATGTTTTGAATTTGAGAGAGTCTAAAATTTGTTGTGTGGAAATGGGTTAACTCTTTACCGTATGAAAAGAGTTTAGAGTCATCCATATTGAAAGCATTTGTAGATGACAAATGCGGCAAAAATAATGGGATTTGTCTTTATATGGATAGAAATCACTGTTGGAAAGGGAGAAAACGTTTACCAGCATTTTCTTCCTTTCCCACAATTTTCAAACAGCCTTCCATCCTCATTGTTAAAACGAGGCATTGTTTAGTAAAGGGTTTTACAATGGGTAAAATTGAAACTTCTTGATGAACATAAAAAACAATAACCTTTTCCTAAAACATAGTTTGACCAATTACTCTACACATTGCAGATAGACAAAACTCATGTAAGGGCTGAAGATTGGAAAACATATTGGGAAAAGGAACAATTGCTTGTTAGAAGGAATGGCTCCTACAACATTTTCAAAAGCTGTTGACAGCAAAGACATAAAAATTCATTATTAATTTTGTATAGTAAAGGTTCAACCACTTCAACTACATCGTCCACGTCATGTTTTGTCTATATATTTTTGTATAACAATGAAAGTCAACAAAACTTACAGTAGTTATGATCCTGACTATTTATCTCTTTACCACACAGTCCTGAATTCTTCCTAAATTTTAACGAACCAGGAGAGGAATGCTTTTGAAACCAATGTAGAGACAGGAGAAAACACTGAAAACCAGCAATTTTTCCTCCCACAATATTTTCTACCCTATCAAAGAGAGAAATCATAATTTGTGGTTTGGTCATTTAACTTCGTTTTTTGGTAAAGAGTCAGGCTTTGGATGATTCAACTTGTCTCATCACATTAACCTTTCCGAAGTCGACAAATTTTACACTTTTTCAAATTCATCAGATCTGTAGACAATAAATTCAGTGGTACAAATGAAATAAAACTCTCTGATAGGGTTGAAAACATTGTGGGAAAAAGAGAAAATACTGGTCATCAAAAAGATGATATTTGTCTTCTGCTTTCCAGCATTTGCTCTTTTCCTACAATGTTTTTAAAAGCCTTCTTTAGTTCAGGTTGTTCAAGCTCTGTATTGTGTTGTAGAGGGTTAACAGAGCAAAAAATATCTATCCATTTGTTTTGTGCTATGTACTAGAAAGACGAAATATGACTGCAAAACTTGATAATCCTAACAGACTTTCAACTTTCAATCTAGCAAGAATTATTTAAGAAATATGGACGAAAGGGGTTGTGATAGGCAGCCAATACAGTTTGATACCTTATCTTATACATTATGTTTTAACTCTTCGCCACACAATCCCGACTTTTAACGACCCTGAGAAAGAAGCCTTAGGAAAACATTGTAGGAAAAGGAGAAAATGCTGGTAACCAGCATTTTCTCCTTTTCCTACAATGTTTTCTACCCTTCCCAAAACAAATTTCAATTTTTGAGCCACATGTATTTTGTCTTCTGCAAATGCTTTCAATTCGAACAAGTATACAATTTTGTCGTTTGGTAAAGAGTTAAAGGGCAAAGTTTGTCAAAAAAACAAATGCTTGTGGTGTGGGGTCTAAAGTTGGATCAGCTCTGTCACAAAAAAGTAATTGAAGTTGTGTCGAGTGTTCTATTTGAGTAAAGTGTCCAAAGTTTGAGCTTGGAGTCATGGGCTCAATGTGTGTTAACCCTTTACCACACAATGCCGATTTTTAACGACCCTGGGAAAGAAGTCTTTTGAAAACATTTTGAGAAAAGGAGAAAATTCTGGTAACCAACATTTTCTCCTTTTCTCGTAATGTTTTCTACCCTTTCAAAGAAAAATTGCACACTTTGAGCCACAGTGAAGTTGTCGTCTGCAAATGCTTTCAATTTGGGCGAGGCTGAAATTTTGTCGTCTGGTAAAGGGTTAAAAGATAGATAACTACATGTGCAATGTCCTAAATTACATCCCTTACCTAACAAAAAGTTCTTTTCTGTCCTTGACAGCAAACAACAAGATTTTGGACGGTACCAAATAGAAAGCCTTTGTAGGGGACAAATTACATGTTGCTCAGATGGTGCTTTCTGTCTTTGATAGGGTAGAAAACATGTGGGAAAAGGAGAAAATGCTGGTTACCAAAAGTTTAGACTTGTCCATATTGAAATCGATAGAATGGAAAAAATCATTTCAACTAGGGTTCTTCTTCAGTGTCATAAAACAATGGTATTGTTTAATATAAGATTAAAGTTTCATCCTTTCTTTTAAGATTAAAACAGAATGTGTAATAAAGTGTACAATTAACTCTTTCACTTCCAAGTAAATGATTTACACTTTTTCGTTGGCTATTAGTATAGTTCCACTGCAAGATGAAGAGACACTTTGATCTTAATCTAAAATAAAGCAGAGGACATTGTAGGCCAGAGATCAGACTGCACATTCTGTGCAGTCTGATCTTGATCTACACAGTCCACAAAAGCTTCTGATGTTATCAACAGAAAGGAACGAGTTCAAAGAGAATGTGAAATGAAGTGTACAATACCAGTAATTGTTAATGGTTCGGTTTTGTGTGATTAAGAATTAGAGCATCTTGACATTGTTCAATGATAAAATTGTGGAGCCGCTTAATACATTGAAATGAAAGCCCATACACAAGTAAAAAAAATTTAGAGGAATTTTGGAATACAGGGCAATAGACAGCTTTGATAATATTGTGACAAAAGGATATCTTGTTTACAATAATAAATAGTTAAGACGTTTTAATGCAGTGAAATTACAGGCCAAACACAAGAGAAGAGCTTTTATAGGAAAAACAAGGAAAATGCATTCTTCATCTTTTCTGTTAGTACATTAATCAACTAGTTATTCTTGAGAATATTGTGACAGAAGGATACTATTGTTTTGCTACTACTCAGTTTTCAGGATGTGGTAATGTTTATGGTAACCAGCATTTTCTTCTTTTCTCACAATGTTTTCAAAATAATTTTTCATGGCAGCAAATACACAGGATTATGTGGTAAAGGGTTAAAAAACGAGGAATTTACATCAGATAAATTATTTCACATTAGATTACATATGAAAGTTCAATTTGTTTCAAGCTGGATAGAAAGATAGTGCTAGAAATTGACACTCAATGAAAACCAGGAAAGTTTTTCTTTTATGTTTGTGTGACTACATGAAATAATGTTGCAAAAGGCTAAAAAACAAGGATTGAAGATGGAGGTGCTTCCTGGCCAGAGTTGGCTTCCTGTCGTATTGACAAAGTTTGACTTTTTACCCAGTGTTGGCCAATTAGAAAATGCAGTTTGGGTAAGATTTCTCTTTATTGTAATATATTATTAACTATTATGAATCCCTAATGGCTTTTTTTTTTTAAATTAACCAACTTAATCTTAAGGTAGTATGGTCCTTTGACATGCAGAAAATTGACCAATAGTGAAAAGTTTTGGCCCAGATCAGCCTGCGCGGACTGCGTAGGCTGACCTGGGTCAACACTTTTCACAGATGTATACGTGGATCCGTGGAAATTGATATTTGACCAATCAGGTCATCGCATTTTTTTGGCCCGATGCGCAGTCATGCTGACCCCTATTTTGGCTCCCAACTTAACGACTGTTAATGTGCGATTGTTTCTTTTGTGTTTAAAAAGTTCATTATTAAAGAAACAGGTTAAAAATGGTGATTTGCCAACGTATAACTCTGATGTGAGATATATGTAGAGGCTAAAGGTTAGCAGTATAGAGGATATTTGTTTTTTACGGTGAAAGATCAAAATTTATTCCATCGAGTGAACATCATCAGTAATATTTTCATGAGTGGTGCAGCCACAAGTGAAAATATTACTGATAATGTTCACGAGATGAAATAAATTTCGATCTTTCACCGGGGGAGGGGGGGAAAATTCTATTTATGTCATGCTTTTAACCCTTTGTTGGGGGAACTTAATCAAAATCCAGTACAGTTCTTTTCGGTTATTCCCCATGGCGTACCCCCTCCGCATAGCAATGCATTACAATATTACGTAAAGCGCGAGAAATGTAAGGTAAATTACATCATATTTCCATCTGGTTGTGAGGCATGCGCATTTTACCTATGTAACTAGTGCACGGGAACAACTGTTTCCACCTTCAATTGAAGAGTTAGAATATAAAAATCGGTATTTTCACTGGTCATAACCATGAAATACCGAAAAATATTTCACGATATTTCTCGATAACCTACCGGAAAGCATGAAATAAATGATAATAATTGACAATGGGACCTGTGAAAAGAGTTTCGATCAACGCTACATTTACACAACAGAATAATCAGTCCTAGGTTTTGCTTGGAAAGATACATAAAATGTCTTTCTCTACAATGGGGGAAAAAGGTAAGAAATATATGAAATAATAATAACAAAAAAGCATGTTCACCTAAACATCTAACCTTGTTAGATAACGTCTGCACAACCAATTAAAAGTGGTAATTGTGATCATTTTCATTTCGACATTAACCTTTACATTTGGTGCTTGAAGAATATGCTGAATGTGTAGATACAGATCATATTGCAAGTAGCAAACAGTTTAATCTTGGATTGAAACTATCTATGACCTAAATTAAAATTCTGACCAATACAGTGTTCAATACATTTTTTAAGTACATTAGCTTGTATTCCTCATTGAATGTAGATTTCACTTAGGCAAAATCTAAGTTTGTTCTGTACTGGGTAAGAAGTTTAGCTCCAAATGAAACTATGTTTATTAAATCAGAATTTAACTAGGCCATTTTTGAACTGGATTAGCACATCTAAGATAGTGTCGGTACACTGTTAACTGTTAGGGTGTATGTTTGATTGCAAATCAAATAGCCGCTCTAATCCAGTTGACCACCTGTTAACTACGGTTTATCATAAGATAAAACAATCAACAGTCTACCGACGGTGATAAATCAACAAGTTTGTTAATTGACAGCACACTTAACACACATCAAAGCAGAAAACCATTTACCCCTTAACCTGAAAAAGAAACCCTTTTTAGACTTACAGCTCTCTGTTGAATCAGACAGAGTATAGAAGTATTTCGAAATGCTTGCAATTCAGTGTAAGCTATTATCCAGTCGTCCAGAAGACCACACTAGCCTTACTAAAACAAAATGCTTTTTTGTGGCATTTGTTTAAGACAATGCCACTATGAGTTCAGTATTGAATTTTGAAGACCATGTATCGTATTTTGTGCAAAGCCGAAGGAAATAAACACAATTTTATTCAATTTTTCTCAGACAAGACTTAGTGAGTTTTTCAGTGGCACTCACATGTGTAATTTAAAATGGCGTATTGAAATAAACTGGATAAGGCCACTGATCATGGAAATACTTCTTTTTGATTGAAAATAGCTTCACCCGCTCAGAGCCTTCTATTGACGCAATGATATACATGAAATTTGACTGCTTGGTCCCGGGCTTGTTCGTTCCAAAACCAGTTCCTCCCTAGGCTTGTTAGTCCCATGATTGCACGCTACTCCATTTGATTGTGCATGGATGTTTACAGATCGAAATAATTGATTGTAATGTTGGGAATTAGATCATGATAGCCAAAGATATCTCAAAATCATAGTTTTCAGGTACAAACTTAATTTTATTGGACATACTTACATGGTTTCTCTCTCTACCCATCATGCACCCTACCGTCAAGGGACATTACCCCCGACTCCTCCTGAATGATCAAAGGGAGACCCCCAATACACAAATAATCCAGACTTTGTCATGAGTACTCTCCCTTCAACCAAAAAGGTATTAATTTGCTTAGTAGGTTGCCTATCAAGCCAATATTTGAATGATATTTTTTTTTTTCTTTCAGATTATTAATTCCACACAATGGCTTCCTTGACAAATGCCACTCCAGTGTTTTCAGTGCTTTGATTTAATTCTATTACTAGTATTCTGTGCAAAAAACAGAAGTTTATGAGGTGTTTCATCCCTTCTCGATGAAGTCTAAAACTTTGTTAAACGACTTTTTCAGTTTCAGTAGCCCCCGAAATTTGTATTTAGTGTGCATATCCTTGTGTAAATTAGTTAAACCATCTCTCTAAATTTCATACTGAGAATTCGTAATCGGCAGACAAATATGATTGGAATATTGTTTCCATGGTTTAACCGATAGGAACAGTCATGACAGCAAATTTTAAGTTGTCTATCTGCTATACTGTATATGTGTATACTGCATTTGTTTGGGAGCCTATAGCAACAGTAACCAAGGAAGTCGGATCCATGTATTAAGCACCCTTTTCACAGAGTATGGTTCAAATTTAATGGAGCAATGTTTACATACCAGAAAGAATTTTCTCATATTCTCTGATACAATTCGTGATTGAATGAACCAAATAGTTTAGCCAATCAGATATAGTGTTACTTTCTAAGTTTAGAATGAGAGAAGATTGCTATAGAAATTTATCCATGAATACAGGCCCAGGAAGCTGTCCATCTTTTGTAAGAAAATAAGTTGCTTATGGCTACCAACCGAAGTATTTTGCCTAAAATCTTATCCACACAATTTGAGAAAGGGCATCAAAATGAGAAATACTTTCATTACCCAAATATTCTAATCAATCATGCATGCGCTTATTTGGCTGAAATAAGGAAAGTGTATATCTAGGATCAGACTTAAAATTATGTGCAGTCTGATCCTAACTTGTGCTGTCTGCATCATGTCTATAAATTTCCTCTGTACAATAAGAAGTTTGACTTCTAACTTCCAACTCTTTGCATGCTGGGTACAACACAGTATTCTTTGATGGAGAAAGTAGATCAAGATCAGACTGCACAGAAGTTGCATTTTCATGTTTGATCCTTTCAGTCCAGTATTTTACAATACAGTGAGATGAAAACAGCACTAAAATACAGGGTTGATATAACTCCATTGTTTAGTCATCATCATGGCAGATGAATAGGATGATAATCTCAGCAGAGGTGTGACAAAGGTAATTTGCTTGGAAAGTTGACAACTTGCATAAAGAAGGACATAACTGTGAACAAGTTTGTGATCATCCATAGAAAGATTTAATTTCCTGTGAACTTACTGTGAAGAGACTGTCAAGATATAGGTTTTTGTGAAAGTTTAGTGTCAGGATGAGGTCTTGACTCAAGAAATACTTTCCAAAATAAAGTCAAAGCAATCAAAATTTCTTGAAAAATAAATGTAAGATTTTCGTTAATGGAGAAATGCTGATCTAAGCAAAGTCCAAGTGATCAAATTTTTTTGTTTCGAATTGTAGATTTTTTTTTATTTGGAAATTCATTGAATTCATGAATTTTTTCCAAGTAATTTGACCATACTCTTACATTGATAATGGCTTTGTAGCTAATGAAGTGACTGTGAATGTATGGTGACAAATATGGTGCATAAATTTCGGTTAAACAGGTCGAGGAGCTGTATTGTACGTCTGAAAAAGAAACTCACTGTAAGTATTGGAAAAATTTGTAGATGTTCATTGTCTCTCAGATTTGTGAAACATTAAAAAACAGCATTGTGGGTGAATCTATTGGTATGAGATACAGTGAATGATCGATATTTTTGTTACTGTTTTTCCAAAACATGTTAAAAGATCCTGATAAAAAAGGGTTTAGAAAACATTGTTGGAAATGGAGAAAGTGCTTGTAATCAGCATTTTCTCCTTTACCCCTTATTATTTCTATCCTTTCAAAGAAAATTCCTATCATTTGATCCACATTTACAGTGTCGCCTGCAATTGCTTTCAGCTTGGGCCAGGTTAAAATTCTGTCATTAGTAAAGAATCTAAACAGATTCTTACAAAGACTTGGTCTGGTATAATATTAGCCAAACAGCTCTTTACCAAACAACATTTTAGACTTGTCCAAATCGAAAGCATTTGCAGACTAGAAATGAAATGTGGCTCAAGTGTTGGAATTTGTGTTTTGAAAGGTTAGAAAACATTTGGGGAAAAGGAGAAAATGCTAGTTGAAAACACAGGGTCTTTAAAACTGGGGGTTGTATGGTGAAGCCAGATAATCAGTATTACATAACCTTTCTGATAGACTTGTATGAGGTTGTTTGTTTTATATTTGTATGCAGGAGGTAAAGATAAGTCTTTGTATACGATTCAAGGTAAACATTGAACATGCTTCATTAACTGTTTACCATACAACAAAGTATTAGACTAATCCAAATTCAAAGGGTTTGCAGATGTCAAGTTAAATGTGGTTAAACTAATAAGATTTGTATTTGAAAGAGTTGAAAAAAAAATTTGGAAAAAGGGGAAATGCTGCTTGCCAGCATTTTCTCCTTTTCCAACAATGTTTTCAATAGCCACCTCTGCCAGGGTTGTGAAAGCTTGGGATTGTGTGGTACAGGCTTACCCATGTAATTCCAAATACAGTAAAGGAAAATGTTATATTAACATTTTCACTTAACAGCTTATCCTACAATCACAAGTTTCAACAGCCCTGAAGAAGAGGGCTTCTGCAAACATTGTAGGAAATTGATTGATTGATTGTATGGTGTTTTACGGCGTTTTCAACATTATTTCAGTTATACCGTGGCAGCCAGTGCACCTATCCATGCTTTCTTGAAGTCTCTTTTACCAGTACTCCGCACAATTTTTTTTTCCAAGCCACTGGCTGCTTTTCCACATAACTGTTGTCGAAAAACATTGTAGGAAAAGAAAATGCTAGTAAATAGCAATTTCTCTTCTTTGCCCCTCAGTGTTTTTCTAACCTTTCAAAGACAAATCCCGTCATTTAACCCCTCACCACACAATCCTGAGTTTTAAGGACTCTTGATGGAGAGGAATTTTAAGAACATTGTGGGAAAAGGAGAAAATGCAGATAACCATTTTCTCATTTTCCCACAAGGTTTTCTTCCCTATCAAGAACAAAAGTAACCCAGTGTTCTTACGAATCTGAAAGAAGCCTGTTTAAAACAATGTGGGAAAAAGAGAAAATTCCATCATTTGAGGTCTGTTGTCTGCAAAGGCTTTAAATTTGGACTGGTGTAAAATTTTGTCTTTTGGTAAAGAGTGAAAGAAATGACCTGAAACAGATCTTTTACCATACACCAAATTATAGATACCAAATTTAAAGCCTTTGCAGACAACAAATTAAATGTAGCTTAAGAAATATTATTTAAGTAAATAATCAAAGCATTGAAAATGCTGGTGTGGCATTTGTCAAGGAAGCCATTGTGTGGAATTTTAATAATTTGAAAAAAAAAAAGAAATATTATTCAAATATTAACTTGAAATTAAACCTACTAAGCAAATTAATACCTCTTTTTTTGGTTAAAGGGAGAGTACTGGTGCCAAAGTTTGGATTATTTGTGTACTGGTGGTCTCCCTTTGATAATTTATGGGAGGAGTCAGGAGTAATGTCCCTTGACAGCAGGATGTATGATGGGTAGAGAGAGAACCATGCATATATATCGAATAAAATTAAGTTTATACCTGAAAACTATGATTTTGAGATCTCTTTGGCCGTAAAGATCTACTTCCCAAATTACAATCCATTATTTCGATATGTAAATATTCATGCACAATCAAATGGTTTAGGGTGCAATCATGGGACTAACAAGCCCAGGGACGAACTGGTTTTTGAACGAACAAGCTCGGAACCAAAGCGGTCAGTAGACAAATTTTGTGTATATTATTGCGCCAATAGAAGGCGAAGAGCGGGTGAAGCTATTTTCACTCAAAAAGAAGTATTTCCACGATCGATGGCCTAATCCAGTTTATTTTAATACGCCATTTCTAATTACGTATCTGAGTGCTATCGAAAAACTCATTTGTCTGAGAAAAATTGAGTTTAATTGGGTTTATTTCCTTTGGTTTTGCACAAAATATGATACATGGTCTTCAAAATTCAATATTGAACTTTCAATTTTGAACTCATAGTGGCATTGTCTTTGACAAATGCCACAAAAATTGTGGTAAAGGAGTAAATGCTGGTCACCAGCATATACTACTTTTCCTATCATGTTTTCTATATTTTAGAAAGCAAATTCAATCATTTTAGTGACATTTAATTTGTTGTTTGCAAATGCTTTTGAATTATAAAAGTATAAATTCTGTCATCTAGTAAAGAGTAAGGTTGATTGATTGTATGGTGTTAATTGCTGTTTTCAACATTTTTTCAACATTATGGTGGCCAGTGCACCTATCCATACTTTCCTGGAGTTTCTTTTACCAGTAGTCTGCACAATATTCTTTCCAAGCCACTGGCTGCTTTCCCACATAACCATTGTTGAAACAATGGTCTGTGGTGAGAGTGGAATGAATCCTGTTGCAATGACTATCATCAGTCCTCAGAAAGAAATTGGCTGAGCCGCGGATCGAACCAGCAACCCTATGTTCTCAAGTCCTGTATGCCATCGACTGAGCTACTTTGGCTCGACAGTGAAGAGTTAACCCTTTACCACACAACAAAATTTTAGACTTGTCCAATTCTAAAGCATTTGCAGGGAGAAAATTAAATGTGGCTCAAATAGTTGAAGATATCTTTGTTAGAGAAGAAAACATTGGGGGAAAAGGAGAAAATGCTGGTTACCAGCATTTTCTCCTTTTCCCACAATGTTTTCAAAAGTCTTTTTTCTTAAGGTGGTTAACAGTTGGGGTCGTGTGGTAAATGGTTAAGGAAGATGAAATGTGGGATCCTTTGGTGGGAGGTTAACTCTTTACCACACCAATGACGACTTTTGACGACCCTTGGAAAGAAGCCTTTAGAAAACATTGTGGGAAAAGGAGAAAATGCTGGTAACCAGCATTTTCTCCTTTTCCCACAATGTTTTCTACCCTATCAATAAACAATTGCATCATTTGAGCCACATTGAAATTGTTGTCTGCAAGTGCTTTCAATTTGGACAGGGCTAAAATTTTGTCGTCTGGTAAAGGGTTAATATCCACCTTCACATCTGAAGTGATACTTATGTGTAATTTCCTTCTTCTTGATGCAACTCCTCCTGGTGGTGACTCATTTTGACTTTACGATTTATCAAACGAAAAAATTCTAGACTGGTCCAAATTGAAAGCATTAATCTGCAGACAACAAAATAAACGTTGTTCATAAATGAAATTTGCATAACAGTTAAATGCTGGTAACCATCATTGTCTCTTTTTCCCACCTTCTTTGTGAAGGTCATTATAATTCAGGATTGTGTGGTAAATAGTTAAGTCCCTTAGTAGACTCTTTCATATTGAAAGCATTTAGGAGATGACATTGTATTGAATATGGTTCAAGAGACGGAAGTTTTGCTTGATAGAGTAGAAAACATAGAGGGAAAAGGAGAAAATGCAGGTTACCAGCATTTTCTCCTTTACCCACAATGTTTACATAAGCCTTTTCCTTTGGATGGCTAACCCTTTAGTAGAGAATTGCTGAGTTTTTATGACCCTGAAGCAGAAGGAGAAAAAGAAAAAGAACACCTTGTGTGGAAAAAGGAGGAAAGGCTGGTAACCAAGTTTTTCTCCTTTTCCTACAATGTTTTCTATCCTGTCAATGACAGAAATCATCATTTGAGATACATTTAATTTATGGTGTGCAAATGCTTTCAATTCGGCTGTATTCAAAATCTTGTTGTTCGGTAAAAGTTAGGATAAGGAATTGTAAAATTACAATAACTTGGAAAAACTGAAAGACTTGCGAAACAATGCAGACAACTTACCTAGAAAATAGATCACATGACGAGGTTTGTCCATGATAGGGTAGGAAATATTGATTAAAATGGAGAAAATACAAGAAAAATCAAGGAACTTGCAAACCCATGATATACATTTTCAAGCCCTGCAAAGGCAAATCCCATCATTTTAGCCACATTTAATTGGTGACTTGTATCTGCTCCCTTTATGGACAAGTCTAAAAGTTCGCTTTGTCTGGCAAAGCTGTTACACTCTTTACCACACAACATAAATGAAGACTTGTCCAAATTGAAAATGATTGCAGACAACAATTTAAATGTGGCTGTAATAATAGGATTGTCTTTGATAAGATAGAAAACACTGGGGGGAAATGAGAAAATGCTGTTTACCAGCATTTTCTCCTTTTCCCACATTGTCTTCAAAGGGCTTTTTTCTCAGGGTCGTTAAAACTGTAGAGTGTGTGTTAAAGAGTTAAAAAAAAATAAGTATTCCTAACAGAGATGGCCTTGTGTCTATGAAATTGATCTAAATATTTGAATGAGGAGGTTAAGTTGAATGCTTTACTTCTTACAGGGGAATATTCAATTTCTTCATAGTCAGTATTGAACCCTCCTTTACAAAACAGTCCTCAGTTTTTACAAGAGAAAGAAAGCTTTTGAAAACATTGTTGGAAAATGAGAAAGTTACCTTGTTTCTGGTAATTTCTCCCTATCTCAAAATTTGTCAACCTGTTTAACTCTTTACCACATGAGAAAATGTTAGACTTGCCAAAATTGAAAGCATTTGCAGACGACAAAGTAAGTGTATTTCAAATGATGATTCCTGCCTTTTATAGGGTAGAAAACATTGTGGGAAAGGGAGAAAATGCTGGTTGCCATTATTTTCTCCCTTTCCCACAATGTTTTCAAAAGCCCTCATCTTCAGGGTTGTTAAAACTCGGGATTGTGTGGTAAAGGGTTAAGGGAAAATCCTAATGTTTGAGCCACACTTAATTTGTCGTCTGCAAATACTGTCAATATGGGCAAGTGAAATTTTGTTGAGTAGAGAATTAACCCTCAAAGCCCCTTTCACAACTATAGATTCCTTTGTGGCCAGTGTAGATCAAGATCAGACTGCACATAACATGCAGTCTGATCTCTGATCTATATTGGCTGCCTTTTCTGAGACATTTTAGAATAAATTTATATGGATGTTTGAGTCTTATTTCTAAGTTTAACTCCTCACCACACAGTCCTGTGTTTTAACGACCCATTCGGCATACCTCGGGTGATCCTGTGATCAAGTCCTTCGGCTGTATCTGGTAGCTTGATATGCATCCACATGGTACATTTCTTTGCCGGAAATACGCCGGTTTACCATTCTGAAAATTGTAAGGCTCCTCTTAAAAAAGAGAATTTGAGTCTCAATTTTCGAAATCTTTCTAACTATATTTCAGTTGACAAACGGTTCGTACACTCATTTTTTAACATGGTTTATCAATTTCAATTGAAGTTTTCACTGACAGATAGATGTGAATAACTTGTCGAGGTTGTTTATGTTGTTGCTAAACGACTTACAGTGGCGCCGCCATGTATAAGATCACGTAATTGGCAGTTCAAATGGAAACAACCATTATACAGACGAGGTTAGATATAGGCATGGAATCGGCCAGTTGTGACGAGTTTTAACGACCTTGACATAGAGTTCTTTTGAAAACATTGTGGGAAAAGAAGAAAATGCTGGTAACCAGCATTTTCTTCTTTTACCACAATGTTTTCTAATCTTTCATAGTTACAGATCCCATTATTTTTGCCACATTTATTATGTTGTCTGCAAATGCTTTCAGTTTGGATCAGCCTAAATTTTCTTAATGTGGTAAAGAGTTGAAATGTCCAAGGTAAATTTATTCCTGCTCTAGGGGTTAAGATTCATTATAGTTACCACCTCCTCAATTAAACTGGTAGCATAAGACATTAAAAACATCTTTGTAAAAGAATGTCAATCAGTACATGCAAAAAAACATTACAACTAAAGGAGAAATTATCCATCTCCAACAACTTCTACTTTTTTCACGCTATTTCCAAAAGTAGTCTGCTGCAAAATCAAAGAAGTTGTTTGCAGAAGGTAGGGAGTTTTTGTATTTTAAAGGCTATCACATATTTGTGAATTTATTTGAAAATGAAGACATATCCAACCATGAAAGTGACAGAAATAGGAGCCTGTTTGATTGGATTGTGTATATATCTACGTCAAATCATTTCAGTAGAATTTGTTTGCAGGTCTTTTTTTCAATTGTAAAGCTATCAGAGGGGGGTTTGAATTTCATGACTAGACTTGGTATATGTATTTATTTAACCCTGTACTAGCAATTTCATGATTTTACGACCTGTAGAAAGAAAGAGTTTGAATACATTATGGGAAAAGGAGAAAATGCTGATGACCAGCATTTTCTCCTTTTTCCCAGAATGCTCTTTAACCTTTCGGAGACAAATTTCATCATTTTAGTGACATTTTATATGTCGTTTTCAAGTGCTGTCAGTTTAAACATGTCTAAAATTTTTGCCATCTAGTAAAGATTGAAATCTAATTTGAGTCTTATCACATGGGGGTCTTGTTATAGGGGTATTTGAGTATCCAAGATATTTGAAAATTTCTACCTCATTAGGACTCTCCAAGGGACAGATACGATTTTTAAGGGATTTAAATTTGAAAGTTTTTCCGGGATTAAAAAGTGACAAATAACTGGTTTGCCAGGGTTGAAAACTTTACCAACTGGAGAGGTTTTTTTTTGTGTTGTTATGATTATTTGCTGTGGAAGAAAAAAATCTTAGTTACAGGAGAAATGACTTTTAACCCATGAATTCTTTTGTCACAGTGTTTTGCCATGTATCTATGTTTTTGACCATTATGTTGATTTTACCCATTGTAATGTGACTGTTTTATAAAACTATCTGCTGGTTATTTATTTCTGGATGTCATCTTGCAGCAGTCCATGTTTAAGGGATAAAAAAATGTTTCGAAAGGAAAAATTTTAGAGAAACTTCTCATGTGACTCACAATTTTTTTACATGTGTTTACATATTTAATTTCAATTAATTTTGATTATCCATATTTCACAAAGATTTTTTCAGTTGTCATGGAGGGAATGAGTTTAAAGCATACAATCCTAGACCTGGTCTCACGAAAAAACTTGGGTCTATTATGTTACTAAAATTCACTGACAGACTTTAGTTTCTGACCTAAGTTGAGTTTGTTATTTGAGACGCATTTCACTGACATTAACAGACTTAAGTAACATTCTCAAATCCTGAGTACTTCAGACACAGATCAGCAAAATAAACGGACTGAGCTCATTTGACAGGCTTAAGTCTGCTATTTTGCTGACTTAAGTCTGACACATTATGTCTACTCAACATTGTAGAATGTTACTTATGTCTTATAATGATAGTGAAATACGCCACAAATAATGAACTCAACTTAAGCCTGAAACTGAGCCTGTAACAGATTTTTTCAAAATAACAGACTTAATTTTTTTTTGTGAAAATGGGCCTTGAGTTTTATGACAATAAGGAACAAAGACTTAAAATGAGGGAAAAGGAGAAAATGCTGGTAACCAGCATTACTCTTTATTTCTTAACGTATTTGGCCCTATTAAAGACAAATTACATCATTTTAGACACATCTAGTTTGTTGTCTGTAAATGCTTTCAATTTGTACTGCCTAAAATTTTGTCGTCTAATTAAGTGTCACTGTAAAGATTTATTCTTCACCATACAACAGAATTTTAGACTATTGCATTTTGAAAGCATTTTGCAGAATGACCCACTGAATTTGGCTAGAACTATTGGATTTGTCTTTGAAAGGATACAAAACATAATGAGAAAAGGAGCATTTTTGTTGGTAACCAGCATTTTCGGACCTCCCCAACAAGTTTTCAAAAGACATCTCTCTCATCATCTTTAAAAGCCCTCATTCGGTAACAGGTCTTTGCCACACAAATGCAAAATATCTCCTTGTCCAAATTGAAAGCATTTGCAGACGAAAATTTAAACGTAGCATAAATGATAGATTTTTTCTTTGATAGGATAGAAAACATTGTGGGAAAAGGAGAAAATGCTGGTTACCAGCATTCTCTCCTTTTCCCACAATGTTTTCCCTGGAGGCTTCTTCCTCAGGGTCGTTAAAACTCGGGATTGTGTGGTAAAGGGTAAAAGGGAGAATATCAAATTAAATTTCAAAATGAAGATTTTTTTTTTTTAACCTGAAGATTCTAAAATAGATAACATCATAAATTTCTATCGGATTTTTTTTTTAGGTATTTTTTTTTTGTCCGGAGGATTTTATTTCAAGGATTGGATATTACATGCCTATTTAGTTTGATATACCTAAATAGAAATAGCCAATCAAAGAAGACATTTATTGATCTGTCAATAAACAGTGGAGTGAGATTCCTTGATATTTTGGATAATATATAAACATTGATGTTTTGGATTGGAGACATAGTATAGGAAGATATTTGATTATGTAAGGATTCAAAAGTTAACCTGACCCTGTGAAAATTGTGCTTGACTTACCTCTTAACTTTTAAACCCCCCCCCCCCAAACAAAATTTTAGATTTGTCCAAATTCAAAGCATTTGCAGACAACTAATCAAATGTGGCTCATTGGTGGGTTTGCTCACAAAAAAGTAGAAAATATTGTGGGAAAAGAGACAAAAATTTTGGCTGTCGAAATTGAAGCATTAGCAGATGGTGAAATAGATTTGACTTAGACGATGAGTTTAGTCTTTGACAGGGCTGAAAAAATTGAGGGATTTCGTAAGCCTTATTCTTTCCGAGTCCTTCAAACTCAACCATTTGGTGAATGGGATAACTATTTTTTTCTCAAATGACTCAATGGTATTTTTAGCTTGAGAAAAATACTGCTTTTGAAGATATTATGGGAAAAGGAAAAATCACTGGTAACTAGAATTTTCTCCTTTTCCCACCAGGATATCTACCGCTTTAAACCATCATCCGAGCCACATTTGATATGTTGTCTGAAAAAGCTTTCAGTATAGATGAGTGTGAGTTTTTTTTTTCCTGGCAAAGAGCTAAGCCCTGTAGAGAGCAAAATAAGTGACATGGAAGTTTTCTACTTGGTGAATGGAAATTACAATTTTAAGTCTGTTCAGGTCAGTCGAAACATAAAAAATTCTGTTACTGTTATTGTGTTGCTAAGTATTGTTAACAAAGTATTGAGTATTTGGTAGGGTTGAGATCAGATTGAATGTGCAGTCTCATTTTGACTCTACAGTATTTGTAAAACTAACTGAAGTTTAGCTTGGTGCTTGGGCTAATTCTATACTGAATATTTAATTTTTGAATATTCAGCTCAAGACTTACTTTAACTGCAACTAAGAAATTTTTGTGGGAATGTTTCTATACCAATATACAGTAAAAGGGAGTGGGAAAAGTGAGCATTTTGCTTGAAAAAAAAATTAAGTTTTATTCCCCTCTTTTGTCTAGTTCAGAATATTTTCTTAAATTTGGTCAAATATTCAATGATGGAGAAACGAGTATGGAACAAAAGGAATAAGTAGGGATTGTCATATTTAAAGTGTTACTTTTGTGAGGAAATCATTATCTGTAGGTGTCATCACTACACAAGTCACTGGAGGATGACTACATTCACTCAGTACCACATGGCAAAATTGTAGACTGGTTCAAATTGAAATTTGTAAATGAAATTTGATAAGGTTTAACCTTTTACCAAATGAAAAGAAAAATAGGCTTGTCCAGATTGATGGAAATTTAAGTTGCAATTTTTGTTTGAAAAGGTAGAAAACATGACAGATTTGATGTGGTTTTAATTACGCAATTTGTCTGTGGAAGTGCATAAGACATTATGGTAATTTTCCCACAATATTTTCAAAAGTGCTATTATTCGGGGCTGTTTAAACTTTGGATTGTGTAGTAGAGGGTCAAACAAGGGATTTTTAGAGTGGAAGTGTAAATGGCGACAGCTCAAGATAGAATGCAGCATAATCCTTTGAAGAGAAAGTTTGCTCCTCGACCACCAAAGGTAAGATGTTTCCATAGAATGTTTGCTAATATGTGTATATACCATATGTTTTGTACCAGTAGAGCCTCGGTAATGCATAATGATAGTCATGGTGATAGGATTCATTCCTTTCTCACAGCTGATCATAGTCTGGACAATGAAAGCATTTGTAGACAACAAAATTAAGGTGACTTAGATGATGTACTTAGTCACAGAAAGTGTAGAAAATATTGTAGAAAATGGAGAAAATGCTAGAGACTTACCATTTTTTCCTATTGCCACATTGTTGTCCAAAGGTTTCTTTCTCAGGATCTTTAAACTCGGGGTTGTTTTATAAAGGGTTAATCTGAGAACAGCACAGCAACATCCAATAAAGACTGAAACCTTTTGGTCAGGCAGAATCTCCCTCATAATGAATCATGCCCTGAAATTGAAGGGGCTCAGTTTGTCAGTGATCTTATTGCCAGAGTAGAACCTTTGTACAATCTTACACATATAAATGCATAATTATGTGATGAAAAGAACACTAAACAGACCTTTGTACAATCTTACATATATAAATGCATACCGATATGTCATGAAAAAAAAATCACTAAACAGATACTCAGTTGATATTCAGTGCCAGTTCTTCTTATAAATTTTAGGTCTCAATTATCACCAGGTCATTCCCAAGGCAAGAAGAAGTTCATGTTGCTTGAGGCCATTGACAACAGCAGGCTGAAAGCCTGACTTGAAATCAGGGGTGCTGGTTTTTTTTTGTGGGAGCATTCTTGGACAAGATATCTCAGATACTAAGCTTAATAATGGGAAGACTAACTAGCCTGGCATTCAGGCCGTGCATTTGAGTCATTCTCATAAACAAGGTACACAACTATAGTAAACTCACAGAAATACAATGTTAGTGTATTTTTTTGCAGTTTTATTTGATGGTCTTTTTTTTTACTGAAAATACTCTATTTAACGGACTGATACCAGTCTAGAAGACTAACATGTGAGCTGTTATTGTGATATGACTGAAATACTGTTACAAGCAACATAAAACATCATAATTTGAAGACAGATAGGTCAGCTGTTTATAAGAATTTTTTCAAAAACTTGCTCAAAAGATCTTGTTTTGAGTTGCTTTCAATTTTTATTTGAGTACACAAACTATTTGTGTATGAGTAAATACAAACATTGCTAAATGAGAGAGTCAGTAGAAAAAAGATAATTTTGTTGGGCTTTTAAAGTGGAACCTATTTGAGAAAGCAAGTCAGCCATGTAAGTTCTACTTGCAAAAATGTTGAATATTCCAAAGATGGTTTGGAAAACTTGATGGTCTGTTTACATTCTGCCAAAAGAAATTTTTGAAGATCTTTTTTTTTTTCAATATGAACTCCTTTGATCAAGCCATGTAATTATTTCTATTGGCACAATAAATTTGACATTTGGATTTTTTATGATTTTGTCCTTTTACATAATTGGAATCCCTTCAGATTGTAATTCTGTAAAAATCAATTGTATTTTGTTGAAAGCCCAATAATTCAATATTTTAGTGTCTGAATTGACAAGAAGTAAAGACAATTTTAAAATGTAACCCTTTGCCCTTTATGCTATTTGGTAGCAAGCCTCTGCTTTAGAAAGCTTTGTGATGGAAAATTGTTCAATTTGTCAACTCATGATGTTTACTTGATTGTTTTGTCATCAATGTTTAACTTAACCCTTTACCAAACAATCATGGATTTTCAAAACTCTTGGAAAGAAGGCTTTTGAAAACATTTTGGAAAAAGGAAAAATTACTGATAACCAGCATTTTCTCCTTTTTAAACGGTGTTTTCTATCCTAATAGAGAGTTTAAGCTTATTTTATACCAATTTTTGAATTTATCATTTGCAGACTTTTGAATTTGAAAAGGTCTAACATTTGTGGTTTGGGAAAGGTTGAATATGGGAGGATGGATGAACTTAACCCTTTACCACACAATCCCGACTTTTAACGACCCTGAGAAAGAAGCCTTTTGGAAACATTGTGGGAAAAGGAGAAAATGCTGGTAACCAGCATTTTCTCCTTTTCCCACAATGTTTTCTACCCTTCCCAAACCAAATTTCAATTTTTCAGTCACATTTATTTTGTCGTCTGCAAATGCTTTCAATTTGGACCAGTCTATAATTTTGTCGTTTGGTAAAGAGTTAAACTGGTCACTATGCCTTTACTTTCAAGAGCACTGAATTAACTATTTACCAAACTACATTTCAAATTTGTCCAAATTGAAAGCATTCGCAGAAGACAAAATTAATATGGTTCAAACATTGGAATATTTTATTGAAAGATTAGAAAACATTTGGAAAAGGAGAAAATGCTTGTTACCATTTTCGTTATCAACAAGTTTGTTGTTATAATGTTTTCTGGTACATGGTTGAAATACCATTTGAAATTAAATTGCCCTACATTTACACTATGTTTCTGGCAGCCACAGCAGCCCCCTTTTGTCCAAAATATGGTGTGCCATGACATTTTGTTTGTTTTTTTTTCTCCATTTACCAAGAACAGTTAAGTCTTTATTTTATCTCATGCAATACGTGACAAGCTGTGGAGGGAACCCTACGTTTACACCATGTTCCCGGCAGCCATGTAATACAACGCAGAGGAACGGGATAAACAAAATTGTTAGACGGTGATTGCCAGGGTTGCTGTGCCAGATTTTTTGACTACCAGAAAATTTGCCACGGCAGTCCCATTGCTGATGAGAAACCTATCAGACTGTAGCGGAACGGATTGATCGCATCAGAACTTAGCAGCACGTAACAATTCATAAGAACCGTGAGATACTTGTGAAAATAGGGCTTACACGTCCAAACACGGATTGTCTCCAAGTCTTGCTATGGGCTGGTAAGTTCTGATGCGATCAACCCATTCTGATATGGTCTGTTAGGCTTATAATCAGTACCGGGACTCCCGTGGCAAATTTTTGGACAGTCAAAAAATCTGGTATGGCCACCCTGGCGATTATGGTCATGCTTATCCAGTTCCTCTGCATTGTATTACGTCAATCCTGTTTTGTCCACTGTTGTCAGAAATGGGGCTACTAACAAAACGCGATAATTGTGGCCTTTGTTTACAAACACTGGATCAGTTCAAAACATTCAAATAGGGAATACCAGGGATGAAGCAGTTACTTAGTGGTAATTTTCAGCTCGTATGTACAAATAGCGCCGTGGGACAGTGGTCATAGCGACTCTGCTACCATCCATGCGGGTCGAGTTCGAGTCACAGGAAAACTTTTTTTTTTAATCAAGCATTTTTTTTTTTTTAAGGTAAGTCAATGGTTACATTTTTCTAATATCATAGTGAATATTTGTACTTGTAATTAGTAGTCTCATTCATATTTAATTGACATCACACGAGATTGCACGATGATCCTTGTGAAATTTGGGAAAAATGAACCAAGACATTTCTTGCAAAGGAATTGACGAGGAAGCAACAGATACTGAATGTTAAGAGGCTTAGGGTACCGATACAACCAGTGAAAATGAAGAGATACGGATTCTGCCAGTGAACGAGGATGAGAGTTGCGGACTTATTGTTGTATTGTTGTATCAATCATATAGAAGAATGTTTTAAAACAAGAAAAAAGATAAAATGAATTAGAATAAGATGTTATAATAACAAAAGAATAACAATGACAAAAAGATATACACGTCTAAAAAATAAGGAAGAAGAAAGGAAAAAAAAAAGGGGGGGGACACACAAAAAGACAATCAAACAAGGAAAAGAAAAGAAAGGAGAAAACCGAAGAAATATATAAATTTCTTCCTAAAATGGTAGACTTATCGGCTCGAACTAGGATAGCCGGTTGGAGAGGCAGGGATCTTTCCATTACACCACTGCTCGCTTAGTAGAATCAATAGCTTGTAAAACTTTTAAGCCTTTTCAATGTACATTTAATTTAAAATTATCAGATAATTTACCTGTTCTTCCCGTATACGAAGATAGAATGCTCTGAATTATTGTAAACAAGGGCCACGGTTATTGCGTTCTGTTAATACCATGGCTGTTGGGAACATGGTGTAAACGTAGGGTTAGTCCTTCTATCAGGTCCACATGATTAACCCTTTACCACAAAATCCTGACTTAACAACCCTGAAAAAGAAGGTTTTTGAAAACATTGTGGCTGCCAGCATTTTCTCCTTTCTCCACAATGTTTTCAACCCTGTCAAAGATAAAAGGTATCCTTTTAGCAACAAATAATTTGTTGTCTGCACATTTTTTCAATTTGGTTGGGTCCAAAATTTTGTCTTTTGGTAAGGAGTTAAATAAAGTTGACCTCTTTCCGTGGCTGAAAATACATGCCACAGAAACTTGGAGAAATGTTCATCTTTACAAGCTTGACTATAAAAGCAAGTGGTAGAGATCTAAGATCAGACTGCATATTCTGTGCAGTCTGATTTTGAGCAATGCTGTCTACAAAAGCCTTTCTTTTCGCCTGTGGTATTGAAGGGTTAACCCTTTCCCAAACAATCCCTGATATCACGACCCTGAGAAAGAAGCCTTCTGAAAACATTGTGGGAAGAGGAGAAAATGCTGGTAACCAGCATTTTCTCCTTTTCCCACAATGTTTTCTTCCCTTCCCAGAACAAATTTCAATTTTTGAGTCACACTAATTTTGTCATCTGCAAATGCTTCAAATATGGACTAGTCTAAAATTTTGTTGTTTGGTAAAGAGTTAAAAGAATTGGTTAGTTTTTGGAGAAAGTTTTAAGCCTTTACCAAGTCAGGAAATTTTGGACTGGACCAGATTGAAAGCATTTGCAGATGACAAATCAAATTAGCTCCAATGATGATTTATGTCTTTGATAGGGTAGAGCATATTGTGAGACTAGAGGCGCTTGAGCGCCTGTATCGCTCCACAGGCCTGATATTTCTATAATGGCGAAAGGGAGTTTTTAACAATTATCATTCAATCCTGCATTTTAGCTCACTGAAGAAACAATTTGGTAGACAACCACCATAGGAACTTACCTGCAAAACAACAATGAAATCCAATGAATAGTTTTAGAGAAGAAATTTTTCAAAGATTTTACTTTATACCATAAAAGGAAAATGAGTCTCCCATAAAAGCCATGTTTTTTGACAGATCTTTTTTTTTTTAAGGAATTCTGTAAACCTGTATCTAAGGAACATTCCTGCAAAATAATAATGCTATCCAAATAGCGGTTTGGGAGGAGAAGATTTTTAAAGGTTTTTTACTTTGGTTGCCATGGCAGCCAGAATTCTTCATGGAACACAATTATTTGAAGGAATTTGAAAGAAGACCACCAAAGGAACATTCCTGTGAAATTTGGTAAAAATCCAGTCAATAGTTTCTGAGGAGAAGTTTTTTAAAGAAAAAGTTTACGGACGCACGGACGGACGGACGCACGACGGACACAACGCCATGACAATAGCTCTCTGGCCTTCGGCCAGTGGAGCTAACAAGAAGAAAATGCTGGTTACCAGCATTATTTCCATTTCCCACGTCTTCATGAGGCATCTCTTTTAAGTTTGTTAAAACTCAAGATTGTGTGGTAACCATTTAAAGAGAAAGTTTTCATTCTTGACGCTTTACGAAATAATCCAGTGTTTGAAAAACCCTTACGAAGAAGGAATCTGAAAACATGTGGAAGAGGGAGAAATTAATGGTAGCCAGCATTATCTCCATTTCCCACAATGTTTTCGACCCGTTTTAAGTCCGATTCCACCATTTGAACTACAGTCACTTTGTTGCTCACAACTGCTTTCAAAACTTAATTTCTGGCAAAGAGTTAATGTACTGTATTGTGTTGTATTATAGAAGTCATTATAACTACGAAGTGAAATTATGATAATTATTTTTTGGACACTTGGATACACGAACTGATTGTTTCTTCTGTCTATACTGTAGATCTTATCTATCCAGGATTTCCTTCATGGGAATATATTTCAACTGAAAATCCCAAGAAACAAAATGCATCAGACAAGTTGGAAAACATCATTGTAAATTATGTATAATTAACATGAATGAGATTTTTCAACAGGAAAATAATCTGACATAAGGAGAAATGGCTTGTTGCCCCTTTTATATTCAGTCATTATGAGCAATATCTCCCACTAACGCAACAATATTTTTCATAGTTTTCTATTCCAAGACAAAGAAATTCACAGAAAGTAATGAGTTAACCTTTTATTGTGGTGTTCACTTTTTTTATGATATTGAGGAAGAAGGCTTTTGAAAACATTATGGAAAAAGAAGAAGATGCTGTTAAGCAGCATTATTTCTCTTTCCAAGGTGTGTCGTACTCTTTCACAGATGAGTTCCTCATTGAACCACATTTTCTTTTTTGTCTGAAAATACTTACAATATAGACCAGTCAAAAGTTTTGTCAGTTGTGTGACGCCTTGTAATGAGTTAATAATGAAAGAAAAACATTTTCACTACAGATAAGTGGATGATATGTGTGTTTGACAGGAAATGGCAATATGTTAGGTGCAGTAGAAAAAATATGATTATTGTTTTTGATTAAAAAAAAAAGTTGCATCCAACAGTGCATGCTAGTTTTTGATAGAAAAAAAATTTAACTCTTTTACCAAATGACAAAATTTTGGCCTATACCAAATTGAAAGCATTTGCGGACGAAAAATGAAATGCTGCCAAAACATTGACATCTGTCTTTCATAAGGTAGGAAACATTGTGAGAAAAGGAGAAAATGCTGGTGACCAGCATTTTCTCCTTTTCCCACAGTGTTTTCAAACGTCTTTTCTTTCAGGGTATTTAAAAGTCGGGACTGTGCAGGAAAAGGTTAAGGAATCAGTGTTGAAAAGCATACATGGTGCGGAAAATATATTTCATATTTCATTTAAAGGTGTTCTTGTGCTTCCTCAGCTCTGATAAAGACATGGTAGGAAACTTCATATTCAGACCCAATGGCTCTGACGAGAAAATGTTGTGTTGGTCTTCCGTTTCTGAAGATGTCAGCTGAAAAACAACCAAAAAACAGGTAAGCTTGTCATTATTTATAATCATGTGTTCTTATGTCTTTGAAATTCCAAAAAAGGAGAATGTCATGCAACGCTCTGGTCTTTCAACGTGTTTTCTATACTACAGAAAGTTGTAACAGGCGTACGATGTTGTCTGAATCATTTGTGGCGTGGGTTGACCATAGCTAGAATAATATGTCACGGACCTAAATTCAGTCTATTATAGCCATATAATTGGCAATTAAAAGAGAATCTTGCTGTCCCAAAAGTGTGAATTAATGTCTTGAAATGTTATATGCACTGCTGGTAAAGAATTGAAAAGAAATAGCACAAAAATGATGAAAATAAAGAAGGGCTCTGATTATGTGGACCGGCTCTGAATATATAAGTCGGCACCGATTGATGAGGGCTTCCTTTCAAAAATTTAGTTTTCTGTAAAAAGTTACTTAGGAAGTAGGCTTTGTTTTTCCATTAATACCTCTTAGTCCAAAATGTAGTACTTGTTGTTGGATGGAACATGACCGAATTTATGAAAATACAAAGGACTGGTCTTGTCACGATTGAAAAATGACGGCAAAACAAGAAAACCCACGACAAAACAGGTGCCAAATTTACATAAACCGCTCAAGGACCCTTCAAACTGCCTTTTTATCCTAAATAATGACTCAAAACAGCTAATTGCATACACACTCAGTAAATCATGATATTGGAGCTGCAATCTCAATCTAATTATGGCATAAAGTGAATGATTTCTACATTAGAAATGGGGAGGGGTCAGTGTGAGATTTCTAAAACAAGTGCAAACGACAATGTTTAGGACATTCATACAAATATCGAGGACGTAAAAAAAAAATAAAATAACTCGAAGCTATTCGTTATGAACCCTTAAAGTGCCTGTCACAGCTTTAGTTGGTTCTGCAGGCAGTGTATATCAATATTAGACTGCAAAAATGTGATCGTTTATTTGTTTGGATGGATGTTTGTTTATCATTGGCTTAAAGATAACTGATAGGTGACATTTTCTGATCTAATATGCGTCTGGTTAATTGAACATTGAAAGATCTGAGTAAGTACTATCAGAATCATGGATCTATGAACACTTTCTGGTCTTGACGTGCTTGTGAAATAGATTCTTTTTTGTGCTTGTGAAATAGATTCTTTTTCGTTGTTAAAGACTTGTATATACCCCACCCACCTTACATTCTGTTGTGTAGTGTTAAGTATTAAAAGGAGTTAAGAGTGTTCACACATATACCCTGAGGCGTGTATTGCGAATAGGTCAAATGTATTTCTCACGTTTTGTAAAAGTTTTTTTTTCTATTCATCATCTCTGCTATGGTCGGTACATTTTCCATTTAGCTTTTTAGTGACTGTTTCAAGACCAAAGAGTCTTCCGAAGATGCCAAATATTTTACATTATTTTTGCTTACGTGTCGGCTGCACTTACGACGAAAGCATGACAAAAGCTATATACATGTATAGACCATTCTCTTAATCAAAAGCTACACAAAAGAATTTTTCAAAATTTAGATGGACTAATTTTCGACAGGATTTTTCAATCGTGACAAGACCAGTCCTTTGTATTTTCATAAATTCGGTCATGTTCCATCCAACAATAGTACTACATTTTGGGCTGAAAGGTGTTAACGGAAAAACAAAGCCTACTTCCTAAGTAACTTTTTACAGAAAACTAAATTTTTGAAAGGAAGCCCTCATCAATCGGTGCCGACTTACATATTCAGAGCCGGTCCACATAATCAGAGCCCTTCTTTATTTTCATCATTTTTGTGCTGTTTCTTTTCAATTCTTTACCAGCAGTGAATGTAACATTTCAAGACATTAATTCACGCTTTTGGGACAGCAAGACACTTTTAATTGCCAGTTATATGGCAATAATAGACTGAATTTAGGTCTGTGACGTATTATTCTAGCTAAGGTCAACCCACGCCACAAATGATTCAGACAACATCGTACGCTTGTTACAACTTTCCATAGTGTAGGAAACATGTTGAAAGACCAGAGCATTGCATGACATTCTCCTTTTTAGCTCCACTGGCCAAAGGCCAGTGGGCTTATGTCATGGCCCGTTGTCTGTCGTGCATCGGTCTGTCCGTCCGTCCGTGCATTAACTTTTATTTTAAACATCTTCTCTGAAACTACCCATCCAATTTTGATGAAACTTCACAGAAATGATCCTGCCATGGACCTCTTCAGATTTTCTTGAAAGAATTTGATTCTTTCAAAAACTCTGGTTGCCATGGCAACAAAACTTAAAAATATTGGAAATCTTTGAAAATCTTCTTGTCAGAAACCATAAGGCCTAGGGCTACCAAATTTGGCATATAGCTTCGTCTAGTGGGCCTCTATCAAGTTTCTTCAAATTATAGCCCTGGGGTCAAATTTGACCCCGCCCGGGGGTCACAAGTTTTACACGGGCTTATATAGGGAAAACTTTAGAAATCTCCCTGTACCTAGCCATAAGGCCTAGCGCTACCAAATTTTGCATGTGGCTTTATCTAGTGGGCCTCTACCAAGAGTGCCCAAATTATAGCCCTTGGGTCAAATTTGACCCCACCCCGGGGGTCACAAGTTTTACATGGGCTTATTTAGGGAAAACTTTAGAAATCTCCCTGTACCTAGCCATAAGGCCTAGGGCTACCAAATTTTGCATGTGGCTTCATCTAGTAGGCCTCTACCAAGAGTGCCCAAATTATAGCCCTGGGGTCAAAATTGGCCCTGCCACGGGGGTCACACGTTTTACATGGGCTTATTTAGAGAAAACTTAAGAAATCTCCCTGCACTTATTCATAAAGCGTAGGGCTACCAAATTTTGCATGTAGCTATATCTAGAGGGCTTCACCAAGAGTGCGTAAATTATAGCCCTAGGGAGGAATTTGATTCACCCCGAGGGGTCAGAAGTTTTACATGGGCTTATTTAGTGAAATCTTTAGAAATCTTCTTGTTACTAACCATATGAACTAGGGCTACCAATTTTAGTCCTGTCTCAGGGGTCTTATGTTCAAAACCAATTGGCCAAGTATTGTAATGTTTGGCATGTAGGGATTTTACCTATTAGCCAGTGGAGCGATACAGGGCCATCATGGCCCTCTTGTTTGAAATTTCAAAGACATAAGAACACATGATTACAAATAATGACAAGCTTACCTGT
Source organism: Hippopus hippopus (assembly GCA_946811185.2). Taxonomy (NCBI): domain Eukaryota; kingdom Metazoa; phylum Mollusca; class Bivalvia; order Cardiida; family Cardiidae; genus Hippopus; species Hippopus hippopus. The sequence continues at coordinate 39,636,887 of OX328106.1, forward strand.
TTTTTGGTTGTTTTTCAGCCGACATCTTCAGAAACGGAAGACCAACACAACATTTTCTCGTCAGAGCCATTGGCTCTGAGTATGAAGTTTCCTACCGTGAAGATTTTTTTCTGATTTTTAGCTCTGCTGTTTTTTTTTTCAAGGTATTGTCACAGCTCTGTAGTGGCTATTGACATTGATGTGCAAAAACTTCAATATTTTCTGCCATCTCCATCATTACAAAAGATATTTCTGTTAATTCTGACTAATTATCAAAAGGGGAACCCATGCCAGAAGAGGTTACTCTCAAAATATTTTCAACACAGTTATGCCCCTTTTTGTGGAAAATTTTCGTGAAAGACTTGCATGCGTTGCTCTTGTTACGTAAGCTGTTAGGATTAAAAAATTTGTCTAACTCGAAATATATTTACATGTAGTTTTGTTTTGATTTTTTTTTCAAGGATCTTCCCCCACTCCTCCAAATAGAACGAAAAAAAATCGTATGTCTGTTGTTCCTAATTTTCAGGAAATAAAATAAGATTTATGATAATTCTGAAGCTCAGATTGTGTTGATTATTGATGAAGTAGGATGTGTATTTGTTTTCCATGTATTTTTTATACAAGACAAGAATGAATGAAAGTTTTTTTTTCAAAAACAAAAAGGTTTGCAGTTGGATAAAGAATCATTTTGAAGTTCGGATGGAAATAGTGTACATATTATTTGTCAATGTGCTTTATAGGAATGTTATTTGGGATAGTGTTGTCAAAAGAAGATGTGTGATGCAGACCTACAGACTAGTATTGGTTTATATCTTTCTCTACCAAAAAAATATTACTTTTGTGTTTCAAAAACTCTTCAAAAGCAGAACTTTGAAAACATGAAGGAAAAAGGAGAAAATGCAAATGACCAGCATTTCCTATGATGTTTTCAAATGCCGTCTTTCTCAGATGGGTTAACCCTTTACCATACAATCCCTACCTATAACAACCTTCAGAAAGAAGGTTTTGGAAACATTGTGGGAAAAGGAGAAAATGCTGGTAACCAGCATTTTCTCCTTTTCCAACAATGTTTTCTATTTTTCCAAAGACTATGTATCCTGCAATTAGTCACAGTTAAGTTGCCTTGTGCAACTGCTTCAGGTTAGGACAAGTCCAGGATTTTGTTCTGTGGTAAAGGGTTAAACTAAGGAAATAATGGGATAGGTTTGGTAACTGTGATTTGACCAGAATACTGTAGAAAAAGGTAGAGAAACCCAGAGGTTTGAGCTGTAGACTGTGAGAATGTGTTGTAGCTATATACTCAATACTGACAAAGTTATAAACAATGGTTCTTTATAAGAACAGAGAGATATGTCGTTCATGTTCAAGCGAAGAAACTCCTACTCAGTTTATCAAGCATTTAAGGTATGTATCAGTAACTTTTTGACTGATAAGTATTTTCAGTTAGAATAATTGGCCTGAAAAATGACTGAAAAAATGTTGAAAGTAGCATATAACACCATACATATCAATCAAACACTTGTTTAGTGTAAAGAACATGTACAATCTTAAAACACTTTCACGGCTGGCTTTCCCAGAATATTCCTCAAAGTATTGGACAGAGTAGATCAATGATCAGACTACACATGATCTGAGTCTATATTCACCAACTGTCCTTAAAATGTTCATAGTCTTATTCTTCACAATTTTCTAAATTTGAAAGTAACACAACTTCTGATTGGCTAAACCATTTGGTTTAGCCAATCAGAAGTTGTGATACTTCCAGATTTAGACAATGGAGACTGCATCTCCTACTGAAGTGGTGTTTTAGGCTGCTTTCAACATTTTTTCAGTCATATCATTTCATCAGCTCGCTTATTAATTGATGTCCTTGGTTGTGCCAGGACTGGACTAGGGCTCTGAAGTATCTTGCTCAAGGATACTCCCTTGAAAATTTCAGTTTTTCAAGTGAGGCTTGAACATGAAGTCATCGTTACGAGTCTTTCAGGATATTGCTGAGCCATGCAGGACTCCAAAGACTGCATTTTCTTTGTAGTCTGATCTTGATCAACACTGTCCACATGCCTTATGTTGTGCTTCGCAGGGAAATTTATTCCTTTACCACACAATCCCAACTATTAACAATCTTTAAAAAAAGCTTTTGAAAAAGTGGGAAAAGGAGAAAATGCTGGTAACCAACATTTTCCCCTTTTTCCACAATAATTTTATTTTTCCACCTTTCAAAGACAAATTTTATCATCTTAGCCACCTTTAACTTCAGTAAATCTTCAGTAAATGTCTTCAACTTGGTCATGACTTCTTGTAAAATTTTGCTTTTATGTAGAGTGAACCCTTTACCAAACAACAAAATTGTATAAGTATACATGTGGCTCAAATAATGACAATTGTCTTTGTAATGGTAGAAAACATTGTTGAAATAGGAGAAAAATTAATGCTGGTTACCAGCATTTTCTCATTTCCCCACCATCTTTTCCAAGGCTTCTACCCCAGGGTGTTTAAAGGGTAAAGGCAACAAAATTTTAGACTTATTCAAATTGAAAGTATTTACAAATGACAAAATGAATGTGACTGAAAAATTGAAATTTATTATGGGAAGGGTAGAAGACATTTTTGGAAAAGGAGAAAACGCTGGTTACCAGCATTTTCTCCTTTTCCTACAATGTTTTCAAAAGGCGTTTTTCTGAGGGTCTTTAAAACTCGGGATTGTGTGGTAAAGGGCTAAATAAGCCCTGGTTTAATGTTTATTTGACTGTTGCAACCAGAATGGTTTTTGATCTTCCATGGCTCAGTGTAGAAAAGGTATGATTCCCAAACATGAGGCTCTGGCTATGATAATCACTCGAGGCACTGGTTTTCTCTGTAAATTTTCCTTTGGCAAGATACTACGGAACCCCAATCTAGGACTAGTGAAATCCAGGACATGTATACAGAAATGACCTGTGTCTGTGATATGGCTGAAACAATGTTGAAACAATGCTGGGTAAAATCTTGATTTATCAGATTTGATTGATAGAAGGGTGTTTTACTCCTCTTTCCACATTATTTCATGGCAACAGCTCACATCATCATATATGTTTCACTGGTATTAGGTTAGGGCTCTATAGTTTCATGCCCAATGACACTTGCATGAAAACCCAGTGCGTCCAGTGAGACTTGAATGTCAGTGCCTCCAGATTATGAGTCCTACACTTTACCATGGAGCCATGCAGGACCCACTTGTAATTAATCAAAATTGTTAGATTAAACCATTATGATCATAAGGTAACAGTAATTTGTGAAATCATTATGCTAACTGGAGAAATTCTCTCTGCATTCATTGCGCTCTGATATACATCATCCACTGATATACATTATCCACGAAGACAGTTTCTTAGAGCTGTAAGGCTTCAGATAATGTGAAAAAAAAAGCATATTGCTTTGGTATGAAATGTTAGTTAAGTGCAAAAGGGAAATAACTGTGTACTGTAGTAGATATCAGATTTGTTTCCCTTGTATACAGTGTCTTACAGAGGTCACTGATGGACTGCTGCTTGTTCAGCCTATAAGTGCTGTACTGGATTTATACTTACTTATGCAGACAGTCAAGATCAAGATCAGGTTGCACAGACTGTAGTCTGATCTTGGATCTACACTTTCTGCCACTTATTTTGAAGAAATTAACTATGACTGTAATGCATTTTTTGTAAAGACAGAATGCCCAATTCATTTAACCTATTACCAAATGACAAACTGAAATTTGTTTAAGGAAAGATAGAAAACATTGTGGGAATAGGAGAAAATGCTGGTTACCAGCATTTTCTCCTTTTCCCACAATGTTTTCAAAATGCTTCTTTTTCAGTGTCGTTAAAAGTTGGGATTGTGTGGAAAAGGGTTAAGCACTTTTTTGTTCAGACAGAATGGCCTGTTTATTCATTAAGCACTTCTTGACAGGGGTGACCATGAAATTACTCTGATAAGGTGTTATGTCTTGAATGATATTTCTCAGTTTGTTTATTGGGTGCTCTAAGGTTTAAATTTGGAGGGAAATGGTCAGGATTAGAGACCCATTCTCATTAAAACAGTCTATAGATTACAATGTTTTGGCCTCTATAACTGTGTAAAAATGTCCATTTAATTCACAAACTTCATCATTTTACTTTTTCAGTGTATTTTTACCTGCTGATTTTATAATTGGATGTATTATCTTTTTACCACACAACCTGAGTTTTAATAACCCTGATGGAGAAGGCTTTGGAAAACATTGTGGGAAAAGGAGAAAATGCTGGTAACCAGCATTTTCTCCTTTTCCAACAATGCTTTCTACTGTATCAAAGACAGAAATCAGCTTATGAGCTGCTATGAATTTGTCATCTGCACAAACTTTCTATTTCCACTGTGGCTTTTTACAGTTAATTCAAGGACTTTAAATATCTTTTTTATGTTTCGGTGTATTTTTACCTGCTGATTTTATAATTGGATGTATTATGGAACATGACACTAGAAAGTTTCATATTCCATATTCACCATACTGTCAAACATGTTTTTATTCACTTATACCCTTCACCTAACAACCAGGGCCTGTATTTACCAACCATTCTAAACCCTTATATTGCTAGATAAGTTAAAACTTTTTTGCTAATAGTTAAAACCCTAATAATGTTATTTCACACTTATTTTTGGAGAAAATATATCTCCTTATCGGACAGTATAGATCCAAGATCAGACTGCACATTCTGTGCAGTCTGATCTTGATCTACACTGTCTGCAAAAGGTCAGTTAATCGCGCTTAGCAGCTTAAGGGGTAAGAACATTCTCAGTCTTATTCTCCAGAACTTTCAAAAGTCGTAAGTAACACAACTTGTGATTGGCTAAACCATTTGACACTATGTATTCCTCAGGGAATGAATGAGACACTATGAAAAACAGCACTCTGTTGTTCAATATTTTGGCTATTTTAAAGTCTGAAACACTTTTTCCTATAGATTATTTCCTGAGCATGAAAATACTGCAACTATGTTGTTTTACTAGAAAGCAATTTCAAAGAAAATTGCCAGCTTTTTCTACTTTTACTGGAAATTACCTCAGTCATGATTTATATAAACCCTTGTCCAAAAATATGAAGGATTGTTTGGAAAAGGGTCAGTAAGGACTTAAATATTAATATGTTCATTAATCCTTTGACTTCACTGTTCCTGAAACAGATAAGGTTTTTTGACCTTTACTTAACTCTGCCACTAGAAAATATTCGACTTGTCAAAATTGAAAGCATTTGAAGGTATTTCTCTTAGATAGGATAGAAAATGTGGGAAAATTCAAGAATTCTAGTAAGCTGGGATTTCCCATTTTCTAACAATGTTTTCAAGAGCTTTGTTCCTCAGCCTCATTAAAACACAGGATCATTTGGTAAAGAGTTAACTCCCTACCAAATGACAAAATTTTAGGCTGATCTAAATTTAAAGCATGTACAGAAGACACATGTTTCTCATTATGGCCTGATATGTCTTTGGTATGTTAGAAAACATTGCATGAAAAGGAGGAGAAAATGCTGGTTACCAGCATTTTCTCCTTTTCCAACAATGTTTTCCAAAGGCTTTTTCCTCAGGGTCGTTAAAACACAGGATTGTTTGTTAAAGGGTTAAGGCTTGGTCAGACCGGCTAACGGATATGTAACGGGGGGGGGAAACGGACAAAAACATGCAGAACTTGGTTATCGGGTGACAAAATTCATCTCCTCTGCCGCTCGAGGCTCACACGATCGGTGTGTGGAGCGAGGAAGCCACACAATGACCGCACGAGTACCGCACGTGTAATGGAAAAAAAACGCACGTTTAACGGATATGAACAGGATAATAAACAGTCTATTAACGGATATCACCGTACGAGTAAGGGACTTGTACCGGATAAAACGGAAGTGCAACGCATGAGAACTGGACAAAAAGTACGATGAACGGAAATGTACCGAACACCAACGTACGAGGAACATACTGGTCACGTGACATGCCAAGGGTATAAGTTGTCAGATGCATCCAAAGTCTATCATTTGCATGTCTCTGTCCGTTTTGTCCGTTGGAAAGTTTTGAATATGCTCAAAACTTCCCACTGGACGGAACGGACATCGCCGGACAAGTAGCGGATTCACCGGATAAGAAACGGACATAAAACGGATACGAACGGATAAAATGATTTTTTATCCGTTACTCGTCCGTTAGCTCGGTGTGACCAAGGCTTTAGGGCAGAAGCTGGTAGTGCCGTAGATATGGTAGAGGTTTGAAACCCACAGGTCACTTGAGCCACTTGTTGGATTTCCCAGATCTTGCCCAGGATTGATGAGTCATAATGTGAGGGGATTAATTCCTCTCTCACCTCTGAACGTTGCTTTCAATGTTTTCATGGGAAAGCCAGTGGCTGGAAAGAATGTTGTCCAAAGTACTTGTAAAGTTTATTCCAGGCAAAGCATGGATCAGTACTATAATGACATTGTTAAAAGCAGTGTTTAACATTAAATACCTGTTCTCCTTTTCCAGTAGTATTTTTCAAAAACAATGTCTATTGGGTTATTTAAAACATGAGATTGTTTGGTAGAAGGGTCAAGATCTAGTGGGATTTAGGTGAACTGTACAATAAGCTGTGATTTAACCCTTAAAAGGCCTTTCACTACCTCTTTGCCATTGAGACCTCTGTAGAGCAAGATCAGACTGTACAAAACATGTGGTCTGATTTTTAATATACAATTTCCACTTTGCTGAAACACTGCAAGTAAAAGAGAGCCTTGAAATTACAATGACCAGGGTATTATTCTAGAATGAAAATGTTGATTGGGTTTATTAGGTCCTTTAACCATTTACAAAAGGACAAAATTTTATACTCAAGGCTATTGAAAGCATTTGGAGAGGAGAAAATAATAAACATAACTCAAACGATGAGATTTTTTTTTGGACGAAGTCTAAGAAAAGATTGTGGGTAAAGGAGAAAATGCTGGTTACCAGCATTTTCTCCTTTTCCCACAATGTTTTCCAAAACCTCAGGGTGGTTAAAAATCGGGATTGTGTGGTAATGGGTTAAGGGTTAAATGCAGATTTAATTATGGATGGGATATGGTTGTAGATGTTATTTTTCCAACAGTGAAGAAGAATCGCTTGCAGTGTAGACTTTAGAAGATTTAACCTTTTATCAGACTACAAAATTTTAGACTCGTCCATACTGAAAGCAATCACAGATGTGTCAAATGTGACTCAAGTGATAAGATTTGTAAGAGTTGTCTGCTAGGAAGAATTCTATGGAGTTACAGAAAAAACATTGCTTGTGGGCCATTATTTTTTGTGTAGAATACAGGAATTTTGAAGTTGTGGATTAAGTGTGTCTTGAAAAGATGTCATTTTGTTTTGTCTGTTTTTCTCCATTTTTCACATCGTTCACAACTTTCATTGGAATAATCAGAATGTGACTTTGCAAGGGAAGAAATGTTTTGATTAAGATAAATCAACAATTTACTTTGTTCCAGTTGTTTGTAATGTGTTTTTAAGCCATTTACAACATCATCTTATCACATGTACCTTTGCACCTATAATCCATTGGAGTTTCCTTTACTGGTACTGTTTCCTAAATCATTGGCTGCTTTCCTATATAACCATTGTCAAAACATTGATCAGCACTGAGAGATGACTGAATCCTTTTGCAGCAACTATAATCAGTCCTTTGGAAAGAAATCAGCTGAGCTGGAAACTAGAGAAACCTCAGTTTCAAGCCCTGTATGTAACAGACCTAGGTACCAGGCATGGCACAACATATTTGGATGCAACTTTGTTGAGGATACTGTTGCAATGCAGAAATTGCTGCAAATGGTTTCTTTTGATATTTGTAATGTTGCACTTGTGAAAGAATGCCAAGAATGCATGGGTAGGTGCAATGGCATCCGTGAGCGTTTAGTCAATACTGTTAAAATTGTGTCAAATACAAAATTAACAGGTTGTTTTTCTAGATATCTCTTGCAATATGACTAAGGTTATGAAAGTTTACTAAGGTTATATGCCCTCAGAGCCACAAATAATGAATTTGACATTGTTCAGTCTGTAAAACAACACCTAAATAATTCCAGTTTCTAGACTGCAGTAGGCAAGAGTGTCTCAGCATTGTGGACAGTGCTGATCAAGTTCAGACTGCACATTTTGTGCAGTCTGATCTTGATCTACACTGGCCGCAAAAGCAATAGGTGCGATTTAGGTAGACTAAGGGTAGAAATAGCCTGTGGTATAAGTAAAGGATAAGTAATCAATTAGTTGGCTGACATGCCATCAAATTTTTGTCTAAAATGAATGAAATAACTCGTATTCCTGCTTCTTGTTTGAATGTGTAGGTGTGTGTTTCTTAAGTGTAGTGGACATTCAAATGCTGAATTCTCTCTGAAAACAAAGTGAAGAATGGAGAAATTGCTCAAATTGCACTTTTTTTTTTAAACATGAACTGTGTCTGATACCAACACTCTTGTGTGTTAGATGCTGGGAAAAAGTCTTCTGAAAACATCCAGCAAGAAAGAGAAAATGCTGGTAACCATACTGGTAACAATGCTGGTATCCTTTTAAAGATAATTTCCAAGAATGAAGAAACATTTTATTTTGTCATCTGCAAATCAAACTGCACAGAACATGGAGTCTGATCTTGGATCTAGGCTGACCAATACAATGTTATTGTTGTGAAAAGAACTTTCGATTTGTTGTATTTAAGGTTTTACAAGTGGCTGGAAATTTTAATTTTTTGGGCAGTGTATCTGTTGACCCTTCAAGTGCCTTTTGCAACTATACTCGCACAGAATGTTCAGTCTGAGCTGTGATATACAATGTCTGCTTTACTGAAACTTTCTGGACAAAAACAACCATGAAATTGCAATTACTGGGATCTTATTTCTGTACTGTAACTTCCTTTTGGTTTTATTTGGCAGTTTAACCCTGTATCACACAATCCTGAGTTTTTAATGACCCAGACAGAAAATACTTTTGAAAACAGGGTGGAAAAAGGGGAAAATGATGGTAACCAGCATTTTCTCCTTTTGCAGGAATGTTTTGTACTCTTTCAAAGACAAATCACATCATTTGAGCAACACATGATTTGTCTTCAGCAAAGCTTTCAGTGTTTACAAGTGTAAATATTTTTGTTGTGTGGTAAAGAGAGAAGGGTTAAAAGTAAATCCTACAGCAGTTTCATGTCATTCATGTAACTTAATCCTTTGAATCTTTATCCCGCTAAATAAATCAAATGAAAATAGGGAGGGGATAGTAAAATAGCTGTTTTTCAAAGTTAACTTTGCCATCGTTCCTAGCTGTGTAGACCTATGATCAGATCATATGTTCTTCAGTTCAATCTTGATCTACACTGGCTGCAAAATGGCCTGTACACACACTTAGTAAGTAGCCTCGGGGTTAAGTTGTTGACTTTTTCTTCCGTTTAACTGTTTTTTTTTTTTCCTTCTTTTACCTGGGCAGATTTTGCCACTACTTGTGGAAATGGAGAAATTAAGTATTTTGACATTTTCATTTTGATCAATAAATAGTGTTAAGTTTCTTTTTAAAAACTTTAAATTACCGTCCTTGTCTGAATTAGAAAATTCATTACAAGATGGCAGAAACTGTTTTAAACTAGTCAAAATTTAAAGCAATTTCAGATGAGAAAGATGGCTCACTTGATGGAATTTGTCATTGGAAGTGTAGAAAAAACTGTATAAAGCAGTAAATGATGGTTACTAGCCTTTTTTCCTTTTCCCACAATTTTTTTGAAAGATTTCATCCTTTGGGTTGTGAAAATTCTGGCTTTTTGGTAAAGGGTGACAGAAAGCAACTATATATGGATTGAATTTCGATGATACAATTGACATGGTTTCTGTTACACTGTATATGAAACTTATAGTAGAGTTGTGATGAGAAGAAAATAGTATTGTTTCTGTTTGATAGTGTATAAAACTGGAGATAGACTTGTGATGATGATTTTTTGGGGCGGCTGTACGAAAATGTTATGATAGAATTGTGCTGAGAATTGTATCATGGAATTATGTCTTTACCAAGAACCAAGGGACGATCATGGACAAGGCTTACCTCTTCTCTACCATCCCGTTCTATCACAAACCCAAATCTTTTGTGGTCAGATGTTGAAAAATTTGTTGAGGGAATTTATAGGAAAAAGCGAAAAGTACCCAGAGAGGTAAATTTCTTCGTAAATTGTAAACTACTGTAATGATATATGTGATCCATGTGACATGTAGGAGATATTATTTAAGTTATAAGTTATTTCTCCATTTGCCTGTCTGTTTGCTGCAGGGGCATGAAATGTTAAGAAATTACTATTGACAGACAGACAGACATGAAAATGATTAAAGAAACATAACCTTTACTAAACTATCCTGTGTTTCAGTGACTCTGAGGATGAAGGCTTTTGAAAACTTTGTAGAAAAGGAAGAAAATGTTGTAACAAGTATTTTCTCTTGTTTCTGTAAAGTTTTCAACCCTTTTAGAAACAATTTATGATCATGTATGAGCCATATTTGTCATCTGCAAATGGTTTCCACCCTTAACTCTTTACCACATGACAAAATCCTAGACTATTCCAAATTGGAAGCATTTGCAGACGACAAAATAAACATGACTCAAAAATTGAAACTTGACTTTGAAAGAGTAGAAAACATTATGGGAAAAGGAGAAAATGCTGGTTACCAGCATTTTCTCCATTTCCCACAATGTTTTCAGGAGGCTTCTTCCTCAGGGTCGTTAAAACCAGGGATTGTTTGGTAAAGGGTTAAAGACATATTGCACAACTTGTGCAATACTAGTATTTAAATTAAAATGATCTTGATTTAGACCAGTCTATAACTTGTCATCTGGTAAAGAGTTAAGGCTTTTTTTTTTTTATGAAGAATATGTCATATAATATTGGATAGACTTGATCCAAGTTCAAAAAGAAAGAATGTGTGGTTTGATCTTGATCTACAGTGGCTGCAAAAACACCTCAGTTCTGCCTTTATTCAGTGCTTTATGGAATTAACTTGTAAAGCACCTTTCATGCCTACAGTTGCCATTGCTGCCAGTGTAGATCAAGATCAGACTGCATAAAACATGCAGTTTGGTCTTTGATCTTCACTGTAACCTTTTGCTGAAACTTTTTGGACGAAAGCAACAGTGATATTGAATTACTTTTGTCATATTTCTAGATTACAGTTTATTCGACACTCTAAAGGTAAAGTTCCTAGATTCAAATTGATGACTTAGGTATTGCTTTCACATTCAAGTGCCTAAATTATTGGCTTTAAATCCCCCTCTCCCCCAAAAAAGGTAGTTTGTAAACATTGGGGCATTATCCAAATGTCGTTGGGGATCAATAGATTTGCTATAGATCAATAGATAAGTATTCAAATTGATTTGATTGGGAGAACTTGTGTCAAAGATTCAGACTGTATTTACATAGTTCAGGTTTGTCTGACCATTTACCTCATTATCTAAAGTTTACTTCTTTGCAAAGTGAAGCAAACTTAATAGAAGCAAAAATGGAAAAGTCTTTAACCCTTTACCACACAATCCAGAGTTTTAACTCTTTCAGGGCCAAATAAATGAACTCGACTTATTTCATGCTTTCTGGTAGGTTATCTTGAAATATTGGTGAAACATTTTTAGATATTTCATGGTTACGACCAGTGAAAATACCGATTTTTATATTCTAAAGCCGTGTTTACTGGCGGGCGGTAGCGGTAGCGGCAGCGGCGGCGACAGCAGCAGCGGATCTTTTTTGTTTTGTACAGTTTTCCCAAGAAATGTTCACTGGCACACGGTGGCGGCAGATCAGCGGAGCAGCGGTTTTTTTCACCGTTTGCCGCTTGCCGCTAGAATGTTCCAAGGGGCATTTAAATCCGCTCGCCGCTAGCCGCTGCACTCAAATTTCTCAACAATGATATAAAGATCCAGAAAGTTGGTCGATGATCATGTTTAGCTGATCAGATGAGTATTTTCAATTTGAGCCTACTGAGTTTCTCTGAATAGCGAAAGTTTTCTTTTTTTACGCCTGAAGGGTCGTATTATGTTATGGCCCCGGTCGTCCGTCCGTCCGTCCATCTGTCTGTCCGTCTGTCCGTCCGGCGGTTAGCAATTTCTTGTGTTCGCAACTCCTACAGTTTTCATTGGAATAAGTTCAAACTTTCCACAATTAATCTCTATGATGTGCAGTTGTGCATGTGACTCTTAAAACTTGGATATCTGCAGGCGTTCTAGATTTTAAGCCATTTCACTGACAAGGCCCTTCGGGCGTATATGCGCCGCTTTGCGAAGCTCTTGTTTAAATATTACGCTAGGCCGAGTGCAGCCTACTTTTTGCACATGGTAATTTGCCTTTAACAAGTATATAAGATTATATAGCCCAATTTTTGATATTCCTTCTCCAACTAGATGGAGCACTTGGGGCAAATTGCTCCCTTGACATCCTATGATACTCAAAGAATTTGTCTTCGAAGTACCCAAGTTCTTCCACTTGGGTATAAAAAAATGCTGTGTCTATGGTGACTCTGTAATATCGGATGGACGTTCCATCGGCTATGTCTTCTCCTTTTTGGTTTCAGCAGTAGCATACCTAATCTAATAATAATGATATCTTGATCACAATCTGCGAGAGTTGGCCGTACGAGGACCATGATGGAAAAGAAAACCGCTACCGCCTACCGCATGTCAATAAACACACACTCCAGCGGAAAGAAAACCGCTGCCGCTACCGCTGCAGCTGCCGCTACCGATACCGCTACGGCTACCGCTCGCCAGTAAACACGGCTTAACTCTTCAATTGAAGGCGGAAACAGTTATTCCGTGCACTAGTTACCTAGGTAAAATGCACATGCCTCACAACCAGATGGAAATATGACGTAATTTACCTTACATTTCTCGCGCTTGACATAATATTGTAATGTATTGCTATGCAGAGGGGGTACGCCACAGGGAATAACCGAAAAGAACTGCACTGGATTTTGATATAGGCCCCCCCAGAAAGGGTTAAAAGCATGAAATAAATAGAATATTTTTTTTTTTTCAGTGAAAGATCGACATTTATTTCATCTAGTGAACACCATCGGTAATATTTTCACGAGTGCTGCACCACTCGTGAAAATATTACCGATGATGTTCACTCGATGAAATAATTGTCGATCTTTCACCGTAAAAAACAAATATCCTCTATCTCTTTCTATGGCTCTAAATACAATCCATTGAAACTTACAAAGATTTTGATTGTATGGGCTTTACTACACAAGCGGATGGTATAGATCAAAGATCAGACTGCACGTTCTGAGCAGTCTGATCTTGATCTTTGCCATCCGCAAAAGTCACTGTTTTCGCCTATGGCACTGAAAGAAAAGAGGCTTTTGAAAACATTGCGTGAAAAGGAGAAAATATTGGTAACCAGCATTTTCTCCTTTTTACGCAAAGTTTTCTATTGTCATAAACAACTCTCAGCATTTTAGTCATGGTTCGTTTCTCTTCTTCAGATGCTTTCAATATAGCCCCACTTACACAGAGCTTGTGACTGCGATGCGACTTCATTGCGACTGAAAAAAATGACAATCGCAGTAAAGTTGCAAAGTCTCCAAGAGGTTTTAATGGCGTCCCCGAAAGGTTGTGGGACTAAATTAATCGCAGCCAGTATTATGAACATGCACAAAAACCTGGCTGCGATTATTTGGTTGTAGAGAAGTCGCAACACTGTCTCAACTTCATCGCAGATTAGTTGCCAACTGATCTGCGATTTGTCTGCGTTTGTTTTTGCCAAATACTCTTGGCAACCTCATGCTGACCTGTCTGTGACTAATCAGCTAAGATGCAGTGAACTATCTGCACACTTGCGGCGATTAGTTGACGATAAGTTGCAACACGGTTTCAAGCATGCGCAGATCGGTCACTGACTTCAGCGCGATTCACATCGTCACTGTTTGTTGGGCACTTGACCAGTCCACAACAGTTACTCATCATTGGCCGCAGACCAGGGACGAAAAACAAGGAAACCTCACCACCTCCTGAAATATTGGAGCAGGAAGCTGTAAGGAGACAAGAGACAGCTGAAGAGCCACAAGCAACTTCTGAAGAGACCTTCACAGCCTCTGTAGCTATTTTCACAATGTGAATAGAAATCACAGATTTTATCTCAACTGATAGAATATAGATTCCATTAACCTACATGTATAAATTGGCGTTCAGAATCAAACCGGTCACTGAAAGTTCGCCAACTACTCACCGAACGGTCTCAACAAATCGCAGAACAATCGGGGAATATGTGGCGAATAATTGCTGACTAATTGCCGCACAATCACTGACTAGTTGCAAACTTTATCGCAGACTGCTCAGCGATCATGTCTGTATTCCATATATGGGCATAGATTAGTTGCAGCGGTTTCATCAGTTGCATACTCAATTGCCCATAAATCAGTCTCAGAGTGGTCACATCGCAATCGCAAGCTCTGTGTAAGTGTAGCTGATGGACGAGTCTAAAATTATGTGGTGTGGGTTAACCCTTTACCACACAATGACGACTTTTGATGCCCCTGAAAGAGAAGGCTTTTGAAAACATTGTGGGAAAAGGAGAAAATGCTGGTTACCAGCATTTTGTCCTTTTCCCACGTTTTCTACCCTATCAAAGAAAAATCATTTCATATGAGCCACGTTAAAACTGTCATCTACAAATGCTTTCAATTTGGACAGGTCTAAAATTTTGTCATGTGGTAAAGGTTTAACCCTGTTGAGTGCCTTTCACAACATATAGGTCAAAGATCAAGCTGTACAAAAGTACATTCTGTGGATCTTAGATCTGCTGTGGCAACTATTGTGTCGGATATTTATGTCAGGCTACAAAGTCCTGAAAATTGCAGTAAACAATATTATTGCTTTCTCACTGATCTGTCATTTTATTTTTTGGCTTTTTGAAATGTTGATATGAAGTGTGAATGTAGAGATTGATAGATTGATGGAAAAAGTAAGTGAGGGACTGCTATTCTGTCCATGTGCCACAATGCTTTATTTGCTTGTAATAAAGTTTAAGCTCAGCTGTTTTCAAAGAAAAAGTCGAGGTATTGTCATAGCCCTGTCATGGTCTTTGTTGTCAAGGTTGTGCAAAAACTTTGACATTTGATAATATCTCTGTCATATTTACTTCAGACTTGGACTAGTTCCTACCTTTCAAAAGGGGAACCCATACAACAGGGGCAGATAACTATCAAAATATTTTTGACACAGTTATGCCCCATTTTCAACTGAGAAAAAAATCTATTTCTAAAAGCAACTGCAGCCAAGCATCGGCACCTGCATGCAGTGCTCTTGTTATTACAGTGTATATTATTGTAATATTCTGAAGGAGGTAGTTTTTGAATAGAAGTGTGAGAAAAGGAGCAATGTGCTAATTAACAATCATTCAGTCGCTAATTTCTCAACATTCCTTTAAAATATTCAATTTCTTTGCAACTTGTCCTTGTGTCTCACTTTTTCTGTACAGTAAATTGTGCAAAAAATGGTGACTGGTAGTGGTTATAACTCTATACCAGACGAAAAAATTCTGCACTTGTCCACACTGAAAGTATTTGCAGACTACGAATTTAAAGTAGCCATAATGATGATTTGTATCTTTGAAAGGGTAGAAAACATTGTGGTAAAGGAGAAAATGCTGGTTACCAGCATTTTCTTCTTTTCACATAATGTTTTCAAAGGCAATCTCTGTAAGGCTTGTTAAAACTGGGGATTGTGTGGTAGTGAGTAAACCCTTGGCAAAACAAGGCACATGTTTTAACAACCCAAAGGGAATAAAGCTTTCAAAAACATTGTTTGGTACAGAAGAAAATACTGGTAACCAGAATATATCTCCTTGTTCTCTCAATGTTTTCTGCTCTTTTATGAATTAATTCCATCATCTGAAATATTTTGTTTTTTACTGGTAAATGCTTTCCATATGGGTAAATTTTAAAGATTTGTACTCTACTTAGTTATTGCATAGAAAGATGGCTTTCTTAGCAAGTTAAATTTAAGCAAGATTTAACATGTTAACGAATTTGTTTTTATTAGGTCATTGATTGTTTGAAAAGTTTGGGAGGTTATTTTAACAATAGGTAAACCCTTTACTAAACAATCATGCGTTTTGACCCTCTACCGAAAGAGAAAGTTTAATTCTCATGCAAATCAAATGCATACAATAAATTCCATGTGGTCCAAATGATAGGATTTGTCTCTGAACGGTTTGAAAACATTGTTGGAAAAAAGAACAAAATGCTGGTAACCAGCATTTTCTCCTTGTTTCCCCACAATGCTTTCAAAAGTCTTGTGTCTCGGGGTCGTGAAAATGTGATTGGTTGGTAAAGGATTAATGACCCCAGCAAAGACGGCTTGTGGAAAAACTGTAGGAGAAGGAATAAATACTGGTGACCAGCATTTTCTCCATTTCCCACAATGTTTTCTACCTTTGTAACTCTTTACTATACGACAAACTTTTAGACTGGTCCAAATTCAAAGCATTTGCAGACGACAAATTAAATGATACTGAAACTACTGGATTTGTATCGGAAAGGGTAGAAAACATGGTGGCAAAAGGAGAAAATGCTGGTTACCAGCATTTTCTCCTTTTCCCACAATGTTTTCAACTGATTTTTATCTCAAGGTCGTTAAAAGTCAGGATTGTGTGGTAAAGGGTTAAAGGCAATCCCCATCATTTTGGCCATGTTTGATTTGTTTTCAGTCTGTGTTTTGAGGAGTCTAAAATTTGTCGTTTGATACAGAATTAAAGCAAAATTCTCAAAACGAATTCAGCAGCTTTGAAATCAGTATTGTAAAAGATGGATTTCAACGATTATTTCAAAAACCTTCTTTAGGATTGTGAGAGTTTATGATTGTTTGATAATGGGTTAAACTGTCTCTGCCTTAGCCTGATTTAAAGTAAATGGAATGATTGATGACCAATATTTTTGTTGACAGGTAATACTCCCTTTCTTAACTCTTTACCAGATGACAAAATTTAGACTGGTCCAAATTCAAAGCATTTACATACAACCAATTGAAGATGGCCCAAATTACGTAATTAGTCCTTGATATATAAGAAAACATTGTGGCAAAAGGAGAAAATGCTGGTTTCCAGCATTTTCTCCTTTTCCCAAAATGTTTTCAATAGCCTTTTTTGTTGGGTCATTAAAAGTCGTCATAGTGTTGTAAATGGGTAACTCATTTTTAATTACTTTTATTGATACTTTCTAATGACTCAAATGTGCAGTCTGATTTTGGAATAAAGTGTCGGCTACTTTTTAGCTTGGCTATTCTTAAAGACAACGTCCAAGTTTTGTTATAGCATTGTCGCCATCTGCGTGTTTATTTGAAAAACTTCAAATCTTACAATATCTCTGTCATTACAATAGGATTTTTACTTTCAACTCAGACTAATTGTGAACTATTAGAGGGGGAACCCATACAACGGGGGCTGGTAACCGTCAAAATATTTTTGACACAGTTAAGCCCCTTTTTTGCCTAACTGGATAGCTTGGCAGTTTGTGTATGTGACTCGTGACCTGGTGGTTGCGAATTTGATACCCTGTTGAGGCAAACTTTCTTTCTGGCGATTTTTCGCCTCTCACCTATGATGCATGTGAGAAAAGTAGTGACTTGGAAAGAAAGAACTTTGTGTCAATACTGGTATGAGAAAGCCAAGAAACAGGTGCATAGGTGCACTGACTGCCGTATTATGACCTAAGCTGTTAAAACAGCATAAAACTCTAATACAATCAATCACAATTTTCATTGACAAAAAAAATAATCTATTTCTAAAAGCAACTGCAGCAAAGCATTGGCCCAAGCTCTTGTTTACATGTTCTGTCCTAGACAACCTTGAAAATAGAAATACTGTAATTTTGCTACTTTTCTTTTATCAAAGCAGCACAACAAGAGTTAACTCTTTACCACATGACAAAATTTTAGCCTGGTCCAAATTGAAACCATTTGCAGACGACAATTTAAATGAAGCTAAAATGGTGCAACTTTGCTTTGATAGGGTAGAAAACATTGTGGGAAAAGGAGAAAATGCTGGTTACCTGCATTTTCTCCCTTTCCCACAATGTTTTCAAAAGGCTTCTTACCCAGGGTCGTTAAAAGTCTGCATTGTGTGGTAAAGGGTTAAAGATTGTCTGCAGGAAATGGTTTGATAAAATGTATGAAAAGAGTATAAAACTGAAAAAAAGGAAAATGGACACTGAGTGTTCTCATATTTAATTTCCCATTTGGTTGCATTAAGATTTGAGAAAATATTTAGATATCTTTGTATTGGAGAGTTTAGCCAAACTTTGGGATTATGATCAAAGATAGCATTCATGGTGAATTAGACGAACACAGAAAGTGTTTCCCTCACAAGACATTGGTAATTTTGCCAATTTTGGGAGATTATCTTTTACACGGAGCTGTGTCATGACCGCAACTAATGGCTGCAAAAAATTCTTTACCACACATAAAAATTGTAGTCTTTTTCGGATTTGAAAGCATTTGTGACTGGGTGGGATTTGTCTTTGAAAAGGCAGAAAATGTTGCCATAGGTGAAAATAGGAGCTTTGCCATCTGCTTGTTTTGTCAAGGGGTTCTGCGTGGCCTAGTGGTAAAGTGTATGACTCTGAACCTGGAAGTCCTAGGTTCCAGCCTTACTGGATGCACTTACCTCATCATGGGAGTGTCCTTTGGCAAGACACCTCAGAGCCCAAGCCTTGTACTGGGGAAACCTATGATATATATGAATAAGCGAGCTGTTGCCGTAATATGACTTAATGTTAAAAGCAGCGTCAAACACTATTCAATCAATCATTGTTTCATCAAGTGTTTGAAACAAAGATCTGTCCAAGTTTCAGTAAATTGTATTTTGAGCCCTCTAAAGTGTTTACAATCTTCTTACTTGGCACTGAAAGAGTTAATCAGTTCCAGGAGACTTTAACCCTGTACCAAACTATCCAAAATATTAATGACAAACCCCCCCCCCCCCCATGAAGAAGCCTCTTGAAAACATTGTGGGAAATGGAGAAGATGCTGGTAACCAGCATCTTCTCCTTTTCCCACAGTGTTTTCTTCCCTTTCAAAGACAATTTCTTCAATTTGATTCACATCTGATTTGTTGTCTGCAAGTGATTTTGATTTGGACAGGTCTACAATTTTGTTGTGTGGTAAAGGGTTAAGGATAGGTATACAAACTTGAACATTCTTTTCATAAGTCTGCTAACAAGTAGATGATGGATTTTTTGGGGGGTTTGACCAGGTTCTGGATTGAAGAGGTGCACTTGCAGAAAAGTACAAGGATGGAAGGGGGTTGGGGGGTTGGGTTGGGGTAGGTCATATAGCACCTAAATGTAGGGCATCTTGTTCATTGACAGAATGACAGATGACCATCTTGTGTTATTAATGTCTTTTATAAAGTGTTATGAATTTCAATACATTGAAATACACTTGAAAGCACTATGTTTTTGTAAGGGTTTAGTCATTTGTGTGATTTGTGTTATTTTGTTAATGTATTCGTTTTTCATACCTGTTAGAATATTTACTATAAATTGTATGTTGACTCTTTACCAGATGACAATATTTTGGACTTTTCCAAATTTAAAGCAATGGCAGATAAAAAAAAAAGTTATGTCTCAAATGATAGGATTATTCATGGTTAGGATAGAAATCAGTGCTAGGAAAAAAGCAAATTTTGGGTTACAAAGATTTTCTCCTTCTAGCAAAATAATTCCAGAATTTTCAGGTTGGTAAAATCACAGGATTGTTTGGTGAAGGGTTTATTATAGACCAATTTTGAAGGTGACAGTATTTCTTTCATTAAAATTCCCTTTACAAATTGAAGTCATAGTATGGGCCTAGTTTAAAAATTACAAATAGTTTAAGAAATACAAATGATCAAATGTTAGAATTTGGTTTGAAGGCAAAGAAATGGGTAAAAGTTTAACGTTGAAAAATATGATTGATTATCTTGGTTACCTATCAAACTCTTCACTGCATGTGCCAGTAAACACAATTATAACCTTTAACTCTTTACCAAACAACAAAATTTTAGATTGGTCCAAATTGAAAGCATTTGCAGACGACAAAATAAACGTCACTGAAAAATTGAAATTTGTTTTGGAAGGGTGGAAAACATCTTGGGAAAAGGAGAAAATGCTGGTTACCAGCATTTTCTCCTTTTCCCAAAATGTTTTCAAAAAGCTGTTTTCTCAGGGTCGTTAAAAGTCAGGATTGTGTGGTAAAGAGTTAAAGTGCAGAATAAACCTAAGAAATGTTTTCAGTCCAGAAATAATATCCAAAATGTTGCAATTTCAAATTTTCTTTGATTTATATTGCTTCAGGGGAAAGTTTAGATCAATGATCAGACTGCATGTTTTATGCAGTCTGATCTTGATCTACACAGGCTTCAAAGGCAGCTATAGCTGTGAAAGGCACTTTAACTGTTTGCCACACAGTCTCCATTTTTATAACCCTGAGATAGAAAGCCTTTGAAAACATTGTTGGAAAAGGAGAAAATACTGGTAGCCAGCATTTTCTCCTTTTCCCACAATGCTTTCTACCCTACCCCAAAACAGTGGTCAATATTTGAGTCATTTACACTGTTGTCTGCAAATTTGAACCAGTCTAAATTTTTGTTGTTTGATAAAGAGTTAACTCTTTACCAAATGACAAAATTTTAGACCGGTCCAAATTGAAAACATTTACAGACGACAAAATAAAAGTGACTGAAAATTGAAATTTGTTTTGGAAGGGTGGAAAACATCTTGGGAAAAGGAGAAAATGCTGGTTACCAGCATTTTCTCCTTTTCCCACAATGTTTTCCGGAAAAGAAGGCTTCTTTCTCAGGGTCGTTAAAAGTCGGGATTGTGTGGTAAAGGGTTAAAGGTTAACTCTTTACCAGATGACAGAAATGTAGACTGTCCATAATTATGGAAAGCATTTGTAGACGACAAACTTAATCTGAAATGAGGGGATTTTGTCTTTGAAAGATAAAAACATTCAGGATAATGGACAGTCTTTTTCTCCTTTTTTGACAGTGTTTCAAAAAAAACCTCTACCTCAAGGCTGTTAAAACACAAAACTGTTTGGCAAAGAATGAACTCCATACCTCCTAAGACAAATTTATTGCATGATAGTATTGAAATTATCCTTGTAAATTATGACTAGCCAGCATGAGTTAACCCTTTAACAAATGACAAAATATAAAACTGGTGCCGTTTGAAAGGATTTACAGACAACAAATTAAATATGGCTAAAAAGATCAGAATTGTCTTGTAAATAGTAGCAAACATTGTGGGAAAAGGAGAAAAGGCTCCTTCTGTAGGGTTGTTATAACTCCGGACTGTGTGGTAAAGGGTTAAGGTGTACTTGAGAAAAAAAAAAAAACTCGCGCAAAATGAGAAATTCTTCTTGGAAAGCAACTACTGAAAAGGGATTTTTCTTTTTGGCACTATGTTTTAAAAAATGGATACTATGCAAGGTGACAAAAAATCATATTCTGGTGGTACCATAATAAATACAAGCCTTTATCAAATTTATCATTTATCGAAGCACATAAACACATGCTCACTGCACAAGATAGCCATTTTGTCATAACCTTATATGATCACCTTTGCAGGGAAGATGTATTGTGATAATGGGGCCATGTAAGGTAGTAAAATGTTTTGTAATCGCTGTCAATGTGTAGAGATCGGCATATTTGTCTTGGGTTTATGGTCATGGAGATAGACTTTCGGGGTTTTTGTGACGGTGAGAAAATGTCCGTGTGAGAGTGAAAAGGCTACACTGTGTGGATTAGTGAATTGGATTTTTTATACGGAAATGAGGCGGCTATCTTTGAAATTCTTAACCAAGGAAATGTATGATGTTTTTAAGGTAAAAAATTACGAGGTTTATCCAGTTTGTGTAGGAGGAAAAATAAAATGCATGAAATTAAAAACAGGATGCAACAAAAGATATTAATATATCAATAACTGTTTTAGTGTTAACTCTTTGCCAAACCACAAATTTTGAGACTAGTCCAAATTGAAAGCATTTGCAGACGACATACTTATTAAATTAAGTTGAAACGGTGGTAATTGTCTGTGAAAGTGTAGAAAACGTTGAAGGTAAAGGAGAAAATGCTGGTTACCAGCATTTTCTCCTTTTCCCTCAAGGTTTTCAAAAGGCTATTTCCTCAGGGTCATCAAAACTTCGGATAGTGTGGTAAAGAGTTAAATAAATGAAATGGAAATTGCAATCAACACCAAAGATACAAATATTGCAGTTACAAAGATGTGAACAATGTTGATCAAAGATCAGACTGCACTTTCCAATCAGTGCTACAAGGATTATTATAAGCAAATATATGATGTCTTAAACTGTGAAAGTGCCTTTCACAACTACAGCTGCTTTTGCAGCCAGTGTGGATCATGATCAGACTGCACAGAGCATGCAGTCTGATATTTGATCTACACAATCCATGCTGAGTCATTCTCACAAACAGCAGACTTGAAATAACAATTACTTTTTGTGCTGGTTTCTTCTTTCTAATGAAAATTTTAATTTTTTTGTGCCCAAAGGGTGAAGGCAACTTTGTTTCCAAATGATATTGTTGGACAACTTTGGACAATTGGGCAATATGGTGTGAAATTTAAAATTGTAAAAAGATGTACGGTAGTGTTTTTAGAAACCACTGATGATGTCTTATATTCCATTGATGAGAAAATTTGAGGCTTGTCCATGCAGAAACCTTTTGCAGGTGACAAATTCATGCAATTTGTATGCGGAAAAGTAGAAAACATTTTGTGAAAAGGCTGGTTACAAGCAATTCCTCCTTTACCCACAATGTTTTCTAAGACACTTCTTTTTCAGAGTTGTTAGAATCGTGAGATTGTTTGGTTAGGGGTTAAATTGTGATCACTGTCTTTGTTAAGCCTTTACCAGAAAATCCCAAATTTTAATGACCCTGAAATAAAAGCCTTTTGAAAGTACTGTGGGAAAAGAAGAAAATGCTGGTAACCAGCATTTTCTCCTTTTCCCACATTGTTTCTTCCCCATCAAAAACATAAATCATCATTTGAGCTACATTTAATTTGTAGTCTCCAAATGCTTTCAGTTTGGTTGAGTGTTGAATTTTGTCATTTGGTAAAGAGTTTAAGTGCAGTACCTCCTGCAAATGAACTGGAAGTATCATGCAAAAGACAAAGTAATAGTCAGTTTCCTTTGGCCACAGTTCTGTTA
The DNA here is from genome assembly GCA_946811185.2 of Hippopus hippopus. Classification (NCBI taxonomy): domain Eukaryota; kingdom Metazoa; phylum Mollusca; class Bivalvia; order Cardiida; family Cardiidae; genus Hippopus; species Hippopus hippopus. The sequence continues at coordinate 39,660,073 of OX328106.1, forward strand.
CACATATTTATGCACTGATCCTGATTTCATGTTGAATATCCATGTTTAGAAGGATATTTTCAGTATATATTCAGAAGCATTTTAGCTGCTTATCTTTAGAGTTGTTTGAAGAAATTTTATATTTTGTGTATTTAGGGCTTTATAGACAGTGTGCTGTTGACAAACATTGGTTTTACTTGATCTCCTGTGAGTAGTTTTATATTGTAAGAAAATCATAATCAAAGTTCTGACAGTACTGACCGACAAACAAATGTGGAATAGGTGGCCTTGGAAAAGATAAAATGTGTTGGTCTATACAAGGTTGAAGAAAAATGGTCCAATCTGGGTATTGAGTCTGTTGTGGTTTGATCCAATCCAATATGATAATATGATATTTAAGTCTGATCCAGTGGAGGGGGGGGGGGCTGAAAAGATATTTTTGATTTCTTTCTTAACTCTTTACCACACGATTCTGACTTTTAACGACCCTGAGAAAGAAGCCTATAGAAAACATTGTGGGAAAAGGAGAAAATGCTGGTAACCAGTATTTTCTCCTTTTCCCATAATATTTTCTACCCTATCAAAGTCAGAAATCATCATATTACCAAGATTTAATTTGTTGTCTGCAGATGTTTTGAATTTGGTCCAGTCCAAAAACTTGTCGTTTGGTAAAGAGTTAAACACAAGTGATAAGGTTCATTATAGAATATGATAATCAACTCTTACTATTTGCAGACAACATAATTATGAATAATGGTTTGAATGCTAAGATTTGTCTTTGAAATGGCAGTAAAAAGGAGAAACTTCTGGCTTACAAGCATTGTCTCACTTTAAGGTTAGGTTAGGGTTTTCATGTTTTCAAAAGCTGTCTTCTTCAGGTTTTTCATAACATGGGTGTGTTTGATAAATGGTGAAGAGGTTTTATTGAGTCTCTTTTTCATCTATTTTTCCAGAGAGACCAAGAGAGAAGAGCAGTTCCCATTAACCAAAATGAGCCCGAGCCAGTAAAACAACCGCTTTCCAGTAATACAGAGAAATGGGTCAAAACACCGGTGGGATCTGCACGGAAAAAGTCCACACGACGTAATCCCCTGAGTCTCTCCCATGAAGTAAGTAACTGTTTATCTTACCACGTGATGACTATTTCACGTGGTAGCCCCTAATCCTTTACAAGACAACAAAATTTTAGTCTTGTCCGAACTGAAAGCATGGCAGTTGACAACTGTGGCTCAAATGATGGGATTAAAACACAACAAAATTTTAGTCTTGTCCAAATTCAAAGCATTTGCAGATGACAAATGTGGGTCAGATGATGGGCTTTGTTTTTTAGACAGTAGAAAAAGTTTTGGAAAAGGAAAAATGCTAGTTACACTTAACCCATTACCACACAATCCCTACTTTTAACGTCTCCGAGAAAGAAACCTTTAGAAAACATTGTGGGAAAAGGAGAAAATGCTGATAACCAGCATTTTCTCCTTTTTCCGCAATGTTTTCTACCCTTCCCTATACGAATTTCAATTTTTAAGTCACATTAATTTTGTTGTCTGCAAAAACTTTGAATTTGGACTAGTCCAAATTTTTGTCGTTTGGTAAAGAGTTAAACTACTGTTCACTGAAACATTTGAGGGAGGCTACAGCATTTCCCTTCCATATTGTATTTCATGGATGACACCTAGGTCTGTATCAGCAAAAAAACATTATGGAAAATATTTGCAGGCAGCAAATTCAATGTGGCTCACATTATTTTATTTGTTGGAGAAGTTTTCAAAGCTTTCTTTCTCATGGTCATTCAGACTTACAGTTGTATGGTAAAGGGTAAATAGTATTTTCAAACTGTGTAGACTAAGATCAGTGATTGATTAATCTTATGGTGTTTAACGCCGTTTTCAACATTATTTCAGTTATATAGTAGTGGCCATGGCACCTATCTATGCTTTCTTGGAGTTTCTTTTACCAGTACTTGGCACAATATTCTTTCCAAGCCACTGGCTGCTTTCCCATATAACCATCTTCAAAGCAGTGGTCAGCAGTGAGAGAGGAATGAATCCTGTCTCAATGACTATCATCAATCCTTGGAAAGAAATTGACAGAGCCGGGATTCAAACCAGCGACCCCCAGTTCTGAAGTCTTGCATGTTACTGACTGAGCTACAGGGGCTCGGCACAGTATGTGCAATCTGACCTTGAATCCACACTGTGCTAATTTGCCAAATATGTTGACAAAAAAAAACAGCTTATCACTGTACCACACTATCTTAATGACCTTGAGAAAAAGGGCCTTTGAGAACATTGAAGGAAAAGGAGAAAATACTGGTAAGACAAATCCAATCAACTGAGCTACAATTGTCATCTACAAATGCTTTCAATATGGATGACCTCCAAAATGTAGTCATCTAGTAAAGATTTAAAGACTTCAAAATGCTATATTTATCTCTTCATAACTGAGTGAGAATGTCCATTTCATTTATTTAGCACAACAAGGGATAATGCTAGCATGAAGTCAGAGCTAACAACGTTTTGGGTTATAACAGTTTCTTGGTGTTTACATCGTAAAAATGATCGATAGATGATGTCGAAAGAATGTAGGCCATTATCTTGTTACAATGTTCTCTGCAACGTAATGATTATTCATCAAATAGCAAAAAATATAATTATCATGCACACCCACACATAAATATTCATGTTACTGTCTTATTGGTAAATCCTGCACAGACAGTTTGTTTTTTTGCTGGTAAATAGCATTTTCTCCTTTTTCCAGCAATGCTTTTACTCTTTCAAAGACACATCCTACCATTTGAGCTACCATAGATTTATTATGTCAACTGCAATTGCCATGGATTTTGACAAGTCAAAAATTATTTAGTTTGGTAAAGGGTGAAGCCCATATTTAACGCTATTTCATGGTATTCATTTTTACCTACCCATGGGCTCCTGGAGTGTCGTAGCAGTCCTTTTCAAGCCATTTCATTTCTGAAAGTATTTGCAAAAACTTGGCTCAGTGGCTAAGTGATTTGTCAGCCAAAAATCATGAGATTTATTCTTTTAGGAGGCATAGATCTCATGGGAGTGGCCTTGGGCAAGGTACTGTAGAGTACAGACCCTTAGTCCTGAATCAGTAAAATCCAGACAAGGCACAAATAAGTAAAGTGTTGCTATGCATTGTTTAAAGTGGTGTAAAGCACCATATAACCCTTTACCACACAGTCACAAGTTTTAACAACTCTGAAGAAGACAGCCATAGAAAACAGTGTGGGAAAAGGAGAAACTGCAGTATTTTCTCCTTTTTCCCCATACTGTTTTCCAACCTTCCAAAGATAATTTAGCCAATTTGGCCACACTGTATTTGGCTGCAAATGCATTCAATTTGGACAAAGCGTAATAGAAAGATTTGCAGAGGACAAATTTATTGCAGCCTAAACAAGGGTGTTGTCTTTGGAAAAGTTGAAAACATTGTGGAAAAGGAAGAAATTCCTGATCATCAGCATTTTCTTCTTTATACACTATTTTGTTCAAAATCATCTTGAAAAAGTTGAAAACAATGTGGAAAAAAAGGACAAAATGCTGGTTATCAGCATTTCCTCCTTCTACCGTATTTCTAAATGCCTTTTTAAAGGGTCATGAAAACACAGGATTGTTTACGGAATGAAGAGAACTTTTTTTGTTTTCATGGAGGTATGAAAAAAAAAACCTAGTCACACTGTATGAAGCTGCGAAGCGGTTTCATACAAAAGTGTGATTAGGGTTTTTTTTTTTCATATCTCCATGAAAACAAAAAAAATCTCTTCATTCCTTATAATTCAATACCACAGACAACAAATATGCACTTAAATAATACTAACTGCTTTTTTTTGTAAATCCGACATTGCGTATTTATTTAATGTCCATTTCATTGATATTTCATAACGCGGTAAAACTTCTCATTCATGACGTAACAATGATGTAAATTCATGACGTCATTATAGTATTGAACATTTGCAGATTTAGTAGATTTATTATTAGAAGTTCAATACGCTAGAATTAAGTTGAAAATAAGATTGTTAGAACTCAACAAAGTGACAATGAGTTTTAAGCTCTCTCTTTGAATTTACTGTTGGATTTTCTTTTTTCAGTATTCAGAGAAAATAAATTCAGCTAGCAATTTGAAATTTAGATTCGATATAGATTTAAAACTGGAATGAAAGACATTATGAAATCTTGTATACATGTTTGTTTACATTAGTTTGACTGCTAAAGTAGTTCCGGCACTGCTTAATTTTTTTTTCATAGAGCTATGAAATTTTTTTTTCAGCCAATCAGAACTCGCCAATGTTCATGAAAAAAACTTAATATTGAATTATTTAGTAAAGAATGAGAAAGAAAAAAATCCATTTTGTTTAACAACCAACCAAATCATGAGGGAGAATGTCCTTGGACATGCAGAAAATTTACTTATGATAAAAAGTATCATTCCATGTCAGCTAGCATGGACCGCGTGGGCTGACATGGATGGTACGTTTTGCATATCCATCAAGCGCTCTTTTCACATATAGCATGGCTTATATCTATATGTACAATAGACACAAGTCTGCCGGTTGTCAACAAACTTGTCTTTAGGTTGTAAAAATGTTTTTCCTTGATAAATCTGATCAATGACCCATCATTGAACACCTTGTAAATCTGCCTGTCAGTAATCTGTCATTTGACCATTGTGATCAGTTTATCTAGGGTACATCTCCTCCCACTATGGACATTGCTGTCAATTTCTTGCACACTTTTTCTGTCCATGGACCGGTTACTCAGGAAAATATGCTTATAATCCAAGGGTTGTGGGTTCAAATCTTTGTTCTACTAGAATTCTATCAGCAATGTACAACTTGTTAATCTGCCTTTGGTAATTGGTAGTATAATTACCTCCCTTTCATAAATGCCAATGCAAAGAATGAATGAAATGAGTTAAAATGTTTGGGCACTTGTCTAGGATGTCAGCTGAGGCTGGAGAAATTCTATTAACTCTTTATCAAACAACAGGTTCTAGACCCTTCAAAACTGAAAGCTGTGGCAGACAACAAATTTGAAAGTGATGCAAATGAAATGAAATCATTTCACGGGGAAGAAAACATTGTAGAAATGTTGGAGAAAATGCTAGTTACTTTTTCCACAATGTTTTAGGAGCTTTCTTTGGTGTAGTTAAGACTCAGGTTTGTGTGGTAACAGGTTCTGTCTGTTCATCCACATTATGTGTCCAAGCTAGGCGCCTAAGCCATATTGTATGGCTTGATTTGTTTGCTCTTTATTGCGGGTCTTAGCGCAGTGATCTTTGGCATCTGACCGATATGATCAGTTTATTATAGGGTACGTCTTCTCCCACAGTGTGTGGGCATGGCTTGTCTTCCATCATTTTGTATCAGCTTTCTGCTTCTAAGCAGGCAACTGCTGTCGGTTTTTAGCAGAGCTGTAATCAAAGGGATTGTGGATTTGAATCTTGTCATCTTTTAAATCTGCCTCTCGGTGGTCTATTGCCATCTTAACATTATGATTAGTTTACCTTGGATGCAGCTCAGCCTGATGGCTTTGTTGTTAATGAACAGGGCTTGAAACCCTGAAGCGAATTGTATTTGAAAGGACAGAAAATGTGAGAAAAGGAGAAAGTGCTGGTTACCAGCGTTTGATCCTGTACTAACAATGTTTTGGAAAGGCCTCAGAGGGTTTAATGACCCTGGAGAAAAAGTTTTTTCTCCTTTTCATACAATGACTTATACCTTATCCAACAATAATCAAAGACAAATGCTATGATTAATGCCATTTTAACTTGTCATCTTCAATTGCTTTTAATTTGGCCATTCGTAATATTTTCTCGTCTAGTATGAAGTCAAAAGCTAAATGACTCCATAAGGGTCTGATATGTGATTTAGGGGACTGAAGTTGTGAAAAATTTATGATTGTGCACATGATAAAATTAATGCACAAGAGTTAATTGTTTGCTTTTAATTATTTTTTTGGCTTTCTTTTGGATCATTTCATGTTTATGTATATTTTCTTTAATGTCTTTGTTGATGGAAAACACTTAGCTGGTGTTAAAAGATTGAACTGATATGATCCTAGATGATAAAAAAGTTAATCTATTTATCTGTATGATAAATTACGTATCAACAATTTTACAATAGCAAATGATGTAGAAAAAGTAGATCAGACTGATAAAGGAATAAAGAAAATGTATAAAGCTAGAAGTTTTTGGACCAGTCTTAACTTATAGCAGTGCATTGAGACTTACTTATTCTGCTTTCATGACATTGGTTTTAACTCATTGGTGGTATTGTTTAGATATAAAGCAAAAGAAACCAAGAAATAATTTATGACTTACACTTTATTTAAAACAAAATGCAGACATGGTTGTCATATAGTGAGTGCACTGTCATGTAATGGTTACTCTTTGCTCTGAAATTTATTCATTATTTGATAAATTGTGGTGTCACAATTTTAATGAAGACATTTTAATGAAGACATTGAGAATCAAGTAGAAAAGTGGCAGAAGTGATAGACATTTATTACCTTAAACTTTCTATTCTTGTCTAACAGTAACTCAGCTATATATTGTGGAAGTTTGAAAACACTGTTTAGAAACAACTTTGTGTTATATATATCACCAGTATCAGACAGTAAAGAATATTGAAAGAATATTGAAATTTGTTGAGGAAATAAAACAACATGCAGATTTTACTGAGAAAGCTGACTGAGTCTCAGTTGGAAGCACTTATAAAGCACGTAAGTAATTTAGCTCTATTGTGTAAAGTCTTTAACCCTTTACCACACAATGCTAACTTTTAACGACCCTGGAAAAGAAGCCTTTTGAAAACATCGTGGGAAAAGAAAATGCTGGTAACCAGCATTTTCTCCTTTTCCCACAATGTTTTCTACCCAATCAAAGAAAAATTGCACCATTTGAGCCACATTGAAATTGTCATCTGCAAATGCTTACAATTTGGACAAGTCTACAATTTTGTGGTCTGGTAAAGAGTTAACCCTTTACCAGACAATGGTGAGATGTAATGACTCATAGAAAAAAAGGATTTTGCAGATTTCATCGGAAAAGGAGAAGATGTTGGTAACCAGCATTTTCTCCTTTTCTTACTAATATTTCTACCATTTCAAAGACTTAAAATCTGTTGAGCTTTATTAATGTGTTGTCTGCGAAATCTAGTAGATCGGACATATCCAAATTTTTTTCATTTGGTAGAGTTAACTAAGAACTATATTTATATGCTCTTGCAGTTAACAGCTTTTAAAAACACCTTGAGAAAAGGAGCAAATGCTTGTTATAAGCAATTATTGTTCCTGTTTCCACTATGTTTCTCTTTTAGAAACAAAAAAAAGCAATTTTTGTACTTCAACAAGCTCTCTTTCTATGTGCATGGATTTTAGATGTTGTTGGAAGGTGAATGAACATTACAGGAAAGTATTATGAAAACCCTATATCATATAAGGGTTGTTAACTAAAATGACAAAATTGTTTTGTAAAAGCTTAATATGAACTCTATGAATCCTTCAATAAAATGTTGGATATCTGTACAAATGTATACCAATTGCAGTTTATAATGGTATTATGCTTTTAAAAAAAAAAACTATGTAGGCTATTAGGGTATGCCCGTTCAAGCTCAGTTTGAAAGCTTGGATGCTCTATGATAGCTTGAATGTGAGTGCAAACTGGCTGGCTACAATTCATATCCACTAAAATCTCATAGAAACTGAGTACAATTGATTTCTACATAAAGATTTGATTATATAATTTTTATTATCATAATTTTTCTAGTTTTGTTATAGATAATTTTTATTGATATTGTGTACATAATTGTCAAGTATGGGATTTTTTAAAAAGTGGACATCTTTAATCAAACTTGTAAGTTAATATGTATCACTTTTTTTTTTTAACAGCATAGGAGGAAGGCTTTTGAAACATTGTGGGAACCTGCATTTTCTTCTATTCCTTCTAATCCATAGAGCGCCAAATAAAACCAATAGACAGTTTAAATCTAGAAATTGGACCTAAATAAATGCTATGACAAGATCAGTTTTGTTAAGAGTGTCACAGCAAAGCTGTTAGTGTGGATCAGACTGCACATTTTGTACAGGCTGATATTGATCTGGCCACAAAGAGACTGTAGTAGTGAAAGGCCAGCTCTGAAAGTTAAGTTCAACTCTGTTAATGTAAAAGCAGCACTTATGATTTATATGTCAACACTGTCTTAACCGGCAAAAAGAAAAATTGTTCCTTGTCAAAAACTTTGTAAATCCATTGGTTCCCGAATAAATGATGAACAGATACTTAATATAGCTATACCACAAGATCTTTTGTGGTAATGTTTTTAGCCAGAAATCTTAAGCTCATCTGTTATTTAATGTTTTTCCCAAGAAAGTTTTTCTGCAATGTTTTCTAAAGCCTTTATCTTTGGATTTGTTAAACCAGGCTTGTATTTAAAGGGTTTTTTTTTTTTCAGTGAACTTGCATAGTTGCATCATAAATAATGATTTTGTAACATGAATGCTCATGCCACTGCTTTTGATAGCCTTTGAAAATATTGCAGGTAGCAAAACACTTGTTTGATCCAAAATAAAATTTTGTTCAGGAAAACTCTATTTTTACCCTTTACCACATACATGGTTTATATAGACCCTTAAGTAGAGGGCCATGGAAATCAATATGGGAAAAGAGGAATATGTCGGTAAACAGCATTTATTTTTCCCCACAATCTTTTTTACCCTTTCATAAAAAAAAAATTAATTAATTGTCAGCAAATGCTTTGAATCTGAACAGGTCTAAAATTTGGCTGTTTGGTAACGAGTTGAGTAAAATGCACTGTTTGCAAAATGCCCCACTCCTAAGTGTGAACTATTTGACATGAAATGAAAAGCTGTTTTAAATGTTTGAAATCATTCTTTTTTGTTTGGCAAACATAGTAATATTGCTGTCTCTTTGTCTGTATGGAGGACCAAGCTCAACTAGTATAGGTTCCTTTATCAATGGAAAACAGATTATAGCTCATTGATTTGGTTATCAGAAAAAGGATTTAGGAAAAAAGTATCAGGAAAAATAGTATCAGTTTCTGTCAGTTAAAGTTGTGATACTTTATACTATCAATATTTACTTTAAATCATATAATTATGATTGGTACTTTAAGTTAATTCATTCTTTTTACATAATAACATGTGTCTGAAATTTGGGAGCCTAAGTGAAAGTAAAGTTCAATCAGAAATGAAAAATTGATTATATAAGACAAAATATAATAAATATAAACAGTTTGGAATTATAATATCAGTGACTTAACTCATTACCAAACGACAAAATTTTAGGTTTGTCCAAAACGAAAGTATTTGCAGACGAAAAATTAAAAGTCACTGAAAATTTGAAACTTGTTTTGTGAAGGGTAGAAAACATTGTGGGAAAAGGAGAAAATGCTGGTTACCAGCATTTTCTCCTTTTCCCACAATGTTTTCTAAAGGCTTCTTTCTCAGGGTCGTCAAAAGTAGGGATTGTGTGGTAATGGGTTAATCATAGTGAAAATTAGACCTTAAATAGGATTATACAGATTGATAATTACAATAATTACACAAATCCAAATGAACAAATACATTTTTTTTTAAAAGTCAATTATAACCTATCAACTAAGTATCATAATACCATATTAACTTACTCTTTTTGGCAACTGATACTTTTTTTCCTGAAACTTTTTTTCTAATACCTGATTCTTTTTTCCTGATACTTTTTCTGCATTCCATGGATTTGTAATACTACAATAGAATATCTAAAAAACAAGATGATATTAATCTCTGGTCATAAGATTGTTTTAGGAACCAAAAAGAAATTAATAAAAGTAATTTTGGTAATGTAAATTCAACCCATTCACAAAGCTTGAACTTTTTTCCACATGAGCAAAAGATAGTTTTGTCAAAAATGAAAGCGCTTGCATGTGACAGTGTAAATTTGCCTCAAGTAATGGAATTAGTCTTTGATGGGCTAAAATATATTGTGGGAAGAGGAGAAAAATTAAAATAAATGATTCTTAGATTATGTTGTTTGGTAAAGAGTAAAGGGCTATCTGAAAATGTCACTAATAGGTGAAAATGCCCACACAGCAGTGCTAATAGATGTCCACTGTGACACCTTGGTTGTCGACTCTGAATTCTTGGTGCAGTTTTTAGACAGTGATTGACTTTGAAAGAAAGTGAAAGCAATGGAATTATTGGCTTTAACAACTGCCAATAAATGGTAAATAGTACCTGCTGATTGATGCTAATTGGGCACAGACTGACTGTATTTCTGCCTTGGTGGTATGTGTGAAAAGCACAACCATTTTTACAAGTGGCTATGTATTGTAGACTAACTGTAAACATTGCCTGCTGTCTTTAGGGCCAAAGTGTCAAAATCCTTAAACCCTTTACCAAACAATCTACAGCCTCGAGGAAGAATTACGGAAACATTGTAGGAAAAGGAGAGTATGCTGTTGACAAGCATCATTTTCTCTTTTTTCCATAATGGTTTTTTGCACATAAAGGACATCATTTTAGCCGCACTAAATCAGGCATCTGCAAATATATCTAGGTGGGCAAGTCTGTAACAGCATTTTTATCCTTTTCTCACAGCGCTGTCCTTTAAAAGACAAATTTTATCATGATGAGCAACATTCAATTAATTGTCTGCGAATGCTTTAATGTTTCACATATCTAGAGCAGAATTATTCCTTTTCCCCTTTTTACCCTTTCAAAGACGAATCCATCATTCTTGTGTCATACATACATGTCAAAAAATTTATTGTCTTGTAAAGGGTTAATAAAGGTATCCCAGCCAAATCCCACATGCAAAGTGTGACTGGAAAAAGTGAGAAAACTGTTCACCTCCATTTGCTAATCAGGAGGTTTGATTGGTCAATAAGTAATGTAGCCTGTTCTGATTGGATTTCCTTTTGGCAGTACCAATGAATACCTGAACTGTAAGGGCATTGAATAAAAGAATGTTACTTTAATGGATGGATACCATTTTGTGCTTGCATATGGAGGTTGTAAATGCATGACTTTCAAGAAATGGTGGATGTAAATAATTGAACAAAGTGTACAGATTTACAACAAAATATTTCAATAGTGCTATTTTATTTCTTATTTTATTTTTAACAATTGAACAAAAATATCAAAACTAACAATGTTTTTGGATGTTAGTTTTATTGGGGCTGCATCCTATAGAAAAGAAGGATATAAAAAGATTTACAAATCGCTCCGTAAATATCACAGGAGAAGTGTTTGTCTAGAGGATTCGGCTTGTTTACTTGGTGAACAGTACTGTAGCAGAAATGTTACAATAGGCAGTATAAACGATGGACTGAACGCTTGCTTGCAATATCACAAATACGAGAGGAGAACGGAGAGTAATTCAGGAAAATATAAACATTATTGCAAAAGGAACCTCAATGTGTTTCAAAATGATGATGCTGAGATGAGACTGTATTATAAAAACTATGCAAAAAGAAATCTTTTCAACAGAGTAGGTATTTTTTACCAACAGAATTGAAGACTGATTTGGATGATTCAAAGATACTGTTGTTTGGTAAAGGGTTAAGCATGGGATTGCTTTTAACAATGCCAGACAAAATATAGCTTTGTAAGAGAAGGCATTATTGTTACTGAAAAAAGGAAGTATAAGATCAGATTGCTCAAAAGATGCCATCTGGTTTTGGATCTGCTCCTTCCAATTTCTTGTCGAATGAATATTGACATCACTGTTTCAAGGTACTTAATGACAAAGTACCTGGCAAACTATAGGGCAGTTTAAATCCAAGATCAGACTTCACGTTCTTTAGAGCACCTATAGTGGCAAAAGAAGGAATTGCTTGAAACAGATAATTTGTACATTATTTCATCTAAAAACCCATAAAGCACATTGTGGCTCTTGCTGCCCGTGTACACCAGGATCAGAATACTCAAAACTTGCTGTCTGATCTTTGATCTATACTGTGCACTACAGTGAGATATGCTGATCAAAAGTAATCTTGAAATAACAGATATATTTCAGTGTTTTTCCTATAGTGAAAATTTTTATATTAGATCTAGTCATTTGGCACTTTCAGGTTTAAACATTTATTGTTGAAGAACAGCCCTAAGAAGAAAAGCTTTTGAAAACATTGTGGAAAAGTAGAAAATGCTGGTTACCAGTTTTCTCTCACTGTTTTCTTAAGCTTTCAGAAGCAATTACCATCAACCGAGCTACATTTAATTTGTCATCTGCAAAGCTTTCAATAATGTCTAGATATTTGTTGGTTGGTAATTGGTTCAGTGGTGCTCTGCAGCTTTGTTTCAAGAATTAGTATCATAGTTTTTTTTTGTGCAGATGGACATCAACATTGGAGAATGAAGATTCTGATTGTGTTGGTGTACTGAAGTGGAGAAACTTCAGTTATAAAAACTTACACAAAACTTGATATGTGTGAGAGAAGACAGAATAGATTAGCACCTAAACTGTAGAAAATCTGATTATAAAGGGACATGAAAGGGAACCCTAAAGGACCAGTTTAAGCCACTTATGAGATTGAAGTGTGGAATATTGCACTAGCTTACTGGCTTTTATAAAGAGGTGTTAAGAAATATGCCAAGATCCTTTGTATAATCATGAAAATCAAAAAGAATTCTTCTATTAACTCTTATCCAAACAAGAAACTTTTGAACTGACTAAATTCTATGCATTGCAGATGACATTGCAGATAAAGGCCTTTGGAAATGAGAACACGAGAGAAAATGTTGGTTGTGAACTAGAATTTTCTCCTTTTTCTACAAAGCTTTCTATTGTATGAATGATTAATTCCAATATTTGATCTATTTGAACAATTTGCTAAATTATGTCAACATTAATGAGTCTAAGATTTTACTGCCTGGTTAAAAGATTAAAAGAAGAACTGATTTGGTGGAAAATTTTGAGGAAAAGGGATGTACTGTTCTTTAACTCTTTACCAAACAACAAAATTTTGGACTAGTCCAAATTGAAAGCATTTGCAGACGACAATATAAGTGTGAATCAAAAATTGAAAATCCATTTGGGAAGGGTAGAAAACGTGGGAAAAGGAGGAAATGCTGGTAACCAGCATTTTCTCCTTTTCCCACAATGTTTTCAAAAGCTTTCTTTCTAAGGGTCGTTAAAAGTCGGGATTGTGTGGTAAAGAGTTAATACAAGCCAAAGTGCTCCTCTCCATACAATGGCTTCAGTTCTGCGGGAGTCATACTAGGTAGTAATGGGTTAAAAATATGTCATAAGAAGCATCATGAAGGAAAGGGAAATGAAATTTTTAATAATTGCCAATCATATTTTAATCATTGACTTCTATAAAGGGATTTCTAAGACTGAAACATCAAAGATAGATATTAAAGGTATTATCTTAAGGCTAGGGGGGATATGGGCAATAATCTGAAACCAAGTCAAAGTGAGACATGAATTTATGACTATGGAAAAATACAAATACCAGCTATGATTCAAAACTTACTTAAAATGATATAGAAGACTTGAATGACATGATTGTTTGTGATTCTCTGGAAGTGCAAGTATGTTATTTTAAAAATCAATGGTAGATCTATTTCAACATGAAGATGGTACAATTTTCTCCATTTATAATCATCAGCTTGATAATGGTATTTTAATTCAATCTTTATCATTTAATTTCTGTTGTTGTAGACGACAAAGTAAATGTTATTTATAACATAAAAGTTGTCTTTCATAGGGTAGAAAACATGTAGCAAAAGGGGAAAATGCTGCTGACCAGCATTTTCTCCTTTCCAATGAAAGTTGGCATTGTGCGGTACAAGGTTCAGTTTTTTTGTTGATGGTGATTTGAAGTCACCAAATAAACACCCAGGCATTTTTCAGTTAAGTAGAATGCCTTAAACAATTGCAATTTTATGGCTGTTGTAGGCCAGATTGTTTCTGCATAGTGGACAATGTAGATCAAAGATCAGACTACATGCTTTCTTAATCTACACTGACCACAAAAGCAACAACAGTAGTGAATGGCACTCTGTTGGTCAAAGAACAAGTATTTCAAGGACAAGTTTGCCTTACATTGTTTTCTTAAAAGATATGGAAAATAGTTATGACTGGAAATAATTTCTCCTTTTCCCAAGAAGTAAAACTGAATTAGACAGCAGAGATTTTTAATCAAAATTTTCAGTGCCAGCAGAATGCATTCTGCATATTGAAAAAACAAGAAAAGATACATTTAGCATATAGGATAACTGTTATATCCAGGTTCTTATGATGTTTGACGAGATACTACCCTAACAGAGAGTGGCTGCTTTGCGTGATCAGTACTGTGAATCATAAGACCAAAGTCTAATACCTATTATTTATGTATTTTCAGTCTCTTGTGGTGTTTGACCAAGATCCTGCCCAACAGAAACTGTCATCTGCAAGCAGTGTAAACAGTATTGTCAATCATGTGGCCAAGTCTATTGAGAAGGAAGAAGTTGGTAGAGTATCAGGCTGGGCTGTTGGCTTTGACAAACTGCTCAGGGATGATATGGGAATCACTGTTTTCACTGTAAGTTTTCTCTCTTACTTGAATCAGCTCTTACTACAAAAGTTTGTCTTGTCCATTTCCAAAGTATTTTGGCTACTTAATAAACATGACTCAAACAATTTTTTCTTCGAAGGTAATAAAACTTTGAAAGTAGGCAGTTTTGGGGTTAGAATTCACCAGCCATTGTAAAGTACGTTCTTGATCTTATGTAGATTAACTCCAAAATATTATGACTTGTTCAAATTGAAATTATTTGCAGGCAAAAATTCAAACATAGCTCAAATAAATGAAATTGTCTTTGATAAGGTAGAAAACATTGGAGGGAAAAGGAGGAAATACAGGTAAAAATGCTGGTAACAGCCATTTTCTTCAATGTTTTTAAAAGGCTCTTTCCGTCATTAAAACTCAGGATTGTGTGGTAGAGGTTTAAGGGAGTTAAGCGATTTTTGATTGGCTATACCATTTGGTTTAGCCAATAAAAAACATTGCAGTACTTTGAAAATCCTTGAGAATTATACTTAAAATGGTTGATGGTGAAAACCAGCCCTGGACACTTTCCCCAATGTTGGCTAAACTTAACCCTTAAAGCGCTGGAACTGACTTGTTTTTGTGGACAGTGTAGATCAAGATCAGACTGCACAGAACGTGCAGTCTGATCTTGGATCTACACTGTCCACTACTTTGTTACATATCCTGGCCAAAAAAAAACTTTGGTACAGCAATATTTCAGATGTTTTTCCGATTTAAAAATGTCTATTTCATTAATTTAGTACTCTAAGGGTTAAGTATGACAGTATGCAGACACTGATGAGAGAAACTGAAAGTATAAATGGATCCTCCATGTATCTCTTAAGTGGATTTTAATAGAAATGTAGGAATACATCTCTTATGACCATTTTCAGCATGTATCTTTGATTTCCAATTCCAGGATTTTCTCAAGAAAGAATTCAGTGAAGAGAATATTGAGTTCTGGAAAGTCTGTGAGATGTATAGAAATATCATTGATTCCAACTTTGTAAGTAATTTTACGCAAATTGATTCTAGATCTCTATTCTTTAGTATTGCACGTACCTTAACTCCTTGCCAGACAACAAAATTCTTGTTTACATGATAAAGTCTGCATTTTTGGTCAGATTTTCGTGAAATTTGCACAGTTTGATTATCTCATCAGTAGCTTGAACCCTACCGATTTTGAAAAAAATCTGACAATCAGTATGGTAAAAGTAATCATTTAAAGTTGAAAATTTCCATTTCTTGTTTACGCGATGAAGTCTGCATTTGTGGTCAGATTCTCATGAAATTTGCAAAGTTGCTTTGTATCATCAACAGCTTGAACCCAATTAATTTTGAAAATAAAATCCAACCCTCAGTATGGGAAAAGTAGCCATTTAAAGTTGAAAATTTCCACTTCTTGTTTAGGCAATGAAATCCGTAGTTTTGATCCAATTCTCTTGAAACTTGCAAGGTTATTTGGTTCATCAAGGGATTGAACTCTATTAAACGTGAAGAAAATCTAGTAATCCATACAGGAAAAGCAGCCATTTGATGACTTAGTATTGTTTACTCAACAAAGTCCACATTATTAGTCATATTTCTTTGAAATTTACTAGGATTGTTATACAAGGCAAACTGAAACCCTATCAAATTTGGCTGGATTCCAAACAGTTTGTTTTGAGAAAATGAATTTTTTTTTTTTTCACTGTTCAATTCACCATGCCTGCTTATGCTGGCTTAGTCGGTTCAAGCCCAGTTGCAAGAACCGAAACACCCCACCCCCCCCGCTTTTTTTTTTTTTTTTTTCATCATGAACTAGTAGAGCGATTTCACACCCTCAAGGGCCTCTTGTTGGATTAATGAGGGGTGGATGTATGAGTTTAATTTTAATACGAGAGAAGAAGATCAATTGTGTAGCGTTTAATGCCGTTTTCAACATTGTTTCAATTACACCAGTAATTTTAATTTTTGATTTAGAAGAGTGTAGAATTTGTTGTTTGGTAGAGTTAAGGCAGCAGGTATCTACTGCCATCAAAAATTTGCCTGGCAGTGTCAAATAAACATAACTGCACAGATTCGTTGTTGTATGGATTATGATTGAATATGTCTGAGAAAAAAAGTCTATTTCGCCCGTTTCTAGGTTTTGTACATCTGAGATGATTTTCAGAACAAAAATTGCAGATACCAGGCTCCAAAGTCATGGTCACACCAGAGGGTCAAAGGATATATGATCTCAAATTGTATCTGCGCCATTCCTCTTGAAACCCTGGCTTTACTCATGTGGACTTTGATGAGGCAATGTGCAGAACAGAGGTTTCAGACTCCTAGGCTAAGGTCTCAGCAGGGGGGCAAAAGCTGACATACTCATGATAACTTCCTTTAGGCATATTTTCTCCTTCTTTAAAAAGCTCTCCCTTCTCAACAGTTTTCTGTCAAAATTAAAGATAGTTTCATACTAAGCTTTTTCATTATTTTCTACTAGTTCAAACAGTTGAGAATACAAATCTATATTGTTGATAAATCTGAAATTAATTTCCAGAGAAAGTCCAAAGCCAAAGAGATTTATGACAACTACATATCTGTGAGGGCACAAGATGCTGTCAACATAGATAGTGTGGCAAGAAAACATGTAGAGAGTGAGTTGGAGACTCCTACACCACAGACATTTGAAGTGCCTCAGCAACAGGTAAAATTTTTCTTTCCTGAAAATTCCTACAAAACTTTTGACCAAATGAGACTTACACATGAGCCACTTATTGATGGTAAATTAAATGTGATTCAAATATCTGATTGAATTTGGTATCAGTTTTCTCATGCATCACAAAATATGTACGGGAGAAAAATTTATGTTTCAACATCTATAAACACATCAGTAGTGAATTGTGTCTTTCTCATAAAAATGAGTTTACTGAGCATGCTTTAGATGTTACTAAGCTGGTATGATCAAATTTTAAAGACAGCAAATGAACTTCAATGTACTAATTTTACAGATTTTCCAGTTAATGAAACAAGACAGCTATGCCAGGTTTTTGAAATCAGATCTTTACAAAAGTTGGTTGATGAAAGAAATGGAAGGTCAGCCGCTAGAATCAACCCCTGAGGACAGTGTAACAGATAAAGAAAAACTGCTGGATAAGGCTCTGGAAAAAGATACAAAAAAGAAAGGAAAAGGGAAGGAGAATGAAGATAACAAAGAAAAAAGAAGAAGGTCTTTGTTACCATGGAGACAGAGTAAGTTAGCTGGAAAAATATTTGACCAACCAATCCTGTGTTTCTACAACCAAGAGAAGGAGGACCTATAAAAACCCTGAAAATTTCTTTAATTTTATTTTTCCTACAAAGTGTCTGCTACTAAGAGAGGGCTCCTAAGTTTTGTGTCATAGATCAAAATTTCTTGTAAAACATACATAATATTTTTCTAAATATATTTTTCTTTGGAATCATAGAAATGGTTTGCTTACATGGAAATTGCAATTTTGGACATTTGAATAATGAGATGGTCATTTTGCTATAGGTAACATAGGTAACTATGTCTTTTTTGTTACATCTGATATGAAGCCTTGTAATCATGTGCTCCTGATCATGTGACGTTCCTGAAAGTCTTTATGAAATCTAAAAAATACCCAAACAGGCTACAAAGCCCATTAAGGAAATACCAGTAAAAGAATTTTTCTTTTTTACTTTTTCATTCTAAATTGATATTTTGCCTTCTGAGGCCATTGTAAATCAGTGAAAAATCATTTTTGAAGTTTGGTGAGATTATAAAAATCTGAATAGCTCCCTTTAAAGGGCATATCCAATCATTTGTGTAATGATTGTTAACTCTTTACCACACGACAAAATTGTAAACTTGTCCAAATTGAAAGTGTTTGCAGACGACAATTTGAATGTGACTTAAATGATGGAATTTGTCTTTGATAGGGAAGAAAATGTTGGAAAAGGAGAAAATGCTGGTTACCAGCATTTTCTCCTTTTCCCACAATGTTTTCAAAAGGCTTCTTTTCAAGGTCGGAACTCGGAAATGTGTGGTAAAGGGTTAATTGTAATCAAATGCTTTCATATGTGCAAGTCTAAAAGCTTTTTGTCTTTTGTTGCACTAGACTCAGAAATCTGTACTCACGTGAAAAAGTGAGCCCTCAGTATATATCACTGAAATAAAGTGAAAAACAACACTATTTAATCAAGTAGCCATTCTCAACTATAAGACCAACAATATGATTGGATGAGACATCCTTTCTTAGCCAAGCCAATCAGATGGCTATTCGTTAAATCAAGGTAGTACAACGAAGTTAATCTATTGTGTAGTACTTTTCATTCAAAGAAATAAGAATTAAAGAAAAAAACAGAAAGACTCTTTCATTGTATGTGGAATCTTAATGCAGTTAGTAATAGTATCAGAATCCTGTGTTATTATTCTATAAGGAAGGAGACGGCTTTTTAAAACATTATGGGAATAGAGAAAACTGGGTTGTTAACTGGCTTTTTCTTACTTACCTGAAATGTTTTCTACCTTTTCAACTCTCATAATGTTAGCCACATTTCAATTGTCATCATATAAATATATGAATATCAATTTAAAGAAGTCTAAAATTTCTTCATCATATAAAGGGTTAAATATTTATCATTATGACTTTCTCTATTATTATTTATTATTTTAACAGGATCAAAAAAGAGCAAAGAGGACAAGAACAGCAAAGGTTCCAAAGACACCAAAGATAGTACAGAAGTCATGAACAATAACAACAACAACAACAACATAGTAAAGTCAACCAACTCAACCCCACTCACTGATCTCCCTGGTTCCAGGAAAGAGTCTAACGCAAGGAAAGAGTCCATACAAGTTGAGGTAAATATCTTGGATTTGCTTCTGGCATATGAATGCTTCAGATAACGTCCCACTTCAAATAACCTTCAACTTTGCACGCCTTACAACAATCTGCACCATACCCAGGAACACAGACAACACTTATCAGCATTTAAGCAATGGGTACAGAAAACTAAGAATTTGAATACTCATTTCATGTGAAGGTGTTTGTAAAGAGAGAACTTTTTTTTCTGACATCATTATGGTGCTATTTAATCCAACATAAGTTTGCTGGAATATGATGTATGGATAGATCCATAAAATTTAAACAGAAGACATTAAAAGCCATTAATTTCAGTATTTCGTCAAATTCCACCATTTTCTGTATAATTACAAAAGCCATGTGATCTTCCACTGTGTTAACCCTTTTCCATACAGTCCCAAATTTGAACCCTAAAAAGACAAGGCTTTTGAAAACATTGTGGGAAAAGGAGAAAATGCTGGTAGCCAGGACTTTGTCCTTTGCCACAATGTTTTCTACCCTATCAAAGACAGAAATCATCATTTGAGCTTTTTCTAGTCCAAAATTTTATAGTCTAATGATAAGTTAAAGGGGGGTAAAATGGCTGTGTTTTTAAAAAAAAAAAAAAATTGTTGCCTTAACTTACAGGTTCCAGAAACTATAGAAGAAGAGATGGAACAGCCAAGATTTTGTAGAGTGATCATGCCGGATGGGTCAACTACTGTTGTGGGTACTAAGCAGGGGCAAACGATTAATTATGTGTTGGGAAAATTACTTGAAAAACGGGGACTCTCCATAGCTAGTGTTGATGTCTTCTTATTAGGCTCTGAAAAGGTTAGTAGTGTACAAATTACCACATAATCCGAGTTTTCACAACTTTGAGGGAGAAGCCTTCTGAAAATATTGTGGGAAAAGGAGAAAATGCTGGTAACCAGCATTTTCTCCTTTTCCCACAATGTTTTTTTTTTTTTTTTTTTTACTTATCAAAGAAAACTTTCCTAATTTGTGTAAAATTTAGTTCGTCGTCTGCAAATGCCTTCAGTTTGGACCAGCCTAAAAGTTTGTCGTTAGGTAAAGAATTTTTGATACATAATTTCTATATATATGAATTAGTTCTTCACCACAACAAAATTTCAGGCTTGTCCATGTTGAGCGAATTTTAAGACAACAGAGTAAATATTTCTTAACTGATGGGATTCGTTTTTTGAAAAGAACATTTTGGAAAAAGAACAAATACATACAAATTTTTTTCAAAAGACACCTGCTTCAAGATAGAACAACCTTCCAACAGATGATAGTGCTTTAACCGTTTACCACACAATCCCAAGAAGACCCTGAAGAAGAAGGCTTTTGAAAACATTGTGGGAAAAGGAGAAATTGCTGGTAACCAGCATTTTCTCCTTTCCCACAATGTTTTCTACCCCATCAAAGACAGAAACTATCACTTTCGCTACCTTTATTTTGTCGTCTTCAAATGCTTAAAACCTGGAAGAGTCCAAAATGTTGACATTTGATCAAGAGTTAATTGAATTGTATCTATGAAATGCTTGTTGTTCCTGCTTTCAGCCTTTAAATCTAAACGAGGACATTGCTGTTCTTGGTTCAAAAGAAGTGACAATTGAACGAAGAGTTTTATTCAGGATGGATTTACCAAACAAGAAGTCTATAGGGGTCAAAGCAAAGCCTAATCGCCTTATCCGTGATGTGTTCAAACCTATTCTAAACAAGTATGGGTTTCGTATTGATGCCATAGATGTACATTTGGTAAGTGACTGCTTCACATTTATACTGATTCCTTTTGTTTGTAAGGTGTTTATTGTTATGAACTGTATTTCTGTTATACCTTGCCAGCGGGTGCACCTACTTTCGCTTTCGTGGGGTTTCTTTTTCTGGTACTTAACACACCATTCTTCCTAAGCTGCTGTCTGCTTTATGGTAAAAAGACTGTCAGAAGACTGTCAGAATGTATCCTGCTGCAATTGATTTTCATCAGTCCATGGAAAGATTTTGGCCATATTTGGGAACCAGTAACCCCCTTGGGTTTCAAATCCTGTACATTACTACCAGGCTTGGCTCATTCTTCTCTGACCACTGCCTGCTTTCACGTATAAACATCGTCAGAAAACTTTCAGAATAAATCTTGATGTATTGATTTTTGTCAGTCCATAGAAGGATTTTGGCCATATTTGGGAATGGAACCAGTTACCCCCTTGGGTTTTAAAGTAATACACATTACCAGCTCATGGGATGGATGAATGTCCCCAGATGAAAAAATATTTTCTCACTAGCTCCTGATGAAAATACACCCTAAAAAAACATTTAACCCTTTACCACATAATCCCAAGTTTTCATGAACCTGCAGAAGAAAACGTGCATTTTCTCCTTTTTCCCACAAAGTTTTGTACCCAATGAAAGACAATGTTTTGAGCAATATTTATATTGTTGTCTGCGAATTTTTTTTAATCTTTGCCAAGGCTAAAAATTTGAGAAAATAGTTTCTAGCATTTTTCCTTTGTCTACAATATTTTCAAAAGGCTTTTTCATCAAGGTTATTGATTATAACAGGATTGTTTGGTAAAGAATGTTTAAATATACAGAACAGATGGAATTGTTTCTTTTTCAAAAAGTGTTCTGCTGCAAATTGTTTCATAGTGGTTTAGGAAAGCAATGGTAATGCAAGAAAGCAGTGAATAGGCAATAATTTTCTTTCTGCTTTTTCACTATATTCCTTCCTACTTCTGAGATTTAAAATAGCATTTGCATTTAGAAAGGTATATTTTCTATTTTCAGTGTGGTCATTCCGAGTCCTTAAATCTCGATAACTTAGTGTCAACAATAGACAGTCAGCGTGTGATAGTTCTGATCCAATCAGAGGAAACTGCCGGTAGGTATAACTCTGGCTACCCAGGTCAGACAACATGTAGAAGAGAATAGGGGGAACCAGCCAACAGGAAGGAGAAGAAAATTGATTTGCTGCCTTTGCATATACAATGCTAATTCAAAAAAGAAAAAGAAGCTGGAATAATATTTGAGATATTCAGGCTTTGAAAATTATTAACTTTCTGGTCTTTATTTTTATGTATTTATTAAAAATTTTATTAATTGGGCATACAATCATTTTATCATTACACAAAACTTTTATTAAAACAGGAAAACAAAGAATTGTTATTAAAAGATTTCATTGAGATTTTAATGTATTTTCAAAAAGCATGTTGTGTTACTGTATTTCTGTTTTTAAGACTTGTAAATAAAGTGATCCTGTCGTTTCATGTTTGTGTCCCCATTTCATCTTTTCAATCATCTCAAATATCATTTTCATCATCATAATCCATACTGATTGTTTCAAACCTACTGGCATTATGATCATATTCATCACCCAGTCAGAGTGCTAATCCTGTAGCCTGTTTTAACCTTTTACCAAACAGACTTGTATTTTTGTGACCCTGAGGAAGAGGGCTTTTTAAAACATGATGGGAAAAGGAGAAAATGCTTGGAACCAGCATTTTCTCTTTTTCCCATCATGTTTTATACACTATTAAAGACAAATTCCATCATTTCACTGTGTTTTCTATTCCATCAAAGCTAAAGATCTATCAGCCATGCCACATTTTACTTTGTTACTGCAAATGCTTTTAATATGGACAAGTCTTATATTAAATTATAGTAAAAAGTGACCTGTTTACTATACAAGCTAGACCAATCAAAAACTGATAAAACTGATAAAAATAACTGAAATAAAAAAAAAAAAAAAAATACCTGAAGGAATGAATATGTTTGTTGAACAGGTTGGAAAATTTTGAAGGAAAAGAGCATTATTTTTGCTTGTAACAAGCAATTGTTCTTTTCCACTCTGAAAAGGGTTTTTTATCTGCAAGCATGCAAAAGCATTGCTGGGGGTAATGAAACTGAAAATATGTTTAATATACTCATACAGCTTTTATTGACAATGAAATCAGAAATCTCTGCAGCACACAGCTATAATCTGGATAAGAAAAAAAAAACATCCCATTGTTAGAAGGATAAAATACCAGTACAATTCTCTTGCCCTTTGCCAAATAGCTATTGAATTAGATACTTGGTTGAAAGAAAAATATATGGTATGAAAAACTGCTTAAAGACCCCATGGTGACCCAAAGTAAACAAAGCGGGTGTTGAAATGCATTCAAATTTAAAAATGCAGATTAAAAGTATGGAAATTATTTTGAAGTTCACAGTATGTTATTGTGCGTTCAGTCAAAGTGCTAGTCACTGGCAGTAAAAAATGAATTTTAAAACCAGGTAAAAAGTTGCCAAGTTGCTCTATCTTTTGTTTACTTGTTACCTGTATTGAAAATTCATTTTTCTGCGAAGCACTTGGACTAACTTGACAATAACAGGTTGTCATCTTCACAATAATATCTATCCTTCTAACTCTTCACCAAAGGACAATCAATTTAGACATATCCTAATTGAATAAATAATAAACATAACACAAACATTTTTGG
This sequence comes from Hippopus hippopus, assembly GCA_946811185.2. Taxonomy (NCBI): domain Eukaryota; kingdom Metazoa; phylum Mollusca; class Bivalvia; order Cardiida; family Cardiidae; genus Hippopus; species Hippopus hippopus. Next base: position 39,683,877 of record OX328106.1, read on the forward strand.
AAGGTTGAAAAATGAAGTGGGAAAATGCTGGTTACCAGCTATTTCACATTTGCCAACATTGTTTTCAAATACTTTTTTTTTTCCTAATATAGTTAAGTCTAAATTGTTTGGTAAAGGGTTAAATGGTATGATTCAAGTTTGAATGCATTTTTACACCCACATGGTTTAGTTTTGACTGCCACTGGACCTTTGATAGACTATGAATGAGTTACTTAGAGTATAGAAAAACATATGGTATGAAAAAAATTTAGGGAAATCGAGTAATTGCTTGTAACAAATAAGCTATGAATTAGATGTTGGGAGGAAAGGAAATATGCATGTATGAACAACAATGTGGGAAAAGCAGCAATTGAATGCTTGCAACAAATAGGCTACGAATTAGGTACTGGTTGGAAAGGAAATATGTATCAAAGAAAAAATGTAGTGGGTAAAAGCAGCAATTGCTTGCTTGCAACAAATAGGCTATGAATTAGATACTGGTAGGAAAGAAAAAGAGGTATTAAATGAAAAAACATTGTGGGAAAAGCAGCAATTACTAGGAATTGAAGACTGAGGGTAAAGGAAAATGTATTTTATGGAAGATATTTTGGGAAAAAGGAGCAATTTCTGCATACAACTAATCACTTGTTTCCCTCAGTGTTTTAAAAGGTTTTCTGTAAGAGCAGAAAATGTCATATTTGTTTGGTATATGGGTAATGATAGATCAATGGAAAAAGAAATATGTTTACAAAATCTCACAGCATCAAAACTTTCAAACTTGTCAGAGATATGTCAATAGGATAGGCAATAGGGGGGCGTGAAACATGTATGTGTGGTAATGGGTTAGGCAATGGAGAATGACATTTTCTAACATGACGAAGATATAACAACAGGATAAATACACTGGAGGAGGGCGTAAAATATCATGCTTAGATGACACAATGTTAGGTTTAAATATCTACCAAATCTAAAACCTCACTGCATCAAATCTTCCAAACATGATAAAAATGTCACAAAAGGACATTGCACTGTCAGAGATCCACCAAAAGATTATCTTCAGTGTTGTCAGAAATTCAACAATTTAACAAATCCGCTCAGTGAATAGTGTTACCAATAATCCTGCCATTGTTGTAGGATTATAGCACCTAGGTAACAAAAAAAATCAGCTTAGGTCTTGTGAAAAGACATGTCCTATCTCTTTTCCTCTTGCAGACTACTTATTCTCATGCAACAGTCTACTTTTAACTCTACCAAACAACAGAAATGTGGACTTGTCCAAATTAAAAGCCTTTGCAGACGACAATTTAAATGTGACTTAAATGATGTCAATTGTCTTTGATAGGGTAGAAAACACTATTGGAAAAGGAGAAAATACTGGTTACCAGCATTTTTTCCTTTTTCCACAATGTTTTCAGAAGGCTTTTCATCTGGATTGTGAAAAGTTGGGATTGTGTGGTAAAGGGTTAAAAACATTTGACACAAAGGGAAATTCCCGGCAATAAGCCTTTTTGGACCATTTTCTCCTTCTGTCACACTGCATGTTGATCTTTTTTTTATTGGGATGTTCAAAGTCATCTGCTGCAAATTTTTTTCAGCAAGTAAGGAATCGCTGAAAAAAACCTTAATTTTATACTAATATTGAAAGCAAAACAAAATTACTTGAAACTTCATTCATTCATTCATTCATTCATTCATTTGTTTGCTCAGTTGCCCCTCAATCCATCCATCCATCCATCCATCCATCAGCGGAGCCCCAGTAGTGCAGTCAGTAGCGTATAGGTCTTGAGAACAGGGGGTCATTGGTTCAAAACCCAATCTTTGCCATTTCTTTCTGAGGATTGATGATAGTCATTGTGACAGGATTCTTTCCTCTCTCACCGCTGATCATTGTTTTGATGCTGGTTATGTGAAAAAGCAGCCAGTGGCTTGTGAAGAATATTGTGTGAAGCACGGGTAAAGCATGGACTGACGGCCTCGGTATAACTGCTGTAATGTTTAGAATGGTGTTAAACACCAATAATCCATCCACCCACCCACCCATCCATTCAACCAGCCATTCATCCATCCATCCGACCATCCATCCATCCATCCATCCATCCAACCATCCATCCATCCATCCATCAATCCATCCATCCATCAATCCATCCATCTTTACTTTCAAGAGAAAAAACTCTCAAAAACATTGTGAAATTGTTTGTAACTAGTCTTTCCTTCAACTTCCACAAGGTTTGTAACCATTTGAAAGACAAGTCTCTCTTGTGGAGGACATTTTATTTGTCCACTTCAGAATTCAATGCATTCAATATGGGTGAGTCTACAATATTGTCACTTGGTAAAAAAGACTGGTCCCCAAGTCAAATAGAAAATCCTGATTTCAGAATCGGAAAGGACACTAAAAGAATGATTTTCATGTTATTCATGTAAATGGTTATATTTTGACCTTTTACCACACAATCCCATGTTTTAATGACCCTATGGAAGGAGACTATTGAAAGCATTGTGGGAAAAGGAGAAAATGCTGGTAACCAGCAATTTCTCCTTTTCATTCAATGTTTGTCATGCTTTCAGAAAAAATGTCATCATCAGAGCTGTATCTGATTTGTCATCTGCAACTGCTTTAAATTGGAACGAGTAAAAAATTTTGCTGTTTGGTTAAGAGTTAAACAGTCTTTTATAATAGATTTTATGGTATACAACATGCTGGTTTTGAAAATATCAACCTGTATTTTTTATAATTGGACATTTGTATCTTTATAAAGCCAGAACTTGAATTTCCTTCTTCCAACTCCTGTATTGAACCTCTTTATAAGGCAAGAACTGACAATTACTTCTTTCAACTCCTGTGTTGAATCCATCAGGGAAGTTCAAAACTTGGAGTGGCTATAACAATAATGCTCAATGGTAAACAGTGTAGAGAATAAAGCATCATTGGAAAAGGAGGTAGTACCTTCTTCTTGTCTGGCCATGTTTTTTTTTTACCTCTTTAAATCCCATCCAAACTACAAGATTTTGTTTGGATGGCAAGACTGGCTTGTGATAGGATAGCAAACATAGCAGGAATGGGGGAGAAAATGCTGGTGACCAGCTTTTCCCTCAATAGAACCCATGTTTTTGCAGGGTCATTAAAAGTCGGGATTGTTTGGTAAAGGGTTAGAGACTAGTCCTATCTCATTGGCTTTGTCACTTGAAAACAACAAAGTGGACGGGTCTAAAAATTTTGTTGCTTGTTGGAAACCAGGATATTCTCTTTTTTGGCACAATGTTTTCTACCCTTTCAATGAGAACTCTCAAAATTAGTGCCACATGTTGCTTGCAAGTGCTAAGTTGTGAATTCAATACATATTATATATTCATTTTGTATATTGTACTACCATTGTAAAAAAAATTTAGAAAACACTGGGAAAAGGAGAAAATACTGGTTACCTGCATGTTTTCTTCCCCACAGTGTTTTCTACCCTTTCAAGGACAAATCCCATCATTAGAGCCACATATAATCTGTAGTGTGCAAACAGTTTCAGAATTCTAAGTCTGAATTTTTTTCATCTGGTATATAAGTTAATCCTTTACCACACGAGAAAATTTTAGACCGGTCCAAATTGAAAGCATTTGCAGATGACAAAATAAATGTGACTGAAAAATTAAAAATTGCTTTGGGAAGGGTAGAAAACATTGTGGGAAAAGGAGAAAATGCTGGTTACCAGGATTTTCTCCTTTTCCCACAATGTTTTCAAAAGGCCTCTTTCTTAGGGTCGTTAAAAGTCGGGATTGTGTGGTAAAGAGTTAAAAAAGACAAGGCAGCTAAGAGCAATTACCAGCCACTGACTACCTCTTGTTAATCCTTTCCCAAAGAACAAATTTTAGACTCTTCAAAATTCCAAGTATCTGCAAAAGACAAAGCCTAAACTGGGTACCAGCAATTTCTCCTTTTTTCAAAGGCTTCTTCCTTGGAGTCGATGAAATATGGGATTGTTTGGTAAAGTGTTGACTAGTTCACTCTGCGACATGGCTTTCCTTTTTTTATTAAAATTTTTCCTGAATTTTTTTTCCATGTCATATATTACACAAATATTCTGTAGATCTACTTGATTTTTTTAAACCTTCACCAGAGTGACTGAATTTCTTTTTTTTTTATCATGTTTTGCGTAATTCATATGTGATAAATAACATTTTGATCTTTTTTTAATATTTATTTTGAATAACTCTTGTTGTTAACTTTCTATAGGCATGCCGTTTTTTCATCAATTGCATGTTTTCATTTTGTTTTGCATCTTTTATCTAATCATAATACTCTTCCCAGATTTCATTCATGTTCATTGTCATAAAATCTCTTTGTAGTTATCCACCACATTCAATAAAGTGGGATTTTCTCTGATTAAACTTTCCCAAAAGCAAGACTTTACCCATTTTTACTACTTGTGAGGTCTGGGGGCTATTCTTAATTGCACACTAATTCAAATCCACAATAGTTTTCAAAAAATCAAAGGAACACAATTTCTGATTTGGTAATCATTTGCCTCAGCCAAGCAGAAATTGGAGTAAGGATGCTATTAAGTCTGTACAAGACAAAAAAAATTGGACTAACCCAAATTGAATTCAAGTGCAATGAATGTAACACAAAAATTAATATTAAAATTAACACACAGAGTTGTCTTTGAAAGGGTAAAAACAAGCAGGGAATAGTAGAAAGTTTCAGTTTCCAGTTTTTTCTCCATTTGACACTATGTTTCCAAAAGCTTCTTTAGGGTCATTCAAAACTTTGGATCTTTAGGGAAAGAATAATTAGTGAGTAAGCAAGATTACAGGCAATTTGTAAACAGGGTAGACCCAAGGACAGCTGCCGTGTGAGTGCAATCTGAACTTGTTCTTATTTATTGGATACCATAAACTATAGTTAGAGCTGGAAAAATTGAAAAAACGAGTACTTCAGACTGGTCCATTTGACAAAGGCAACTCAAGGTGCAAAAGGGCTTTAACCCTTTACCACACAATCCCGAGTTATAACTACCCTTAAGAAGAAGACTTTTGAAAACATCGTGGGAAAAGGAGAAAATGCTGGTAACCAGCATTGTTTCCTTTTTCCACCATGTTTTCTACCCTATCAAATACAGAAATCATCATTAGAAGTACATTCATTTTGTCGTCTGCAAATGCTTTTAATTTGGAGTAGTCCAAAATTTTGCTGTTTGGTAAAGAGTTGAGGGTTAACATTATGAACATGAATTGAAGTTTAGTAGATGAAAACAAATTGAAAATATTATAATATTTATGTATTGTGGGAGTCTAGGCTGTCAGAATCTGTTTTTCATGAATAATTATAGCTCTACCACAAAATCCTGTGTTTGAGCTACCCTTAGTAAGAAAGTTATTGAAAGCTTCTGGGGAGAAGGAAATGCTGTTTGTAACCATGTTTTCTGTCCTTTCTAAGACACGGTGAAAACAAGATTTTGGCAGCCAAATTTTCCACAATCAGGAATGAAAATTAATGTAAACAGAGACTAACAAGGGGGTAGATGGTGATTGGGTTCTAATCCTTTGACCATCCCTACTTTTATCAAAATGTCATCATTTCCCCACTTGTATTATCCAAAAAGATGTGATAAATATGTATATTTGTAGTAGGGAGGGACCTGCAGGAAAAAAAAAGACTGTTGACGTTTGTATAATCAAAGTTTTGAAACTTGGTACAGATTGTAAACGTGGACTGAAGCTTTTTAAAGTTGATAGACCTAAGCATATTTGAAAAGGGAGCCATTGCTTGCCTCCTTCTCCTACAATGATTTCCATTCAATTTAAGGAGTATTTTGCTTTTGCCTCTTTTACCCTTTGTTAATGAGTTGCACTAATGCTTGTTGAATGTTAAAATAGTCTAGAGAGTGATTAAGGACTTTGTATATCCTGTTGAAGAATTTTGAATTTGACAGGTCAATTAAGTCTACAATTAAAAAGCTTCAGTATAGAAAACCAATCTGTGCAATAAATTTTTAACTGAATTACAAATCTTGCTAACTTGGTCAAAAGAATTACAATGTACATACATAGAAATATATTGTGCACATAAAAATTGGTAATTGGCATCATCATGCTTAAAAGATTCATCATAACCTCTAAGATGAACTAACTTTTTAACAACAAAATACATGTAGTACCAGACAATACCCAGTAACCCTTTACCACACAATCCTGATTTTTATCGACCCTTAGGAGGATTACTATTGAGAACATGATGGAAAAAGGATAAAGTAGTGGTAACCAGGATGTTATCTCCTTTTTCGACTATGTTTTCTACCTTTTCAGAGACAAATGTCATCATTTGAGCTGCATTAGAACTGTCATCTACAAGTGTTTTGAATGTGGACAAGTCTAAAATTTTGTCGTTTGGTAAAGACTCAACCCATGGAGTTCAATGTTAAATTTAAGTTGTTTTTGCAGACAAGATAAACGAAGATCAGACCTCAAGGAACATACAGGCAAATTGCATTGCTTTTGCCTGCAGTGTTGATCAAATTACCAAGGTCAGACTGCTCAGAATATTCATCTGATCTTTGGTCAACACTGCAACAGTCATATAAACTTGCCAAAACGAAGCTTGACAACACAGTATTTTGACTGTTTTTCCCACTCCAATGTCATTGATTCATTTCATTGGTTCACACTCTGAAGGTTAATTCAATATAGGATATTCAAGGACTTGGGAATGTGGTTTAACTGAACTTTCTCGACATTAACACTACAGGAAAATAATAATGAATTAAGAGAGTAAGATTCAGTCAGTAATAGGAAATAGGTGTTAACAAATCATATGTTATGGTGGCATGTGGTATTCACCTGGATCATATTTATAATGTTAATCATCATCTTTATAGTCGTCATTGTAACAACGGGAATACTCACTCATCATCATTTTCCCTCCATCTTTTGGATTGTGATTAAAATCTAGTTTTTCTCTTCTCAGCAAGGAAGAACAGTTTATTCGGGCGATATATTCCGTCTTCACTCCCACCAATAACAAACATGCTCGCAACAAAACTTGGCCTGTTTAGTCTGCATAACAACAACAACAACTTGGTCACCAATAACAACCACTCAAATAACCTTTACCCTCATGACCTTGATGAGATCACTAACCAAATTTTTGGGGATTTGATGTTAGACAAATCTGACCAATTGTTGCAACCTAATTTTGATGAACTTGGAATTTTAGATTTTGACCCTGTGCCAAAGGTAAGACATGCTATATAGAGTGGAGGTCTGACAAGCACTGTTTAAATGTAGTGTTTATATGTCTGTGTGTTCTTTTTTCTGTCTTTCTGTACAACCCATTACCACATAAATGATGTGATTGATGTCTTTCTTGACATTGTGGCATAAGGAGAAATTACTTCTTTTTCTGCAATGTTTACCCAGTTGATTGGGGGGGGGGGAAAGTTTGTATGTGATTCATGCTTATTTTTCAGGTCGAAAATAAGTGTAGTAATGGGTTTTTTTTTTTTTTGTTTTGTTTTCGCTTTTCCCTCGTCTTGTAGCATCAGTTTTCCTTCAGCTTCTTTTTCAAATGTAGAAAAATAGTAGATAAGATATCTGTACAACCTCATTGTATTTCTTGTTTCAAAATTATAGAGAGGAAATTTTTACTACCCCTTCAAATTTCTTGTTTCAATCTGTTTTAAAACCTGCTGATTTCCATACTTATTTTTTACAAGGATATTTTCAAAGTCATATGTATCTCATTAATATTGTCCTGTACAATGTAATTTACAATTTTGAAAAAACCTTATGGGTGATAAGCTCATAATTTAATTCTGATATTAGAGTAATGTGTGTTTAAAAGCTTTTTCCCTGCAATATGTATGCTTAGGCTTTGCCTTTTGGTATGGTTTGCAGTTAAATTTACAGTCAGCTGCCACAGGTTTACATACATCATTGAAATTTTTAAATAAATGAGCCATGCTCTGTGTAAAGGGGGCTTAATGGATCTGCAAAAAGTAACAATGGACCCATGTCAACCTGCGTAGTCAGCGCAGGCTGACATGGGTGAATACTTTCTGCTTTCGGTAAATTTTCTACATATCAAGGGACCGTTGTACCTCATGAATCAGTTGGTTCTTGGACAAAATGGATCTATGATGATATATGATCATGGTGATGCATTAAGCCCCCTTTTGCCAGAGTTCTGCTCAAATTCATGTTGTTACTTTTGTAGTATAGTTGATTATTGCTTACCTTCTGTGAGTTTTACTTTGACATAAATATTTTTCCGTACTTGTACTTTATTGCTCTTATTCTCTAGAAATTCTGCCTTACTTGACCCTTTACCAGACAATCCCATATTTTAACGACCATGATAGGTCGAAAACATTGTGGGAAAACAAGAAAAATGTGGTAACCGGTATTTTCTCCTTTCCCACAATGTTTTCTACCCTTCCGAAAACAAATTTCAAATTGTTTGTTCTATTTATTTTGTCATCTGCAAATGCTCTCAATTAGAACTAGTCTTCGATTTTGTCCTTTGGTCTTATGTTTCAAGTTCTTGAAATTTTTATCTCAGCTGTTTTTAAAGGGAACCTGAGGCAGAGCTCCAGATAGAGGGAGTGATTTTGATTTCAAAATTGAAAATGTTAATTATTCTCCACTAAACCCTATGTTAGGAGTACTCATTAGAATCGTCTGATCGAGACGATTCTAATGAGTACCCACAACATTGGGTTTGGAAGAGAAATAATGGATTTAGAATACCATCACTCCCTCTTATCAGGAGCTCTGCTGAGGTATTGTCATAGACCTGTTGTCATCTGCATCAGTGCCTCTGTTGTTGTCATTGTTGTGTGAAAACTTTGTGTATTGTCAGAATGGGAATCTTTACCAGAAGGGCAGATATCCCTCAAAAATATGTTTGAGGCAGTAATGCCCTGTTTTTCACTTTAAATTTTTTTCAAAAAATAAATGGAACAGAGTATTGGCATCAGGTTATGTCATTTCATGACACTTTTTACACAATGTCTCCCCTTCTTTTCTTATATAATTGACTTGTTATCCCCTGCCAAAGGCGGAGGGATATAGTTTTAGTGTTGTCCGTCCTTCCGTCCGTCTGTCCATCCGTGCGGGAGAATATCTCCAAAACCATTGGACGGAATTTCGTGAAACTCTATATGAGTGTACAATAACCCATTCCGCTGATACTCTTCTTTTTTTTTTTTTTATTCGATGAAAAATGGCCGACTGGGAGCGATTTTAAGTTGCGCGGTCAAGTAAATTTTTCGGCGGGGGATATCATTTCAACGAAATTGCTTGTATTGGACATACATCTGTGTTTTAGTCTTCCCTATCAGCTTTCCTTTTATAACCCTTCACCAAACAAAAGAATTCAAGACTTTTCATTATTGAAATCCTTTGCAAAGGACAAATTGAATCTATCTCAAATGGTAAACACTTTCTTTGAAAGGGTTGAAAACATTGTGGGACATGCAGAAAATGCTTGCCCACATTTTCTCCTTTTCCAGAAATGTTTTCAAAGGCTTTTTTTATTTGGTTGGTAAAGGGTTAATTTCTACTTTCATTTTGTAAAAAGAGCTTTCCCATATTGGTATTAGTGTGTGATTGTAAGTGGCCTTATGTGGTTTGAAAACTAGTGAATTATTAAGTTGATTTGTAGAAAATGCTACATGAAATTCTGAATTTGACTTATTACATCAAATTCAAGTTCATTTTTTTGATAGTTAAGTGCACTGTTGCCAGGTAATTGCTAATACATATACAATAAAGATATATAATAAAAGAGAAATGACACTACAAATAGTATTTTCAACGTGCCAACCAGTTTCGCTTACGCTCATCAGGGCAACGCTTTTTAATTTTGATCTATGCATTTCTTTTTCTCTTAATTGAATGACTATTTGAATTTGACACTTTAGTACTGCACCAGACAACAAAGCGTAGGGCTTTACCGAACAATCCTGGGTTTAACAGTGCTATTCAGTAGGCTTTTTAAAACATTACTGGAAAAGGAAAAGCATTTTCTTCTGTTTGACTTTTGTTTTCTTCCCTTTAACCCTTTACCAAACAATCCCTGGTTTTTACAACCCAGGGGAAGAAGCCTTCTGAAAACATTGTGGGAAAAGGAGAAAATGCTGGTAACCAGCATTTTCTCCTTTTCCCACAATGTTTTCTACTCTTCTACAGTCAAGTTTCAATTTTTGAGTCACGTTTATTTTGTCGTCTGCAAATGCTATCAATTTGGACAAGTCTAAAATTTTGTCGTTTGGTAAAGAGTTAAAAGACTTTTTCTATCATATTAGTTACATTTTTTGTTGTGTATTTTAATACTTTCAAATTTGCCATCTGGTTAAGATTTAAGACAGCTGAATGAAGCACTAGTTACAGCCAATTTCTTCATTTACCACAATGGTTTCATTTGTTGATTATCCATTACATATGAGCGGCATTCTGGGAAAAGGGGGTTGAATACATATTCATAGAGCATTATACAGAGCAAGTTGTCCCATAACTTTGACGCATTTTGTCCGATATAGACTGATAAATTCAATCTGGTCTACAGAAAATTTACTGGTTGCAAATACTTGTTTACTAATAGCCAAATGTATTGACTCGTGTCACCCTGCGCAGGCTGACATGGATTGATTCTTTTTACAGATGCATTAAACCACTTTTTCACAGAGCGTAACACAATTATATTATTATGCTGTGAAAGGTAATGAGTAAAGAAATGAAAAGATTTATACTCCATCAGGTTCGAGCAGACGGAGAACAGCTACCTTTGGATTTACGCATCGAGGGGCAGAGAAAAGACAGCATAGGTACTCGGGAAGCTGTGACAAAGGAGTCCTCGAGGATGGGGAAGCCCAAACAGAAAGTCACATTTGTACTTCCGAAAAATACAGTCAGAAACCTACATGATGAGACTGAAGGTACTGTCTCAGGTCCTTATGTCATTATAAAATGGTTGCTACCCTTAGAATATTGGAGTTAACGTATGGTTCTTTCAAGGATGGTGTAGATCAATATTCAGGGCAGACTTATCTTAGATCTGCCCTGCCCTGTATCATAGCATGGCGTAAGAAATGAGTAGATTACTACATGTATATTTAAGGTCATAGAAGAGATAGGAAATGGAAAATTCTGTTGCTGTTACGTAATACTCCATTTGTTAATTCTTTAATTTATAAGTCATTTTACTCTTTACAAGACAACAAAATTTTAGACCTATGCGTATTGATTGCATTTGCAGATGACATTTTCAATGTGGCTTAACCCTTCACCAAACAATTTAACAACCCTAAGTCTTACATTTTATTATGTTATAAAGGATAAAGTGATAGCATTTTTCTTGTCTTTCAAAGGATAGCTGACATGCTTGTTACCTTTACTCTTCAGGAGAAAAAGCCCTTTGTGAGAGACTTAAACGAGCACAAGATTTAAGTTTGGATGATCAGAGAGGTTTGGCTCAGTATGACCTTCAACTACCCGAGTTTTTACAGGAAGGGACTGAAAGTTGTGCTAGAATGACCGGAAGAGGAAGTGCTCCTTCTTTATTAATGCATGATAAAACTGAATCTCCTTTACCAGAAAAACGTGATTTTATGGCGGAAATTGATGACTACATTGAAAATATAACAGAAAACTTTGCAGCCTATACAAAAGAAAGTGCCCATCGAAAGTTGACATTAGCAAATTCTGATCCCAGAAAACTGAGTAATATGAAATCTTTTGGGTCTTCAACAACTGTACCTATTGAAGGAACAAATACTAGTTTCAGTGAAGATGGAGTTGTGCCATCTCAGGAGGAAGGTGATAGGCTTTTTCAACCTCCAAAGCCCGAAGATGCTGATTTTGATGATCCGGAATTTACAGATAAAAGTCTAACTGATATAGGATTTAATTATGATTATAATAAATATCTCTCCAAGTCAAGAAACTTTGTGAACCAAAGAAACCGTCCAGCAAATCAATTGAATAGTGTGCATCCCGATATAATGCCAGTCTCACCTGAAATATTTTCACCAAATCGTACATTGCAAGATGAATCTTACAATGGACTTGACTCTACACTTCTCAATTCTCCCAAAGCATCTCAAAGAAGTCCCTATTCCAGTCCCTACAGTAGTGACTCTTCAATGGAAAAGGAAAATTTTGGTAAGTGTGTGCCTCAGTCTAACTTTAAACATGTGCAGAGATCATCCCGTCACACTCTAACTCACAGTCCTATCACAACCCCGACTGAAGACATGTTTTTGTCCACGGTTGACACTGATGGTAAAGTGGTGAGACATTCCACAGCAAAGACTGGCATACAGGTAAATACATCTGGAAATATGTCCAGGGTGATTAAACTTGGTACACAGTCTAATGGACAAAATATTCCTCCTTCAGAGGAGATTACTTTTGTATAGCCTTGTGTGTTGCTCACCAATCTTGTTTATATTTCATGTTGTGTTAACTTTTCATCAGGCTACAAAATCTTGAATTATGCAAATGAAAGCATTTGCAGACTACAAACTAAATGTAACTCAAGTGATGGGTATTGTCTGTGGAAGGCTGGAAAACATGTGTAGAGGAGAAAATGCAGGTGCCCAGCTTTCTCATTTTCACACATTGTTTCCAAAGGCCTCATTCCTCAGGGTCACTAATACATGGAATTGTTTCATAAAGGGTTGACCTTTCATTCTTGTTTATTAGAGCACCTTAGCAAGTTTTAAGGTAAACTATTGTGATCAGTTGCTGTTCACCCATCATCTATCTATCAGCAATTTAAAAATGTAGCCTCCATAGATTTGAAGAAACACTACTTCCACAATTATCTGGGACATGTGACCAATTGTGGCCAGTAGTGCTAAAAATAATATCAAAAAATGTTTTCCTTAATCAGAAATCAGATGGAATTGGAACTTGGTGTACATTGTTGGTATCATGACCTCTAAGATTATTACCATAACTAACTTGGGGAAAGTGAGAACAATTTCGTCAAGGTATTGTCATAGCCCTGGCGTTGTCTGTGTCATCATGGATGTTGTGTCAAAATTTTATAAAATCTATGTCATTACGAAAGATATTTACCATCTAGAAGGGAACCCATACAACATGGGCAGGTAATTGCCAAAATATTTTGACCGTTATGCCCCATTTTCAACTTAAAATGTTCAAAAGCTTTGACATTTTATATCTCAATCATTACTAAAAATATGTACTTCAAACTTGGATTAGCTGTTAATTATCAAAAGGGAAACCCATGCAACAGGAGCAGGCTACCATCAGAATGTTTTTGACACAGTGATGCCCCTTTTTCAACAGAATTTTCACTAAAAGCAATTGCAGCTGAGCATTGGCACATGCATCCACCTGCTGTTATTTTGTATGAAGCATCATTTAATTTACTGCAATAAAACTTTTAGGTAAACAGTCCTTGTTTTAATAGCTTTGACGAAGAAAAGTGTTTGAAAATAATATTTTCAGAGACAAATCCCATCATTTGAGCCATAGAATTGTGTTGTCTGCAAATACTTTCAATTTGGACCCGTTTGGAATTTTGTTATATGGAAAAGACTTAAGTTCAAGTCCGCTTTGCTGAATGGACCAGACCATAAGGGAGCTAGAGATATGAATTTTTTCTGCATTACCAGGTTATAATTGTTCAACAAATTTATTTATGCAGACATTGTCTTAAATATAATTTGCTTAAAACGTTATAAATTTTGTTTGTACTAGTATTAATTCAGGTGAGCCATGTAGGTCTATCGTAGTCCTCTTATATGGTTTTTTAGCTCCACTGGCCAAAAGCTAGTGAGCTTATGTCATGGTCCGATGTCCATTGTGTGTCCGTATGTGTGTGCATGCTTACGTTAACTTTTATTTCAAACATCATCTCTGAAACTACTCATCCAGTTTTGGTGAAACTTCACAGAACTGATCCTGCCATGGCCCTCTTTAGAAGTTCTGCAAAGAATTTATGGGGGAAAAAAACTCTGGTTGCTATGGCAACGAAATTGGAAAAAAAATGAAAATCTTTATGTACAAAACCATTAGGCCCAGGGCTACCAAATTTGGCATGTAGCTTTATCCAATGGACCTTGATGTTATTACAGTTCATTGATTTTTGGTCTGAGTGACACTTGATTAAACCTGCTTGTCGTGGTTGACTCAATGTTTGCATTTTGAATGCAAAAAAGATACAACTTTGTTAGTGCTATGCTATTTTTTTAATGAAAGTTTATTGCCATACCGCCATCCTATGATTTATATCTCTGTAATGCTAGGTTAGTTCAAACTAAATCTATTTAAAAGGGAGTGGAGTGATACAGGACCATCATGGCCCCCTTGGGGTTATTTTTTTTGTAACTCTTTGTAATTTACAAAAATTTTGTTTATTATTTTGCACATCAGATCAAGAATGTGATTGAACTCATAGTTATTTTGATATTGTAAGATTAGAGTGAATTTGCGAAGTAGAAGAGAACAATGTTTTTTATAGAAGTGTTATCAAAATTAACTATTTTCTCATGATGAAATAATTCTTTTACAACACAGTATTCCTAAAATGGATCTTTAAGCTTGTCCATAGAATATTTAAGTTGGTGCCATGACAGAAAGTACATCTACATTTTGTTGCAAAAGTTTTGGTCTCCTCTTTACCATTTAGCCAAGAATTTGGTGGCATTTAACACTCAAAAAGTGCCATTCCCTATTATGATTATCTTTGTGGCCAGTGTAGTCAAAGATCACTGCACAAAACATACAGTCTAATCTTTGATCTACTGTGTCTCCTTTGCAGAGGCATTCTGGACAATAGCAACCTTGATGTTGATCTTTTTAGGCTCTTTTTTTTTTTTTTCTAGAATGAAAATATTTGTTGGGTTTATTTGGAGCTCTAGGGCTTAAACATTTACCACATGACAAATTTTGTACTCAACCAAATTGAAAGCATTTGCAGATGACAACTTGAATGTAGCTCCAATGATGATTTCTGTCTTTGATAGTGTAGAAAACAGTTGGAAATGGAGAAAATGCTGGTTTCCAGCATTTTCTCCATTTGCACAATGTTTTCAAAAGGCTTCTTCTTCAGTGTTGTTAAAAGTCAGGATTGTGTGGTAAAGGGTTAAAGTATCATAGCTGTAGTGCAACCCCCCCCTTCCTGAAAAAAGTTTGATATAATATGTTGTTCTTCATGTATTTTGACCATCTGTATTGTAAATAAATTGTTTATAGTTTCAAGATGTTACCATATAAGGCAGTATAAAGGTTGATAAAACTGGTTTATACATTGATTTTTTTCCCGTTTCCTGCATAATGATATGTTTGACAAAAAAAAGCATTACTTTTAAGTTAATTTTGAAGTACACATATATTTACCCTATACTAAAGAGTCACATATCTTAATGACACTGAGAAAAAAAGACTTGAAAATACTGTTGGAAAATGGAGAAAAAGCTTTTTCTTTTCCTAGCATGATGTTTTTTAGCCTTTCAAAGACTAATCCCATGATTTTAGCCACATGGAATTCTTTATCTGCAAATGCTTTCTGTGTGGTAGAGTCTAAAATTTTGTTATTTGGTAAAGAATTGGACTCTTTTATACATGTATTTAGGATGAATACCAGTTGTTATACATGTATTTAGGATGAATACCAGTTTTATGCTGCATAATCAATATCTTATGAATAATGTAGAACATTCTTCCACTTCTTTTTCAGTAAAAACTGGGGATAATTAAGGTAAAGTTTTGCTGGACAAGTGCAATATAAGCTGTATTTTTAAACATTGTCTTGTTTGTCTACTAACTTTTTGTATGTATCACCTATGGGAACGTAGAGGGGACACGTGGGAAAATAACAAAAAATCTATTGGCCAAGAGATTCACTCTTTACCAAACAATTTGTATTTTAACAATCCTATGAAAAGTTTTCAAAAACTTTGTGGGAAAGCAGGAAAATGCTGAATACCTACATTTTCTCCTTTTTCCACAATATTTTCTGTCCATTCAAAGTGGAATCATTATTTGAGTCCTTTTAATTTGTTGTCTGCATATGCTTTCAATTTAGAGGGGTCTAAAATTTTGTCATCTGATAAAGAATCAAATGGAAAAACAAACATTTATTTGCCTGTCCCTTCTGTGTTCCATGAATTTCCTAACACAGGATTTTATTTCATGTTTGGGCTACAGGGCTGAAGTACTTGTACTTATTTTTTTATACATATTTTATTTACAGTAAGAGGTTTTGTGTAGTATTCATCATACAGGGTTTTGTGCTTGTGTTTGAGCCCACTTTAGAGATGCACTTTATTCCATATACACTATTTTAAATTTGATTGAAATTCCAGGTTTCAGGATAGCCATCTGGTCTTTATTGACCAACCATTCTTAAGAACATTTTAAGTCTTACTCTCAAAAATTTCTAGATTTGAATGTAACATAACTTCTGATTGACTAAACCAAATGATTTAGCAATTAGAAATTGTGTTACTTTGTAAATCCAGAATTAGACTGAGAGTGCTCTTAATTGGATAAGGCAGAACTCATTACCTCAAAAAACAAGTTTGCAGCAAAAAATCTAGACCTACCCTTTAATTGGAGACACTGTTGCTAAAGGAGAATTCCTTCTTACAAACAATTTCTTCTTTTGAGTTAAGGGTTGAAAGCTAAACAATATAATAGTATTTCTTATTTGTCCCAAATGTTATATTCAAAATACATATGAGCCATGCTCTGTGAAAAGGGGGCTTAATGCATCTGCGAAAAGTATCAACCCAGATTAGCCTGCGCTGTCCGGGCAGGCTGACCTGGACTGAAACTTTTCACTATTGGTCAATTTTCTGTATGTCAAACGACCAGTGTACCTTACAATACAATTGGTTGCTAGACATGATTGATTTTATGGATCCTAAAGTATGTGATGTCTTGCTTGGTATGATGCATTATGAAGATGCATTAAGCCCCCTTTTGCCAGAGCATGTCTCATATATATATATATATATATAAAAGCATGATCGAATACCCAAGAATCAGAAAACCATTACACTGGTAGATTCACAATGTTCTGGTAATATGAAACATATCTCCATAATATTACAGAAATTGTAAGGAAATAGCAGGTAAAAAATGCATGTGTTTTCCAGTAAAAACACACTTACAAAGTAAGAAAAGACTTAAATTTTTCCTTGAAACAAAGTTTTATGTCAATATCTCTACATACAATTTTTATTGCTTATATTTTTTACAAGTATAGATACCTACTTCAGAAAAAAAATGCCTCCGGGTCTTTCTTAGAGGGTTTATTTGTCTTGCTTTTTACGATTCAAAGGAACTTTCATTTCTTTTTTAAACATGCATGACCTGAGATTTTACCTTCTGATCCCAGTTAAATTGGAAACAGTGCAGATCAATGTCAGACTATACAGAATGTACTGTCTGATCTTGGATCTACACAGTCTGAAATATGTGATATTTTAATCTTTTAGGTCCACAGCTGTAGAAAAGCAGACCCAACACATGAAATGTGTTTTATTTATGGTTTAATTTTATTTTTGGTGAGAGGAAATATTTACAAGTTCCAGTAGATTTCAGATTTATTTTTGTCTTGTGTTGATGAGTAGAGGGATTTGCTTAGAAATGAGCTTATGAATGTAAAATATAAAATGGGGAAAAAGAATTCTTGCTGGTTTTGTTGTTTGAACTATGTTACTCCTTTTAATCCTCCACTAAAGAATCCTGCTTTTAAAGAACATGTAGAAAAAGAAAGGGCTTTTGAAAACTTTCCTGGAGAAGGAGAAACTGCTGGGGAAAGAAGAAAATCTTGGTAACCAGCATTTTCTCCTGTACCCACAGTGTTTTGAAAAGTCTTCTCCCTCAAGGTTGTTGACCGTTTACCACACAGTCCATAGTATTAAAGACCCTGGGAAATAGGAGTTTTGAAAACATTGTTAGAAAAGGAGAAAATGCTGGTAACCACAAAGTTTCTACCCTTTTAAATACTAATCCTTTTATTTGTGCCACATTTATTTTTTGTCTGCAAATGCTTCCAATTTGGATAAGTCAAAATTTTGTTGTTTGGCAAAGGGTTAACCCTTTACCAAACTATCCCTGGTTTTTACGGGTCAGGAATAGAAGCCTTTTGAAAACATTGTGGGAAAAGGAGAAAATGCTGGTTACCAGCATTTTCTCCTTTTCCCACAATGTTTTCTACCCTATCATATAGAAAAATCATCTTTTTAGCAACTGTTAATTTGTTATCTGCAAAATGCTTTCAATTTGGTCTGGTCCAAAATTTGCCGTTTGGGAAAGGGTTAAAACATGGAGTCATGTGGCAAAAGGACAACCACTGAACCATGAAAGACCCCCAAATGATAGTAAAGGACCATGTTTGTTACAAACAATTCCTCCTTTTCCAACAATTGAATACATGTACAGTATATCATATAACTTGTGTACCCTCATTTACGTAATTGTCTAACCCTATACCAAACTATCCTGTGTTCTAGCAACCCAGAGAAATTTGTGGTAACCATCACTTTCTTACTTTCCTACAATTTTTTTCTTCCCTGTAATAGACAATCTGATCATTGCAGAAATATTTGATTTGTTGCCTGCATGTGGTACTAAAAAAATCTAATGAATCTGATGTGGTTGTGTGGTAAAGAGTGAACATAATGCCCATGTGGTCAATACCTATTGCTTCCTTTCCCATGATGTTTTCCATCTTGAAAAAACTCGAGAAGTTGCTTTCCCTTCAAACATGTTAATTTCTGTGATTTGTAATATCTTTTGTTTGGATTAAAAAAATAATCTGGACACTAATGAGTTGGGGGGGGGGGAGAAAAGATAGAGAGAAAGAAATAATGGTTCACAGGATGTTTCATTTAGCCAAAACCAAGAAAAGGTTTGAAGTGGTCTTTCATTATTCAGGTGAAATATTCCAAATGTAGATTTTGATGAACTTAACCCTTGGTACACAGTCCCAAAATTAATAACCCCGAGAAAGAGGCCTGTTGAAAGTATTATTGGTAACCAGCGTGTTCTGTTTTTTTGTGTACCTTGATTTTCAAAAGTAAATGCCACCATTTGAGCTACATTTAATTTGTTGTTTGCAAATGCTTTCCATTTGGATCAGTCTAGAGCTTTGTCCTACGGTATAGAGTGAATATACTAAATGTCTGTTTTGTTCAGCATTAGAATGAGCAGTTTCATCTTTTGCCACAATGTTTTCACATGTATTGATTCATTTCTTTTTTAACTTATTTTTAATAGCCATATTTTACAGGGATGTTTTCAAAGCTTTCTGCTGCAAATTAATTTCAGAGCATTATTTTTACAATTCTGTTTGACATTGATTCCTTTGCACATGTAAAACAGTTTATAAATATTGTTATTACAAAGAAATAATTATGCAACATAAATGTATTGCAGAAGTCGTCTCCCTTGTTTTATTACAAACTCCAATGCTTGATTATATTTATGTTGTTGATAGGAAGGAGGCAAATATACATGTAGATCCAGAGGAGGACAGTTTATTTCTGCGGTATTAAAATAAAACACCGCCTATACACTGGATCTAAAAACTGGCACATGCGGACAAACTAATCCAACTATTTGTTCCTCTGTCTGTGTATCTTTTGATGTAAAAGTTGAATAAATGAAATAGACATTTAAGTTCTGTGCAAAGGAAAAGTTTTTAGGTTTGTTGGGAACATTACCCATCTTGAAAGCATATATCGCCTGCAACACGCGAAAAGGGGTATTCAGACATTTGCGTAAAGTGTCGTCTTGGATCAGCCTGCGCACTGCGCCCAGGCTAATCCTAAGCAACATTTTCCGTTTTTATGTAATTTGCTGTTTTGCTAAAGTCTACTGAAAAACAAAATCTAATGTAATTGTAAAGTGCCGTCTCAGATTAGCCTGTGCAGGCTGATCCGAGACCACTCTTTAAGCAAATGTCCGAATGCCCCTTTTTGCGTGATGCAAGCCATATAGGATTAACCCTTTACCACAAAATGAGTTTTAACAACCCCAAAGAAGAAACCTTCTGAAAACAATGTGGGGAAAGGAGAAAATGCTGGTAACAAGCATTTTCTCCTTTACCCTTAATGTTTTCTGCCCTCCCACTAACAAATTTTGATATCGGAGACGCATTCATTTTGTCATTTGCAAACACTTTCAATTTGGATTTGTTTAAAAATTGTCATTTGGTAAAGATTTAATTGTGGTTAAAAAAGATGAAATTTTCCTTTAAAAGGATAGAAAACATTCATGATTGTGCTGTTTACCGCCATTTTCTCTCTCTTACTCGCTCTGTTTTCAAGAGTCCTCTTCCCATGTGGTTGTAAAACATGTTTGTCATATGCAAATCTTTTCGAAATGGAAAAATCTGTAATTTTGACATCCAAGTAAAAAGTACATGTACCTGGGTCTTAATCGGACACAAATCTGCAGAACTTAAAAGTTTACAGCCCCAGTTGTCATTGTTTTGATGTGCCCTAAGCTCTTCCACATCATTATTATTCCAAATGTCATTGCTGGGACACGACTTTTTCTATGCAAATATCTATACTATGCAACATTCATTGTGATTTTCTCAAATAGGAGATATGGGTATTTGTTGCTGAAATATGAAATACAAGGTTTTTCAAACTTAAGCCCTTTACCAAAACATCCTGACTTTCATCGACCACAAGGAGAAAGGCTTTTCAAAGCATTGTGAGAAAAGGAAAAAGTGTTGGCAACCAGCATTTTCTTTCCCCACAATGCTTTCTACCCTTTCAACGACAAATTCCTGTTTGAGCCACATTATATTTGTCAGTTTGCAAATTCTTCCAGTTTGGATAAGATTTTATCATCTGGTAGAGTCAAGTTAGCCTCTGATCTGTATAAATCATAATTTATCAAAATTTCAGAATGCAACTAAATCATCAAATATATAGTCATCTTCAGCTGGACTATTTTCAAAGAAAACATTGAGTTTTCGCTGTGTGACATTTTTAGCTCACCTGAGCACGAAGTACTCAGGATGAACTATTGTCATCACTCACTGTCCGTCGGCGTCTGTCGTCCATCCGTCCGTCTGTTCACATTTCTTTGTTTACACTCTACCTCGTACTGTCTATGTGTTTTTTCCCTTTGATCATCGTTTTTACAGCATTTTCTGCTTGTCCGGAATGTAACTTTGTCATCTCTAGCCTGAACATCTTCAAATTTGGTATGCATGATTGTAGAAAAATTATGGAGTGCAGTGCACAAGAACCATAACTCTTCCTAGCACGAATTTTGAGTTATTCCCCCTTTGACCTTCATTTTTATAGCATTTCTTGCTTGTCCAGAGCAAAACTTTGTGATCTTAAGTAAGAATGACTTGAAATATGGTATGCTTATTTGTTGCAATATTTGGAAGTGCAGTGCACAAGAATTGTAACTCTACCTCGTGCTGTCTTTGAGTTATTTCCCTTTGATCATCATTTTTTCAGCATTTAGTGATTGTCCAGAATATAACTTTGTCATCTCAAGTCAGAACGACTTCAAACTTGGTATGCATGTTTGTTGCAATATTACTGAGTACTGTGCGCAAGAACAGTAACTCTACCTAGGGCGGATTTTGAGTAATTCCACTTTGATCTTCATTTTTACAGTATTTTGTGCTTGTCCGGAATGGAACTTTGAATTATCAAGTCAAATTGACTTGAGACTTGGTAAACATGTTTGTTGCATTACCTGCCCTTTGCAATTATTATACCTCCTCTACAACTGGCAGTGGGACGGGCATATCTTGCGACAATTTGCCGCTCTTCTTTCATTATCATTTGGCCTTGAACCTTGATATTTGGTATTTATCTTCATTGTAGACCTTTACTGCTTAGTACTCAGGTAAGCGATATAGGACCATCATGGTCCTCTTGTTTACACTATTACTGAAGACATCAGTTTCAAACCCAGGCTAGTTGTTGACGTCCAATAGGAGAACCCATATAATTAAATGTTGATACCATGCCACTTGTATGAGTCATGCTCTGTGAAAAGGGGGTTTAATGCATCTCTGTATGATGCATGGTACCAAGCAAGTCATTACAGTATTATAGATCCATAAATCCGTTTTGTATTACAACCTACTCAATCATGAGGTACACTGGTTCTTGGGCATGCAGAAAATTTACCAAAAGCAGAAAGTTTCAGCCCAGGCGAGCCTGCCCAGTCCACCCTGGGTCGATACTTTTTGTAAAGCATTAAGCTCCCTTTTCACAGAGCATGGCTCATAGATGTCCCTAACAACAACATGGAACAGGTATTATGAATATCAGAATAATTGTATATGTATATTTAGGATTTTAGTTTATTGTTTAGATGATTTTTTGAAGTCTTATTTGATATATTTCTACCACAAAACTATTTAACTCTACTGACGTTGTGGTACATCAGAAGGGTATTGACATGGTACACCAGAAGGGCAAGTCATCCTAAAAACATTTTTTGACAGGATTATACCCCCTTTTCAACTTGAAAATTTTCACGGAAGAAGCAATTTCAGTGGAGAGTTGGCATGTGGTGCTCAGATGGCTTTAACAAACCATTTTTATCATGTGAAATTATTAACTCTTTACAAAAAACCAAAAAAAAAAATCAGATTTGTCCAAATTAGAAGCATTTACAGGGGACAAATTAATTGTAGCCCAAATATTGGAATTGGCCTTGGAAAGGGTAGAAAACATTGTGGGAAAAGGAGAAAATGCTAGTTACCAGCATTTTAACTTTTTCCCACAATATTTCTAACAGTGTTTTCCTGGGGTCATTAAAACTCATGATTGTTTGGTAAAGGGTTCAACCACGTTTCTTGAACTTTTTAACCCTTAGGCTGCTAAGCGCGACTCACTGACCTTTTGCGGACAGCATAGATCAAGATCAGACTGCACAGAATGTGCAGTCTGATCTTTGATCCACACTGTCCAATGAGGAGCCTTTGAAATAGCAATATTTTGGTTTTTACTATCACATTGAAAATTTCATTTCGATTATTTAGCAGGATAAGGGTTAAATGCGTGTATATCCATGTGCTAGAACAATTACCTCATGTTTTTGCCTTTTGATGCTTCTGCATTCTTTTGCTTTGAAATCAGTGAAAATTAGAGAAACTGCTTTTCGTTTGTCACTATGTTTCCCTGCCATTCTCCACAGCTCAACTTTGATTTCACTATTAACAAACAAAATTTAAGTGGAGTGGCCTATTAATTGCACAGCGATGGGGTACTGGGTTATGTAATATGTATACTACATGTATATACATTATAAGTAGAGATTTGTTGATACATTTATGTATGTAAATATGTAAAATATTGTTACAGTATGTCTTCAGAAAAGAAATTAAACAAAAAAATAAGTCTCTTTTTATGTTGGCTTATATGTTTTCATGCTCAAATTGTTTGTCTCCGACTTGAAAACTTTACCAAATGACAGAATCTTAGATGAGTCTAAACTGAAAGCATTTGCAGACGACAAAATAAATGGGGATCAAAAAGGGAAATTTGTTTTTAGAAGGATAAAAAACATTGTGGGAACAGGAGAAAATGCTGCTTACCAGCATATTCTCATTTTTCCACAGTGTTTTTAAAAGCTTTTTTTCTAAGAGTTGTTAAAAGTCAGGATTGTGTGGTAAAAAGAGTTAAGAGGCTAAGGAAATGAAAGTTTTGTTTGTGTTGTATACACCACTTTCTACATTGTTTCAGTCATATCACAACAACAGCTCACTTATATTTATTCCAAATTCAACCTGTACTGGACTGGAGCCCTACAATGTCTTGCCCAATGACACATATGTTGCCCAATGACACATATGAAAACTCTACACATATGAAAACTCCAGAGCCTCAGTTTAGGATTAGACCACCATTGAGGACCCTGTAAATAAAACCTTTTCATTTTGGGTGATTGGGGTTTTATGATCTCTCCAATAGTATTTCAAATACATGTAGATCTGGAGATATTTCACATGTTCCAGTATAAATGTAATACAGTGGCAGCCCATGAACACTCCAATGCAAACAGTTAAAGTACAAACCTACAGATGAGGCGGTAAGTTTTCCAACTTTTATTTCAAATAAACTGTGGCACAAAACAAAGCCGGACACAAAACATAATTCAACTATACTGCTTACTCCTCTCTCTGTTAAGCAAAAAGTTTACAACAATAAATTTTAGATTTCATTTATCTAACACAATTCCTCCCAAGTTGTTATAAAAATCACTAAAGTTTACTTCAACATCAAAGATGATCTTCTTTACAACAGCTTGATGATGGACGTATGTTGCAAAGGTTGTGGCTAAGAAACCCAAGAAAGCTGAACACTGTCTAAGTACCCTTGAAAGCCTAACACAACTTTATTTATGTTTGCATGAAGTGAAGATCAAGATCAGAATGTTTTCTGTACAGTCTACTCTAGTATTGCATCTTCAATGTCCCAATACAGAGATATTTTTTTTTTTTATAAATTACATCTAGCCCTGTTTTCAGCAACCATTCCAAAATATTAATTCCAATTCTAGATTTTGCGCAGAGCTATCTAACAGGCTGAGGCGTTTTGTCTCAGCCTACCAAATGACTTGTCAGGAAATACAGAATTACAACACTTCTTCAAATTTTTGGTACACATGGCTGCAAGGTCTACTATAAAAACCAAAAATATCCATTTCATTTACTTGGCACTTTACAGGCTAACAGATTTGGCTTTCCATATGCTCCAAATAAAAACTTTTATCATTACTACGAGTTCAATATAGGAAAGGCCATCTGATCATGGCCAAGCTGAGCTGCAGGATCCTCAACAGAGGCCGAATTTCTTTGTTCCAAGTATCCATTTCTATGATGTCCGTACTCAAACTTTATACGTAATTCTCCAATGTGAGACTTGGGCAGGATATCTGGGATCCATTCTATTATAAAAGGGGTGGGGTCTTTTTGATCTGGAGAGGTGTTACCTGGAATGAATAAAAATGCTGACTGCTGTTGTGTATACTCTCTTTTTTATTCTCATAATGCATACTCTGTTAAGCTGTAACCCAAGCCTTGTAGCATAGAGGACTAATAATTTAGGGGTAAATTTATGAGCAACTCCCTTTCCTTTTTCATTGTAAAACATATTTCCTACCCATATTTCATTTACTGAAGGGCAGGATAGTCCTTGAAATACAAAAATAAAAGGTTAAAAGAGCTTTAATATGATAGCATGTACATGTATTTTTACTTACCAACTTTCAGAAAAGTTTTGAGTTCAGATGGTCTGATCGGAGTTTGATTCTTGTCCAGCTCTGCCTCAAATTTAGGAACCTGGTACAGATCATATGTTGAGTCCCTGTTCTCCACAAAATTACGAGTAATCTCCAGAGGCATCTATCAAATGTTAAAAAGGGAGGTACCACTAAGGATGATTTAACAGTTTAAGAATAACTATAATATGACACCTGAATAAAGCTCCATAAACATAATGCAACAGAAGCATGGTAATATCAAAGTCATTTTTCATAAAGTAGATCACACCTGACTTCCATGTCACCGTCCTCCGATAGTTTATCAGTGAGCAAGGTTTTCCGTTGGCTTTTTGATTTTGGGGTCAATTGACCCCTTCAAATGAATAAAAGAAGGCACACATAAATTTTGGGGATCATTTTGGAAATTTGGGGATCAAATTCAAAGAAACAGGGGGTTATGGAAAACCCGGAGTGAGTAATGTGTCAATTCATGATTATTAACATGATGTCCATCTAAATTCATTCTTCTTTGTTGTTTGTAAGGGAGAAAAATAAAATGATTAACCATGAATAACGATGAAGAATTAGTTATCTAAAGTAACAATAGCTTACAAAAGTAAACAAAGCAGGTGTTAAAATGCATTTAAATTTACATCATAGCATTTCAAATTATGGAAATTATTGTGACAATGACAATCTGTTATTGTATAGTCAGTCAAAGGGTTAGTTGCTGGCAGAGAAATTAATTTGAAATCTAATGAAAGTTGCTACGTCACTCTATCTCTTGTTCACTTTTTGCTTGATTTTTTAATTCATGCTTTGGTATGATTTAAATTTAAATGCATTTTAATGCCTGCATTGTGTTTTTTGCCCCAATTGTGCCTCCAAAATATCCCAATACTGTACAACTATGTAGCTGCAATAATAATGTCATGAATGATGTATGATCATGTCATAAACATGATTGATTGATTGTATGGTGTTTAACGCCATTTTCAACATTATTTCAGTTATATCGCGGCGGCCAGTGCACCTATCCATGCTTTCCTGGAGTCTTTTACCAGTACTCCGCACAATCTTCTTTCCAAGCCACTGGTTGCTTTCCCACATAATCATCGTCGAAACAATGGTCAGCGGTGGGAGAGGAATGAATCCTGTCGCAGTGTGTCATAAACATGAAGTTTCCAGCGAAAAAAAAAAAAAAAAGTTGTATCGAATGAAAAAAAATATTTCTATTTTTGAACTTGTTTTCCTTGGATCAATTGTTGGTCATATTAAAATCGAGATAATCTTTCTATCGTGGTTAGTCATTTAATAAACCATGGCTATGAGTTATGAGGAGAAATGAATAATTCACTCTGGCTATCACCCTCATGGTTTATTTATTGTGCCTCTTAATTCACAAGCGTGGCTTACTGAATGATAAACCATGATAGGACAAAGGTTATTTCTTAATTTAACTGGGATTGACAATGTCTAGGGCTCACTTAATATTGCCCAAAGAATGTTAAACATCAACTGGAAATTATTGACTATAAAATACTTTTTACATGACTCAAGGAAAGAATGCCAATGAAAATATTGTGGAATGCTGGAAAACAGCATTTTCTCCTTTTCCAGCACTGCTTTCTACTCTCTCAACAAAAAATCCTATCATTTTGAGCCACACTGAATTCGTCATTTGAAAATGCTTTCAATTTGAGTAAGTCTAAAACTGTCCTCTAGTAAAGAGTTAAAGTACCAAGCTGTTGTGTCCACTGTGTTGAGGAAGAGCACTGACCTTACAATGCAAGGTCTTGAGTTCAATTCACAGAAGTTGGTGTCAACTTTGGAACTGTTCACTGCACATTCTGTGTGACTTCTGGTGTGGTTTCCAGGCAGCGGATTCCAGAGAGATTGGTATATAAGTTGCAAGAACTTGTTTTTCAATCGATGTAAAAAATATATTTAAATAAAGCACCAAGCCAAACTTTGGTTGCTTTTTCACACAAGGTTGATCAAAATTGTTGGGCTTGACCATACTGAAAGGTTTGTTTGTTTGGTTTTTAACGCTGTTTTCAACATTGTATCTCTTACATCGCAGCACTCACTGCACTTATCCATGCTCTTGCTTTTGGTGAATCTTTTTTCATAGATAGAATTCTGGACTTTATCAGTTTTATATGGCAAGTTTAAGATTAATTTGAAGTCCATACTTGAATAGTAGTTAAGGCACTGGATATGTTATCAAGAAATTTTAGTTTGTTTCATGCTGACCGGGCTTGTAATGTGGGAGTTTCCTTGAGCAACAATTGACAAAGCCCCAGTCATGAAATGGTAAAAACTTTTACAAATTTTAATTTTACAAATAATCTCTCAATTTACTTTACCTCCTGTGTGTCAAAAATCTGTTTGACATGGATTATATTTGTTATATGCCATGTGTATTTGGTGAAGGTTCCAAGTGGAAGGGCATCCTTTCTGACAAAAGCTGTAGTAAAGTTTGGCAGGCGTTTCTTCCTGTTTCCAGATGAGATCCTTTGTTGGAGACAATCAAAAAAATACTGTGGGGCATGGAACACCAGTGGATCAGGGTTTCCTGCAACATAATTTCAGACATTTTTTTTAAAACATTTCAGTTGCATACAAAAAATATTATACAAAATATCAGACCTGTAACCCTTTGCCACACAATCCTGAGTTTCGAAGACCCTGAGGAAGAAGTTTCTGCAAAGAATTTGGTAACCAGCATTTTCTTCTTTTCTAACAATGTTTTCTACCCCATCAACAACAAATCATCACTTTGTCATCTGCAAATGCTTTCACTTTGGACAGGTATAAAATATTGCCATTTGGTAAAGAGTTTTATTATATGCCAGTAAATTTTCCGGCTCAAATACATGCGTGGCAATCAGATGAAATAACACACACGACAGAAAAAAAATCTGTATCTACACACTGTGAAATACGGTATGATGACATATCTTGCGCACAGACTAAGCATGCATTGATTTGTAATTTGATTAGTCAAAATGTTACCCTGTTAAATTAATCCACCATTCATAAAAACAGTGTTACTACCATCCACATTTTTAATTGTCTCATTTTGTTTACTATTTTCGAGTAAAATGTTAATAACTGCAAATTGTTGTCATTGAAAGTTGTAGGTATACAGGGTGTCCAAAAAGTCGTGCACCATCCTGAAAACACATTCATTGTTACAGATGCTCAAATTGAGCACCATTTTCAGTAATACAACGCTGTACTCTCCGCAAAAAGCTGTTTTGAACATTCAGTAGGGTATCCAGTGGGATGTTGTGAAAATGGTGCTCAATTTGAGCATCTGTAACAATGAATGTGTTTTCAGGATCGTGCACGACTTTTTGGACACCCTGTATAATAAAAGGAATATTATGTTATAGTAACTTTCCTGGTGCTTGTATTTACCTCTTGCTACATAAGAAAATTTTGACATCGCATGAGACCTTCGGTCTTGTGCGATATCAAAATTTCTCACGCTGCTCAAATTAAATAGAAGCACCAGGAAAGCTACTACAACATAATAGTCCGTATATATCCAAGATAAGACAACATATTCTGTCCAATCTGACCTTGATCTAACCTGCCAAAGTATTAAGTGGACTTTTACTTGGTATCCTACTGGTCAATTTAGCATGACCTGGAGTTATTTGATATAAGCTTACAAATATAAGCCTTATAAATATTTTCTATTTGATACATATGCATAAAGCGCTATACCGACAGTGTCAAAATGACTGTTAGACAATAAGGAAGGATATATAATACAAACAACCCTTGTAGTGCTACATAAAGGAAATGAAGATGCAACTTTTGCAATTTCAAGTATGTTTTCTTCAGGATATCTGGCAAAGAAGAAGTTCGTGTAGATCAAGATCAGACTGCATTGAAGGTACATTCTGTGCTGTCTGATCCTGATCCACACTTTACACATAAGTAATTAAATCTTGTTCAGGACTGCAATATTTACCTAATTTGATGTTACTAACATTTTATCAAAGATAAAAGCAGTTGATGAACAATTCTGTTATACAAACCATCAAATTGGTAATGCATGGTCTGGTTTATTCTCTCTGTAACACTGGCCAACCAGGAGTGGAATGTAGAAACCACTTCAGTTTCATCAGTGGTCTGAGTAGGATTAATTGCTAGACAAAAATGAAAAATAGAAAATTAGAAACTAAACAAAATTACATATAGAAATGGAGAAAACACAAACTAAACAAACACAAAATAGGTATGTATAGAACAATACCTTGCAGGAGATTTTGTTACCCAAATATGTATCTAATGCAGGCTATCATTTGACTAGTTTGTTAACACTTTACCTCACAATGACGACTATTAATAACCCTGTGGGAGAAGTCTTTTGAAAACATTGTGGGCAAAGGAGAAAATGCTGGTAACCAGCATTTTCTCCTTTTCCAACAAAGTTTTCTACCCTATAAAAGAAAAATTGCATCATTTGAGCCACTATAAAATTGTTGTCTGCAAATGCTTTCAATTTGGATAGGTCTAAAATTTTGCATTGTGGTAAAGGGTTAAAAACATATTGCTATTACCTGAGAAATATTTCAAATCTTTCCTCTTTTAGACATGACTTAAACAAGAGCTCCCAAAAGTAGGTTAATATACAGTTTGAAGGAAGCTATCAAGAAAATGTCACTTTTGACTCCTTGCTGTAACCTTGACCTTGTAGCCTGGTATCTGATACCTCTGCTCTGTTGTCTCATCATATTTTCAAAACCAGACCAGGGTTTCAAGAGATTCAAATAAGATAAAAATTACAAGCATGTGACCTTTAACCCCCTTCAATGACCTTGGTCTTAGGAGTCTGGCATATAAAACCTCTGCTCTGCATGTCGTTTCATCAAGGAGCACACATGTGTGTAATCTTTTCAAAATCAGACAAGCAGTTCAAGGGATATAGAGCAGATAAAAATTTCTAACAGACAGACAAGAAGAATGGATAATCGAGGAAATAACATTCCTCAAGGCGTATAAGAACAGAGAAAAAGAGTTCTTCATACTTGTTTTCTTAGCAGTTGATGGCTGGTTCTTGATGACTGGTGTTTTTACTGGTGTTGATACTTTAACTGGTTTAACATTGGCTTCCTGTAGAGTTAGTAGAGCACTGCTAGCTTGTACTGAAATAGACATTATCATCTTAGAAATATGACTTTTAAACATCCCCACTGTTAATAGCTTCTGAAAACATTGCAGGAATAATTTTTATAAGCAACTGCTCCTCAGCCCTATTCCAAACAGTTCTGAGTTTTAATAACCCTTGTGAAGAAGATTCTTGAAAACATTGTGGAAAAAGGAGAAATTGCTTATATCCAGCATTTTAACAACACTGATGAAGAAGACTCTGGGAAACATTGTGGAAAAAGGCAAAAATGCTTACAACCAGCATTTTCTCCATTTCTCACTCTCTTTTCTATGGGACTAATCCTACAATTTGAGCCACATTTTAATTATCATCTGCAATTGGTTTCAACATGGGCAAGCCCACTGTTTTTGTTTTGTGATAAAGGTATACATACTGTCCAAGAACACTTGTCCTCAGTATAATTTGTAAAAGATTTTAATAGTTTCAAGCTGGGCTACACAGAAACCCTATAATTGAATTTCATTGTATCCTACCAACCTAACTCTTCCTTTCTTTTCTTTTTTGATGGAGTCTCAAGAAATTCCTCAGCCGCAACCACAACCTCAAAAGTGTTGCTGTCTGCATTGGCCTCTTGCATCTCTGTATCATCCATAGTTTGGTACACAGCCACAAGTTGTTGTTCTGGCGAGGCAGGAACTTCTTCAATAATACTAGTGGCTACTGTAACTGCTAACAAATGTGGAATATGACACAAAATGAAGATTAATAAATGAAAATCATCTAAAAACATTATGGAAAGCAGAAAAATCTAAAACCATGAAATAGTTGAAAAACTTTCATACAAGTCCAAGTTTAGGGTATTTGCAGATGCCAAATGTGGCTTGAATTATAGGATTAGTATTGAAAAGTGGTCCAGCAAATCACAGCAATACATGTACCACCAAAACACTGATATACCATAAATTTTTTATTATTGAGTCAAAAATAAACAATATAAGTATGCAAGATTCTTTCCTTTTTTTTTACAGAAAACACCCTTAATTAAAGTACTAATCATAATTGAGATGAATAATGTTGTTAATATACGCTGATCATGGATTTACATGAAGAACAATCACCATAATACTCAAGCACCTGGTCTGTTACACATCAATAAAATTTGATATAGATTACCGCAATCTAGACTAAAGAATTATCAGTATGACATTATCAGACAAACAGTATTTATTATTAATTCAGATGATAAACACTCACACAAAAGAGAATACTAATGCACTTGATTTGTGAACAAAGTAGACCCAAATCAGACATTGCATGATCCATCATTCCGCACACGTCGTGCGGAACATTATTTGTGAAGTGATGAGTGATTATAAGGTGTTTGACTGACATAATCCAACTTGTTTGATGTGTAAGCTTTCTAAGCTTTAATGTTCTAAAGAGTCGACCTAAATCATATTCATTTTATCTATATTGATACTTGATATGTTGTCTGCAGATCTGTTAAGTTTGAACAAGTCTAAAGTTTACATCTGGGTAACATGTAAACCACAGATTCAAAATGGCTGCCTTTTTTTATCTGTTCTTTTTCTTTAATTTTATACTCCCAATATAAAATGGCAAACCATTTTTTCTAGCATACTAATGCATATAAATCAGACAGATCAACCTTGCACAAAACCTACTGTAGTGAGAGTGCAGAGGAAGAATCTCTGAATCAACAAATTTACCATGTATGTCGAGCAGTTATTTTGGTGGAGATTTCCGGGTATTGTTGTGCACATTCTTTGGGTCAGGCCACTTTGGTATGTTATTTGTCGTTAGGTTTTAAACTAACCCTCCTTCATCAATATAAACACAAGTTCAAAGTTGTGTCAAAACCCACTACACAGGTTATATGAACTAAATAATAGAAAAAAGGGTATTTCTGTGTTTCAGTGGTATTTTGGTGATTTGTTGGACCCCTAGAAAAGGAAAAAAGTAATGTACAAAAGAAGAATTTGCTGGTTACCAGCATTTTCACCCTTTACCATGATGGTTTCCAAAGCCTTTTTCTTACACAGTCATTAAAACTCGGGATTGTTTGGTAGGTAGTTTCAGTGATTACAATTTTAGACTGTCTAAATAGAAATGCTTTTGCAAACAACAAACTAAATTTGACATAAATGAAAGCATTTGTCCTAAAAGGTTGGGAAAAAATAATGGAATCTAAGAATATGCTGATAACGAACATTTCCTCTTTTAACAAAATGTTTTCATAGTGCATCTTCCTCAGCATTCTTTAAACATAGGATTGTTTAGTAAAAGTGGTCAACTCTTTAACCCTTTACCAAACGACAAAATTTTAGACTGGTCCAAATTGAAAGCATTTGCAGATGACAAAATACAAGTGACTGAAAATTTGAAATTTGTTTTGGGAAGGGAAGAAAGCATTGTGGGGAAGGGAGAAAATGCTGGTTACCAGCATTTTCTCCTTTTTCCCACAATGTTTTCAGAAGGCTTCTTTCTCAGGGTCGTTAAAAGTCGGGATTGTGTGGTAAAGAGTTAACAGAAGACCATATCATAAACTATCATAAACGGCTAAAGGGTTATGAGTAGCAAACATGGTGAAATGTGATGAAAGGCTGCCAGCATTTTCTCCTATTCTCACATTCTCTTTATAACTCTTCTCTGCTGGGGTTTTTATAGTTTAAGGTTTAACTCATCACCTCCTGAAACAAATGTGACTTAGAAAATATCTGTAAAATATTAACAAGTAACATGGATTGATATTAATTTCCATGAACACTTGAGAGCATTGTGGAAGAGAAGAAACTGTTTTATTCTTACCATTCATGTCAAAATCTAGGTATGGAGAGAATTCCTCCATCAGTTTCTCATCACTAGAGAATGCACATAGACACGCATAGAAATGAACACATCTTTTGTAATCATCCCCAGACACACTTCTCTGCTGAAAGATGAAAAAAGATGGACTCTGATTTCAAAACCTTGCATAGCAACAACCAATTTAAGATTTACAAGATCTATATATGATGATCTCTTGATTTAAAAACCTTTTATAGCAAATACCAGTTTAAGATTTACAAGAGCTATACATGATGGGAAGGCAAGGCAATCGAAAAAAAAGAAGTGTATCAACAGCATTATGGTAGAAGGAGTGTTTGCTTGTTGCACACAGTTGCTACTTTTCCCTCAATGTTTACAAGAGGTATACACTTCAGTGGACATTCTTATCATTGAAAATCCAATCTGAATATCTACCAACTTGGACAGAAAAGATACTGTTTTAAACCTTGTCTGAGGAGCCATTTAACTCTTTACCACACAACAAAATTTTAGATTCATCCAAATTTAGATCATTTTCTTATCACAAATAAAATGTGACTCAAATGATGAAATTTGTCTCTAAAAGAGTCAAAAACAGTTCGAGAAAAGCAATAAATGACGATTACCACCATTTTCACCTTTTCCCACAATGTTTTCAGAAGCCGTCTTCCTCAGGATCGTTAAAACTCAGGACTGTGTGGTAAAGGGTTAAGAACTACAAATGAAGAGACTCCTAAATCCTTAACCATACAATTGTAAGTTAGTATGACCCTGAGGAAAATCCCTTTTTAAAACATTGTGGGAAAAACAGAAGATGCTGGTAATCAGCATTTTCTACTTTTTTTTCATAATGTTTCTACTACATGTATTTTTAAGACGGAAATCGTCTCTTGAGCTTTAGTGAATTTGTCGTCTGCAAATTCCTTCAATTTGGCTAAGTCTAAAATCTTGTTGAGTGGGAAAGAGTTAGACTTAGACATTTGATTTATCCTTTTCACACATTGCCGCTGAAAGAAATCTGAGCAGATCTGAATAGAAGACAGTGAAAGAGAGAGAGAAAATTTTCTTTCCCGTACGAAATACATCATCATGATAAAAATTTTGAGCTACATGTATCACAAATTGTTACACTTATGTAAATACTATCATGAATTAAATATAGCAGATAACAGACTTTCACAGCTTACTGGCTCAGTCAGTAACATACAGGGTTTGTAATCCAAGTGTCACTAGTTCCATTCCAGGATCTACAAAATTCTTCTCATTTTGAAAGGATTCTTTCCTCTCTCACAGCTGTCAATTGTTTTGGAAATGTATACCTGGAAAGTAGCAAGTGGCTTTGAAAGAATGCTGTGTAAAGTACTGCTATAAGCAAACTCCAGGAAGGTACAGATAGGTGCACTGGCAGCTGTGATCGAAATATTGTTGAAAATGGCATTAAATAACAATTTGAATAATTGCTGGTAACTTAATATTTTACCTTGGATGATTTACATGAACACTGAAACTTGTGGGCTGGCTGTTGACCTCTCCCTTTACCTGTCTCATAGAAAGCAAAGTGCAGGAATCCAAGAGGTTGCTTTAGGTTTGGTTTACATTTCACAACCATTATATTCTTACTAACTCTTTGCACTAAAGGTCCAGTGGTTTCTGTGGCAAGCAGCCATATTGCCTGTTTAATGTCATTATTAACTTGTAAAGAGTTCAAAACAGAATTTTTAAGAGTGAGTGGCTGTGCATCTTTTGTACATTCTATTGCAGCTTTAACATGGGGACAGGCTAGCTGGGAATTCCTGGCACAATTTTCTACGTAACATCTAGCTGCAGGTGCAAGGACTTGTGGATCCACAACTTGTGCTGGGTTTCCATCAAGATCTTGAACCAAGGGCAGCTGTACAAATCCCCTATAATCAGGACCTCGATCTCTCAAACGAA
Organism: Hippopus hippopus; assembly: GCA_946811185.2. Taxonomy (NCBI): domain Eukaryota; kingdom Metazoa; phylum Mollusca; class Bivalvia; order Cardiida; family Cardiidae; genus Hippopus; species Hippopus hippopus. The sequence goes on from OX328106.1 coordinate 39,718,975, forward strand.
CAGAGAAAACTTGAACTGTGGATCCTGTGATGATTTTGACTGCCTCAGCACTGTGGCCTTTCTTTTTCTCTTTCTCCTTGAAGACAACATCACAAAGCTTATTTTTACAACTTATACCTCTAGTTCCATTGTATGTTCCACACTTCGGACATTTCCTAACTCCACGTAAAGTTGGCTTTCCTAAGTCACCAAGTAGAGTCTTTACTTTATCTTGTGTTTTCCCGGTTGCCATCTGAATAAGAAAAAAAATTACATGTCTACATATAATATCTAATTATGTCAAAGGCTTTTCCAGACCATGAAATTTTAGACTTGTCCATACTGAAACTATTTGCAGACAAAAAATTACCTCAAAACATGGGATTGTTGGAAAAGGATAAAGATATTGATCACACCGATATGCTCTACTATTAATAGAAAAGGTAGAGCCCTTGCCACAATTTTGTTCTGTGGTGGCCTTACCAGCTTTCGATGGACTTAATTGACAATTTTGGCTTACCCATAATTGAATGAAGTACTAATTACCAAAAACATTTTATAAGCAAAAAAACTGAATTAAACGCATATAAAAAACCTTTAATTCTGCCAGAATCATGCTATTCAAAAGTAACCTATTTCACCCTTCAATCTTGTAATGGAAGCTAAATTGGCCAATGGGAAAATATGCCCTCATTTAGTGGCTTTCAGTATCCATAGAACAGTTCATAAATAAAGAATTGAAAATCATCATGTGTACCAAAACTCAAAAAAATGTTTACAATTATAAGAAGGAACTGGTTTGAACAATAGAAGTGAACAGCTCTGAGTCTATTATCCTCACTTATTGAAGTGCAATGACAAAGACAGATGAGTCAGAGAGTCATGGCAGCCATTGGCCCTCTTGTGACAGCAGCACTAGAATATCAGAATAGCTATAACTAAGGCATTTTGGTCCTTTCTATCCATTTTTATGCACCTATGAGGACAGAAAAGGAATGGTTTCAAACACCATTTTCTCACAATACATCTAAAAATCTTGAGTGCCTTCATAAAAGGGTTGGAAGTTTACTCTCAGTAGCAGCAAAAGTTCTGGAAAAAATTTTCAGTTATAAAGTGACTGAATAAAATATAGGTCACGAAATTCTCTGATCTAATTATAGATCCCAATCTTGTCACATATCCAGTTTTGTAACATGCCTTTTTGGCATCAAGACTATGTCACATGGCAATTTTTCAGGATTCAAATTAAATGTCAGACTGAGAATTTGAATTGGGCATGTATCTATCTGGTTGACAAAAGTAATAACAAATTTCTCCGTAAAACCGATGTTTCTCTCAGAAACATGCATCTGTCTTGCCTCATTGCATTTTGTAAATTAAAAGCAGTAACACTGTTGTTTAGATTCAAATAGTCAGTTCACACATAACACTAGTCTCCATAATGAGACGCTACGGTGATTTTTTTCATATATGGACATTTATTGTGCAACATACCATCTGAAGTCAATTGTAAATTTTCTGGTAGCAAAAATAGAGCGATATACTGACTTTCTGTTTCGTCGGTTTAGTCTGTATTGCAGCGAAATGCAATTAACTTTTAGTAATAAACATGAACAAAGACAAATTATTAAACCTTTCATTACCTAAAGAGCTTGTAGAAGTCGTCTATAACATGTAAATCTCAGAAAAAACACTGACAAAATTTGTGTGTGGCGGCCATTTTGTGTGTTTTTGGGAACATTGAAGTAAATCAAGGGAGAAAAGTGTGCCCGAAGCGGGACTCGAACCCACGACCCCCGGAACACTAGTACCGCAGCTCTACCAACTGAGCTAGCCGGGCATCTGGTCGTGAGTCCACCCAACATCATATATCACAACACTCCTCCCCCTCCTGAATTTTTGGGAGTAACAAACTCCCCTTTCAGTCCCCATGGACCGCCGGTGCCGCTATACGGCGTTCACCAATCCCATCCTCGTTGCCAATGAAGTAAATCAAGGGAGAAAAGTGTGCCCGACGCGGGACTCGAACCCACGACCCCCGGAACACTAGTACCGCAGCTCTACCAACTGAGCTAGCCGGGCATCTGGTCGTGAGTCCACCCAACGTCATATATCACAACAACGTAAACAACTCGAGTAACAGATGAAATGCACAGGTTTCTCTTATGTTCAGCGTTTAAATTGAAAATATTTGTATTTCAAACCAAGGGTTACTAAGCAAGCAACAGGTGTGTTTAAATCCTAGTTTTGTGCTCTATTCGCAAAATTATGAGAGTTCAAACTTGCGCACAAAATCTGTGCAGGGCTTTCAAATGATTTTGTCTTGATCGTCTCTGTACCCAGAGGCGACCAGTCAAAAAGGGGTCACACTAAAATACGCCACAGCTGATTTATACGCCACAGGAGAAATCGATACGCCACAGCAAATATATAGCTATCAAAGAGTGATTTTTATGTTTGATCTTGTAGATTATGTTATTATCTATCATATGTGCAAAAATTACTTAGAAATGTTATATATTTATGCAGTAAATTGATCTGATAAAATACACCACAGCTGATTTAACTCTTTACCAAACAACAAATTTTTTGATTGGACCAAATTCAAAGCATCTGCAGAAAACAAATTAAATCTTGTTAATTTCATGATTTCTGGCTTTGATAGGGTGGAAAATATTGTGGGAAAAGGAGAAAATGCTGGTTACCAGCATTTTCTCCATTTCCCACAATGTTTTCTACAGGCTTCTTTCTCAGGGTCGTTAAAAGTCGGGATTGTGTGGTAAAGAGTTAAATACGCCACATGTACGCCACAGGAGAAATCGATACGCCATAGCAAATATATAGCTTTGAATGCGTGATTTTTTTGTTTGATCTTGTATATTATGATATTATCTGTCATATGTGCAAAAATTACTTAGAAATATTATATGCTTATGCAGTGAATCGATCTGATAATATTGCTGGGGAATCGGCAGTCATTTTCATGCGTTGATAGATTTATAAATACAGTACTTCAAGGGAGATAATTCCATTGACTCTGAGGTAGTCTAACTTACTGGCACATGTTAGCTTTTTCTCCATTTATTAATAGTGGAATGCAAAAGAAAACATGCGCAGGATTTTGACCTTCTGGCCATTTAACCATTTACCACACAATACTGATTTTAACCCCTTGCCCAACGACAATTTGGACCTTTCTAAAGTCAAAGCATTTGCAGGTGATAAATTAAATGTGGCTGTATTACTGTAAGTTGATTTTGATGATAGACTGCTGTAAGTTGAGAGGACAGGGAAAACTGAGAAAATGAGAATTTGCTTCTTTTCCACAATGTTTTCAACGGTCTTGTTCCCAGAGGTCGTGAAGACTCGCCATTTTGTGGTAAAGATTAAATGACAAAGTAAGAGGGCATTAATAATGAGGTTGAGTGCTGGACATTTATAATTAAAAGCATTTGCAGACGACAAATTAAATGAATCTCAAAAGGTTGTGGTTCGCCAGATAAGCATAAATTTGCAGACGACAAATTAAATGAATCTCAAAAGGTTGTGGTTCGCCAGATAAGCATAAATTTGCAGACGACAAATTAAATGAATCTCAAAAGGTTGTGGTTCGCCAGATAACATGGTGAGAAAAGGAGAATATGGTGGCTTCCAGCATATTATCCTTTTCACACAATGTTTTCAAATGCCTTCTTTCTAAAGGTCTTTTAGACAAGGCACTATGTTGAAAAGACATAACATTTTTGATGAGATGAGTTGGGGAAGCCAGATAACATGGTGAGTTATGGAAGAGGAGTGACAGTAGTTAAGAGCCATCCAAATTGAAAGCACTTCACACACTTTCTTAAAAAAAAAAATCATCGTTGGAAAATTTCTTGCAATTGGAACATTTTTTGTCATTGAAAATTGGGTGAAAAGTTCAATAATCTCCGTATTACTCATTCTGATCCTGTACTTTTACTACTCCACTATTTTAAATCGTCTTCAGTTTGCAAATTATGAATGTATCGACCAGTTAGACTAACTCAGAGTCAATAGAGTTATCTCCCTTCAAGTATATTCAATGCATGAAAATGGCTGCCGATTCCACATCAATATAATCAGATCAATTTACTTCATGAATATATATTATTTCTAAGTATTTTTGGCACATTTGATAGATAATATCATAATACACATGATCAAACATAAAAATCATGAATTCAAAGCTATATATTTGCTGTGGCGTAACGATTTCTCCTGTGGGGTACATGTGGTGTATAAATCAGCTGTGGCGTACTTTATCAGATCGATCTACTGCATAAATATATAATATTTCTGGGTAATTTTTGCACATATGATAGATAACATAATCCACAGGATCAAACATAAAAATCACGCTTTGATAGCTATATATTTGCTGTAGCGTATCGATTTCTCCTGTGGTGTATCTGTGGTGTATAATCCAGCTGTGGCGTATTTTAGTGGGTATGCAGTCACTTTGTACCATAACCATTTCGCACCATTCCGTTTATCACCATTTCGTACCATACATTTACCACTTTGTACCATGGATTAACCATTTCGTACCATAGCGTTGCCACTTCGTACCATGATAACACCATGTTTTACTATGACCAAACTTATCAATAAATATGACAAAAGTGTTTTTCAATACATTTACTTCGTATAAACCAATGTTATGGTAACCTTGTATACAGAATGTGATCATAAACCAATTAAAGGAATCAGTAAGTATGCGACTGAGAAGACCGATGGATCTAACTGGTCTGTTCGTCTGTAATGTTTGTTGCAGGTCAAGTATATCTACATGTAATTAGAGGTGGGAACAAATTGATTAGGCCTACATTAAACTGAACATTTAATCAAGGAATCATAGTTGTTTGATTACCCTTGATTGTAAACTGTCTTTTTTTCTTTTTTGTCTTCTATTTTATGTTTGTTTATGGGTACGTTTTGAAACTAAATGAGCCTTGTATGATGCCGAGACAAGTACAAACATCAAGGTCTATGTGACGATTTTTTTTTCTAGTAAAACATAATATTTTCCACAATATTCATTAGCTTAAACTGCACACCTTACAAAAGCAGCTTGTTTTTATTGACCCTTGCTGTGAAAACACAATGGGAAAAAGAGATAATCAGAAAGTTTTGTTGTGCATAATTTTTTGCATGAATGTTTAATTTGAATAAATAGCGTTTTTGTTTTCTTCTTTTATTAACTTCATAAAGACAGTTTTTCTAAGTCAAAACTTGGGTCATAGGTCCAAAAAAACTTGGTACGAAATGGTATGACTATCGTATGAAGTGGTAAAATTATGGTACGAAATGGTATAAATTATGGTACGAAATGGTAAAATTATAGTAAAAGTGACTGGTACGAAATGGTTATGGTACGAAACGTCCTTAATTCATTTTAGTGTGACAGGTCAAAAAGTAACATCGCCTTTGGAGACTGGTCACACTAAAATACGCCACAGCTGATTTATATGCCACAGGAGAAATCTATATGCCACAGCAAAAGCATAGCGATCAAAGGATGATTTTTATGTTTGATCTTATAGATTATGTTATTATCTATCATATGTGCAAAAATAGCTTAGAAATATTATATATTTACACAGTAAATTGATCTTATAAAATACACCACAGCTGAATTATATGCCACATGTATGCCACAGGAGTAATCAATAAGCCACAGCAAATATATAGCTATAAATGTGTGATTTTTATGTTTGATTATGTAGATTATGATATTATATATCATATGTGCAAAAATTACTTAGAATATTAAATATTTATGAAGTAAATCGAACTGATAATACTGATGGGGAATCGGCAGCCATTTTCATGCGTTGATATATTTATATATACTTGAAGGGAGATAACAATTGACTGAGTTAGTCTAACTGGTCGATACATTCATGGTTTTGCAAATTGCAGACGACTAATTTCAAATAGAGGAGTAGAAAACAGTACGGGATCAGAATGAGTTACACGGAGATTAAATGTTCTACCGTCGGTTATTGATCTTTTCACCCGAGTTTCAATGACAAAAAAATGTTCCAATTTTTGGAAATTTTCCTAAGATGATTTTAGAACGTGTGTGAAGTGCTTTCAATTTGGACGGTTCTTAACTACTGTCACTCTTCTTCCGTAACTTCAATGGTATATTCCTTCATTCAACTCGAATTTCTACGTTCCAAGGTATAAAAAATGTGGTAGGTGGAGAATGCTAGATTTTCACTTCTAATGAGAAAAGAAAGCTTTCTCCAGCATTGTTGAAGGATGCGTTCATGTTTCTTGCTAGCATGTTCTCCTTTTCCCACAATGAATTGTAACTAAGGTTTATTACTGTAAGGTCATATTACTGTTTACCATATTGTGGTCCAAAAAGAAAGGACTCTCCATTGTTGGAAGAAAAGCACTTACTCCCTTTCCCACAATGATTTCTACTTTGTCAGTATTTGTCAAAATTGTCGTAACAACCACTTTCAATATTATTTTGAATGTAAACAGTTTGATTCTGATTGTTGGATCTAGTTTCTCCAATTTGTGTATAAAATAAGATGTATTTGAAACAAAATCGAACATCGCTTATAGGATAAAGGTACGAATGATGAACAGGAGCGTCTAAGGGTAAAAGTTTAAACTCTTTACCAAAATTTTTGACATGTCCAAATTAGAATCATTTGCAGACGACATTCCTCAAAACATGAAATGTGTCTTTCAAAGGGTAGAAAACATTGTTAGAAAGGAGAAAATGCTGGTTACCCGCAATTTCTTCTTTCCCCACAATGTTTTCAAATGGCTTCTTAACCCTTTACCACACGGCAAAATTTAAGACCTATCCAAATTGAAAGCATTTGCAGACGACAATTTCATAGTGGCTCAAATGACGCAACTTTTCTTTGATAGGGTAGAAAACTTTGTGGGAAAAGGAGAAAATGCTGGTTACCAGCATTTTCTCCTTTTCCCACAATGTTTTCAAAAGGCCTCTTCTTCAGGGGCGTTAAAAGGCGTCATTGTGTGGTAAAGGGTTAATGACGGTTGTTAAAACTGGGTATTAATTATTTTGTCTGGTACAGAGTAAAGAGAGTACCTGTTGACTCATGACACTGGTAAACCCTTTACACATTTTGATAACCCTGATAAGAATTCATACGGGGATATTCTTATAGCCTGCAATTCTCGATCTTTTATAAAGAACATGGTAATTATACTTATTTATCCATTTTATCAGTTTTTAGCTCCACTGGCCGAAGGCCAGCGAGCTATTGTCATGGCATTGTGTCCGTCGTGCGTCCGTTCGTTCGTGCGTCCGTAAACTTTTTCTTTAAAAAACTTCTCCTCAGAAACTATTGACTGGATTTTTACCAAATTTCACAGGAATGTTCCTTTGGTGGTCCTCTTTCAAATTCCTTCAAATAATTGTGTTCCATGAAGAATTCTGGTTGCCATGGCAACCAAAGTAAAAAACCCTTAAAAATCTTCTCCTCCCAAACCGCTATTTGGATAGCATTATTATTTTGCAGGAATGTTCCTTAGATACAGGTTTACAGAATTCCTTAAAAAAAAAAAGATCTGTCAAAAAACATGGCTTTTATGGGAGACTCATTTTCCTTTTATGGTATAAAGTAAAATCTTTGAAAAATTTCTTCTCTAAAACTATTCATTGGATTTCATTGTTGTTTTGCAGGTAAGTTCCTATGGTGGTTGTCTACCAAATTGTTTCTTCAGTGAGCTAAAATGCAGGATTGAATGATAATTGTTAAAAACTTCCTTTCGCCATTATAGAAATATCAGGCCTGTGGAGCAATACAGGCGCTCAAGCGCCTCTAGTTTTTTCTATTCAAGTGGCTCGAAAGTTGTGCAGGGCCAAATTTCATAGCCTGGGGATGAAGGGTTGCGGCACGTGGACTGATAAAATGCTTTCAGTTTTTCACACCTTTATTTACCAAGCGACAAGCATGAATCAATTTGAATTCAAAGCGCATCAACTGAGGAAAACAATTGTGACTGATATATATTGAATATGTTTCATGCTAGATGCTCCATAGTTTCATGCAACATTTTGAATGGGTAAAAATCAGTTCCTATATACAGACCACACAGACAGATAGAATTAACAGAAATATGTTTATTCAACAAGAATACTTTTTGATATATAAGAATTATACACAGGATGAAACATGTGAACAATACACAATACATACAGAATACATACATGTAAGTGTAAAGCATGGCATAACACAAAGTCGTGTGAAAATGCTTTTAATCATAAATGTCCAGCACTCAACCTCAATATTAATGCCCTCTTACTTTGTCATTTAATCTTTTCTACAAAATGGCGAGTCTTCATGACCTCTGGGAACAAGACCATTGAAAACATTGTGGAAAAGAAGCAAATTCTCATTTTCTCAGTTTTCCTGTCCTCTCACAATCAACTTACAGCAATCTAAGATCAAAATCAATTTACTGCATTCGAGCCACATTTAATTTATCGCCCGCAAATGCTTTGACTTTAGAAGGTCAAAATCCTGCACATGTTTTCTTTTGCATTCCACTATTAATAAATAGAGAAAAAGCTAAGATGTGCCAGTAAGTTAGACTACCTCAGAGTCAATGGAGTTATCTCCCTTGAAGTACTGTATTTATAAATATCAACGCATGAAAATGGCTGCCGATTCCCATCAATATTATCAGATCGATTTACTGCATAAAAATATAATATTTCTAAGTAATTTTTGCAAATATGGTAGATAATATCATAATAAAAATGATCAAACATAAAAATCACGCATTCAAAGCTATATATTTGTTGTGGCGTATCCATTTCTCCTGTGGCGTATAAATCAGCTGTGGCATATTTTATATGATCAATTTACTGCATAAATATATAATATTTCTAAATTATTTTTGCACATATGATAGATAATATCATAATCTACAAGATCAAACATAACTATTAAGTACATTAAATATTTCACAGCCCTGTTAATTGGCATGTTCTTCTCTACAATTTCTTGTTAAGCTTTCTGAGGTGCAAAATGGGAATATTGCTTATTTGTTCTTCTGATCTTTCATGAGTTGGGCTTGAATTAAAATGGAGAAAGCAAATATCAGTTAAGGACTGGGGGACCAAAACCAAATATCAGTTAAGGACCATGGGACCAAAACCTACCTATAAAGATTTGCTTGGCCTTAGAGAAATTTGTTTTGTCACGTGATTTTCATTCATAAAATGTAAACCTTTGCAGATGAAGCATTTCAGATGTGTTTACAGTTGTATTTCATGACTTTAGAAGTGATTTTTGATTTGCATCACAAAAATACACAGAAAAACAGTAAGTGGATATAAAAATCGAGACAAATATCTGTTTGTATCTCGATTTGGGGTCAGGGTTCCCTCTGGCTGCTTTTTTTCTTGTGCCATCACTTTCGCCAAATGAGAAAAGTTTGCCCCAGACTGAAATAATTGGAGCCACTTGGCACCAATTTTGAAATGAATGTACAGTAGGTCGGGCATAATCAAGAATTAGTCAATAAATTATCATTGCATGGTTGTGTCATGAGCAATAATATAAACAAGAAAACATTTGTTTTTATCAGATTTAATTACTTGTATATATGTTGATTGTGTGAATATATTCCAAAAATTAGTTTTGTTAACAACAAAAAATCATTATGTATTAAGTTCAAGTAGATCTGTCATTAATGTTTGTAAAACCACTGTGACAAAAGCAGAACTAGGTCATTGATAACAATTTCTCCTACTGTAACAAAGTTTTAAAGAGAGACTTTTATGAAACAGATAGAAGTTTAAATTGTACAAACCAAACAACAAAGTCAATCTGAGAAAATTTTTTACAAAAGTAAAAATTGCTCATTTAGAGAAATTTGTAGATCTGGAAAAATTTTTTCATGAGGGGACTATTTTAGTCTATTTACATTTTGAAATATACAGAAGTTAAAATGTTAAAAACCAAACAAGTTTTTCGAAAGGTGGGCAGGAAAAACGACATAGAAAATTTCGAGGACGACGATAACATATCCATCTGGGTTTTAGTCAGTGCCGACGCGGTCGGCATTTCGGAAACCGGCTATATATTAATACAGAATCTATCGATTTTACCTGCGATTATGATTCATTTTGACATTTAGTAACATTCATCATTTATATGGGACACTGGTCTTCGATACTTTCACTTTCTTACAGTTTTCCCAAATTAACTGACAAGTTTTGTATATAGTCTAGCCGAAAGTTTATATTATCGGAAGTGTAAGTATTTTCGGATAGTCAGGTGTAAATGGCATCGACTTGTAAAGTAATTTGGATTACATCGATGCCGTAGTTTATTCCTGATGGTTAACTTCAAATTTATCGATGATTTGGGGGTCATGCATCCACGCATTGCGGTGAAGGGGACCAGTATCAAAATGTACGGCATCCCGGTATGAGAAATATCGGCGCCAGTCATTTTCACCAATCGGCATTTTCTTGTGCCGCATTTAAAAATCTGTCGCAAATGGCGCCAAATGCGAAGCCCAGCGGGAACCCTGGGGGTGAAAACCATTGGAATGTATTTACTATGTAGTAAAAACTTTTCTGACTGTCAGTCTCGTGCACGCTGAGATTTTGACAAAAATAAGAAAGGTGGAAGCGTTAGGGCAGGGGCGCAGTTAGGGCACGCGACGATATATAATATTTCTAAATTATTTTTGCACTTATGATAGTTAATATCATAATCTTCAAGATCAAACATAAAAATCACGCTTTGATAGCTATATATTTGCTGTGGCATATCGATTTCTCCTGTGGCATATCTGTGGCGTATAAATCCGCTGTGGCGTATTTTAGTGTGACCCTTGGAGACGGTTATCTGTACGAACATACCACTCAGTGATGTCATTCACATCATAGTATGCAAAAAAAAATCTCCGGTATCATTTCGAAAAGCTCTTTTTCTCTTTTGTATATACAATCTTTGAACTATGTCCCTCTTCGGAGCAAGTGTCACATGAAAAACATTCATCATAATTTCTTCAAAATCTTCGATTTATACGCCGGATTTATATGCTTGTCGGTCCATTCTGAAATTTCACCAAAAACCTGTTACTGATCACGTATATCAGTCTTCTTACTTACACCATACACTTTGGGTACTATGGGAAAGTCGTTTTGTCTGAAATACTAGCCAGATACGAGAAAAACTAAGTTAATTTTAGTCTTCAAGCCGCCATCTTGCAGTCATCAATGAACGCGCCCAAGTACGTGTATTTGGATTGGTTAGAACGAAGCACATGATATGTGACGCTTTGTGATTAGTTATTCTGAAGGGAGATATCATTAAAAATAGATTATATCGTTTATGACAATAGTACTGGATTTTTATTCCTTTATGCTTCTTAAAAATTATTATAAAATAAAACTTAATCTTTACACATCAGGTGACGCAGAAGTCGATATCTTAACAAAATAATGAATAATGAAATAAACTAAAACTTCTGCTCCCTTACTAAAATTCATCTAGGTACTTTCGTTTTCGAGAATGTAAAATTGGGCAGAGATAGTCTTGTAATCTTAGTATATTATTCAGTTATATGTACATGTATTTAACAGGGAAGCAGATTGCGAATTTTTTTTATGTAAACTTTCACCAAACTTTTTCCGATCTTGAGGAATCGGGCATTTGAAAACATGGAAGAAGATGAAACTACTGGCTGACCAGCATCTCTTTTTTTTTTTGTTTCCGTCTCACCCTTCAAAAGACAAATTTAATCATTTGAGCCAAATTCACTTTGTGTACTGCAAATGCTTTTAATTTGGACAGGTCATATACTCTGTGGTCTGATAAAGGGTTAATTATCAATGATAAAATATAATGCATGGAACTCGTACCTTGACTTCATCTAGACATAGTTTGCTTTAGTATATAGCATTTGAAATAATCGTTTAACCTTTGAATCATTACCAAGAGTGAGCATTTTGACTATTTTCCATCTTGTTTTTGATCTGCTGGAAGATGCTGTCAATCTGAAAAAAGGGTACAAGAGCACTGATTGCCTGATCCAGGTATTGTTTCCTGATGTAGACAAGTGATTATATCTCTATATAGATATGGCTGATATGTGATATTTTACTAGCATTTTATTTATCTATGTATATACACAGGAGACATTCATACAGTGTTTAATATGGTGCACAGAAAAATGGTGAAATTTTAATGAAGTGCCAAGGTATTAAAATTTTCAGTTTGGATATTCATTGCTCGAAACGTCATGAGTGTTACCAAAGAGTGTGAACCTTTGTGACACCATGATGGTATAATTAAGTTCTACAGCCTCGAACTCTCATATTAAAAGACGGAAGCTGCAGAGATTGGCAGAATAGGCTGTATGAAAACATCGATGTTACACGGTATTTACCGAAGAGCTAGCGGGTCTACAGCACCCAACTCTCATATAAAAAGACGGAAGCTGCTGAGATTGGCTGAATAGCCTTTATGAAAATGTAGATGTTACATGATATTTATCAATGAGTTCGGGGTCGTAGACCTTAAATGCTGACATAAGTTTACTGGAATATGATGCATAGATTGAAGGATAAAACAAAGCACAGATAACAGACAAAGCCATCTAGCATTTCATAAAAGTTTCATCATTTTTCTGTGCAACAAAACAAAAACAATCTGATTGTCCCCCTTTATATATCACACTACATTTGGATTTTTCTATACAGAATTAAAGCGTTTAAGGTCAACAAATGTGGCTTATGATAGGACACTTATTGTCCTTTTAAGAGTAGAAAACGTCAGATTAGAAGTAGAAAATGCTGATTATGTGCATTTTCTCATTATAACACAATTTAAAAAAATAAAATCTGCTTCAGAGTGGCAAATTTGATCAGCCAGCATAGTTTAGTTGGTAGAGTTTAGGACTTGTGAACATCATGCAGTGTTTCTCCCAGCTTCAAATTTTTGAAGGTCATTTGTGACCCCTATTCCAAATTTTTGGGGGCCATACAAAAATCTTGAGGGTCACCTTTATAAATGCTGTTTTAAAGCTACTTAAATTCACGTTTAGGGACCTTTCCCTGTGACTCCGCCGACTCAGAACTGAAACTATTATTCTTAGTCTGACAAGACCCGGATATTTATTGCATTTGTTGATTTTTCAATTTTTTTCACGTTTTCGAGGTGTTTACTTGTGGAAGGGACAACAAGTCCTTTCTGTTTTTCTTTTTTGGTTTATACCTGCTATTCTGTTTCGGAAAGCGTCTAGAATACACAGACCGTACACGTTTAAAATGGGGCGACAAATTGACCTTTTTATAGTCATTCCGTACCTAGTTAATTATTACTAAACAAGAGCAACAAATGTGTGACTGTGTCGGAGAGAAGCCAGTTGGTAGCATTTCATGTTCTTTAATTCTTTATTGTGCAGTACTGGCAGATAATTATCAATAAGATCGGTTTCAGACACTGGGCGCTATATCATAAACTCTCAGTATAAAATAATTATGGCATACGAAATCTTTCCCTGCATACGAAACTTATTTTGCCCCTTAGTATTTCGGCTTGACATCATGGTGTGCATTATAAACTATTGTTTTGATTGAACTGATATTTTTTTAGTTGCGTCAGAAAAGATGCACACAATGAATTTTAGTGCGTCAGCTAAGAAATCAATGCGTCAAAAACGCAAGAAACGTGCTCTGGGAGAAACCCTGATGATGTTTTGGGTCACTTGCGGGTTCCATTCCTACGGCTGGCCATCTAAAATTACTAACAGCCTTTCGGATGAGACATTAAACCAAGTTCTCGTGTGACGTAGCTGTACACTGAGTGCGTTAAAGAACCAGGCAGAACTTAGGATGGTTTCGTCCTATATCTGCACTATCCCCTTTAATAACAGTGCTCCAGCTAGCAGGGAATTTAAGGGCGCTGCGCCCTGGCCCCTCTTGAAGACGCCCTGCCTTTTTCCTGGACGCCCTGCCCTTTTTCTGGACACCCTGCCATATATCAGCGCCCCGGAGTGCCCTATGTTCAGTATTGTAACCTGTAATCTAAATTACGCCACGAGTCTGTTTAAGACGTCATTGATATCCGCCTTCGAATATACAATCTAATTTACAGCGTATCACTAATCCCCTCCAGGCAGCGAAGTGGGAAAAGATCGACCATGACTGTATATTACAATTTACAAGTTCGAAATTTAAACAAGTGCTGAGAACAATAGATGCTATTAAACAGATTATCGTATCTTTAACATTACTGCCCTTATTCAACGATATTGGAGGCTGTTCAGCTTGTTATTAATCGCAATTTATTGTTTAAGCCGTAAAAAAAAAAAAATTATGTCCGACGAAGATCGATCTTATTTTCCTGTACAAAGTTACATGTACAAAGTTGAATCAAGGGTTAGTGATTGATAAAATCAACCTTTTTGTAGTGTGTTCTGTTCATAAGCAAAGTAACTTATTCTTAGATTTACCCCTGGTTTCAAAAATAATTGATAAATTTACGTTAATGCTCAGGTAGGATTGATGAGCCAGCAAATTAAGCTATCGTAAGTCGGAAATGGCGCATTCATAAAGTAGACAATGAAGCATACCACAGCATGTTGTTTACTTACATTTTGTAGAATGTATGTCAAAATGTCCAGAAATACCTTTCCAAAACTAATATTACATGGAAAAGGGACCAATGCTAAAAGCACGAAAACCCATGACATAACGAATTTCAGTTTCACATCAACCCGATCAGAGACACTTCAAACTATCTTTCCAGCTTCAGCAATGAATTCAAAGAGGAGAATTGCTTACTCGGCGCATAAAACATGAAGAATACGCTAAAATCTCCTTATTTTTCACTGGGAAAAAGACTTCGATTGTTCTTTTATGAAATGAAAAAGATAGGGAAAATTCCGGGGGGGGGGGGGGGGGGTGGAGGGGGCTTGCCTTACCGAACGGAAATATAGAAACAAGTGTAATGAAAAGAAGTATGCAACATTTATAGAACATTGAACACTTATCCACGATGTTGAATATCCACGGTGTTGAAAGTTTGTATTTGTTAGTTTTTGTAGCTTACTTGTCTTGCTTATCTACAAAGCACTGATAAAAATGAAGTAATGTATTGTAATAGTACCAAGTCTGTAGTTGAATGACATGAGGCTTTAGGAGACATTGTGTGAAAAGGAGAAATGCTGGTAACCATTTGTTTTCAGAAATGGCTTTCAAATTGGGCAAGTCTGTTATTTGGTACAGAGTTAAATGAGGGTTATAATATGAACTACATATACTTGTCATGCTTCTGGACCTAGCTAAACCATTCAAGAAACTGAGTTACTAATAATGGAAAATCGCTTTCTTGGTGAGATAAATCTGGAAGGTCCATATATGCCACTATAACATGAATGATTTTTGTTTTAAGAATCCCTTATTTTACGTCAAAATTGCAGGAGAGACTGTCAATAAGGTCAAAATTTATTAAGTTTTCTTGAAAGACCCCCCCCCCATTGCCTCCCCCTACATTATGCCTGTTTAGTGCTTTACGCATCAAAGTGCCCTTCTCAGCCCCAGCACCCTGCCCTTTTTTTACCCTGGCTGGAGCACTGAATAATGTTAACAGCCTCCAGGGGGGGTGTTGCCCATATAGGCAACCGGTGGCAACGATAAATAAATGCAAATTCAGTCAATCAGAGTAGCAAACACATGGTATTGTTTGATGAAAGGTTTAAAAAAGCTGATACTAATTACAAGCTTTTGTAATCCACAAATAGATGCAACCCTTTACCATACAATCCTGTGTTTTGATTACCCTGAAGAGAAATACTGTTGAAAACATTATTGGAAAAGGCAAAAATGCATGTAACCAGCACATTCTCCTTTTACTTAAATGGTTTCTATCCTTTTGAAGACAAATCTCATCAAAATCTCATTTCTATACGCCCGTCTAAGACGGGACATATTATGGGATCACCCATGGCGTATGGGCAGGCGTCCGGACATGCGGGCGGGCGGCGTCCAGTTTTTTGTCCGGAGCATAACTTTGTCATCTCCAGTCCGATTGACTTGAAACTTGGCATGTTTGTTTGTTGCAACAATACGGAGTGCAGTGCAAAAGAACCATAACTCTACCTCGTGCTGTCTTTGAGTTATTTCCCTTTGATTGTCTTTTTTACAGCATTTTCTGCTTGTCTGGAGCATAACTTTATCATCTCTAGTCCGATTGACTTGAAACTTGGCATTTGTGTTTGTTGCAATAATACGGAGTGCAGTGCAAAAGAACCATAACTCTACCTCGTGCTGTCTTTGAGTTATTTCCCTTTGTCATTTTTACAGCATTTTCTGCTTGTCCAGAGCATAACTTTGTCATCTCCAGTCCGATTGGCTTGAAACTTAGCATTTGTGTTTGTTGCAATAATACGGAGTGCTTTGCGAAAGAACCATAACTGTACCTCGTGCTGTCTTTGTGTTATTTCCCTTTGATCTTCATTTTTAGAGCATTTTCTGCTTGTCTGGAGCATAACTGTCATCTCCAGTCCGATTGACTTGAAATTTGGCATTTGTGTTTGTTGCAATAATACGGAGTGCAGTGCGAAAGAACCATAACTCTACCTCGTGCTGTCTTTGAGTTATTTCCCTTTGATCGTCATTTTTACAGCATTTTCTGCTTGTCCGGAATATAACTTTGTCATCTCTAGTCTGAACATCTTCAAATTTGGTATGCATGATTGTTGAAAATTTATGGAGTGCAGTGGACAAGAACCATAACTCTTCCTAGCACGAATTTTGAGTTATTTCCCTTTGATCATCATTTTTACAGCATTTATTGCTTGTCCGGAATATAACTGTCATCTCAAGTCAGAGTTTCTGTCGTCAACTTTACCTTATGTACACTCTAGAAGCTGTGTTTTCAGTCCAATACTTTGTCAGGATCTTTGTTTTGATGATGTCTTGGATGACTTTGAAAATGGGTCACTAAGGCTCATAAGCTTGGTCACCAGGTCAAATCTTGTGTACTCTCTTGAGGCCACATTTTCAGTCCCAAACTGGTGAAAGTTTGTCAGAATGTTTGTCTTGAGTTGATGATGTTTCAGAAGAGTTTGAAAATGGGTCATGCTGGGTGAAAAAGAAGGTCACTGAGACAGATCCTGAAAGAAGCATCTGTACACTCTAGAGGCCACACTTTCAGTCCAATAACCATAAAAGTTTGTTGAAATGTTTTTCTTGATATCTTGAAGGGATAGAAAAAGGGTCACAGTGGGTCAAAAAGGCTCAGGTCAGTAACTTAGGGCTATCATGGCCCTCTTGTTTTGTTTGATTGAAGAGTTGAAAGAGTAGCTGGATAAGGCATGACACATTTTTACCTCAATTCATAGAGTACTCACAAAGTGAGCCATGGTAAAGGGTTTGAGTGCCTGTCAAACTTTTACTTTCTTTTATGGTTACTTTTTTCTCTTGTATATTCTATGCAGATGTCAAAATGACAGAAGACTCAAGACCAAGAGTTCATCAAAGTTCCACACCAAAATTGTCAGAAAACAGTCCAGCAAGCAGGGTAAGTGTCTCTTTTGTTTCCTCTACAAGCAGTGCCATCATCTCTGTGGCAATTAACCCTTTACTGCACAATGCCGACTTTTAACGACACTGAGAAAGAAGCATTTTGAAAATATTGTGCGAAAGGAGAAAATGCTGGTAACCAACAATTTACAGGTCTAAAATTTTGCTGTGTGATAAAGGGTTAATTTGTCGTCTACAAATGCTTTCAGTTAAGGCAAGTCTAAAATTTTGTTGTGTGGTAAAGAGTTAATACATATGTGTGAATTCATGAAAAAATGTAGTTACAAAAGTAGAGACTATTCTTCAAAATCATTATCAATAGAATGTTCTTCTTTTCCCACAATGTTTTAAATAAACTTGCTTAGTGTGCTGCCAAGGCAGGGATTCTGCTGCAAGTCTTGTTAAATATTGGACCAAAAATTCTCTTTCAAATTTGTTTTTGAATTATTGTTGAATTCATTTGTCTCTTAGCTCTTGACCAACATTCACATAATTTAACAATCCTTGGGAAGATTGCTTTTGAAAACACCAGCATTTTCTTCTTTTTATATGCCCATCGAAGACGGGACGTAATATGGGATCACCCATGGCGGGCGGGCGGGCGGCTGGGTTGGCAGGTGGCGTCCTCGTGCTGTCTTTGAGTTATTTCCTTTTGATCGTCATTTTTACAGCATTTTCTGCTTGTCCGGAGCATAACTTTGTCATCTCCAGTCCAATTGACTTGAAATTTGGCATGTGTGTTTGTTGCAATAATACGGAGTGCAGTGCAAAAGAACCATAACTGTACCTTGTGCTGTCTTTGAGTTATTTCCCTTTGATTGTCATTTTTACAGCATTTTCTGCTTGTCCGGAGCATAACTTTGTCATCTCCAGTCCGATTGACTTGAAACTTGGTATATGTGTTTGTTGCAATAATACGGAGTGCAGTGCGAAAGAACCATAACTCTACCTCGTGCTGTCTTTGAGGTATTTCCCTTTGTCATTTTTACAGCATTTTCTGCTTGTCCGGAGCATAACTTTGTCATCTCCAGTCTGATCGACTTGAAACTTGGCATGTGTGTTTGTTTCAATAATACGGAGTGCATTGCGAAAGAACCATAACTGTACCTCGTGCTGTCTTTGTGTTATTTCCCTTTGATCGTCATTTTTTCAGCATTTTCTGCTTGTCTGGAATATAACTTTGTCATCTCCAGTCCGATTGACTTGAAACTTAGTATTTGTGTTTGTTGCAATAATATGGAGTGCAGTGCGAAAGAACCATAACTCTACCTCGTGCTGTCTTGAGTTATTTCCCTTTGATAATCATTTTTTACAGCATTTTCTGCTTGTCCGGAGCATAACTTTGTAATCTCCAGTCCGATTGACTTGAAACTTGACATGTGTGTTTGTTGCAATAATACGGAGTGCAGTGCAAAAGAACCATAACTCTATCTCATGCTGTCTGAGTTATTTCCCTTTGATCGTCATTTTTATAGCATTTTCTGCTTGTCCAGAATATAACTTTGTCATCTCAAGTCAGAGTGACTTGAAACTTGGTATGCATGTTTGTTGCAATATTACGGAGTACAGTGCACAAGAACAATAACTCTACCTAGTGCGGATTTCGAGTAATTCCACTTTGATCTTCATTTTTACAGTATTTCTTGCTTGTCTGGAACGGAACTTTGTCACCTCAAGTCAAATTGACTTGAGACTTGGTAAACATGTTTGTTGCATTACCTGCCCTTTACGATTATTATACCCCCTTGACAACTGGCGGTGGAACGGGCGTATCTTGCAACAATTTGCCGCTCTTGTTTCACAATGTTTTCTATCCTTTCAAAGTCAAATTCCATTATTTTAGACTCATCTAATTTGTTGTCTGCAAATTCTTTGAATTTTGACAAGTCTTAAATTATATGGTTTGGTGATGTCTGCATGTTTTTGGGACAGTTAATCAATAATGTTCCACCTCTAAATAGTACTGGGCAGGACACTGCCTAATAATAATTCCATAAAGTTATAAAAAATATAAAATTGTTTGGCTAAGGGTCAAAGTTGTTTTTTACATATGAGCCATATTCTGGCAAAAGGGGGATTGATGCATCTCCATGGTGCTTCATACCAAGCAAGCCATCACACAATTATGGTTCCACAATAGCTACTTTTTTAACCAGACTTAATCATGAGGTGGACTGGTCCTTGTTTCTTGGACATATGGAAAATTGACCAATAGCGAAAAATTTTGGCCCAGGTCAGCTTGCGCAGACTGTGCAGGCTGACCCGGGCTGAAATTTTTTGCAGATGCATTAAGCCCCTTTTTCACAGAGCATGGCTCATATATTATTTTTTTTCTGTGGCAGCAGTTGGGACAAGCCAATAGAGACCGCATTATTAACCTTGTCACGCTACTGAAGGATGACAGAAAGTTGTCAGCCTCAGCGCTTTCAAATTTATACAAACCAACAGGAAGTGAAACTACTGGTACACAGCCTAGAGACTCAGCCACAGCATTGTTAAGAGGAAATTCAATATCAGCCTCAAAGTCATTCACAACATCATATGGTATTTTCTTTTATCACATAACCTCCCTTGTTTTCAGTGTTATATACCCATTATGAATTTTCTTTTATTTCACGCTTTCCAGTAGGTTATCGAGAAATATAAGTGTGAAATATTTTTTGATATTTCATGGTTACGACCAGTGAAAAATACCGATTTTTATATTGTAACTCTTCACTTGAAGGCGGAAACAGTTGTTCCAGCACACTAGTTACCTAGGTAAAATGCGCATGCCTCTCAGTCAGATGGAAATATGATGTAATTTACCGTACATTTCTCGTGCCTGACGTAATATTGTAATGCTTTTGCTGTGCGGAGGGGTATGATACAGAGAATAACCGAAAAGAACTGTTCTGGATTTTGATGTAAGTTCCTCCCAAAAAGGGTTAAAAGCATGAAATAAATAGAATATTTGTTGTTTTTTTTCGGTGAAAGATCAAAATTTATTTCATCTCGTGAACATCGGTAATATTTTTTACGAGTGCCTGCACTCGTAAAAATATTACCGATAATGTTCATGAGATGAAGTAAATTTTGATCTTTCACCGAAAAAAAACAAACATCTTCTACTGTATCTTATACATATTTAATATCACCATTGTGTGACATCATTTTGACGTCATTTTGTTGTATTTCATAGAAGTGAATTGGTTTTATGGATATTACTGTGGGTGCATCTATAGATGGTTTTGCATCTTCTTATCTATGGTTTATGAAATATCGCTATGTGATAAAAAAGAATCTGACATTCATTGGTGCATGAGATAAAATTTTGTTAAACTCCGCAAGGAAAAATGTTATTAAGCTCGCCAAAGGCTGGCTTAATAACATTTTCCCTACACTTGGTTCAATAAAATTTTATCTCAAATACCAACTCATGTCAGATCCTATATATCTTGTACCTTTCTAACTTTTCCAGCACCACATAATATGAACCTTACCTCTTTTCATGGATGAAAATATAGTCTACTGAAAATCACAAGCGTTTTATTAATGGTCTTATTAAACAAGTAGATGGTAGAAATTCAAGATCAGACTGCATGTTCTCTGCAGTCTGATGGTGACCTTTGCAGTCTGTGAAAGTACCCATGTTTGTCTATGTTGCTTTTTAGCTCACCTGAGCATAATGTGCTCAAGGGGAGCTATTACAGGCACGCTGTGTCCGTCGTGTGTCGTGCGTCGTCCGTCGTGCGGCGTCAACAATTCTTTAAACATCTTCTCCTCCTAAACCGCTTGGCCGATTTGGACCAAACTTGGCTGGAATGTTCCTTAGGAGGTCCTCTTTAAAAAGTGTTCACAGAATTTGATTTCATCAAAAACTCTGGTTGCCATGGCAACCAAATGGAATTTTTCAAGAAATTCTTTAAAAATCTTCTCCTCTGAAACCACTTGTCAGATTTTGAAATAATTTCACAGATATGTTCCTTGGGTGACCCTTTTCAAAAAGTGTTCGCGAAACTTTGATCTGTTGAAAAACATGGCCGTGGTGGAAGAGGGGGGCTCTTGGTGTCCATGGGTGTCAACAATTCTATAAAAATCTTCTCTGATGAAACCGCTGGTCAGATTTTGAAATAATTTCACAGATATGTTCCTTGGGTGACCCTTTTCAAAAAATGTTCGCAAAATTTTGATCCATCGAAAAACATGGCCATGGTGGAAGGGGGGGTTCTTGGCGTCCATCAGTGTCAACAATTCTATAAAAATCTTCTCTGAAACCGCTGGTCAGATTTTGAAATAATTTCACAGATATGTTCCTTTGGTGACCCTTTTCAAAAATTGTTCGCGAAATTTTGATTCGTCGAAAAACATGGCCGAGGTGGGGGGGGGGCTCTTGGCGTCCAGCGGTGTCAACAATTCTTTAAACATCTTCTCCTCCTACACCGCTTAGCCAATTTGGACCAAACTTGGCTGGAATGTTCCTTGGGAGGTCCTCTTTAAAAATTGTTCACAGAATCTGATTTCATCAAAAGCTCTGGTTGCCATGGCAACCAAATGGAATTTTCCAAGAAATTCTTTAAAAATCTTCTTCTCTGAAACCGCTGGTCAGATTTTGAAATAATTTCACAGATATGTTCCTTGGGTGACCCTTTTCAAAAATTGTTCGCGAAATTTTGATCCATTAAAAAACATGGCCGTTGTGGAGGGGGGGGGCTCTTGGCGTTCAGCGGTGTCAACAATTCTTTAAACATCTTCTCCTCCTAAATCGCTTGGCCGATTTGGACCAAACTTGGCTGGAATGTTCCTTGGGACGTCCCCTTTGAAAATTGTTCACAGAATTTGATTCATCAAAAACTCTGGTTGCCATGGCAACCAAATGGAATTTTCCAAGAAATTCTTTGATAATCTTCTCTGAAACCACTGGTCAGATTTTGAAATAATTTCACAGATATGTTCCTTGGGTAACCCTTTTTAAAGTTTGTTTGTGTAATTTTGATCCGTCAAAAAACATGGCCTGGGTGGGGATGGGCATCTTTGCACTATATGGACTTAAAGAAATTCTTTGAAATTCTTCTTCTCCTAAACCACTTGTCAGATTTTGAAATAATTTCACAGAAATGTTCCTTAGGTGCCCCTTTTGAAAATTTATTCGCGAAATTTTGATCTGTCAAGAAACATGGCTGTGGTGGGTGGAAGCTATTTGCTCTCTGAGGACATGAAGAAATTCTTAAAAATTTTGTCTTCGCTGAAACCACTATTCAGATTTTGAAGTTATTTCACAGAAATGATCCTTATATTATACCCCTTATTTAGCTTAGCTGTTTTCAAAGAAAACATCAAGGTATTGACATAGCCCTGTTGGCGTCATCTGCATTGTTGTTGTGCAAAAACTTCGACATTTTGTTATATCTCAGCTTCCACTCAACACATGTACTTAAAACTCGGAATAATTGTTAACTAGTAAAAAGCAACCCATACAACAAGGGCAGTTAACTCCAAAATTGTTTTGTCCAAATTATGCCCCTTTTGCGATTTGGAATTTTATTTTACTATCCAGCAAGGTTCCAACAGCCAATCATTGGCACTCTCATGAGGTGCTCTTGTTCAACTTAATATTTTTAGCCACTATCGGGCATGTGCTTTTGTTCAAGATAAGGTCTTTGGGTGACCTATCCTAAAATTTATTTGCAGAGTTCTGATTCGTCAAAAACATGGCTGTGGTGATGATTGTAGGGGTGGTGACAGATTTTGAAATGATTTTTACAGGTGACCTTTTTATAATTGCTTGGCAAAATACTGATTTTGTTTCCAAAATTTCAATACTTTAAAAAAAGTTGGTTATGGTCCTCTCAAAAATTCAGGTGAGCGATCCAGGGCCATCTTGGCCCTCTTGTTTTATCTTTAATCTTTCCATTCTTATTCTTTGCCTGTTGAAAGATATTTGGAGCATGCTTTAAAAACATCATTGTGAAACAGGGAGATAATCAACTTGAATCAGTGCTCCAGACAGAAAGAGTGATTTTGTTTTCAAAATTGAAAATATTAATTATTCTCCACTAAACTCTATGTTATGGGTACTCATTAGAATTGTCTCATCAAGACAATTCTTATGAGTACCCACAACTTAGAGTTTGGACGAGAAATAATGGATTTAGAATACCGTCATGCCCTCTTATCTGGAGCTCTATTGAATATACTCTTTACCAAACGACAAAGTTTTATACTTGTCCAGTTTGAAAGCATTTGCAAGCAACAAAATAAATGTGACTTGGAAATTGAAATTTGTTTA
The DNA here is from genome assembly GCA_946811185.2 of Hippopus hippopus. NCBI lineage: Eukaryota > Metazoa > Mollusca > Bivalvia > Cardiida > Cardiidae > Hippopus > Hippopus hippopus. The sequence continues at coordinate 39,742,791 of OX328106.1, forward strand.
TGGAAGAGTTACCAGCATTTTCTCCTTTTCCCGCAATGTTTTCAAAAGGCCTTTCCTTTATGGTTGTTAAAAGTTGGTATTGTGTGGTAAAGAGTTAAGGCAGAAGCAAATGCTCCTTTTCTCCCATTTTTTTCTGTATTCAGTTACTGTTTCCTTTCCTTCAAATATTTCTGTAATTTGTGGTTTTTATTTGACTTTGGTAGGTCTTTACCAAACAATCCAGAGTTTCAACAACCCTGAGGAAGAAGCCTTTTGAAAACATTGTTAAGAAAGGAGAAAATGCAGATAACTAGCCTTTTCTCCTTTCCTCACAATGTTTTCTACTTGTTCAGTAGCAAAACCCAAGGCTTTAGACATATTTAAATTGTCGTCTGCAAATGCCTCCAATTCGGACAAGTTTAAAATTTTGTTGTTTGGTAAAGAATGGAATGAAATTTGTGAATTTTGATACTTGCAAAAATAAGTCCTTCATCTATGTCCTTCACACTCTCATCTCTGTATAGCAAAGGAAAAAAATACCCACCTCTACTGGAAACCCACAGTCATGTCAGCTGCTATACCTTTGTACATGATTTATATTCAGAAAGCAATACAGCATCCAATCAAATTGTTCTGTGACTACCTGTACAATAAATTCTGGACACATATGTACACCAAAAGCTAGATAATAAACTGCATTTTAGTGTTCATATAATGACCTCAAGATAATGTGATCAAGACTGGCCAGTCAAATTTTGTACGAGATATTTTTCTCACAATGGTGATTTCACTATTTTATTGACCAATTCGTAATTAGAGGATAATCAACTGGTTGTGTGTGATGTTAAAAATCTGTCACTTGAATGGGGTGTGATGCAGTTGAAAGAACAAGTCCTATTTATTATATTCCTAATTCACCTTTTTTCATTCTAAAAATCATTAAGAATGGTACAATATCAGCAATATAGGAACCGGCAAACACTCTAAAACTTTATTGTCACTAGTGATGATACCATATTTATCATCACTAGTGGTGTTATTCACTCTGAAATCCCAGTAATTTTGACTGAATTGTTTGATAAGGGGAAGAAGCTGATAAACAGAAATTTCTTCTTTTCCCACAATGCTTTTTATACGCCCGTCAAAGACGGGACGTCTTATGGGATCACCCATGGCGTATGGGCCGGCGTCCGGGCGGGCAGCGTCCAGTTCTTTGTCGGGAGCATAACTTAGTCATCTCCAGTCCGATTGACTTGAAACTTGGCATGTGTGTTTGTTGCAATAATACGGAGTGCAGTGCGAAAGAACCATAACTCTACCTCATGCTGTCTTTCAGTTATTTCCCTTTGATTGTCATTTTTACAGCATTTTCTGCTTGTACGGAGCATAACTTTGTCATCTCCAGTCCGATTGACTTGAAACTTGGCATGTGTGTTTGTTGCAACAATACGGAGTGCAGTGCAAAAGAACCATAACTCTACCTCGTGCTGTCTTTGAGTTATTTCCCTTTGATTGTCTTTTTTACAGCATTTTCTGCTTGTCCGGAGCATAACTTTGTCATCTCCAGTCCGATTGACTTGAAACTTGTTATTTGTGTTTGTTGCAATAATACGGAGTGCAGTGCGAAAGAACCATAACTCTACCTCATGCTGTCTTTGAGTTTACTCCCTTTGATCGTCATTTTTACAGCATTTTCTTTTTGTCTGGAATATAACCTTGTCATCTCTAGTCTGAACATCTTCAAATTTGGTATGCATGATTGTTGAAAAATTACGGAGTGCAGTGCACAAGAACCATAACTCTTCCTAGCACGAATTTTGAGTTATTTTCCTTTGATCGTCATTTTTACAGCATTTAGTGCTTGTCAGGAATGTAACTTTGTCATCTCAAGTCAGAGTGACTTCAAACTTCGTATGCATGTTTGTTGCAATATTACGGAGTACAGTGCGCAAGAACAATAACTCTACCTAGTGCGGATCTTGAGTAATTCCACTTTGATCTTCATTTTTACAGTATTTCTTGCTTGTCCGGAACGGAACTTTGTCACCTCAAGTCAAATTGACTTGAGACTTTGGTAAACATGTTTGTTGCATTACCTGCCCTTTACGATTATTATACCCCCTCGACAACTGGTGGTGGGACGGGTGTATCTTGCGACAATTTGCCGCTCTTGTTGACTTTGTTGACTGTATATGCTTTCAGTATAGACAAGTCTGCAATTTTATCATTTTGTAAAGAGAGTGTCATTATGGTTATTTAGACACTAGGTGCAAACGTTCATAATGGGTCTAAGATAAATTTAGGTGTATAAGAAATTTGAGTATTGATTATGTAAACCCACTTTACGAATCTTCCCTCAGACCATAGTCATAGTGTCTTTGAGTACGAATCAGCCTACTTTAAAGGAAGAGATGGTATTGGTACAGGGCACTTTTCTAAAACCAGTTACGGAAACAATGGGCATGGACAATTTTTGAAATCACGTAAGATTTTTTGTTCACTAATTCTCATTGCTTTCTTTGTCAGTAAGTAAGTGGGCAAGCAAGCAAGTAAGCAAGCAATTTTTGTCATTATTATAGTAACATGTTTGTGTTTTACAAATAAATGAGAATTCAATAAAGAAAAGTAACACCAAAGTACATTTTGATATTCTGTAGAATATAAATGGTGGAGTACTAGTATTTATTAATAGAAAGGAGCACAAAGAAACAAATGGAAAGATGATTTGATTAACTGAGTGAGTGAACGAGTGAGTGCATGGGTTGGAGGGTGGTTGGTTGGACTGACAGACAAATAAATTAATTAATTGATTAATTAATTAATTAATTAAATAACAAAGGAACGAATACTTTGTGAATAGTTTGTGAATATTTGTGGACTGAAATATGACTGATAGCCTTGGAAGTTGCAGTATCTTCACTATCTTGGCTCCTCAGGAGGGTACCTTGTCGGAATTTTAAGTTAAATGTATATAGGTTTCCAACTTTTCAACCATTACCATACAAACACAACATTTTAAGCCACTGCAATAGTGTTGGAATTGAAATTGACTTCAGGGTATTTTATGGTTACCATTCCTGAGCTCGTAGTCACCAACCACTCTTAATAACATTCTTTGTCTTATTCTAGATTTGGAATGTAATACAATATCTGATTCCCTACAACAATTGATGGAGTTAGTTAGAAATTTTATGAATTCAAAATTTAGAAACTTCTTGAGAATAAGACTATGAATGGAATCACAAATGGTTGGTGAATACAATTTGAGTAGAAAACATTTTGGGAAAAGGAGAAAATGCTGGTTTCCACTACATTATTAGGCTGTGACATAGTATATGAATATATTTTAAACAATGGTCATGAATTTCAGATCCAAGCAAGCACCATCAACCAGAAAAATATACAGAATCAACACAAAATAGGAGCGAAACTTTGTCCAGCTTTCCCTCTGGTATTACATGTTTGTTCTTTTTCCTCCTGTGTCTCATTTTTCTTGTATTTTAAGATAAAAAATTAAGGCTGTGCATGGTAAATGCAACTTGAACTTAACCTGAACCAAACCTCAACCAAACAAACCTAACAAAATCAACCAAATTTTATACATTTTAATTCTTATAATCTACACAAGCTTTCGATGGTACAACTGCCTTCCTTAAGTGTAATCCTGTGATGCAATTACATGACAGGATTACACTTGAGGAAGGCGATTGTACCGTCGAAAGCTTGTGTAGAGTATTACGTCGAAACCTTGTGTAGATTATAAGAATTAAACTTTACATTTCTCAAGAAGAGGATATCATGTTTTGTAAATTTCATACAAAACAAAATTATCCCTTTTGTAATAGACAGCCTTTGACATTGTGGGAAAGTTGAAATTTCTCATTTCAGACAATATCTCCTATCCTCGTAATGCTTTCCATATCATTGTAAAAAGTCATGTTGATGTACATATACATTTTTAGATTGGTTGTTCAATAACTATTGTCATAGGCTTGGCATTGTCTGAGCTGTAAATTTGCAAAAACTTTTATATTTTCTCATGTCTTTGTTGTTGAAGATGTTTACTTCATACAGGTGCTTGATGTTAACTAGGGATGGCAACGGTTAGTAAAATTGCTAACCGGTTAACCGTTCAATCTTTTGATTGGTTAACTGGTTAACCGAACCACCATTAAAAATCATTTAAGACAAAGGTACCTGCCATTTGCTCGATATGTCAAAATTGATAACCGGTGCCTGAGAAATGCATACCCATGACGTTTACTATTTCTGTACTTAGGCGCAGAGGATGGCCAATATCTGTCTGTCTGTCTGTCTCTCTCTCTCTCTCTCTCTCTCTCTCTCTCTCTCTCTCTGCAATATTATCAATTTTCCACAATGTTTTCTTTAGAGGACTAGAGATTATCAGGCCGTTTACAACTTCACACAATCGACTTACTGAATCATGCACATGATGCTATGGTTATTGATCATCAAACGAAGGGGGCCATCGCTAAGTCAATCGGATGTTAACCTTCTCCCAAACGACAAATTTAAATTTTAGACCATCCCAAATTCAAAGCCTCTGCAGAAAACAATTTTATTGTTGATACAAATGATTCTTACTTCTTTGAAAGGGTAGAAAACATGGTGGGAAAAGAAGAAATTGCTCGATATGAGCAATTTCTCCTTTTCTGACAATGTTTCCATAGATTTTCAACCTCAAAGTCGTGAAAACAAGGGAAACGGCTGATGTAGGTGGAGGCATGTTGTTTGTTTTCAAGATTTTTGTTTAAGATTAACTTCTGATGGTATATTTTGATTTTCAAGATACTTATCGAACTGATTATGAACGAAGAGTAATCGGTGTGCGTGCTTAACCAGAGATCGATTAACTTATTAATTTCAGTCCCTCTTACGCTGATTGGTCAATCCATGCATATATTTGATTGGGCGGGCACTTAATGAAATAATCCAAACAAATCAATTACAATAAACTGTAGAAGCAAGTGCCTTTGATTAGAAGAGGATACCTGTTTTTGATTGTTTATTATCGGAGACTGGGGACCAATTAGCAGATTAACAATGTTTATTGCACAGACATGTCAAACTGTGTATCACACCTTCGCAGTGTCTTGGCGACACGGATGTGCGTATAATGCAGTTATGGTTGTCAGAACCGGCAAACTTAATTTTGTAGACGTATTTTTTCACTATTTTGGTAAAATTTTGGTAATATATTTTTTTTTTTCTGGTTAACCGGTTTCTGATTTCCTATCCGGTTAACCAGTCATTCGATCGGTTAACCAGTTAACTGTTGCCATCCCTAATGTTAACTATCAACTGGGACACCCATACAAGAAAGGCTTGTAACCTTGAAACTTATTTTCCATAGTTATGCCCCTTTCTTGACTTAGAAAATTTACTGAAAAAGCAACTGCAGTAGAGCATTGGTACCTGTATATGCTTCTGTTGTTTCGTTTGTGTTGCTTGTACACTTGTTTGGTGTGGCCAAAAATGTATTGTGAAGTATTGGGTTAACATATTTTTGTAGACAGTATTTCATTGATATATAATAAATTGTTTCCAAAGTACATGTACCTTTGAATGTGCTGGATTTCAGAACTTTGTTACCGACCAAAAAGAAACTTGAAAAATTTAACATCCTTGGATGCAGATGTTTACATAGCACTGTGTTTTGTCTCTCACAAATATTAAAAGGTACATCTTTACAGCCAGAGTAAACAAACACTGTTAAAACTTGGTAGTGTCTTACTGTGTGTAGACTCTAGTCAGCTGTGTAAACATAGATTAAAAAAAAATATCGATATAAGGTGTATGGGAATTGTCGTCAATCTAAAACCGGAAACAGTGGTTGTGATGTCTTAGATAGCCTTCAGAAAATGAAAAGCATTTTCTATCTGTCGTAATTGGTGCAAGCTTTCAAATGTCAGTGGCAACATTTGGCATGAAGATACCAGAATGATTATACTTTTATAAAGTAAAATGAAGTTGTTTAAAAAACTGGATAAAAACGAGTACAGATGTATCTTTAACAGGTGATGTGAATTAGTTCTAGGTTTGTTTTTTAACCCTAATTTGGACTCATAGGAGACAGCTTATCTGTTTACTAAACAAATCATGATTTAACATCCCTGAGAAACATGGTTTTTTGAAAGCATTGTGGGAAACAGAAAAAAATGCTGGTAACTAGCATTTTCCCTTTTTTCCACAATGTTTTCTACCCTTATCAGAGACAAATCACATCATTTGAGCCTCACTTGATATGTCACTTGCAAATACTTTTAACTGAGATGTCTAAAATATGTCATTTCGTGAAGAGTTAAGCATTTTATTATGTTATTGTGGCTTTAACTTTTCTTGTATAAATAAAGGAATTTTTAGGTATTTTCATGATGCTTAAAGCCTCCTGATGTTTATTTGAAGGTGAATATCATGTCAGAACTGCTAACAGCTCTGATAATTTGGAAAGTCAAGGAGCCAGGCCTAAAAAAAGGGAAAGCAAGGCAGTTGACCATTTATCTGGTGACACTGGCATGAGTATGAAAAGTGCAATTGGGCAACAGGGGGACATTGGGAAACCAAGTAAGATTATCATGATATAACATTGACATACATGTAATTACTCTTCAAATTACATTGAACAGTTGAATTGTTCCAGTTTGTTTGTTTGTAGGGTGTTAAATGTCCTTTTCAACATTATATCAGTTATAGTTCGTAGGCCACTGCCCTACCTATGCTTTCCTGGAGTTTCCTTTACCAGTACCCCACACAATATTCCTTTCAAGCTACTGGCTGATTTCCAACATTACCATTGTTAAATCAATGATCAGCGGTGAGAGAGGACTGAATCTTGTAGCAAAGATTATCTTTAATTCTTGGCTGACCTACGGATTTGAGCCTGCAAGTGGAATCAAGCTGTGCACATTACCGACTGAACCTCTGATCTCGGCATGTGTGCTTCTGTCTGTCCGTCCAAATTTGACTGGCCAGAACTTCTACATTTATCATTGGATTTCAAATTAATTTGGCATAGTTGTTCTCCTTTATGAGTAGAAGTGCTATTCGAATTATTTGTTTGGTAAGGTTCAAGATCAAGGTCACACTTAAAGGTCAAATACTGGCATTGTCACAGAAAGAGCTTGTTGGAGCTACAACTTCTACATTTATTAATAGATTTAAAAATGGTTTTACACAAGTCTTCTTCTTTACCAGTAGAAGTGCTATTTAAATTATTTGTTCAGTTAAGACCAGCTCAAGGTCACACTGAAAGGTCAAATGATACAAGTGTGATTTATAGAGCATGTTCAAGCCATAGATTCTATGTTTTGGATAGATTTAAATATAATATGGCACAATTCTTCTTCTCATAAGTAGATGTGCCATTTAAGATCCCCCATGGTAGACTCAACATGTTGCCCCAGGGCATCCATCTAGTTTCTTCAGTGCAGGTATTTACTGTTATCTTGTAGCCTGGTACTGTTGAAAACCAAGCAACACAAGAATAACAGTTGATGAGCTGCTACATTGATGAAGCTAAAAGATAGTAGAAAGCCTCAGAAAACAATAGTTAAGTTTTGAGACTGTTTTATACAGAAAGGGACAGCTTGAAGTCCACTGGTCACAACTTGGCTTATTTCATAAATACCTCTTACCTCAATCCATATTGAGCAGGTCGGCATGATCTTAAACAAAGCTGGGCCATTGAAACTCTTCTTATCCATTACAACAACAACTACATTAAAGTTATCTACTTTTAGCAGTCTGTCTGCATAAATTCCAACAAATTTGATAATGTTGACAAATGAAATACAAACTTTTTGAAAGGCATTGTATTGAATAATGATTTTAAATGAAAACTGTGACTTGTGTATTTTTTAGCTCACTTGAGTTGAGCACAAAGTGCTCAAGGTGAGCTATTGTGATCGCCCTATGTCCGTCGTCCATCAACAATTTCTTTAAACATCTTCTTCTCCCAAACCACTGGGCCAATCTTGATGAAACTTGGCAGGGATGTTCCTTGGGTGAAGCTCTACCAAGCTTGTTCAAAGAATTGAATTCCACCCAAAACTCTGGTTGCCATGGCAACAAAAAGGAAAAAAATGCAAAATCTTTGAAAATCTTCTCCTCTGAAACTAGAAGGCGTAGAACTTTGATATTTGGTATATAGCATCTCCTAGTGGACCTCTATCAAGTTTGTTCAAATGATGTCCCTGGGGTCAAAACTGGCCCTGCCCCGGTGGTCACAAGTTCAAACATAGGAACAAAGAAGGAAAACTTTAAAATTCTTCTTCTCTGAAGCTGGAAGGCATAGAGCTTTGATATTTGGTATGTAGCATCTCCTAGTGGACCTCTACCAAGTTTGTTCATATGATGCCCCTGGGGTCAAAACTGGCCCGCCCCGGGGGTCACAAGTTCGAACATAGGAACAAAGAAGGAAAACTTTAAAATTCTTCTTCTCTGAAACTGGAAGGCGCAGAGCTTTGATATTTGGTATGTAGCATCTCCTAGTGGACCTCTTCCAAGTTTGTTCATATGATGCCCCTGGGGTCAAAACTGGCCCCGCCCCGGGGGTCACAAGTTTAAACACAGGAACAAAGAAGGGAAAGTTTAAAATTCTTCTTCTCTGAAACTGGAAGGCGCAGAGCTTTGATATTTGGTATGCAGCATCTCCTAGTGGGCCTCTACCAAGTTGTTCATATGATGCCCCTGGGGTCAAAACTGGCCCGCCCCTGGGGTCACAAGTTCGAACATAGGAACAAAGAAGGAAAACTTTAAAATTCTTCTTCTCTGAAACTGGAAGGCATAGAGCTTTGATATTTGGTATGTAGCATCTCCTAGTGGACCTCTACCAAGTTTGTTCATATGATGCCCCTGGGATCAAAACTGGCCCTGCTCCGGGGGTCACAAGTTCGAACATAGGAACAAAGAAGGAAAAATTTAAAATTCTTCTTCTCTTAAACTTGAAAGTGTAGAGCTTTGATATTTGGTATGTAGTGAATCTGTTCAGTTAGTTCAAAATTGGGTCACCTGGGGGTCATAAACTAGGTCACTAGGTCAAATTAAAGAAATACCTTGTGGGCACTCTAGAGGCCACATTTATTGCTCAAATGACCTGAAATTTGGTCAGAATGTTTGTCTTGATGAAATCTCGGATGAGTTTGTATTTTGGTCACCTGGGGTCATAAACTAGGTCACTAGGTCAAATTAAAGAAATACCTTTAGGACACTCTAGAAGCCACATTTTTTGCTCAATTGACTTGAAAATTGGTCAAAATGTTTGTCTTGATAAAATCTCACATGAGTCTGAATTTGGGTCACCTGGGCTCATAAACTAGGTCACTAGGTCAAATTAAAGAAATACCTTTAGGGCACTCTAGAGGCCACATTTATTGTTCAATTGATTTGAAAATTGGTTAAAATGTTTCTCTTGATGAAACCTAAAAGGAGTTCAAAATAGGGTCACCTGGGGTCATGATCTAGGTCACTAGGTCCAATTAAAGAAATACCTTAAGGGCACTCTAGAGGCCACATTTCTTGCCCAATTGACTTGAAAATTGGTCAGAATGTTTGTCTTGATGAAAGCTCGGATGAGTTTGGATTTGGGTCACCTGGGATCATAAACTAGGTCACTAGGTCAAATTAAAGAAATACCTTGTGGGCACTCTAGAGGCCACATTTTTTGCTCAATTGACTTGAAAATTGGTCAGAATGTGTGTCTTGATAAAATCTCACATGAATCTGAGTTTGGGTCAACTCAGGTCATAAACTAGGTCACTAGGTCAAATTAAAGAAATATCTTGCGGGCACTCTGGAGGCCACATTTCATGCTCAATTGACATGAAAATTGGTCAAAATATTTGTCTTGATCAAATCTTACGTGAGTCTGAATTTGGGTCAAATCGGGTCATAAACTAAGTCACTAGGTTAAATTAAAGAAATACCTTGAGGGCACTCTAGAGGCCACATTTATTGTTCAATTGATTTGAAAATTGGTTAAAATGTTTCTCTTGATGAAATCTAAGATGAGTTCAAAATTGGGTCACCTGGGGTCTTAATCTAAGTCACTAGGTCAAATTAAAGAAATATCTTTAGGGCACTCTAGAGGCCACATTTTTTGCTCAATGGACTTGAAAATTGGTCAGAATGTTTGTCTTGATAAAATCCCAAATGAGTCTGAATTTGGGTCAACTGGGCTTATAAACTAGGTCAAATTAAAGAAATACCTTTAGGGCACTCTGGAGGCCACATTTTTGGCTCAGTTAACTTGAAAATTGGTCAGAATATTTGTCTTGATCAAATCTTAAGTGAGTCTGAATTTTGGGTCAACTGGGCTCATAAACTAGGTCACTAGGTCAAAGTAAAGAAATACCTTAAGGGCACTCTAGAGGCCACATTTATTGCTCAATTGACTTGAAAATTGGTCAGAATGTTTGTCTTGATGAAATCTCGGGTGAGTTTGGATCTGGGTCACCTGGGATCATAAACTAGGTCACTAGGTCAAATTAAAGAAATACATTTAGGGCACCGGAGAGGCTACATTTTTTGCTCAATTGACTTGAAAATTAGTCAGAATGTTTGTCTTGATAAAATCTCACATGTGTCTGAATCTGGGTCAACTGGGCTTATAAACTAGGTCACTAGGTCAAATTAAAGATATACCTTGCGGGCACTCTGGAGGCCACATTTCTTGCTCAATTAATTTGAAAATTGGTTAAAATGTTTCTCTTGATGAAATCTTAGATGAGTTCAAAATTGGGTCACCTGGGGTCATAATCTAGGTCACTAGGTCAAATTAAAGAAATACCTTGAGGGCACGCTAGAGGCCACATTTCTTGCTCAGTTGACTTGAAAATTGGTCAGAATGTTTGTCTTGATGAAATCTCGGATGAGTTTGGATCTGGGTCACCTGGGATCATAAACTAAGTCACTAGGTCAAATTAAAGAAATACATTTAGGGCGCTCTAGAGGCCATATTTTTTGCTCAATTGACTTGAAAATTGGTCAGAATGTGTGTCTTGATAAAATCTCACATGAATCTGAATTTGGGTCAACTGGGCTCATAAACTAGGTCACTAGGTCAAATTAAAGAAATACCTTTAGGGCACTCTGGAGGCCACATTTCTTGCTCAATTGATTTGAAAATTGGTTAAAATGTTTCTATTGATGAAATCTAAGATGAGTTTAAAATTGGGTCACCTGGGGTCATAATCTAGGTCACTAGGTCAAATTAAAGAAATACCTTAAGGGTACTCTAGAGGCCACATTTCTTGCTCAGTTGACTTGAAAATTGGTCAGAATGTTTGTCTTGATGAAATATTGGATGAGTTTGAAATTGGGTCACCTGGGATCATAAACTAGGTCACTTGGTCAAATTAAAGAAATACCTTTAGGGCACTCTAGACGCCACATTTATTTCTCAATTAACTTGAAAACTGTTCAGAATGTTTGTCTTGATAAATATTTTGATGAGTTCTAAATTGGGTCACTTATGGTTATAAAGTAGGTCACTAGGTCAACTTACGGAAATTTCTTGTGGATGCTCTAGATGCCACATTTTAAGCTCAATTGACCTGACAATTGGTCAGAAATAGAATTTTGCACGTGGAGTGAAATTTCACCTATTGACTCAGGTGAGCGATCCAGGGCCATCATGGCCCTCTTGTTTTTAATTGGAGTCTTATGATTCCTACAGCAGAAAAGCGGTCTATTTTTGGTGAAGATATGTAAGGTGTAGGCCATAATAGCCGTCATGATATAGTCCAGGATCACCTGAGATTTGCAGAATCCTTTAGGTCATGCCTGTCATCTATTCCTAACTGCTGCAGCACTGTTTGCCAGTGACTATTCTATTGCAGCAAATACTTACTTTTATCTGTACTAAAAAATCCTGTGTTGTTCATTTGTTATCCTGGGAAAGAGGCTTTATGAAAACATAGTGTGAAAAGAAGAAAATGCTGGCTACTGGCATTATCTCCATGTCCACAATGTTATCTACCCTTTCAAAGACAAATATATCATCTAGGCCACATTAATTTGTTGTCTGCAAATGCTTTCAATATATACTGAACCAAAAAAGAAACTTCCCCTGTGTTTAAGTGCAAATGCAATGTTATTAAAAAAAATCAAAATGTCAGATGACCTACATATATTCAGGCGAACGATTATGTGTCCGATAAAACAAATTTTAACTCGATTGAAAGCATTTTGCAGAAGAAACCCGCTGAAAGCGATTTTCACGTGCATGCACGGACCAGTATAATTCGTGTATACTTTTTGAAACCTTTCAGTCTAATTTTATAGAATTTCATGTCAGTAAGAAAAAGACGTTGAAAAAAATTAAATTCTTTTTAGTTTTCTTTATTTTTGATATGCCTAGAATTCCGCAAAATTTACGCGAACATGCCATTGGCATGCTTAATGCTGGTATGACGATGAATGCTGTTGCTATGAATATTGGATGTTCTACTCGTGCTATTCGACACCTTAGGCAATGTTTTCAAGCAACAGGGCATACGGAAGGTCGACCACGTAGTGGACGTCCTCGCGTCACGACGCGCGGCCAAGACCGCTATATTCGGAACACCCACCTGCACAATCGCTTCCAAACTGCCACAGCCACTGCTGCTAACACCCCTGGTACACAAAACAACTGTATATCTGCCCAAACTGTGCGCAATCGCTTGCGCGAGGGTGGGCTACGTGCACGTAGTCCATACGTTGGTTGTGTTTTGACGCAACGTCACGGCGGAAATCGTGTTAATTGGGCACGTACACACCAACGCTGGCTTAGACAACAATGGAATATCATTCTTTTCTCTGACGAGTCGAGGTTTTCCATTCATAGAGGTGATGGCAGGGTTCGAGTATACTGTAGGAGAAATGAACGTTATGCCGACTGTTGCGTACTTGAACGAGATCGTTTTGGGGGTGGGGATTCTGTCTTGGTTTGGGCGGGCATTGCACATGGCTTTCGCACTAATCTCGTCGTTATCGAAGGGAATTTGAATGACCAACGCTACCGAGATGAAATTCTTGCGAGGCACGTTATCCCACTGTTTCAAAATAATGCCAATATCACTCTTTTTCAGCATGATAATGCCACAAGCCATACAGCTAGGGACAATGTGAATTTCCTCAGGGCAAATAACATTGCATTTATTAATGACTGGCCTGCCAAAAGCCCTGATCTGAATCCCATTGAACACCTTTGGGATAATTTGGACCAGCGTGTTAGACGTCGCCCCATTCCACCGTCAAACATCATTCAGCTAAGACAAGCCTTAATTCAGGAATGGAACAACATTCCACAAGCCCAAATCAATACACTTATCTGTTCTATGCGCCAACGATGCCAGGCAGTCCTTCATGCTGAAGGTGGTCATACCCGGTATTAATTTGTGATTTTGGTGAGCGACCCCTTCCACATTTTAACTACCATTTCACTACTTTTGGATAAACCCTCAGCAACAATTCTTTTCACACAAAGTCGCAATAAAATACTCTTTCATTGCATATAAATCTAGTTTAATCCTGATTTTCATATTTGTGTATATCTGCACTTAAACACAGGGGAAGTTTCTTTTTTGGTTCAGTATAGAACCAGTCTTAAATATTGTCATTTGGTAAAGACTTAAACAAACTACTTTGAAGTAATGTTTGTGTGAGAGATTGTGGCTGTACTTCATTATGTATTTGTTTTTTAGCTGCATGATTAGTTACTAATATTCTTGAAGTATTGTTTTATGTATTGATATTACACAGTTGCTAAGTCAGGCATTTTTTTTTTTGGTCAAAATGCAACAACAGGTATTAAAGATCAAGAACCAGCCCAACAGGCAGAGATACATGAAAGAAATATCCATAATAGTGCAGGAGTTTTATCCAGATATCTGTTTGGTAAACCATATAGATTTTTTTAACCCTTTCAGTGCCACAGGCGAAAACGGGGGCTTTTAAAGACAGTATAGATCAAGATCAGACTGCACAGAACTTGCAGCCGGATCTTTAATTGATACCATTTGCTTGTTTATTTATGCCTGTAAGATAAAACTCTTTCTGTGTTTCATTGTATTGTTTTTTCAGCCTTCAAAAGAGGTCAAGTTCATTAATTTTGAATACATGTAATTTTTACATTATAACTTCTGTGTATATGAATATAACTAAAAATATACATGTACTGAACTTGTGGGCCATACCCGTGACCCTGATCTTTGACCCTTAAAGGCTGATAAATAACTTATGATTATGGAAGTTGGCCATATGTAGCTTTATTTGTAATTCTATCTTTAACCTTTATCATAGCAAATACTGGTACTACAACTTCATATTTCAGATCACGAAACAAGAGAAAAAGGGGATGGATTTTATATCCAGCTGAAAGTGTATAATTTTAGACAGATTCATGATCGAAATATCAAAATGATTCATGACCTTGAAATGTACATGAAATGGAAGTACATACTTCGTTCTCCTAGGAAATTTGAAAAGTTGAATGAACTTCTCAAAAAACAGTGTAAATGTTATTGCACAGCAGAGTCATCAGTTTATTTCTCTTCAGAGATTTCTCAATCAACAGAGAAGTTGTTAACTGTATTAATACAGGAGTTCATTGGTCAGGCAGGTAGTGATTTGACAGTTGAGTGCTTTTATGTACTAGAGGATGAAGCTATCCATGTTGCCAAAAGATTACTGCATGCATCTTCTGTCTGTTCTTTAAACATTTTGTATGCAAAGGCCACAGGTGAAAAAAGAGTCCATATTGTATATGGAAAAGCAGACAAAGCTGACATAATAAAATTTTTGGACCAGACTTGTCCAAAAGTATTCATTCAAGTTCAGATGCAATCTGTTTGGCTTGCTATGTCTCAGAGATTACAGTTGAAGAAAAAACTAGAGAAAGATTTTGATGGTTTAGCATGTTTGTTCTTCAATAGCAGAAAAAAGGATGGCAGTGAAACTTGTTCTTGTGAATTTCATGGAAAAATGTCTGTTATAGAAAATGCAAAAAATAAACTTCAAATTTTGAAAGATGGACTGATGTGTAAGAAATACCATATGGAAGAGTGTCTACCTAGTGCTTGTTTACAACTCAATGCTTGTGCTGCTTTGCAAGAAAAGATCAACAAAACTGTGAATGGTGCATGTCTCATACAGCTGAGTGAAAATGGGATACTTCTGTATGCATTCAAAGAGGAGGAGATTGACAGAGGAATTAAAGTGATACATGAGCATTTGAAACAAAAATATGTGCCAATGGATAAAACATGGAAAAGGAGTGAACAGCCTCAAGAGTTACATAGAAAACTTGAAGAAAACAACACTGGTGATGACTCATTAGTCCAAGGGAGCGAGAGTCTCAGTTTAGCAGGTCTGAAAGAATATGGTGATGAAGCTCTTAACTTTCAGAAGCATTTGACAGGAAATAAACAGGCAACTGTGCATGACCGTTGTTTGACGAAAATTACTGTCACAGATGAAGAACTGTTTGGTACACTAAAACTGCTTGCTGAAGATATAGCTAAATATAATCAAATTCAATTAGATGTGAATAAAACGCCAGCAGAGTGTACATTTGAATTTACCGGTACCTACCAAGCTGTTAGAAAAACAGTGGAAAACTTCAAAAAAGTAGAAAAAGATATAAAGAAGGAATACATCTATGTTGATGAAAATTTCATTTCCAGTACAGATGGTGAACAGTTCCTGCAGAATTTACAGTCAGAAGATTGTGTGAAGATTATGTATGAAAAGGTGGCTGAAGATCATAATTTGTTGTATGGAAATTTATACAGAAACACAAAAACTAAGCTAGATAAAGAAGGAAACCGATGTAGATGGTCTTTTCCCACAGGAAAGAGCCTGGTGTTGGATTTGAAAGACTTTGAACAATGTATTGAAGCAGACCTCATTGTTGTTATGACAGAAGAGAAACAAGGAAAATCTGGTATGCTAAATTATTATGTCTTGTACTTTGATATATTTTTTAAAAAGGGAAACTGAAACAAATTGTGCCATTATTATAGAAAGTAGATGTTTCATACCTTTGCAGTAAATAGCTTTTGAAAACATCATGTGAAAGGGATTTCTTGTTCAACTCTTCACAGGACGAGTATACTAATATAGAAGTTTCTGCAGACAGTATATTCACTGTGCCTGAAAGAATAGTTTGTCTTTGAGAAGATGAAAAATATTGTAGGAAAAATGAGAAACTGCTAGTTAGCAATATTTTCTCATATCTGTCAAGCCTGCTTGGGGAGAGAGACATATATATGTAGTCGCCACAACTTCAGCTTGGCATTGTTGTGTGTGCTTGCGTGTGTGTGTCCATCAGGATTTGTCTGAGCCATTAGTTTTACATTTATGAATGGATTCCAAAATAATTTGAAACAATTGTTGTCTTTAATGATTGGAAATGCCATTTTTAACATTGTTTGGGTATAGGTCCAAGCTCAAGGTCACAACTGATGTCAAGTGATAAAATTGTCATATATTGAACTTATCCAAGCCATGACATCTACATTTATGAATGGATTTAAAATAATTTTGCACAGCTGTTTTCCTTCACTAGTAAAAGTTTAATTTGGATAATTTGTTCAGGTAGGTCAAAGATCAAGGTCACACTGAAATGCCAAATAATAAAACTGTCTTACACAGAGCATTTCAAAGCCATAACTTTTACATTTATGAATGAATTTAAAAATGATTTTGCACAAGTGTTCTCCTTTACTGGTAATATGTCATTTGAAACATTTATTCATGTAGGTCCATGTTCAAGGTGATACTGCAAGGGCAAATAATAAAATTACCCTAAATAGAGCATGTCTGAGCCATAACTTCTATATTTTTCAATGGATCCAAAAATAAATTTGCACAATAATTCTCCTTCATGAGTAGATGTGGCATTTGAATTGTTTGTTCAGTAAGGCTCAAGGTCAAGGTCACACTTTATGGTCAAATGATCAGATTTTTGACACCATTTCTACTAAATGAGTCGAAGTGTCTCTGAATTATTCATTGCAGTAGATTCAAGGTCAAGGTCATACTTAAAGGTCATGAATTAAAACCACTTCATCATGAATAGGGAACTCCTATCCTCATGTGAATTTGAAAATGAAGGGATATGAAATAAGACAAATGTGCATTGAGTGATTGGTTAATTTTTGTCCAAGTGCAGCTTATGAGATTCTTTACTATATTTTGCCCATTAGGGGGTTAGCATGTTTTCCCAGGGCACTCTTCTAGTTCTCTCAATATTTTGAACTGCAGGGCCGTTAAAACATGTCATTGTTTGGTAAGTAATTGCTCTCATTCTGAAAGGTATTGTTTGTATGATTGAACCCTTTACCACACAATTCTAGAAGAATGAGGCTTTTCAAAACATTGTGGGTATAGGAAAAAATGCTGGCAACCAGCCTATTCTCCTTTTCTCATGGTGTTTTCTACCATATCAAAGAAAGAAATCATTGTTTAAGCTACATTCAAATGCTTTCAGTCCAAAATTTTTTTTTTGATAAGAAGTTGAGAAAAACAATTTTCTTCTTATTTCATTATTATGCAACAACAAAATTTTGGACTTGTCCAAAGTCAAAGCTGCTGCAGGCGATAAATATGAAGGAATTTGTAGTAGAAAGCATAGTGGGAAAAGGAGAAAATGCTGGTAACCACTGCTAGTCACCTTTTCCCACAATGTTTTCAATAGCCTTTCACTTCAGGGTTGTTAAAACACAGGGTTGTGTGGTAATGTGGTAACTTCATATACAGGGATCTACAGCCGAGAAATTCTGTAGGTATGGGTTTTGTGGTTGGTGCTGTGATTGTATGCATGAGTTACTGTATATTGGGAAATTTTCGCTATTTTCGAAGTGGGTTGTTTTCGCAAAAATTATATTCGCTAAATATGCCATACAATCTGAAAATCCTTCCTCTGAAGTTTGAGCAAAGTTGTTTCCCTTAGTTTCCCAGTGTCCATTTGAAGTCAAATGATACCATGAACTGTGAATAAATAAACCGACTAGGGAATAACGTTTTTCTAAACTTTGAATAAATCTTTTTCTTATTTATGTATTTATACATACACGTACCATCGGAATCACTGGGAAAAGGAATAATTTTGAAATACACGACTTTCGAGGTAAATCTTGTGATTCTAGCTTTTTTTCCCATTTTGCATATGGATTAATGTGCCTGGTATGTAATACCAGACATACTGATAAATATTTTTTGTGGGTTTGATGCTGTCATACATTTTCGATTTTACAAAAAAATAGAAACATACCAATGAATTCGTGTAAATAAGAAACATGAAAAATTGATTTTGACCAAACTCGCGAAAAAAAACTGATATACAGTATTCTTTGTTGTACTTAAATCCATATCACTTTACCAGTTAATAAAAATTTAGACCTGCCCAACTTGATATCATTTGTGGACTACAGAAAAGATTTTGCTCAAATGAAAGGGTTACAAACCAAGTGGAATGAAAGAGAAAATGATGGTTATCAGCATTTTTCGACTTCTCAACAATGTTTTCATGTCTTCTTTCTCAGGGTCATTGAAACAAAGGATTGTGTGATGCTTTAAAGTGTCTACCTTTTGCAGACAGTGTAGATCAAGATCAGACTGTATATGATTACTTTTTATTGGAAACTAAGTTTGCAGGAAACCAAGCAATCAAATTTTCCCCATTTGTCAGGAATCACTTCTACAGATCATGTGTATTAACCCTTTACCAAACAATCCCTGGTTTTTACGACCATGAGGAAGAAGCCTTCTGAAAACATTGTAGGAAAAGGAGAAAATGCTGGTAACCAGCATTTTCTCCTTTTCCCACAATGTTTTCTACTCTTTTAAAGTTGAGTTTCAATTTTTGAGTCACTTTTATTTTGTCGTCGCAAATGCTTTCAATTTGGACAAATCTAAAATTTTGTCGTTTGGTAAAGGGTTAACCTTTTATGACATGACTAAACTTCAGACTCTTCCAAATTGAAAGCGATTGTAGATGATAAATCAAAGGTGGCTCAAATGATGGACCTTGCCTTTAATAGAATAGAAAATATTGTGGGAAAAGGGAAAAGTGCTGGTTACCAGTATTTTCTCTTTTCTCCACAATGTTTTGAAATCCTTTCTTGCTTAGGGTCGTTAAAGCTCAAAATTATGTGGTAAAGGGTTAAGTAACATATCTCCTGAAACAAATGTGCTGCAAAAACTTGAAAAGATCTCTGTAAAACAGGGCAAATCAGCTGGAATCAGAGTTTGATGTATATGAATACAGGAAGAAATGATATAACCAAAGCAGAATTATTTTTTAACTTATGAGCATTTTTTCTTTTGCTACAATGCTTTCCAAAATGATAAGCAGCAAGATAAACCAAGTTAACAACAGGAGGTAATGTGTTGCAGATACAAAGCTTCCATCAAAACAAACAAAGAAGATGCTGCCAATACCAGAATGGGCAGAAGGAAGGAAAGGAGAAAGAAAGAAATTCAGGAGTTATTTAAGAAGAATACTGTCCAAGGCTCAGGATGATTCCTTCAGCTCGATATGCTTTGGTTTGGAGCCTGTGAGTGGATGGCCATTCCTGGCATTCATAGAAAACTTGTTGGCAGCCATTCTGGACTATGTGCAAAACTTTACAGAGAAGACTGAACTTGTTGATGTCGTTTTGTGCTCCAGTAGTGTAGATAAAGTGAAAAAGACGGAAGCTTTCATTCGTACATCTATTGGTAAGCCTTTCAAGTTGTAATGTGTTATTAGTTTAATGTACCAAAAAAAAACAAAATCTGTATTTTTATGATCTTGGGAAAGATGGATTTTGAAAAAAATTTAGGGAAAGAAGAAATGCTGATTTTCATGACCATTAAGAAGACGGCTTTTGTAAACAATACAAGGAGAAATTGCTGGTTTTATTCTACATTGGCTGCTACTCTGTCACATGTTCTGGCCAAAAAAGCGTTGCAATGATAAGGCCTTGTATCCTGACTAATAATGCTGAAATCTCAGGACCATTACGACAATATGTTGTCATTCTGCATCTTTTGGATATCTACAGGGTATGTTTTGTCTAAATGGCCATCCAGGGGCCTGTATATCCTGTTCAAATTTTTAAATTCATGGAAAAGTATGTCCCTGTGGCTGAGGATATTGGTTCAACTGACTTCTGTTTTAGATCCCAGTTATGTGGAGAATGAAATTCAGATTGAAGTGGAGAGAGGCGAGCTGAACCTGTTTGAGGTAATTAAATGTTTTAAATAGTTTTGATACTTGTACATGTACCCATATTTACGTTAAACATGAAAAATTTTGTTTTTCTTGCTGAGTTTTATTGCTGCTTTTTTTTTTTTTAAGATAACATTGAGGTATTGTCATAACCCAGTTGTCATCTGCATTGGCAATAGCCCAGTTGTCATCTGCATTGGCGATAGCCCAGTTGTCATCTGCATTGGCGATAGCCCAATTGTCATCTGCATTGGCGATAGCCCAGTTGTCATCTGCATCAGCATTATCAACATGAAATATGATGCATAGATTACCCAATCAATAAAATTTAGCACAAAAAAGAAAAAGCCATTAATTT
Organism: Hippopus hippopus; assembly: GCA_946811185.2. NCBI lineage: Eukaryota > Metazoa > Mollusca > Bivalvia > Cardiida > Cardiidae > Hippopus > Hippopus hippopus. The sequence goes on from OX328106.1 coordinate 39,763,346, forward strand.
AACTCCTCTTTTTTTTGTGCAGTGTATCAATTCTTTACCAAACGACAGAATTTTAGACTGGTCCAAATTGAAAGCATTTGCAGACGACAGATTAAATGTTGCTTAAATTATGGTATTTGTGTCTGAAAGAGAAGGAAACATTGTGGGAAAAGGAGAAAATGCTGGTTACCAGCATTTTTTCCTTTTCCCACAGTGTTTTCTAAAGGCTTCTTGCTCAGGGTCGTTGAAACTCGGGATTGTGTGGTAAAGGATTAAAACCATAATCTTGTTAAATTTTGGCACCAAAAGGCTAAAGGCATAGACTTATTAGTCCCTCGGCCTTCATACAACTACAGACTTCTTTTTGAAAAATAGTTTTACAACAGTTCTAACTGCTTGCTGGAGTAATCTAAACTTTTGTCATGCTAGTTTCCAAAGGTAAGTAAGTTGCTGTCATTACTACAAATAGATTGATGTACACATGTATTTGAATATGTGAAAATTCGATAAGTGAGAATTTATTGTACTGGGTACAGTCAAGAAAATCATGTACATTGCACCCTTAACCCTTTATAAAATGACATTTTAGACTCATCTAAATTGAAAGCAACTACAGACAAATAATAAGGTGTGGCTCAAATGGTGAGTTCTGTCTTTGATTGGATAGAAAACATTGTTGGAATTTTAAAGAAAAATGGTGGTTACCAGCATTTTCTCTTTTTCCCTCAATGTTTTTGAAAGGTTTCTTTCTCAGGGTTGTTAAAACTCAGGATTGTGTGGGAAAAGGTTAAAGCACTACTGTAAAGAAATAAAATGAATCAGAAGTAAAGATAGAAAATTTCTGATCTAAAGGGTGTTTTTCTCAAAATATTACACAGGATTGAAACCAAATGTTCTTTGCAGTCTGATCTTGATCTATATATTATTTAATAAAGACAATCTGGCTTTGATCTATACTATAAAAAAAAACATTGAAAGATGTGCTTAGAGCTCTAGGGTAGAACAAAGATAAGGCATGAAAGTTTACATTAGCAGGATACATATTACAGATTTATGCATGGCGTAAAAAGGAATAAAATTATTTTTCTTTTTAGGCTGATGTATTAGTGAACACAACATCCCCAACCCTTGACCTTAATTTTGGTCAAGTGTCAGCCGCACTGTTACAAAGTGCAGGGGCTGAGATACAAAATGAATGCAAGAAAAGATATCCAAAAGGTGTTCAAGGGCCTAAGATTGCTGTGACTTTGGGATACAATTTAAAATGTCAGTATGTCTTCCATGGTTCCCTGCATACCTACAGTACAAAAAGTCAGACAGTTTGTATACAGGTAAACATGAGGTTCTAAAACTATATACAGAAGGAACTGGATTTGTATTCACCAACCATTCTTAATTCTTAACTTCATTCTAAGTGTACTTCCAGATAACACAATTTCTGACCAAGTTAAACCATTTGATTTCGCCAATCAGAAAATATGTTATTTTTAAATCAAAATTCTTGAGAATTAGACTAAAAAGGTTTTAAACAGTGGTTGTTGCATCTTGGCCCAGATGTATTTACTGTCCTTTCAAACAAGGCTTTTCAAAACATTGTGGGAAAAGTAGGAAAAGCTTATGAAAAAACTAATTCTGTCTTTTTTTCAACTTTTAAGTGGGAGTCGGCAAATGCTTTCATGATGGACTCATCCAAAATTTTGTTGTCTGTGAAAGAGTTCAGTACATACCAAATGATCAAATTGTTTTATAATGAAGAAGCAATTTCTAAAATGTTTGGAAAAAGAAGAAAATAACCAGGAATTTCTTCTGTTCTGACAATATTTTTCTACTGTTTAACCCATTACCACACAATCCCGAGTTTTAACGACCCTGTAAGAGAAGGCTTTTGAAAACATTATGGGAAAAGGAGAAAATGCTGGTAACCAGCATTTTCTCCTTTTCCCACAATGTTTTCTACTCGATCTAAAAGAAATATCATCATTTCAGTTACATTTAATTTGTTGTATGCAAAAGCCTTTCAACTTGGACTAGTCTAAATTTTTGTCGTTTGGTAAAGAGTTAACTCTTTACCACACTACAAAATTTGAGCCTTGTCCAGATTCAAAGCTTTTGTAGACAACAAATGAAATGTGACTTAAACCTGAAAGATGTCTTTGAAAAAAAAAAAAAAATACTGTTGGAAAAGGAGAAAATCATGGTTACCAGCATTTCTCCTTTTCTCACATTGTTTTAAAAAGCCTTTCTGCTCAAAGTTGTTTAAAGCTTGGGACTGTGTGGTAAAAGACAAATTTCATATCTTCTTAGCAACTTTAAATTTCTTGCATATCTTTTCAATATGGACAAATTTTACCTTGTAAATTAGTGTTTTGCATGAAAGAATAGTTAAGTTCCATCTTCGCTATAACAAGAAGGTTTGAATTAGCTGCCTGTATGTGTACCCTTCATCTATCAGCAGGAATGTACATATATAATGGTATCTACTTTAAGTAGAGGTGTAACAATAAGTCGACCTATCGATGTATCTTGATAGCTTTGCCCTCGACAGCAATAGGTCGATAGCATTTTCTCAAGTCGATAGCTATCACGATAGTTTTTCCAACTATCGATAGTTAACGATAGTTTTCTATTAATAGAAAAAATCCTTTTACGTGCAGTTATAGTTTGAAATACTTGCATATCCTTTTGATATTAGAGACACTGGGAAATATGTCGGTCCGTAGGTCATGTCTGGTAAAATTGGCAGTGGTCCGACACATGTAAAGTGTAATACAGGACCGACTGACCAGTAAAATGAAACAGTAGACATAGCCTTAATGAGTTAATGTAAGTGCTGTTATAAATTACACTACAAGTCAATCGAAACTCGCCTGTTTAAACAGAGAGTTCTTCACTCAAGATCGAAAGCGCAAGTCCTGCAGTGAGGCTATTTGTCTGTACAAAACAGATGTCAAGCGTTCACTGATGTGATCAAAATAACCTGACAGTCTACGGTTTATCAATTTCGAATGATTATTGCAATGACCCATGCATTTTGTTACTTGTGTTATTCCCCAAAGTTTTTTTTTTTACGCTTTTCCCCCCATTATGATGCAGATGATCATGCAATTTTTGCAGGCTTTTTTTTTTTTTTTTTTAGTGCGGGATTTTGTGAGCAAATAAATTCGTTTTCGCAGGATTTTAGATTTTTATGTGACAATTTGTAGAAAATGCCCCAAAAATGAAACACTTGCAAATCAGTTGGCGACAAGTAATGTTTAATTCTTGAAAGATCTTAATTCCGACATAAACGATATGTATCAAGTATGAGGGGTACACTCACTCTCAATGTTTATCAGGGCCTAACAAGCCGGCGTGCCATTAATGAAAAGCATGATAATGATCTTAATCCACTTATTTAGTGTAAAATGGTAGGTTTCCAAGTGACCTGTTACCCATACTGACAAATTAATGCCATATCATGAGGAAATTCTATTAAAAAATGGATCGCTGTAAATAAACACGAAAACCCATAATGCAACAAAAAGTCAATTTGACATCAGCTGATCAGAGGCACTTCAGGCCGTCTTTTCACCTTTCGAAATAAATTTAAGCTGTAAATTTACATAAATATCTGTATGAAACAATAAGTGAAAGCTAAATTCTTTGTCTAATATGAACATAAAAACTTCAAGGAATTTATGAAATGAAAATATTGAACAACGTAGGCCAATGTAGGATGGGGGTGGGTTGGGGGTTGGATCTTCTTGTCTTCAGTGATAGCACTGGACCAAATGTTGAAGTAGCAGGTAGAGGGCATTCATACAAAGATAGAAGACTAGAAAAATTGAACCCTTTAATGGATGTGACATTTATTATTTATCACAAAACAAAAACAAATGATACATTAACCCTTTACCACACAATGGAAATCTCCATGAAATCTAGACTATTCTGCCTTTTTACACTTAAAAGGGAAACGTACCCCACTTATACTAAAGGCAACAAGGGATAGCTCTCCTATTTAAAAATTTATAGATGCAACACTACTTGCCATTGTGCAGACATATAGTAAAAACAAACAATCAGTCATTTTTGTTGTAGAAAAACATCAGGAAAAAGCTTTTTAAAAAAAAGCCAACTATTGTGATAGTATTGCAATAGTTTCAGGACTATTGCAATACTATCGCGATAGGAATTTTACTATCACCATAGTATCGTGACAGCTTTTTTGGCATAGTCACCCCAAACTTTGAGTAGTCTTTTGCCTCAGAATGTTTCAAATCCATCTTAGGATGAAATTTTTCTAGACCCAGCATTGTAAAGCAGTCAAGAAACAGTATTAACAAAAGTAGAAATCACTTCAGTAAATAGGTACATGTCACTCTGAAATTTTTCTAGACCCAGCATTGTAAAGCAGTCAAGAAACAGTATTAACAAAAGTAGAAATCACTTCAGTAAATAGGTACATGTCACTCTGAAATTTTTCTAGACCCAGCACTGTAAAGCAGTCAAGAAACAGTGTTAACAAAAGCAGAAATCACTTCAGTAAGTAGGTACATGTAGTATATCAATTTTTTTCCAAAAGTGGTTTGATACAGAAAAATCCACAAGCATTTTTTACAAACAAAAAGGATCTTTTGTAGCATTTTTTACAATGTTACAACAAGAATGCTTTATACACCGTCACAACAAGAATGCATTATACCCCGTCACAACAAGAATGTATCATACCCCCAAAATGAATGATTTTTTGGGGTAAACTTTTTTTTAAATTAGCCAGTGTGTCAGCTAGCAGTCTGTCTGTCTTTACACATTCTCATAGATGTCTTAAAATCCTCCCTCACTGTTATTGTCACATTTTTAGCTCTACTGGCTGAAATCCAGCAGAGCTTATGTCATGGCGTGGTTTCTGTCGTCCATCCATCTGTCCATCCAACTGTTAGTCTTTTTCTAGTATACACAATAAAGTCTGCATTTTTGGTCAGATTTCTTTGAAACTTGCAGGGATTGTTTAATAGAATGAGTTCTGATACCCCATCAAATTTAGTGAGATTCCAAATAAATGTATTTGAGAAATTTTACTTCAAATATATTACTATTTCTTAAATTCACCATGCCTACATAATGATGTATGCAAGAAAATAACCAAATCACTGCCAGTAGAGCGAATCAGACCCCCCCACTGGCCTCTAGTTTTTTTTTTTCCAACTTTACGCTTCTATTATCCAGAAACTTTAGATATGCAAGACACAATTTTCATATATTATGAAAGATCAAGAAGCATGTCCCCATAACTGTGCCACTTTTGTTTATAATGCACTTAACATTGGTAATCGTATTTCATATAAATGAATCTGTCATATGAGTATTTTATTTGTTCTTTGGAAGTTTTCACCAAGTTTTGCTGTACTTGTTTTGAAATTTTGTACAACAACTAAACAGAAACTAAATATTAACAAGACCTTACTTTTAAATGTTCAAGAATATCATGCCCTTGAACTGTTGTTGCATTGTGCGTTTGAGGTTTTAAGGTCTGCTGTATTTATCAGAACACCTGCTGAGATATCAACCCTGTACCAATCAATCCTATGTTTTAGTGACCCTTAGGAAAAAGGGCTCCTAGAAAAATTGTGAGATGAAGAATAAAATGCTGATAACCAACATTTTCTCCTATTCCAATAACATTTTTATGCCCTGGAAAAAAAAAAAATTCAGGGGCATATGGTTTTTGTCAAGATTGTCTGTCTGTCTGTTTTCATGTCGGGGCCATAACATTTTTCCTTATTACTTAATTTCAAAATAACTTTGCACAAATGTTAATCACGTTGAGAGGATGTGTCTTGCTTTAAAATCATGTCCGTATGTTAAAGGTCAAGGTCATGGCATGGTCAAATGTGTTGTGTGTGTGTGGGGGTGGGGGTAGTATTCTTCTCTGGCATGTTACTTTTTTAATTATGAATGAGTTTCAGTATAACTTTGCAGAAGTAGCAACCACACAAAGGTGATGTGTGGCGCGCAAGAACTGTGTCAGTAGATTAAAGGTCATGGTTAAATACATTTATGAGAAATTTTGGAGGGTTATCTCTGTTTCCAGCCTGTAACTTTTTGAATTATGAATGAATTTCAGAACAATTGTGTAAAATTGTAAACCACATAAAGAAAAGTATTACAAGCAAGAATCATGTCCAAAGATCAAGGTCAAGGTAAGGTCAAATGTCCATTTTTATGTCTGGGCTATAACTGTTTTCCCTATTACTTAATTTCAGAATAACTTTGCACCGATGTTAATTACATCAAGATGATGTGTCATGTGCAGGATTCATGTGTGTAGGTTAAAGGTCAAGGCCACAGCAAGGTCAAATGTGTTTTTCTTTGTGGGGTAGTGTTCATGTCTCACCTGTAACTTTTTAATTATGAATTAATTTCAGTGTAACTTAGCAGAACTGTCAACCACGTATAAACAACCTGTTGCTCTCAAGAGCCATTTCAGTAGATCAAAGGTCAAGGTCAGGGCAAGTTCAAATATCATGAAAAGGAAAATTTTGTGGTTATGTTCTTATCCAGGCTGATACTTTTTCAATTATAAATAAATTTCCATGGAGAATGGTCAACCACATAATAACAATGTGTCATGCACAAGTCATGTCAATAGGTGAAAGGTCAAGGTCACAGCAAGGTCTTCGGTGGTAGTGTTTGTGTCCGGCCTATAACTTTTTTCAATTATCGATAAATTTCAGTATAACTTTGCAGAATTGTCAACCACATACAAGCAACTTGTAGCACACAAGAACCTTATCAAAAGTCAAGGTCAGAGCAAGGTCAGAAGTGTTTGTAAGTCTGAACAGTTCACAGGAAAAGGTTGCTATTTTCAGGGGCATCAGTCACTTCTCAGTGACATATCTCATTTATCCTCACAAAGGCAAATCCCATCATTTGAGCCATGTTTTAATTGTTATCTACAAATACTTTCAGTTTGGACAGAATTGAATATTTTGTTGCTTGGTAGAGAGTTAAGTTACCTTTAGTTAATGTTCTACCTTTCCAGGAGCTCAGAGATTTCCTCAGTAATTGTTTGGAAGAAGCAAACAGACTTCAGATTTCATCCATAGCTTTTCCAGTGATCGGATCAGGGAATCTTGGGTTTCCAGTAGACCAAGTGGCTGGTGAAATGTTTACCAGTGTTGAGAGATTTAAACAGAATCACAAGGAGTTTTCAATCAGATTTGTCTACTTTGTTGTCTACCATAAAGACAAGGAATCTATTAAGGTAGCTTATTTTTACTCTGGAAGTTTGTTTAACCTTTTACAAAAATGATACCAACGACCTTGAGAAAGTGGATATAGAAAAAATTGTGGGAAAAGAAGAAAATGCTTGTTTCCATTCTTTGAATCATATTCACTTTTTCATTTTAACTTACTTTCAATATGGAAGAAGAGTCTAAAATGTTGGTATCTGGTAAGATTTTATCTACCCAAAAGTAGCATAGAGCACACAGAAGAGGTATTTGTAAGGAAAGGGAATAATTTTTAAGATCGTGTTTATGCACTTTGGAAAAAGGGCAAATACTAGTACATGTACATGTATATGTAAAAAGTAGTTGCTCCTTTACCAAATGTTTTTTGATAGAGCTGTGACATGTAACATTATAATATCATAATAATCAGACAAATCCCATTGTTCAAAGGGGGCTATCCATATCTTTATAATCTTGGCAGACTGGAAATTATTTCATCATTGACTTTATACTGAATGGGTAAAGACTCTCAGGGTAAACTTTGCAGATGATTCTAGATAAGGTGTCAGGTAGAATGTTCAATACTTTCAAGTAAGGATGAAGAATTATCCATGCTGAACAAACAGCAAATGGGTGATTTGTATCTGGTAAGTGATTTAGGAATAATAGAATGGAATAGAAGGGTACCCCTGTAATCTTAAATCAAATTGTTCTGGAATGTTAGAGAGTTTTGCAACAATAAGGAGACACAATGGGGTCGGAGGATCCTATCCCTCTACATAGCAGCAGTTAAATTGCATGTATTAAAACACGGGTGTTTCCTCCATACACCATAACTGATAAAGCCCAAAGCCTATCCCTCTATACAAAGCAACAGCCAGTAAAATTTTCCCTACTACCTTATCATACACGATGTCAACCATTTGCTCAAAACAGGGAGAACCTGAACTCTTCGGTAAACATGTAAACATAACTTGCCTCCAATACCTCAACAGGAATATTCTGGGTGTATTTGCAGCCACCCAAGCCATACAGTGCTGGCAATGAGCAGTGAACGGACCAAAGTATGGGCCAGACCTAGGTCTGTCTGTTACTGGCCAAGTTTGCCTTAGAGGTCTAACAAGATGTTCTAAAGTGCAAACATTGACACCAGAATGTCTGGCAACCTGTAATTGCCTTTGACCTTGCATAAGAATTGCAATGGCCTGACCAATCTGAACTTCTGTCAGCCATACCGTTGTCCAATACTATCCAACAAGAAACAAATTATCGGAAAATGACGTGTCTGTATGACGATTATCTAATGGTTTGGAGAGTTGTATAACCCAATGTCACAAGACTGCTTGCACAAGTTTTTCGTATTTTGAGCTCTCCAAGGAAAAGAGCATTATGTTATGCCGTTATGTCACTTTCGAGACATGACATGGAGTCCTGTAATGTAGACAGTTGAACTTTATCAAAATGTTCAAAAGATTTTCGAAAGATTTTGCAAATAACGCTACCATTTGTTTCTTTATCCTTGGAGTATAGTTAGACAACACTTTGTAAACTATTGATAAATAAAAAAGAGACATATGTAGGAAAAAAAAAGTTTTCTGATGGTATTTTCTGAATGGGATATGTAGCCTCATGAGGTATTTTTACCTTTGCCACTTTTGAAGAAAACGTTGAGTTATTGTAGCCCTGTCATCTTTGTTGTTGTCTGTGTCATTGTTAACTAAGAAAAGGGGAACCCATACAACAAGGGTAGGTAACCATCAAAATATTTTTGCCATAGTTATGCCCCTTTTTGGACTTAAAATTTTCAATACCTTTGATATTTTATGATGTCCTGTCAATACTTAAGATATGTACTTAAAACTTGGAGTAGTTGTAAATTATCAAAAGAGAAACCCATAGAACACAGGCAGGTAACCACCAAAATATTTTTGAAAATATATGTTAAGTCACTCATCATGTAGCTGTAAATTTTGTCATAGGAAATCTTAATTTTGTATAACTATGAATCAGGAAAGGATGCAGAAGCATTTGATGTACTTTACCTGCCATCTGCAATATGTTTAACACCTTATACATCTGTCTAAAAGGATAAAATATAACACATTTTTGATGTCGCATGGGTAGGTGATATGTTTAATCAAATACATTCCTAAGTGGTTATCAAATTTCATGAACATAATATGGTGTATCTGTATTACAAATGGCCTTGTTCTTGGTACAAATTCAAATACCATTCTAATCAAAAGTCTTTTTTCACTGAAATAGCTGTTAGCTTACTTTTGCAAACATAGCCGTCAAGATCATTTGATATCACACACTCGGCGAATCCAACATCCTTGAAGACAATATCTTAATTACATGTTGTCCTATGAAAACTATTTCATATTTAATGGGAGAACAAGTAATAAATGTTTGAACATAAATGATCATTTTCAGCTTGGCTGTTTTCGAAGTGTCAGTGTACTGTCATAGCCCTGTCTGTATCATTGTCATCATGTGTGTTGTCTTTTTGTAAAAACTGTGAATTTTATGATACCTTTGTCATTACTGAAGATGCATGTATTTGAGCTATGCTCTGGCAAAAGGGTGCTTAAGGTATCTCTGTGATGCATGTTACCAGTCAAGCCATAACATAATTACAGATATACAATAGCCACTTTTTTTTACAACCGACTTAATCTCAAGGTCTGTGGACATACAGAAAACTGGCCAATAGCGAAAAGTTTCGGCCCAGGTCAGCCTGCGCAGACTGCGCAGGCTGACCTGGGTCAGTACTTTTAACAGATGCATTAAGCCCCTTTTTCACAAAGCATGGCTCATTTACTTCTTGCCATTAACTATCAAAAAGGAAACCTATGGAACAAGGGCATGTAACTATCAAAATATTTTTCACACAATTATGCCCCTTTTTTTGACTTAATATTTTCACTGAAAATCAGCCTTTTTCTAATACTTCTGTCATTACTGAAGATATTTACTTTAAACATGGATAGGTTGATTAATATAAATAGGGGAACCTCAATAGGGGCAGGTAACCATCAAGATATTTCTGACACAGGTATGCCCCTTTTTTTAACTTGAAATTTTCACTGAAAATCAATCTATTTCTAAAACCAACTGCAGCCAAGTGTTGGCACCTGCATGCGGTGCTCTTATTTTTGTTTTCACTTTCCAGATTTTCGAAAAACTTCAGGAAGATTTTGGTAAGTAGTGATTCACTCTTTACCAGATGACAAAATGTTTGACTGATCCAACCTTTTAAGGAGCAGCTGCAGTCGACAGACTAAACAAGGCTCAAATGATGGAAATTGGCTTTGATAGGATAAAAACATTGTGGAAAAAGGAAAAAAGTGTTGGTTACCAGCATTTTGTTTCCCACAATATTTTCAATAGCCTTCTTTCTCAGGGTCATTAAAACATGGGGTTATATAATGGGGGCAAGGGGTTGTATAAAACAAGAGAAATGGTTTGCACATCACACAATGTATTTATAAATGAATGACTTAGCATTTGAAGGCTAAAAGCTCAAAGTTAAGAAGGGGAAAGGGGTAAAAGGTCAGCAGGGGACAGGTATTTTCTTTGATGAATTTGTTGCAGAAATTGTGTGGAATTTGTCTGTGAAAGAGTAGAAAACAGTGTCGGAAAAGATGAGTTCTAATGCTTGTGAAAAAGAGAAAATGCTGGTTACCAGCATTGTCTCCTTTTCCTTCAATATTTCTGGATGCTGTCTTTGTCAAGGTGGTCAAAAGTCTAGATTGTTTGGATAAAAAAAAAAAATTAACTAAAACTTACAATTACTGTACATAGTAATATCTGATTACAGATAAATCCACGAGAACCAAGAGGGAGCCATTTGTGTTGAATGAGGATAACAAATCTGCTATGGTCAAAGTTACGATAATTGGAAAGTCAAGTGATGCAAAACGAGCAAAAAAAGAATTAGAGCAGAAAGTCAACATTGAAGGAAAAACAGCTAATCAGTTCAAACATGGAGATCAAGAAATAACTCAATATGTAGAAAACATCACAACATACCTTTATAGTGCCCTTCTTAAGGCATTTCCAGTAGAATTTGAACAGATTAATGACAAAGGTATGAATTGTAAATGGGAAAGTAATGTGATAAAAGTGGAAGGAAAATCAAGACTTGTGGTGGAAGCTGTGAAGACAATTAAGGATTTGGTTAAAGAACTAAGAGGCATGTTTACAAAGCAAGTGAGTGTCATACATATGGATCAAGATCATGTAAAAGTGATCCTACAAAAACTGAGCCGAGATCACCCTGACATTATTGTTGTACATGATAGAATAAACTCACTGGTTCATCTGTATGGAAAGGTCCAGAAAGATACCAGAGATGCTGAAAAGATTTTAGGTGGTGATGAAGTTACAACTATGAAAAATGGAAAGAAGGAACAGAAGACAGATGAAGACATTTTGGCAAACAATTCTGGTTTATATAAACCACAGGTTAGATCACTGAAGACTAAAAACCTCAAGACATATAAAGCAAAGGAGATCACAGTCAAGGTTTGTGAAGGTGACCTACTTGAGGCCCCTACTGTTTGTATTGTAAATGCTGCAAATGAAGACTTGCAACATGCAGGTGGAGTGGCATTTGCTATTGCTGCAAAGGCTGGGGAAGAGTTGAAAAAAGAAAGTTACCAGATTTCTCAGTCAGGTATTCATACTTGCATAAATCCATAAATATTATTAGCAACATTTAATATTTAGCTCTGTGAAAGAGACTGAACACAATCTAATTTGTATTAAATATTTGCCAGACAACAAAATTCTAAATTAGTTCAAATTGAAAGTATTTGCAGACAAGATATTGAATGTGGAGTTCGTATTTGAGGGTTAAAACCAGTAATTTCTCCTTTTCCAACAATGGTTTCAAATGTTGATTTCCTTGGTGTTCATTGAAAAATCAATGAAACACAAGATTACTAAGTAAAAATTCAACAAGAGTGTTCAATTATGTCCCATGGGTCAAAGGTGGGCCTAGATCAGGGGGTTATTTGTTTCACACAGAAGCTTCTTCTAACAATTTCAAAAATAATCTTTTTGCCTGAAAGTACATGGTGTAGAATTTTGTATTAGCATTATCTTATGATTCTATTTCAAGATTGTTCACTAAGGACAAATTTAAAATTTTGTCATCTTGTAGAGGGTCAACCCTTCACTACACAATCCTTAGTTTTTAACGACCCTAGACAAAAAGGCTTTTGAAAACATTGGAGGAAATCATATCATTTAAGCCACCATTTATGTGTCATTGGCTACTGCTTTCAATTTGGAGAGATATATATTTTAACTTTAATTTTAATAATTTTAAGTTAACTCTTTACCTCACAACAAAACTTTAGACAGATCCAAATTGGAAGCATTTCCAAAGGACATAGTAAATGTGGCACAAGTAATGGGATTAGTCTGTAAAAGAAAAGAAAACATTGTGGGAAAAGAAGAAAATGCTGCTTACCAGCGTTTTCTCCTTTTCCCACAATGTTTACAAAAGCCTTCTTTCTCAGGGTTATTGAAACTTGGGATTGTGTGGTAAAGCGTTGAACTATTTTGCTCTTTGTTGTAGGTCCTCTGAAAGTGGGATCAGTTGTAGAAACAACAGCTGGAAAGTTAAAGGACAAATTTGACTACATCCTTCACACTGTTGGGCCAAATTGGTATGACTATATGCCAATTACATCATCAAATTTTGCCCGGGTAGAGCAGGATTTACACAGTGCTATTCTAAAAACATTTCAAAAAGCAGACAATTTAAAATTGAAGTCTTTGGCTCTACCTGCCATTAGTTCAGGTAAGCTTAACCACCATTTTATGCTCATTATCTTATCAAAGAAATGTGCAGAAGATGACCATTAAAGATACAACTATACTTGTTTTCATGCAGTTTTCAGCCATGTTTTTAATCCATTTTATCCCTATTTAATGAAACAATAATCATTTTTGTATCTTCATGCAAAGCATTGCCCCTGAGGGCTGCAAGGTTTCACAGATTATGATATACAGAAAATGTATTACATGTTTTGGAGACCTTTAAAGCAATTACTGTTGTCGTTTCTGGTTTTAAATGAGGACATATCCCTTGAGTTTTTGTATCCCTTAAACCATATGAAATTATATTTATCTATGTTTACTGAACCATTCTACACACTTTCAAGTTTTAACACCATTTTTCCTCTGTAGCTGTGAGGATGTACATGTACCTTTTACTCTTTGCCTGACAACCAGGTTTTAGATTTGTCCATACTGAAAGTAATTGCAGTTGACGATTTAAGTGTGGCTGGTATGATAGGAAAAAAGGAAAATACTGGTAACCAATATTTTCTTGTTTTCCCACGATGTTTTCTCAAACATTTTTCCACAGAGTTGATGTAAATCATGGATTGTTTGGTTTTATACATGGATACATGGGGGTTGTTGGTTTAAATTCCCAGCTTGACCAATTTTCTTGCCAAAGAGTGATGATAGTCATTGCTACAGGATTCATTTCTGTCTCGCTGATCATTGTATCAACTATAGTAATGTGGAAAAGCAGCCAGTGGCTTAGGGAGAATATTCTGCAAAGTACTGGTCAAATGAACTCCTGGAGCCAAGCCACAAGCTCAGTCGGTAGCATACAGGACTTGATAACAGAAGGTTGCTGGTTCGATCACTGGCTTGGCCAATTTCATAGCAAACAGAGATCATTGCAAACAGAGATAGTGCTTGTGAGAATTTTCTAAAGTACATTTACAGTCTGCTGCAAAATGAACTCATGACCTTTCAGTTATTTTGAAAAGATGATAAATATTGCTCTAATTCAAATTTTCTGTAGCACTAAGTCAACCCATTTGTTTGGCACATTTGGTATCCAAACTTTATTCTGTTAAGTCTTTGCCAGAATTTCTAGACTCTTTCATATTGAAAGCATTTGTAGACATAAAATTTTATGGAGCCGCAAATGATAATATTTGTCTTTGATAGGGTAGAAAACATCATACTCAGAATAAGAAGGCTTTGTAAACATTGTTTGAAAAGAAGAAAATGTTGTTTATCAGCATTGTCTCCTTTTCCAACATTGTTTACTTAAATGGTTTACTTATTTAAACAAGGAATCATTTGGTAAAAGGTTAAGCAAAAGCTCATTTTTTACTATTTCAGCTATATTCCGAGTTCCACATGAAGTTTGTGCAGTACAATACGCCAAAGCAGTTTGTGATTTTGCAAAAGGAAGTCATCCAAGTTTGAAAGAGATCTATTTTATTGATCAAGATGATAAAATTGTTGCCATGATTCAAAAAGTTTTCAATCTTATGATAACAAAAAATAAAACATACTCCTATGACCCCAAGATGTATTATAATACACAGCTGGCAAAAGGAAGTGAATTAACTGGAAGAGATACAACTGTAAATCAGCAACAAGCAAATGAAACTGAAAGCAAGGATAAATTATCATCAAAAGGAATGGTTTCACTACAGCCACACTATAGACTGGACAAGGGGAAAATGACATGCATGTTTACAACCTGTCATGAGATCCAGATTTTTACTGGAAACATTCTAGAACTGAATGGAATAGATGCTATAGTTTGTAGTGAGGATAAATCTTGGGCAGCTGCTGGTATGGTTGCTAAGAAACTGTTGGACATTGGTGGAAAAGAATATTTTCAGGCAAAGCGGAATGCCTATAGAGAGAACCCTTCACTTGATGATGGAGATGTTCTGATTACTGTTGGGGGACACAATAAATACCCTTGGGTGATTCATGCTCTTGTACCGAATGGCAAACCACCTGAGGCTTTAAAAGATCTAACAGAGGATATACTAGAAAAATGTGCAAGACAGGGTTTTAAATCCACTGTTATGTCTCTCCTTGGATCAGGTAATTATACCCTTGTAAAATATCTTCAGGCATATATTGGAATCGGCCTGTATATTTGTCTGTCCATCCATCCATCCATCTGTGTGAATTAACATAGGCAGTTTGGTTTCTACCCTTTCAAAAATAAATCCTCGGTCTGTTTTACTGTCATTATAATAATACTTGGTACATTTTTTTTTACTCTTTATCACACCACAAATTTTTAGATTAGTCCTAATTATAAGAATTTGCAGACAACAAAGTCATTTTTTGTCAATTGCTGGAATTCATTTTGGAAAGGGTAGAAAACATTGTGGGAAAAGAAGAAAATGCTGGTTACCAGCATTTTCTTCTTTTCCAACAATGTTTTCAAACGCCCATTTTTTCAGGGTCCTTAAAATTTAGGCATGTGCAGTGATAGGTTAACAAAAAGCTAGAGTTGCCGCTAAATGCACATGTTGCAAGTTTTGGAACTCTGACTTTTATCATTCAAGAGTCGTTCCCCATTGAACTTGACATTTTTTAATGCACAATGTACCTTAGATTTAACAAATATCTCCTAATCAAACACTTGGTATTAAATCAGCTTTTCTGTCAGATTTAGAATTCTTTGCTACACATATGATTTTGAATGGAACCCAACATTTTCTCATTTATCCACAATGTTTTCTACCCTCAAACAGACAAATCACATCATTTGACTCATGTTTAGTGTGTCATCTTCAAATGCTGCCATTTTGAACAGGTCTAAGATTTTGTTGTTTTGTAAAGGACTTAAGGCATGCAAGATGAAGAAGACAATCTGCACTTGTCCTTAGACAAAATTATCAGCTTTAACCTTTTACCACACAATCCAGACTTTTAACGACCCTGAGAAAAAAAGGCTTTTGAAAACATTGAGAAAAGGAGAAAATGCTGGTAACCAGCATTTTCTCCTTTTCCAGCAATGTTTGTACCCATTGAAGTACAAGAACATGTACCATCATTTGAAAAACATTTAGTCCTCTGTGAATTCCCTCAATGGGGACTAGTCTAAATTTTTGTTGTGTGGTAAAGGGTTAATGCTTCACCAGATAATGAAAATTTGGACTCGTCCAGTTGGGATACATACGCAGACAATGAATTAGATGTGACTCAAATGACGATAGTTGTCTTTCAAAGGGTTGAATACATAGTGAGAACAGGAGGAAATGCTGGTTTTCAAACACCCTCTTCTTTGGGGTTGTTAAAATTTGAAATGGTCAGATAAAGGGTACAACCCTTAACCCTTTACCACACAATCCTGACTTTTAACAACCCTGTTGTAAAAAGCATTTGAGAACATTGTGGGAAAAGGAGAAAATGCTGGTAACCAGCATTTTCTCCTTTTCTCACAATGTTTTCTACCCTTTCTGATAAAAACCCAGTCAGTTGAGTATCATTAATTTGTAGTCTGCAAACTCTATGAATTTGAACCAGTCTAAAATTTTGTCGTTTGGTAAAGAGTTAATCCTGTACAAAACAATCCCATGTTTAAAAACTCCTGAGGAAGAAGTTTTCAGACAGCATCCTGAGAAAATGCTTGGAACAAGTTTTTTCTCTTTCTCCCACAACATTTGTAGTCTTTCAAAGACAAACACTGGTTTTTTTTTTGCCATATTTAATTTATCGTCTGTATTTGCTTCAGTGATGACAAATATGACGTATGTCATGTGAATCAATAATTGGATTTACCTTTAAAGGTGAGAAAATATTGTGAGAAAGGGAAAAGATGCTGATTACATGCATTTTACCCCTTTCCTTCAGTGTTTCCAAAAGTCATAGAGATGTTGGATTGTTTGACAGAAGGCCTGTGGTGAAGTGCCTTCTCCCACCCACCGTTTTAAGAGGGGATTTAAGCTCTTCAGTCTGGAACTAACAGGCTTAGGGAGGCTACTTGGTTTGGACGGCTTTAGACTTGTTAAGATTGAAAATATGTGCAGACTATGAATTGCAGTCTGATCTTGATCTACACTGTCTGCAAAAGCAACTCAAGTTGTTCTTAGTGTTTCAACATTTGATTGATACATGTGTGTATTGAAAGTTTTCAAATGTATGTTCGAAATGAAATGGATTATGATGTGCTTAACCCTTTCAGCACCATAGGCCAAAACAGGGACTTTTGTGGATGGTATAGATCAAGATCAGATTGCACAAAACATGTAGTCTGATCTTTGATCTATACTGTCTGCTTGTCTAGTCAAGCATATTCAATAAAAATCTTTCTGAGTATCAGTCGATTGTATTTACAGCCGCTGAAAGACGTCGAGTTCAATTTATTTGGCACTGAAAAGAGTTAAACAATTCTGTACATTTATTGCAATTTCTACAATATGGGTCTCATAGAAGGATATGGATGTTGTTTATTTAGAATTCATAATGTTCTCTTCATCTGAAGCCTGGAGACTTTTAAACATTGCCATCCACCAAAAGTAAATTTCATTCTTATTTTTGCCTCAGCTGTTTCGAAAGAAAACGAGGTATTGTCATAGCACTGTCATCATCAATATCATTATCATACACAATCTATATATTACAAAAGATATTCACGTACTTCATACGCAAGCTACATGTCAACTATTAACCCTTTACCAATTAATACCGTGTTTTTTCATGACTAGGAGAAAGAAGCCTTCTGAAAACATTGTGCAAAAAGGAGAAAATGCTGGTAACCAGCATTTTCTCCTTTTCCCACAAAATTTTTTCTATCCTTCCCAAAACAAATTTCAATTTTTTGAGTCACATTAATTTTGTCATCTGCTATTGCTTCCAGTTTGGACTAGTCTAAAATTATGTCGTTTGGTAAAGAGTTAAAAGGGGAACCTACACGTATATGTCAGAAAGGCAGGTAACCTTAAAAATTTTTGACACAATTATGCCCCTTTCTCTATGTAAGATTTTTGTTGAAATAGCAACTACAGCAGAGCATTGGCATCTGAATGTTATGCTTTTTTCTTTATCATAGGCTCCGGTAGAGTAGACCCAGCCATTTGTTCTAAGCAGCTTCTCAGAGCCTATGAACATTTCTGTCTTAGAAACCCAACATACAAATTCACCTTGCATCTTGTCAACATAGATGATGGAAAAACCCAAATTCTACAATCAGTTTTTAGTGAACATATTAATAAGAAATCTGTTTCACGTAGAATAATGGAGGAAGCAACAGCTATAGAAGGAAAGGGAGATAATCTACAGATCACGTTAGAGGGAGGGTCCAGAATTGTACAAGTGCAGCCTGACAGATTGAACGGTTATGCAAAGCTGGATAACAAAATACACAAAAAAGAAGCAAACTCTCTAGTAGGACTGAGTGAGCATGGAAGAGAAACTTTCACAGAGATCATGCAGGAAAAAGTCAAACACAGATCTGATTCTGTGACGTCTAATCATCAAAGCAATTTAAGTGTGAATGAGGAAGAGTATAATTCTAAGGAAAAGGTACAGTTTCTTTCAAAATTAAGTTTTTTTCTGTTAACCCTTTCCCAATAGACAAAGTTGTTGCAGACTGCAAATTAAACATGGCTCATTTGATAAAAGTTGTCCCTGAAAGGATGTAAAACATTGTGGGAAAAAGAGAAAATGCTGGTTACCAGCATTTTCTCCTTTTCCCACATGTTTTCATAAGGCTCGTGAAAACCAGGGATTGTTTAGTAAAGGGTTAATTTCCAGATTTGCCCATATTGAAATTGTTTGCAGATGACAAAGTGAATATGGGTCAGCTGATAGTAATTTTATTTTAAAAGGCAGAAAAACATGGTTTGGACTTGGATAAAATTCTAGTCACCAACATTTTCTCCTTTTCCCATAGTGTTTTCAAAAGCCTGGTCCTTAAATGCAGAATCATGTGGCAAAGGCTTAACCATTAACATTTTACCAGATGACAAAATTTTAGACTGGTCTAATTTGAAAGCATTTGCAGACAACAAATCAGGTGTGACTGAAATGTTGAGATTTGGCTTGGAAGGGCTAGAAAAGAATGTAGCAGAAGGAGAAATTGCTAGTTATGAGCATTTTTTTCCTTTTTTGACATTGTTTTCAAAAGCCATTTTCCTTTGGGTCATAAAAACATGGGACTCTATGGCAAAATGTTTCAGTTTTACTCCATGTGAAAGTTGAATTGAATCTTATGCACGTCATTTTAACTCTGTACCAAACGACAAAATTTTAGACCTGTCCAAATTGAAAGCATTTGCAGATGACAAAATAAATTTGATTTGAAAATTGAAATTTGTTTTGAGAAGAGTAGAAAACATTGTGGGAAAAGGAGAAAATGCTGGTTACCAGCATTTTCTCCTTTTCCCACAATGTTTTCAAAAGGCTTCTTTCTCAGGGTCATTAAAAGTTGGGATTGTGTGGTAAAGGGTTAAAAGGTGATAAAATACATCTGCAGAAAGTATTGACTGGTGTCTGCCTGCTCAGTTTGCGATTGAATATTTTTGCTATTGTTACATTTTCTTCATGTCAAAGAACCATTCTACTTCATGATTCAGTCAGATTTTAGACAAAATTGATCCATATTATGTGTAAAACTTACTTTGTATGATGCTTTACAAAGATGCTTTGAACCCAATTTTACCAGAGAGCTGTTTATATGAGACATGCTCTGACAAAAGGGGACTTAATGAATGTCTGTGATCCACGGTATCAAGCAAGCCATCACATACTTCTGGACCCATAATATCCACTTTTTTTTAACATTCGACTTCAATCATCAGATAAACTGGTCCTTGGACATTCAGAAAATTGAGCAATAGCAGAAAGTTTCGGCCCAGGTCAGCCTGCGCGGACTGCGCAGGCTGACCAGGGTCAATACTTTTCGCAGATACATTAAGCCCCCTTTTCACAGAGCATGGCTCATGTCTATGTATTATTTACAAGATAAGAGCAACTGGAATAGTGGCTACACCATTTTTTTATTTCTTTACCAAACAACAAAATATTAGACTTCTTCAAATTGAAATAATTTGCAGACAACAAAATAAATATAACTTACATGGTAGAATTTGTGTATGGAAGGATTGAAAACATTGTCGAAAAATGTGAAAATACTGTTTAGCAGCATTTTTTTTTTTTTTTTCCTTTTCCATCGATGTTTTCAATAGGCTTTCCCCTCAGGTTGTTAAAACTCGGTGTTATGTGGTAAAGGCTTAAAGGAGAAAAACTGCAAAAGCATGTTTAAGTCTTTACCACACAGTGCCGAATTTTAACGACCCTGAGGAAGGAGGCTTTTGAAAACATTGTGAGAAAAGGAGAAAATGCTGGTAACCAGCATTTTCTCCTTTTCTCACAATGTTTTCTATCCTTTCCAAAAACCAATCTCATCATTTTAGCCATATTTAGTTTCTCCTTTACAAATACTTTCAATACGGATGAACCTTAAATTTCATTGTGTGATAAAGGGTTGACTCTTCACCAGATTGTAATATTTTAGCCTTGTCAAAACTAAAAGCATTTCAGATGCTGATGATGATATTGCCTCTGATGCTGCTTCAGATGATGATGATAATTGTGATGATGGTGATAATAATTTTCCCCCACCGAAGGCAGAGGGATGTAGTATAGTTTTGTCCGTCCGTTCGTTTGTCCGTCTGTCCGTCCGTGTGTCTGTCTGGGAGAATATCTCCAATACCACTGGATGGAATTTCGTGAAACTTTATTTGTGTGTACAATAACCCATTCCGCCGATACACTTTTTTTTTTTTTTTTTTTTTTTTTTTTTTTGAATGAAAAATGGCGGACTGGGAGCAATTTTAAGTTACGCGGTCAAGTAAATATTTCGGTGGAGAATATCATTTCAATGAAATTGCTTGTTATGATGGTGGTAACATTAATTATCACTGTCTTTTATTGCAGAAAAATGTTGCTCCTGCTGCAGATGGTGATGATGATAGAGCAGATTTGACCGCAAACTGTGTAATATGTATTGATAAGCTTGATAATCCAAGAAAACTTCGATGTGGTCATGTGTTTTGTGCTGAATGTATAGAACAGTACTTTAAGGTGGGTATATACACAATGTATAAATAAATCCAATGATTTATTCAAATACCTGAATTTTTAATGGATCATCTGAGTGACAAATTTGATGCTCAGGGTTTAGTGGATAGCATTATTAGCTGATCCATAATAATTGGCATAAAGTTAGTTCGGGGTATACGGAAGAGATGATTGGTGTCTGGATTGGTAAAATTTGTTAGGCTAGGAATTTTATCTTTTGGGCCAAAGGCAAATTGTATAAAATTCTGGAATACTGTACATATTTAGGAATGCATTGTGGGAAAAGGAGCATTTACCTACAGCAAAATCTGTTTACTCATTTTTAGCTCTGCTGGCTTTCAGCCAGCAGAGCTTACCTAATGGTGTGGTTTCTGTCGTCCATCCATCTGTCTGTCTGTTAGTCTTTTTGTTGTTTACGCGATTAAGTCAGCAATTGTGGTTGGATTTTTGTGAAACTTGCACAATTTATGTAATTCGTCAGTAGCTTGAACCCTATTGATTATGAGAAAAATCTGACAATCAGTAAGTGAAAAGTAGCCATTCAGTTGAAAATTTACATTTCTTTTTTATGCGAAAAAGTCTGCATGTTTTATCTATTCGTTTGAAACTTGATGTATGATCAACGAAATGAATCGTTTCAAAAATGAAGAAAAACCAGCAATCAGTTTAGGAAAAAGCAGCCATTTGATGACCTAGTCTTGTTTACTCAATACAGTCAACATTGTCAACACTTCTTTGAAACTTGCAGGGATTGTTTAATACAATGAGTTCTGAAACCATATCAAATTTGGCTGTATTCCAAACAGTTGGCTTTGAGAAATTGTATTTCATTTATTTCACTATTTTTAGCTCACCTGAGCACAATGTGCTCAAGGTGAGCTATTGTGATCGCCCTATGTCCGGCGTCTGATGTCCGTCGTCTGTCAAGAATTTCTTTAAACATCTTCATCTCCTAAACCACTGGGCCAATCTTGATGAAACTTGGCAGGGATGTTCCTTGGGTGAAGCTCTACCAAAGTTGTTCAAAGAATTGAATTCCACCCTTAACTCTGGTTGCCATGGCAACAAAAAGGAAAAAAACGCAAGATCTTTGAAAATCTTCTCCTCTGAAACTAGAAGGCGTAGAGCTTTGATATTTTGTATGTAGCATCTCCTAGTGGACCTCTATCAAGTTTGTTCATGTGATGCCCCTGGGGTCAAAACTGGCCCCGCCACGGGGGTCACAAGTTCAAACATAGGAACAAAGAAGGAAAACTTTAAAATTCTTCTCTGAAAATGGAAGGCATAGAGCTTTGATATTTGGTATGTAGCATCTCCTAGTGGACCTCTACCAAGTTTGTTCAAATAAACCCGCTGGGGTCAAAACTGGCCCCGCCCTGGGGGTCACAAGTTCAAACATAGGAGCAAAGAAGGAAATTTTAAAATTCTTCTTCTCTGAAACTGGAAGGCGTAGAGCTTTGATGTTTGGTATGTAGTATCTCCTCATGGACCTCTACCAAGTTTCTTCATATGATACCCAAGGGGTCAAAACTAGCCCCATCCTGGGGGTCACAAGTTCGAACATAGGAGCAAAGAAGGAAACTTTAAAATTCTTCTTTGAAACTAGAAGGCGTAGAGCTCTGATATTTGGTATGTAGTATCTCCTCGTAGACCTTTACCAAGTTTGTTCATATGATGCCCCTGGGGTCAAAACTAGCCCCACCCTGGGGGTCACAAGTTCAAACATAGGAACAAAGAAGGAAAACTTTAAAATTCTTCTTCTCTGAAACTGGAAGGCGTAGAGCTTTGATATTTGGTATGTAGCATCTCCTAGTGGACCTCTACCAAGTTTGTTCAAATAAACCCGCTGGGGTCAAAACTGGCCCCTCCCCGGGGGTCACAAGTTCGAACATAGGAGCAAAGAAGGAAACTTTAAAATTCTTCTTGTCAGAAAATGGAAGGCGTAGAGCTTTGATATTTGGTATGTAGTATCTCCACATGGACCTCTACCAAGTTTGTTCATATGATGCCCCTGGGATCACAACTATCCCTACCCCAGGGTCACAAGTTCGAACATAGGAACAAAGACGGAAAACTTTAAAATTCTTCTTCTCTGAAACTGGAAGGTGTAGAGCTTCGATATTTGGTATGTAGCATCTCCTAATGGACCTCTACCAAGTTTGTTCACATGATGCTCCTGGAAACAAAACTGGCCCCGCCTCGGGGGTCACAAGTTCGAACACAGGAACAAAGAAGGAAAACTTTAAAATTCTTCTTCTCTGAAACTGGAAGGTGTAGAGCTTTGATATCTGGCAGGTAGTATCTCCTAGTAGACTTCTACCAAGTCTGTTCAAATAAACCCGCTGGGGTGAAAACTGGCCCTGTCCCGGGGGTCACAATTTCAAACATAGGAACAAAGAAGGAAAACATTAAAATTCTTCTTTAAAACTGGAAGGCATAGAGCTTTGATATTTGGTATGTATTATCTCCTAGTGGACCTGTGCTAAGTTTGTTAGCCCACCGGAGCACAGCATGTTCAATGAGTTTCGAAAATGGGTCACCTATGGTCATAAACTAGGTCACTAGATCAAATTAAAGAAATACCTTGTGGGCACTCTAGAGGCCACATGTCTTGCTCATTTGACCTGAAATGTGGTCAGAATGGACTTTGAATTTGGGTCACTTTGGGTCTTAATCAAGGTCACTAGGTCAAATTAAAGAAATACCTTGTGGGCACTCTAGAGGCCATATTTTTCAACTGAATTGACTTGAAAATTGGTCAGAATGTTTGTCTTGATGAAATCTTGAATGAGTTTGAATTTGGGTCACCTGGGGTCATAAACTAGGTCACTAGGTCATGTTAAGGAAATATATTGTTGGCACTCTAGAGGCCACATTCGTTGCTCAATTGGCTCTAAAGTTATTCAGAATGTTTGTCCTGATAAAATTTCACATGAGTCTGAACTTAGGTCACCTTGGGTCATAAACTAGGTCACAAGGTCAAATTAAAGAAATACTATGTGGGCACTCTAGAGGCCACATTTATTCCTCAATTGATTTGAACATTGGTTGAAATGTTTGTCTTGATGAAATTTAGGATGAGTTTAGAATTGGGTCACCTGGAGTCATAATATAGGTCACAAGGTCAAATTAATGAAATACCTTGCGGGCACTCTGGAGGCCACATTTCATGCTCAACTGACATGAAAATTGGTCAGAATGTTTGTCTTGATGAAATATCGAATGAGGTTGAAATTGAGTTATAAACTAGGTCAGTAGGTCAAATTAAAGAAATTTATTTGGGCACTCTAGAGGCCCCATCTATTGCTCAGTTGTTCAGAATGTTTGTCTTGATAGACGTTATGATGAGTTCTAAATTGGGTCATGTGGGTTCATAAACTAGGTCACAAGGTCAAATTAAAGAAAAATCTTGTGAGCACTCTGGAGGCCACATTTATTGCTCAATTGACTTGAAAATTGCTGAGAATGTTTGTATCGATAAAATCTAGGATGAGTTCAAAATTGGGTTATCTAGAGTCATAAACTAGGTCACTAGGTCAACTTACAGAAATTCCGTATGGGCTCTTGAGGCAAAAAATCTTGCTCAATTGACCTGAAAATTGGTCAGCATGTTTGTCTTGATAAAATCTTGGATGAGATCAAAATTGGGTCACATGGGGTCATAAACTAGGTCACTAGGTCAACTTATGGAAATTCCTTGAGGGCGCTTTAGAGGCCACATTTTAAGCTCAATTGACCTGACAATTGGTCAGAGTTTCAATCATGACCCTGGAGTGAAATTTTGCCTATTGACTCAGGTGAGCGATCCAGGGCCATCAGGCCCTCTTGTTTCCATTTGCCATGCCTACATAATGCTAGAAGATAAGCAAAATTACTGCCACTAGAGCAATTCAGGCACTCAAGGGCCTTTAGTTGATTTTGTGTTTTCCTTTTTTGCAGGTCAAACAAGTATGCCCAACTTGTTTTACTGTTTGTGGAGTTATAACAGGAGACCAGCCAGATGGTTTGATGGAGATACAGAAGCTGAAAACCAGTGTTGCAGGATATGAGGATTGTGGGACTGTTGGCATTACATACAAATTCGAAAGTGGGAAACAGGGGGTTAGTATATAAGCACACTGTATGTGAATATACATACAAGAGGGTGTTAAAAAAGTATCAGGAAAAGTGTCTGAACTTATTTTATAGTCTTTTGCATGAGCAACACTCTTGAAGAGGGTTTAATTCATTCTTGTAATGCACAGCAACAAGCAAGTTATCACATCGTATGGACCTTTTTAATCTGAAAAATTACTGAATCATGAGGTAGAATGGTCCTTTGACATGCAGACAATTTTCCAATAGCAAATTTTTAACCCAGGCCAGCCTGTGTGGACTGGAAAGGCTTTTGCTCATGCATTAAACCACTTTTACACAGAGCATGGCTCACATACAATGGTGAGGCAGAAGGTTAGTTGACATATGTTTTACATAATACATACAATAAAAAAAATTTACCACAAGTTCTTCTATATTAAGCATGAAATGACATGCATGTACAAGGGGTGATCAGAAAGAACGTGGACCAGTGCCTGTATTGGGATATTGTTATAAAAAACAACATGGAATGAATTCTTTTTTTGAAAATAACCTCCTTCGAATTCTATGCACTTATTTATTCTTGATTCCCATGCGTGAAACATGTGCGCGAGCGCGTCACGTGACATTACTCTTAAGGACCTGGTCATAGCGAGGGTTAGTTCCTCTCTGCTCTCGTGGTGTGTACCACGTAGAGAACCTTTCAAAACATGAACTAGCCAAACGTCGCATGGGGTCAGGACCAAATCATTGGGAAGGTTGGCAAGTGTTTCTGTGTTCAGTTTTTGCAGAGTTTTCTATACAAGTATGGTTTTGTGAGCTATGGTGTTATCTTGGTGTAAAGTGACGTCATTCCGCAGGACTTCTGGCTGTTTTTTTCGTATGGTGTCTGTGAAATTTCTATGAAAAATGTCGGCATAAAACTCAGCATTGACTCTAGTATGTATAGATACAACATGATTTAGAAGAAAAAAGGAGAGTAGAAAATTATGATGCACATAACTTTACCGACTGACTTAAAAAATTTGGCTTTAACGGCGGAAGGCCATGTTGAATGTTTTTGTTCGCTGCTTTGTTGTTTAGTTTCAGTCTCGCTAAAGTGTACCTATGTGTCATCGCATGTTACAGTACGATCAGTAAAGTTTGACCCCTCTACCTAATGCGTTCTGAAATTTCTTAATAGATTTCGACCCTAACCCCCATTGACTCGGATGTCTATAATCAAGGTACCCACCTTGTGCAAACATGCGACACTCCAAGATTGTCGGTCAAAATCTCCTTGGCACTTTTGTATGACAGTATCTTGGCGATCTTGTTTTAAATGCTGCTCTACATCCGTGATGATTGTGTCTATGACTGATATTGATGGACGGCCAGATTTAGGGTCATCTTTAACAGTATCGCACTCAGGTCTAAACGGGTCCAATTCCATTTACGAGTATCAGATTTCTTGAGTGCAGAGTCCCCTTAATCTTTTTCTGAATCAGTTTTGATTTCTGATGAATACTTTCTGAATTAATTTTGAGGTAAAACTTTATGATTACTCTCGGCTTAAGTAAAATGTCGTCAGACATTTTGGACCACTAATGCAGTACATGACGTCATTAAAATGACGTCACACTTTACCTACCTAAATAAGATGACACTTGAAAGCTTAAGTTGGCTACCAGATAATTAATGCTCATCTGTGCAATTTTTCGTAATCCTACGTGAAGTAGTTTTCGAAAAAAGGAGGTGGTCCACGATCTTTATGATTACCCCTCATACTGCAATTTCTGAAACTTGCATGTTTTTTAAATCAATTTTGTATACATCTTAACAGCCACAACACCCTAAGCCTGGGGCATGGTATTTAGGAATTCAAAGAGCTGCATACCTGCCAAACAATAAGGAAGGTCGAAAGATTTGTGCAATGTTGAAATTAGCCTTTAAACGGAGACTTATATTCACTATCGGTACATCAAGAACAACAGGTAAAGAGGGGGTCATTACATGGAACGATATACATCACAAAACAGATCCTCATCCAAATACTCAGTAAGTGTGAAACCTGTGTCATAATGTGTGTTTATTTTAACCCTCTCCCACATGACAAATTTTACACTCTTCTCAATTCAAAACACTGGCAGGGACAAATTCAAAATTACTGTAAATGGGCTTAAGTTCTCTGATAGGATATAAAACATTGTGGGAAAAGGAGAAAATGCTGGTAACCAGCATTTTCTCTTTTTCCCACACTGTTTTCAAAAGTCTTCTTTCTCAGTGTAGTAAAAACACAGGATTGTTTGGTAAAGGGTTAATGTCTATGATTGGGGAATAAATTGAAGAATTTTTCATCAGGAAAGACCCTAAATTGTAACTTTTAGCACAGGTGATTTCAAGGGTTTTGTCATTGTCTGTGTTGTCATCATGCAAAAACTGACAGTTTTTGATATCGCTCATATTTCTGAAGATATATACTTCAAAACCAGGCTAGTGTTTAACTACGAAAACTTTAAAGGGGAACACATTAAGTATTCGTAATACAGTTATGCCCCTTTTTAAAATTTTCATTGAAAAAGTAACTCCAGCGGAGCACTGACATTCACATATGTTGCCCTTTTTTTCTTTCAGTTTTTTTTATATAAGAATATCTCAGAAAAAAGGGAGAAGTGTAATTTCAATATCTGATAGCATGTTCTGTGCACTCTGATCTTGATCTTCGATATCTGCAAATAATTTATGGCTGACAGTGCTGTTTATTTTTTCTTTTAAGGTTTGGTTACCCATATCAATGTGCAGTCTGATCTTGATTGACAATATCTGCAATTAAGTCATATCATCTGACAGTGGTGTTTATTTTCTTGTCTTTTAACAGATTTGGTTACCCAGATGAGACCTATCTTGCCAGGGTTAAAGATGAGTTAGCTGCAAAGGGTGTTTTTGAAGAGGACATAGAAAAAAACTTGGTGAAAAGACTGAAGAATGAATCAAACTTTTGTGAAATTGCAAAAAGTTGTGCTTTATCTACATCTACCAAGTAGTAGAAGATTTAGACCGAGTAATATTAATAGCTATTTACCATACAAGAAAATTCTAGACTTGTGCTTATCGAAAACATTTACAAATGAAAAAGTGTGTGGCTAGACTGATAGGATTTGTCAATGATAGGATAGAAAACACTGTAGGAAAAGTAGAAAAAATGCTGGTTGCAAGAATTACCTCCATATTGCACAAAATCTTTCTTTAGACCTTTAACAAGCAATCCCTCTATTTAACGACCCTGAGGAAGAAGGCCTCTCATAAAATTGTGGGAAAAGGAGCTGGTAACCAGATTTTTTTTTCTCTCAATGTTTACCACCCTATGATGGACAAATTTCATGTTTTGAGTTTCATATAATTTAAGATCTGCAAAATGCTTTCAATTTGGACCAGTCTAAAATTTTATTTGTGTGATGAAGAGTTAAACAGCTTTTCGGTAAAGGGTTAAAGTGACATATAGGTTCTGACATGAGTTGGTGTTTGAGATAAAATTTTGTTAACCCTTTCCCAAATGACAAATTTTAGACTCTTCCAAACCAAGAACATCCACAGACAACAAATTCAGAATTGGTACAAATAAGCTTTCGGTCTCTGACAGGATAAAAAACATTGTGGGAAAAGGAGAAAATGCTGGTTACCAGCATTTTCTCCTTTTCTCTCAATGTTTTCAAATGCCTTCTTTCTCAGGGTCGTGAAAACCAGGAATTGTTTGGTAAAGGGTTGAACAAGTCTAGAGAATTGTTATTAAGTAAGCCTTTGGCGAACTTAATAACATATTTCCTTGACAAGTTTAATAAAATTTTATCTCAAACGCCAACAAATGTCAGATTCTTTTTATCACATAACAATATTTCACAAATTATAGATCAGAAGATGCAAAACCGTCGATAGATGCACCCGTGATGATATCCATAAAACCCATTCACTTCTGTGAAATACGTACAAAATGACGTCAAGATGACGTCACACAGATATGATATCAAGCGTGTGTAATATAAGAAAATTCATAATGGATATATTACACCGAAAACAAGGGAGGTTATGTGATAAAGATGAAGTCCATAATTACGTTCTGTCCATACTAATGAAATGCAGAGAAATATACCATCAGACCTTTGAAGTAAATCATTGGAAAAAGATAAAATGCTGGTAAGCATCATTTTTTCCTTTTTTCCTCAATGTTTTCAACCTTTTCAAAGACAAATTCCATCATATGCTTGTGAGCCATTTTTAATGTAATATCTCCAAATTATGACTAGTCAAAGACTTTCATGTTGAAAATTGTTGAAAATTGTTTTGTGTGATAACCAGACCTGTATAGGATTTGCTTGTTTGAACCCTTTACCAGACAACAAAATTTTAGCCTTGTCCAAATTGACAGCATGTGCAGATGACAAATGTGACTGAAAAATTGAATTTTTTTTAGGAAGAATAAAAAACATTGTGGGAAAGGAAGAAAATGCTGGTTACCAGCATTACCTCCTTTTCCAACAATGTTTTCAAAAGGTTTCTTTCTCAGGGTTGTTAAAAGTCGGGATTGTGTGGTAAAGGATTAAATGTTCATTCTGTTTTTAACTCTTTGCCACACGTCAATATTTTAGACGGATCCAAATTCAAAGCAGACAACAAATTAAATGCAGTTCATATGATTGGATTTGTTTCTGAAAGCTTAGAAAACATTGTGCTAAAAGGAGCGAATGTGGCTAACCAGCATTTTCATCCTTTTCCACAATGTTTTCAAAAGGCTTCTTTCTCAGGATCGTTAAAAGACGGGATTGTGTGGTGAAGGGTTATATGTTTATTCTGTTTTTAACTCTTCACCACACGTCAGTATTTTAGACTGGTCCAAATTCAAAGCAGACAACAAATTAAATGTGACTCAAATGATTGGATTTGTGTCTGAAAGGTTAGAAAACATTGTGGAAAAAGGAGAAAATGCTGGTAACCAGCATTTTCTCCTTTTTCCCACATTGTTTTCAAAAGTCTTTTTTCCCAGGGTCGTTTGGTAATGCGTTTAACAGTATTTTAGATATATGAGAGTGGAATCTCACTTATTTATGGGTTTCCAGGGTTTCATCAGCATTGTGCTGGGACTCTATACTGCATGTGAAAAGGGCCAGCACCAGTGGTTTGTTTGTTTTTTTGGTGTTCAGTGCTTCATTCAACATTTTTACAGGCAAACCAGGACAACCAGTAGACTTAGTGTTCTTAGAGTAACACTTAAAGTGCCTTTCACAACTTTAGTTGCCATTGCGGCCAGTCTAGATCAAGATCAGACTGCACAAAACGTGCAGTCTGATTGTTGATCTACACTGTCCGCTTTGCTGAGATATACCATACAAGGGCAACTGTGAAATTAATCTTATTAAGGTCATATTTTTACAATGAAAATACCCGTTTGGTTTATTCAGCACTCTAAGGGTTAGCAGTTATTATCACAGAACTGCAACTCGCTGGCTGGTTTCCAAAAAACCATCATTGAAAGAATGTTCAGCAGTAAGAGAAATGAGTCTAGTCCTAATCATTATCATCAGTTCTGGAAGTGAGATGGTACATCTGAGGGCCTGTGTTCATCAACCATTCCAAATTGTGTTCTCAGTCTTATTCCAGATTTACAGTTTGATTGGTTTCTGACTGGCTAAACAAAAAAACTGTTTCTTTGAAACCTAGAAAATGCTTGAGAAGTAGACTTAGAATGATATTGAGCATGATTGGTGAAAAGGAGCTCAGATTAGGTTTCATAACCTCTGGATTACTGGCCCAGTCTATTACCATCTGAGCCTTTTGTTTTGTTTTGTTTGTTTGTTTGTTTGTTTGTTTGTTTGTTTGTTTGTTTGTTTGTTTGTTTGTTTGTTTGGTGTTTAACACTATTTTCAACATCATTTCTGTCATGTTGTGGCAACCAGTGCACATATGCATGTCTTCCTGGAGTTTCTTTTACCAGTACTTTGCACAATATTCTTTCCAAGCCATTGGCGTATTTTCCAACTTAACAACCAATGAAACAATGATCTGCAATGAGAGAGGAGTGAATCCTGTTACAATTACTTTCATCATCCTCAAGAAGAAGTATGCAGGGCTGGGGAATGGGACCAGCATCCCATGGTTTCAAACCCTGTACATAAGTGACTGAGCTACCAGGCTTGGCTTCACCTGAGTTACCTACATGTAGCTTGACAACACCACCACTAGTGAGAGCTATTCACTGCACACTGAATTATAACATAGGTACTGATCAGAATTCAGTTGGCCTTTTCCCCGAAAGTCTTTGTAAGTTTTATTTGAATGGCAGTCTGGCAAAAGGGGGTTTAATACATCTCTGTGATATATTATACCAAGCAAGTCATTATGATTATGAATCCATAAAATCCATTTTGTCAATCAGTTGATTGAATCATGAGGTACTCTGGTTCTTTAACAAGCAAAAAATTTGTCAGTAGCAGAGACTGCGCAGGCTTACCTGGGTCGATACTTTTTGCAAATGCATGAAACCTTTTTTTCACAGGCATGGCTCATTTAATTTTGTTAATGTCTTTTTTTTTTTATTTTCTTAGGTTTTTGTTGTTGCTTTAAAATGATGTTTTTAAAAACAATTATAAGAGTAATGGCTCATTGAGATACATGTATCACTGTAATGTTAAATTCTTTTACATGTAACTTATATAAATTACTGTTATTTATCTCTTTACCAGATGATACTATGTTTTACAACCCAGACATAGACCGTTTTTGAAAACATTGCTGGAAAAAGATAACAATGTTGTTAACAAGCACTGTCACTTTTTCCATTTTTTTCTGTTATTTCAGAGACAAATGGTATCATTTGAGCTACATTTGATTTGTGGTCTAAACTTGAGAAAGTCTAAATTTTATTGTCTTGTGAAGAGTTACAGTAAATTGTGTTGTATGAGATACAAATTAGTTACGTATTGTCTTTTGCATTTTTTACCTTGAGAAGGGTAACTTTAACCCTTTACTACACAATCCTAAGTTTTGTGGACTCTGATAAAAAAACTTTTCAAAACATCATGGGAAAAGGAGAAAATGGTGGTAACCAGCATGTTCTCCTTTTCCCGCTACGTTTTGTAACCTTTTAAGGACAAATTCCATTATTTGTGCTACATTTACTATATTGTCTGCAAATGCTTTCAGTTTGAACATTTCAGTCGAACATTTTATTGTGTGGTAAAGAGGTAACTCTACCAGACAACAAAATGTCAGACTCATCGAGTTTGAAAGAATTTACAGACAACAAATTAGAACAATTCTCAAATGATTAGATGTTTTTAATAGATTAGAAAAAAATTATTGGAAAAGGAGAAAATGCAGGTAACCAGCATTTTTTCGCTTTTCCCACAATGTTTTGAAAAGCTGTCTTCCTCAGGGTCAGAGGAACAAAGGATTGTTTGGTAAAGGGTAACATAATGTTTCCAAATGATTTATAACGCAGCGACACCAAAGTAGCAACTACTTGGTTAACTCTTTACCAAACGACAACATTTTGGACTTGATTAAATTGAAAGCATTTACAGACAACAAATTCAGTGTGGCTTAAATGATGATTTCTGTATTTGATAGGGTAGAAAACATTGTGGAAAAAGGAGAAAATGCTGGTTACCAGCATTTTCTCCTTTTCCTACAATGTTTTCTAAAGACCTATCTTTCAGGGTTGTTAAAACTAGGAATTGTGTGGTAAAGAATTAAAGGGCTTAAAAAGATGATTATAATTTGTTTTTACTTAGAGGAATTGCTAAATACACTTTTTATACACCCGTCGAAGACGGGGCGTATTATGGGATCACCCTTGGCGTCTGCGTGGGCGGGCGTCCAGTGTCCAGTTCTTTGTCTGGAGCATAACTTTGTCATCTCAAGTCAGAACAACTGCCAACTTGACATTTGTGTTTGTTGCAATAATACGGAGTGCAGTGCGAAAGAACCATAACTCTACCTCGTGCTGTCTTTGAGTTATTTCCCTTTGATCGTCATTTTTACAGCATTTTCTGCTTGTCCGGAGCATAACTTTGTCATCTCCAGTCCAATTGACTTGAAACTTGGCATTTGTGTTTGTTGCAATAATATGGAGTGCACTGCGAAAGAACTATAACTCTACCTTGCGCTGTCTGAGTTATTTCCCTTTGATCGTCATTTTTACAGCATTTTCTGCTTGTCCAGAACATAGCACGATTTTTTAGTTATTCCCCCTTTGATCTTCATTTTTATAGCATTTCTTGCTTGTCCAGAATATAACTTTGTCATCTCAAGTCAGAATGACTTCAAACTTGGTATGCATGTTTGTTGCAGTATTACGGAGTACAGTGCGCAATAACAATAACTCTGTCTAGCGAGGATATTGAGTAATTCCACTTTCATCTTCATTTTTACAGTCTAGTTCTTTGTCCGGAGCTTAACTTTGTCATCTCCAGTCTGATTGACTTGAAACTTGACATTTGTGTTTGTTGCAGTTGCAATAATACGGAGTGCAGTGCGAAAGAACCATATCTCTACCTCGTGCTGTCTTTGAATTATTTCCCTTTGATCGTCATTTTTACAGCATTTTCTGCTTGTCCAGAACATAACTTCATCATCTCTAGTCTGAACATCTTCAAATTTGGTATGCATGATTGTAGAAAAATTACGGAGTGCAGTGCACAAGAACCATAACTCTTCCAAGCACGAATTTTGAGTTATTCCCCCTTAGGTCTTCATTTTTATAGCATTTCTTGTTTGTCCGGAGCATAACTTTGTCATCTTAAGTAGGAATGACTTGAAATATAGTATGCTTATTTGTTGCAATATTTGGAAGTGCAGTGGGCAAGAATTTAACTCTACCTCGTGCTTTCATTGAGTTATTTCCCTTTGATCATCATTTTTACAGCATTTAGTGCTTATCTGGAATATAACTTTGTCATCTCAAGTCAGAACGACTTCAAACTTGGTATGCATGTTTGTTGCAATATTACGGAGTACAGTGTGCAAGAACAATAACTCTACCTAGCGAGGGTTTTGAGTAATTCCACTTTGATCTTCATTTTTACAGTATTTCTTGCTTGTCTGGAATGGAACTTTGTCACCTCAAGTCAAATTGACTTGAGACTTGGTAAACATGTTCGTTGCAGTTACAAAAAGTGCAGTGCTCTGGAGCCGTAACCTTACCTAATGCCCTTTTAGAATTATTCCCTATTCATTATTTTTTTTTACAGCTTTTCATGCTTCTCTACAATATAACTTTGTCTTTTCATGTTGGAATGACCTGAAACTTTATACGCATGTTTCCTTAACATTAGAGGAGACATTCATGCCTATTTCAATCACTTACGTGATTTCTGCTACACTACTATTTTCCTCTACCTGCCCTTTACGATCATTATCCCCCCTCGACAACTGGCAGTGGGACGGGCGTATCTTGTGACAATTTGCCGCTCTTGTTTTCTCATTGTTTTATTTCTTTATCTATGCAAATACAGGTGTAAAACTCCCTTGAACACTGTCTAATTATTCTTGCCTAATGCACCTGAACATTTGTTTTTCCCTGCTATAAAGTTGGGACGCATACCGTTTTAACTTTGTCTGTGTGTTTGTGTGTGTGTATGTATGTGTGTTGAGTAAAAAGTGCTTGTTCATGTACAGCCAATAACTTCCAGGTGCATTGTCAAATTCTAAAATAATTTGGCATAATTTATCACCATGGATAGATGATGAGGGGCGCTGGCTCTTTGCACTGTATGGACTTAAAGAAATTCTTTGAAATTCTTCTTCTCTTAAACCACTCGTCAGATTTTGAAACAATTTCACAGAAATGTTCCTTGGGTGCCCCTTTTGAAAATCAGTTTGCGAAATTTTGATCCATCTAGAAACATGGCTGTGGTGGTGGGGGGCTATTTGCACTATGCGGACATGAAGAAATTCTCTTTAAACGTCTTCTCCTCCTAAACCACCAGGCGAATTTGGACCAAACTTGGCTGGAACGTTCCTTGGGAGGTCCTCTTAAAATTTGTTCACAGAATTTGATTGCATCAAAAAATCTGGTTGCCATGGCAACCAAATGGAATTTTCTAAGAAATTCTATAAAAATCTTCTTCTCTTAAACAACTTGTCAGATTTTGAAATAATTTCACAGAAATGTTGCTTGGGTGCCCCTTTTGAAAACTTGTTCGCGAAATTTTGATCCGTCAAGAAACATGGCTGTGGTGGTGGGGGGCTATTTGCACTATACGGACATGAAGAAATTCTTAAAAATTCTTCTCTGAAACCACTGGTCAGATTTTGAAATAATTAAACAGAAATGATCCTTTGGTGACCTTTTATTTTCATCAAAAGACTGTATAGGTATTTTGATGAAAAGGGCTACTGCAGACGTCAACCTATACCAGGTAAGTGAGTGCACTGGTGAGAAATGCTGATATGTAAAAGAGCAACCCATACAACAAGGGCAGATAACTCTAAAATCATTTTGTCCAAATTATGCCCCTTTTCGATTTAGAATTTTAACTTGCTATCCAGCACCCAACAACCAATCGTTGGCACCCGCATGCGGTGCTCTTGTTCGACTTAATATTTTTAGCCACTATCGGGCATGTGCTCTTGTTCAAGAAATGGTCTTTGGGTGACCTATCTCAAAATTTATTTGCAGAATTCTGATTCGTCAAAAACATGGCTGTGGTGATGATTGTAGGGGTGGTGACACATTTTGAAATGATTTTTACAGGTGACCTTTTCAAAATTGCTTGGCAAAATAATGATTTTGTTTCCAAAATTTCAATACTTCAAAAAAAAAATTGGCTATGGTCATCCCAAAAATTCAGGTGAGCGATCCAGGGCCATCTTGGCCCTCTTGTTGCTATATAGAAATGATGGTTGTTGGTGTTCATCCCACTAAGTTAGATTTCAAAATCATTTGGCACAAAAGATCACCTTGGATAGATGATGCTTCTCATGTAAAAATTGTCATGGATTAAAAGTCAAGATCAGAGTTCTCAGTTGACTCAGCAAGTTATCTCCCATAGTTGTTAAACTTTGTACAGGCCATAACCCTGTAAGCTGTTGATATAATTTCGTGAAACTTCATGAAGCTGTAAAGGTTATAAGGTAGGTATGTCACATACAAGAAAGACGACTCTGTTTTTGAGTTGTCTTCCTTGGTTTTAAATTTTCTTAAGGTGAAAATTCCTGTATCAATTGAAACATTTTGGTGATATTGAATAGGGACACTTAGAAGATCAAGAAGAGCTGCATTGAAGAATTGTAACTCTGGCTTACTCCATCTATTTTCAGTGATCTCCCCTGGTGGTAAAATCTAATGCAGGCCATAACTTTTCAACCAGTGGAGCTATTTCAATGATAATATGTAGAGCTGCTAAGAACGTGAAATAGGAGTATCACGATATACAAGAATAATTCTGACCCGAGTGTTGGATTTATCTCCCTTGTTTATACTTTGGATGCAGATTATCAGCAGTACATGCAGCAGGCCGTTTTTTCTTATGATTTTTGGATTCTTTATGGAAAATGACCTACCAGCAAAAACAAAATAGAGTTTCTCAGACATAGGCTTCGAGAGTTACTGTCTTTGCAGGCAGCTGCTCTTATTAAGGGCAGGCCATAAAACGGCAGATTGTTATAAAGACTTACCCATGTCTGTGTATGTGTTCTTGGAAAAGGTGCTGTCTGGCCCTTAACTTTGATTTGCATTGGTGCATTTCAAAACAATTTGGCACAACTGATTGCCATGAACAGACAACATGTCACAAGCAAAACGGTGTTGCAAGGTCAAGGTCGCAATGCTTGGTGAGAATGTTTGCATATACAGCATATGTAAATAAACAATAAATATGGCTATGGATTCTTGTTTCTGTTTGGAACTATACCACGACTTTGACCTTTGTTATGTTGCGGGGGCATCCGTGTGAGTGAAACATTTCTAGTTCTTTATATTTCATGCCTATGCTTATGACAATCCTGCTTTTTAACAACTCCGAGGAAACTACTATTAACTCCTTTTTCCCAAAATGTTTTCTTCTCTCTCAAACATGAGTCTTATCATTTACATAAGCCACATTTAATTTGTGCTTTCAATTCGTACAAGTCTAAGTTTGTTTCATTTCATAAAGAGTAAAGGCAATAGCTGCTTTCTCTTGACAACAGATTTAACCCTTTACCAAACAATCCCTGGTTCTTACGATCCAGAGGAAGAAGTCTTCTGAAACCATTGTGGGAAAAGGAGAAAATGCTGGTAACCAGCATTTTCTCCTTTTCCCACAATGTTTTCTACTCTTCTAAAGTCAAGTTTCAATTTTTGAGTCATGTTTATTTTGTCGTCTGCAAATGCTTTCAATTTGGACAAGTCTAAAATTTTGTCCTTTGGTAAAGAGTTAATATAGTTTCAGTGGTAAAAGAGGAATGATTGATTTCAATTGATGATTGTATCACTGTTGCTTTTTGATTAGTAGTCAAGGAGCTCATGTTGAAAAAAGGGGGTTAAAATAGAAGGTTTTTTAACCTTTGACCTATATAAATTCTGGTGGTATAATTTAATACAATAGACCCTACAACTTTGATTTAGGGTTGTTGACAAGATGGGAAGTTGAGCAGAATTTCTAGACAAGGGCATTAACTCATGTGCTGAAATTCACAGTTTCATTGCCTGAATGCATTCATACTATCAATAGCATAGGATATTCATGGACAACTTTACATTTACACTAGGAAGAGAACAATGATACTGTTAAATGGAATAATGGACATGTCCATTTATATTTTTTACATTTTTAAGAACAATCCTGATCTAATACGGCTTATGATGTCTAATGTTTATTCAATAAGTTGTAGTATACAAAGATATAATTGTATATTTACTGGGTACTTTACAAGCAATTACATTTGAGCCATGCTCTGGCAAAAGGGGGGCTTAATGCATCTCTGTGATGCACGATATGAAGCAAGTCATCACAGTATTATATGTCCCTAAAATCCAATTTGTATAACAGCCGACTGAATCATGAGGTACACTGGTCCTTTGACATACAAAAAATTGACCCATAGCGAAAAGTTTTGGCCCAGGTCAGCCTGCACAGACTGCGCAGGCTGACGTGGGTCAATATTTTTCACAGATGCATTCCCTTTTTACAGAGAATGGCTCATTTCTATTGATAAATACAAGAAATAACGTGATTATATGCAAAGCCTGAAGGCAAGCAGCACTATTGTTTGCTCAAAACTCTGAGGAAAAAAAAGGGAGTAGTTGTTCAAGTCCGAACCCTGTCTACCAATGACAAAGACTAAAAAGATTATGGGCCCTGTCACCCACCCAACTGAGCTAGGGAAGCAGTTGAATTTAACTCAGAAAACTTATCTACATATATAGGCACCCCCACCCCCTCTTTCTTCCAAAACATTCCGACAGAAGTAAAAAGAAAAAGAGTTCCATTTGAAAATTTTGAAAAATTTGATACCAAGCACATTTGTTACCATTGAACTAGGGAAGCAGTCGAATTCAAACTAGAAATGATTACTTACATGCCTCCCCCCTTTCTTCAAAAACATTCCGACAGAAGTCAAAAGTAGTTAGTTCCATTTGAAAAGCACATTTGTCACTCTGTTTTATCAGAAAAAAATGAAAGGATGGCTATAAAAGGTGTTTTTGGTGTTGGTTTGATCGTATCTTGAAAAAGTGAGCGTGGCTGTGTTATTTTTGTAGGAACTGTTTTATATTTGTCTTCCCCAGCTGGCAAGTTTCTTTCCAAGAATTGATGATCCTGTCATTGACACAGGAGTCATTCTACTCTTACCGCAGATCATTTTTTCGGGGATTGATGGGTATCTTCTAAAAGCAACCAGTGGCTATGACTGAAATAATGTTAAAAACAGCGTTGAACACCAAACAAACTCTCTCTCTCTCTCTCTCTCTCTCTCTCTCTCTCTCTCCCTCTCCCTCCCTCCCTCTCTCTAAATACTGTATTAAAAGAAAAAAGGTGTTTTGTGTGCACCTTAGCAGCTTATCTTGTTATGTGCAAAATAAAACATTTCATGTGGGAAATAAACCATTTCATGTGTTAGGCCCATTAGGCCCAGAACTTGTTGATACCACTTACATGGGAAGTCAATGGGTAGCTACCTACGACAGTCGACCATACCCAGGCATAATTCAAGATAATGGCAGTACAGAAATCGAAGTTAACATAATGCAATCTGTTGGATACATCTCTACATAATGATGTTCTATGGTATAAGGCTTAACACTTCATAAAATTGATCTCACTTCCAAGAAAGGTCTCCCGTCATTGTGAAATACAGAAAATATGTGGCATAAGAGTTTTCTTAACGAATAAATATGAGCAGTGTGTAGAGTTAAACTAAAATACATTTTTGAATTACAAAAAGGAACCCAATTTGAAATAAATACTGTGCTTTTACCATTTGTTCAGTTCAGTTGAGCCGAGTCCTAGTAGCTAAGTCGGTAGCATCCAGGACTTGAGAACGGGGTGGCTGGTTCGATCCCCAGCTTGGCCAATTTCTTTCCAAGGACTGATGACAGTCATTGCTACAGGTTTCATTCCTCTCTTACCGCTGACCATCGTTAATGTACTATGCGATATAAACAGTAAGGTGTGAATTATGGTCAACTTCCTGATCACTAAGGAACAAACTCTTCCAAACTGAAAGTGCCTGCAGACGACAGCTTGTTGAAAATAGGTATTGTTTTCTGATACATAGAAAAACTGGAAAGAATAACTTAGCCATTATGTTGAAGAAAAGGGATTGACGAAGAAAGTATTAAGGTATACGAGTTATACATGTACATTATGTTTGGTGATACAAACACCATTTTCAATAAGTAAGATTAGTGGTAAAAAAGTTGCAACAAATGCTGTTCGGTTTTAGTACTGTTTAAATGCAATTTGTCAGTGAATACAAGCGAGTTAATTCATTCACATGAAAGGTGAAGTTCTGAATGATAGAACCTAAATTACTTTAAATATTCCATTCTGTTCATGTTAGCATAATTATTAGCATCAAAATAAATCACTCTCCCTGAAAACAGAACACTTTCTATCCAAAAAACTTGAATACCTAACACCAATCATGCATTACTGAAGTTTTGATCATCAAGGGAGATAAATAGTAACAAACTTTATCTCATATGGGAGTTATTTCCCTTGATTACTATTTAAATATAAACAAAACCAGTTTATACTTACTGATTTACTGTGGAAGTGTACAGACATATCTCAATAGAGAGTGCTCCACAGATTGGAGGAATCTACCAGAATATAAGGCACTATAATTATAAGCCCATATTAAACTTGTGATCCCTGGGATGGGACCAATTTTGAACCCAGGGCTACAATTTTAGTAAACTTGGTAGAGGTTTATAAGATAAAGCTACATGCCAAATTTGGTACCTATCATGATAACCTGCCACAAGATACCTATCATGATAATTTTAGAAAATTATCGCAATAAAGTTTCCTGGTAATTTTATAGAGATAGTGAAAAATTTCTTGAGATAGTGAAAAGTTTCTCGGAAAAAAAAAATCACAGTGAACTTAATATTTTTAACGGAAAATTTCTCAATCATGCACGAAGCTGACATTGGAGATAAAATTATCGTGATGATTCTATCCGTTGCTCGATATCTATAAATAGAAAATTCCTTATTTAGATGAACTCGGTAGTTTTTGACTTCACAAGATTGCAGTAAGTAAAATTTCGGATCATTAACAATTGTAGCTTAATTGGTAAATTTTGACAAGGCTCAAAATGAACAGAAGTCTGTGAGATCACAAAGACGACTTGAAATGCCTCCTATGAACAACTTAGAAACCATTGAGGGAAAAGGAGAATAGATAGGGTTGTAGATGAAGATGTTCCGTAACGGTATCTAATGTTAGATACCGTGAATGTCAGTTGTGGGCCTGGGAAAAAAAAAAATGGTAACAGAATTAACGCAATATTTTCATCGTGAAACTTTTTATTATCTAGATATTATTTCCAGGAAACTTTGTTTTATCACAATAGTTCTCTTAAATTATGGCAATAGCTATCTCGTATCTCGCGGCAGAAATATGCCACCATAGTTTCCTGAAAATTTTATCGAGATAGTGAAAATTTTCCTGGAAAAAATATCACGATAAACTTTGTTATCTAACGCAAAGTTTCTCAATCGTGCACAAAGCTGACATTCGAGATAAAACTATCGTGATAGCTCTATCCGTTTTTTGATATCTATAAATAGAAAAATTGCCATTTGGATAACTCTGTAGTTTTTGACTTCACAAGATTGCAGTAAGTAAAAATTCAAATTATTAGCAACTGTAGTTTAATTCGTAAATTTTGACAAGACTTGAAATGAACATGAGCCTGTAAAATCACAAAGTTTACACGAAATGCCTCCTATGAACATCTTTAAAATCATTCAGGGAAAAGGAAATTCATAAGGTTGTAGACGAAGATGTTCCGAAACGGTATCTAATTATGGAGTGGGCACGAAAGAAAAAAAATCATGATAACAGAATTATTGCGATATTTTTATCGTGAAAAAATTTATCATATCGATAATATTTCCAGGAAACTTTGTTTTATCACGATAGTTCTCTTAAATTATCGCAATAGCTATCTCGTATCTCGCGGCAGAAATATGCCACAATAGAAAAAAGCTCAGATTTGTTCCTTATCACGCGTTATAGTTGGGGCGAGTTGACCGCAGAGTAACGTTACACCGCCATTCGGCATACCTCGGGTGATGTAGGTACGGAATCGGCCGAGTTGTGACGAGTGGTTACACCGCCACAAGCGATGAAAAATATTAAATTCATTAAGTAACCCTTGTATTATTCTACAACCTTTTTTACGCTATTCATTTTCTTTTTCAAACGGAACTAAGATAACAGTAAATCTCCTGTTCGTCAACCCTTCCATGAATGAAATTTACACCGTTTTCTTTTGAAGTGAAATATTAATTGATGTAAGCGGCAAGCGTTTGCCGCCATTGGGCTAATATTTGTAAACAGACGAAATAAGGTGCAGAATTATGCACAGTTTAACAATCTAATATTGCAAGGACAAAAACATAAAATGTATATCAAACAGGTAGGATATTTGTATACTTGATTATCAAATTGGAAAATCTTGTATTATATTGCATTGGTCATTTTGCATTACCGAATCAAAGCTCTGGTCTGCTTTGTGTCAATTTCTTTCAACATGGAAATCGATTGCATTTACTCATACCTAATTAGTTTGGCCATTAGATTGGTTTCCTGTCAGTACAAAATTGTTTGTTCATTTTCCTTGAAAACATATAAAAGTGTCTTTGAAACGTAAGAAAGACCGCAGTACGACTGTCAAAAACAGATTAGACCCATGACCAATTCGAACAACAGTGATTTTTTCGTCCTTATTAAATCCGAACCTACCTTCAGTCTAAGGGTTTGCTCCAATGTTATGCTACCTTCATAGCAGCCATTCTTTAATTGCTTCAGGAAATTTCAAAATCCAAACAGTCATCTTTCAGTTGGCTGATATGTCTCTAATCTGGTAACCAGCATTTTCTCCTTTTACCACAATGTTTTCTACCCTTCCCAAAGCCAATTTCAATTTTTCAGTCACATTTATTTTGTTGTCTGCAAATGCTTTCAATTTGGACTGGTCTATAATTTTGTCGTATGGTAAAGAGTTAACAGCGTTTCCTACTATTGATTGGTAAGTTACAGCTGGGCTATCTTTTTCTATGAAAGTTTATTGCCATGTTTATGAAAGTTTGTTGCCATTCATTGCCACTGAGCTGATTTATGTTTCTGTCAATGCCAATTAACTGCATACATCTTGCAGAGGAGCAATATGGGGCCATCATGGTCCTCTTGTTTGAGAAGGAACACTATTTAGAAATAAGAGAAATGGTGTCAATTTCCTTTAACCCTTCACCACACAATCCCGAGTTTTAACGACCCTGAAGAAGAAGGCTTAAATTGAAAACATAGGGGGAAAAGGAGAACCTCCTGGTAACCAGCACTTTCTCCTTTTCCCACAATGTTTTCTTTCTTATAACTGACAAATCTTACCATTTGACCAATGTTTGATATGTTGTCTGCAAATGTTTTCAATTGCTACCAGTCTGAGATTTCGTTGTTTGGTAAACAGTTGACCAAGATAATTAACTTTTTTTTTACATGTTTTTGTACCGCATTCGGGTGAAACAAGGGCGATAGAACATTCCAATATTGGTAACAGTTATGAGCTTAAATACCATGTGACATCATCAAAAGCATGTGGGCTAGAAAGTGTAAACGAAAATCACTGGTTCAAGGAGACTCACAGAATAACACAATTATATTGAACTGGATTCTTGTACAAAAATTGTTGCTAATACACCAAAATGTTTAATTCCTATTTTTTTTTTTTTTTTTTATTAAAGTATTAAAACGCCTAGTTTTTATTAGCTGTTTTAAAAGGTGCAAGATTTCATGATAAAACATGGAAAAATGCCATTTTAGTTCGGGAAAGTTCATATTATCAAAACATTATGCTTGATTTTATCACCAACTACTGAACAGGCTACATGTACTGGAATTTTGAAAAATACTGAAAACTCATACATTTGATTCCCAGGAGAAGAAAAAAAAAAAAGATCCTTTGAATGACACTGACAATAGTGCAAGAAAAAGGGCAATTAACCAAACCACAGGCGATAGATTGCTCCTTCCACTGATGTCACATGGTCTGCGAATCAAGATTCCTAGACAAACAACCTAGACACTAGGGCTTAGCCAGGAGATACAAGTTACTGGGAGATGTTTCTGTCATAAAATAATTATTCTAGATTAAATAAGCATGGGAACAATTTAAGAAAGGGCACTTTCATATTTTGAATAATTGGTTGGTTGGTTGTATTGGGGTTTAACGCCACTTTAACAGCTAAGGTCATATCATGGCGGTCGGTGACGCACATGTGTTTCCTGGCTTTCTCACACCAGTACTAACACAACTTTCTTTCTAAAGCCACCGACTACTTTTCTCACATGCTTCAGCAGAGGTGAGAGGCGAAAATACGCCGGAAAGAAAGTTCGCCTCAACCGGGTATCGAACTCACAACCACCAGGTCATGAGTCCGACACGCTCACCACTGAGCCACCCGGGCGGGGCATATTTTGAATAAAGGTTTTTCGAAATTATAGAGGTGAAAATTGAAACAGAGGCTGGTTTATCTAGAAGTCAGTTGAAAAACCC
Source organism: Hippopus hippopus (assembly GCA_946811185.2). Lineage (NCBI taxonomy): Eukaryota > Metazoa > Mollusca > Bivalvia > Cardiida > Cardiidae > Hippopus > Hippopus hippopus. Next base: position 39,807,736 of record OX328106.1, read on the forward strand.
AGTCTTACACTTCTTACATTTGATAATGTAATACATTTAAATCATACTCCCTAAACATGTCCTCAAATCATCAGTCTGCTAATGCAGTAAATCTTTTACCTGGACAAAAAGTTTTTTTTTTTTCAAAGTTCAAACTGTTTTATTTTTTCATTTAGTCTGCAATACTAGTATGTTCCTCAACATTTTAACCAGAATCTCAAGCTTTAAAATTACCAAACAAAATACACATGTATTCAGCAGGGTAAAATGATTTCCAGATGTTTGACTTGACATTGAAAGATATATACAAAAGCAAATAATAGGTTACCAATTTTTTTTTTTTTTTTTTTTTCAGTTTGAGAGAAAAAACCTAGGAGAAGAAAAAAAAAGGAAAGAAACATGAGCATATTTCTAAGCATTTGCCTCTGTATACTTTTCTGTAAGAGTAATAGTAAAAGAAATTAACCTGATTTACACAATGAACATGTATAATCCAAATTTCAATCTCCAATAATCAAAGATGGTCATGAAGAGTCAGACTGTTTACGACACATTCGTTTAATTTTACAAGTAGGACAGTACCGGTCACTTCTGGCGTGGCATACCGATATCAAAGGATATTTACCGCATAAATCCTTGCTCCACTTTATGGCAACATGTGCAACAGATCGTGTCCTTAAAGGAAGACAGCTTGATTTCCCCTTGATTTTCGATAAATAAATAATAGTTGAAGGGAGATTAATTAAAAGATTGAAAACAAAGGGGGTGGTATTATACAGGATGGCATCTCGTCTCTAACAGGCTTTAAGTTTCCATTGATCAAAAGGTTAAAAAACAAGAGACCAATGACAACGTTTTTAATGTTTTACTTATTCAGGAAGATGAAATTTGTCTTTAATTTAAGCAAACGTCTAAAATGTGCCTACATAGCATTTATTTTAAAAGCAGGGGGCTGTTTACAGTTTAGAATTTACTTTCCTAGAAGACTGTAGGAATGTCGTTTTCGAGAAAATTAATTATTTTGATGTGAATTTTTTCAATTAACATTTTCTTTAAGGATTATTCGTGTAAAAAATCCACAAAACAGATATAAGAAGCATTCAAAATAGCAAGTTAATTAAGGAATAATAACTAATAAAAGAACTCGATAAAATCCAATCAGTAGTCTAAAATATGATCTAAGAGTATATATTTTGTTTTAGTAAAGAAACGGGTATTTATAGCTAAGATCGAAATTCTGGAAAAATTATGACAGTTATAAAAGCATGTTTACAAACATTATTCTTTTTTTTTTTTTTCCCAAATTGAAGTCATCATCTGCATCAATCAAATTATCTGGTATAACTTGTATCTTGAAATCGTGGATCTAAGGATTACTGATAGATATCAATTTTAATGTAATTCATCACATTTTTAAATTACATCTACTATACATCTGTACATGTATATACTTGTAACTCCTAATGATTCAGAATGTCTAGGTTTGATAATGGCGAGATGGCTTCCACTCTGAATGGAAGAAATGCTGATGGCTGATTGGCTTATTGGTTTTTGATTGACAGCTCTGTCGTTTGGTCAATTGCATGATGCATGCAGTTACCAGTACTTTTCCTTCAAAGTATATGTACTATAAACCTGTGAAAAACAGGGGCTTCCTAAAAGTTATGTAGGTAAACTTGGCTGGATATACTAAACTTATTATGTTCATATTGTCAGGTTATTATCCAGGGGTTCAGAAGTTATAGGGAGCAAACAGTGGTGGAGCCATTTAGCCCAAAGCATAATGTTATAGGTAAGTATACATGTCTACCAGAATTAAAAGTCTAACCTTTTGTTGTGTGAAGAAAGATTGCATTTCTCAGATTTCATAAAATTTCCAGTTACGGGTTTAATGTTAATACCTTGTGCACTAGATACTTTCAGTCAGAAGAGAAAGACCATTATAGTGCAACTTCAGGGCTGGTTTTGCCAGAACATGGCACAAATTAGCAGGTAGTATAGATCTAATATCAGAATGCATTTTCTGCAGAAACAAAGTTCTACCTAGTGCACCATTGGTGTATCAATTATTTGTCGTTTGATCTTGGCACATCCAATTTCAAAAAAAACTTTCCTCTTATTTGTTGAGCTAAATGTTGTTCATATGGATCATTTGATTTTGTGGGGTTTTTTTTTTTGTGTGTACTGAATAAAATGATTTATCTTCATTTCAGTTGGCAGGAATGGATCAGGAAAGAGTAACTTTTTCTACGGTGAGTCTGTCAAGGAACTTATCTTCTGGCCATGAGGGCCTGACTGTAGCACTTGTCCAGTGGATTTTGGCTAGTAAAAATCTTGGTTGGACAAGTAAATTTGAAATCTAGCTATCCTCGGGAACAAGTGGATTTTCTAGCTTAATTACTGGTAGAAAAAACTACCAATTCGGAAAATTCTATTGCCAAGTTACAGGCTCCATTGTTTGCTACCTGTTTTGTGATGGAAGTTGCATCAACCAGGTCAGGTACTTGACAAAAATGGCGTTCTCTTCCAATTGTTATGAGATAATATGATATGCAGCTCCACCAATATCTATTCTATTAAGTATGGAACTGACCCTGTCCCTTGTCAAATTTACACCTATATGTCATATGACTGTGTGGTAAGGCAAAAGTGCCAACAACGGTTTTGGTACTCAGTTAGTGTAGAGATTTTGTATGTTTCCTCTATGCATTTTTATTTTCACACCTGAAGTGTAAGTCAAAACATAGAGAGGGGTTTTGTTTAAAAAAAAAAATTAACATAAAAAAACAAAACGAAAACCCATGACAGTGTCAGTTTTTTGTCTGATCAGAGTCCCTTCAAACTGCTTTTTCAGCCAGTCATAACTTGGAAAACAGCTGATATACATTGACGCTGAATCAAAAAATGAAGCAAAAGCTATAATCTCTGCTTAATGACGGGGAACATTCTTAAATGTTATAATGAAAAATATCTGAGAATCAACATCAGATAGTAGGGTAGCAGGTTTTTTTTTTTTTGTCTTGGGGTATTATAGCAATAGAACAAGTACTCAGATGTGTATGAGACATGCATACAAAGATTGAAGACTGACAAATTAGAGCTTGTAATGATCATGGTCCTACAGAGGGGCAAGTGGAAATCCTAAAAGGACAAGTGGTTTCACAGCCTACATGTTGGTATGACCCTGTGTATTGAACAGTTACTTTTGCTGACTATCTAGATCAAGATCGTTTGACAATCTCAGGATTACTGGTAGTACGCCTTTGTTTTGGTATAGCAAGCATAAATGAGCAAAATGATAGATGATGTATGTGTTTTGTAGCACAGTATCGCAATTTTTTTTATTTTTTGTTCTGTAGCCATTCAATTTGTGCTGTCTGATGAATTCAGTCATCTTAGACCAGAGCAGAGACAGGCTTTGCTCCATGAGGGAACTGGACCAAGAGTCATCTCGGCATTTGTAGAAATAATTTTTGATAATGCTGACAACAGAATTCCTGTAAGTATAGTTCATCAGCTATGAAAAAGGATTTTTTTTTTTTCCCCTGAATGATGAAAGAGTCGTATAATTCTCAGACAAGAAAATTGTAACAAGTTTTATGAGTAAGGTTGATATAAAGAAAGACATGTCAGTCAGTACTTTCACTCCTAAATGACCAGTAGTTCGAGAAAATAAAAGGTTGATACCCGATTGACGTGCAACTCTTTACTAACTTGAGATTTATTGTGAAATAAGAAAGCTTTGAAATGAGACCTCACATTTATGATAGTATGCCAAGGATAAATATTTGGAAACAAACACTGTGTGGGAGCACTTGTAATCAAAAATTTGTGAAAACATGTACTTGTTACCAAGGTAGCAATTTCTGTTTTTGCAATATGTTTTCACAAGTCAAGTGGTCTGCAAGACAACAAACAAAATAGTTGTTTGCAGGTGGCACTTTGGTGAATACTTGGTATTTCCTACTGAGATAAGTTTCGTGCATCATTCCGACTCTCCGGTTATAGATCATTCCATATTTTGCCGCAGTCACGGTTATCCTTGGGCTACTTAATGAACCTTTTTTTTTTTTTTTTTTTGTTATATTCGTAATTTACATTATTTTAACTCTAGTCCAGACAGCAAGATTTTAGACTTGTCTAGATTGAAAACATTTGCAGACGACAAATTTGGCTCAAATGACAAAATTTTGCCTTGATAGGATAGAAAGCATTGTAGAAAAAGGAGAAAATGCCGGTTACCAGCATTTTCTCCCTTCCCCACAGTGTTTTCAAAAGGCTGTCTCTTTCAGGGTCAGTAAAAGTTGGCATTGTGTGGTAAAGGGTTAAAAGAGGCATATTTCTATTATGTTAAGTTTATAATGATTTGGTATGGTTTAGCTCTTGAATGAACAAAACTTTTTAATTCTGTTTTAGATTGAAAAGGAGGAAGTTGTTCTACGTCGTGTGATTGGTTCCAAAAAAGATCAGTACTTTCTAGATAAAAAGATGGTGACGTAAGTTATAAGACATTTATTGTTTGGGCATGTAATACTTTTTTTTTTTTTTATTAATCAAAACTGTGTTGATACTTAACCCCCCAAAAAATGATTTTTGAAGTACAAATGTGCATCATCAGAAATGCCTTGGTTCAAGTTATTGTCAGATTAAAGACGATCACTACAGTTTCACCATTTTTTGAAAACATTAAGAATTTCATGAAACTTTGTTTGGTGATATGAGTTTATTATCTACAAAAATAGGAGATAAAAATAGGGCGTCACTAGCTGTGGGAAAATTCTATGAATGTTTCTTTTAGTACACCCTGCATTGCAGCAGTTCAGGATGAAATTTCACCTATGAAAACTAAGTCTGTATTTTTTTAAATGACAACAATTATAAGCAAATTTTATGTCATTGTATTGATGAAACATCAAATTTAATGAAAAAAATAATTTAGAGTATACTGAGTATCAATCTTAAAAAAAGATCCCTTAACTTATGGCTAAAACACGTTTATTTTGGAAAAAAAACCAAAGAGTATCTTTTAAAGTTATTTTTTAAAATGTTCTAACATTCAGATTTTTTTGATTTTTTTCTATAAATAATATTTAGGTACTAAACTAAAAGAATCAGGCTTAAAACAAATAGGTCACTAGCTTTATTTTTTTCAGAAAATACAAGTTTGTGGGCGGGGCACTAACTAATGAGTAAATGTAATGTTTGTCAAAGACAAAGACATTTTATGGAGTAATTATCTTAATTTTTTCAAAAATACAACAATATTTATAACAATCAAGTTTGTTGGTCATAATAAACCAGTTTATGGCATATAAATGTAATACTGGTGTTAGCATTTAACCCATTTCCAAACGACTAATTTTAGACTCTTCTAAAGTTGACGCGTTTGCAGACACTAAACCAAAACCTGGTGTTCATGTATCACAGTTCTTTGATTGGTCAGAAATCATTTTTGGAAAAGGAGAAATCAATCATTAGCGGTAATTTCTCTTTTTGACATCAGTGTTTTTCATCAGTGTTGTCTGCTTCAGACTCATCAAGCTAAGGGATAAAGAGTTATGTGCAGCCCCTTGTTTTCTGCAAGTCTTTACCAAGTGACATAATTTTGGACAAGACCAAACTGAAAGCATCTGCATTTGAAAATATGTTTTAGCTCGACGATACATCTGCCAGATAGAGTGCTAGTAGTAGCATCTCTGTCCATATTTCCGTTATTAGATGACGTAGTTTGGTGAATCACTTTGACTTTCAGTCCGATCTTTTGAAATTTTGGATTCTTGCCTCGCATATAATTATTTGGCTTGATTCAAATACTTTTTACAACATTTTGCTAACATGAAACGACCTGTTTTAGTTCTTGGTTTATCCATTCTGCAGACATTGACAGGTGTGGCAAGATCAATTGTGTTAGGTGCTCACCATATTTTGAGTAAAAGGTGAGCGTGATAGTTACACAAAGCGTGAAAGTGGAAACTGTCGCGAACGTCGTTAATACTTTCTGTTGTATCATACCATGAAAAAATTAAGGGAAAAAAAATTATGAATGGAAGAACTTTCGAAAGCCTCTAAGGACTAAGATAATATGAAAATGTATGTGACTGCTTCATGAAGAGATTTTACCATATGAATTGATATTGCTTTCACTTGCAGCAAGGGAGATGTAATGAACTTGTTAGAAAGTGCTGGCTTTTCTAGAAGTAATCCATATTACATAGTCAAACAAGGAAAGGTAAGATAGATTTGAACATCAAAGTAGAATTATAGCGGTAGGCTGGAGTCACAGATCTTGTCATCAGGAGCAATATTATTGCTTATTATTCATCTCTTAGCATGTAACAGGCAATATCAGGCCCTGTAAGAGACTGGTGCAGTCTGATCTTGAAACTACACAGTTTTCAGTTTTTGCATAATTGTGGTTTTCCTCTGTAAAAGTCACACTAGGTGTTAAATATATTTAGGATAAAATGAGTGAACTTTACTTTCAGTGACAGCATACTTGCATCATTATATAGTGAGGCTTAGGTGTTTATAGGATGTTGTTGATTTGAGATGTCAATTGAATATATGGACTCTCTGAAATTTTTGGAACAGATTAGATCAAGGTCAGATAGTATGAAAGATGCAAACTGATCTTAGATCAACATTGTTCGATGATTATTTTTTTGAGATTCATTTGCAAAACATCCTGAAAATTGTAATGTCTTGATCGTTTGATTGAAAGGAAGCTGTACATTTCAATTTTTTGCTCTCCAAGGGCTAGTTTGTTTTACAGTCGAACCTGCACTGATGACTACCTACATTAAACGACCCCCTGCTGTAAACGACCACATGAAATTCCTCCCGACGAAATTTCCTATGTAAATGACCTGTAATAAGCGACCCCCTGGTGTCTCCGACCATCGACCATGCAAATTACAACTTTTTGGACCATAATCCCCTATAAGTGACCATTGAATTTCATACAAACCTTCAAAAATCAATGTCAGACCATTCATGTTTGCGCCAGGGACTACGCAGACCATACAGATTCTGTCATTTAACTCTTGGTAGAGATCAAAAACCACTAACTTTCAATGTTTTCCATCTTCCTCTTCAAATTTGTAACTTCAATTTGAGTTCGCCCCTCAAAATATCATCTTGGCGACAATCCAAATCCAAAACATTTCAGTCATTAAACTCCAAGAGATTATAAATTCCCTGTGTACACCTTTACTTGAATATATAGCAGAGTTAATCAGTACGTGTTGTGATTGGTTGCTGTGCTATAAATAACCCCCGGGTGTATTTAGATCTACACAGGTAGTGCAGTAAACCAGACAATCAATAACTGACCGATAAAGAATTAGCTGCAGGTGTGAAGTTTACATCTATTCAGCTGTATAAATCCTTATAACTCTAGACTGACAGCGTGTAGATAAAAAATTAAGGTGATTTGGATTTGCATGACCACACACATTAGATAGGTTTTTTATTTATTGTTCCGAGTGAATTGTTATTTTGATTATTTGATCTTTGAAAAAAAGGATCTGCATGATGGAAAGTTTAAGAATAGGCAATCTGCCATAAATTGGCGACATGCCAATTATCATATCTCGATCTCAAAATTATGACAAATTAACTTTGTAAGTTGGTCAAAATATTAGCAGTGGTAAAATAGAAGACAGAGAATTGTACATGTGTGTTTGGAGGTGGGTGGGGGGTGTTTGTCGGGGTAAATAGAGAAATGGGGTTCAAATGAAACTATAAAAATGATTCAAAATTGCTGAAAAATGAACTTTACAAGCAGATTAATGTGATAGATGTTTTATATTTCTTTATTAAAGATCTATTTCAAGTTTACTGTCTTAATCAATATACACACATATGTATATGCTACAGTGGCATATTAAGAATGGTTTAAAAATGGTCTTAGACCTTAGAAATTTCAAGGGCAAAATGCAACCCCGCAGTAAGAGACCACCTGCTGTAAGAGACCGCTTTTAAGATTTCCCTTGGGTGGTCTCTTAAACCAGGTTCGACTGTATATGTATTGTAGATCAATCAAATGGCAACTGCTCCAGATTCACAGAGACTGAAATTGTTGCGAGAAGTAGCTGGCACCAAAGTTTATGATGAAAGAAAGGAGGAAAGTAAAGTCATTTTGAGAGAAACAGGTTTGTTGTTTTTTGGAAATACATAGAAATTCAAGTTATTTAAGTATGCAACTATTCCATTTTATCATTCAATTGGAAGATTGGCTGGAAAAGAAATTTTCTGAGAAAACAGTGTAGCAGAATCTTATTGTCATATTCTGTGGTGTTGTATCTTTGATTCCAAAAAATAAGAAGGTTGTTTGCGCCTCATTATCAAATATGTGAAATATTTAATAGATTTTTGTGGCTTAGTTTGACCAATTGTTAACTTCTGTTGTAATATTTCTCTGCAGAGGGCAAAAGAGAAAAGATAAATGACCTGCTGAAATACATAGAAGAAAGGTTGATGACCCTAGAGAATGAAAAAGAAGAGTTGAAAGAATATCAAAAATGGGATAAAATGAGAAGGTAGTATGTTGTCTGATTTCTTTGAAGACAAAAATGAATTTACAGAGTTATCCTGAATAATCATTTTTAGCTCAGCTGTCTCCAAAGAAAAAAAATTAAAAAAAAAAACAGCCAAGGTTTTGTCATAGCTCTGTCCTTGTTGTCATCATGAAGAAACTTTTGATGTTTTTTTTCATATCTCTGTCATTACTGAAGATATTTAAATTTCTAGTTAGTTGTTGACAATGGAAAGAGAAACTCATACCAGAAGAGCAGGGTCTGTTGTCACCAACCATTCTCAAGAACATTCTTAGTCTTATCCTTCAAGATTTTCTAAATTTGAAAGTAGCACAACTTCTGATTGGCTAAACCAAATGGTTTAGCCAATCAGAAGTTGTGTTACTTTCAAATTTAGAAAATTCTGGCGGATAAGACTAAGAACACTCTTTTGAATGGATGGTACATATGGCAGGGTTTTCCCTTGGCCACAAAAATAGGGGGTCATTGTGACCCCCTAGTCAAAAATATTGGGGGTCATTTTGGAATTTATGGGGGTCACAACAAAATGTAATTCGCTTAAACAAAAGCTACTATTTGTGAAAGTATGTGGTTTTTTTTTCTATTCACTGTAAATCTTATGAATTATTTCTGGGTGATAGATATATAATAACACCAGAGATTCTCTATATAGAAGGAGCTTACAGCCTAGGTGGCACCTTTTTCATAAAGACTATCTGGAGTATGCTTTATTTAAGCCTGTTCTTAACGAGCAAATATGCTCTAGCTGCAGACAAGCTGTTATATCTCTAAGTAATTTTAATGTTTCAAGGGTATCGTCATGACCGCTAGTGTTTTGATGATGCACAAGGGTTGATTTTCGAAGTATGTGTAGCCTCTGTCTATGGTAAAGGGTTATTTTGTTTTTATCACAGGAATCGACCGTTTAGTTGGTGAAGAAAGCTTCTTGCCGGCCGGATTGGGAAACCTCTGTTATTTTTCTTGATAGAGATTATCCATTTCGGCCGAAAATAAACTATTTTCACCAATTAAATGGCCGATTCCTGTGTTTCGACACGCGGGTCGCGTTCATACCGCTGTTTTCAACGAATAACAAGGTGTATCTCTTTAGCTAATTTACAGTAAAACCCTCGAGACCTTGAAATGTGATTCTTGGTGCTGTTACAAGCGTTGTATCGTCTGATCTTTGTTCAAGGGCTCTTCTTCCTTGCAGACAGCAAGAATGAAGTTGATTTTGACAGAGCCAAATTTTTTTCATTAGAGATCGACTGGTTTAGTTTAGACCAGTTTAAAGACCGACGGTATTCTAGTAAAATCGATACACAGTCCAATGTTTCGTCCCATTTTCTCTTCGTACTCCAGATTTTTCATCTACTCGCGATGTAACAGTGTCGAAAGTATATACGATCGTTAGTACCTCTTATCGTATTTGTGCGTCAACAATGACGCATTACTGAAAAAATTGCGGGTCATTTTCCTTAAAAATGCGTCAAAACGCACAAAATCGTGCGTCAAGGAAAACCCTGCATATGGACCCATGTAAGCCTCATAATATTTTTTACACCATGATGCCCCTTTTGACTTATAAAATTTCTGTAGAAGCATCTACACCCAAATATTATCACCCTCATACAATGCTCTTGTTCAAGTATTACTTTGTCATCACATATGTTGAAGGTGCCTACCTGCAGTTTGTGTGATATAAGTCTTGTAAAGTTTTATCTCAAAATTCAATTCTAAATTCTAAGATCAATTTGATTGGGTAGGATTTTCAGACCATCAGTACCATACATAGCTATAAAATAAACCAACTTCCTTGCTTACCATTGCTATGGGCTTCCATACTCCTGTGAACAGGACAGGACTTTCTTAATGGAAATCAGCAACATTCAGGAATACATGTAAATTTATGTATTTATGAATTTTGTGGTCAGTTTTGTATAGGTCAGAATTTGAATTCATGTAGCAGAGGTATAGATAACAATGTGATGGTATAACACAGGTTTACTTCTGCAGATCTTTAGAATATACCATACATGATCATGAGTTGAGAGACACAAAGAAGAAACTTGAAGAACTTCAAGACAAAAGAGACAACAGTGGTGTTCAGTCGCAAAAGATCCGTGATCTACAGCAGTCAGCTAATGATAAAGTCAAGGTAATTATGATGCGCAAGATTTTGTTATTCTTCCTCCTTCAGAAGACTTTTGATATATTATTGGCAAGCATGTTACTAAAAAAATGTAATTGCATCAAGATTTTTGCGTGTTTACATTGTGCGGTATGAACACAGTCACCTGTAGGTGGCCTGCAGCAAAGTTATATTTAGTTTGACTGTTTTTGAAGAAGAAGCCCCCAAGTAGTTATCAAGAATTTATTTATAAGTATTTATGCGTCTCAGTATTTATTTGTCTGCTAAAGTGCTGTTGACCTTTGCTCTTGTTCCTTGATTGTTTTCAACTTTTGTCATAGTATTACTGGTAATCAACTTAATACTTGCTTGGCACTGCAAGTTATTCAGTAACAGTGTTTCCTACTCACAGTTGTTAACTTGTTTTCCTGAATATGATTTTTTATCTGTCAGGAACTTAAATACAATTTTTCATAATCAAGGCCTGTGTTTTCAAGTTGCATGTTTCTATTCACCCAAATACAAAAGGCTATAAACAAGGACCTCCGTGACCTCAAGTCCAGGATTCAGACAGTGTTTGATGAGAAAGAACAACTACAGAATGAGAATCAAGAGCTAACCAAACAGAAAGCCAAGCTAGAACTCACTATTAAAGACATACAGGATGATTTAGAAGGAGATGCAAAGGCAAAGGTGAGTAGTGTTCCCAGAAGCTCTTTATTTCAAGGGTACACTGACCCGCTGAGTTGAAAATATGGGGGTAAGATTTCATTTTAGAGGGTATGACAATAAGGATTACCAATAAGTGGTGTAGCGGTATTTTTGATGATTTGTAGCAAAAGAAATAGTCAATTGATACCTTGATACAAGACAAAAACACAGGTCATCATGGTATGCTGGATGTAGAATAGAATGGTTCAGGCTTTTTTTTTTTATATATACAAATGTCGTATGTGTTGCAAACGTTTACCACAATACATGTACTTAGTGTACAATAGACGATACATAGGTATAAGCCCGTAGAGTTTAAAAAGACAGGCGACAGGAATTCAGAATTTAAAAAAAAAATCAGACAATCAATGAGGAAAATCCCATTGTGATCTTTGTCCATGTTTTTTTCGCTTGTAACCAATATTTGTAACATGAATTTTAATTTCATAACATGATTTATGCAGGAATATGAGTGAGTGGGGACTCTGGCTGAGTCCACTCAACTTGTTAACTCTTTACCGTTTGACAAATTTTTAGACTTGTCTAGATGAGAGCTTCTGCAGATGACAAATTTAGTGTCACTCATTTGATGGAAATTCTGTTAAAAAGGGTTGGAAATCTTATGCTGGTTACCAGCATTTTGCCCTTTTCCAATATTTTTCTCAAGGTGGTTAAAACTCATGATTGTTTGTTTAAGGGCTGAACTTACTTATCTCTACCTTGATTGTGGAAACAAGTTCTTACAACTTGGATCAATCATTCTAGATAGTTGCTTCCTGGAAAGCTAACAGGTAATGGCGCAGTAATGTAGGTGATGCCAAAGGTTGGCCCTGCTTGTCTTTGGATGCAAACTGGAAAATTTTTTTGTTAGAAGTTGACACTCCTTCAGTGTTTCTGTTAAATGTGGCATTTTGTTCCTGTTAATTGCTTTGAAACATTTTTAAAAAAAAAAAAAAAAAAAAATAATAATAAGTCAGTCGAAAGCTGTATGCACATATAGGTCTACTTACAGGTAAAGCAAATAGAAATGATGGTATTTGAAATGTCCTAGGTTGAAAGTGAACAGAATTGAATGATTTAGAAATAGAACAAAAAAAATATTTACATAATATTTGCAGAAAAAATCTGAAGAAGAATTGCGAAAAGTAGATGAGAAGATCTCTAAAACCCAGTCCCAACTTGAGAACATAACACCACAGTATGAAGCCTTACGAGATAAAGAAGAAGTTTGCGTACAACAGTGAGTTGGTCACACCCCTCCCTTTAACTTTTTTTCCACAAAGCAAAATTTTAGATTGATCCAAATTGAAGGTGTTTGCAGGCAACAAATTATATGTAGCTCATATACTGGAATTTTTCTTTGAAAGAGAAGAACACATTGTGGGAAAAGTTGTTGAAACTTTGGACTGTGTGGTAAGGATAATCCTGACATTCCCATGTTTTAACATGAATACCTAGCACAAACCATGTTGCATTAGCAGGCAGTGTAGATCAAGCTTTGACTCTGTGCCTTGTGATCTATGAAGTGCCCAGTCTGATAATTTTGTGACATGCTATTAACAAATCCTAAAATTGCAGAATCAAGGATCAGTATTCACAAACCATTCTTAGTAGCGTCCCTAGGTAGTTTTTAAGAATTTCTAATTTTCAAAGTAAGCCAATTTCTGACTGTCTAAACAATTTTTCAGTTGGCTAAACCAAAAGGTGTTACTTTCCACATCTAGTATAAGCGTAGGAATGCAATTTGGAATGGTTGTTAAACATGGGCCAAGGTATTTTTTTCGATTGTTTAACCCTCTAAAGGTTAGTTTGGTTTGAAATCTATGCCTTAAGCCCAAATGCAAAAAAAAATTTGTAGATACAAGAAGAAAGGGGGAAAAAAATTATATTTAGTTTACTAGTGTTTTAAATGCAATTGCCTCTTTTCACACAGTGTTCTTGAAAGCTGAAATATTGTAACAGTGCAATGATACTAAATATTGTAACCATGATTTCAGACTGGCCGCAGCTGAACAGAGAAAGAAAGAACTGTATGCCAAACAGGGGCGTGGAAACCAGTTCACCTCTAGAGATGATCGTGACACATGGATAAAAAATGAGTTGAAGTCTTTAAATAAAGCCATTAAAGATAAGGAAGAGCAGGTTTGTTTATGTTTAATATGCTTTTTTCTAGGATAAGCTCATCTGGTATTGGTTCAGTAAAGGGTTTGGCACCAAGGGGTTGCTTATTTAAATCACCATCTTGGTAAATTTGTTTTCAAGAATTGATGATAGTCATGGCCTTGGGATTCATGGTAAAAGAAACTCAAGGAAAGCTTGGATAAGTGAAATGGCCGCCAGCATTTTCTCCTTTTCCCAAAATGTTTTTGACCCATTGGAGGCCTGATTTCATGGTTTTGGAAACATTTAAATCTTAATGTCTGTGAATCCTTTCAATTTGGACAAGTTTAAATTTGTGTTAAAGACCAAACAATTAGGCAAGAAGGATTTATAATATTAAAGAGTAGAAGAATAATGCAAGGTTTATATTTACAATATAAAAGTAACTATATACACATGAAAATCTGCTCTAGCATAAACTGCACCCCTGGGATGTCAGGGACACTGACAAAATTAGAAAAATGAGCAAAACAATCACTCGTATCAGAAGTGAAAACAATGAAAAATATGAGGTCTTTAACTCTCACTGCACAAATCGATTGTTGGAATTCCAAATGGTCTAGAAATAGATCTTGGCCTGTTTATATGCTGAGATATAACCTCTAACCAAGAAAATATGATTGTGCCAGTAGTTCTATTTAAATTAATGGTGCTGCGATCTTCAACTGGAAAAGCGCTCTTAACAAACCGTCACTGCACAAGTCAATTGTTGGAATTCCAAATGGTCTAGAAATAGATCTTGGCCTGTTTATGTGCTGAGATATAACCTCTAACCAAGACAATATGATTGTGCCAGTAGTTCTATTTGAATTAATGATGCTGCGATCTTCAACTGGAAAAGCGCTCTTAACAAACCGCCATTCTTAGCGCACTGATTGCAGGAACCAAGTGTCACCTACCAATACTACGCTGAGGCTGATTATAGCTCCACAGGCAAAAAAAAAAAACCCTTTCCTAATCATTCCAAGACCAATGATTGAAAGATTTAGCTTTTAGAGGTTCATTGCTTATGGAATTTAATTTTACAGATTCCTCCTTTTGTATGAAGTTTTTTTGATGTAACCAGGTTTAGTTTCTGAACTTAGATCTCTGTGTGATTTGCTTAATCCATTTAAAATCTCATAAGGGCAGTACATAATCGTGATCTTTAAAACTGTAATCGTCTGACAGATAGAAATGTGGAAAAAGAAAAAAAAAATCTTGTAAAGGACAATACTTTCTTTCCCCATGGTTTTAAGATACAGTCAAATCTGTGTACAGCAGCCAGTCAAGGGATGTGCCCAAATTGGCTGCTGTACACAGATTGGGTGCTGTTCACAGTACTTATTTCTCGCACATTATTATCATACTATAGTTGGTACTTTGCAGTATTGTATGATGTTGTAGCTTGTTGAATCATCTTTTGTATGTCACAATGAACTTCTGCCTCACATTATGTACAAAAAAAAAAACTTGAATAAAAGGATTTTATTTAAAAGATTTATTTTCCTTTTCATTCCTTTTCCATCATATTTAACAATAATAGTGCTCACAAGTTTCATGAGTTATACTATGTTCATCTAAAGTGTTTGCAAGAAAGCATGGTTTGCAAGAAAGCATGTAAAAACTTTAAAAAATTAAATGTTGCTTAATCAAAACATTGCAGCTTTTGTTAAAAAAAATACAGAAACACAATGATTTGTTCTGCAAAGAAACATGCACTCTGTTACTGTCTTTTTTGGAAAAAATTATCAATTGTTGTCTGCTTGGAAGTTTTTGCAACCCTCATATCTATCAAAAGCTCATCAAAGTCATTGACACATTTGAACATTGACTCATTTCCAATCTGCAGAGCAAATTCTCTCAGTTTACTTAAATAATCCATAGCATCATTCATACAGACAGTGGGTACCAACCATGTGATGCCTTGAAATCTGTGTCATTTAAGTCTGCAGCGAATTTGAGAGCTTTCTCTTTGATTAGAGGACCAGACACATTAATTTGCCGAGATGTGGCATCCAGAAACCATTTATAGCACAGAGCGTCAATGTTTTCATAAGAGACATTCCTTTTGATTCGTTTAGAACAAGGGTCACCACTTTCGTACTCCTCGAGAATTTCTCGTTTGCGTTTTGCAACACTCTGAATTTGTGTGCGGCTACTCCTGATTCGGGGTCTAGCTCCGATGTTATTTTTGTGATTGTTTCTCTGGAGAAACAATCACAAAAATAACATTGGAGCTAGACCCCGAATCGGGAGTAGTGTGCAGCCTACACCAAACTCAGTAGCAATAATCCGTGAAGAACTTCCAGATTCAAGCATTTGAACAACTTTCACACGGTCCTCTAGAGAGAGGAATTTACGTTTCGAGAGCGACATGATAGCAAGAATTGAATGCAATAGAAAATTTCCACCCATTTTTTAAATCACCGAGTTCGCAGTTTAGTTAAATGTGTAAACAACTTCGATTGACGTGACGTTCAATTTCATATTATTACAACAAATTACCCATCTGCAAAAATACCGATAAACTTTCATTGCCATTCATCCTTTAAAGATCAAACATGAAAATAAACAACAATTGTCGGTCATTTACCCATAATTAGGGGTTGTATAATCTGTAATTTGTCTGCACGTTTTACATTGTGTAGTCGACTTCGTCAATAACTACAGTATAGTGTTAATTATCGATTTTCCGTATCCCGACAAATTAGGTCGTGTGTTGTGTCAGCTGACCTTTGTTTAGGTGTGATATACTGTTGATCCCGACCAATTAATATGACCGCTGGCTGCATTTCACGATATCACGCTATACACAGTGCAATTAAAGAAGGAAATTGCACGGGGGGAATTCGAGTGGCCGTTGTCAATAGATCAGCCGCTGTTCAGGTATGACCGCTAACTCAGATTTGACTGTATATAACTGATGATTCATGCAGACAAAAATGAGACTAAGAAGAAACTCAATGGGACCCAACTTTTTCTATGACACTGAGTCCCATGAACTCAGTAAAATAGTTTGCAAACAAACTCTGGTAATGGATACTTGACCTCAGAATACAAAAAAAAGAAGTACAGAAGGATCCTTTAAATCTTAGATAATTGTTTTATGTTGAAATCTTTGACCCATGAAGAACAGAATACATTATGTTTGTTTCAAATTTACTTTGCAGATAAGGAAATTAACAGAAGATACAGGCCAGGAGGAGAAGAGACAAGAAATGTTGGAAACAAGAATAGCTGTATGTAGATCTACTCAGGAGTAGCAAATTTTAATTTTAGAGTTAAGCCATGCTGTGTGAGAAGGGGGTTTAATGCATCTGCAAAAAAGTGTTTATCCAGGTCAGCCTGCTCAGTCAGCACAGGCTGACCTGGGTTGAAACATTTTGCTATTAGTCAATTTTCTGCATGTTAAAGGATTAGTCTGCATCATTGTTCACTCAGTTGTTAGACAAAATGAATTTTATTGATCCATAATTCTATGATGACCTGCTATGTACAGTGCATCATGGAGATGCATAAAACCCCAATTTGCCAGTGTGCTGCTTGTTTAATGCAAACTGTCACATAGATACTTTTAATGTCCATGTAGTTAAAGAACACTTGGACCTTATTTACTGACTTTTTTTAACTCTCTACCAGACAACAAAGTTTTAGGCTTTTCCAAAATGAAATCATTTACAGATACCAAGTCAATGTTGGTCAAATGATGGGATTTAAATCTGAAAATCTAGATAAGAGTTTAGAAAATGGAGAAAATTGCTGGTTACCAGCAATTTCTCCTATTCCCACAATGTTTTCACAAGTCATTTTCAAAGGGTCGTATATTTGGTAAAGAGTCAAATCAAATCCTTATACATGTACTCAGTTTGCATGATTAGGGATCTGACTGATCTAGACAACATGTTAGAGGAACAGACAGCTGGTCTGTGACTTCAGATTAATTGTTAAATTACTAAAGGCTCGTGTAAGTAAACCCTGTTAACCTGGTTCTGAGGTTTGCAAAATTCACACAAAACTTACTGCAAAAGCACTTCTTGGAAAAAAAGATTAAAGAGATGCCGCTTGCCATGAGTTTTCACAAATCCATTGTGTTTCAGGAAATATCATCAAAAGTTGAGCAGCAAAAGGAAGTTATGGAAACAAATAACAAATCTTACAATGAGATGAAGGCAAAGAAAGATGATCTTCAGAATGAAAGGAGGTAAGTTTAAAGTGCAGATGTGTTTTTGGTCTATTTTTTTTTTTTTTTTTTTTTTCTTTGGAAACCTGTAAGAACAGGATTTTATACTTTGTATTTCATCTCATTTAGTGCCAAATATATAAACATTATAGCACCAAATGGCTGAACTATATCTCATCCTATGCTCTGGACAAGCAGACCGAATAGATTGAAGATCGACTTCACATTCTGTAAAAGCCACCGTTTTCACCTATGGCACCAGAGGGTTAAGCTTGTGTAGCTTTCCGCTATTGAATAAGCAGAGCTTGTCAATCAGACTTTCTAAGTAAGAGACAAAAAAATAGGACAAGAGATTCTTTGTCTGACAGTTGAATACACAGAAATTTTCTAAAGCATTGTGAATATTAGAAAAGTTTAGAAATTTTATAAGAAGATGAGCACATGATTATATGGTGACAATATATATTGTGGTTCTGTGTAAGAGATGAAGCCAAGGGTATTCATACATCTAAGTGTTTATTTGATATTGCAGTGCCCTGTGGAGAGAAGAAAATGTACAACAGCAGACATTACAGTCGTCAAGGGAAGAACTCAGTAAGAAGGAACAAGGTCTTAGATCAATGACAGGAAAGGTATACATAAAAGATACCAAGAATTCTTCATTAAATGCCCTCCCCCATTAATGCTCCCCTGTATTCTAAATGAAGATGGACATGTCCTGTGGCCAAGCTATCAAAATGACAGTAGTGTGAGCATCATCCAGGGAAAATTCATCATCGTTTTACCTCTATTTATGGCACCCCTTGCAGAAAAACATAACCCTGTTGGCATATAATAGAGCAAATACAGTAGTTAAAAATTTCGTACAGGTAATCAGTTTTGTTCATAAAATACTTAAAATCCTTCTTTTCATGGTTTTGCTTGATTAGCATCTTTGAAATGTTTCTTGCTTTGTCTGTGTTCACTCAGTTTCATACATGAATTTGTTGCAGCCTGAAAATATATTCTCCCATTAAATGAAGAGATGATTTCAGTCCAGCCGGGGCAAGAACCCCAGAAATTTTAAAGGGACACCAGAGAGTCCCAATTTGGAGAGTGAGATAATCTAACATTTGCCAATTTATGGCTTTCAAGTGTAGCTTACCTGCCCTGAAATTAGTGTCTAAACCTTTGCCAAACAATCCAGATTTACTACTCTGGGGAAAATGTATTTGAAATCATTGCTCTAAAAGGAGAAAATGTTGGTAACAAGCATTTTCTCCTGTTCCCATAATGGTTTCTACCTTTTCAAAGATATCCAATCATTTCCAAAAATGCTTTTTATTTGTGCATGTCAGTGTGTCTTTGGTAAAGGGTTAAGTGAGCAAGTAGTGTAATGAGTAAATGTTAAAATCTATGATTTCAGGCCATTTTGAATGGTATAGACAGTGTCCACAAAGTTTTACAGTCCTTTAGAGATAGAAACATGCATCATGATCTCATTAATGGATACCACGGTACTTTGATAGAGATGTTTGACTGCGACAAAACTTTCTTCACTTGTGTAGAAGTGACAGCTGGCAGCAGGTTAGTAGCGATATTTGTTACAGGCATCATACTGTGTTGTGGGGTTATCTATTCTTTAAAGATTTAACACTTTACCATACAAAAAAGTTTAGACTTGTCCAAATTGAAAGCATTTGCAGATGTTGGTTTAAATGTGGGCTCAAATGATGGAATATGTCTGTGATAGGTTAGAAAACATTGTAGTAAAAGGAGAAAATGCTGGTAACCAGCATTTTCCCCTTTTCCCACAATGTTTTCAGAACTTTTTTCTCAGGGTCATAGAATCTCAGGATTGTGTGGTAAAGGGTTAAACCAGTTGCTAAGCTAGACATGGCCTGCCATGTGAACAAGGGGTCCAGGGTTCAGTGCCCTGCAGGACCTTCTGTCAATATTTGTGTGACATCAATATCTTTTTTAATCCAGCATCAAAACGGCCAAAAAATACCTGGAATTTTGAAGAACACGCCTTGCAAGTATCTTCGGAGTGTTTAGAAAGAAATCTCTAAATGATGTCCTGTGAGTCTGTTGGTATTGCAGAATACTAATACTGTTATTACAGGTTATTTCACCATGTGGTCGACAGTGACAAGACTGGCACTGCCATATTACAAGAGATGAACAGACAACATTTACCAGGGGAGGTCACTTTTATGCCATTAAACAGACTAGATAACAGGGATACAGTCTATCCTGAAACTAATGTAAATTTGCTTCTTGTCTATTTCTTTATCTTATCAACCAAAAGGTTCAGATTAGCTAAAGTAATCAATGCTAAAAACCATTTGAGCCATGCTGTGTGATGAGGGGATTAATGCATCTGCAAAAAGTGAACCCATGTCAGTCTGCACAGTCTGCACAGGCTGACATGGATCAAAA
Source organism: Hippopus hippopus (assembly GCA_946811185.2). NCBI lineage: Eukaryota > Metazoa > Mollusca > Bivalvia > Cardiida > Cardiidae > Hippopus > Hippopus hippopus. The sequence goes on from OX328106.1 coordinate 39,827,837, forward strand.
TTTTTGTTATTTGTAAATTGACTGCATATCAATTGAACAATATACCTCCAAATCAAGTCGATTGAAAGACCTATTGGATTGTATTAATCGATAATTTTGTGATGACTTGCTTTATTATAACGGATCAAGGAGATGCATCAAACATGTTTTTGCCAAATCATAGCTCATATATTTCTTCACAAAAGGCTATGATGTGAGTACAGTTCTGTGTTGAGATTAGAATCGTCACAATCAGACAATTTTAGAGAGGACCAAGAACATGGATATAAGTAAAGAGGAAGGATGATAATAATGATTCTTGAAAAAGCAAAATTATCAGCCTAATGTATGTTGACCTTTGGTTCTGTTGTTGATTCTTGGTGCCCTAGGGCAGGGTTACATGGACAGGGATGTGAAGGAATTACTGTCTTTCAAAGGGTAGAAAAAGTTGTGGAAAAAGGATAAGTTTGCTGGTCACTCGCATTTTTCCTGTTCTCACAACAATATACTGACCCTTCTTCCTCATAATGGAGGAAAGTAGAGATCGTTTGTTAAGGGTTTTATAAAGATTATCACATTTGAAGTCCTTTGCTAACCATTTTTTTATATTGTACCACTATATGATATACACCAAATATGATGTGAATTACACAATATATTCTAGGATGCCATACCCATGATTAGTAAACTTCGCTATGATGAGCAGTTCAGCCCTGCTCTCAAACATGTGTTCTCCAAAACCCTCATTTGTCGAAGTATGGAGGTTGCAACACAGATTGCCAGAACCCAGAACTTAGATTGTATAACACTGGATGGTAAGTTGCTGGCAAAATTTTGTCAGTGAATGTTTGAACTTCTACCCAAGTATGACACTGCTATTTACATCACAAACATACATTAACAGAAAGCTTCTACAGAAGTGAAAAAACAGAGTACTTATAACAAGCACACTTAATTTGTCACTGTGCACTCTACAGTGGAAAAAAAAATTGATGTTATTTTTCACTCCACTTCAAAACAGTGTCAGTCATATGCCAACACGTAAGGTATACATTTTAGGCTCAGGTTTCATCAAAGCACTAGGCTAGGACTCTACAATGCCTGGCCTAAGAACACTCCTCCATGAATTGGTGTGCCAGCAAGGATCAAAGAAAGGATTTCCTTGCCTACCGTGTTGCACAGAAACCGTAATGAAAAAGATCACATATTTGTTGATTTCACATTTAAGGAAGATACTGTGTTTATATGACCCTAACAAGGAAGGCTTTCGAAAGAATTGTGGAAAAGGAGAAAATACTGTTGACTAGTATTTTCTCCTTTTCCGTGATGTTTTCTGCCCCATCATAGACAAATCATATCCTTTTTTGACCACATCTAATTTGTCTGCATTTGCTTTAATTATGGATTGGTCTAAAGTTTATCAGATGGTGGAATAAAGCCAAACGCTAGTTCTCTGCCAGTTACATATTTATAAGATTTCTGAAATTCTTGTTTTTTTTTTTTTTGTTTTTGTTTTTTTTTTTGGTTTTTTGTTTTTCTTAAATTGAGGCTTGTTCTGGAAAGTAAATAAAACTATTGTCTGTATCAGGTGACCAAGTATCCAGGCGAGGAGCCCTAACAGGTGGTTACTATGACAACAGAAGGTCAAGGCTAGAGTTACACAAATCTAAGGAAGAATATGCAAAGAAAGTGCAGGAACAGGAGGCTGAGTACAAAGAACACAAATCCAAACTGGAGGAACTGGAAGGTCAGATCAATAACATGGTCAGTGAGATGCAGAAGATGGAGACCAGGAATAGCAAAAACAGGTCAATTAATTGAAATTCTAAGACCTTTTGCAAACACTGTAGATCAATGACAAGCCTGCACAAGATGTGCAGTCTCATCTTAGATCTTCTCTGTCTGATACTGCTAGATTGATATCATGACTACAGCTTTGAAAACGTGATACTCTGATCTTCATCCGGCTTGAAATGTTCATTCAATTTATTTAACTCTTTACCATACAGCAAAAGTTTAGACTTTTCCAAATTGAAAGCATTTCCAGACAACAGATTAATTATAATTTCAGTGATAAGTCTAGTACTTGAAAGGCTTGAAAAAATTGTTGGTTACCAGCATTTTCTCCTTTTCTCATAAAAAACTCTGGATTGTCTGGTAAAAGATTAACAGTGAAGAGTGTATACTATATGTATTGAAAAGGTTCAATCAAATATGTATTCGCTAACCAGAAGGACAGTAATATAAGAAAATACTGAAGTGGATTATGTATCTGAAGAATGTATCTGTAAGGTGACATAACAGTCTCGCTATAGTCAATTTGGATTACTTCATTTATTTCCATATTATATATTTTAGAGACACATTTGAGAAAATGAAGGCTGATGTGAGATTGATGTCAGAAGAACTGAAGAATTTACAGAAAAGTCAACCTGGCAAGGTACTTTAACTTAACTTAAACCTTTGATCTTGACATCACTGGAAAAAAAATAGGAAAGAATAAATTTCTTGTTTCAATTAATTACTCCATTTTCCTGAATTTTTAGCTCCACTGGCCAAAGGCCAGCGGGCTTATGTCATGGCCTGTTGTCCGTCGTGCGTCCGTCCGTCCGTGCGTCCGTCCGTTAACTTTTTTTTAAAACGTCTTCTTCTCTGAAACTACCCATCCAATTTTGATGAAACTTCACAGAAATGATCCTGCCATGGTCCTCTTCAGAATTTCTTGAAAGAATTTAATTCCTTCAAAAACTCTGGTTGCCATGGCAACAAAACTGAAAAATTTTGAAAATCTTTGAAAATCTTCTTGTCTGAAACCGTAAGGCCAAGGGCTACCAAATTTGGCATGTAGCTTTATCTAGTGGACCTCTACCAAGTTTCTTCAATTTATAGCCCTGGGGTCAAAATTGGCCCCGCCCTGGGGGTTACAAGTTATACATGGGCTTATTTAGGGAGAACTTTAAAATTCCTCTTCTACCTAGCCATAGGGCCTAGAGCTACCAAATTTGGCATGTAGCTTTATCTAGTGGACCTCTGCCAAGATTGTTCAAATTATAGCCCTGGGGTCAAATTAGGCCCTGCCCAAGGGTAACAAGTTTTACATGGGCTTATATAACAAGTTTTACATGGGCTTATATAGGGAGAACTTTAAAATTCTTCTTTGACCTAGCCATGGGGCCTAGGGCGACCAAATTTGGCATGTAGCTTTATCTAGTGGACCTGTACCAAGGGTGTCCAAATTATAGCCGAGGGTCAAATTTGACTTCGCTCCAGGGGGTAACATGTTTTACATGGGCGGGCTTATATAGGAAAATCTTTCGCATCTAGCTATAAGGGCTAGGGCTATCAAATTTTGCATTTAGCTTTATCCAGGGGGTCTCTATCAAGGGTGCCCAAATTATAGCCCAGGGGGTCAAATGTAGCCCCACCCCAGGGGGTCACAAGTTCTACATGGTCTTATATAAGGAAACTTTAATAATCTACTTGTACATAGCCATATTTAGGCCTAGGGCTACCAAATTTTGCATGTAACTTTATATAATGGGCCTCTACCAAGAGGGCCCAAATTTTAACTTTGGGGGTCAAGTTTGACTCCACACCAGGGGTCCCAAGTTTTACATTGGCTTTTATAGTGAAAACTTGATAAACCTGTGTCATGGATCACATATTTTACAGGGCCTTTTATTCAGCAAACTTGTTTTACATGACTTTTTATTGGGCAAGATTAAAAAATCTTTTTGTTTATAACCACACATTCTAGTTTCATATTGTAGGTCTGGGGTCAAAATTGCCTTCATTCCAGGGATCGCAAGTTTAACATGGGCTTCAAAATATTGTCACTTCAATTTAAACATTAATCAAGGGAAATAACTCTTTTTATGAAAGATAAAGTTCGTTACTATTTACCTCCCTTGATTATCAAGCTGCAGTGATACATGATTGGTGCTAGACAAGTTTTTTAGCTCCACTGGCCGAAGGCCAGCAGGCTTATGTTATGGCCCGTTGTCCGTTGTGCGTCCATCCGTATGTTAACTTTTTAGCTCACTTGAGCACAACGTGCTCAAGGGGAGCTTTTAGCATTTGTTTCAACTCAATAAAAGAATTTTCAATCATACACCAAAACAAAAAATTATCCTCCACATATCTGACTGTGTTTACAAACTATGAAGTGTTCATATTAATACACCATGTCTACTGTTTGATGATGACTAGCTTAGAAAAAGTATTAATAAAATAAGTTTGAAAAGAAATCTTAGTGATTTATTATGACAATTGTTAGCACACATGTAACTCATTACCAAACGATAATATTTTAGGCTTGTCTAAATCGAAAGCACTTGCAGACGACAAAATAAAAGTGATTGAAAATTTGAAATTTGTTTTGTGAACAGTAGAAAACATTGTAAGAAAAGGAGAAAATGCTTTTCTAAAGCCTTCTTTCTCAGGGTCATCAAAAGTAGGGATTGTCTGGTAATAGGTTAAAAAGATATATTTCAAACTGAGATTGATGTATATACTTGTTTTTTACTGGCACTGAAGGTCCGTCCGTCCATCTGTCCGTGCGTGCATTAACTTTTATTTCAAACATCTCTGAAACTACTTATCCAATTTTGATGAAACTTCAAAGAAATGATCCTGCCATGGTCTTCTTCAGAATCCCATGACAGAATTTTATTCCTTCAAAAACTCTGGTTGCCATGGCAACAAAACTGAAAAATATAGAAAATTTTCAAAAATCTTCTTCTCTGAAACTGTAAGGCCTAGGGCTACCAAATTTGGCATGTAGCTGTATCTAGTGGGCCTCTACCAAGTTCCTTCAAATAATAGCCATGGGGTCTACCAAATTTTGCATGTAGCTTTATCTAGTGGGCCTCTACAAGGAGGGCCCAAATTATAGTCCTTGACCCAAGTTTGTCCGCACACCACGGAACACAAGGTCACCAGTTTTACATGGGCTTTTGTAATGAAAACTATCTTAAATCATCATGTTACTAACCATTATAAAGACTAAGGCTATTAGATTTAGCCCTGTCTCATGGGTTTCATGTTTTACAGGGCTTTTCATTGAGAAAAATTTGAAAATCTTCTTGTTTATAAACATTCAAGAACTGAATTATTTGGTATGGAGCTTTATATTGTGGACCTCCACCAGGATTCAAATAATTATAGCTTTGCGATCAAAATTGGCTTTGCCCATGGATCACAACTTTCTCGTAGGATTAGATAGAAAAATGTTTGCATGTCCTCGTGTTTGAAATCAATTTGCTGAATATTGTAATGTTTGGCTTGTAGTGTTTTTACTTAATAGCCAGTGGAGCGATACAGGGCCATCATGGCCCTCTTGTTTTTTCTATACTGTAAAAAAGGCTATCTTTTTTTCTATCATTCAAATCTTTCCCCTTTGTGTAATTTGTAGTAGCTCTTTTGGTAGCTGTAAAGATAGTCTCTCCAGTCTTTTATCAAAGCAGACAGTGTAGATCAAGGATTGAGCTGCACACTTCATGATGTTAATCCATACTGTCCACAAAGGCATCTATATTAGTGAAGGAAGGAATGCTTAGGGTTATTACTTCCCTGAAAATATGGGGGGTGGGGAAGAATCTGAAAATGTCAGTGCCACAGTAAACTTTATTATACACATTCAAAACTTATTGTCCCCAGCCGAAGGCGGAGGGATATAGTTTTAGCGTTGTCCGTCCATCCATGTGTCAGTCAGAGAGAATATCTCCAATACCATTGGACAGAATTTCGTGAAACTTTATATGTGTGTACAATAACCCATTCCGCTGAGACCATTTTTTTTGTTTTTTCGATTCGATGCAAAATGGCCGACTGGGAGCGATTTTAAGTTATGCGGTAGAGTGAATTTTTGTTGTTTTCAATCTTATCTTGAAACTATACAGAGTTTTTACATTGAACTTGTCACATCTATCAACCACCATTTTCAAATGTAGGACAAAAACTTTCACCCAGATTGACCGTGCAACACCACAGTTATATACGCTTTTTTTAATGCTGTGTCATGGAAAAGGGGGGCTTGATATTTTCAACATGGACCAGGATCTCTTTAATTGCAGGATAAAATGTTACGAAACCTCACTTTTATATTGTTTATTACAAGCCACAGACAATAGATATTTGTTTCTATTTCATGAAATGCCACGTCATGAAAAAAGGGAGCTAAATGTATAATTTCATCATGGACCAATGACCATCTCTTTGTCCGTTTTTCCGGACAGATATCTTATAAATCCTAGACAAAAAGTAATAGAAATTCATGCAGGTGTTCCTTATGATCTCCTCCAATATTGATTTTTTTTCTTGCTTTTTTGATATTCAATATGGTGTCACAGAAAAAGGGGGCTTCATGTAGATTTCCATTATGGATCAATATCTCTTTAACTCAAAATCCTTGATGAAAATTTATGAAACTTCATACGTGTGTTCCTTATGTTAGTCTGCCAATATCATTATTTTACCTTTTTTCATTAAATGTCATGTCATGGAAAAAGGGGGCTTGACAAATATTTTCATTATGGACCAATATCTCTTTCACTACAGGACAAAATGTAATTAAACTTCATCTTTATTAAGCCACAGACAATAGTTATTTGATTTTATTTCATGAAATGCCATGTCATGAAAAAAGGGGCTAAATGTATAATTTCATTATGGACCAATAACAGTTTGCCCATTTGTCCGCCTAGACAGATATCTTCTAAAGTCCTTGACGAACATTTGTGAAACTTCATGCATGTCTTCCTTAGGATAGTCCGTTGATACAATTTTCTTTTATATATAATGACGTGTCATGGAAAAAGGGGGCTTGATGTATATTTTCATCATTTGTTTTCATTTAATGAAATGCCATGTTATAGTAAAAGGGGACTTAATGTATAATCTCATTATGGACTGCTTATATATTTTTCATTTAATGAAATACTGTGCCATGGAAAAAGGGGGCTTAATGTGTAATTTTATGATGGACCACTAACAAAAAGGCCACATGTTCATGCAACACACAATACGTCTAATATGTTTGTACCAAAAAAGGTCTTTTTCGGCGGGGGATATCATTTCAACGAAATTGCTTGTTTTTACATATAAAGCAAGACTAATGGTTAATTTTTGTTCCAAAAGGGACGAAGTGTCACCAATTTACAAACCAGTCTTGAAGCAATGAAAGCCACAGCCCAGTCCCTGAAGGAAGAATTAGGAACAGACCTGCTGTCACAACTCAGTGCTGAAGACCAACATGAAATGGATCAGCTGACTGACCAGATCAAAGGTCTCACACAGCAGAATAAAGACTCCCTGAAAGAAAGAATTAAGGTAAAGGTGTTTGTTACGTGGCTTTCACATTTGGTCAAATCCATATTGCTATAACGATATTATATTCATCATATTTCATCATAGTAATTTACCTCAGTAATCCACCAAAGCCAAAGGAGGTAGCTATGTAGTCTCTGGTACATGCTTTTCTGTTGTCATAGAAATTTTATTTCATAAGTATCATGCATGTTACAGAATTGTAGTAAACTTTTCATCAACTTCATAGTATATTTCTATTATGTTACCCATCTGTGATTTTTCAAAGTTTTACTTTAATGAAACAGAGCTCAATCATATATAATTTGAAAACCAATAGGTGCTTATCAGGAATCTAAAGCCTTTCAAGTTTTTACTATGAATTTGTCCGGTATTTGAGTCACCGCCATGTATATAGTATTAACAGGCTCTTCTACTTTGTCAATTGGAACTAAAAATTTGAATCATTTCTATCCATGACTTTGTCAACAGTTTGGTCTTGTTTATACAATCAACAAAAAGTTGAAAAAGTATTTGAGCCACGCTCTGTGAAAAGGGGGCTTAATGCATCTCCAAAATGTATCGACCCAGGTCAGCCTGCATAGGCTGACCTGGGCCAAAACTTTGTGCTGTTGGTCAATTTTCTGCCTGTCCAAAGACCAGTTTACCTCATGATTCAGTCAGTTGTTAGACAAAATGGACTTAATGATCCATAACTCTGTGATGACTTGCTTGGTATCATGCATCACTGAGATGCAGTAAGCCCGTTTGCCAGAGCATGGCTCATTTGTAGAACAAGGTGAAACCTTTTTTTTTTTTCCCCCGATCAATGTTTTATGTTTGTGTTATACAGCTGGAGGGTGAAAAGAACAAGCTAGAGAACCTGTTGTACAACAACTTAATGAAGAAAAGGGAGAGAATTCTGTCAGAGATGCAGGAAGAACAAGTTCAGAACAGACAGGAAAAACTTGATAACTCAGCTGATGAACTCAAGAATGTTGATAATCGATTAAATGAACTCAAAGTGCATCTGAAAGGTGAGCCATTATACTAAAGTGTTTAATCTTTTACTCTTTACCAGAGGACACAAGTTTTAGACTGGTCCAAATGTAAAGTACTTGCAGACAAGAAATATAATGGCACAAAACCTGCACTTTGTTTCTGGAAGTGTAGAAAACATTGTGGATAAAGGAGAAAATGCTGATCTATAAAGCTTGCAAACTTAACTACAGTCTGCTTTTGATCTAAATGTCTGCAAACACGGCTTAAGTTACGCTACACGGTCTATGAGTAAAATGTTTCGTTACACGTGTTTACCACAAAATGAAACTTTTACATGTACAACTCTGTGCAAATATTCATTTTTATGGTAACAAATTTGAAAACTTTTAAAAATCATTTATGTAAAAAAATGAATTGCAAACACATGAATTTGAGCAAAAACATCGTGGCAAAAGAAGAAATTGTTGGTTACTTCTTTCTTTTGCTTTTTTGTCTTCAATATTTTTTTCCTATTTGTAGAGCTTGATGAAAATTTAGAAAAAGTGAACAAAGAACAGAAAGAGCTTCAAAATAACATGGAGTATTGGAAGGTACACGTTTCAGTTTATTGTTTGACATGTGTGGTATTTCCTTGCTACGACCTATGTAGTTTTCTGTTGCATGTACTATGTCTAGCTTGTCAGAGGAAACTTCTCCTGCCAAATATATACATTTGACTTTTGCAGCTTAAAAGCTGATTCTACTTTTAAATGAAGTATTTATCTTGGTCATAGTTCAAAACAACTAAGCAGGTGATGTAGATCCGAGATCAGGAAACCTGTTAACTCTTTACCACAGGACAAAATTTTAGAACAGTCCAATATGAAAGCATTTGCAGACAACAAAATTAATATGATTTCAGAATTGAAATTCGTTTTGGGAAGAGTAGAAAACATTGTGGGAAAAGAAGAAAATGCTGGTTACCAGCATTTTCTTCTTTTTCCACAGTGTTTTCAAAAGCTTTCTTCTACAGGTTGTTAAAACTGGGGATTGTGTGGTAAAGAGTTAAGCCTTGCGCAGATCTACACTTGTTTGTGAAGCTACCAAAATCATATGTGGTGCAAAAATACTAGATAATAAGATGTGTGTAAGAGGTACTTTTGAGTTGTTAATCATGTAAGACACTTCTTAGTAGGAAACTTGAGGCACAGAAAGACTGTTCCCATAAATATTATCTCTCACTTCAGGGACAAGAAAAGGAGCTCCAAGATAAATTGAGTGATGACTCCAAAGAGCTTGACAAGATAACAAACAAACAAAGTGTTCTCTTGAAAAAGGTAATCATTGTTGAAAAATAAGTGTTTTAGGTACAGCACAACTTCAATGTACAAGGTTGAAGAACATGATCAAATATCTTTACCTGGTAAAGAGAAGCACAGCTGGTTAGTTGAGCAAGACATTCAACTGTATTTCACACACTTCATTTGAGTCATTGTGGCCTTTCATGCTTGGACTCACATGTGCAAGTTGACTTTTTACATGTGATTATGTGGATTGTCCCTTTTATATGCATTGGCATGGAGATGTTTGGGCCCAGGTTGTCAGCACTTTCATGTCCGTTGTAGACCCCTTGTCTGGTTATGAAATATTTCACACCTGTGCACATTGATGTGAGAACCTGTAGAGTAGAGGTTTAAAATGCTTGACTCTGAGTCACTCATAGTGAAGGGTTGCGGGGGATGTCAATGGTACTATGTTCTTGATAGCTTCCTTCTGGCCTGTCCTGCTCAAGTTTGTAGAGCTTTTATACATCTTTGTTTTCGAAGGAGGCACAGTCTGCTGTATATTTATTTCAAGAAGTGAAATAGCATGTTACCATCATTGCATCTGTGACCATAATTTCTGTTTACAGAAAGATGATTGCATGAAGAAGATCAGAGAGTTAGGATCACTTCCAAGTGATGCGTTTGAAAAGTACCAGAACCTCAACTCTAAACAGGTAAGTACCACTTACTCTGTTTTAAAAGACACCGAATTATTAACATGCTGTTTCCCTGGCAGATAAAGCCAGTGATGTAATGTAAAACTTCATCAAAGTTATTTTCATAAAGAGGGAGTACCTTCTCCAAAAGGATTTTTGCTGAAACAAATGACAGCAAAATCATCCAACATCATTGAAAATGTACTACCTGGTTTTGTTTCTTGACTGAGATTTCTTGCAGAGACCTGTTTGTGGAAATCCCAAGCAATAGCATGTGACATAAATATTGATTAAGTTTTTTTTTTTAACAAGTCTGCTGAAAACTATACATGTTGCAGGATTAATAGAAAACTATATTAGGGTCTAGAAATATCCATGCTTTTTTTGTCTGGTGTGAGAAATAATAGAAAATCATTGATACATTGATAAATTTTTCCAGCCTTATTAGGTAATATTGGTACTTTTAGTTATGCTTTGATTTACATGCTCTAGTATTTTATATTCCAACCAAGGTAATGTGCTATCAAAGCAGATCAAAATTGGATTTATTATCCAACAACAGACAACATATGAAAACTATGTTGGAAAAAGAGCAACAACTTGTTACAAATTTACTCCTACTGTATTGCCACATTAAGAAAAATTTGTTAGAAATGATATGGATGAAATTTTGAAGGAAGAGGAGATTTTTGTATGAAATGGAAAATATCGTTGGAAGGTGAATAATTGCTTCTTACAAACACCAAGTCTTTTTCTCACAATGTTTTCAAAAGCTGTTAACAATAGGGGTTTTAAAACTAGGACAAAGAAGGATACATTATTCTTTAATGGTGACAATATAACTGTTTAACTTCCAGCTGTTCAAAAAACTAGACCAGTGCAATGCTGAATTGAAGAAGTACAGCCATGTAAACAAAAAGGCTTTGGATCAGTTTGTTAACTTTACAGAACAGAAATCTAAACTTATCAAGAGGAAGGAGGAATTGGACAGAGCACATACTGTAAGTTTACTTTGATTTCTTTTCAAGATTACATGTTAGTACATGGGTGAAATAGCACTGATAAATTGACATGGAATGTGTTATTACGCCTAAACAGAGAACATGTCTCCATTCAGTTCATGTCTGTATCTAGATAATTCTTTAGTTACATATTAAGAAACAAGACTAATTGCAATCTACATGGTATTACAGATTTCTAAGGGGCTCCCACTGATGTTAAGCAGCAGGTTTACATCTTGCCAACCATTTAACTCTTAGATCGCCTAATGTATAAACATTACCTTTCTACAGCTGAAAATACAATCCACTGGAACTTGGACTGATTTATATGAGCCATGCTCTGGCAAAAGGGGGCTTCATGCATTTCCGTGATTCATGATATCAAGCAAGTCATCTCATGGTCATAGAGCCATAAAATCCATTTCGACTTAACAACCGACTGAACCATGAGGAAGACTGGTCCTTCGACATACAAAAAATTGACCAATAGCAAAAAGTTTCGGCCCAGGTCAGCCTGCGCGGACTGCACAGGCTGACCTGGGTCGATACTTTTCGCAGATGCATTAAGCCCCCTTTTCACAAAGCACGGCTCATATCTAAAAGGCTTGACTTGACAGGTAGACCATGGTTGGTGCTTATAAAAAATTTTTCATGCTCAGCTGAGCATGAAATTGCAAAATTTTACAGATTTGGTTTGATACACTTCTCAGTGCACTTTTTTTGAACTTCTCTTACCTTCTTCTTTTGAAATAAAAGTCTTTATTTCAAATTTTTGTACTTTAGCAGAAGCACTAATGAAATTTAAAGTTTAAGCACAAACTCAGTTGAGCATGAACTCAAATTTTATAAGCACAGGGCCATATAGATGCAAAATCAGGCTGCACATTCTGTGCACAGAATCACAGACCTTGACCTGTTGCTTTCACAAAAGCCACTTTTTTTTTTTTTGCCTATGGTGCTGATTGCTGAAAGGGTGAAGAAAACTAAATTACTTTCATCCTCTTAATCCAATCATTGATGGTATGTGTTTAATTGGACACTGTAATCTTTTTCAGTCCATTATTGACCTGATGAATGCATTAGATCACAGAAAGTATGAGGCAATTCAGTTAACATTCAAACAGGTAAGGTCCTTTGTGATACCTATTCCACCGTAGTTAACTCTATATTGGTCAACAAAATTTTAGACTCCTCCATATTTAAAACACATGCTGACATCAGGCATTGGAAGGCTAGAAAATATGGGAAAAGGAGAACATGCTATTTACCAGCATGTTCTTCTTTTCCCTTGATGTTTTCTGAAGATTTCTTTCTTAGACTTGTAAAACAAGGGATCAATTGGTAAAGATTTAATGCTGAACCTTTGAGCACTGTCGAAATACTTTAGCCATAATGGCACATGGACTGTAATCCAGGGTTTCAAGTTCAAATCAGGGAATTGTCAATTTCATCATGCAGTATATACAGGGGTGTGGAAATCTTGAAATTTTGTACTTGTCCATGGACAAGTAAATCTAAAAAGTCTACTTGTCCGTCAGAGAAGTTTACTTGTCCAAAACAAAACAATTTTAAATGGCACACAAAGACCTAACTGAATGTAGTTTGTAGATAATGGTGTCCTTTTAACTATTTAAATTTGCTTTGTTTGGGTTTTTAATAATAATGATGAAAATAAATCAAGCAAATCTTTATGGGGCATTTTTCCCAAAAATTGGGAAGGGGCCTTAGCCTTTCATTTTTTTTTTTTTTTTTTTTATATATTCAAGTGCGATTTTTGCCAAATTAGGAAAAAGCAGACTGACTTCCAAGGTACATCACTAAAACAAATTAATGGCACTGTACATACATACAGTAAATAGACTGGTGCAACAATTTAATAATTGAAAAAGATTCAACAGTTACACTATTACTGCTTAAACCATGGCCAAATATCTCAGTGTTTGACCTTACAGCCCTTTTTAACACTACTGAGGCACACCCATGCATGCCGGAGTTAATACTTCAGCAGAACTGCTTACCAGCCATCATATGATACAAGGGAATCATTATCTGTGAAAGTTAAAAGGCTAGGCTTGGTTATTGTGTCTGGAGATGTAGAGTTTGCATCATGTGCAGTGATAATAATTGTTTAGTTTTCAGACAACGGGAGATCGGCGATGTCCGACAGACTCGGCACTTCAGATTGAGATTCAGTATGCGGAGATTTGATTACCTGTAGATCGATCTGCAAAGAATTTAAACGTTTTACGCCGAAAGTAAAAAGGCTGCGCTGGCCTTTATCGTCTACAGTCCTTTTAACAAACTTTTTGTAATGTTTCGCGGTTTTTGACATGTTTTACTTGGATACAGCGTGTTTGGTTTTCTTTCAAATACATTTACTGCAACTGAGTAAGAATGTGTTCCACAGTATTAAATTAAGACAACTTCTTTTGTCAGCTGTAACTTTTTGCGAACGACAAAAAAGAATTTTATATTGGATGACTGGGAAATGACAACCGCGTCAAGTCTACATGCAGTGTTATAATATGCAAAAAAAATAACTCGTTTCAGTTCTTGTTGCCTCCATTAAACAAACCAAATGGCGCCAAGAAACCACAACATTTCGGCCGTACTGCAGAGCAGTCAAAATTTAAAAAAAAGCCTGCGTAGGGAATAAAATCAGAGTCGGCCAAATTTTTTGATTCCTGGTATCAGGGGATAGTTTATCATAATTCAGTTTAAGAATGTTCTTGTTTACGAACTTCGAAGTGAGACGGAGAGAACATTTCCATTTCACAAGGATAATGTTATATAATACAGATCTTTACTTTCAATTTCTCCCTCGTTTTCTACTTGTCCGCGGACGAGTAGATTGCAAAAAGCCACTTGTCCGACGTCAAATTTACCCGAGTCGGACGTAGGATTTCCACACCCCTGATATAGTGTTGTTTCATGAATCATTCTGTTTTTATCGTTCAGATTGCATTGCTTTCATTTGGAAAAACAGCACATGGCTTAGAAAAGGTTGTTGTGTGCAGAACTGGTAATAGAAAAGTAGGAAATGCATTGATAGGTGCACTAACTGCAATGATATAAATGAAATGAAACACTGGGAAAGTGTCAAAAAAAAATGGAGTGAATTGGAAACTTGGAGAAGGTATTAGATCCTTGTTAGAGGCAAATTGTTTCTTCTCTCAAAATGTATTCCAAAGCTGTTGACTGCAGAGTTCTTATCAGCCTTGCCTCTACAGAAAACTTTAACCCATGTTGTGATGCACATTTTAACTGCAAATACTTTGTTACATTCTAACTGATTAAAAATGTTGACCTTTCTTTGCCAGTTAGAATTCATGTGAAAATTAATCCCTTACCACACAATCCTTAACAACCCCTCAGAAGAAAACTACCGGTATTGAAAACATGGCAAAAGAAAAAGGAAGCTGGTTACCAGCATTTTCACCTTTTTCCACAATGTTTTCTTCCCTTTTAAAGATAGAAACTATCTCCTGTGCTACATTTAATTTGTCTTCTTCAGTTACTTCCAATTTTGTTTAAACCTATTTTTTTTTTTTTTTTTTGGTAATGAGTTTAGACGAGATTCATATTCTTCAGGTATCAAAATACTTCAGTGAGATATTTAAAAAGTTGGCACCAGATGGACACGCTGTGCTTGTTATGAAAAAAGGAGACACAGATCAGGTATTGTTTTTTTTTTTCTTTTTAAATACATCCTTACAACTAGAGAAAAAAAACCCTGTTAAAGCTTGAAAGTGTGTAGAATGGCTTAACTGTGCAAACATAAATTACCAATAAAAATGATGTAAAGGATAGAAAAAACAAAAGGGATTTGTCCTCATTTAAAACCAGAAACGACAACAGTGATTGCTTTGAAGGCCTCCAAAACATGAAATGCATTTTCTGTTCGTCGTAATCTGTGCAATCTTGGAGCAACATATGGCATGAAGATACAAGAATGATTATAGTCTCATAAAAGAAGGATGAAATAGGTTAAAAACTAAATGTTAAATCATACGATGCCTGTTTTATGCTGATTATGTAAGGTTTGTGACCCTTTAACCCTTAACCCTTCACCAAACAATCCCTGGTTTTCACAACGCTGGGAGAGAAGGCTTTTGAAAACATTGTGATAAAAGGAGAAAATGCTGGTAACCAACATTTTTTCCTTTTTCCACATTGTTTTATATCCTATTAGAGAGCTTAAGCTCATTTGTGCCAATTTTGGATGTGTCATTGGCAGATGTTTCAAATTTGCAAGAGTCTAAAATTTATCATTTATGAAAGGGTTAACAAATTAACCCTTTAAGCACCATAGGCAAGAAGGAGGCTTTGGGAACAGCATAGATCAAAATCAGACTGCAACAAGGATATGTCATAGCATGCCTCTAGTTATTCAGTCAGACAAGCTAAAGACACTAGTGAAGGTTTTTCCTCTGAGAAAATGCAGAAGCAATTCTAATTATGCTCTGGCAAGCAGGCAGAACTGCTTCTAGACTGTTTTCTGAAGACTTATTTACTCTGGCCTCATTTTCAAACATTTTTTAACAATGCAGATGTCACATGGTATGTTTTATATCTGATGCTACAAGCTTATTACATTCTGTATTACTCTAAATAAACATACCTCTTCACAAGATACTTCAGGTGACTCATTATCATGTCTCTAGTTTTTGCATCTGGATGTGATCAGCTTTTGGCTTTCTACAGAAAAGTTGAGGTATTGTCATAGACTGGTTAGCCTGGGTTCCATTCCATTCATTTTTTTCCTTTTCTATCATTTGGGCATTACTTTGTCAAAAATGACGGCCTGGGGACATTTGAAAATCAAAAACTTTATTCCATCACACAGTGGGTTAAAGTAGATGTTGCTGCGATCGGTTTTCAAACGTAAATGACCGAAAATAGATACCGAAATTCCAATAACCTCGGTCTGATCACTTCCTGTTTGTAAGCCATCTTTGAAAATATTGACAACAAAATTTCAAACGGATCTTTCACAATGACATTGGAGGATAGTTTAACAGTAACAAAGGTTGTTAAAGGTTGCAATGTATTTTTTATGGCACCGACAGGAAAGTCACTTGTACATGAAATCAACCTGTTGTATTTGAATTAGTCTAAAATGCGCAAATCCATTGATTTTAACATTGTGACGTCACGCAATAAACAAGTCTATAATTAGATTATCTACATAATTCATAGTCATGGGGAGACCCTCGAATGTCCCCAGGCGGTAATAGTAACGGAAGCAATCAACAGAGAGCTGCCAAAGATCTATAGTAGATCGCGATTAAGAGAACCTGATACGGAGTAATTAAGAAATTGTTACCGACTGGACCCAGGCTATAGGCTGGTCATCATTATGGGAAACTTGTGATGTTTTCTTTATATCTTTGTTTTTACTGAAGATATTCTTTTCAAATTTGGATTTCTTGTTAACCTTCAAAGGGAAAACTCGTACCAGCAGAGCATATGACCCTCAACACATTTTGTGTCAGCTATGCCCCTTTTTTGATTTCAGTTTTTACTGATAAAGCACCCAGAGAGGAGCATTATTAGTTCCACTGGCCGAAGGCCAGCGGGCTTATGTCATGGCCCGGTGTCCGTCGTGCGTGCGTGCGTTAAATTTTATTTTAAACATCTTCTTCTCTGAAACTACCCATCCAATTTTGATGAAACTTCACAGAATTGATCCTGCCATGGTCCTCTGTAGAATTTCATGAAAGAATGTGATTCCTTTAAAAACTCTGGTTCCCATGGCAACAAAACTTAAAAATATTGGAAATCTTTAAAAATCTTCTTGTCCGAAACCATAAGGCCTAGAGCTACCAAATTTGGCATGTAGCTTTATCTAGTAGACGTCTATCAAGTTTCTTCAAATAATAGCCCAGGGGTCAAAATTGGCCCCGCCCCGGGGGTAACAAGTTTTACATGGGCTTATATAGAGAAAACTTTAGCAATCTTCCTGTACCTAGCCGTAAGACCTAGGGCTACCAAATTTTGCATGTGGCTTTATCTAGTAGACTTTACCAAAAGTGCCCAAATTATAGCCCTGGGGTCAAATTTGACCCCGCCCCAGGGGTCACAAGTTTTACATGGGCTTATATAGAGAAAACTTTAGAAATCTCCCTGTACCTAGCCATTAGGCCTAGGGCTACCAAATTTGGCATGTGGCTTTGTCTAGTGGGCCTCTACCAAGAGTACTCAAATTACAGCCTTAGGGTCAAAATTGGCCCCACCTGGGGGTTCACAAGTTTTACATGGGCTTATATAGAGAAAACTTTAGAAATCTCCCTGTACTTAGCCATAAAGCCTAGGTCAACCAAATTTTGCATGTGGCTATATCTAGTGGACCTCTAGTATGAATGCCCAAATTATAGCCCTGGGGTCCAATTTGATCTCACCCCAGGAGGCAGAAGTTTTAGAAATCTTCTTGTTACTAACCATAAGACCTAGGGCTACTAATTTTAGCCCTGTCTCAGGGGTCTCATGTTCAAAACCACTTTGCCTGGTATTGTAATGTTTGGCGTGTAGGGTTTTTACTTATCAGCCAGAGGAGCGATACAGGGCCATCATGGCCATCTTGTCATTAGCATGTGATGCTCTTGTTTGATTTTGACCTTTTAGATGATAACTCTCCAAAACAAATTTACCAAAGATCCCTCAAAAATCATCTTTGTTTAGGGTAGTCAACATGAATTAACCCTTTACCACATGATCTGGGATTTTCACAACCCTGAGAAAGACGCCTTATGAAAATATTGTGAAAAAAGCAGAAAATGCTTGTAACCAACATTTTTCTCCTTTTCCCACAATGTTTTCCACCCTTCCCTAAACAAATTTCAATTTTTGAGTAACATTAATTTTGTCATCTGCAAGTGCTTTCAATTTGAACGTGTGTAAAGTTTTGCCATTTGGAAAAGGGTTAAGGTTTGTTACACTAGTATACATAAAATCAATGTGGCTAAAGCAGAAATTGCTTATTTCAAGCAATTCTTCTCTTTGCCAGAATGTTTTTGTGAAGGTTTTGTCTTTGAAGTTGAAAACAGTTATCTGCCTGTTGCAATATGTAGAGAAACAATTTGCTAAATACCTAAGTTAAGACATTCACTTTCATCTACAGGGTGACGATGACGAGGGCACTCAGTCTCAAGATGTACCACTTGTTGAGCAGTTTACAGGAGTAGGAATAAAGGTAACGCAGTGTAGTTGTCATTTAAGACAGTCCAAATCTAGGGACAACATTTTTAGCTTGGCTGTTTTCAAAGAAAACAAGAGTTATTGCAGGGGTGCGGAAATCCTACGTCCGACTCGGGTAAATTTGACGTCGGACAAGTGGCTTTTTGCAGTCTACTCGTCCGCGGACAAGTAGAAAACGAGGAGAAAACTGAAAGTAAAGATCTTTAACATTATCCTTGTGAAATAGAAATATTCTCTTCGTCTCACTTCGTAAACTTCAACATTTTTAAATTGAATTATGATAAACTATTCCCTGACATCTGGAATCAAAAACAAACATTTGGCTGAATCTGATTTTATGTGCTACGCAGGCTTTTTATTGATTTTGACTGTGCTGCAGTACGGCCGAAATGTTGTGGTTTCTTCGCGCCATTTGGTTTGTTTAATGGAGGCAACCATAACCGAACCGAGTTATTTTTTGCACATTATAACACTGCACGTAGACTTGACGCGGTTGTCATTTTCCTGTCATTCAATATCAACTTCTTTTTTATTATTCGCAAAAACTTGCAGCTGACAAAAAAAGTTGTCTTAATTTAACACTGTGGAACACATTCTTAGTCGATTGCAGTAAACGTATTTGAAAGAAAACCAAACACGCTGTATCCAAGTAAAACATGTCAAGAACCGGGATACATTACAAAAAGTTTGTTAAAAGGTCTGTAGACGATAAAGGCTAGCGCAGCCATTTTACTTTCGGCGTAAAATGTTCAAATTCTTAGCAGATATAGATCTATCTGCAGGTAATCAAATCTCCGCATACCGAGTCTCAATCTGAAGTTTCGGGGCAGTCGGACATCGCCGATCTCCCGTTGTCTGAAAAATAGACAATTATTATCATTGCACATGATGCAAACTCTACATCTCCAGACACAATAACCAAGCCTAGCCTTTTAACTTCCACAGATAATGATTCCCTTGTATCATATGATGGCTGGTAAGCAGTTCTGCTGAAGTATTAACTCTGGCACCCATAGGTGTACCACAGTAGTGTAAAAAAGGACTGTAAGTGTAAACACTGAGATACTTGGCCATGGTCTGAGCAGTTATAATGTAACTGTTGAATCTTTTTCAATTATTAAATTGTACCTTTCTATTTACTGTATGTATGTACAGTGCCATTAATTCGTTTTATTGACCTTGAAAGCTGGTCTGCTTTTTCCGAATTTGGCCAAAATCAAGCTTGAATATCCCAAAATCAAAGGCTAAGGCCCCTTCCCAATTTTTGGAAAAAAAGCCCAGTAAAGGTTTGCTTGATTACGGTACATTCAGTTAGGTCTTTGTGTGCCATTGTTTTGTTTTGGACAAGTAAGCTTCTCTGACGGACAAGTAGATTTTTTAGATTTACTTGTCCATGGACAAGTAGAAAATTTCAAGATTTCCACACCCCTGGTTATTGTCATAGCCCTGTAGTCGTTGTCATGTGAAAACTTTGCCATTTTGTACTATCTATTATTACTGGAGATATTTACTTAAAACTTTGACAGGTTGTTAACTATCAAACGGGGTAATCATACAACAGGGGCAGGTAACCATCTGACACAGTTATGCCCCTCTTTCGACTTCAAATTTTCACTGAAAAGCACTTGCAGCCAAGTGTTGGCACCCACATGCTGTGCTCTTGTTGTCATTCTATTTCAATT
Source organism: Hippopus hippopus (assembly GCA_946811185.2). Lineage (NCBI taxonomy): Eukaryota > Metazoa > Mollusca > Bivalvia > Cardiida > Cardiidae > Hippopus > Hippopus hippopus. The sequence goes on from OX328106.1 coordinate 39,847,963, forward strand.
TGTGAATGAGAGGGAAGGCCTTTGAGAAAAGGAGAGATGCTTGAAGCTAGCATTTCCTTATTTTTCACACAAAGGTTTCTACCATTCCAAATTCAAATTCTATGAATTGAGCTCCATTTAACTTAGGTCGCCAAATGCCTTTAATTTAGATTCGGTCTGGAATTTTGTTGTCTTTTCAAGTATTTACATGACTAAAAATTTCAATTTCTGTCCCTCTCTAGAAATTTTTTTTTTTTTACTTTCCTATTGTTTTCTGTATAAATAATGCCTTTATGGCAAAGTTCAAGACATTGACTTGTTCTTTACAGGTATCATTCACTGGCAATAAGGCAGAGATGAGAGACATGCAGCAACTATCAGGAGGACAGAAATCTCTTGTGGCCTTGACCTTGATCTTTGCTATACAGAAATGTGACCCAGCTCCCTTCTACCTCTTTGATGAAATTGATCAGGCTTTGGATTCACAACACAGAAAAGCAGTGGCAGGTATGATCTGAACTTTTTACTACAGAATGGTGTGGGGTTTTTTTTTATGCGATCCTTGAGGAAGAACCAGGATTTTCTCCTCTTCCCAGAATGTTTTCTACCCGTTTCCGAGACAGATTCTATCATTGGAACTGTAATTAATTTAGTGACTGTAGAATCTTTCAGTTGATGTTCTGCTGTCTTGGATACAGGTTTAAGATTGTGACTAAAGGAGAAATAATTTTGGGGAGACATTGCTTTTGGAATTGTTGGTCTGTCCATCTGTCATGTTTTGGTATCTGTTTCACGTGCCCTGAACCCCATGTCTAGTTTCACATGCATGTCCAGCTTGCCTGCTGACCTGAAGAGTGAAGGTTTCACATACCAGCCTCCAAGGTCAAGGTCACAGCAGGGGTTCAAATGTCACATGGGGAGGGAGATATCTGTTTTGGCCGAAAAGCACACACCAAGCTTATCAGGCAGTGGAAGGGGCCAACTTTGTAGCTGAGGAGAACTTTGTGAAATAAAAGCACACAAAAGATCAAGGTCACCAATCATTTTAAACGTAAATGAGCCATGCTCTCTGAAAAGGGGGCTTAATGTATCTGCAAAAAGTTTTGGCCCAGGTTAGTCTGGGAAATTTGACCTGGGCTGAAACTTTGCGCTTTTAGTAACTTTTGGATGTCCAAGGACCATTCTACCTCAAGATTTGGTCATTGTACAGCAAAAATGGACGTAATTGATGCAAAATTATGTGATGACTTGAATGTCTTACGAACATGAAAGTTTGCAACAAGTGCATAGATGAAATACAAACTTCCCTGGCCAAGATTTGAACCCATGTGGCAGAGATTCTCATTTTTCGAGGTTTAAAAGACCAACATCTTAACCACTGAGCTAAAGAGAAATTTCCCCCATGCAGTTGTCAGGTAATTTGATTTCCCGTTGCACACCCCCTCAGATGGCAAGTCATGGAATTTAGAATCAAAATTTAGAATTAGAATCATTTATGAATCTGAACTCTATTTTTACACTTTCATAATTTTTCAGACATGATCCATGAACTCTCTCAAGATGCTCAGTTCATTACAACTACCTTCAGACCAGAATTACTGGAACATGCTGATAAATTCTATGGAGTGAAATTTAGAAATAAGGTTAGGTATTACTTTTAGAGTACTGCTGTATGCAAATACAAAAAAAGTAACACAGGGTAAACAATTTTTAGCTCACCTGAGCACTAAGTGCTCATGGTGAGCTTTTGTGATCGTACTGTGTCCGGCGTCCGGCGTTTATCGTCCTTCGTCAACTTTTACCTTGTGTACGCTCTAGAGGCAACATTTTCAATCCGATACTCATGAAACTTGGTCAGAATGTTTGTCTCGATGATATCTCGGATGAGTTCGAAAATGGGTCATGTCGGGTCAAAAACTAGGTCACTAGGCCAAATCTTAGAAAAACCTTGTGTACGCTCTAGAGGCCACATTTTCAGTCCGATACTCATAAAACTTGGTCAGAATGCTTGCCTTGATGTCTCGGATGAGTTCGAAAATGGGTCATGTCAGGTCAAAAACTAGGTCACTAGGTCAAATCTTAGAAAAACCTTGTGTACGCTCTAGATACTCATGAAACTTGGTCAGAACGTTTGCCTCGATAATATCTTAGACGAGTTCGAAAACGGGTCATGTCGGGCAAAAAACTAGGTCATTAGATCGTATCTTAGAAAAACCTTGTGTACGCTCTAGAGGCCTCATTTTCAGTCAGATACTCATGAAACTTGGTCAGAATGTTTGTCTCAATGATATCTCAGACGAGTTTGAAAATGGGTCCCGTCGGGTCAAAAACTAGGTCACTAGGTCAAATCTTAGAAAAACCTTGTGTACGCTCTAGAGGCCACATTTTTAGTCAGATACTCATGAAACTTAGTCCGAATGTTTGTCTTGATTATATCTCAGATGAGTTCGAAAATGAGTCATGCCGGGTCAAAAACTAGGTCACTAGGTCAAATCTTAGAAAAACCTTGTGTACGCTCTAGAGGCCACATTTTCAGTCCGATACTAATGAAACTTGGTCAGAATGTTTGCCTTGATGATATTTCGGATGAGTTTGAAAATGGGTCATGTAGGGTCAAAAACTAGGTCACTAGGTCAAATCTTAGAAAAACCTTGTGTACGCTTTAGAGGCCAACTTTTCGGCCCAAAACTCCTGAAAGTTGGTCAGAATGTTTGTCTTGATGATATCTCGGATGAGTTTGAAAATGGGTCATGTCGGGCAAAAATCTAGGTTACTCGGTCATATCTTAGAAAAACCTTCTGTACGCTCTTGAGGCCACATTTTCAGCCCAAAACTCTTGAAAGTTAGTCAGAATATTTGTCTTGATTATATCTCGGTTGAGTTTGAGAATGGGTCATGTGGGGTCAAAAACTAGGTCACTAGGTCAAATCTTAGAAAAACCTTGTGTACGCTCTTCAGGCCACATTTTCAGCCCAAAACTCTTGAAAGTTGGTCAGAATGTTTGTCTTGTTTATATCTCAGTGAATTTCGAGAATGGGTCATGTCAGGTCAAAAAATAGGTCACTAGGTCAGATCTAAGAAAAACATTGTGTACGCTCTAGAGGCCACATTTTCAGTCAGATACTCATGAAACTTGGTCAGAATGTTTGTCTTGATGATAGCTTGTATGAGTTCAAAAATGGGTCATGTCAGGTCAAAAACTAGGTCACTAGGGCAAATCTTAGATAAACCTTGTGTACGCTCTAGAGGCCACATTTTCAGTCAGATACTCATGAAACTTGGTCAGAATGTTTGTCTTGATGATATCTTGGACAAGTTTGAAAATAGGTCATGTCGGGCAAAAAACTAGGTCACTAGATCATATCTTAGAATAACCTTGTGTACGCTCTAGAGGCCACATTTTCAGCCCAAAACTCTTGAAAGTTGGTCAGAATGTTTGTCTTGATGATATCTCGGTCGAGTTCGAGAATGGGTCATGTCAGGTCAAAAACTAGGTCACTAGGTCAAATCTTAGAAAAACCTTGTGTACGCTCTAGAAGCCACATTTTCGGTCAGATACTCATGAAACTTGGTCAGAATGTTTGTCTTGATGATATCTCGGACGAGTTCGAAAATTGATCATGCTGGGCCAAAAACTAGGTCAGTAGGTCAAATCTTAGAAAAACCTTGTGTATGCTCTAGAGGCTACATTTTCAGTTCAAAACTCTTGAAAGTTGGTCAGAATGTTTGTCTTGATGATATCTCAGACAAGTTTGAAAATGGGTCGTGTTGGGTCAAAAACTAGGTCACCAGGTCAAATCTTAGAAAAATCTTGTGTACACTCCAGAGGCCACATTTTCAGTCCAATACTCTGGAAAGTTTGTCAGAATGTTTGTCTTGATGACATTTAGATGAGTTTGAAAATGAGTCATGTTGGGTCAAAAACTAGGTCAGTAGGTCAAATCTTAGAAAAACCTTGTGTATGCTCTAGAGGCCATGTTTTCAGTCCAATACTCTTGGAAGTTTGTCAGAATGTTTTTCTTGATGTTATCTTAGACAAGTTTGAAACTGGGTCATGTCAGGTCAAAAACTAGGTCACTGGGTCAAATCTTAGAAAAACCTTGTGTACGCTCTAGAGGCCACATTTTCAGTCCAAAACTCATGAAACTTGGTTAGAATGTTTGTCTTGATGACATCTTAAAGGATTTTGAAAATGGGTCAGGTCTGGTGAAATATTTGGTCACTAGGTCAAATCTTAGACAAACCTTGTGCATGCTCTAGCGGCCACATTTTCAGTCCAATACTCTGGAAAGTTTGTCAGAATGTTTGTCTTGATGTTATCTTGGAAGATTTTGAAAGTGGGTCATGTCGGGTCAAAAACTAGGTCACTGGGTCAAAAACCTTTTGTACAATCTACAGGCCACATTTTCAGTCCAATACTCATGAAAGGCGGTCAGAAGCTTTGTTTTGATAATAGCTACAATGGGAAAATGGGCTGTGTTTGGCTTAGTTCACCGAGAAAAATTCTAGAAAAAGCCTGTGTACAAGCTAGAGGCCAAATTTTCATTCCAATCATTATGAAAGCTTGGTAGAATGTTTGTAAAATTGGTCATGTTTGGTCAAGACTGTGAGCGACTTCAGAACCATCATGGCCCTCTTGTTTCATTTAGTGTATAGTTTTAGTCTACTATAGAAGTAAAGCTTCAGCACAAAATCTTCGAAAACTAATAATCTTTTTGCTACAAAGATTTTTAGAGCTGACCACTGCATGTATGTAGATGCTTACCAAAGTGTCAAAATCATTCAAGTTACATAAATTAGCTCGTTTCTTAAAGCAGTATAATTGCAATTGAATTTTAACCCTTGGATCACCCATTAAACCTTTCAACATTTTCAACATAGAAATACGTGTACAACCTAAATAATTGCAATTTCATGGTTGCTTTTGTCTACAGTGTTTCAGCAAAGCCGACATTGCAGATCAAAGATCAGGCTGCACGTTTTGTGCATAGGCAACTGTAGTTGTGAAAAATGCTTTAAAAAGGGTTAAAATTGTTTGAATTTCTATTCCAAATAGTCTTAGTCCCTGGAATCAGCATACTGTTACTGTAACGTTTCACCATGCTGTGACATCTTTCTCAGATAAGAATCATTTATTTCTTGCTGCATTTTTTATCCTTTGACTTTTTTGTTGATGTAGAAGAAAGAAATAGGGCCAGAAAAGGAGAAAGAATGATAGAAATTCATTGCTAGTAGAACTGACTCTGAAGTAGGATAAATCATTGACAGTTGCTGCAAATTTTCTGCATCAGTATATTTACCCATTTTCAGGTAAGCCATATTGACTGCGTGAGCTATGCTGATGCACAAGACTTTGTTGAGGATGACTCCACTCATGGCTGAAAGATGAGGAACAATACTGTACATAGAGGATGACTCTACTTACTACTTATGACTGAAAGATGAGGAACAAGACTGTACATAGAGGATGACTCTACTCATGGCTGAAAGATGTGGAACAAGACTGTACATTAGACCGCAGAATGTTTGTTGATTAACCAAAGCACTATCTACATCTTGTATTACTTCTGAGTAAATTAAGATCAGATCACACAGAACATGCAGTCTGTTTATTGATCTACAATGGCTGAAAGCGTGTAAGATAATCTATCCACAACAGCTTTAAAACAGCAATATTTTGTTTTCTTTTCTGCACTCAAAATTATGGTTTTTCTTGTCAGTGCTCTCAGGGTTATGGTAACTCATTCACTGTCAACCAAAAGACTTTTTGCTTTCTCAAGCTCTAGAAATGGATTTCGAATGCAATTGAAGATATTTGGTAATATTTTTGCGTAGTTGCAGAAGGCTAAGATCTAAGATTAGATTACAAATTCATTGTAGTCTGAACTTGATTTATGCCATCTGTACAAGTAATTAAGTCATCTTTTGGATTGAAAGAGATTAATTGCTCTTTGATTAGTGCAGATAAATATGTTAATTTGACAAGAGTACATGTATAGATATCAGTCATGTCTTCTGTAAATTCAAAATGCTATGGTGTTCTCAACTTTGTACACGACATGTAGTTTAATAGTTCAATTAAGATATGTGTGTTCAAGAGTTCTGTGCTTCCCACTGAAAATTGAGTTATTGATCTCTCTATAGGAAAATTTCTGACAGTAAATATCAGAATCTTAATGGCCTTGAGCGCTTGACTTTTTCGCTCACCTGAGCACGAAGTGCTCATGGTGAGCTTTTGTGATCGTGCTGTGTCTGGCGTCTGGCATCAACTGTTTACCTTGTGTACGCTCTAGAGGCCATATTTTCAGTCCGATACTCATGAAACTTGGTCAGAATGTTTGCCTTGATGATATCTCGGACGAGTTCGAAAATGGGTCATGTCGGGTCAAAAACTAGGTCACTAGGTCAAATCTTAGAAAAACCTTGTGTACGCTGTAGAGGCCACATTTTCAGTCCAATACTCATGAAACTTGGTCAGAATGTTTGCCTTGATAATATCTCGGACGAGTTCGAAAATGGGTCATCTCAGGTCAAAAAATAGGTCAAATCTTAGAAAATCCTTGTGTACGTTCTAGAAGCCACATTTTCTGTCCAATACTCCTGAAAGTTGGTCAGAATGTTTGTCTTGATGATATCTCGGACGAGTTCGAAAATGGGCTGTGTCGGGTCAAAAACTAGGTCACCAGGTCAAATCTTAGAAAAACCTTGTGTACGCTCTAGAGGCCACATTTTCTGTCCAGTACTCCTGAAAGTTGGTCAGAATGTTTGTCTTGATGATATCTCGAACGAGATCGAAAATGGGCCATATCGGGTCAAAAACTAGGTCACCAGGTCAAATCTTAGAAAAATCTTGTGTACGCTCTAGAGGCCACATTTTCAGTCCAATACTCCTGAAAGTTGGTCAGAATGTTTGTCTTGATGATATCTCAGACGAGTTCGAAAATGGGCCATGTCGGGTCAAAAACTAGGTCACCAGGTCAAATCTTAGAAAAACCTTGTGTACGCTCTAGAGGCCACATTTTCAGTCCAATACTCTTGAAAGTTGGTCAGAATGTTGTCTTGATGATATCTCGGACGAGTTCGAAAATGGGCCATGTCGGGTCAAAAACTAGGTCACCAGGTCAAATCTTAGAAAAACCTTGTGTACGCTCTAGAGGCCACATTTTCAGTCCAAAACTCTTGAAAAGAGGTCAGAATGTTTGTCTTGATGATATCTCAAACAAGTTTGAAAGTGGGTCATGTCGGGTCAAAAACTAGGTCACCAGGTCAAAGCTTAGAAAAACCTTGTGTACGCTCTAGAGGCCACATTTTCAATCCAATACCCTTGAAAGTTGGTCAGAATGTTTGTCTTAATGATATCTCTGACAAATTTGAAAAGGGGCCATGTTGGGTCTAAAACTAGGTCACTAGGTCAAATCTTAAAAAAACCTTGTGTATGCTCCAGAAGCCACATTTTCTGTCCAATACTCTTGAAATTTGGTCAAAATGTTTGTCTTGATAATATCGCAGACGAGTTCAAAAGGGGGCCATGTGGGGTCAAAAACTAGGTCACTAGGTCAAATCTTTGAAAAACCTTTTGTACACTCCAGAAGCCACGTTTTCAGTCCAATGCTCTTTAAAGTTGGTCAGAATGTTTGTCATGATGATAGCTTGGATGAGTTTGAAAATGGGTCATGTCAGGTCAAAAACTAGGTCACCAGGTCAAATCTTAGTAAAACCTTATTTAAGCTCTAGAGGCCACATTTTCAGTCCAATAATCTTGAAATTCTGTCAGAATGTTTGTCTTAATTTCTTAGACTAGTATGAAAATGGGTCATGTTGGATAAAAAACTAGGTCACAAGGTCAAATCTCGGAAAAACCTTTTGTAATATAATTACAGTCCAATATTCTTTAAACTTTTGTTAGAATGTTTGTCTTGATGATATCTTGCACGAGTTTGAAAATGCGTCACGTGGAATAAAAACTAGGTCACCAAGTTTCATCCTTGAAAAATTGTGTGTACGCTCTAGAGGCCACATTTTCAGTCCAATAATCTTGAAATTTGCTTTGAATGTTTTTCTTGATAATATCTTAGACTAGTATGAATATGGGTCATGTTGGATAAAAAACTAGGTCACTAGGTCAAATCTCAGAAAAACCTTTTATACACCCTACAGGCCACATTTTCTCAAATACTCATGAAAGTTTGTCGGAATGTATGTCTGGATAATTTCTACATGTCAAGTAGGCCGCTGAGACAAATTCTAGAAAAAGCATGTGTGCGATCTAGAGGCCATATTTGTAAGCCTAATACTAATGAGTGTTTGTTAGAGTGTCTTAATATCTCTGAAGAGATTGGAAATGGGTCATGTTTGATCAAAAGGCTCAGGTGAGCGACTTCAGGGCCATCATGGACCTCTTGTTAATCCCATACCATACAAATATCTAAAATCATTCAACAGAAGCATCTTCTGAAAAAATCGGAAAAGGAGCAATTGTTGATACAAGCAATTGCTCATTTTCCCCATGAAGTTTTCTAAATTATTAACCCTTTCCCAAACAATCCCTTGTTTTTACGGGTCAGGAATAGAAGCCTTTTGAAAACATTGTGGGAAAAGGAGAAAATGCTGGTAACCAGCATTTTCTCCTTTTCCCACAATGTTTTCAACCCTATCATATAGAAAAATCATCATTTTAGCAACTGTTAATTTGTCATCTGCAAACTGCTTTCAATTTGGTCTGGTCCAAAATTTGCCATTTGGGAAAGGGTTAAGAAAAAAGAAATTTTTTTTTTTTTTACTTGAATTTTTCTTTTTTGGCATTTATACTTTACCATTAAGTTTTATGACTTAGTTAAAAAAATAAAAAAAAAAAAAGGAAAAACAGGAGGTAATAAAGCCAATAGAAGTATGTTGAGGAGATATTAGCCCTATGCCAAATAAAAGGAAAAAAATTTGGATTCTTCCAAATCTAAAGCATTTGCACACAACATTTTGATATGGACTTAAATGTAAGATTTGATTTTGAAAGGATAGAAAACATTGTGGAAAAGGAGAAAAACTGGTTACCAGCGTTTTCTCCCTTTTCCCGACATTTTCAAAGGCTTTCTTCTTCAAGTTGCCTAAAACTCAGGATTGTGTTGTAAATGATCGGTACGAGTGTTTAATTGTTGAAGAGACAAAAAGTTGCAGGAGTCAGTATGTATTAAAAAAAGATCTGAGCACCTTTTTATATCTTGATACAAAGAGTTAGGCTTCGAACTGCAAGGAATTTTCTTATAATTGCTTTTTTCTCAAAATGAAATTCTTTTACTCCCTCTCCTCCTATGAAATTAGAAAATTGAAGTTCTAAGTAGATGAAATGTTTTTTGGTTTTATTTTGACAGGAAGTTTGAAAGGACAAATAGACTCATTTTTGTATTCTTAAATAATTTGGAAATTAATTCCAGTACATAATTTGACTGTGAAATATTGTTTTCTAGCTGAAGTAATGTAGAATTATGGTTTGATGTAATTTTTTCAGAGGGTTAGATAAGACCAAGACACACTAGTGATCTTATAAATTCTAACTGTTCCAGTTAAATCAATCTGTAGCTTTTTTGGCTGTTTTTAAGACATAATCTTCATTTAATTGTAATTTTCATTGTAAATGTTCAAATAAATATCATGAACTAGTTTACAATGTGCTTTATATTTGATTCACTACTGGCCACTTTTAGCTCCACTGGCCTAAACCAGCTGGCTTATGTCATGGCCCAGCCTCATTCTTGCATGCATCTGTCCATCCATCCGTGCATGTGCTAACTTTTATTTCAAACATCTTCTCTGAAACTACCCGTCCGACTTTAATGAAACTTCACAGAAATTATCCTTCCATGGTAGTCTCGAAAGAATTAGATTCCTTCAAAACTGAAAAATATTGAAAATCTTTTCGTCTGAAACCAAAAGGCCCAAGGCTACCAAATTTGGCATGTAGCTTAATTTAATAGAACTCTATCAAGTTTCTTCATATTATAGCCCTGGGGTCAAAATTGGCCCCACCCCAAGTTTTACATGGGCTTACATGGTGAAAACTTTAAAAAACTTCTCGTATCTAGCTGTAAGGCCTAGGGCTACCAAATTTTGCACGTAGCTTTATGTAGTGGGCTTCTACTAAGAGTGACCAAATTTTAGCTATGGGGGTCAAATTTCGCTCCACCCTTGGGTCACAAGTTTTACAAAGGCTTACAAAGGGCAAAGTTTAAACATCTTACTGTTCCTAGCCATAAGACCTGGGGCTATCAAATTTTGCATGTAGCTTTATCTAGTGGGCCTCTACCAAGATGACTTTAAAAACCTTGTTTCTGATTGTGAGCTATAGATGCAATACTTTATGAGCATTATCATCTAGTAGGCCTCTTCCAAAAATGGCCCCACCCCGTGGGTCAGTGCTTATACAGTACAAATCTTCTTGCTCTGAACCACAAATCCTAGGGCTACCAAATTTGGCACATAGTTTCATGTTGTGGTTCACTTCTGAATTTTTTCAAAATTTTGCCCTGGGATCGAAATGTCTCAGCGTTCTCACGTTTTACAGGGCCTTTTATTGAGAAAAAACCTTGAAAATCCCTCTGTTTATAACCATACATTCCAGATCTGTATTATTTGGTACAGTGCTTTATCTTGTGTACCTCGAACAGGTTTCAAGTAATTATAGCTCTGTGGTCTAAACTGGCTTCGCCCTGGTGTCATGACTTTCTTTTGGGGTTTTATAAAGAAAATTTTATATCTCTACTAGTTCTAAAGCAATTGACCAATATTTGTATGTTTGGCATATAGCCAGTGGAGCAATACAGTGCCATCATGGCCCACTTGTCTTGCCTACCAGAGCACAATTTGCTTCAAACTCCTGTGATCATGTTGTGTCAGTTGTAAACTTACCTTATGTGCACCCTAGAGGCAAATACCCTTGAAAGTTGGCTTGAATGTTTGTCTTGATAATTTCTTAGATGACTGTGATAACGAGTCAAGTCTAAATAAAAAGTTGTTCACCAGGTCAAATTGAACAAACACTCATGTGCACACTAGAGGTCACATATTTAGTCTAAAGCTCATGAAACTAAAAAACTATCATATTTTCTCTGAGGAGTTTGAAAACTCGTGCCCTGGAAAAGTAGCCATTTAAAATTGAAAATTTACATTTCTTGTTTACATTAATAAGTCAGTAATTGTGGTCAGATTTTCATGAAATTTGCGCAGATGCTCTGTATCAACAATAGCTTAAACTATTGATTTTGGAAAAAAAAACCTAAAGTTTGCTAGGGAAAAGTACCTTTCTAAAGTTGAACATTTGCATTTCTTGTTTATGCAATTAACTATGTATTTTCACCCACTTCTTTTGAAACTAGCACAGATCATTTATATTATCAAGGGATTGAACCCTATAGAAATTGAAGAAAATGAAGGAATCAGTTTTGGAAAAGCTGCCATTGGATAACTTGGTATTGTCTACTGAACCCAGTCCACATTATCAGTCATGTTTCTTTGAAACTTGCAGGAATTGTTTAATACAATGAGTACAGAAACCCTATTAAATTTGGCTGATTTTGGTTTGGAAAATTTACGCTATAATTTTTTCACTCTTTATTCAATTCACCATGCCTACTTATGCTGTCTTAGTGGGTTCAAGCCCAGTTGCAACAACCTTTGCCCATCTTTTTTGTATGGTTGCCTTTAAGCATCATGAATTAATGATGTATGCCAGAAAATAAGCAAAATCACTACAAGTACAGCGATTTGGGCCCTCAAGGGCCTCTAGTGTTGTTGTTGTTGTTGTTCTCACTAAATACATTACTGACTGGAAAAGTTGCAATGATTCATGAAGATGTGGCCTCTAGAAGGTACAAAAAGATGACATTTGCTGATGCACATCAGATCCACCATGATCATATAGGTGGGCTAAAAAAACCTTAGGCAAGACAATTGAACAACAACACCAATCTCAGCAGAATTTGTATTTCTTTATAATTTATAATATGTATAACATTACACACAAGTTAGATTTTCATCCCACTGGAAAGCAAATGATGTACATACATAGGTAGGGATGAAATATTTTGACAATGAGACAATGCAAACAGTTATTAACAGCGAGATAATTTCACAAATATCTAGCAACATAAAATCTTTTATCCTGCATTCACAAAACTCAACAGAATTCATATACTACATAAACATAATATCAAAAAGCTCTTGATTGACACTATAATACTCTGGTATTAGGACTTTGAATTTAAATTTACCCTTGGATGGATAGTTTCAGAGAAAATATTTGAAATAAAATTAACAGATGCAGACACACACATGCACAAATGTCATGGGCCTTGGCATACGCTGGCTGGCCTTTGGCAAGTGAAGCTAGTAAGTCATGGTTTTCATACATTGCTAGAGGAGGTTTTATGTGATTAAAAAAAACCCAAATACATCAGCCAAGCTCTCAGAAAAGGAGGATTAAAGCATCAGCAACAAGTAATGACCGCTGTCAGCCTGCCCAGCTCGCACAGGCTTTTTGCTTTTGGTAAATTTTTTGCATTTCCAAGTACCATTCTACCCCAAGATTTAGCCAGTTGTTAGACAAAATGGATTTTATGGATCCTTATTTATGTAATCACTTGCTATGTGTAATGCATCAAGGAGGAGCATTAAAGCCTCTTTTGCCAGAGTATGGATCAAATGTAATGTTATACTTATAAAGTCAAACCTGTGTATAGAGACCACCCATTGGAAGTAAGAAAAGTAGTGCCTTACAGCAGGTGGCCTTAAAATGCATTCTCAATTAACTCTTCAGAAGACAAAAAAAGCTTAGACTTTTCAAGTTAAATTTGCAGAAAACAAATGTAGCTCAAATAGCAGGATTTTGTCTTTGAAAGGGTGACTGCTTGCTAGTTAAGATAGTAAAATCTGTCAGAAGCTCGCTCATGAACCCATCTGATCCTCAGAGAGAAATATGGGCGAGGGTTTATAAAGATATAGAAATTCATTACATTTACATAACAACTAGAGAGAAGTTTTCTTTAAAGAGGAAGTAACCTTCAACTTCCAGGCCTGAGAAATGGGTCCTGAAACAATGCATGAAAAAGAGCTTAAGCTTAATATACATACTGACTTGCTCTTCAACACAGACAAACATTACCAACCAGGTATAAGCACCTTAAAAACCAGTCTTGCTAGAGATTAACCATGACAAAACAAGAGGGCCATGATGGCCCTGAAGTCGCTCACATGAGCCTTTTTATCAAACATGACCCATTTCCAATCTCTTCAGAGATATTAAAACAAACACTCTGACAAACACTCATTAGTATTGGGCTTACAAATATGGCCTCTAGAGTGCACACAAGCTTTTTCTAGAATTTGTCTCGGTGGCCTACTTGACATGTAGAAATTATCCAGACATACATTCCGACAAACTTTCATTTGAGTATTTGAGAGAAAATGTGGCCTGTAGAGGGTACAAAAGGTTTTTCCGAGATTTGACCTAGTGACCGAGTTTTTTATCCAACATGACTCATATTCATACTAGTCTAAAATATTATCAAGACAAACATTCAAAGCAAATTTCAAGATTATTGGACTGAAAATGTGGCCTCTAAAGCGTACACACGGTTTTTCAAGGATGAAACTTGGTGACCTAGTTTTTACTCCACGTGACGCATTTTCAAACTCATGCAAGATATCATCAAGACAAACATTCTAACAAAAGTTTAAAGAATATTGGACTGTAATTATAGTACAAAAGGTTTTTCCAAGATTTGAGCTTGTCACCTAGTTTTTTATCCAACATGACCCATTTTCATACTAGTCTAAGAAATTATCAAGACAAACATTCTGACAGAATTTTAAGATTATTGGACTGAAAATGTGGCCTCTAGAGCTTACATAAGGTTTTTCTAAGATTTGACCTGGTGACCTAGTTTTTGACCTGACATGACCCATTTTCAAACTCATCCAAGCTATCATCATGACAAACATTCTGACCAACTTTAAAGAGCATTGGACTGGAAAATGTGGCTTCTGGAGCATACACAAGGTTTTTCAAAGATTTGACCTAGTGACCTAGTTTTTGACCCCACATGGCCCACTTTTGAACTCGTCTGCGATATTATCAAGACAAACATTCTGACCAAATTTCAAGAGTATTGGACAGAAAATGTGGCTTCTGGAGCATATACAAGGTTTTTTAAGATTTGACCTAGTGACCTAGTTTTTGACTCAACATGGCCCGTTTTCAAATTTATCAGAGATATATATCATCAAGACAAACATTCTGACCAACTTTCAAGAGTATTGGACTGAAAATGTGGTCTCTAGAGCGTACACAAGATTTTTCTAAGATTTGACCTAGTGACCTAGTTTTTGACCCGACATGGCCCACTTTCTAACTTGTTTGAGATATCAAGACAAACATTCTGACTAACTTTCAGGAGTTTTGGACAGAAAATGTGGCCTCTAGAGCATACACAAGGTTTTTCTAAGATTTGACCTGGTGACCTAGTTTTTGACCCCACATGGCCCATTTTCGAACTCATCCGAGATATTATCAAGACAAACATTCTGACCAACTTTCAAGAGTATTGGACTGAAAATGTGGCCTCTACAGCGTACACAAGGTTTTTCTAAGATTTGACCTGGTGACCTAGTTTTTGACCCGACATGGTTCATTTTCAAACCCGTCCGAGATATCATCAAGACAAACATTCTGACCAACTTTCAGGAGCATTGGACTGAAAATATGGTCTCTAGAGCGTACACAAGATTTTTCTAACATTTGACCTGGTGACCTAGTTTTTGACCCCACATGGCCCACTTTCAAACTCGTCCAAGATATCATCAAGACAAACATTCTGACTAAGTTTCATGAGTATCGGACTGAAAATGTGGCCTCTAGAGCGTACACAAGGTTTTTCTAAGATTTGACCTAGTGACCTAGTTTTTGACCCGACATGACCCATTTTCAAACTCATCCGAGATATCATCAAGGCAAACATTCTGACCAAGTTTCACGAGTATCAGACTGAAAATATGGCCTCTAGAGCATACACAAGGTAAAAAGTTTACGACGAACGACGCACGATGGACACAGCACAATCACAATAGCTCACCATGAGCACTTCGTGCTCAGGTGAGCTAAAAAGAAGCTCTGATATACTAAAAGCAAAACAAACACTTAAAAATGCTTGTACATTATTTCTGAGTAACTTGCAAAATCTGTATTCTCTCTCTCTGCCACAACTGTTGTACTTTTCCTACAACCGGTTTCATTAAATACTAAAAATTAAAATGGAGTTGAAACAGTGACATGCAATGACTTACACAAGTAGTCGCTAAGAAGAAGGAATGCACATAGATAATTAAAAACATAAATGTACATATTTACTTGTATTACAATGAGGCACTTTCTCTACATTTCAAACTTTTTTTGGGAAAGTAGATGTGGATGTGTGGGTGTTCCATCGACAGTCTGTTTGATTTGTAATATCCAACTTTCGGCATCTTGATAAGCCATACAAACTTTCTGTTTTGGGTGCACATCCACCCACTTTTCAAAATTGCATTCTTGGATTACTCTAGAAGGTAACAATCAAAAACAATTGGGTCAGCATTTCATATTTCAAATGTAGAAAGCATTGGAAATGGAATAATTGCTTATTACAAGCAACTGCTCCTTTTCCAACAAGTTGCCCACTGCAGAACATGAAAAATTGTATTTTTATAGAAATAGGTTCAGATAGTTCTTCTCGGTGTCATGTTATTGGTACATTTAAATTTAACCTAAGTTACCTGGTATAGCTAGAAACCCTAAATTCTATTACAGCCGAAACTCAAATTACAGAAATCAATGACAAATTCATATTTAATGAAGATGTAGATTTTCATCAAAAACTTGCGTATTACATAGTAAATAATGATGTCACATTGACAGGAACAAACAGTAAATGAGACATTAGTGTGAAAAATTAAAAAATCCTAGTGATCTTTTGGAATGAATTTGCTCGTATTTTCAACAATATATTTCTGAGTGGCAGATGGATGAGAACACATTTAACCTAAGAAACACACAGATCACTTCTTCTCTTCCAACAGCAACAAACACTAAATGCAAGCAAAATTGTCAAATTAAGTTATTCAAGTCATTACTCTACAGTCTTTTTTAATTCATTCCTAGATAACAAAATTTCAGGCTGATCCAAACAGAAAGTATTTGCAGACAACAAAAGATCTGTGGGATTTGATTCTGAAAGAGTGCAAAATATTGTGGGATTGTGTATTTTCTCTTGTTTTTAAAAAGCCTTCTTTTTCAGGGTCGCTAAAACAAGAGGTTAACTAAAAGAGAGTTAAGAAATATTGTCAGCTTATTAGACATAGAATTTAAGAAAAACAAAAGTACAGTAAAATGTGTTTGACAGTTATACAAAGAACTGTAACAGCAATGGCTTGCTTCCACAATATTTTCAAAACTTGTTTTATGCCATCATAGAATTGTTTTTCAGTGTACGCAGTTACGGTATATTTGATACACAAAAACACTACCATATTGCATTTAGACATCAAAATCATCTCAACTCAATCATGTGTCTTGGACTTTTGTAACGTATGCATTTAAAAAGAATCTTTACAATCTGACCCTATAAGGCTTTGTATGAAATTTATGTGTACCATTTATAAGCAAACGGTTTTTAGATCTGTCTAAAATTAAACAGCACTTGCAGACAAGACATTAAACCTTGCTGAAAGGATTGGGTTTGTCTGACAGGGTAGAAAGCATTGTGGGAAATGGAGAAAATGCTTCCTCTCCCACACTGTTTTCAAAAGCCTACTTCTTCAATGTCATAAAACTACAGATTGTTTGGTGAAAAGTTAAATAATATCCAGTTTGAGATGAATGGAAAAGTAACACTAAGAAACAGTAGTGTATACACAACTTGGTTAACAATTGAATTACAATGAAACTTTCAATAAATACTTTCAAGTTAATGTAGTAATGTATTAAGTTAACAAGAACAGACAGGAAAAAACTAGAGCTGTCACTGAATGTGACTTAATACCCCCGCCAGCGCTTTGACAGAAACAGGCAATTATTTGTACACAGACGGACGGACAAACAGACAGACAGGCTGATTCTAGTATACCCCCGAAACATTCGTTATGCAGGGGTATAATAAACAAAAGTTGAGGATGCAAAATGATTATGCCATACTAAAGAATCAGTGAATGAACAAGATATCTGTTTGTAAAACAGTCATGCCCCCCTACTGCCACATTGATACAGGAAGTGGCACAGTTCATAAACTGATATCAAAAGAATTGACTGGGAAATATTGACGTCATCTTTTTGATTTATAGCCCACTTCAATTGTTAAACGTGATAATCTGACAACAGTTCGCATAATTATACACACCGCCGTGTGTATACATACAAGATTGTAAACAAGTTGCCGATACACAGACTGGGTTATCGATTTTCTTTTCGGCACGGATTAACCTTAAAATCGATAGGGATCATTTACACTCCAAGATGAATATCTGTAAGAATATGAAGGACCTAGGTCAATTCTGTGTCTAGTTATCATCCGGACAAGGTTAGGTCTAAATATCATTAAGTTGAAGGCCACTGTGACCTTGACCTTTGATGGGTTAATCTCAAAATCGATAGGGATCGTCTGCACTCTGAGACGAATGTCTGTGCCAAATTTGACGGACCTAGGTCAATTCTGTGTCTAGTTATCATCTGGACAAGGTTTGGTCTATATATCAACATGTTGACGGTCACTGTGACCTTGACCTTTGACCGATTGATCTCAAAATCAATAGGGATCATCTACACTCCGAGACAAATGTCTGTGCCAAATTTGACGGACCTAGGTCAATTCTGTGTCTAGTTATCATCCGGACAAGGTTTGGTCCATATATCAACATGTTGAAGGTCACTGTGACCTTGACCTTTGACCGATTGACCTCAAAATCAATAGGGATCATCTGCACTCCGAGACGCATGTCTGTGCCAAATTTGACGAACCTAGGTCAATTCTGTGTCTAGTTATCATCCGGACAAGGTAATGTCTACCGACCGACCGACAGACCGACCGACCGACGGACGGACCGACCGACATTAGCAAAGCAATATACCCCCACTTCGTTGAAGGGGGGGCATAATTGTGAGATTTTGCAGCCCAGCAACAACTATAGTCATATTGGATGCCATATTACCTCTTTACCATACAATCCCATGTTTTAATGACCATGACGAAGGTTGTTTGCAAACATTGCACACAAAGAGGAAAATGCAGATAGCCAGCAATTTCTCCTTTTCCACCAATTTTTTTCTACCCTTCCAAAATAAAATCCATAATTTAAGCCTCATTTGTTGGCTGCCACTGCTTCCAAATTAGACAAGTCTAAATTTTTGTCATCTTGTAAAGAGTTAACCCTTTCCCAAACAATCCCTGGTTTTCACGACCCTGAGAAAGAAGCCTTCTGAAAACATAGTGGGAAAAGGAGAAAATGCTGGTAAACAGCATTTTCTCCTTTTCACACTATGTTTTCTACCCTTCCTAAATCAAATTTCAATTTTTGAGTCACATTTATTTTGTCGTCTGCAAATGCTTTCAATTTGGACTAGTCCAAAATTTTGTCGTTTGGTAAAGAGTTAAAGAAGGTACCCTGATAAATTATATAAATGAGTCATACTCTGGCAAATGGTGGATTTAATCATTCATCTATATTCGTTTTCAGCCCATTTTAACTCATTTAACTCTTTACCAAATGACAAAATTTTAGACTGGTCCAAATTGAAAGCACTTGCAGATGACAAAATAAACGTAACTCAAAAATTGAAATTTGTTTCCAGAAGGGTAGAAAACATTGTGGGAAAAGGAGAAAATGCTGGTTACCAGCATTTTCTCCTTTTCCCACAATGTTTTCAAAAGGCTTCTATCTCAGGGTCGTAGAAACCAGGGATTGTTTGGGAAAGGGTTAATCTTTATTTTATCAAACTATAATCATTCTAGTATCTTCATGCCAAATGTAGCCCTAAACGATTGGAAGGTCGCATAGAATACGACAGATAAAAAATGCATTTCATTTTCTCAGGGCCATCCTCACTGTTGTGACGTTTCCAGTTTTAAATCGAAGATTTCTGATGTATGTATTTATCCCTATTACCATATATATGAGTAATTTACTTATGTCAACACAGCTTAATTCTGAACCATTCTACAGTCTATCGTGTTTTAACAGCATTTTTTTCTCTCTGGCTGTAAGGATGTATCTTTAATGCATCTCTGCGAAGCATTATGCAAAGCAAGTCATCCTATAATAATTATGGATCCATAAAAATTCATTTTGTCTATCTACCAAGTGAATCATGAGGTAGACTGGTCCTTGGACATGCAGAAAATTTACAAATAGCAAAAAGTTTTGACTCGTGTCAGCCGATGACCATGCACATTGTGAGGGTCAATTCTTTTTTGCAGATGCATTAAGCCCCTTTTCACAGAGCATGGCTCAAAATTTGAATTATGTTTACCCTTTTCAAATCTAGTTGACAACATATCTGACAATCCTGGTGTAAATTTGTAACAATGTCACCATGATATGGTTTCATGATAAATTTGTTTTTTGCCATGATCCTTGTATATTTTTATACTTACTAAAAAGTAGATTTACAGTTTGCATCAAGGACCAATTTTGCTAAAAAATACCTATTTAATACAATTAGAAAACATTACGGTGAAGGCAACACTACTTATTGTAAGCAACTACTCCTTCTCCCAGGATGTTTCTAAAGCTGAATGACTCTTAAATTAAAAGCTCACTTTGTACAATAATGGGGTCAAGGAAAATTGGAACAGGAAAGGCTACTTCAGTCCTGCAGAATTACCCTTCAATAAAATCTCTAAAATCTTGCACAGTTGGAATGAAGGAGGTCTGAAGCCAACATGTTGGTCAAGCTTTGAATGAAAAGAAAGGAGCATGCAATTCGTAGACAAGTCTTTTTATAAATATAACTTTCTTTGGGTAGCTTGTTAAAGTGGCAATAATCTACCTTAATTCTGCAAACGAAAAAGGGATCAAGTATTACAAGTCAAAAGTTTATATCAACTACTGGTAGTTTTGGTCAAGCATGTCTCTTGCATTAAAAAAAATGACAATCATCAATATAGAACCTAAAGTTGTGTTAAAATGAGAGTCATAATAATACAGTCAAACTTCGGAAGCTCGAACAGCCCTGGGACTAGGTAATTTGTTCGAAATATCGGTAGTTCGACGTATCCATATTTCAAGGTACGAAGTGGTCAGTGAACGAGTTACATGTATTCTTATTGCATATTTATGACTTTTGTATTTGGAAATATCACACAGAACACACCACATAACTTTGTCATTTTACAGGAATCGGCTGTCTAATTAGTGAAAAAGGCTTGTTTTCGGCCGCAATCGATACACTCTGTTAATGTTTTCTTTTTTTGAGAGTATCCATTTCCGCCGAAAGCAAGCTATTTTCACCAGTTAAACTGCTGATTCCTGGGGTTATTTTCCTTGCACATATCATAAAGTCATTTTATCAGAAAAAAAAAAAGGACATTTGCAGATATCGAGAGCAAAACATCACCTTGTTTATGTTCTAATTATAACTTCTATCTAGGCTTCATGTGTGGATTAAGATGACAAATGCGGTTAATAAAACCTAATGTGTTGAAAAGCAATACTCTTCATGCAAACATAGCGTCACAAAAATGACTTGACCCCTAATTTAGGTCAGCCACCTCGAAAAACATAGAATTAAATGCAAAACAATTATTCAATCACGGCAAAACAATTTGTAATTGACACTTTGATCAAGTGTGTGTATATTTTACAGTAAGTGTTAAAAACATGCACCTTATCCAATATTTGACAGACGATATCGGTGTATCCAATTAACAATGTAGGTGTGAAACCCAACGTCTGATTGTTGACTAACCCTTTGTTTGACTTCTGAGAGGTAAAATACACAGAAAAATTAATGACGGGACCGTGATATGTGTTCGAAAGTTCCAATTAAGGGTTGTGCGAGCTTTCCAAGGTAGAACAATATGAATTATATAGAGATTTCGCCGGGACCGATATCGTTGTTCGAGCTTTCTTTGGTATTCGAAATTACCCATATTCGAGCCACCGAAGTTTAACTGTACTATAGAAATTACACATTTTATACATTGAAACCTTGCAAATGATTTACTGAATCTTTCTAGACAAACCCCAGAATAAATAACAAAATTCATACCTTAACAAAGTTTTAGATTTGCTCACAATAAAAGCATTTGAAGTGGACAAATTAGATGTACCTCAAATAATAGGGTTTGTCACTGAAAGGTTCAGCCACTCTGTGAAAAGGAGAAAATGCTGATTACCAGCGTCTTCCCCTCTCCTCACAATTTTTTAAAAGCCTTTTTCCTCAAGATACCTTAAACAAGGGACTGTATGGTATATGGTTGATAACCTACTCTGTTTCTTGTTGCCAGCAGAAATAAATTTACAGTTAAAAATTCTGAAAACACCTTTTTGAAATATTGGTAACACAAATTCAGGTCAATATGGTATACATCAATACACTTGAAAACAGTTAACCCTTTACCACACGATGAAAATTAAGACTGCACCAAATTGAAAGCATTTGCAGACAACAAATTAGATACTGCTCATATGGTGGGATTTGTCTCTTAACAGGTTAGAAAACATTGTGGGAAAAGGAGAAAATGCTGATAATCAGCATTTTCTCTTTTTCCCCACAATGTTTTTTGACAGTATTTTTCCTAGGGTTGTTAACACTCATGATTGTGTTGTAAAGGGTTTACACAGATTTTCTCAATTTAAAACTTGGTCTTATGCAAGATACATGTATACAAAAAAAATCTGCAAATCTGCAAAAGGGTAATCAAAAAATGCCACTCTATACCCTTTTATTAAATTTTTAACTACTGTTATTTGATAGCTTTCATTTAAAAAAAGAAGAGAAAAATTATACACTTCATGATAATAATCAAGAAAACATTGAGAAAAGAGGAAAAATTGCTTGTTTTGAATACTTTGTACGTTTGTCACAATATTTCTAGTGTCTTATCATTGTTCATGGCCAAAATTAATCCAATGCAAATGAATGTAAATTTTAAAGTTAAATGACACAATTACATGAAAGAACTGTAAACTATAAAATTGACATTTACCAGTAAAAATTAACAGTTTATACAGGTTTTATTTCCCAATTATTTTTTTATATATTCCATAGTAATTAATTAATAAATTAGTAATCCACACAAGATATCTATGACAACAATCATATTTATTACTTTTGCCATTTTAAATGGCTTTTACAATAAACATAAACTAAAAGATATTTAAATCCCCCCCACCCAAATAATGGTTTTTTTGAGTCCCTTTAAATTCAAAGAAACTATCTCTGAATTCTTTTTAGAAACCTGTGTTGTGGGTACTCACTATAATTCTCTCATTGAGACAATTCTAAAGAATAACCACAACATACGTTTTAGAGAAGGTATTATGTTTTAGATGTGTTACCTACACCCGTAGATGACCACTTTTGAAAAAATTATGGGGAAAGAAGAAATTGCATGTAACAAGCTTTTTTCTCTCAATTTATCACACTGTTTTCAACCCTCTTTAAGGAAAATCCAAACATCTGAGTGACAACAAATTTGTTGTCCACACATGCTCTCAATATAAAAGAGTTGAAATCTGGTAAAGAGTTAATCAAACTTGAAAAAAAACTGAGCAATACAAAAAAAAAAAAATCTGTGGAAGGGATTTGTTCTAAAAGATGTATGGTGAAACTATGGAGTAAAAGACAGACCAATTGAGTAACAGAAACAGCTATTCCAGTATAACTCTGAGAACTTCAATTATAGTGATATACTCCAGAGAATCTTTCACTTTTGGCATCAACCTCTTTGAAAACAAAGTACATCTATTATCAATGGCATGGATTGTTGGACTTTAATTCCAGCAGAGCAGATCTTTTTCTTCCGCTGTCTTGTTAAGTACAATCCAACATAAGGCTAATGTATTTGAGTGTAGCATTTCATAATTAATCCCTAAGCCGGTACCATTCCATAGTTCCAGTGTTTGTCTGTAGCAAGACTTTTATTCTTCAGCACTTCTTCACGTTCAATTTTTCATGCAGCTATTATCTCCTAAAAGAAGGAAATCAATATTAATCCACGACCAGGTATTTGTAAACTTCTAGACAACTTTTGAAAACAATTTGGAAAAAGGAGCGATTGCTTGTAATAAGCAATAGCTTCTCAATTGCTTGTAACAAGCATTTGTCCGTTTTTCTAAAATGCCATATCACTCAATAAACACATTTTCCTTTTTCTCAGATTTCTTTTTTGTATCACTAGATAGTGATGTGTCTAAAAATAGCGTGTATTATGTATGGTAGTAGGTTGCATAGAATTTAATGGCACTTTCCATATTGTTTAAGATACATCATGGC
Organism: Hippopus hippopus; assembly: GCA_946811185.2. NCBI lineage: Eukaryota > Metazoa > Mollusca > Bivalvia > Cardiida > Cardiidae > Hippopus > Hippopus hippopus. The sequence continues at coordinate 39,871,454 of OX328106.1, forward strand.
CGCCAGAGCACCTATCCATGTGCCCCTGGAGTTCTCTCTACCAGTAGTTTGCACAACACTCTTCCTAAGCCAATGGCTGCTTTCCCACATAAACATGACAGAACAACCTCAAGCAGTGGTAGAGGAATTCATCTTATCACAATGACTATCATAGGCCTTTGAAGAGAGTGTGGTGAAGTGGGATTTCAATCTCTGACTCCTTGATTACAGGCCCTGTACATTACACATTAGGCTACCAGGCTCAAGTAATTCTCAGATGTAGAGATAATCATAAAAATATCTGACTCCTTGATTACAGGCCCTGTACATTAGTCATTAGGCTACCAGGCTCAAGTAATTCTCAGATGTAGAGATAATCATAAAAATATCTGACTCCTTGATTACAGGCCCTGTACATTACTCATTAGGCTACCAGGCTCAAGTAATCCTCAGATGTAGAGATAATCATAAAAATATAAGGGCAAACAAGCAATTTCATTGAAATGATATCCCCCGCCATAAAATTTACTCAACTGCGTAACTTAAAATTGCTCCCAGTCAGCCATTTTTCAACAAATCAAAAAATAAAAAAAAAAAGTGTATCGGCGGAATGGGTTATTGTACACATGTATAAAGTTTCACGAAATTCCGTCCAATGATATTGGAGATATTCTCCCGGACGGACACACGGGCGGACAAAGCTAAAACTATATCCCTCCGCCTTCGGCAGGGGATAATAACTGTATTTGTGTATAAACAAAAACCAATTACATTTTTAAAGATAATACACAAAAATGACAATACCTACGTGTAGGCATTCCGTGATGGAGATCTGGCTGGTGTTTCGGGACTTGGAACGTTCAAGAAATCCCACAGCAGTATGGTATCATCATGAGAGCTACTAACAATCTGGAACTCATCAAACTGTAGTCGGAACACACGCCCTGAATGCTCCTGCCACAAAGTAAAGGTAATATCTTGGGAATATTTTTTTTCACTGGGATTTACACTTACAATCTAAAGTACATTTTAGAGCTTATATTGAATAATTCGAAGAGAAAAAGGGCCTAAGATAGGTTTAAACTATCTTTGTGTTCAGACTATCCACATTGACATCAGAAACTCCTTTTGCATCTTTCCAAGAGGTACATGTAGTTCTCAGGTCATTAAGATTTTCGAACAACAATTAGGATGAGACAGGAAAATTACACTCAAAGGGTTATGCGGAGCAACCGGTACTGGGGAGTATTCTTTGAGAAAAAGTATGATTGTATATAGTTCATCACAAAATCTCTGCTATGTGTATACATGTACACTAAAATTGTTTCAAATGCTGCATGTTTGTTTTAATGGTGTTTTATGACAGTGTCAGCAATTCTTCAAACATCACTGCAACATGCCTATTCATGTGTTTCCTCGATTTCAAAACCAACAGATTCAACACCATAACCAATGTTTGTTCAATGCCATTTTTAACATAATTTCAAATCATATCATAGGAGAAAGTGCATCTTTCTGTTTTCCTGGAAACTCCTAATACTCTTTCCAAGTCACTGGCTGCTTTCCCACAGCATCAAAAAAATACACAGCTGTGAAAGAGCAATGAATCTTTTTGCAATGACAATCATCATTCTTGGAAAGAAGTTTAGTCAGACTGAGATTCAACCTTAAGGCTCCTGGATTACAAGCCTTCTTTGGTACTGACTGTTATACCAGGTTCTCTTGACCAATGAGTCATCAATGACTTGGTAATTCAGATGCAAGCAGCTACACAGTTTAAATTCTTAAATTAAGCATTTCTGTCACAGTTTATTTCAAGTAATGAATACAAAGTGAAAAAAAGGATCAAGCTGAATGCCTTGTGTAGTCTGATCAATTCATTCTGTCCACAATTGCAATGTATCTTAATTCATTCTGTACACAAATGCAATGTAAGTTGTGCTACGCTATCTAAGGCATATACTTTATACATGTTTCAAAGAAAATAGGAATACTTACCCCAAGAGTTTTAATACACAGGGAGCCTGCTGAAGCTCTTGGGTCCAGTGAGGCCTGAAGATCCCACACTTTGATTTTACTGAAAGTGAAAAGAGCAGTTGAGAATGAGATGAAGCAGAACTCTTGCTTATACTATCTTCAGCAATATTCATCCGATGCAATTCTTCAGAGCCAAATTCATGCTAACTGAACTGTAAACATGCAAACTGCTTCAGCTGTTTTCACAAACTACCCCAAAATGTGTTCTCAAATACATTTAACTCTTTACCAAATGACAAAATTTTAGACTGGTCCAAACTGGAAGCATTTGCAGACGACAAAATTAATGTGACTCAAAAATTGAAATTTGTTTTGGGTAAGGTAGAAAACATTGTGGGAAAAGGAGAAAATGCTGGTTACCAGCATTTTCTCCATTTCCCACAATGTTTTCACAAGGCTTCTTTCTCTGGGTCGTGAAAACCTGGGATTGTTTGGTTAAGAGTTAAGTCTGAAAGGGACATAGCTATTCTCAAATAGTCTATGAGGGACAAAGTCCTCCTGTGTGAATCATACTGAATAATTTTCAAAACTCAATGAGACAATGTCCCAGAATCTCTACCCTGGCAGAATACTGTGTATGGACACATAGTAACCTAGGCCTTAACCCAGCTGAGGTTTACTAGCTCCTTCACTCCTTTACTAACACATGAATGATATTTTCTCAGGAAAATAGAGCAGCGGATCATAACAGGTGCAGTTGACTTTTTCCTACAGGCATGACTATTCCATTCAGAAATCTTGTTGATATATTTGAATTACCCATGTTCAACTGAACAAGATTTCATCACTTTTTCTAATTTTTATTTTGTTCTTACCCAAAAATTCAAACAATACTTACCCATCATAAGCTCCACTAACAATTCTCTTACTATCAAATCGAATACACCTCACTAACTCTTCATGTCCCTCTAACACACGTAAACATGCACCACATTCTATGTCCCAAAGTCTAATTGTGTTATCTGAGCTGCCACTAACTACTAATCTATCTCTATACTGCAAACATGCTATCCCTCGCCTGTGTCCATTTAGCGTTCGAACAAATTCACACGTTGAAGTACTCCATACCTGGAAAAGAGGTTTAATTACAGTCAACCCAGTATTACACAAGCACCTACAGCACCCTGATAATGTTGATTGATTGATTGTATGGTGTTTAACACCGTTTTCAACATTATTTCAGTTATTTTGCGGCGGCCAGTGCACCTATCCATGCTTTCCTGGAGTCTCATTTACCAGTACTCCGCACAATTTTCTTCCCAAGCCACTGGCTGCTTTCCCACATAATCATCGTCGAAACAATGGTCAGCGGTGGGAGAGGAATGAATCCTGTCGCAGTGACTATCATCAATCCTTGGAAAGAAATTGGCCGAGCCAGGGGTCGTAGCCAGGGATCGAACCCTGGACCCCGTGTTCTCAAGTCCTGCACGCTACCGACTGAGCTACCGGGGCTCGGCCCCTGATAATGTGCCTGCTTAAAGGCTCAATAGCAGCCAAATATAAACAATTCTGTGTAAAATACATATATTTCATCTGTATCAGAAGCATGGTGATAATCATAAGTCTGACAATCTATTAAAAGGGCTTTTTGGAGTATTAAGGCTACAAATTAAATTTTCTTGTTAAAGGCCCAGTGGACATCAAAAGTAAGCAGTGTATTGTAATGATGACATTCTGCTATTGTATGGTCTGTCCAAGTATTAGTTGCTGGTAAAAAAATAAATTCTGTCCAAGTGTTAGTTGCTGGTAGAAAAATAAATTTTAAAACTAGGTTAAAAGACGTCAGGTCCTTCCATTCTTTTAGTTTACTTTATACCTGGTGTTAAAATTCATTTTACTACCAGCAACAAACACTTGGACAGACCATACAATAACAAATTGCAACCTTTACAATAATTTCCATAATTTTAAATGGCATGATTTAAATTCAAATGCATTTTAACACCTACACTATTTACTTTTGGCCACTACTGGGCCTTTAAACAATGATAAATACTACAGAATATATTTGTACATGTATAGGAACTGGATAGTTAAATGCAGGAAAAAGGTGCCAATTCAGCTTTCAAGTAAAAGTGAGGCAAAGAGGGCTAAATTTGCATTATTTGGATTTCATTTACTGGCTTTACATTTTTTCATTTGACTCATTTAGCATTTTGGGGGTTAACCCGTAAAGTGCCAGATGCATCAAACAGACATTTTCAGTCTAGAATAAGATCCAGATAATTGCAAGTTCATGGTTGCTTTTGTCTATTGAGTTTCAGCAAAGTAGACAGTGTAGATCAAAGATCAGACTGCACATTATGTGCAGTCTGATCTTGATTTACAATGACTGCAAATGCAACTATAGTAATGAAAGGCCCTTGTAGTAATGAAAGGCCCTTTATGCATTACAGGATACATATGATTAATTACATGTTTTTCTTTTCTTTTGATAAAGTTGAGGGAAAGGGAGCAACTGCTTGTACCTCAAAATTTCTCCTTTTCCCTTGCACATGGCACAAATTGTAGAAAAATTACTTATCCTTCAAGTAACATTGTCTGATAGATATTACTTTTTACTCGCACACACCTACAATGTTTCTTGTTTTCTTTTGACAGTGTGATCAGAATGGATAAACTACCTCTGTTGAGTAATTGCTCCTTTTTCCTCAACACTTTTCAAACAAATCAATCTTAAAAGAAATCCTTTCTTTCCAATGCTGACAGAGTGCACCGAGATCAGCCTGCACAGATTGCAGTCTGATCATAGATTTACAATTTCTAAGGCAGTGAAATTTATTCCAAGCCTAAAGAGCTCTGAAATCTTTATATTGCAGTACTTTGAATGTTTTGAAATTAACTCATGCAGCAGTTTTAGGGATTTAGCTACTTATGTGGAAATAACTGTTGAATGTAACTTTGTGTACATGTATTTGGTTCTTTTATGAGCCACAGGCCTTTGTTAATTAATAAATTTTATTCCCTTGATCACTTTGATCGAAAACTCTATTTCTATGCAATCAAATATGAAGTCCTTGTACATAAATTATTGAATGCCTTCCGACATAATTTGACACTTATTATTGATCAGGTGACATTCCCATAAACCATTGACAAGTTCTGATGTGAAACAAAAAAGACTTTATGGGACTATGTAAACCATTATTGAAATACCCACTACAATTCTAGCAATTGTCTTTCTTCTTTACTGACGTTTTACCAGCTTTTGTCATACTTAATTCAGTGATGAATCATTTTGGAAGTTTTAAGGTTGGTCAAAGTTCCTGTCACTGGCAGAGCAATCATTATCAAAATTAGAATTAATGTTGACAACAACACAATGTTTCCAAAAGCCCTCTTTGTCAGGGTCATTTAAAAAGGCATGAAGTAGTAAAAGGCTAGTGCTATTGCAAGCTGATAAGCAAGTCACTTACTTTAATAGTTCTATCACCAGAAGCTGACACTATGTATTTATCATCAAAGTCTACAACATTTACAGCTGCTCTATGGCCTACTAACACTCTACGCAAGTTTATTTCTGTTGGTGACTGCATATCCCACACAGCAATTGAACGGTCCTAAAAATTCCAAACAAACCATAAAATGCAACATAATTGTGAAAACTTGCAACAAAACTACTGTTCATGTATTCATGTGTCATACACTTGCCAGAAGCTCAATATATTCTAAAACTACACTCATATACCAAGAATAATGACATTGTGTACACATTATAAATTTACCTCCATCCACTTTGATTGGATTATTAAAGAACAAATTAGCAAGTAACAGAATAAGAAGAGCAGATCTATCCACTGAGTATTTTCAACATTTTGGCAGAAAGACTGATCTGATAGTATTTAGGGTCATTTTCAGCAGTATTTCAGCATGTAACAGCAACAGCACACAAATCTTTGTTTGTTAGGTCATCTACCAGTAACAGCAAAAATGGGAATATTGCCCAGAACAAGCAATTTCTCTATTTACTTTATCCTATTTACACTCTCTCTACATCAAATGTTCTAGTACTCATTGTATTTTTCCTTAAATCAAATCAAATAAAGATCACTCATATAAGGACTGTGGAAAAAAAAGAGTAGAACCTTTACCCAACAATGCTATATTTTCACCATGCTACAAAAGAAAAAATTTGAAAAGGCTGTCGGACACACTATCCTTTCAAAGATGATTCCCATTATCAAAATCAATCTACCGTAACATCTAGTTTGTTGTCTGCAAATACCTATGGCAAGTCTAAAATCTTGTTGTCCAGAGAGGTTAACAAATGTAAGAGTTATTTCAATTCAAGTTTACTTTCTTTTTTGTCATAAAACTAGTTGCCACAAGTTTTGAACATGTTACAATTTTAGACATTTTACACTTTTAGACATGCTACAGTTTTAGGTACTTTCAAAACCTACCTTTGAACATGTGACCATAATTCCATCACTAAACCTTAGATGTAAGACTGCCTCGCAATGATGAATGAGTGTATTTAACATCTCCCCAGACCTGACATCCCACACTCGCACTGTAGAATCACTTGATCCAGATATGATGATATTTTGATCATATTGTAAACATAGCACAGACCCAGTGTGACCAGTCAACACTTGCATACATTCCAGAGAGTTCCTGTCCCATATCTACCACAAAATAAAGAAAAACTTACAAAAAATATAACCAATAACAGCTTCTGCCAAAGTCTGAAATTCAAAAGTAATTGACCTTGTTTAAAAATTTTCAAGAGTAAAGAACCATACAATTTTAAAGACAAACATTAAACAAACTCTTCACCAAATGCAGATGACATGTAAATGTGGCTCCTATTTAGATTTTTGGGCCTTCTTGGTAGTGTTAAAAGGGCTGGATCTGTAATCATAGAAGCCTGGTTTGTTCCCTCTGGAGGCAATGTTGTCATTTAGAGAGTCACTGGGCAAGGCACTGTCGAGCCCATGTCAAATACCAGTAAAACTTACATGAATAATTGAACTGCTTCTGTGATATTACTTTTTTCTCATTCAATCAAAAGCCTCTTAACCCTTTATCACACAATGCCAACTTTTAATGACCCTGAAAGAGAAGACTTTGAAAACATTGCAAGAAAAGGAGAAAATGCTGGTAACCTTTCTCACAATGTTTTTAACCCTATCAGAGCCAGAAATCATCATTAGCAACATTTGTTGTCTGCAGTTTGGTCAAGTCCAAAATTCTGTTTGGTAAAGGGTTGATCTACTATGTTCATGCTGTACTGCATGTTCAAAGCATATGAAATATATTTTGATAGATAGAACTCTTACCTTAATTGTATTATCTCTGAGACCGCTGACTATTCGAATATCATCATACTGTAGACAATAGACACCTTTGCTTGTTTCACTTCGACAGTGTATGCGTTGCAATGTGTGCCTACCCATTCTCCAGTTTGTCTCGATTTTCTGAAATGTAAAAATTGAAGTTTCCTTTTAACTCTCATGGCATTTTATAAAAATTGTTATTTATAACACTGCCTCCCTACATCTGGGTAACACAAAAAAGCATCACAATTGCAACCCTAAGAAAAATGGTAATTAGGTGTTCTGTTACATATCTAAATATTTTCCTGAAGTACTTTCTTTAATCCAAAGAGCACAATATAATCAAAATTGTTGGTCAGAAAGAGCAATGAAAATAACTGTTGTTCAAGGTTGCTACAAACCAGAATGGCTCAGCATAGCCGACAGTGTAGATCAAAGATCAGACTTAATGTTTTGTGCCATCTGATCTTGATCAACAATGACAGCAATAGCAAATATAGTTGTGAAAATACTTATAGGGTGAATATTGTTCTTAAATATAAACAACTTGTCTTCAACAGACTTCAATTTTAAACACAAGATCAACTGTTAAATAACTTTCCAAATTCAAGTGTTCCTCCATTTATTTTTAAAAAAATCACAAAGATCTAAGCTACCACCAAAAGCTTTTGATAATGCAAAGGCCAAATACTGTTGTAAGGATCTTATCAGAATGCATGTAGATCTGCAGTTCTCTTCTTACTGTCTGATTACACAGTCATCTTTAATGACCCTTTTGTCCTTCTGTAAGTATATGTAGCCTTACCCAACTGTAAAAAACTCCACAGTTGGATGATTTTTAAGTTAATTGTAAGTGCTCCTATATTTTCGGTAGGTCAATAACATTAAAGATTTATGCCAAATAAAATATCCTGATAAATTGATATGTGATTGATATCTATGTTTGTACAGCTAATAGGTACTACAATTACAGTATACAAGTGTAATAACCTATTTGTAACAGTGAAAAAGCCAAATACTGTACAATCCCAATGGGAAAGAGTTTGAGCATCCATGATAACAAATTGTTGAATCCTTAGCAAATTTATACAATCAGGATATTGAATCCTTAGCAAATTTATACAATCAGGATACCCATGGGAATGACAGACTTACATCAATATCTTGGATTATCTGTGGGTACAAACTTCTGTAGAATTTATGGTCTTTAGGTGGTTCACCTTGTCTGGGTTTGAACAAATATGCACCCCTGTAACACAAGTGTATGTCTCAATAATAAAACATGCCAGATTAAATACAAGTTTAACTCTGGATAAGATGACAAAAATATAGACTTGTCCACTTTTGCAGGCATTATCAAATGTGATTCAAATGATTGGAGTTATATTTCATGAATTAGACAACCCTCTGGGAAAAGGAGAAGATGCTGGTTTTCTCCTATGGCCCACAATGTTTTCAAAAGCCTTCTTCCTAATGGTTGTGGCAACATGAGATCATTTCAAAAAGGGGTAAAACATCACCATCTTCAGATGACTTCTACAAAGTGGCAGCATGAGAACTAGACAGTAAATTAAAAAACAATGGTAAGATATTTTCGTTACTATTTGCTCAAAGTTTGTTTCAGAAGATAATCAGTTAACAAATGAATGTAAAAACATGTAAAATATCTACCATTTTTTCCAAACAAAATCATTCCAAAACAGAAGTTGTTATATATTCTCTGCAGTCAAACTGTTATAACTATAAGCTGTCTAAATATCTGGCTACCAGGTACAAATGGATCTAAGAGACATTTTGTGTGGCTAAAAAGGCTTCATCCAAACAGAGACAAATTAGACAAAAAAACAGCTCTCAGTTAACGCTGTATCAGTAAACTACTTACCAGCCCCGCCTGTCAGCAAGACCTTTCCACAAGTTATCTGTGCGAACCATTCTCTCCATCAGTTTTTTCCACAACATCCCTTCTGTTATCACACGATACCATTCTTTACAGACTAGCTCTGCTGCACACAATGACTTTGCATCAAGATATGATAGAATGGTTTCTGCTATATGATCCAACCCTTTTGCTACAATAAATAAACAATGCACATAGATCCACATAACTTAAGGGTATCCTTACTAAAAGTAAAATTCAAAATCATTGTTCCACTTAGGTAGGGATGCTGGAATGCCCCATCAAAGTAACAAACTGTTCCTTCATCACGCACATAGGGTAAACTTTGTCCTCTTCAACTTTATAATTATAGTCTTCAGTGTAGTTGTTATACTGAAAATCTCTGTTATATCTGCAAATTTAGGACAATTGTCCCCTCTCTGAAAAATCCTTTGCAGAACACTGAACGTCATTTCTTTACAACTCTTTCCTAAACACTGTCAGTTCGATGGACATGTCTTGTTAGAGTCAGATTAGTCCATCAAAATTCTTCAGCGGAAGACTGACTGTCTGGTTAAAAATTCGACATTGAAACAGAATATTTCTTACAATACTCAGTGACAATGTTTGCATTATTTCCTTACACATGTGTGTTTAAAGATAAAATTAATATGGAAAGGTCGAATACTTATTCTAGAACAACAAGCAGCTTTTCTCTTACTCTGCTCAGCTTCAACAGACCAATGAAAATCATTGTACATATAAATATGACAACATATATTTGTACAATGATTTTTCATTTTTCTAATGAAAATATGGTGTCCATCTTACAGGACATTTATTTCGGCAATTTCTAGAACTTTCCTTTTTCCAGAAGTAAAATTGGCTGCATAAAAGAAAACCAAAGGATTTCATTAAATCTATTATATAAGGGTCTTGATAAAAAAGTGATAATAAATTTTGGTACTTTCATTAAGCGGACATAAATGTAATACCGGTTTTTGTCCTGAAAATTTTTAAAAAATGTCTGGAAAACAACACTTGGCCTTTATCGTACATCCAAAATTTAACAAAAACATCTGCAAATTCATAATTGGTACAAGTTAACCAAATAGATCTAATATGGTAAAAAGCTTCGAGGGAAAAGGAGAAAATGCTGGTTATAAGCATCTTCTCCTTTGCTCACAATGTTATCAAAACCCTTGTTCTTCAAGGTCATTAAAAATAAACTTAAAATTTATGACTGTGTGGTAAAGGGTCAATTAACTGATACTAAGACTGTTTCAAAATAAATGTTTACCTGGCAGTGCTGAAATAAAATCCCTCTGTAACATGGGTTTGAGAAAGGCGTTAATTTGTCCATGCTGGTAATGACACATACGGGACAGTAAATGTTCAATGAAAAACACCTGGTCATTTTCTGACCAATTATCAAAGTACTTTAGACAGGAATCCCTTTCTTTTAAATACTGTTCTGAAGGTTGCTCAGATTTTGATCCAATTGGTTTGATGTGAGCAATGGTTTCAGCCTGAAAAAGACAAATATATACATAGTAAGACTGGGTCCACTAAATCACCGAAATACCACCAAAACACTGAAATAACCATATATTTTCTATTATTGGATTCAGATGACTTAAGTTGTGGTTTCAGACACAACTTGTGTTTATATTGATGAAGGAGGGTTAGTTTGAAACCTATTGACAAAATAGCAATATGCCATGAAGAATGTGCACTGGAATAACCTACCAGTTAATTAATGTCCACTGAAATACCCAACATGACGTAGTAAATGCGATCAATTCAAAGATTCTACATCCACACTCTCACTACAGTCACTTTTCTAAAAGATTGATGTATCTGATCTATATCCATTAGTATGCTAGAAGAATCGTTATCCTTTGTATCTCTGGAGAATGAAATTATAAAAAAGTTACAAAACCAGCAGCCATTTTGAATCTGTGGTTAAAACGCTACCAGTCGTAAATTGATAAGACAATCGTAATTCCATCAATGAGATTATCAGTAGTGACTAAGTAAATTGATAAGACAATCATAATTTCATCGATAAGATTATCAATAGTAAATTGTAGTTTTATGGTAAAAATGACAAGCTTACACATCAACCATGTTGGATTATGTCAGAACACCTTTAATTATAACCACCTCATTTTACTTAGACATGCCACATGACTTTTGTGTTATGACTGATCTGAGACCTTCATCATGCAACGTCTGATTTTGTTGTACTTTGTTCCCTAAGGAATGGCATTAGTGTCCTGTTTTGTGTGCATGTGTTTACCATTCAAAAAGTAATAAATACAAGTTATAATGTCATTCCTATAATTCTTGAGCCTTAATTGGCATGATCAAGATCAGGAATTTCGGTGTATATCAGACTAGAAAGACGAGTGTTAAAGGTGATTGTCCTCCAGGTAAATCCTTGATAAATGTATTTTAACAATATTATTCCTCACAGTTATGATAGAAACTTCAATTAAGCTTGTTTTCTGTAAAAAAAAAAAGAAAAACCTTACATACTGGTATCAGTTATCTGGACTGAATAATAAAAAGTAGAGGCAGTGTGGTGTTTCGGTGGAATTTTGGTGATTCCTCTCTCATTTAAAGGGCTTCAAAAAATCATCTTGTGATTTAAATTGATTCAAATATCTACAGGTATGTTTTCTAAGTGGTTCTGATATATTATCTGAAAGTTATAACAGGCCTCTCACATTTTAATGATCTTTGTTTATAAAAACTGTCAAGATCAATATTAAGTAAAGACATTGAGGCAGAAATCATAAATCATTGATACACAATGGAGGCTAATGTCTGTAATGTGATCAGAGAGGCATTATTTGTAGCAGATGACCTCCCTGGGATAGAAAAGACAGATGTTTGAAACGACTTCCACTGATAAAAGGGTCGGCAACTGATGTGGACTTCGACACATCCCCCCTTTTGGAACACATATTAAAGGGATTTCGCATACATGTTTGTTCAAAGGCCTAAGAACAAGTCAAGAATAAAAACTTTATCTGTATGCCATTGCCAAAGGCAGCCCATACCGTGTCCATTCTCTAAGTACACTACGTACTAATATCTAGATCTGCTCGGTCTCAGTGGACTCTTGAATTGAACAATTTTCTCATCCAATTTGCTGTCTGATTTTCCACAAATCTAGTGTCCGATAAAAGACTCCATGTGTTCGATCAAAAACTACCTACACACTATGAACAATATCGTATATTTTTTGATGACAACCTATTTTTTTTATCAATATAGTGTCTGTTATATTTCACAGAGATTGGCCCATTTGGTAACCACAGAATAAACACCCTGGCGAGCCAATGAACATGAAACAAATTGCAGTGTCCAATTTTACCTGGTTCTACCCCTCTACCTGTGTATTGGATTTTTTGCCTTGTTAAACACCAAGTACACAATCACTTGATAAATAAATCAAGCTGAGCAGCTGATTTTGGGATGCGTGCCCTGAAAAAACTTGTCCGCTGGAATCCTTTGTTTGGAGTTTCCATTGTGCGCCAGGAAAAGTTGTTGTTTCAGACAACAGTATTGGCTTTTCCGAGAACTCTGACAGAGGCTCGAAATGCCTTACACAAGGACATTCCAATTATAAAATAGAAATAAAGACCAATATGCATGTTTCTGGGTAAGAAAATATTGTATGAAATATTGGAAATCATATAGATCTACCAAAAACTGAGCATATCATAGGAACAAGGTTATAAGTATTGAAATCAAGTGTATAACTGTTAAAATTGTTCGCCATATGTTGTCACTTTGGGCAATTCAATATATGCCAAGTTACAGTAAGAAACAGAAAGTACCCCTGGGACACACAGAAGGCAGTGACAAAATTATCAAAGACCAGAACGTTCACGAGGAAAGATTCTATCAAACGGGGCATAAAAAGAACCATTTCTATGAAGATAAAATACTTTCGAATAATTATATCTAGTTTTCAGACCATTTTCTGTCACTGGAAACCCGGGGGAAATTTCCGACAGATTTGTTCCTGGTGAAAAATGGCGTCGAGACTGAATCGGTAGACAACAGATTTTAGAAATGTGGTTTAGGCCTACTTACTCTCTTAATATCTACTCTTTCATCCGTAGATGGACATGTTTCCATTTTACTTTCCATTGATGTCATAGTGGAACAATTATTTTCAAGCGTCGTTTAGAAATTAATCATAATTCTTGAAAACCTTAAGAAGACACACAAAACATAATAGAGGAAAATTCGTGACGTCACACGAGTAAGACGACTAACTATATTTTGGTCACTTTTTTAAATATCACGAAGAATGAAAAGTAAATTTTCTGGGGAACTGTTGATCAACTTCACTGGCCGTTTGATCATATATATCTAAAAAACAAATATTTCTCGTAGAACGAGAAAGTGAACTTCCGCAAATGGCTGCGTCCATGCAGGTGTAACACCACTGCGAACTTTTTCCGGGTCGAAGAGGAGTCCCGGGTGTTTGGAAATCCTATGTCCGACTCGGAAAATTTGGCGTCGGACAAGTGACTTATTTTTATCTAGTTGTCCGCGGACAAGTAGAAAATAAGGGTAAAATTTCGAAACAAAGATCTCTTGTATACATTACGTAGTGAATTGTTCACCCTTGGTACAAAAGGGTCACACTAAAAACACAAAAAACACGATTTGAAAGCTATATATTTGCTGTGGCGTATACATTTCTCCTGTGGCATATCTGTGGCGTATAATTCTTCTGTGGTGTATTTTAGTGTGACCGGGTACGGGTCACACTAAAATACGATAAAACACAAAAAACACGATTTGAAAGCTATATATTTGCTGTGGCGTATACATTTCTCCTGTGGCGTATCTGTGGCGTACAATTCTTCTGTTGCGTATTTTAGTGTGACCGGGTACAAAATGACATTTCGAATGTCAAAAAGCAAGTTGAGATGATCCCTGATTTCTGGAAACCGATAATATACACATTTGATCAACCTCCGCATTCACTGCATATGACAGGATCGGTATAATATGTGGCTGTTTTGGCACGTCAATATTTTTATGCTTTGAAAAATGTCTGAGTAATTTCAAAATCATCGTTATTGATCAAGATATTTATCATTATCATTTTCACACCAAGTCAAAGATACTTTATGACAATGTCGTACATGTGAATATTTTAGGCTCTAATCTGATGGTATGTACAGTCTTGGTGCAAATGGGTCATGGTTTAGCCATTATCTTCTCTGTCAGAAAGCGTCTCAAACCGAAACCATTTTGCCATTTAGCAATCAATCTTTATGTAAAATCAGAGAAGATGGATTTTTTTCTTTAATCTAATCTTCAATGCAAACAGAATGTGAGAGGTCTGAGACTTCGAAGGCATCTTTCAATGTAATTATAAAATGGACTACAACAAGGAATACGACATAAATGACAGTGTGTTTTAACCAGGCGTGGTTGAAAGATTCATATGGTTGTGTAGGCCAATGTACATTTATTTACAATACAATACAATACAATATTTTTTATTTGTAAATGTAGGCCTCTGGCCCATAATACAACATTTCAATTACAATGAAAACAGCAGAGTTACAATTACATTTGAGCCATAACATGTGAAAAAGGAAGCTTCATGCATCTGCGGAAATTTTTAAAACCAGACCAGCCTGTGCAGTACGCACAGGCTGACCTTGACTTAAACTTTCAGTATTAGTCAATATATCGTATGCTCAAGGACCCGTCTACCCCATAATTCAGTCGATTGTTTAAAAAAGTGAATGTTATGGATCCATTAGAATATAATAACTAGCTTGGTATGATGGATTACGGAGATGCACTATGCCCCCATTTCCAGAGCATGGCTTAATTACATGTAACATAAAATCACTTTAACCTTTATCCTGCTACATCTACATAAATAAAACAGCAGATAAAAAAAAAACCCTCAAATATTGATATTTTATAGTCTATTATTGGGGGTATAATATCTAATTATCGGACTGTGCTAATCCAAGATCAGACGGCACGTTCTGTGCGGTCTGATCTTGAGTTACACCACTCTCACAAGGTGAATGAATAATACTTAACAGCCTATATGTTAACTACTTTGATAAGCATCCTTTAATGTTAAAATTGTTGAAATGTATTTTGCTACTTTTCTAATGGTTACTAAATTTTTGCATTTCAGTAAATTATAAAAAGACATTATATCTTTTCTACCTTGATACCATGAAAACAATAATGTTTGTCTTTCTGCATTAAACAGAGAACAATGGAAAAAACAGTGATATTCAGTTTCTACAACTAAAATGTCATGATTTAATAAACAATGGTGACACACCCTGTCATCTCTTTCTATGTTAAAATGTCTACCTAGCTCTATATTTAATTTATGACTAGAACACCTAAATCTTGCGAGAGCTCTTCTTAAACTCGGGGAAATATCCACACATAGATATTTCTCCGGATTTAACAAGGAAAATATATGTTTATATAAATCACACCGAGGAGAATTTTGAATTGACTCATTCAAATTTTGTAGTGAACAGTCCGAAATTCTTCTCTTAAAAAGCTTAACAAAGTGATCAATGTCCCCTAGGTCTTGTGAAAGCCACGCATAAGCAAAACCATTTGTACAAAGAAGATTTTTAACTTGTGTGACCCAATTGGTTCTACCAAGATCGGCATGTGCCTTAAGCATCTTATAACACTGCTTGGGAAAACGATGATTATCCATACGTAATAGTTTACACCAATATTTAACCACTTTAGTTTTATAAGTAACATATAATGGTAGTCTACCACATTCAGATAATACAATACAGTTGTTAACTGAATGATTAACACCTAAAAATTCTCGACAAAATTTTAATTGAACATTTTCAATAATCTCGGAATACTCGTAGCCCCATAACTCTGCACCAAATGTGAGGATGGGTAAGACCATTGCATCAAATAGTTTAAAGTATTCCTTATGCGGAAAGAAGCCAAATTTATACTGATATGATTTAATAGAAAATATTGCCTTTTTTGCTTGTGACGCAAGTTTATATTTTGAGGCAGACCATGAAAGTTTGGGTGTTAACAACAGACCCATATACTTATACACTGAAGTTGTTTTTACTCGTAAACCATCAAAGTACCATTTTTCACTCATTTTCAGGGGACCACCGTTTCTAAAAACCATGATTTCTGTTTTACTTAAGTTCACGGAAATTTTTGTTTCATGACAAAATTCGGATAGTTTATTGAGTTGTAACTGTAGATTATTTACTGTGTCCGCGCAATGAGCAACATCGTCTGCATACAACAAGCAAGAGATAGGTGAAATTTCATCAGATATAAAAATCCCGGGACAGGTTTCTCTAATAAGGGTAGATAACTCTTGAATGAATAAGTTGAATATTATCGGGCTGCTTACGTCCCCTTGTCTCGTTCCTATATTACAAAGAAATGGCACTGTGATTTTGTCTGATACACGTAGGGTTGCTTTTAAATTAGAGTACATGTCCAAAAGTAGATAAAACATTTTTCCTCTTAGGCCTCTTTTCAATAAAATGCTGAACAACTTATTATGCACTATCGAATCAAAAGCTTTTTTAAAATCCACATAAAGAACATAAAATCGACCCCCGGTTTTTCCAGTATATTTCTGTATCATGCTTTGTAATGTAAATAAATTATCTATAACTGAGTAACCTGCTCGAAATCCCGCTTGACTTTCGTCTATTATTTCAAACCTGTCAGCCCAATGATATATCCTATCATTAAGAATATTTGAAAAAATTTTATACACAACATTAATTAAGGAAATTCCTCTATAGTTCGAAGGATCATCTTGCGAACCGGATTTATATATAGGTACTAAAATGCTTTCGCACCATGATTTTGGAAAACTACCAGAATTAAATATTTCATTGAAAATCAATACGAGTGTTGGAGTTACAATATGACAAGTATGTTTGTAAAATTCAGCTGAGATTCCATCTTTACCAGGTGCTTTACCATTTTTAAGTTTACCAATGCTCTTTCTAACTTCAAATTCTGTAATGGGGGAGTTCAATATCATGTCATGATCATCTAGTATGTCGTCTGCTTCCCAATGTCTCCCGGTAGGATTAACCTGATCACTATTATACAATAATTTTTTGAAGTAAGTTAGCCATTTTCCAACATTTTCCTCGCCTATAATGCAAGCTGTAGATCTATTTTCGCTCCCCGCTTTAAGAACCCTCCAAAAATCAGTCGGATTATTACTATTATTTATTAATGTTTGGCGTTTATCAAGTAAAAACAAGTGAAAGAAACAAACGGCAAAGCTGTGGGTAGGTAAAAGTACAGCAGAGGGTCAAAGACACGTGTTTTCAATGTAGCAAAAAATTGGTGGTGTGACACCTGAAACAGTTCTTCTTTAGGCTGGTTCGTCCCTGGGTTTGTTCGCCCCTGAGCGTGTTCGTCCACAATATTGAACGCTAGTTAATTGACCGAAATGAATGGTCAATTAACTAGCGTGTAGTGTGTATTTGAAAATTAAGTATCATCATATGCCTATGACTGATTTGTTTAACTTATCAGAGAGTTTCTTTTTAATTAACGTTTGTACATCTGTCTCGTTGCTCTACAGTTTTTATAATATTGTTTTATACGATAACACCCCTTTAGAACCAAAACTGGTTCACTAAATAAGAACGCACACTTACTATATCCTTAATTAAACCTAAAATTGATTACATGGTTTGGAAATTGTAACTTGTATACTTACATATTATCTTCTGGTTAAATTTAAATGACGTCTGCTCTATTCCCCCACTTCATTGTAGTCTAGGAGGATTTTAATGGCCATCTTACTGTTGCAGGATCTTTCCAATGATATTGTCTCCACCCAACGGAAAGCAAAGTTATATCGTTTTGATGTAGTGAAGCCACCTGGAACCACCGAATTAACGGTTTGGTGCCCCGCAGATGCATTGCTTTTTTTTTGGGGGGGGGGGGGTCCTGGAGAAAGACACATTAGTTCCAGCTTAGACAGAAACTATGTATGAGGGAAGCAACTTTCCGGTATGAGGTATACTTTTCTCTCGTGCGCATATTCCTACAAGCACCAAACTCATATTACAGGAAGACTTTTCTGCATAATTACCTTCAAGTAGAAGTGAAAAGTGACAAAAATTAACTCCTAATCAGATGAAGATAACCATTCTATTCTAAACGACAAACAATGAAATCAAAGAATATCTGTTTTGTTATGACAATACAAGTATTGTGCAAGTTTGCACTAGTGATATCTGTTTATTCTTTCTATCATCTGTTCACAAAATTTTATGATCACCATCCTGCATTCTAGTTTATAAGTAAGCTAAGTATTAAGCTTGTCATGTGATTTGTTTCAAACTTGAAAAACAACTGAAATGATATTATATTAACAGCACGGGACATCTCTCTCTCTCTCTCTCTCTCTCAGCCTTTGAGGGTTGGTGCTTTAAAATTTTGGATGATTTAAACTGTTTAACCCGTTGTCTGCGCATGTCATTTTCTTCGAAGATTTGACCTTTCTGTTATGACGCATCACTATCCTGGACAGGATAAATATGATAAATATTTATACGCGGTGTGTTAACTAAAACTCGCCGCTAATAAAGTAGCAATGGAGAAAATGACTATAAAATACCTCTGTGGAAAAACCTAGCTTGTGTTTCGCTCCAGGTATCTTAAACATTTTTTTTTTTTTTTTTTTTCACGAAGAAAAAACTGTTTTTGCAAATACTATTGTGTTACTGCTCATCTTTGAATACAGTTTCTAAATATAGACTTAAGGGAAACCAGGATTTGTACAGGGTTTTTCCCAAGAGTTATCGACAAGAAATGTCCAGGCTTATACCGAAGCTATTCCCCAAACTTGTAGGGGCTGTTTTAATAAATGACTGGTGCAAAGGTTACATGCTAGCTAACCATAGCTGGATGAATCGTACCTGGTAGCGTTTTATTGTGTAAACGTTTATTTTATTTTGAAATTCGAAGTAACGGTTGTCCTTTTGAAAAGTAGCCCTGTTCTGTACCCAGAATGCCCAAATCAGATAGTATGTTGCGTGCTGGCTTTTAACCTACTTTTTGGTACTGATAACAAATGAATAAATAAAAAATGGTCAAATATGAAGACATGTTTATTCTAGGGGCCCCTGCCTATTTGCCGCCAAATTTACACTGTCTATCTGTTTTAAAGATATCTCTTGTGTAAGTTGAAGCTGTTTTCAACAAAATTTTGGCTTGTAAGGATGTGACCAGTGCTTGTGCCAATGCATTCCTGTTGTTTCCTGTCACCAGCACCGAGCACAACACTGACTTAGCAACTGTCTGCTTTAAAATATAAGCGAAGTCAAAAATGTTCAAAACTTTTGAGTTTATTAATTAGCCCCTTAACTGGGCTCAGGTGTGTCGAATTTTATCATCTTTTGTGTGATTGCCTCTCAATTTCTTAGTGTCACTGTACAGTGGCTTAATCCTATCAGCGCCGTAGGAGCAAACAGGAGCATTTGTGGACTGAAAAGATAACATCAGACCGCAAAAGACTTGCAGTGTGATCTTGGACCTATACCATCCGCTAGTTTAGTTAAGTCTATAAAATAAACATCTTTCCGGGTTTCAGCGGTTTGTACTTTCAGCTGTTCGAAAGAAGTTGAGTGGCAGAACGAGATATCTCTATGACTGTCTGGCAGCATTTTAGACCTTTCCAAATCGAAAGCATTTGCAGACAACAAATCAGCTCAGCTCACAGCTCATATGATGTCATTTGTCTTTGATAAGGTTTTTTTTTTTTTTTAAAGGGGGGGGGGGGGGCAGAAAACACTGGTTACCAATATTTTCTCAAATTTTTCAAAAGCCATCTTCCTTGGAATTGTGGAAGCTCTGGAAAGTTTGGTAAAGACTTAACTAGCGCAGTGTAGGTGGGTTATGTATTCCTGAAATAAATTGAACTTGACAGCAGGCCTGGACATGGCCCGACAGCTCTATTGTTTAAACACTCGCATGCTGGTGAACGAGGAATGCTTTCGACGATGTTGTTTGAGAAAGCGGCCAGTGGCTTTGAAAGAAGTTGTGCAAAGCACTGGTAAAAGAAACTCCAGGTACATATTTGGAAGGAGACCTGACAGTGGCGATATAACTGAGATGGTGATGATTCCATTAAATTATTGTGTGAGAGGTGCAGAAATCTGTAGAATTTGCTATAGCATTGCTAAGAAGTTAACTTTGCCTTGACCCTAATTTGCCGTTCTGGGTCAACCTACTGACAAATGACATAATTATAGGATAGGTATATACATGTGAGCCGTGCTCTGTGAAAAGGGAGCTTAATGCATCTGCAAAGAGTATCGACCCAGGTCAGCCTGCGCAGTTCGCGCAGGCTGACCTAGGCCAAAACTTTTTACTGCTCGTCGATTTTCTACATGTCAAAAGACTTGTCTACCTTATGATTGAGTCGGTTGTGAGACAAGATTGAATTTAGGGATCTATGATTGAGTAATGTATGGCTAGGTATAATGCATCACGGAGATGCATTAAGCCCCCTTTTCACTGAGCAGGGCTCATGTATTTCGAAACTTGCAAGTCAACCCATTAATGCCTTGTCCTGTAAAAAGATCTTGATAAACTTAGCAAACCAGGGATCGTATTGAAGACACTTGCTCCTTTTGACACAATGTTTTCATTTGTATTAAGTTTTACACGACGTTTTCTTTTTACAAAGCAATCGCATGCAGATTTGGGGGGGGGGAGAAAGGGATTTATAACATGAAAATTTATTTCAGTCATCTGATGGCAACAGTTAACCAAGTCCTATTTGTCTGGACAATTTTAGCCTTCACCAAACAACAGAATTTTAGATTCTCCTAAATTCTCCTAAGACAGATGCAGAAAACAAATAATACATGGCTAGTGTAATGAGATTTGTCTCTGAAAGGGCAGAAAATATTATGGGTAAAGGAGAAATTGCTGATTATCCGCATTTTCTCATAATGTTTCATAGACCTTCATACCCAGGGTTTTTAAAACATTTTATTGTTTGGTAGAGGGTTAAACTAGCCCGTTACATAACGTTTAAATGCAAAAATTGCTTATTACAGCCTTGTCAAAATGTCTTTTATGAAGCCATGATTCAAATTGAATATCGCTTTTTTACAATGGTAGTTTATTTATAGTTTAAGGGGATTTCGGTCTTCATTTTATGGTCTAAGGGAGAAAACTTGTAAAGCCATAGCGCCAAATTAATGAAGAGTGACCTCCCTTATTGTGATGATTTCACCTACCGCTTAGAACTCTCTGCAGATGAAATACTGGATGAACCGAAATGCATGCAAGAATCAGTATATCTATCAATAGTTTATATGTTATCAGAATAATTCTTGAAATTATCTACAAGAATTACGCACAGATTTCCGCCTGTGGTCGTGTCCATTTCGGTTATGGATTTAAATGAACCTTTATCCAAGGCGTGACGAGACTTGCATTGACAATTCATTTTAGATAAACTTCTACACAATTTGCCGAAAAAGATTTGATCAATACAAGACACAAGCTTTTAACACATGGGAACTGCCTATTCTCAATGTTCTACCAGTCAAATGTAGTTATTTAATATGAAATGAAAAGTATATCTCAGCACATTTGACGATGTTCAAAGTCGATAACCTTTATGATGTGGATATTATTTATTTCATTGTGTACGTGCGGTAATCTATCGAATTTCACGTATCGATTTACAGCATATTGATTGGA
The DNA here is from genome assembly GCA_946811185.2 of Hippopus hippopus. Classification (NCBI taxonomy): domain Eukaryota; kingdom Metazoa; phylum Mollusca; class Bivalvia; order Cardiida; family Cardiidae; genus Hippopus; species Hippopus hippopus. The sequence continues at coordinate 39,893,405 of OX328106.1, forward strand.
CATTTTACTATCTGAATTAAGTTCAGTTCTGTGTTAAATCTTATCGTGATAAACTAATCGTAATTTAGGCCTTCAGGTTTAAATCTTGGCGGCTGTGAAAGAAATGAGATGAGATACAAGGGAGACTACCGACTGATTACAAAACATTGCACTATTAATTCTGTGTGATGAAGTGATAACTTCAGTACTGTAAATAGTTACAATACTATCACAAAAGAATTGAATATTCCAAAACTATCCAGCGGAAGAAACGTTTTTGTACTGATTGTCTCTCAAGACTTTTAATGTGTACCATATTTTCATTCGTCTATAGTTATATAGGCTGTTCACAACTATAAGGGATGCGACTCTGATATTAAAACAGACTTAAGCAAGTACGAGTATTCTCCCTTGGCCCATTCACACTGTTCGCGAGTTTGCCAGTCATAAACATATCCGACCAATATTGAGTTTTATTAATGAGAATTGGTTAACAGCAGAAAGGGAAGCAAAAGCGTAAGAAAATTAGGAAAAAGCCAAACAAAGTAAATAGGTAAATAAATAGATATGTTCTGCTTCAAGTGGCTGAGTATTGTTTCTCCTAATTTTTTCCTGTTGTGGTTGTATTTCGATCAAGAGCACCACAAGTGGATGCCAATGTTCGCCCCCATTTGCTTAAAGGAATAGATTGATTTTCTGTGAAAATTTTTGGTTGAAAAAGGGGTATAACTGGTTCAAAAATATTTTGATGGTAATCTACCCTTTTTGTATGGGTTCCCTTTTTTTGATAGCTACCGTTGGAGTTTGCAGTAAATATATGAATCAGTAATGACAGAGGTATTATGTAACATCTAACTTTTTGCATGACGACGACAGGGCTATCACAATACCTCAGGGTATGAATTCATGGACTGATTTTTCATTCATGTTGATTAAACCTTTTATTTTAACCCTGTAATTGCTATGGTAAGAAAAATGGGCTCTTGCAGATAACACACACCAAGATCAGACTGCACAGAATATGCAGTCTGACCTTTGATAAATACTGTCAGCTTGTTAAGTCAAGCCTGCAAAATAAAAATCTTTCCGAGTTTCAGTGGATTATACTATCCGCTTTCTTAAGAGGTTGACTTCATATACGAGCCATGCTCTGTGAAAAGGGGGCTTAATGCATTTGCGAAAAGTATCAATCCATGTCAGCCTGCGCAGTCCGCGCAGGCTGACACGGGCCGAAACTTTTCGCTATCTTTAAAATTTCTGCATGTCAGAGGATAACTCTACCTCATAATGCAGTTGGTTGTTTGACAAAATGGATTTTCTGGATCCATAATTAGGTGATGTCTTACTTGGTACCAGGGAGAAACAATAAGCCTCCTTTTGCCAGAGCATGGCTCAATTATATGATGCTGAAAGAGTTAACCCTTTTATCAAACAATCAAGAGTTTTAACAACTCCAAGAAAAAAATGGTTTTTGAAAACACTGTAGGAAAAGGAGAAAATGCTGGTAACCAGCATTTTCTCCTTTTCCCACAGTGTTTTCTGCTCTTTCCAAGAAACAAATTTCAATTTTTCAGTCACAATTATTGTGTTGTCTGCAAATGCTTTCAACTTGATCAAAGCCTAAGATTATGTTGTTTGGTAAGAGTTAGAAATATTTTCAAAATACCAAATAGTCTGTGACATTTTTTTGTAGAAAGAAATGGGAAAGCTTTATCTTTACTCTCTGAAATAGAAGCATCAAGAATTATCTGAGGTATTTCAATTCTCAACTCTGAAAACATTTCTTCAAGAAACAGAAATTCATGAGCATATTAACAGTTGGCCTAACCAAGCAAAATGGCAGAGCACTTGCTCACCATTATTAACTTCATCGAGGTATGATGAAAAAAAATGCAACAGTACAAGTTGATGGATTTTTTTGGAACAAAAAAGATGTGCCCTTAATTTTGTAATACCTGGAGACTTAAAAAAGTTATACTTTCAGTTGAAGGATGACTGCGTTTAGTTTTAGTTTCATGACAGCCAGTAGAAATCAATTTAGAAAAAAAAATATTTTGTTCATACGGTAAATCGTAAGATAGCTATACACAAAAGCCTAGTTTACCAGTAGAGGAAGAAGATACATACACAAAATAAGCAGTCTGATCAGAACTGGGACTTGTGTCAGTATGGAAAAACAAGTAGAAGTATCCTTTGTAAAGATGAGAAAGGAGAGATAAGTTACTCAGCATGAAAGGCTTCCATTCTATAATGCATGCTAGAAACACATTAAGTGAAAAATTCTTTAATAGCTGAACATTAAAATTTGTCAATCAATTTGTCTGTTTTTTAAATAAAAAGTAGTACAGGGCAGAAAGACAGCAATGACCTGTAGAATAAAGAAAAGGAGATACAAATGGATGGATGGATGGATGGATGGATGGATGGATGGATGGATGGTTGGGATGGATGGATGGGAGGGGAGAGGAGGAGGGGAAAGGAAGGAAGAAGGAAGGAAGGGTCGATGGATGGATGGTTGGGATGGATGGATGGAGGGAAGGAGGGAGGGAGCTAGGGACAGATGGATGGATTGATGGGAGGGGAGGAGAAGGAAGGAAGGAAGGAAGGAAGGAAGGAAGGAAGGAAGGAAAGGTAGATAGATTTTTTGGTGTTATTCCCCCCCTTTTTTTTTGATGGTGCTACTATAGAAACTTGCTCAACTTACAGATGTTGATATCAAGGGAATATCCTGTTTTACTTGAAATGTATTTAAAAGTATTCAAAAAGTATTTCAAAACAATTGCTAAGTAATATTTTGCATTCTTTTTCAAATAAAGTCATAAAAAAAGTATCTGTGTTCTGTTTTCTTAAATTGCCAAATACTTTTACATGTATTTGAATACTTTCAAACCTTTTTGAGCCAAGGTCTGTCATCATCATCATCGTCATTATCATCATGTAAAGATAACAATAATGAAAAAGTTGTAATCAAATATCAATCTTTGATGTAGATGTAACGAAATAACAATTATCATATATGTAATACAAAATAACCCATTTATTTGTTAATAAATTACAAATGTATATCATTTTTTTTTGTCTTAGAAGATAAATGAACAATGAACATTTATGTCAATCAAAACAAAACAACACTTCTAGAAAAAATGAGAGTCTAACTGTATGTGGAAGCTGCTATATTGGTAATTCCTGTAGAATTGAAAGCTTCACTCGAATTAAAGGATGCTCCATATCTGTTTAAAATATTATCTACGACTTGATCTGATTTTCTTTCATATGGCGGATAAATGTTCCTTTTGGAGTGATAGGAATATTTCCATGGATTATGCTGTAAGAATGGTTCCTGTGTAACAGCTAAGACCTGTGTACTTGTTTTCTTGGCAGGTTCTAATCCAGGTAACCAGTCTGTTGTTGTTGTGTCAAGCGGTACCCTGCCCATGGGCTCTAAAACTGGTAGGTTCTTTCTGAATCGACGATGTACAGGTTTTTCCTCTGTATCTTTGCCCTTGAATGACTTCTGGTATGTAGAATTGAAATTGAAGTCTGTCTGATCTCTTCCGTAATGCTTCAAGAAATCTTTGCCTGTTTTATGCAACCTTAAATCCTGATTGATTAAAGACCGGCCTAGGTGCCTTGATGCTTGTCCCTGAAATAGTAACAAAAAAGTCAAATTATGTTGAAATATACTGACTCATGGAGCAAATACACAGATAGAAAAAAAGGAGTTTATTTCATATCATTTTATTCACTTGTTGGGATTTTGAGGTATGAAACTGCAACAGTACAAAGAGAGGATAGTCCCACTTGGACCTTCTTCACCAACCATTCTAATGTAAATTCTACTTGTCCCATTCTCTCTCAACCATTCAGGTGGCTAACTTTGCACCCAAAATGTAAAATGACTGGGTCTATCAGTCAATTAATCCTTACCTCTTTGCCAAACAACAAAATTTCAGACTCGTCCAAGTTGAAAGCAATTGCAGGAAAAAACAAAACATGACTCAAAGATTAAAATTTGCTTTGGGAAGGGTAGAAAACATCGAGGGAAAAGGAGAAAATGCTGGTTAACAGCATTTTCTCCTTTTCGCTCAATGTTTTCAAAAGCCTTCTTTCTCAGAGTCGTTAAAAGTCGGGATTGTGTTGTAAAGGGTTAAAGAACCTTTCACTACTGTAGTTGCCTTAGCAGCCACTGTAGATCAAGATCAGACTGCACAAAACATGCAGTCTGATCTTTGATCTACACAGTCTGCTTTGCTGAAGTACTACAGAAAAAAAAAAGCAACTACAAAATTGCTATTATCTGAGCTTTTTCTGAACTGAAATTATCCATTGGGCTTATTTGGTGCTTTAAGGGTTAACTCTTTACCACACGATCCCGACTTTTAACAGCCCTTGAGCTTTTGAAAACATTGTAGGAAAAAGAGAAAATGCTGGTAACCAGCTTTTTCTCTTTATTCCACAATGTTTTCTACCCTTCCCCATTTAAATTTCAATTTTTGAGTTGCATATATTTTGTCGACTGCAAATGCTTTTAATTTGAACAGGTCCAAAATTTTGTCATTTGGTAAAGGGTTAAATGTATCTCAGTATTCTGACAGTGATGAATCAAGATCAGATTGCACAGAACATGCAACCAGCCAGCCTGATCACAGATCTACACTGTGAGATATTTTTGAGAAATACAGTTTAACCACACTAGGCTTGGAATTGGTCTGGGCATGATTTACTGACTAAAAAATGTTTCATTCATTTCTATATCGCTGTAAGAGGCGACAAAATCATAACCATTATAAAATGTTGTCATTTAGTTTTAAAAAAAAAAAGAAAAACGTGTCACCTGAAACCTTGTATCGTCCATTTTTATACGAATCCATTATGAAAGTATTGACAGAAAACTTCTATTCAATTTACCCATAATTCGACTTTAACTCTTTACCACAAAATTCTGACTTTCAATGACCCTGACGAAGGAGGGCTTTGAAAACATGGTGGGAAAAGGAGAAAATGCTGGTAACCAGCATTTTCTCCTTTTCCCACAATATTTTCTACTCTTTCAAAGAAAAATTGCATCATTTGAGCCACAATGAAATTGTAGCCTCCAAATGTTTTCAAGTTGGACTGGTCTAAAATTTTGTTGTGTGGTAAAGGGTTAACATACCAACTTGAGGAAAGAACTTGTACAATTAGTTAACTCTTAGAACATTCAAGGCAATTTCAGGTGCTTTTTTCAGCTAGTGTAGATCAAGATCAGATGGAAAAGAAAGTGCAGTCTGATCTATGATTTATTCCGGTAAAAAGAGCTTTGGAATTTGATAAGAGAGGGTTTTGTCCACCAACCAAAAAATATGTTTCATCTGTTGAACTGTCTTAGCTTTAACTCTTTCCCAAACCACAAATTTCAGACTCTTTCAAGTTGAAAACATCTGCAGGCAACAAATTTTAAGGTCATACAAATGAACTTAACTTTTTTTTGACAGGGTAGAAAACACTGTGGGAAAAGGAGGAAATACTTGTTACCAGCATTTCTTCCTTTTCCCACAATCTTTTTTAATAGATTTCTTCCTCAGAGTCGTGAGTCGGGAATGTTTGTTAAAGGGTTAAGAAAAAAGAAAGATTTGCCTATGACAGAAGATCTATTTCCTTTCCCATTTTTTTTTTTGGTCAAAAATATGCTGAGAGAAAAACTTGTGCATAATTATAATCATGTAAAATTCATATATAGTTCTGTATTTATAAATTTATGCTTTATTACACAACAAAAATTCAGACTTTCCAAACCAAAAGTGTTTGCAGATGATACATTATATATGGCTCAATTTGTCTTAGAAAACATGGTGGGAAAAGGAGAAAATGCTGCTTACCAGCATTTTCCTCTTTTTCCACAATGTTTTCAAAAGCTTCCTTTCACAAGGTCTTTGAAAGTTGGGATTGTGTGGGAAAGGGTCAAAATACAGTCATTTTCCTTCTGGCAACACTGTCAGTAATTTCTCAGTTTGCCACAGTATTTTCATGGATATTCATGTGTAAAACATATCTCAAGTCCACTGTCTATTTTTTACAGGAGTGTTTTCTGCACTTTTTTCAATTCTCATGCAGTAACGGTTTGAATTTTTCACTGTTTAAGCTTCTATACAAATATTACTGTACTTCTGACGTTCCTACAGAAAATGCCTCCTGAAATCAGTGTTACAAAAGCAGCAACTTCTCAACCCTTTACCAGACAATCCTGACTTTTAACTATCCTTAGTTTGAAGGCTTTTTACAACATTGTGGGAGAAGGAGAAAATGCTGGTTATCATCATTTTCTCCTTTTCTCACAGTGGTATTTCCCTTCCAAAGCTGAATCACATGATTTGAATTAAAATCAAATTTGTCATCTGCAAATACATTCAGTATGGACAAGTCTAAGATTTTGAAGTTTGATACAGAGGTACCTGTTACCTGAAATTCTGGGAAAAACTGTGTATTCTTATCAAATTCATCAGTTATTTTCATTGTTCTGTTCTATTGTCTTTAGAAAAGTGCCATTATTGGATGAATAAAATGTTCAAACAATTCATTTTAAAAATAATCTTCATTCCCTTTAAACTTGTTTTCCTTTTTTTTTTTTTAGTAGGTTGAAACATAGCTTGTGCAGTAATGGGTCAAACCCTTCATCACACAACAAAATTTTAGATTTGCCCAAATTGAAAGCCTAGCAGACAACAAAGGCTTGAATGGCTGTATTTGTCTGTGAAAGGGGAGAAAACATGGGACAGTTTAGTAAAGGGTTGAATCAAGGGATATGAATTCCTTTCCCTTTTCAAATACAATGTGAAAAGTACAATATTGTAAACAGTAGCATTTCAATTTTGCTCTTGAAAATGCTATTTTACTAATATTTTACATAGTAAAGCTTTTACTTTCACTGTTAGCAGTTCTTTTGTGGTTTCTATTTACATAGCCTGAGTACCGTATGGCTCTGAACTGTGCCAGTTTTAAATTTTTAACCCTTAGAGCACCTTTCACTTACCATAGTTGCTTTTGTGGCCAGTGTAGATCAAGATCAGATTGCACAAAACATGCAGTCTGATCTTTGATCTACACTGGCCTCATAGCTTAAACACTACAGACAAAAGCAACCATCAAAACAGCAATTATTTCGGTCTTATTTCTAGACTGCATAAAATATGTCCCTTGGGTGTATTTGACACTCTAAGAGTTAAGATAAAGAACTCCTTACCAGATGAGAAAATTTAATACTTGTCCAAACCAGGGATCATATATACGATCCCTGTCCAAACTGACAGCATTTACAGACAACAAATTAATTGAAATTCAAAGATGGGGTTTAGTTTTAAAAGGGTAGAAAACATTGTGGGGAAAGGAGGAAATGTGTTTACCACCATTTTCTCTTTTTCCCATAATGCTTTCAAAAGCCTATGATTATAAGTTGAGTTTTCTCTGAAACCCATTATCTAATTAATGATTAAGAAACAAACTGTTTTTAACTTACTTCCATCAGACTCTGTTCCCTGCTTACAAAAATTATTTGCTAACTTTGTCACATCAAATAAACTACAAAATATACTTTCAGTCCTTAAATTGAAATAGAGAAAGGATTTTCAATATCAAACCTGCTTTTCTCAGCATTACCGGTATTTACAGTTATAATGTACTGTTTAGGTCCAAGATCAGACTGCACATTTAGCGTAGCATGATCTTATCTTGGCTGTCAGCAAAAAGATCAAAAATTGTGATTAGCCTCCCAATATACATATAGGCAAACAAAGTATCATAACACAGGGAAAAGGTAGAGATTTTGCTATTTGCAGATATTGAAAAATACCTATTACAGCTTGTTCAATAGTTGTAATGTATATCTATTATAAACTATCAATTAACCATATAAAGGGACGGTGAATTAAAGTGTACACCGTTACCACATGATTCATACAGGAAAACATATTATAATTGATTATGAAACTCTGAAAAGATTGGCTGGGCACAAAAAGAGAAAAGAAAAATGTTTTTAGAGCACTTAATTCTCCTTTATGTTTTTAGACAAGAATAATACAGCATGTTCTGTCTCACTGTCTCAGGCGATCAGACAGCTAGTCCAGGAATTTTCAATTTAAAAAAATAAAATCTAATTCAGGAATACTAGCTGCCCAAGCACTCTCTCAGTCACATGACCTAATGCTGCTTCCCTGTGCCAAGGAATTATTTTGGACTACCTATGAGCCATGCCCTGACAAAAGGGGGTTCAATGCATCTCCATGATGCATGATACCAAGCAAGTCATCACATAATTATGGATCCATAAAATCCATTTTGTCTGAAAACAGATTAAATCAAGGGGCAGATTGGTCCCTTGACATGCAGAAAATTAACCAATGACAAAAAAGTTTCAACCCAGGTCAGCCTGTGCAGGCTGACATTGGTCGATACTTTTTGCAGATACATTTTAAAAATCTCCTTTTCACAGAGCATGGCTCAAATATTTTGAACCAAGACATAACCAGTCACATCGTCAGTTTCCTACAAAACTTTGATCTCGTGACTGAATAACTATAAGGAAGTATTTGACTTGTTCCAAAATGACATTGTGTGGAACATCAGACCAATGAATTGATACGTTACAAATCACTTGTGTGAAATACTGCCTGGTTCAACTTTGATGCATGCTGAAATCCCCAGTTCTTTGTCATGGCTTGGCTCCATATCAAAGAGGTTTTTAAAGAAATACACTATTTGATTGGTTGGAAAGTCACACTTTTAGCTAACGAATATTGATGAAAATAAGATAGATTTCAAGTGTCAACTTTCTCACAGCTAGGGGTGGTGTTTAGCCAAAGAGACTTAATTAAGGCAGATGTCTAAAGGCTCATGTTATCATATGATACTGACACCCTTGGAGTGGTCTTGTGTTCATATTCAGCAACCACTCTAAATTCCATTTTTCCTCTAAATTCCAGACTAACCATCTGTTTGGTCAAGACAGAAAGTCTCGGCCAATCAGATGGCAAGTCTCAGAATCTATATTAAACACTTTACCAAACGACCAAATTTTAGACTTGTCCAAATTGAAAGCATTTGCAGACAACAAAATAAATGTGACTCAAAAATTGAAACTTGACTTTGGAAGAGTAAAAAAACATTGTGGGAAAAGGAGAAAATGCTGGTTACCAGCATTTTCTCCTTTTCCCACAATGTTTTCAATATGCTTCTTCCTCAGGGTCATTAAAATCAGGGATTGTTTGGTAAAGGGTTAAAAAGAAATTTAGAATGACATATTGTCATATAAAATGCCACCCCTTCAATATCAATTTCCCATGATTTTTTTTCTCTATAACTCTTGGACGCTAAAGATTAGCAACTATCAACCAATACTCACATTGTTTTTATAGAAAACCATCCAGAAAAAGAGCAGCTGTAGCTTGGAAGAAGTTCAACCATTGGCTTACTTGTTTGAAAGTGTTTTCAAAACATGTCAACTACTGGAGGGTACAAAATTTGTCACAGTTAATGTGCAAGAACTTGCACAATACTCCTAGTACCAAAGCATGAGCTTGAAGTCACACCAGAACTTGTGCACTGATGTTTCCTTTCTAGTCTATTGTGCTGAAACTTCCATGATCAACCATAATGGACTGTACATGTAACTACATGTACCAGAAACAAGATGTCCAGATAGACTTAAATTGCACCACTTGACATGAAAGGAGGTAGATGTTGAAAACTATTGTCACTGAATTGGACAAAAAAGTCATCCTGGAAAAGTCAAATGAGAAAGGTAAACAGAAAGGCAGATAAACAGAAAAGTTTGCGGAAGCTAAGCAAGAACTTGCACATTCCTCCGAATACCAAAGCATGAGCTTGAAGTCACAACAGAACTTGTGCATTGATGCTTCCTTTTTAGTCCATTGTGCTGAAAGTTCCATGATCAACCATAATGGACTATACATGTAACTACCAAAAACAGAAAACTACCGAAAACAGAAAATTCTTGAGAATTAGACAAGGAACGTTGGTGAAAATGGTTGGCCCAGATCAAGGCCCATATTCACCAACCATTCTACAGAACATTTTTAGTCTTATTCTTCAAGATTTTCCACATTCAAAAGTAATGCAACTTCTGATTGGCTAAACCATCTGGTTTTCGAATGGCTTTTGATCTGTAACAAAATAGCATATTTTCTATATCTTTCATCAGCTTCAAGCCTTGATTTGTACAAACAATTCTAGATAGTTTTGAATGAATCAGATAGTATGGACTTCGTAATGAACATGAATCACAATATGGTCATTTTGCTTAAAACAACACTTTAGAAAATCCATTTCTAAAATTGATAAATTTTTAATTTTACCTTTCAATTTGTTAAAACCATTGATAATGAACACCATCTGTGCAAATTACACAAGAATCAGACTGAAGATGGTGTATTTAAACTACCACGGTGAAAAAAAAGTCTACGAACAAGGAGACAGCCCAAAAAGCTAGAACGAGCTAAATGTCAGACTGACAGTATGAAAACAGTATGATTTGATGAAAAAGAACAAGGTGTATTGTCTCACCCATCTTTTCATCCAAAGTGGACGGTCACAGAATTTACTGTACTGCTACAAACATTTATACAAAATGTGCTCCTTTCAGTCAAAACAAACATATAATATTGTCTGATTGTGTAAACCCCGATACGGAGATTATGATGTCACACGGATAACATCTTGGTATATTGAAAGTAGAGTGAAATTCACTATCTTTGACCTTCTGCTGCTCTTTCCTGAACTTTCTGGAAGCTTTGCTGTTTAACCATTACCACACAATACCATCTTTTAACGACCCTAAGAAAGAAAGCTTTTGAAAACATGGTAACCAGCATTTTCTCTTTTTCCCGAAGTGTTTTCTACCCTTCCAAAACCAAATTTAATTTTTTTAGTCAAATATATTTTGTCATCTGCAAATGCTTTCAACTTGATCTAGATCTAAAATTTTGTCATTTTGTAAAGAGTTAAATATTTACTAAACGACATAACTTTAGACTAGTCCAAATTGGAAGCATTTACAGACGACAAAATTAATGTGACTCAAAAATTTAAATTTGTTTTGGGAAGGGAAGAAAACATTGTGGGAAAAGGAGAAAATGCTGGTTATCAGCATTTTCTCCTTTTCCCACAATGTTTTCAGAAGGCTTCTTTCTCAGGGACGTGAAAAACAGGGATTGTTTGGTAAAGAGTTAATTGTCTAAAATGTATGTCTAATCTCCTCCCCAAAAGTAGACAAAAGTGGCAATCGTAAATAAAAGTGGCATCATGAGCAATGAACTTTTTTCTTCTATTTCCTGTCTACTTACTAACATTTTCTCCATTTCCCATAATGTTTTAAAACAAGAGGGCCATGATGGCCCTGTATTGCTCCACTACCTTTGAACTCTTTATTAGAAGACAAATTTTTAAACTTGTTGAAATCCAAAGCATCTGAAGATGACAAGTTAAATGCAACTCAAAAGTTGAAATTTGTTTTGGGAAGGGTAGAAAACATCGTGGGAAAAGAAGAAAATGCTGGTAACTAGTGTTTTCTCCTTTTCCCACAATGTTTTCAAAAGCTTTCTTGCTCAGGGTCATTAAAAGTCAAGATATTGAGGTAAAGGGTTAAATAAATGTATCATGCACTTAACAATCTTCACAACATCAGCCTTTGTAAAATGTCTTACCCCCAGGGCTGACCCAAAGTTTTAACAATCGTGCTACAAGTCCTCTAGATGAAGCTATGTATACAAACTCTGGCAGACCTAGACCTTATGGTTTGGAACCAGAATATTCTTATAGTTTTCAGTACATATGCCCATGTAAAACTTGTGACATTTGGGGCAGGCCAAATTTTGACCCAATGGCTATAATTGGGATAATCTTGGTAGAGTTCTAACAAATTACCGGTAATTAACTGCCAGCACATTAAAAACATAATGATGGTTATGAAATAGAGAGAAAATACTTACATCCCCAAAATAGACACCATGGTCTTGGAAAGAATTTCTGTTATCATGTTCTGAAAATCTGTTTGAGTTTCTGTAATTTCTCTGAAACGATTAAAAAAAAACCCAAACATCAGTCAAAATGCAATGCTTTTAAATCATTATGTTTTCCGCCAATTCTTAAAAGACAAAACTCATTCAAACTGAATGGAATATGGATGTATGAGCAGTCATGGGGTTATTTGTTCAGATTTCAAAAGACTCACATAAAGGGCTTCTGGAAATTGTTTCATGTGCCTAATCAAGTGAATCTTACAGGGATTTCTGTCTGTTTGAAGCTTTAGAATTATACATAATCATTTATTGTAGCCCTGGAGAATCTCGTCACATGATCATTGGATTTTGTCTGCAACATTTATTATTAATTTCTGATAGCTGTTTTCATAAACAACGTTACAATCATTTTATATGAAAGAAACATTTTGTCTGGATAGTGGATACCTATTCGAGTGAGCAATGGTCTGGGATGCAAGATAGCGGATAAAAATTTACTTGCTCATGAATGTATTTCATCACTAATAAGCAACAAAATCAACAGTCAACAAAACTTATAAAGAATGACAGACATACTTTCCATATTAGGCCTCTTCCCATTTATTCAGTATCTATATTTAACTCTTTACCAGAAAACAAGACTCATCCATATAAACAGTATTTTCAGACAACGAATAAACTGAGATTAAAATGATCCAATGTGCTCTTTAACTCTTTACCAGACGACAAAATTTTGGACTAGTCCAAATTGAAAGCATTTGCAGACAACAAAATAAATGTGAATCAAAAATTGAATTTTGAATTGGAAAGGGTAGAAAACATTGTGGGAAAAGGAGAAAATGCTGGTTACCAGCATTTTATCCTTTTCCAACAGTGTTTTCAAAAGGCTTCTTTCTCAGGGTCGTTAAAAGTCGGGATTGTGTGGTAAAGAGTTAACATGTAGAAAATTAACATTGTGGAAAAAGGAGAAACTGCTTGTAATAGCATTTTCTCATTTTTCTATAAGGTTTCAAAAGTATCTCTTGCCAGACCCATTCTAAAGTGTTTGGAAGAGGGTTAGATGAATTAAAGGATTTTTTTCTCATTTCTTTTTTATGGAACACTGTATTTTTGCTCAGTAAAGCAGTAACATGCATATAGAACGGTGTGGAAAGCTGTTTCTGTTATCGTCTTTTTGACTACAGTGGAAGTAGAAAAATAGAAATAGGGCAGCCTAGACCCATGCTCATAAAATTCGAGTATATTATCATCTGAGCGAAATAAATCTGTCTGTAGGAAAAGAAAGTGGGATACGTGTTCAAGAAAAAAGAAGACAGACAGGTTGTAAAAGTTAAAAAAAATTGCTCTGTGAGGCATATCAAATCAGTTCTGTATAATTTTGAAATTTCATGCTCAGCCGAGTTCAGCACAGAGTATTATTAGTACCCAACCTAATTTTGATATTTCCATGTAAAATCATTCCATTGAAAAGTAAAAATGTGTTTTTTTTTAAACAAAGACTGCCGACTTTTGTACCAAAAGTCGTAATTTGTGAGGTCTGGGCCAGTATTCACCAGTCTTAGCAACATTCTTTGTGTAATTCTTGGGAATTTTCTAAACAAAGTAATGCGATTTTTAATTGGCAAATCAGAAATTTTGTTACTCTGTAAATATGAAATTAGACTAAGAATCCAATTTATAATGGTTGGTGTGTACAAGTGGGCCTTGACTGCGACTTTTCCAGATTATCTTGAACAAAGCAAATTCATGATTTTTCCTTAAATTTCTTTGAAAGCTTTCAATGTAGAACGCAGAACAAGAAGCCCATTATAATTATGCAAAGTTGTTAACTTCTATGAGTTAAACTCCAACTCAAGTGACATTTTCAGTCTAGAAATAATACCCAGTAGATTCTAACTGTAATTTCAATGTTGCTCTTGTCCAAAATATCCTACCAAGTTGGACAGTGCAGACAAAAGATCAGACTGCACGTTTTTGTGCAGTCATATCTCGATCTTCAATGGCCTCAAAGGCTTTTCAAGTGTCATTTTGTTATCTTAGCAATACATGCCACTCAATATCTATTCACGAAAAAATAATCTTGATAAAAGCTTTTATCAACAAAACCCAAAAATCTTTCAACCCTCAACCCTCAAAGATGCTTAAATATTGAACAAATATTTTCAATATGTCACGTAATGAAAAATGTGATTTCAAACTTCTTATCACCGAAAAAATAAAAAACTCCCCCAATCGCACAATGTAGATCCAGGATCAGGCTTGTCCATACATTCTGTGCATTCAAGCCTTATTCTACATTGTTCTATTACCTCCGAATAAAACAGTACCCAATATACCACTTAAAAGATGTTTGTAAAATTATTGAAGTTTAGGCGACTCGGCTATCTTTTAAGAGCGTTTCAACTCCTTGAAACTCAACAGATTCAACAGAATATTTAAGTCTCTTAACTAAAATGAGTTGGAATGAATTTAAGTGTTTTCGTGAAATCGGACCCAGAATATGACTATCTTATGGAATAATTTTCGATTCCAAAGTCTTCGAAAATATTTTTTGTTCAACTCTTTACCAAACGGCAAAATTTTGGATTTGACAAAATGAAAAGTATTTGCAGACGACAAGATAAATGTAGCTCAGATCATGATTTCTGTCTTTGTTAGGATAGAAAACATTGTAGGAAAAGGAGAAAATGCTGGTTACCAGCATTTTCTCCTATTCCCACAATGTTTTCAAAAACCTTCTTTTGCATGGTACTTAAAACTCGAGATCGTGTAGTAAAAGGTTAAGCAAAAACGTGCTGGCCAGTGGCCAACCTTCACAATAAAGTAAATTCAAATTTAAAGCACAATATAACTAGAAACAAAATTTACCGGATGCTTTCCAGACACAGGTCTGTCATTCCAAAAAAATGCCATGTTCCTTTAAATTCCTTCTCTTACGTGATACTGAGAATATTTCAACCTTTGTAATGCTAAATAGATGAACTAGACATTCTCAGTAAGTGATTTAAATGCAGACGTAGTGCTCAATCTCCAGATTGTTTGGCGGAATAACTGACAGAGAAGCAGACGGTATGAATCCAAGACCAGACCGCACGTTCTGCGCGGTCTGGTCTTGATCAACGCTGTCCGCATAAGCAAATGATATCCGGATTTCAGCGTTGTAACTGTCAACTTACACACCGATGCTTATAATCAAACCTTACTGAAAAAAAAAACAGTCCAGTCGCACAGACGTATATCCATCATATTTATCAAATAGATTTACATACTGAAATTAAGATGCAGCACACATATTTTTACTAACATCATTTGTGAATCAATACGTAAACATGTGTGAAAACATGGTAGCAAAGGCAAAATTGCTCCCAAAGAACATTTTTCGCTTTTGCCACCATGTTTTTTTTTTAATCTTATATAGATTTACGTTCTGTTGTGAAACGCGAGAAGTAGCTTCACGAGGTAATGTAACATATAGTACTGACAGACGAACGATTTCTGGTGTTATCTCAGCGAGTCTAATTCATTACAGCTCATTGAGTGCTTGGTTACGAGACGAAACCCTTTTCACCCTCTTACACTTTTTAAATCAACTTCGATAAGTTTATATTACGTCAGGTGGAGAAAACGCTTATTTATTTAGTGGAAAATATATACATTTCTTTCAAGGATTTCGTGACTGTCTGCATTTTCTATTTCGTACATTTGCTACTTTTTTTTTTACGAAGCCCTGAATGTGAATTTTTGGTAAAACATAGGAAAATGGCGGTAGCAACTTGAACATGGATTCGGCACGTTTGTGGATATACTCTACTATACTCTACTATCCTACTTTAAATCTCTAAAATTTCTATCCTTTACCCTACACGAACAATCACGTCTTTAGCGACACTGTGGAAGAAAAAAATAACCAGCATTTTATTTCCTTTTTCTACATTGTTTTTCTTCCCTTTCAAAGATAATGAATTCAATCATTTTAAAAGTCACATTTCAAATAGTCATCTGTCTGACTTCGAAAAAAAAACTTCTGAAAACATGATGGGAAATGGAGAAAACAAACCCTTAATCAAACAATCCCATATTAGGCCTATAACGAGAATGAGGAGGAAGGCCTTTAAAAACATTGCGGAGAAAGGAGAAAATGCTACAGGTATTTCCCCTTTTCCCACGATGTTTTCTACCCTTTGGAATTCCGTCATTTCAGTTAGATCTACATTTAACTTGTTTTCTGCAAATGATTTCAATTTGGAACAGTCCAAAATTTTGTCTTCTGGTGGAGAGCTAACCCTTTACCACACAATTCCCACTTGTAACGATCGTGAGAAAGAAGCCTTTTGGAAACATTGTCGGAAAAGGAGAAAATGCTGGTAAGCAGCATTTTCTCCTTTTCCCACAATGTTTTCAACTCTTCCCAAAACAAATTTCAATTTTCCTGTCACATTCATTTTGCTGTCTGCGAATGCATTCAATTTGGTACAGTTCAAAATTCTGTCGTCTGTTGGAGTTCACTCTTTACCAAACGACAAAAATGTTAGACTTGTCCAAATTGAAAGCAGTTGCAGACGACAATTTGAATGTGGCTCAAGTAGAGAAAATTGTCTCAGAAAGGGTAGAAAACATTGTGGGAAAAAGGAGAAAATGCTGGTTACCAGCATTTTCTCCTTTTCCCACAATGTTTTCAAAAGGCTTTCTTCTTCAGGGTCGTTAAAACTCGGTATTGTGCGGCTAAGAGTTACAGTGTACAGGTAATCTCGTCTTTATCGGTAGAGATGATTGTTTTTGCAAAAAAGAGGTGTACGACAATATCACTTTGTTCGGCTACTCAATCTATCGTAAATATATATATCTCATATGTATACATGTAATCTTTTACCACTCAGTGCCAACTTGTAACGACCTCGAGAAAGAATGCTTTTGAAAACATTGTGGGGAAAATGGAGAAAATGCTGGTAACTAGCTTTTTCTCCTTTTTCCCCCACAAGGTTTTCTGCTCTGACAAAGTCAACCTCCAGAATTAGAGCAATATTTAATTTTTCGTCTGCAAATACTTTTGAATTGGACAAGTCTAAAATTTTTTCGTTCGGTTAGGAGATAATCTCGACTCGTGTGATTTTTTGTATAAATCTTCATGTAGATCTAGTCGTATTTTCAGGGCTTGAAACTCGCGGGGTCGCTCGTTCGGTTCTAAGCCTGGCCAAATACTTTCCCAAAACTAATGATAGTCATTGCGAAAGGATTTATTCCACTCTCACCGCTAAGCATTGCTTTGAATATTTTTTTTTCATGTGTATGGGAAAGGATTGACAGTTTGATTGTCTGGTGTTTCACGCCGTTCTCATCATTATTTCAGTTATATCGCGGTGGCCAGTGCAGCTATCCATGCTTTTCTGTTTTTGTTTTTTTTCACTCACAAGATTCTTCCCGATCCATTGGCTGCTTTCCCACAAAACCATCGTCAAAACAATGATAAGCATCGGGAGAAGAATGAATCCTCGGAAAGAAATTAGCTGAGTAGGGGATTCGAACCAGCGACCCCTGTTTTCAAGTCCTGTACGCTACCGACTGCGCTACCGTGGCTCGGCTTGTGGGAAGGAGACAGTGCTTAATGCAAGGAGGATGTGCGTTTTACTGTTGAAAAAACTCCAGGAACGCATCGATACATGTACTGGCCGCCGCGATTAACAAAAATTGTGTTAAAAATGGCGATAAAAGAACAGACATTCCCCCCCCCCCACCCCCAACCCCCCCCCACCCCCCACACACACACAACTGATAACGGTCTGCTGTTTATACCATAGGGGTTCGTAGTTTGATTCCTGGCACCCATAGACTATATATTATAAACAAGGGATTTAACTGTATGCAGTCCGTTACTCGCCCCCGGTTACAAAAAACAACGTATCTTTTCTACTCCATCAGTTATTCTCCTATTTTTTTTCTACAGCTGAGAGCTAAAACATTTTTCTACCAGAAAAACACAACTGTTTGTCAGTGGCTAATGCAGTCTGGCTGATACATTCGCTCGAACTTGTCAACTCGCTCAAAAATCTGCGCCATTGACACGGGTTCGTACATCCGTTTTCAAGATATAAAATACACTTTAGATCCAATGAAACGCAGCATTAGCGGCACCCACCCTTTAAACATGTTTAAAAATACTACTGACCTATAGTCTTTATCTTCAATAACGACGAAACGCCTCAGAATTCGTTGAATTTGTGATCCACATTCTTATTTCGAACAGCTGCAGCCATCTTCTGTCATGTGACATTGTTTGGAACGAGAAATTTCATCGGTTGATATGTACTAACAGTCGTGAATTCAACCAATGAAATTTCGTACAGCTGCTCACACCTTTTTGTCACGTGACAGTACGGTGACACTGTTTGGAACGAGAAATTTCATTGGTTTATATGCGCGAACGTCAGTGTCGAATGTAAGAACCCGTGTCAATGGCGAAGATTTTTGAGCGAGTTTACAAGTTCGAGCGAATGTATCAGCCAGACTGCATTAGCCACTGACAAACAGTTGTGTTTTTCTGGTAGAAAAATGTTTTGGCTCTCAGCTGTAGAAAAAATTAGGAGAATAACTAATGGGGTAGAAAAGATACGTTGATTTTTTGTAACCGGGGGCGAGTAACGGACTGCATGCAGTTAAATCCCTTGTTTTAGTCTATGGGTGACAGGAGTCAAACTACGGACCCCTATGGTTTATACATACAAATAAGAGCCACGCTCTGGGAAAAAGAGATTAAATGCATCTCCGTGATTCATTAGACCAAGCAAGTCTTCACAAAATTATGAATCCATGAAATCCATTTTGTCCGAAAACAGACTGAACCATGCAGTAGAATGATCCTTTCACATGCAGAAAGCTGACCAATCGTATGTACAGTTTCGACTCAGGATAGCCTACACAATCTGCTCAGGTTGATATGGGTAGATACATTTAGCAGATGCATCAAACCCCATTTTCACAGAGCATACCTCATGGGCATTTAAACGAGGGAAAAATGCAAATGCTAAGTGGTTAAACTTTTAAAAAGATAAGTTGAAATTAAATTACATTTTGAACACCATTTGCTTGTAAATTTCAGTAATAGTAATACATGTAGATCTAGATTTCTATGTTTATCCAGATCTAACTGAACTTTCGTACAATATTCACTTTTTTTTTCGGCGTAGCTGAATGTGATGGCTTTTGAACTACTTTTTTTGATACTGATAACAACTGAATAAATATAAATTTGTGATTGGTAAAAAAATGTAGACATGTTTATTCTAAAGGCCCTTGTCCATTTGCTGGCAAATTTACGCCGTCTATCTTTTTTATAGATATTTCTTGTCTGTCTTGCCTTTGCGAGGCATTTAAATTTAAACTGAACAGTACATGTAGTCTGATCTTGGACCTACAGGCCTACCGTTCACTTGTTAACCCTTATCCTGCTTGATAAGTAAAATGAAACTTTCAAGCCGACAGTAAAAACCCGAATAATGCTATTTCTACGGAGCCCGGTAGGTGTCATGCTCTACACATTTTTTATTTCGAAATAACGAAATCCTAAATCGTTCAAACGAAATACTATTTCGAGAAAACGAAATACTAAATCGTTAAAACGAAATACTATTTCGAGAAAACGAAATACTAAATCGTTAAAACGAAATGCTATTTCGAGAAAAAGAAATACTATTTCGAGAAAACGAACTACTAAATCGTTAAAATGAAATGCTATTTCGAGAAAACGAATTACTATTTCGAGAAAACGAAATAGGTACGTTCGGAACACTTGGTTGTCACCGTATACAGACTGTGTAGTCGCGGGCTTTTTCGTCCCTGGGCTTGTTCGTCCCAACTGGTTTCTCGTCGGTCCGGGCTTGTTAGCCCCAAGTTATGCACCTAAGAACCAAAGATGTTAATAATACACACTTCACTGATTTTGATAGGTTTATATAAATAGATGTTGACTGCACATAATCCCCGATCATTTTACTCAACATAATATATTCTTCCCCATCATTACGCTTAGAGATGAAATCAAAGTACAGAAAAATATTTATGGATATGGACATGAATTTTCAATTTATAGTGTATTGTAGGACGGTAAGCCGTAGGAAAGAGGCGCTGTAGTACTGGCTACCGCGATATAACTGCAATATTGCTGAGAACGGCTTTGAGCAACAAAATCAAACAAACGAACTCTGTATTCCTTAACACAGTACTTTTTACGAATAACATGGTACAACGAACCCATAGTAAATGTTATTTTGCCAACAAAAGGCAATTAACATGCCAGTGTGTCTTGAAGAATAGAGGATAGTTCAATAAACGACCAAGAGAAAGTTTTATTTAAAGTACTTTTATATGTAAAATAACAACTCATTTTAGAAGGCACATAGCACTATACATTCAAACACGATCGAAAAGAAAGTGTGGGACGAACAAGCCCAGGCGAACAAGCCCAGGCGGATAAGCCCGAGGACGAACAAGCCCAGGGACGAACTGGTTTTGGGACGAAGGAGCCCGGAGTCACTCATCTCACATGGCCATGCCGGACGATAACAGCCAAGTGTTCCGAACATACCTATTTCGTTTTCTCGAAATAGCATTTCGTTTTATCGAAATAGCATTTCGTTTTAACGATTTAGTATTTCGTTTTCTCGAAATAGTATTTCGTTTAATCGAAATAGCATTTCGTTTTAACGATTTAGTATTTCGTTTTCTCGAAATAGCATTTCGTTTTAACGATTTAGTATTTCGTTTTCTCGAAATAGTATTTCGTTTTCTCGAAATAGCATTTCGTTTTAACGATTTAGTATTTCGTTATTTCGAAATAAAAAATGTGTAGAGCATGACACCTACCGGGCGAACAAGCCCAGGCGGATAAGCCCGAGGACGAACAAGCCCAGGGACGAACTGGTTTTGGGACGAAAGAGCCCGGAGTCACTCATCTCACATGGCTATGCCGGACGATAACAGCCAAGTGTTCCGAACATACCTATTTCGTTTTCTCGAAATAGCATTTCGTTTTATCGAAATAGCATTTCGTTTTAACGATTTAGTATTTCGTTTTCTCGAAATAGTATTTCGTTTAATCGAAATAGCATTTCGTTTTAACGATTTAGTATTTCGTTTTCTCGAAATAGCATTTCGTTTTAACGATTTAGTATTTCGTTTTCTCGAAATAGTATTTCGTTTTCTCGAAATAGTATTTCGTTTTCTCGAAATAGCATTTCGTTTTAACGATTTAGTATTTCGTTATTTCGAAATAAAAAATGTGTAGAGCATGACACCTACCGGGCTCCGTATATTTCAAACGTCATATTTTTTTTTTTTTGGAGAAAAATTATCTCCTTATCGGACAGTGTAGATCAAAGATCAGACTGCACGTTCTGTGCAGTCTGATCTTGATCAAGACTGTCCGCAAAAGGTCAGTGAGTCGCGCTTAGCAACCTAAGGGTTAAAGTCATGTACGTAAAATAAAAATAAAAAGTAAAAATCTTTAGATCGATGTATTTCCAGCCGCCCAAAGAGGTTGAGTTTAGTTGTTGTAGATATGCATGAGAGTTATCTAGAGCCGTCTCTTGCTCTTGTTAGTTTTAAATCCTTATCCTGCTAAATAACTTAAATGAAACTTTTAAGCCGATAGTTAAAAACCAAATTTTACTATTTCAACGGTATTTTTGGGGGAAAATATGTCCGTATCGGACACTGTAGATCCGTATCGGACAGTGTAGATCAAAGATCAGACTGCACAGAACGTGCAGCCTGATCTTGATCTACACTATCTGCAAAAGGTCAGTGAGTTGCGCTTAGCATTCTAAGGGTTAAAGGTACAGCTCTATTGAATTTCGAAGTTGAGGTTCGGTCCCCGCTCAGGAGACTGGCAGTAGTTCCAAGTATGCCAAGTGCAGAGCCTTAGCGTAAATCTATATCTAGATCTACTGGGAACCGTTCTATAAATGATTCATAAGTTAGATCACATGCATTTGAATCTCTACTGGTGAAGGAAAATTTAAATTTTCATTGGTCGATCATTGAACACTGTTACTAAAGATAGCACATTGGCGCATCCCCTCTATATCAGTATGATACAGAACAAGATATAGATCTAGAGGCGATGCGCTAATGTGCCATGTTTAGTAACGGTGTCCCATGAGGGACCAATGAAGACTTCGGTATTCCGTGATAGACAAATGGAATTTTAGTTGCCTATGGTTAGACGTGCACACGCAAAAACTTACGAAATTTTAGATTTCTGTATGCATACCTCTTTTACTAGTAAAATGGTCCCCTGGCGAAATCCAGGAGAGACATTAATTCATGAACCAGATAGCTGCCCCCATGATTTGAATGGAATATTGTTGAAGGCGAGTAATTTTAACACCATCCAATTCAATAAACATAGCTTACATCAGATTTGCTGTCAAATTTAGGAGGTGGTTTTGGCGGGAACTGTGCAGAAGATGATCGATACGGTGCCGATAACATAGACCCTGTGCTTGTTGCGTCATGTCTGTGAAGACTGCTGGCCGACTGCGTTCCTCTGTGTTGAAACTGGAATGAAACGAACGTTATTATAAAGCAATGTAGTTTCGTTGACAAATGCCAGTTTTTACTCCGTATGCAATCTTTCGATTAGAATAATCTCCTGTACCCGAAATCTAAACGCTTTAAAAACTTGAACTTTTTATTCTTACCATGGAGACGTCTGGATCTATATTTGTAGATCTATACGATTATGCGACAAACTTGTGACGTTGTTTCACTTTAAATGACGTCAAAATCCCAGGAATTTTTAAATCTATCGCGTGCAAATTCACGGTTTCTTGAATGAGGCAATGTCAGGGAGCTGTAGGCTATCCAGCAAACACTTGATAAACAAAATCTATAATTTCGAAGATTAGCACTAATCATTCGATTGACCAATGCGTTCTGTCTCGAGCAATCAGATAGCTATGACTGGAATTCAAAATAAGAACATCATCAAGAATTTTCCACGTGACTAGATCTAGTCTACGGTCGCAGTAGGCTTACTTCCTAATATGAGCCATGCTCTGTGAAAAGTATCGACCCAGGTCAGCCTGCGCAGTCAGCGCAGGCTGACCTGGGCCGAAACTTTTCGTTACTGGTCAATTTTCCGTTTATTTAAGGACCTGTCTACCTCATGATTAAGTTGGTTGTTGAAATAAGTGGATATTATGGATCCATAAGTATGTGATGGCTTGCTTGGTACCATGGATCACGGAGATGCATTAAGCCCGTTTTTGCCGGAGTATGGTTCAATTATCTATTGGTAGATCCAGATTTAGACCTACATGAATAACTCTTCTGATTCGTCGGAAATGACGGATCGGTCAATCCAATATTCAACACATTCTAATTGCAGAGGCAGGTCTAGATTCTAGACCTAGATCTAAAATAATCCCGTGTTTCAACGACCCCAGGAGGCATGGTTTAAAATACAATGTGGGAAATGGAGAAAGTGCTGGACCAGTAACCAGCACCTCGTTAAAAGACAAATCACGTCATTTGAGGCACGCTGAAATTGTCGTTTGCAAACGCTTTCAATCTTAATTAGCAAATCTAAAGTTTTTTTTGGTCTAATAAATATCTAATCAAATTTTTAACAAACGACTTTGAAAGCATCCCCATGAAGTATGCACTGTACACAGGAGTCATGGTTTGATTCATAAATACATGAGCCATGCTCTGGCAAAAGGGGGTTTAATGTATCTCCGTGATGTATTATAGATCTACCAAGCAAGTCACCAAGTCATGGATCCGTAATTTTTTTTAGTCTAACAACCGACTGAATCATGAGCTAGACTGGTCCTTTGTAGAAAATTTGCCAAAAGCAAAAAGTATCGACCAGTTCAGCCTGTGCAGGCTGCCTAGGCTGACCTGGGTCGATACTTTTTAGAGATGCATTAACTCATTACCAAACGACAAAATTTTAGGTTTGTCCAAATCGAAAGCATTTGCAGACGACAAAATAAAAGTGACTGAAAATTTGAAATTTGTTTTGTGAAGGGTAGAAAACATTGTGGGAAAAGGAGAAAATGCTGGTTACCAGCATTTTTTCCTTTTCCCACAATGTTTTCTAAAGGCTTCTTTCTCAGGGTCGTCAAAAGTAGGGATTGTGTGGTAATGGGTTAAGCCCCCTTTTCACAAAGCATGGCTTACATGTAAATCTGAAAAAAAGGAGAATCGTTCATTACGAGCAATTTCTCTTTTGCCACAAAATCAAAAGTCGTCTGTAGCAGATAGGAAATAGATCTAGTCGAATGCAAGTGGTAATGAATAAGATCTAATAACAAAATGGAATGATCGATTTTCGTTTGAAATAGTTTAATTGTAACCTGGAGTGCCGAAGTTTATAACAAAAGAAACAAAGGGTATTTATTATAATGGCCTTGATTGAACTCTTTAATACCAGAAGACAGAATTTTTGACTTGTCCAGTTTGAAATATTTGCAGGCGACAAATTAAACATTGCTCAAATGATAAGACTTGTCTTTGAAATGGTAGAAAAACATTGTGTGAATGGATACCAGCATTTTCTCCTTTTCCCATAATGTTTTTAAAGTTAATTTTCCACGAATCCTTTAAACATGGGATTGTTTGGTGAATTGTTAACCCTTTACTACACAATCCTGACTCTTAACCATCCTGAGAAAGAAAGCTTTTGAAAACATAGTGGGAAAAGGAGAAAATGCTGGTTACCAGCATTTTCTCCTTTTCCCACGATGTTTTCTACTCTTCTCAAAACAAATTTCAAATTTTTGAGTCAAACTTATTGTGTCGTCTGGAAATTCTTTCGATTTGGACGTGTCTATAATTTTGTCATTTGGTGAAGGGTTAACCGTAACTCGATACACATTTTTATAATCCACTTTTGCACTAGATATATAGATCTACCTGTGATAGCCTAATACTCGTTAAACCATGACACATGATTATAGGAAATAATGTTGAACGCGACTTTAAAGACTGTTTGATCAATCGATCAACACTCAGCTCAAAACTGGCCTGAACAGAACAAAATTGTACTTTTCATCACATGATTATGCATCCATAAAATTTACCAAATAAAAAGATTATAAAATAGAATTGTACATCTAGTCTTTTCTTAGATGTGAATTTTTTCACAAAAGATACCGGCTGTTATAGGTTTAGTTTAGAACCAAGCAGCAGACAGCTTAGATTCAAGATCAGAGTGCATGTTCTGTTCGATCTGATCTTGACCCATGCAGTCCGCAAAAGCTTTTTACCGTAACGTTATCCATGGTAGCAAAATAGACCCGTAAATCCCTCGGACTTTTTCAGAAAACTTAGGTTTTATAATTTCTTGGGCCGTTTTCACTAACAGTCCTAAACTAAATCCTAAATCCTGTATAAATGACCGGAAATATTTCGATTTTAAAATAACGCGTTTTATTAAGTAAACCAAATGGTTTAGCCAGTGAGAATTTGTATTATTTTCCGAATTTAGAATATGACTATAAATGCAACTTAGAATGGCTGGTAAAAACGAATCTCGTTTTCAAGACATGCAGGCAGAATTCTATCTGTTTGGTTACCAAATAATTAAAGTGTGTATGTCCTTCGAAAGAAAAAAAAAAAGAAGCCAATACGAATAAATTGCAATGCCAATGGGTTTTTTTTTTTTTTTTGTGGGAATAGAATAGAATAGAATAGTTTTATTATTTCCATAGTGGGCCCTTTAAGGGCATACATAACACATATCAGTATACAAATATACACTAAATAAAACATACATATATCAATTAAAATACATGATAAATGATCCATCGCATGACATTACCCACAAACAGACATGGACACCCAGAAAAGACGCAGATCAGCCTACGTTTCAGTGCAGTCTGATCTGGTTCCTTGCTGTATGCTCCATGGGTAACTTTTATAGCCAGACAGTGAAGTCTCTCATATCAAAGTGTGGGTTTGCTGGACAGTATGAGTCTTCATTGTGTATATCCATTAAGATTGTAAAAATGTCATGTGCCGGATCAAATATTCACATTATATCACAGGTAATTCATGTTCAGTTTACGGGAGTAAAGGGTTATAATATATAAAGACTGGCAGATTTGGCAATTTATTTTTCATTATAATACATTATAAATCTCAACTCTTGACCTGAAGACTAAAGTGTTAGTCTTTTGTATTTGTTTGACTCTTTACCGAACAACACAAGTTTCGAGTCGTTCTTGTCAAAAGCATTCGCACGCATTAAGCTTAACTAATATAATGTTGTTTTTCTTTATTTTAGGAGAACAAAAAGTATTGTGGGAAAAGGAGAAAATACTGATCACCAGCATTTTCATCGTTTTCACAATCCTTATTTCCTAGTTTGGTGGCAAAACGTGCTTTTTGGGTAAAGGGTTAAACGAGAAACTATATTCATGTACATAATTCTGTGAGCGTTATTTAAGATTTAGATCGTTTTTCGTAGTCTGATCTGGGATTTACACTAGGCCTACTCATCATTTTGAGTTAGCTTTCGGCCAAAACAGCCATGAAAGTTACAATATTGCCCTTAACTCTAATCAATTTCGTTATGTTGCCGCCTTGTGGAAGAACACATCGTGAGAAAAGGAAAATTTGCTTCGGAGCCTCTGAATGTACAGGAGTACGTGTTCTGTTTCACGTGATATATCTGTTTTAACCCTTTATCACACAATCTCGAGTTTTAACGACCCTGGGGAAGAGGACTATTGAAAACATTGAGGGAAATGAACCGGCATTTTCTCCTTTTCCGACAATGTTTTATACCTTTCCAAGACCAAGTTTCGTTTTTTCAGTCAAATATATTTCGTTGTCTGCAAACGCTGTCAAATTGGACAAATATAAAATTTTGTTGCTTGTTAAGGAGTAAAATGTTTAATCCTGCACCAGATGACAAAAAAAATGTAGACTGAGCCAACTGAATGTATTTGCAGACATTTAAACTTAGCTAAATGATGGAATTTGTCATGAAATTGTTGAAATATTGTGGAGAGGAGGAGAAATTGCTGGTAACCCAATATTGTTCAATTCTTTCTTACACAGGGTCGTTAAAACATAGGCTTGTTTGTTGAAAGAGTTTGAGGATAGTCACTTCGACAGGATTCATTCCTTTCTCTTCGCTGGCCATTGTTTCGACGATTGTTAAGTGGAAAAGCGGCCAGAGGCTAGCAAAAAATACTGTGCAGAGTACTGGTAAAAAGAAACACCAGGAAAGTATGGATAGGTGCACTGGCCGCCGTGGTATAACTGAAATAATGTTGAAAAAACGGCGTTTAACACCATACAACCAACCAATTGATATAAAACACACGAAGGCAATATGTAAACAATTGTACGTTTTAAACATGGGAAGTGCAAACAACAAACACAGATAAATATTGACATACATGTACATGTAGGCCTAGATACAAAATAGTTTTAAAAAAAAAGTTTTGCTTGTCGGCGAATTCTTTTTTATTCTCCAGTCCGAAAGAATAAGCTATGCGTCCAATCAGCGCTGAGAGGAATGAATCCAGTCGCAATGACCATTATATACTAACCCTTATCATGCTAAATAAGCTGCATGAAACTTTCAAGCCGATAGTATATCCCCGAAAAATATTATTTCAGTTTTTTTTTTGACAAAAATATCTCCTTATCGGGCAGTGTAGATCAAAGATCAGACTGCACGTTCCGTGCAGTCTGATCTTTATCTGCATTGTCTGCAAAACGTCAGTGAGTCGCGCTTAGCAGCCGAAGGATTAATAAGTGTATAAAATGGGAACATTTGGAAAGACATGAATTCGTAAAGTTTAAAAAAGCACATATACCCATCAAATCAGATATGAGAGCTTATTTGGCAAGTCATCTTTTTTTTGTATTTAATTAAGTTATACATGAATTAAGTCAATGTTTAAACTGAACTTAAGGATTAACCTAAACAATTTGAAATTCACTTTACGTACTTTGCCCTGTACTTATAAATTCATGATATAGTCTACTAAAAATACTAATATAACTACTGCTGCTACAACTAGTAATATTAATGAAGGTAGTTGTTGTTGTTAGTAGTAGAATCATCATCTCTTGAGAAGCTGACGATATAATTCAAAGTGACAGCTATTTTTCTCCCTCTTGCGAATGGTGCATAGTTGTAACGCGGCGACGGCTTATTTATTACGGCATGAAATAACAATCGAATTGCGTTTCGCGTTTGCCGAAATATTGTTTTAATAAAATGCGTTTTATTTTATGAGTTATATTGTCTTTTAAGTCTCTGGGATTATTTTTCTCCAGCGTTATATGCGTATTAATCCGCAGGTCCCATGCAAGACTGTGATGCTTAAACTAGTACAGAGATAAAAATATACATGTTGTGTTATAAAAGAAAATTCTTACCCATTGTCCAACGTCTGCTGTCGAAGGCACATGTTGTCGCCCTCGTCCCATTTTCCCCTTTTTATATGAAATTCTACTATTTTATAATGTTTGGCGACTTTTATTTTATTTTTTTTTTTAAGTACAAACAGGGATCGTATATATACATATATAAGATCCGTGGTACAAATGTTCAAAAAGAATAGTTTACTGTACTTGATACGCAGCTTAATTGTCCAATAAAGGGCGAATATCTATTTCACGTTTTATTTAACTACATATCCTGTAATTGCATAACACGGCGTAACAAATACCGATTATAATACTTTCTATAGTATACTAAATGATCAATAATCCGCATCACAGAACAGCGACGTCAGACCGATTTACGCCCCTTAATGATTCAATTTGTGCAATAATGTAGTTCCTTAACGACGTCGACCTCAAATCCTGGTAAAGCATAGAACCTAAAAACAGGATCGTTTGTGAACTGGAAAGTATATAATAAGTTTGATGGATTGTCGAGAGAACTAACCTTTGTCGAAAATTTGCATGTGCGGTTATCCGCGCAAGAATAAGGGCGCGTGCTGACATTTGGCAGACTACAAGACAAAGGGAAATAACTCTCAATTGCAGAGTATAAGTGACAAGTAGAAATTGATAAGATTCACAGCCACAGTTTGTATCGCCAAAATGTAAACAAATTCTCAAGTTTGCTTTCGATTATAATGTTATACATGTACATGTATGTGGTCTCTTTTCAAACTACCCGGCGTGACAAAGTTGTTTTTGAACCCTTGATCTTGTAAAAGTCTCTTACAGATCCTGGACAACAATGGTACGACCAAAAAGGGTCGCAGACACTTGTGAAAAGGGAACAAGCAATTTTGTTGAAATGATATCCCCCCGCCGGAAAATTTACTTGACCGCGTAACTTAAAATCGCTCCCAGTCGGCCATTTTTCATCGAATCAAACAAAAAAAAAAGTGTATCGGCGGAATGGGTTATGGTACACACGTATAAAGGTTCTCGAAATTTCGTTCCGAATGGTATTGGAGATATTCTCTCGGACGGACACACGGACGGAAGGACGTACAACGTTAAAACTATATTCCTCCGCCTTCGGCGGGGGATAACAAGAAAGATCTTTGAAAGGGCCAAATGCAGGAGTTCGGCTCACGACTCGCTGCCCCAATTCATTCACAAATGAAAGACAAGCAACCAAATCATGGACGACCTCAAAGAAATCTGGATCTGTAGACTGCCGATTTGTTAAAATTGCATGCATAATGCAGTTTTCCAAAAAATAACATGCATTTCTGGGGTTGGCAGACGCAATTTATGGTCTTACAGCAGATTATTTATGAAACCATTGCGGCAAGAAGGAAAATCGCTCGTAACAATCGATTCACACATGTTGCATCAATTGTGCATGCCTTTGTCATGTTGATTATCTGTTATTTTGTATGGTTGTTCCCGAAGTTAGATGTAAATGAGGCATGCTCTGGCTAAAGGGAGCTTAACGACGTTCGCGACAGTTTCCATTTTCACGCTTCGTGTAACTATTACGCTCACCTTTTACTCGAAAAACGGTGAGCACCTAACACAATTGATCTTGCCACACTTGTCAATGTCTGCAGAATGGATAAACCAAGAACTAAAACGGGTCGTTTCATGTCAGCAAAATGAAGAAAAAAGTATTCGAATCAAGCCTAATAAGGCTACTGGCATACGCTCCTCCACAATACAGCCCTATGCATACATGTGGTATTGTTTTACGAATTAAAAGATAAATTAATGAAATTCTGTTCTTTTTCCGTAGACCAATATTGTATTTGATGTATACTGAATGAATCCATAAGAAATCAAATTCTTTTGACACATGATTTTGATTTTCATGGGTTTTCGCGATATAGTGGAGGGGCGTTTCATTTATGCCCCAAATAATTATATGCGAGGCACGAATCCAAAACTACGCTTTCAAAAGATCGTACTGAAAGTCAAAGGGAATCACCTAACTACGTCACCTAACAATGGAAATATGGACACAGATGCCACTACTAGCGCTCTATCTAGCATACGTATCGTCGAGCAAAAAAATCCTTTCAGATGCAGATGCTTTCAGTTTGGTCTAGTCCAAAATTATGTCACTTGGTAAAGACTTGCAGAAAACGAGGGGCTGTACATAACTCTCCTTTACTATGTTGTCCCTTAGCTTGATGAGTCTGCAGCACACATTGGAAAACATTAATGTCAAAAGGAGAAATTGCGCCTAACGATTGATTTCTTCTTTTCGCACAATGATTTCTGACCCATCAAAGAACTGTGATACATGAATACCAGGTTTTGGTTTAGCGTCTGCAAACGTGTCAAATTTAGAAGAGTATAAAATTAGTCGTTTGGAAATGGGTTAAATGCTAACATCAGTATTACATTTATATGCCACGAATTGGTTTATTATGACCAACAAACTTGATTCTTATAAATACTGTTGTATTATTGAAAAAAATTGGGATAATTTACTTCATATAATGTCTTTGTCTTTGACAAACCCTACATTTACTCATTAGTTAGTGCCCCACCCACGAACTTAAAATGTAATTTCTTAAAAAATTAGGCTGGTGACCTATTTGTTTTAAGCCTGATTCTTTTAGTTTAGTACCTGAATATTATTTATAGAAAAAATAAGAAAAATCTGAATGTTAGAACATTTAAAAATATAACTTTAAAAGATACCCTTTTGGTTTTTTCCCCAAAATAAAGGTGTTTGAGCCATAAGTTAAGGTTTTTTTTTTTTTTAAATATTGATACTCTGTATACTCTAAATTATTTTTTTTCGTTAAATTTGATGTTTCACCAATACAATGACATAAAATTTGCTTATAATTGTTGTCATTTAAAAAAATATACATAGACTTAGTTTTCATAGGTATTTTTGTAGATCAGATAATAAACTATCGCCAAACAAAGTTTCATGAAATTCTGAATGTTTTGAAACAAACGGTGAAACTGTAGCGATCCTCTTTAATGCATCTCCGTGATACATGATACCAGGCAAGTCATCACATAATTATTGATCCATAAATGCCACTTTTTAAAATACACATGTAATTCACTGAATCATTAGGTAGACTGGTCCTTGGACATACAGGAAATTGGCCCATAGCGAAAAGTTTTGGCCCAGGTCAGCCTGCGCGACTGCGCAGGCTGACCTGGGTCAGTACTTTTCGCAGATGCATTGAGACCCCTTTTCACAGAGCATGGTTCAAATTCATTTCAAGAGGCAATGAGTTAACTATGCACATCAATCAAATCTGTTGCTGTTTCCCCGTCAAAATATCGAAGTCAGAAGGGGACCCATGTAGTAAAGTAAATATAACAAACAAAATACCTCTTTATACAAATGTTTTATTGAATAATTCCAATGTAAGATTGACAATGGGTGACAAAAATGATGAAAAATCTATACATTGGTCTCGTACTACAAAATATGAATTACAATTTGACCTTCAAACACTGACAAGAGTCAAACATAACAATTACACATAAGCATTTGTTGTACAGTGCAGGCATTCATCTTGCTATCTCTACTACACTTAACTCTTTACCAAACAACAAAATTTAAGACCCCTCTAAAGCTTCAAATGATTGGTTTTTTTTCTTTGATAGGGTAGGAAACATTATGGGAAAAGGAGAAAAAGCTGGTTACTAGCAATATCTTCTTTTCTGGTTGTGTTTTCAAAGGCGATTGCGAATAAAAAGGCTCTTTGGTAAGGGGTTTTAAGCATTCTTTTCACTTTCAAAGAAAAAAGACCAACTTTGATCAGCACAAAAATTGCACCTTTACATCTATGGCAATTTTATTTCCCTACTTTCCAGGACATAAACTAATTTTCCTCTGCTACTTTTCCATGTTTACATCCAGCCCTAGAGAGACACAATGGCATTTTCTCTTTTCATCTGTTTGCATGGTAAACTAATAACAGTTTTTACTTCATACCACAACTCTTTAGTCACAAGAGGAGGTAATCTGCCTTAAAATTAACAATCCCCACAACATATGAAAATACTTTTTGGTCAAAGTTTTAAGCCAAGCAACTGATGGTTTAAATTCTTGGTTTTACTGCATTCTGTGCAGTATAATCTTGATCTTTGCAATCTGTAATGGCTCAGGCTAGTCATGTTGCATGGCTCAGGCTAATTATGTTGCATTGACTTTTACAAGTATCTCTATAGCTCCTGTCTTAAACAAACATAATTTGGTTCGTTTCACCAGTATTTAAAAAAAAAAGCCCTTCAACAATAGCCCCAAATTATGAAACCCAAGATGTCTTTGACCAAGACAGCAGAGTAAGATCAGCCAACACATCTATGCAGCCTGATCTTGGGTGCACTCTCCTTAGTTTTTATAAATATAAAATAATTGAGAGGATCCTATCCAGGGGCTGGTTAAATAGATTGTTGGTATTCATAGACATTAGGTCAAACAATTCATCCTAATCGTTTGATCTTGGTTCACAGAGATGTCTATCTAACTTTTATTGCCAATACTCATCAAACAAGTACTGTTCCTGCACTAACTTTCCATTCACCTTTAAAACCCATATTTCTCATCAGTGTTCCAAGTTCTAATTGCAATTCACAGTAAAGCTATTTGTCTTCGAAAGAAAAAAAAGAGTCATACCCTGTGAAGAGGGCATTTAATGCATCTGAAAAAATATTGACACAGGTCAGCTTCTGCGCATTCTACGCAGGCTGACCTGGGTCAAAATTTTGTGTTTTAGGTCATTTTCCTGCATGTCAAAGGACCAGTTTACCTCATGAATCAGTTGGTTGTTAGACCAAATTGATTTTATGGATCAAGAATAATGTGATTTGGTATAATGGATCACGTAGATGCATTAAACCCTACTTTCCCAAGGACGCCACTCAAATCATTTATACGCGCACATATTCAACATACACAGGTGCTGTGTACTGCTTAGTCTAAACATTTCTCACACAATGATATTTGGGTGGGTCAAGATAATAGATTTTACAACCTGTTTACCAACAACAGTAACCTACTGCTATGTTTTCATTGCTAGATAGCAAAGCTCAAGATCAATGAAAATTGTTGTACCACTTCAGAATCAATTAGACCAAAAGCAATCCCCTTTACTCTTTTCCATCGTTACGGGAGACCACTCCTTCATGCATGGCTTCATCCCGATTTAAATACAATACCTAACAACTGCGTTAGGGAGAATTCTTTTTAGCTCAGTGGTTATGGTATTGGCCTTTCGTCCGGGCGTTCTAGGTTCGAATCCTGCTCGGTCCCTATATTTGCATTTGTTTATTTCTGTTTCTTTGTTACGGACTTTGTTCTTAAGATGGGGCATTAATCCCATTTGTTGTCCAGAAACAGACTTTTTGCCTAATAAGGCTTTGAGTCATCAATAAATGATGACTTTAAAAGGGGGTGTGTTACGGGAGACCACTCCTTCATGCATGGCTTCATCCCGATTTAAATACAACACCTAACAACTGCGTTGGGGAGAATTCTCTTTAGCTCAGTGGTTATGGTATTGGCCTTTCGTCCGGGCGTTCTAGGTTCGAATCCTGCCTGGTCCCTATATTTCTGCCATGCATTTGTTCATTTGTTTCTTTGTTACAGACTTTGTTCGTAAGACCATGCAATAAAATATTAAGATTTGTCCCTATTGAAAGCATTTGCAGGTGACAAAATGGCTGAAATGATATCACTTGTCTTTAACGGCAAGAAAGATTATGGTGGAAAGAGAGAATGCCTATTAGCATCATTTTCTCGTGTTGCCACAATATTTTCAAAAGCCATCTTCCTCAGGGTTGTTAAAACTGTGGATTGTTAACTTAAGTTAGGAACTGGATTAATTTGGTGTTGTTTATTGCTATTTTCAACAACCTTACTGTCATTTCACAGCGGGAAAAAAAAGTAAACTGTTGGCAAGAGAATAATTTGCTTATCCTCACCAATTTCCTTTTAGCCAAAATAGTTCAAAAGCAAGTCTGTGAAGAGGATCAAAATAATATGAACTGAAAAAAGAGTTATGAAACGACACTCTTTTTTTTTTTTCAGTCTGTACGAGATGAAAGTCTCTTTGTGAAAATCGATACATTTTCAGGATCATTGCGTGATGATATTTAGACCAAGCATGCTGCCTCAGAATTTTAACACATGATATAGCACCTCTGTGTTTACAAAATACTCACATAAAAACTCTTACACATACAAATTAAACATACATTCTTCACACACACAAACACACATAGACATATACACCAACACACATACACCTACATATAAACATGAGACATAAAAATGTGGAACAACCTGCTCTGATGATATTTTACGATGTCTTTAAGCTCTTGGCAGGTACAATGTGATAAAATTAAATGAGACACACTCTGGCAAAAGAGGGCTTAATGCATTTCCATTATGCATCATACCAAGCAAGTCAGCACATGATTACAGAACCATAAAAAACATTTCGTCTAACTGTCAACTGGTTTATGAGGTACTATGGCCCTTGGATAAGCAGAAAATCAATCAATTATCAAAAAGTTTTGGCTCAGGTCGGCCTGCACAGACTGCAAAGGCTGACGTAGGTCGATTCTTTTTCCAGATGTATTTAGCTCCCTTTTCACAGAGCATGGCTCAAATCTACTTACATAAGTAAGTCTACTCAACCCATTATCTTGCAGACTGCTACACTGTGTCAAACAGCAATCAATTGTACGGAACATATCTACAAGTATTTTGTACAAAAATGGATTGGGTCGTATTCTTTACGAATCAACTCTTTACACAGTGACCAAAAAAAAAAAATTAGACCTGTTCATATGGAAAGCATTATGCAGACAAATTAAATGTGGCTCAAACAATGGATTTGTCTAGGACTGGTTAAAATATGGTAGGAAAGGAGAAATGTTTGTTACCAGCACTTTTTCCTTTTCCCACAATATTTTCGAAAGTCTTCTTCCTGATGGTTGTATAAATACAGGATTGTGTTTGGTAAAGAGTTTGATTCACTAACTACTTAATGTTTGTGATAGAAAAATAATTAAGGGCACCTGAACTCGTCTCTCGAACAGACAATGACCAATCTTTCATCTTACAATATGTTCATGAACCCAAAAGGTGTGAAATAGATACGATGAATATTTTCAGCCAATAAAAATGGTCTCAAATACATGCATAGCATCTTTATTTATTTTTTTTCTGCTGTTTTAGAATTGTCTCAAGCCAACAAACACCCCCTTTCCCCCACCAGTTGCCTTAACACTGAATCAGGGCATGTGGACCAGTTCCCATAATGGGATGGTTTCTGCGAACTCTTTCCCTACTCACTTGAGAAATTTAGTTTTCTTTCCCCCCCCCCCCCTTTTTTTTTTTTTCAAGTTCTAGAACTAGATTTCCACTTTTTGGTTGAAAACTGAAGCAGAAGACACATAACTGTAACTTCCTGCTGCAGATGGACATAACAAGCCAGACATTTTGATTCCAAGTTAAACCCCCACACCCATCCACTCCAATTCAGGGCTGTCTGGATTCTGGATGACTTCTTTACCATACAATAAATTTTTAAACTCCTCTAAATCCAAATCATTTGAAGTCAGCAAAAAAACTTTCTCCTTGAAATTGTAAAAATCATTGTTGGAAAAGGAGAAAATGCAGTTTCCGGCATTTTCTCTTTTTCCCACAATGTTATCCATTAACTAAGGATTGTGTAGTAATGGTTTAACCCTTTACCACACAATCCCGACTTTTAACGACCCTGAGAAAGAAGCCTTTTGAAAACATTGGGGAAAAAGGAGAAAATGCTGGTAACCAGCATTTTCTCCTTTTCCCACAATGTTTTCTATCCTTTCCAAAACAAATTTCAATCTTTCAGTTGCATTTATTTTGTAGTCTGCAACTGCTTTCAATTTGGATTAGTTATAAAATTTGTTGTCTGGTAAAGGGTTAACCCTTAGGGCACTGATTTCTGAAAACAGCAAAAATTGCTGCATTTTTAAGATTGTTTTGGTAGGAAAATGTTACAAATTAGAGAACAATGTTGATCCAAGATTAGACTGTACACTGAGCAGTATGATCTCAATCTACACCTCTGGCAAAAGTAATGAAAGTTGTGCTTAGAACTCTAACAGTCAAGATTGCATTGAAACACTTAATCAGGGACAGAACACATAAACAGTGGCATCAACCCTCCACACAATAACACATGTATACTCATACACACGCAGTAAAAACCTTGGAACAAAATACAAACCAAAAAGTCACTTTGTAGTATGAGGATATCCTATCATAGATCATATACCTAGACAATGTTTCCCACTTAAAAGGCAATATCTTGACATTTTCTTCAAAATAAGCTCACCTAGAAACAGCTGATTAAGTAACAGATAAACGAATAAATTCAAATGAATGTTTATCTGAAGTCAAAATTTCACTTTACTTGTGAGTAATATTGGGAACAACCCCAGTCCAACACTATGGGAGAATAATTTTGAGAGATTTATGGTATTTCCAACTGTTCACAAAGAAGCAGTGCCCTTGAAGAGGAAAAGTAGAACATAACAATACAAGCAAACAGGAGATTCCATGATAATGCAGAATTAGGGGATATAATTGTAAATACTCTGTATTAAGTCATTACATGGGCCTTATTCACCAGTCATCCTAAATTGCGTCATTCCCATGATTTTCCAATTTTAAAGTAACACAATTTCTGATTGGCCAAATCATGTGGTTTAGCCAATCAGAAAGTGTTACTTTCGAAATTTTATAATAATACTATAGCACACTATTTAGAATGGGTGGAGAATACAGGCCTAGATACAGTTCAGGGTGAATTTCCAGTTTCATTTTGGTCCCCTTTTCTTTAAAAGTTTCTCCAGATAACCCTTTACCAAACAAACTCCTCTTTCAATGACCCGAAATCACAAGGCTTGAGAATGTGATGTGGGTAAAGGAGAGAAATGCTAGTAACTAGAATTTCCTTCTTTTCCAGAGAAGTTTTCTTAAATCAAATGCATTCACTTGAGTCAAATTATTTTTTTCATTTACAAATGTTTTCAATTTGGACTATTTCAAAATTTTGTTGTCTGGTAAAGAGTTAACAATGACAAAAAAAAGTTGCATACAAAAAGAGAGACAAATTACACAACAAATACACATATAAACTGCAAAATTACAGCTCTACAGAAAAAAAAAAAGTTTGTATGATTAATCAAAAAAAAAAAAAAAAAAAAATTCCAAAAAATGACATGGGAAAATTTACAATGAAGTACAAAAAAACAAAAAACCATATTGATACTTTGTACTAGCTGAATAAGTTCTGTAATGTTGAACGAAGCATTTTAATGTACATAAACTACAAATGACAAGTCCTCATATCTCAACATTTCTATTTCAATCCACTTTTTCATGAAACAATGAATTTCAACCATCAGCACACCACAAAACAACACTTAAGTGCTTTTGCAGGCAATGCAGATCTAAGATCAGACTGTACAGATCTACATTGTCTTTTTTGTTGTGCCGTACTTGCCAACCATTCAATTCTAACCCAACACATCCATGATCATACTGCAAAAAATATGCAATCTAAACTGCATTCACCTAACATTCTTTTCTAAACTCCAAGACTGGCCACCCGATTGGCTGAGACAAACATTCTAACCCAGTCAGTAGTAGTATTAGAATTCAGAGCTCAACAAACACTGTTTGCAAACACCAACCTTGGTGTTGGTTCTACACTGTTTGTTACCCACTAACAGAAACTGGCTTGATCATCCTTAACCCTTCTAGTGCTAAATAATATGAAATAAACATTCTCAGCAAGTCTAATTTTTGTATCGTAATTTCAAAGCTGTCTTTGTCAGAATATCTGGTAAAGAAGTGGATGGTGTAGAATTTAGCTGTCTACAGAATGAAAAATCATAGACTGCCGACTCTTCTATCATCTAAGAAGAGGGCCATGATGGCCCTGTATCGCTCCACTGGCTAATACGTAAAACCCCTACATGCCAAACATTACAATTCTTGGCCAATTGGTTTTGAACATAAGACCCCTGAGACAGTACTAAAATTAGTAGCCCAAGTTCTTATGGTAAATAACAAGTAGATTTCAATACATAAGCCCATGTAAAACTTCTGACCCCTGGGGTGGGGTCAAATTCGATCCTAGGGCTATAATTTGGGTACTCTTGGTAGAGGCCCACTAGATAAAACCACATGCAAAATTTGGTAACCCTAGGCCATATGACTGAGAACAGGGAGATTTCTAAAGTTTTGTCTATATAAGCCCATATAAAAATTGTGACCCCTGGGGTGGGGCCAATTTTGACCCCAGGGCTATAAGTTGGGCACTCTTGGTAGAGGCCCACTAGCCAAATGCAAAATTTGGTTGCACTAGGCCTTATGGCTAGGTGCAGGGAGATTCCTAAAGTTTTCTCTATATAAGCCTATGTAAAAGTTTTGACACCCCCAGGGGTATAAGTTGAAGACACTTGATAGAGGTCTACTAGATAAAGCTACATGCCAAATTTGGTAGCCCTAGGCCTTATGGTTTCAGACAAGAAGATTTTCAAAGATTTCCAATATTTTTAAGTTTTGTTGCCATGGCAACCAGAGTTTTTGAAGGAATTAAATTCTTTCAAGAAATTCTGAAGAGGACCATGGCAGGATCATTTCTGTGAAGTTTCATCAAAATTGGCTGGGTTGTTTCAGAGAAGATGTTTAAAAAAAAAGTTAACGCACGGACGGACGGATGCACGCACGACAGACAACGGGCCATGACATTAGCCTGCTGGCCTTCGGCCAGTGGAGCTAAAAATGAAAATGACCAAAGGCTCTATATTGTCACCTCTTCAAATGTAGCAGAAAAAAATTTCCTGGAGGCTGAAAGAAGCAAAGAGAGATCTACTAATGGAGTCTACATTTTCAAAATTAGCCAACTAATTTGTCAAGATTTCATTAGCCAATTACAACTGCAGTTTTACAGTTCAGGAGAACAAGTAGAGAGAGGCTTGTGATCGAACCACAGCATGTCTTTAACTTTTTCCCAAACGTCAAATTTTAGACTCTTTCATATTCAATAAATCTGCAAATGACAAATTCAAATTTGGTATATATGAGCTTTAAGCTCTCTAATAGAGTGGAAAACACTGGGGGAAATCAGAGAGCAGAAAACATTGTGGGAAAAGGAGAAAATGCTGTTTGGTAAAGGGTTACCTATGTGTTAAGTTGCAAGAAAGAGCAACGAGCCTGACAATTATGGCCATCGCACCAAGCCAGGGCACCTTGTGCAGACAAGCAGACTGAGAATTCCAACATTTAAAAATAAATGATCATGCACTGTGAAAGGGGGGCTTAATGCATCTGCAAAAAGTATCAATTCAGGCCAGCCTGTGCAGTCCATGCAGGCTGACCTGGGTCGAACCTTTTAGCTGTTGGTAAATTTTCTGCATGTTCAAGAATGAGTCTACCTCGTGATTCAGTCGGTTATACAAAATGGATTTTATGGATCCATAATTATGCGATGAACGGCTTGGTATAGTGCATCATGGAGATCCTTAACCCTTTACCAAACAATCCCTGGTTTTCACGACCCTGAGAAAGAAGCCTTCTGAAAACATTGTGGGAAAAAGAGAAAATGCTGGTAACCAGCATTTTCTCCTTTTCCCACAATGTTTTCTTCCCTTCCCAAAACAAATTTCAATTTTTGAGTCACTTTAATTTTGTCATCTGCAAATGCTTCCAATTTGGACTAGTCTAAAATTATGTTGTTTGGTAATGAGACAAAGCCCCTTTTGCAAAAGTACGGTTCAAATGTTTTAGCCTCAGCTTGTATCCCCAAACACAAGCCCTCCAACACTTTGCCTTGCATATTTTATTTGCATTTTGTAAAGGGGGATAATTATACTAGCCGTAATATAAACATACAAACTACTTGTCTTCCAAGCCTAAACCCTAGCTTTTGTGAGGCCCTCAAATTACATGAAATCCTCAAAAATAAAGTTAATATAACTCTCAGATAGGCTTGTATCTTTACACTGACAATGCACTATTGCTCACGAGACATATTTGCATCAATCTACTACTTGAGGAATTAACCAAAGGGGTATCAAGATAAACTTAAATTGCTTTTATGGACAGTGTAGATCAAAATCAGACTGCACAAACAAGCATTTTGATATTGGATCAACACTGTCTTCTGTACAGTAATATTTTGTTGTTTTTTTTCTCTGCAGACTGATCAATAAATTTTCACTTATATGGCAACCCCAGGGTTAACTGCATCAACTGACCAAGTCTGTTTACATGCAATATAATGAGGACTGAATTTCATTTTGATTTTCTCAGATGAACAATGAACAAACATACTACATAATGCTGGACAATGAAAACTATTGATATCAGTGATGAACAAACTAATCAACTAATATTACATAGGGATCAATTAGCCCTATCAAACAATCCTGAGTTTTAACCATCCTGTGGAAGAAGGCTTTTGAAGATTGTAAAATAAATATGGCTAAAACGAATACATTTTGCATCTAAAACAGCACACAATATCATGCTGGTAACCAGCATTTTCTCTCTTTTCCCCACAATATTTACAAAAGCTTCCTACCTCAGGGTTCTTAAAACACAGGATTGTTTGGCAAAGGGTTAAATGATAATACTTCTTTCCTTTGTTTTACTTACAAGGACTGCCCCCTTCCTAGCTAAGAACATACCAAATTGTAAGATTCAAACAATAACCAAATACACTTTTCTCAGATTCTTGCTTGGTTTGTTGTGTTAAATGGCATTTTATACATTACTTCTGTCACATCAAGGCGACCAGTGCACCTATTCATGTGTTCCTGGTGATTTTTTACATTGCACAGCACTCTTTCCAAGTGTACATAAACTTCTACAAAAGAGATAAAGGACATTGCAAAGGAACAAAAATGCCGTTTCAGAATGATTAGGAAAATATTGTGGGAAAGGGAGCAATTGCTTTCTACAAACAATTGATCTTTTTCCCACAATTTTTCAAAGAAGTATCTTCCGCAGAGGGGTAAATGAGTCATATTTCTATGGTTATGTGGAATGGAAGCCAAGCGACCATCTTTGTTAAACAACCTCTGTGATACTCAATAGTACTTTGTAGGTTTTACCTCCCCTTTGAATCTGATTTACAAACTGTCTTCAAAACTTAGCAAAACTCTCCCAATACTAGGTGGGGTGGGAGTTGTTTTACTAAATCAATGATAATTTAACCCATAATTGAACAGGCTATTTACAGATTAACCCAAAGTTACATTAAAGCAGAACTTTCAAGGTAAAAGAATGGTTTAATAACATTTAAACCATTTGGAGGAACAGCTGGACAAATAATTCGTCCCTTTCCCATGGTCCTCCTAAAGCTGTCCACTGCCAGGGTAAAACAATTTATATTTGTAGAG
Source organism: Hippopus hippopus (assembly GCA_946811185.2). Classification (NCBI taxonomy): domain Eukaryota; kingdom Metazoa; phylum Mollusca; class Bivalvia; order Cardiida; family Cardiidae; genus Hippopus; species Hippopus hippopus. Next base: position 39,935,251 of record OX328106.1, read on the forward strand.
AAATAGGTGGATGCAGTAGATCTATTACTTTCAAAGTTCTAAAACCATATATTTGATTAGTGTCCACTCCAAAAATAAGATTTTCAATGATCTTTCTATCCTTTCAGCGCCATAGAGGAAACAAGCATAGATCAAGGTAAGACTGCATGGGATGTGCATTCTGATCTTGAATCTATACTGTCCCCTTGTTTAGTCAAGCCTATAGGATGAAAACCTTTTTAACCCTTAGGCTTCTAAGCGCGACACACTGACCTTTAGCCGACAGTGTAGATCAAGATCAGACTGCACAGAACGTGCAGTCTGATCTTGGATCTAGACTGTCCGATGAGGAGATATTTTTCTCCAAAACATAAATTTGAAAAAACATAATTCGGGTGCTTACAATCCACTTGAAAGTTGCATTTAATTTATTTAGCATGATAAGGGTTAAGTTGCAGTGGATTGTATTTTCAGTCTTCAAAAGAGGTCGAGTTGTACCTGTGAGTGACGAGAGCTGTGTATGGTAGTGAATCAATCAAGACCTAGCCATTCTAAAGCCTCAAAACTTATAATAAGAATTCAACTATGAACTACACATGTACATGGGGAAAAAGGTGGGCATAAATATCTTTAACGCCTAAAACCTCTGCATCCTTACTTTCAATATTTGATACAATCCAACAGCTTTTCAGAGAGCTTTCTTTTCTACAGTGTGAGAATAGAAAAGTGAAGGGATCTCGCATAAGGTAAGAAAAAACTAATTACAATTCCCTTTGTTTGAAAATGCCGTAAACCTTCTTATAGCTTTGTTACAACCAACAAAAATATATTACACCTCAATGCAACAGCCTTCTTTCAGTTATCTGACACTGTGAAGTAATTGTTCCATGTCTCTGAAAGCATCAACTAAATGACAATAACAAAAAGAAAAAGATGGGAAACTACAAATGGCTGATTAATGAACATCCGAGCTCTCGGGTTTTGACAAATGATTGCCCGACTCGGCTAGCGTAGAATGAGGTGTAGAGTGTGGTGTACTATGGGAAACGGCCGGATGCGTGTCCATTGTTGTCGAGTGAACACCCAGGCTGGCAGCAGCCGCCGCTGCTGCAGCAGCGTTCGGGAAAGGATAACCTGTTCCGTTCATGCTTTCAGGGTATGTTGGAAAGGAATACCGCATGCCTGGTGCTGCTGTAAAAAGGAAAATAATTTTGAACATTTAAACAAACAAACATAACTCCGTAACGGCTGGTAGGGACAAAGCTTTTGAAAATATTGTAGAAGAAGGAGAAAATGCTGGTAACCAGCACATTCTCCCTTTCAACAACAAACCATACCATTTTAGCCTTACTTATTTCTTTTATCTTGTTTGGAGAAGATTTTAGTGTTTGGTATAGAGTTTCGGAACAAATAAGCTAATTAGTTTTCAGTTTAACATAAACTGTTTTAAACCTTTTCTGTTGCACAATCACAACTTTGGGGCAAATTGCCAATAGTTCCTAACATTGCCAATCACACGACTTAACATGTTATCATCTGACATTGATATAAGTCTGTTTTTACTTTATTCATTCAACAGAACACCAGATGTGATTACACAAAATCAGAAATGCAAGTATTATCTATTACCTCTATTACCAAGCCACTGCTTTTCACAGCAACATTTCAATAAATCTTTTAGAATCTATAATCTTAACTTCTTATGCTTTCAATTACAATAATTAAAAAGAGAAAAAAAACCTACGGAAAAAAAGGCATGTACCAGTGTTAGATCGTTTTACTTCACTTACATGCTTTGCTGTTCCCAAAGTATTCCTTATTGACACAATTCCGTAAACTGTCTGGTATTCGACCAACCACAGCTCGTCTTATTTCTCCTGCAGCCATTTCTCGTAACTCTGTCAAACTCTGTTCACTGTAGAATGAGGAATGGGGTGTGCAGATCAAATTTGGACAATCTTTCAACAGGCCTGAAAAACAATCATTCCCACATCATTAGATTCTGAAAAAATACAGCAAAAATACAGTAGAAACCTGATAACTAAGGTAACAGGAAGTACAAGGTGCATGAAATACTGTTTGAATTATGAATAATTTTATATACATTACTTACTTCTCTCTGTGTCGAGGGTCATTTAGTCTCCATACAAGTGTTTTTCTAAGAATTCTCTATTCACATTCTTAATTGTATTCTTACACTAATGCTTAAGAATTTTCTAAATTTCAAAGTAATACAATTTCTGAATTAGGTTAAGCCAATCAGAAATTGTATTACTTTCTACATTTAGAATAAGACTAAGAATTTGATAGTTATCATAACCTCTCTTTCAGCATTCTTGTGCATATTTTGTAAGAAAATGAACAAGTCTCACCAGACAGCAGAATATCAGCAGAACACACACTGTAACCCGTAGAGTAGACAAAATGTTAACTAACCCATAACAAGCATTAAAAATGAGCAATGAAAGCCTTAGCATGCTTAGCAGACAATGTATCACAATGAAATGTGCCTCTGTTGGTATAGACCTTTGCACTTGATTGTGCTTCATATATGGCTTGCAACACGCGAAAAGGGGCATTCGGACATTTGTGGAAAGTGTCGTCTCGGATCAGCCGAGATCCCAGTCCGCGCAGGCTAATCCGATACGGCACTTTCCGTTTTTATGTAATTTTCTGTTTTGCGCAAGTCTACTGTAGCACAAAATCTAATGTAGTCATAAAGTGCCGTGTCGGATTAGCCTGCACGGACTGCGCAGGCTGATCCCAGACGACACTTTACACAAATGTCCGAATGCCCCTTTACGCATGTTGCAAGCCATATGGTGCCAATGATTTTCCTTTGCGTGTGGTCACGGTAGTAAACCTACACAGGACTCTAACATGAAGAGTTCAAATACAGGAAGTATTAAGTATCCAGTGTAGTTGTTTGAATACAGGCCCTAGTTGCTTCATTGTGGAAAAGCTGCCACAAAAAAGTATTTAACTCAACACAATTCCAAAAAGCCAAGAAAACACTACAGGACCACACACAATACTTACTTTGTGTTAATGAGAAGGGTTCATTTTCATGAACGTCCAGAGCAGCTGCTCTAACTCTCCCATCTTTCAATGCAGCACACAGCGCGTGTTCATCTACCAACCCCCCTCTTGCTGTGTTTACCAGGAATGCACCTGTGATAGTTATATTTAGAAATCACATGACAGAATAAACCCACTGTTGTACAAATGGCACTTTTTTCCAAGTGGCTACTGTTGAATATTACTCTTTTCCCCTCAATGCTTTCCATAATGTTAAAATTCATTTAAACATTTTTATTTTACAAAGACTGTGAAATGGTTCATACAACTTGATCAATCTCCGTGACTGCTTCATGGAAACCTTAAATTGCACTCGTGCCATGATGTGATTAGTTTCACAGGTTGACTTCGCTCGTCGGGAGATTCAAATCCAGAACCTTTAGTGTGAAAGTCTGATGCTTTTCCCCTACACCACCGTCTGAGACACACTTCCATAATGTTGATATCAATGATTATTTCTTTTCCCTTATTGTGTTTGTCCTTCCTCTGCTTACTTAGAAAACCTAAGTTTTTCTTCCTCTGCATAATTAGTGACCCTGAATATTTTCTCCCCTTCAAGAGTGAATTTCAATCATTTGAAACACCTTAGTTGTCTGCAAATGCTTCAAATTTGGGCCAGTCTAGCATTTTGTCATTTGGTAAAAAGTTAAAGCAGTTGTCTTCAGTTTTGTTAAAAATTTGAAACCCTACTGTCCCCTTCTCAAACCACTGTCAGCTTATGCAAGAAGATGACAAATTTATTTTTTTTCTTTACACCAGAGAGCAAACCAAATTTTCTAAACTTTTTAACCGATGACAAAAAATTGAACTTGTCCAAATTCAAAGCATTTGAAGATGACAAATGAAAGGTGGCTAAAATGATGAAACTTGCCTTTAATTGAGAAGAAAACATTGTGGGAAAAGGAGAAAATGCTGGTTACCAACATTTTCTCCTTTACCTACAATCTGTTCTAAAGCTTTTTTCTCAGGGTCATTAATTGTGGGATAGTGTGGTAAAGGGTTAATTCATTTCATACTAATATTCATTGACTTCCAATGAATGATTTGACAATAGACTACAGAAAATAAAGCCAATGATTCGTACAAATATCTCTTTCTAACACTGCGTCAGAAAACAATGCAAAAAAAGAACTAACCTGGCCTCATTTGTTTGATGGTGTAGTCATTGATGAGATGATGATTATGTTCATTAAGATTACAGTGAAGTGAGACACAGTCGCTTTGAAAGAGAAGATCTTGTAGTGTGTATACCCGTGTCAGACCTAAAACATCAAACATCACATAAAAATGAGACGCACTAACATCGAAAATATTCCAGATTCATTAGAATTTTCTGAGACAAATTGTACCAGACGACTTTTAAAAAAGATCTTTTAGACTGTATACCCATGTCAGATCTGATACATCACATATAATAAGATGTATTGATACTTAAGTTATTACCTTTAACTTGTTACAGAACGACAATATTTTAGACTGGTCCAATTTGAAAGTACTAGTAAATGCAGATGATAATTTAAATCTGGCTGGATTTTCTATTTTGAGGACAATGGTTAGAAAACATTGTGGGAAAAGGAGAAAATGCTGGTAACCAACTATGTTTTCAAAGGCTTTCTTTGTATATGTTGCTACAATTTGGGATTGTGTAGTTAAAGGTAAACAAACAATCCTGGGGATTTGGAATGGAACTTGTGACCCCTGGTTTTCAAGCCCTGTATATAACTGAGCTATCTGGCCTGGCAGAAGTGTGTTCGTATTTGAGTTTAACGCCTTTCAAACAGCTTAGGTCATATCATGGCTGTCAGTGCAACTACGCATGTGTTTCCTGGCTTTCTCACACCAGCACTGACAACTTTCTTCCCAAGTAACTGACTACTTTTCTCACATGCATCAGGTGAGAGGCCAAATATCGCTGGAAAGAAATTTTGCCTCAACCCGGTATCAAACTCGCAACCACCAGGTCACAAGTCAGATATGCTAACCACTTCAGTACTCAGGTGGGTTTGGCAGAAGTAATTTGATGATCCCTGGCAACAAATTTGAAGCAGAGGACTTTGAAATCAATCATCCATGTAAAATATAGGTAATAAACATGATATAAGGTGAAAACATTTTAGCAAAAAATCAACCATTTGCCTTTTGCCACTATGTTTTCAAAAGTGGACTGCTACAAACTATGCGAAGTCAGTTTTAGCAAACTGAAGATACCGGTAATTATAGTGCATTTGAACAAATTTAAACACGTTAGTCTACATAAACATTTCATCAATTTAAGTAAGATTCACACTAATGTTTACACTAAAGATGCATCGTTACTCATTTTCACTGTTTTGTAACCAATTTTATCTTTATTTTATGAAATTATAATCATTCTTGTACCTTCGTGCCAAATGTTGCCCCTGACGGTTGCAAGGTTGCACAGATTACGACAGACAGAAAAGGCAATTCGTTCTATGGAGGCTATCCCTAGACATTACAACCACAGTTTCAGGTTTAAATCGAAGACAAACCCCTGGCGTCTCTTTATCCCATACACCTTATATCAATTTTTTATCTACGTTTACACAGCTATCTAAATTCTACACACTCTAAAGTTTTAACAGCATTTGTAAATCCTCTGGCTGTACGGGTGCATCTTTGACCCTTTACTGCACAATCCTGAGTTTTAATGACCCAGAGAAAGATACTTTGAAAACATTGTGGGAAAAGGAGAAAATGCTTGTAACCAGCATTTTCTCCTTTTCTCACAATGTTTTCTGTCCTATTGAAGACAATTCCATCATTTGAGCCATATTTAAATAGGCTTTTCTAGATGCTTTGAAAAAGGCTACATTTTAGTTGTGTGGTACAGAGTTAATACTTTGCTTGAAGAGGAAACAATGAGTTTGTTCAACTCTTTTTCCACACAGCAACATTTCACGTTTGACAAAACTAAAAGCACTTGCTGGCTTCAATTTAACCCTTTACCACACAATGACTACTTTTGACGCCCCTAAAAGAGAAGGCTTTTGAAAACATTGTGGGAAAAGGAGAAAATGCTGGTTACCAGCATTTTCTCCTTTTCCCACAACGTTTTCTACCCTATCAAAGAAAAATCATTTCATATGAGCCACGTTAAAACTGTCATCTACAAATGCTTTCAATTTGGACAGGTCTAAAATTTTGTCGTGTGGTAAAGGGTTAAATGTAGCTGAACCACCGGAACTTGTAGATGAAATGATAGAAAACATTGTTGGAAAAGAAAAGAATGCTGGCTACCTGTTTTCAAAATACTTCTAACACATGGTTGTTAAAACAAGGGTTTGTTTGATATAGGGTTGAAAAAACTTTAGTTAAAATTTCCTGGCACCCTCACCATTGAAGTGCTTGGGGTGCATCATCCCAAAATTAAATTGAGTGGGAACACTGGGCAAGATAAACCATCCATATACATACCTAGTGATTTTTCTACCCCATCTGATAAATATGGATCATAAAATATGACATTAAATCCAAACACTTTGGCTCTTAGGGCCACTGCAGACCCCACTCGCCCAAGACCCACAATTCCAAGGGTATCACCCCGAATACGGGCAGAGCCCTGTGCTGCTTCCCTTAATGCCTCCGGACCACTTATTTTCTTGCCTTCACGAACCATATTTGCTAGCCAGTAAGTTCTTCGATAAAGATTTAAAATCAGACAAATTGTCGAGTCGGCCACCTCCTCCACACCGTAACCTGGCACATTACACACTGCTATACCTACAAAATGTCAGAGAAAATATAACCTATTACAATCCTAGAAAGATACAAATTGTGGGACTCTTATTTTCTTTTTATAAAAAAACTTTGTATTATAAAAGTAAACTTAAAACTAAGTAAATTTTTATGAGTACCTAAAGTATAAGTGTAAGGCATAACACAGTATTTCAGTACCTGCACTTATCTCGATCTTTGATTCGTTATACTATGTGAAAAATTTTAGCCAACCTTTTGTTGTTAAATACATGTATACACTAACAATACATTTGAGCAGTGCTCTAGTAAAAGGGGATTTAATGAATCTCTGTGATGCACTGTACTGCAAGTCATCATATAAACATGAATTCATAAAATACATTTTATCTAATAACTGACAGAACCATGAGGTAGACTGGTTCTTCAACATGCAAAAAATGACCAATAGTAGAAAGTTTCCACCCAGGTCAAACTGCGCTCGCTAACCATGTGATACTTTTTGCAGATGCATTTAATCTCCTTTTCACAGAGCATGGCTCATTTTTTGTGCCATATTTCTGTCTAAAAAATGATAATCATGTAAGGGGGAAAGGGAAGTAACTCTTGATAATAACACTGATAAAAGGCATTCATTCTACCATGGATTATCTTTCCTATATATGTCTGTACACTCCACAACCCAGCCAGCCAGACAGACTATTATTAGTAAGCTATTTGATTTTGTCATTTCTCAGACATGCATTACATGCTGGATAAAAAAAATGATGAGCTCTTCAAAGAAAAGTCTGCTTCACGCTTCCACAGTTAATGGAATATACCTGCTGAAAAACCTGTTTTAATTCCAGGTACCCTCCCTTTTCACAACTGCACCAATGTTGAACCCTTTTACCTATTACCTGTTGCAGAAGACAATATTAGAAAACATCCTTATTCCTTTACCACACATTCCTGAATCTTAACAACCCTGATAAAAAGGACCTTTGTACACAGTGTGGAAAAGGAGAAAATGCTGGTAATGTCGCAAAAGGAGACAATGTTCATTATTATGCACGATTTCTCCTTTAGCTACAATGTTTTCAAGTGGTTTGCAGCTGTACCAAAAAAAGTCCGCAGGAGGTAAAGTGTTAAATTGTGTGATAAAAGGTACATGGAAGGGAATTCTTCAAACACTCATTCAATGATTAACCATGAAAAGTGGCCAAACTTTATGCAAGTCTTAGGGCTTCTATTGCCCCCATGCAAAGTTCAATGATACACATACTAACCTTTAAACTTCATACAATCAAACAGGATACAAATGAATGTACAAGGAAAGGTGAAAGTGTTTTGCTGATAAGATTTTGGCATGCACATTTTGGAGAAAACCCTTTGCACATTAGATCTGATTTCTGATGTTTTGTAATTGTACAAGTTCTGCCAAATATTTTGTGCAACAATTCACTATTCATAAACTTCATACATCATAATAGTTAACCCTTTACCACAAAATCCCATGTTTAAATGACCCTGTGGAAGATAGCTTTTGAAAACATTGTGGAAAAAGGAGAAAATGTTTGTAACCAGCATTTTCTCTTTTCCTTACCATGTTTTCTGGCCTTCAAATATCAAATTTCAGTTTTGGAGTCACATATTTTGTTGTCTGCAAATGCTCTCAAATTGGACAAGAGTAAAATATTGTCGACTGGTAAAGTTCTCCCTTTAACTCTTTACCAAAAGACAAAATTACAGACTGGTCCAAACTGAAAGCATTTGCAGACGAAAAATAAATGTGACTGAAAAATTGTAATTTATTTTGGGAAGGGTAGAAATAATTGTAGGAAAGGAGAAAATGCTGGTTACCAGCATTTTCTCCTTTTCCCACAATGTTTTCTGAAGGCTTCTTTCTCAGGGTCATTAAAAGCCGGGATTGTGCGGTAAAGGATTAAGCTCTAGAGTGTGGATCTTGTTTCTTATGTCGATTGTGTAAATCAAGATCAGACAGCACAGAATGTGCATTCTGATATTATATTTACACTGTCAGTTATCCTTCTACTTATCCTCCCTTAACCCTTTACCACACAATCACGACTTTGGTAACCAGCATTTTCTCCTTTTCCCACAATGTTTTCCACTCTTCACAAAACAAATTTCGGTTCTTGAGTAACTTTTACTTTGTCACTGGCAAATGCTTTGAATCCGAACTAGTCTATAATTTTGTTGTCCGGTAAAGAGTCAGTGGGTAACAGATAAATAAAACATGGCAGCCTGGAATATTTGGCACTTTGTTAAACCTTTGAGCAAGATCAAACTACCTCTTAACGACACTGTAGACCAAGATCACACTGCTAAGAACACCCACTCGGATCTTAGATCTGCACCGATATATTCATAAAAATTTGCTAAATTTTTAGTAAGTATTATTCAGTTGCTTCTGCCAACAGTGTAGATTAAGATGAGACTTAACAAACTGCAGTCTGATCTAGGATCTACAATCTATTTTGTTGCCAAATATTCCATCAAAAATAGCATTGAGATTGCAAATTCTGCATCTGCAATAGTGACGGAGAGAGCTAATTTTGTTTTATCAGTACAACAAGAGCAAAATTATATTTCAGCCATGCTCTAGCGAAAGGGGGCTTAATGCATTTGCAAAAAGTATCTATCCATGTCAGCCTGCACAGTCCAAGGAGGCTGACATGGGTCAAAACTTTTGTTATTTGTGAAGTTTCTGCATGTCAAAGGTTCATTCTACCTCTGATTCCAGTCTGTTCGATTTTATAGATCCATAACTATATGATGGCTTGCTTGGTATACAGCATCTTGAAGATGCATCAAGCATGAGATGCATCAAGCGTCCTTTTTTCCAGAGCATCGCTCATATTTATGTGGAATTGTCTATAACCTAACTAGAACCACATAGTTGGTAAATATCTCACCTAATTCACCCGCTGCTTTCACGTCCACATTATCGTAGCCACTGCCTATCCGTACTATCACACGTAAACTCTTAAACTTCTCCAAGTCTTCTTTGGTCAATGTAATTGAGTGCCACATAAGGGCACCAACAGCCTCATTCAATACCTGTGAAAATGGACAGGTAAAACTTTGATAACCATATACACAAGTTTAATTTTAACCCTTGAAAGCAACATGATTTCTGATTGGCGAAGTCAAATGGTTAAACCAATCAGATTTGATTAAGCTGATCAGAAATTTTGTTCTTTGAAAATTTAGAAGTAGACTACAAAAAGGCTTCATCCAGCAATCATTCTCAGTTGCATTCTAAGTCTAATTCTCAAAATTTTCTAAATATCAAAGAAACACAATACGAGGGCTGTTCGGTATGTAATGTGTATTGTACCACAGCGCGATAACGCTTTGCACGATTTCATGGATGATGATACGCTTGAATAACTCTATTCAATACCTTTCCAACGGTATAAACACGAGCCTTCAGCTCCACATAGTTTTAAACTTAAATTCATTTCAATAGAGCTAGTTGTTGACCACTGTTGTAAAAATGGTTGGGAAACGGATTAAGAATATTAAAGAAATTAGAGCTTATATAAAAGTTCGCACAAAACTCGGTCATTCGGTAATGCAGATTTTTACTGAATTGGGGGAAGTTTATGGGTCCGATAAGGTATCTTATGAGACAGTTCGTAGGTGGAGAAAGAAATTTCTGACTGGCACAGAGTCCGTCAAAGATGCAGCAAAATCTGGCCGACCTGTGACTGTAACAGGCAAGGCAAATGTCTCAAAAGTCAGGGAAATAATTGAAAGTGATGGCAGATACACGATTCATGATATTGCCAACGCTGTTGGCATATCGCTATCGCGGGTGCATTTCATTTTGAAGCGTATTTTGAAAGTACAAAAGATTTCTGCCAGATGGATACCGCATATATTGACAGATGACCAAAAACGGGTACGAGTACAAACCGCTAAGCAATTGCTCAAAATGTTTCCCAAATTCAATCAAAGACAATTTGCAAACATTGTTACTGGTGACGAAACATGGGTTCACTATTTCGAACCAGTAAGAAAAAATGGAAATAAAATATGGCTAACTAAACACGGTAGTAGGCCTGTAGTTGCCAAAAGAAGCATAAGCACAAAGAAGGTTCTTTATTGCATATTCTTCTCATGTGATGGTATAGCCGTACAAATTCCGGTGCCGAAATAAAATATGGCTAACTAAACACGGTAGAAGGCCTGTAGTTGCCAAAAGAAGCATAAGCACAAAGAAGGTTCTTTATTGCATATTCTTCTCATGTGATGGTATAGCCGTACAAATTCCGGTGCCGAAGGGCAAAAGTGTTATAGGTCGGTATTACCGAGATGTTATACTAAAAAAGGTCAAGAAATATTATCTTAAACTACGCCCTGTGTCAGGATTTAGGCATGTTCGTCTACTTCATGATAATGCTCCATCACAAACATCTGAGCTTGTGAAGCAATTTTTGAAGTTGAAGAAGGTTACCGTCTTGCCACATCCACCATACTCTCCAGATCTAGCCCCATGCGACTTTTTTCCTTTTTCCAAAACTTAATAAGTTCTTATCTGGTCGTCGTTATAAGTCCCGACAAGCCCTTGGCTCAGCCATCAGTCAGTGCCTCAGAGGTCTACCTAAATCAGCGTACCGTGACGCATTTCAGAAATGGATTCAGAGATTGAAATTATGTATTTCAAACCGCGGAGAATACTTTGAAGGGATGTAATGTTCATTTCACTATTTGAGTCGAATGCTTTTGAGATATCGTACAATACACATAACATATCGAACAACCCTCGTATCTGATTGGGTAAACCAAATGGTTTAATTTTGTTTAGCCTATCAAAAAATGTTTTACTTTTAAAATTAAGATTAAAAAATTTAGAATAAGACTAGGGATGCTTCCTTGTCATTGTTGAATACAGGTTCGGGATTCTGGGGATTTAGCATGCTTTTGCACCAGGTTGCTCTTGTCCAGAACGTTTCAGCAACTTGTACAATGTAGGTCAAAGATCAGACTGCATATTTCGTGCTGATCTTGATCTACAGTGGCTGCAAAGGCTAATCTTGCAAAAGAAGCTCTAAGGGTTAACATCAATAAAAACATTACAGAATAGAGGAATCACCTTTTCATGTATTTCTGACGTAGACTGGGCATCACAGAAGGCTACTGTAGCAACGTCTTTTAGGATCGGCATCTCTACTGAACAGTCACGTCCATCTAGCAGGGCTATCAGTGGGCGCGGGTGCATCGGCCCATTCGGAATAGGACCACGTATTGCCACTGGAAATCAAAAACCAACTATAGTAAGCACTTAGAATCTTAACTAAACAACAAAGTGTTTTTTTTCAAAAACCCTGCAATTGGCTTTTAAAAACATTTTGAAGAAGAAAAGAAATACTGGTGACCAGCATTTTCTACTCCCCCCCCCCCCCCCCCCCCCCTTAATGCTTTCTACTGTCTTTTAAATACATATACATGACTTTGTAGTTCCCATCATAAGGGCAGCACTTAACGTGTCATCTGCAAATGCCCTAAATCTCGGATAGCCTTAACCCTTTACCACATAATACAGACTTTTAACGACCCTGGGAAAGAAGCCTTTTGAAAACGTGGGAAACAGAGAAAATGCTGGTAACCAGCATTTTCTCCTTTTCCCACAATGTTATCTACCCACCCAGAGCAAATTTCAATTTTTGAGTCATGTTAATTTTGTCGTCTGTAAATGCTTTCAATTTGGACCAGTCTAAAATTTTGTCGTTTTGTAAAGAGTTAAGTTTCATCATCTTCTAAAGAGTGAGCTTCTTCCTTCACCAGCAAATCATGTGTTTTTACCATCTGAAGACATCTGTAAACATTGTGGAAAAAGGAGATATTGCTGTGATTAGTTTACATCAAAATCAGACAGCACAGAACATGCAGTCTGATCCTTGATTTGTACTGTCCAAATTTTGCAAGATAGTCTGTGCACAATAACCAGTCCAAACAGTAACATTAAAATCCTTTGCTTTCTGAACGGTGTCCATTTCATTTATGTAGCCCCTTAACTCTTTTACCATTTACAAAATTTTAGACTTGGTCATACAGAAAGCATTTGCAGACAAAAAATCAAATGCAGCTTAAATGATATTAACCCTTTACCGCACAATGCTGACTTTTAACGACCCTGGGAAAGAAGCCTTTTGAAAACATTGTGGGAAAAGGAGAAAACGCTGGTAACCAGCATTTTCTCCTTTTCCCACAATGTTTTTTAACCCTATCAAAGGAAGTTGCACTATCTGAGCAACATTGAAATTGATGTCTGCCATTGCTTTCAATTTGGGCAAGGCTAAAATTTTGTTGTCTGGTAAAGGGTTATTTTTGCAGTTGAAAGGGTAAAAAGATTGTGGGAAAGGAGAAAATGCTGGTTACCAGCATCTTTCCTTTTCCTACATTTTTTATCAGAAGGCTTTTTCCTTGGTGTTATTCAAACACATGACTGTGTGGTAATGGATAAATCCATCAACAAACCATCACAATGTCTTAACCCTTTACCAAACAATCCCGGGTTTTTATGACCCTGAGAAAGAAGCCTTCTGAAAACATTGTGGGAAAAGGAGAAAATGCTGGTTACCAGCATATTCTCCTTTTCCCACAATGTTTTCTACCGTTTCTAAAAAAAAATTCTATTTTTAAGTCACATTAATTTTGTCGTATGCAAATGCTTCCAATTTGGACTAGTCTAAAATGTTGTCGTTTGGTAAAGAGTTAATCTTTTCGACAGGAGAGAGCCTTTCAAAAATAATGAGAAAACAAATAATAATGATAACAAATATGTTCTCCCTTTTCCACAATGTTTTCTAGCCTGTCCAAGACAAAACCCTATGTGTTAGTCAAATTGAATTTTTCCTTTGTAAATGCTTTCAGTTAGGATGAGTATAAAATTTCATCCACTGAAACAGATTAAATCCTTCACTGAAACAAGCATTTCATCCAAGACAAGAAGGGCCTTTGAAGACATTGTGGGAAAAAAAAAACAGAAAATGCTGGTAATCAGCACTTTCCCTTTACCCATTACGCTTTCTTCCCTATCAAAGGCAAATCCTACATTATATCATTTCAACCACAAGTCATCAGTATTTCTTTCAAAGTGAATGAGTATAAAATTTTACATACTGGTAAAGATTGAAGGGTTCAACCATTAGAACATTTATTACCAACACAAAACAAGGAAATACATACTTGTGGCTGGGACGTCAAGACGAGGCCTCTTTACCGGTTGAAACGTTTTGCCGTTTTCCATGTATCGTGGAGGGACCTCCACTCTTTATACATGTATAAAGATTGCCGCAGAACCAATCAAACTCTAGACTGCACAGAACCTGAAATGACCAAAATTGGCATGACCTTAACATTACCCCTCTAACACATGGCAATAAATGTGATCCAAAATTGAAATTTGCTCTTAGAAGGGCAGAAAACATTGTTGGAAAAGGGGAACATGCTGGTAATTCCAGTAGTTTCTCCTACTGCCACAATGTTTTCAAACAGATTCTTTCTAAGGTTGTTGAAAGTTGGGATTGTGTGGTAAAGGGTTGTCATCTCTTTGTTTTATATATAATGATTTTCTACTTAACTCTTTACTACAAGACAATATTTCAGACTGGTCCAAATCGAAGGCATAATGCAGACCACAAATTAAATGTGGCTTAACTTTAAATAAATTAGGTGTATTTTGGGCTGGTGGCCTTTATTGAACTCTTTACCACACAACAAAATTTTAGACTTCCAAAGTGAAAGCATTTGCAGATGACAAGTTAAATGTGGCAAAATTGATGACATTTGTATCAGAATGAATAGAAAACATTGTGGGGGAAAAAAGAAAGTGCTGGTTACCAGCCACCATTTTCATCTTTTTCCACAATGTTTTCAAAAGTCCATTTCCTTGAGGTAGTTAAAACCCCGGTAATAGGTTAATATGGTAATAGGTTAATATGAATGCTTTACTATGTGATTTTATATCTTGTTCATATTGAAAGCCTCTTCAAATCAGATATTGCTCAAACAATGGTAATAGGTATTTTCCTTTACATAAGCCTTCTCTCCCCCACTCCCCGTCGTAAAAACAGGCATTTTTTTTAACAAAAGGGTTTGGCCATGTGTAAAAAGAGGACAAAGTCATCCTTTAATTTCTGGGACAAGACCCTCCTCAATCCACCGACATAATTACCGATACAAGAAGTCATGCACTCTGAACATAAAGACTGAACATTCTGTGTAAACCATTCTCTGTGTTGACAAGTGGTAAACATGGTTTCACTCTTCACAGTTTAACTCTTTACCAAACAATCCTGGGTTTTAACGACCCTATGAAAGAAGCCTTTTGAAAACATTGTGGGAAAAGGAGAAAATGCTGGTAACCAGCATTTTCTCCTTTTCCCACATTGTTTTCTACTCTATCAAGGACAAACTCTGCCATTTAAGCCATCTTTAATTTGTCGTCTGCAAGTGCTTTCAATTTGGACCAGTCTAAAATTATGTTATTTGGTAAAGGGTTAACTGTTTACTAAACGACAAAGTTATAGAATAGCCCAAAGTGTAAGCTGCTGCAGATGGCAAATTAAATGTGGCTCAAAATTTAAAATTTTCCTTTGGAGAGGTAGAAAACACTGTGGGAAAATGAGAAAATGCTGGTTACCAGCATTTTCTTATTTTCGCACAATGTTTTCAAAAGGCTTCTTCACCAGTGTCTTAAAACTCAGGACTGTATAGTAAAAGATCAACTCTTTACTAAACGACACACTTTTACTCTTACCCAAATTGAAACTTTTTGCAGATTGAAAATTAATAATGAGGCTCAATAATGTGGTTTGTAACTGAAAGGTCAGAAAACATTTTGGGAAAAGGAGACAGTGCTTGTTACCAGCATTTTCTCCTTTTCCCAGAATATTTTCAAAAGCCTTCTTGTTCAGTGTAATTAAAACTCAATTGTGTTATAAGGGGTTAAGACTTGTCCAAACTGAGAGCATCAGTCTGCAGATCTCTGTCAAATTACCATAACATGCTACTGAACACATGAAATTTCGCTTTCAAAAGTAGAAAGCATTGTGGGAAAAGGAGAAAATGACAGTTACCAGCATTTTCTCCATTTCTCACAGCCTTTTTATAAGTCTTCTCTTTTACGACTGTTTAATTTTTCTTTCTTTACCACATGACAAAATTTTAAACAGATCCAAATTGGAAGCATTTCCAAAGGACATAGTAAATGTGGCACAAGTAATGGGATTTGTTTATAAAAAGATAAGAAATCATTGTGGGAAAGAAGAAAATGCTGGTTACCAGCATTTTCTCCTTTTCCCAGATTGCTTCAAAACCTTTCTTTCTCTGGGTCGTTAAAACTCTGGATTGTGTGGTAAAGGGTTAATCAAGGATTGTTTAGCAAAGGGTCAATTGTTTCCTACAGAACAAATTTCTAAACTTGTCTTTATTTACAGGATCTGCAGGCTATAAATAAAGTGTATTTCAAAGGATGGGACTTCTTTCAGTAAAGAATAGCGAACATTGTGGGAGGACAAAATGCTGGTAACAAGCATTTTCTTTTTTTCCCACTATGTTTCAATAGCCTTTTTTCCTTTAACCCTTTACCAAACAATGAAATTTTGTACTCTTCCAAACTGAAAGCATTGGCAATTGTCAAATGTAGCTAAAATGATGATTTCAGTCTTTGATTGGATAGAAAACATTGCGGGAAAAAAAGGTAGCAATGCTGGTTACTAGCAATTTCTCCTTTTTCCAGATTGTTTTCAAAAGTCTTCTTCTGGGTTAGGCAAAAAGTTTTGGTAAAGGGTTCAGTAATAAAACCATGGGACTGTTTATTGACCCATTACCACACTAGCCTGAGATTTAAGGACCCTGAGAAAGAAAGCTTCTAAAAACATTTTGGGAAAAGGAGAAAATGCTGGTAACCAGCATTTTCACCTTTTCCCACAAAGTTTTATACTCTTTCAAAGCCACATCCCATAATTCCAACCAAATTTAAATTGTCGTCTGCAAATCCTTTCAATTTGGAAACATCTAAAAGTATGACATGCGGTAAAGAGTTAAAGGTTTATGTACATGTAGGTTTATGTAGCATAGCCTTCCTGTGCACCCTTCCCTCTCACACTGTCGTGCAATATCATAAGAGATGATAATCATTACGATTAGTGTAATGTTTCTAAACATGCCACATCTTTTTAGTTCCCGTAATATTTATCATTGATTGATTGCTTGATTGAATGTTGCTTTCAACATTATTTCAAGCATATCACTGTCATAGCAATAGTTTACTTACTGATGTATGTCCTGGGTTTGATTTGTAAAAGGCTCGTGCTCTAACCCTAAACCACACAATACCAAGTTTTAATGTTCCTTGTGAAGATAGGTTTTGAAAAAATTGCGGGTAAGGGAGAACATGCTGGTAACCAGCATTTTCTCCTTTTCCCATGTTTTTTATCCTTCCAAAGACAACAACTATCATTTAGTCCACATTTGATTTGCTGTCTGTGACCGCTTTTAAATCAGACATGCTTAAAATTTTGTCCTGTGGTAAAGGGTAAAGCGTTCTGCCGAAGGCCACTCCATCACAAAAACCAAGCAAGCCCCACAATTTTTCAGAAGCTATTCCTCACATGGGTGATATTTACTTAACTCGTTACCACACGATAAAATTTTAGAGCGGTCCAAATTGAAAGCATTTGCAGACGACAAAATAAATTTGACTGAAAAATTGAGATTTTGTTTGGGAAGGGTAGAAAACATTGTGGGAAAAGGAAAAAATGGTGGTTACCAGTATTTTCTCCTTTTCCCACAATGTTTTCAAAAGGCTTCTTTCTCAGGGTTGCTAAAAGTCGGGATTGTGTGGTAAAGAGTTAAAGAAATCAGCAGACTTTTTACAGGATGACAATATTTTAGGCTCCTCAAAAATAAAATGCCTTATCAGAAGACAGACTAAATGTGACTCAAAATGTTTTATTTCTCTGAATGAGTAGAAAACAAACTAAGAAAGCGATATCCTTTTCCCACTATGTTTTCAAAAGCCTTCTCAACAGAGATCATTCACACAACTGTTTGGCAAAGGGTTGAGATTACAGGCACAATGCATATGAGTATTGGCCCCCAAATCGATTGTTCATATCATGAAATGAAACACCCACCATAATACTAAACAACTTTGTCTTTGTATTGAAAATCGAACAGACTGTTTGACCCTTTCCTGGATAGATGCAATCTTAACCCTTTACCACACAGTCCCGAGTCTTAACAACCCTAGAAAAGACGCTTTTGAAAACATTGTGGGAAAAGAAGAAAATGCTGGTATTAAACCAGCATTTTCTCCTTTTCCTACAATGTTTTCTACCCTTTCAGGGACAAATTCATCTTTTGAGCAATGTAAATTTACGTTTTGAATTTGGGCAAGTCTAAAATTTTGTTGTGTGGTAAAGAGATTACTCTTCATCAGATGACAATTTTAACCTTGTCCATATTTCTGAAGTTCTAATAGCAGAAACTGTTGCAGATGGCCAAGCACTAATGGCCAAAACAACCTGTTTTGTCAATGAGGGTATGAGAAAACAATGTGAAATAGGAAAAAATGATGAATACAAGCATTATCTCCTTTAACCACATTGTTTTTTTTTTTAGGTCTTCTACCTTTAGGTCATTAACTCTTTATAAAACGATAAAATTCTAGACCAGTCCAAATTCTTAGCATTTGCTGATGACACAGTAAGTGTGGCTCAAAAATTGAAATCTGTTATGAGAAGGGTAGAAAGCATTGAGGGAAAACGAGAAAATGCTGGTTACCAGCATTTTCTCCTTTTCCCACTATGCTTTCAGAAGCTTTCTTTGTCAGGGTCATTAAAAATCGGGACTGTGTGGTACAGGGTTATAACACAGGTATGTATAGTCAAAATTTACATATCATATATAATTCAACCCTTTACACCTGGCAATTTCATTATAACCATTTACAAAACGATCCCAAATAATTACCCTGAATTATGTTTATGAAAACAAGAAAGGAAAAGGAGAAAATATTGTAAGCAGCATGTTCTCCTCTTTCAACTATGTAATCCACCCTTTCACAGGCAAATCCCCACATTTGAGCAATATCTAACTCCAAAGTTCACTACAATAGTTGCCTTTGTGGCCAGTGTAGATCAAGATCAGGCTGCACAAAACATGCAGCTTGATCTGTGATCTATACCGTCCGTTTAGCTGACAAAAGCAATCATGAAATTGTTATTATTAGACCTAGAGTCGTGTTTCTAGGATAAAAATTTCTGTTGGGCTATTTTTAAGCTCTAAGGATTAGTTTGTGATCCGAAGTTTTTACTCTGGTAAAGAGTTTGTGTGTTTGGTGTTTGATACAATTTGCTTTCATAAACCCGGTACCCCATAAACCCTCAGACAAAAAATTCTGCTGAGCCAGGACTTTAACTCTTAACCAAGCCACAAATTTCAGATATGTCCAAACTGAAAGCATTTGCAGACAACAAACTAAATTTTGCTCAAACCCTTGGATTTGACTCCAAAAAATTTGAAAAAAAAAAAAAAAAATTTGGAAAAAGGAGAAAATGCTGGTTTCCATCATTTTCTCCTTTTCCCACAATGTTTTCAAAAGGCTTACTTCTCAAAATTGTTGAAACTTGGGTTTGTATGGAAAGGTATAACTCTCAATAATTGTTGAATTGTCAGAAATTTTTCATAGGACAAATTCTGCCATTTAAGCCATCATTTAATATCACCATTTGAACCACACTGAATGGGTCATCTGCAAAGGCTCTTATTTGTGACAATATCCTAAGCTTTCTGATCTTATTCTACAAATGCAAATATCAGCACTGTAAGAGTTGGAAGTTAAATCAATCCAAACATAAGTGCAGAAAAAATTGAGAATATTTTGTGTGGTATCAAAAAAGAAATTTTTTTTTTACTCCTACCTGGATATACAATAATCCAAGTCCAACTCAGTTAAATATCTATATACATTTAAAGCATCAGCACATTAATAATTTTCACTGAACATACTTTAGATTGAATGAATATTGAAATCCAGACTACATTAATTTACTGCATTATCTTCTCCACACTGAAACAAAGTTATGCCTACATAATCACCCAAGTCCCAGTTTTCATGTCCTGTAGTATAAATATACACACACATGTACATGTACAAACGGACTACATAGTTGTAAATACACACTACATGAGCACTTCTTCCACCAACCACAAGTGATTCACTTGGTTTCAAATCTAATCTTAATCTCTTAACCCTTTACCAAAAATGCTAAGTTTAATATCCCTGGGGAAAAGGATTTTGAAAACATTGTCAGGTAAGAGTGTTTCCCATAATGTTTTCTCCCCTTTGTAAGACAAATTCCATCATTCTAGACACATTCATCATCTACACAGTACTTTCAATTCAGAAGAAACTAAAATTTTACTGTTTGATAAAGAGTTAAAATGTTTTGCCTCCCCTCCAAGCTATCTTCTGCAGACAAGCTATATCTCCCATTTGACCACTTCTCAAAACATGGGTTACAAAAAAGGAAACTGCTCACACAAAGCTATTTCTGATTGTCACAATGTTTTCAATGTCCCATTTCAATGTCCATTGGTTTTTCTGTTTATCCATTCCCACCTCTCATCTGTATCAAATTTCTTTCAAGAGGTAAAGAGATAACAAATGGGCATTTAAAAATGGGTATAGGTTTTGGATCAAAATTTACCAGATTCTGAGCCCCCAGTTATACATGACTTTAGGTATACCAACCTACCATAATGTCCATTATTGACGCTCCCCCTCCAATTAAAACCCCCACCCTCAGCTTTTTTCCAACCAAAAGTCAGATTGCTAATCGATTGATTCAGTTGAAATTAACCCTTTCCCAAACAACCCCTAGTTTTCAAGACCCTGAGAAAGAAGCCTTCTGAAAACATTGCGGGAAAAGGAAAAAATGCTGGTAACCAGCATTTTCTCCTTTTCCCACAATGTTTTCTTCCCTTCCCAAAACAAATTTCAATTTTTCAGTCACATGAATTTTGTCGTCTGCAAATGCTTCGAATTTGGACTAGTCTAAAATTTTGTCGTTTGGTAAAAAAGTTAATCAGCTGGAATAAACTTAAGCTGTCCACATAACCCTCTTTACTTCACAAAGTGGATGTCATAAACATCTGACAATCCAAATATGCATACACTTCCAATAACATAATAAATTTTCGGCTACACAAAATTTATTCAGTAACTTAAAAACTTTATGAAAGCAAAAGATGTGTAAAAATAGATAAATTACCAATATATAACGTTGCAAGGGATAGAAAAACTAGGGATTTATCCTCACTTAAAACTGACAACAGTGATTGCTTTGAATGCCTCCAAAACATGAAATGCATTTGCTATTCGGCGTAGTCTGTGCAATCTTGAAGCAATCAGGGACAACATTTGGCATAAAGATACAAGAATGATTTTAGTTTCATAAAACAAGGATGAAACAGGTTAAAAACTGGCAAGAAAACTGCGTAGAGGTGTATCTTTAAGAATTTAAATCTAAAAAAAACATCCCTAGACGTAAAATAGAGGAAAGGGAAAGGTCCCAGCAAATATAAAGAGAAAAGTATTAATGTGACTGAGCAGGAAGAAAGAAGTTCTCATTTACGAATGCCTTTTTTACCCTTAAAGCACCAAATAAACGTGAGACATTGCTGTCTCGAAACATTTCTGTCGAGAAATAAGACCAAAATAATTGCAATTTCAAAGTTGCTCTTGTAAAGAATGTCTTAGCAAAGCCAACAGTGTAGATCAAAGATCAACCTTTTGTGCAGACTGATCTTGATCTTCACTGGCAGCAAGGGCAACTATACTTGTGAAAGGCACCTCAGGGTTAAAATTTTACCTGTGCCTTCAGTGCAGTGTTTTTTATCTCTTTGGGGGCTTTTCTTACACACAAGGTGTATCTCAACACCCTTTGTTTTTGTTGAGCTGGAAACTTCCATTTATCAACTACACACAAAATACAGTCCAAGATATTAACCCTTTAGCAAACAATGCCAACTTCTAAGGATGCTGGGAAAGAAGCCTTTTGAAAACATTATGGGAAAAGGAGAAAATGCTGGTTACCAGCATTTTCTCCTTTTCCTTCACTGTTTTGTAATATCAAAGAAAAATTGCACCATTTAGCCACATTGATATTATAAAATCTGCAAATGCTTTCAATTTGGATAAGGCTAAAATTTTGTTGTCTACTAAATGGTTACCCTTTCCCAAAAAATCCCATGTTTTGTTACCCTGAGAAGAAAGCCTATGAAAACATTAAGTGAAAAGAGGCAAATGCTGGTAATCAGCATTTTCTCCTTCTCCAGTAATATTTTTTAACCATTTACAGACAAATGTTATTACTTGAGCCACAACCAATTTGTTGTCTGCAAAATGCTTTCAATGCTCTGTATTTAGGTCTAAAATTTTCTTATCTGGTAAAGAGTTATATCTAATAATTAAATATGTAACCACTGTATACTCATCTAATAATTAGATATGTAACCACTGTATACTCATCTAATAATTAAATATGTAACCACTGTATTCTTGATATCCCTACTATGTACAAATATTTCAACCAACTCTGCTCTTGGCACCTTAACCCTTTACCAGATGACTAAATTTTAGACTGGTCCATATTGAAGTGTTTGCAGACAACAAATTAAAGTTGGCTTAAATAACAAAATTTGTCCTTAAATGCGGAGAAAACATTGTGGAAAAAGGAAAAAATGCAGGTTTCCAGCATTTTCTCCTTTTTCCGCAATGTTTTCAAAGGTTTTCCTTACCAGCGTTGTTAAAAAGGAAGATTATGTAGCAAAGGGTTAAAAGCAATTCTACATGCCTTTGTAAGCAGTGCAGATTCAGATTCAAATCTTGGCCCAAAAGTTACAACAATCCGAATTAAAGACAAGTTCACTGGCTGTTCAGTCATGTAATGTTTTATTTAGCCCTTTCCTAATCAACATACTTTTGACTATCAATTTCTAAACATCTGCCTCACTGGCTCCACTGGGTTTTTCACAGGAGTGTCCTTGGGCAAGACACTTCAGAGCCCCAGCCTATTACTGGTGAAACCCAGGAAAATACATGAATATGTGAGATGTCGCTGTAATATGACTGAAATAATGTTGAAAGCAGCGTGAAACACCATTCAAACAAACAAACAATCTTAATGTCTGCAGTCTGATCTAAATCTACACTGCCAAGAATAAAAAACAAAGCTGCTTTGACCCTTTGCCCAATAGATTCAAAAGATACACTGTGTGTTGCTAAATAACATTATTTTGTTATCATTATTTCAGTTATATCAGGGCAGCAAGTGCACATACCAATGCACATACCAATGCTTTTCTGGAGTTTCTCTTCCCAGTGATTCTAGCAATATGCTTCCAAAGCCACTTGCTGCTTTCTCCCATAGCCATGATTGTCGAGAAAATGATCAGGAGTGAAAAAGGAATGAATCCTGTCGAAATGACTTAAAATAAAATTTAAAGCTTTAAAAATTAAAAAAAAAAAAAAAAAAATCAATCTTCTGAAAAAAATTGGCTGAGCTGAGATTCGAACAAGCAACCCCCTGCTTCAAGCTCTGTATTTACTTAGTTACAAGGCATGGGAACAGACACACTGTCTAAAATTTAGATCAAAATACTTGTAATAACAATGTTGGTGTTGCTAAGCATGTTTCTAACAGCTGAGAAAAGTGTAGATAAAAGATTGGACTGCAAATCTGATATTCAGCATTTTCTCCATTTCTGTCAGTGTTTTCTAGCCTTTCAAGGACACAAGCCACTATTTTAGCTGCAATAATTTTGTTGTCTGCAAATGTTGTATAACGGACAAGTCTAAAATTATTTTCATTGGGTAAAGAGTTAACCCTTAACCTGCTAAATAACTAAACTGAAAATTTCAATTTGACAGTAAAAACCCAAATATTGCTCTTTCAAAGTTATATTTTGGGGAATAATATCTCCGTAGCGGACAGTGTAGATCCAAGATCAGACTGCACGTTCTGTGCAGTCTGATCTTGATCTACACTGTCTGCAAAAGGTCGGTGAGTTGCACTTAGCAGCCTAACTGTTAAAGAATGGCCTGAACCAGACAGAAGTACCTTTTTTCTCCTGGTGCGGTCTTTCCAACTACCATGTGAATTATATACATGATAGTCTGCCGATAGGATTCCCAAAGAAAAAAAGTTTCAAGCGTCTAGCTTATGTCAATAAAAACTACCATTTATCTAACTTGGTCAATTTACATGCGGAGTGTAACACTGTCGTTGTCAGTGTGTTGACATGAAAAATCAATGAGTACCTTCATCGGGCTGCAGAGAAAAAATTATATCATCAAAACTCGCCTATTATTGGAAATTGATTGGGTGAAGATTATTGCATATTTCAACACAATGAATGCACAACTCATTGCACAATTCAACACAATGCTTTTCAGCCATTAAGGCTAGACACTTAACTTCTACTGTAGGTGTTCTTCCGTCATAGTAATTTAGTCATTATTTAACAAAATTTAGTTTGCCTGAAGCTGAATATCAAGTAACCCTTTCGATCCCATTGGGTGTTCCTGTGACCTTGGGAGACTGTTAGTGTGAACTCTTTTTACCAAACGACAAAATTTTAGACTAGTCCAAATTGAAAGCATTTATTTAGACAAATTCAGTGTGACTCAAAAATTGAAATTTGTTTTGGGAAGGGTAGAAAACATTGTGGGAAAAGGAGAAAATGCTGGTTTTCAGCATTTTCTCCTATTCCCACAATGTTTTTTCAAAAGCTTTCTTTCTCCAGGTCACTGAATGTCGAGATAAGTGGTAAAGAGTTAACTCTTTACCAGACAAAATTTTGGACTATTCTGTATTTAAGGGACATTTCTGGAAGGATAGAAAGTATTGTGGAAAAGGAAAATGCTGGTTACCCACCTTTTCACACAATGTTTTCAAAAGCCTCCCCTCCCTCAAGGTTGTTAAAATCTGCTTAAAACTGTTTGTTGATTTTCATGCTTATAATACAGGAATCTTTTTTCAAATCCTAGCATCAGAAGAGGTAATATCAGATTGCGTCTATAGAAAGTGTAGATCAAAATCAGCATTGAACTTGAAGTCTGCTCTTGAATCCACAGCTATTTCCAAAACATTTCTGGTAAAAGCTGCCTTTATCCTTTACCACACAATCTCAATTTGAAAAGCCTTTTGAAAACATTGTAGGAAAAGGAGAAGATGCTGGTAACCGCATTTTCTCCTTTTCCCACCGTTTTCTTCTCATTCAAAGACCAATTCTACATCTGAGCCACATACTAATAGTTGTCTGCAAATACTTTCAATTTGGACAAGTCTAAGATTTATTTGTAAGGTAAAGAGTTCAAGCTTGAATACACTGAGCTTTGGAACCTAATCCTTTATCAAACAATCCAGTATTTTAACCCTTATCCTGCTGAATAACCAAAATGAAAATTTCAGTTCAATAGTAAAAACCCAAATATTGCTATTTCAAAGTTATGTTTTGGGGAATAATATCTCCCTATCGGACAGTGTAGATCCAAGATCAGACTGCACGTTCTGTGCAGTCTGATCTTGATCTACAGTGTCCGCAAAAGGTCAGTGAGTTGTGTTTAGCAGTCTAAGGGTTAACAAACTGCAATCATTTGCGAGGACAAATTAACTATTGCACAAGATGTGAAAAGGAGAACAACATGTTAGCTACTTTGGAAAAAGCCAAGCTGTAAATGAACAGTGCAAAAAGAACCCTGAAAATTTAATCTTCAGTATCATTCTGTGGGCTGGGAATGACATGGATTATGTAGTTGGCTGAATGGTGTTTTACGTTGTTTTTAACATTATTTCAGTCATACCACAACCAAAGCTTGCTTAGTCATGTATAGTCCCACCCCACTGTATCGATCTATCCACTGTATCGATCTATTTACATTTTTTTTTTACAAATCTCGCGATATTTTGATCTGAGCGCCACCTACTGAATCTGTACATTAAAACTAGGTCACAGGATTCTTTCAGTTTCGACTTTTCCATATATCTTGCCAGTAACTGACTAAAAATATGAAAATTGAATTGTAAATAGTGTTTTCGTTGAAATTTAGCTGCTACCTACGATTCATTGAGATAAAATATGCTGAAAAGTTTTTATTTTCCATAATACTTAAATGAATTTGTTAAAGAGAGGCTGTGCATTCTGTTCCATTAATTTTGGCATTCTTTGCACTCCATAGGATAACTTTTTTCTAAATTTACCCACTATGCATCGATACAATGGAGTGACGTCAGGGTTCACTGAAATTGACATGTATGCTGACTGTTGACAATTTTTTGCTGCAGAATGATATTTAAAGACAGTAAAAACATGGTTTGGTGTGAAGATATACTTTAATTGAGCTAAGTGTATAAATTTGCCTTGCATTCATATGATGACAGTAAGCAGATCGACACAGTGGGGTCCCAGGCTATGTCTTGGATATCACCAGTACTAGGCTAGGGCTCTAAAGTGTCTTGCCAAAGGATACTCCAGCAAAAAACAGTGCTTCCAGTGAGAGTGCTTCTAGTGAGGCTCAAACCCAGCACCTCTTAGTCACAAGTCCGAAACTTTACCATTGTGTCACACAGGACCCCTATGGATTATGTAACCATGACAAGAAAAAACAAAGCACTGACTTAACAATAAGCCATGCTCTGTGAAGAGGGGCATGAATGCATCTGCAAAAAGTATCAACCATAGTCAGCCTGTGCAATCACCATAGGCTGATCTAGGTCAAAACTCTTTGCATTCGGTGAAATTTCTGCATGTTCAAGGACCATTCTACCTCGGGGCTAAGCATTTAGTTAGACTAATGGATTTTATGCATCTGTAATTATGTGATGACTTGCTTGATGTCAGCATCACGTAGATGCATTAAACACCTTTTTGGACAGTTGGCCAGGCCTGTGCATGCTCATGAGAAGTTATGATGTTTTCTGGACCTTTCAAACATCCCTCATTCGTGAAAATCTGCTTTTTCAAACCCACGATAATGCAATATGATTCTGTAGCCATAGACAGACATGGATTATGCAATGATGACTAGAGCAGACAAAGGCACAGACATGTAAATAATAATCTACAAAGTTGGCTAGGGTGTGTATGCTTGTGAAGCAAGTACTTCCTGGAAATACCTGGAATTCTTGCTTAAACAGCTATACAATATTGTATTGATTATTTTGCCCCACTTGTTTTCTTGATGTCTCTTTCCTTACATGCGTCATCACAAAATACTACATGCACTTTTTGTTTTTATCTCTTACCCTTTACCATACAATCCCAAGTTTTAACAACACTGAAGTAGAGGGCTTTTGAAAACATTGTGGATTAAAGGAAAAAATGCTGTTACCAGCATTTTTTCCTTTTCCCACAGTGTTTTCCACCTTTTCTAGAACAACCTAAACCATATGAGCCACATTAAATTTGTCTTCTACAAATGCTTTGAACTTAGAAAGGCCCAAACTTTGTTGTATGGTAAAGACTTAACCCTTTACCAAACAACCCTGAGTTTTTATGACACTGCAGTAGAATGCTAAAAAGAAAACATTGTGGGAAAAGTAAAAATCCCGAGTAACCAGTATTTGCTCCTTTTCCCAATGTTTATAACCTTTCTAAGAATTACTTTATCATTTCAGATGTTCATTATCTGCAAATTCATTGGATTTGGACCAGCCTAAAATTTACTGCACAATCTCAAGTTTAACCCTTTACCACACAATGCCAGCTTTTAACAACCCTGGGAAAGAAGCCTTTTGAAATCACTGTGGGAAAAGGAGAAAATGCTGGTAAACAGCATTTTCTCCTTTTCTCACAATGTTTTCAACCCTATCAAAGACACATTCAACCATGTAAGCCAGATTTAATTTGTTTTTTGCAAATGCTTTAAATTTGGACCAGTCTAAAATTTTGATGTTTAAACAATTCTAACAAAGAGAGGTATTCAAAACATTGTGGGAAAACTAGTAACCAGCATTTTCTCCTTCTTCCACATTGTTTTCTGCCTTTTCAAAGATAAACTTCAAGTTTAGAGAAACATGACTTTGTCATCTGCAAACACTTTCAATTTGGATGATCACAACATTGTAGTCTGGACAAGAATTAAAATGTTTTCTATTAGAAAAGATTCAACCCTTTTTTTTTCTCCTTTTCCCTCAATGTTTTCAAACGCCTTCTTTCATGGGGTCTCTAAAACATTAGATATTTCTGTGCAGAATTTACAATACACAAACAAATTGAGCAATTTCAAGAGGCTACTTACCAATCACCAGATATATGTTTAATGGTCACCCTTCACTCAAATATGGGGGTCAGGATGACATCAACATCCTAGTACAACTATATGCTTCATCTGAAAATATTAAAAAGAAAGAATTAAACATGAGTTAAAACTTTTCCAAACAATCCCAAGTTTTAATGACCTGAAGTGAGATGGCTTTTGAAAACACTGTAGAAAAAGGAAAAATGCTGGTATCTTAAATTTTCTCCTTTTCCCATTTTGCAGAAATATTCCACCATTCATGTCATATTCATTTTGTTGTCTACAAATGCTTTGGATTTTGACAAAAAAAATCCAAAATACTGCCATTTGGTTGAGTTAACCCTTAAGCAGACAAGTTTTTGGAGCATTTACAGAAAACATGATACATGTTTCTTAACCCTTTACCACACAATCGCCAGTTTTAGCAGTCCTGGAAAAGAAGGATTTTGAAAACACTATGGGAAAATGAGAAAGCGCTGGTAACCAGCATTATATCTTTTTCAAATGTTTTCTATCTATTCAGGGCAAATACTATCATTTTTAAACCATTTGAAGTATTGTCTGTAAATTCTAGAAACACAATGTATAGAAGAGTCTAAAATTTTGCCATGTGGTAAGGGTTAACCCTTTACCACACAATCCCTACATTTAACGACCCTGAGAAAGAGGGCTTTTGAAAACATAGTGGGAAAAGGAGAAAATGCTGGTAACCAGCATTTTCTCCTTTTCCCACAATGTTTTTTATCTATTCAAGAACAAGTATTACCATTTGAAAAACATGTAAATTTTCCTCTGTGAATTCCCTCCACATAGACAATTCTGAAATTTTGCTGTGTGGTAAAGGGTTAAATGATGGGATTTGTCTTTCTTCAAAGCGTAACTCACCTGGGAGTGGGGTAAGGGGGGGGAGAGAGAGAGATAGAGAGAGAGAGAGAGAGAGAGAGAGAGGGAGAGAGAGAGAGAGAAATGATGGGTACAGAAGGTAACCAGCATTTTCTCCTCTTCAAACAACATTTTCAAAAGCTTAACAACAGGGTTCTCATCAGTGCTGATTTCTTCAGAATTGTTAAACATTGCATTGCTTAGTAAAGGATGAAATGAACTCTTCACCTTGTAGTGGTATATACATGTCCTGAAAATCAAATAAATCAAACTTTTGAAGTTTAACTCTTGTGTTTATATCTTAACCCTTAACCATAAGTCAAAATTTTAGACTAGTCCAAATCTAAAGGATTAATATTTTGTGGATGACAAATAGATGGTGGCTCGAATAATGGACTAATGTTGGTGGACCAAAACAGAACATAGTGAGAAAAAGCTGGCAAACCCTTGCTTTCAATCTCTGTGTGTTACCAACTTAGCTTCGAGACTGCAGGAAAGGCACTAAACACCTTATCCAATACAGTCATGTGGCATGCTGCACTGCATAACACACTAATCACTAACCCTTTTCTAGATGACAACATTTTCACCTTGTCCAAATTGAAAGCATTTGCAGATGACCAATTAATTGTCACTTAAATTATGAAATTTGTCTTTCAAAGGTATTAAAAAACATTGTGGGAAAAGGAGAAAATGCTGGTTACCAGCATTTTCTTCTTTTCCCACAATATTTTTCAAAAGGCTTCAGGGTCATTAAAAGTCTGGATTGTGTGGTGAAGGTTTAAGTCTTCTTTAAATGACAATACTTTAGACTCATCCAAATTCAAAGCATTTGCAGGCAACTAATTAAATATGAAAAATGTTTTTAATATGGAAAACATTGTGGGAAAAGTAGAAAATGATGGTTACCAGCATTTTGTCCTTTACCAACCATAATGTTTTTAAAAGCCTTCCTCCCCAGGGTCGATTTAAGTCAGAATTGTTTAGTAAAGGGTTTATTTATCCACACTGTCTGAATTTGCACATGACAAAACTCAATCACTTTTGAATAATTAAAATTGATCTCTGACAGGTAAAAACACTGAGGAAAAAAGATGAAATGGCAGGATCCTAGTAACCAACATTTTCTCTTCTTTTCCACAATGTTGTCTACCTTTCAAAGACACAGTTTATCATTTAAATCGATAATTTATCATAATGCTTTCAAGTTGGATCAGTCTATAATTCAGTGGTCTGGCAAAGAGTTACACTCTACAAAATGAAATTTAATTAAGTGGACTTTTTTTCCCCCTTCTGTGAATAGGAAATATTTATAACTGGTTTTCATTTGCACTATTTAGGTACCAGACAGGAATGCATTGTTACCTCTTTACCAAACAATCCCCAGTTTTAACAACCCTGAAAGAAAAGCCTTTTGAAAACATTGTGGGAAAAGGAGAAAATGCTGGTAACCAGCATTTTCTCTTTTTCTCACAGTGTTTTCTACCCTGTCAAAGACAGACATTTTTCTTTGAACTACATTTAATTTATTGTCTTCAAATGCTTCCAAAATTTTGTTGTGTGGTAAAGGGTTAAGTTACAAGATCAGACTGCATTGTTTATGTACCAGGTAAGACTGCACACTGTATTGTGCCTTGATCTCCAGTCAATAAGTCAACCAATTTCCTTCCAAAACAAAGATCTACAATGTACAATAGCTACTGAATCGGCATAGATTCAGGTGTAACCATTTAAAGGCTCAATAGCAGCCAAAACATCAATGCAGGTGTCTGTGACTGTTAAACCATACCATTTAAAAGAATTGAAAATATCTTGAAGATGACAATCTGCTCTTGTGTGGTCAGTCGAAGTGTAAGTTGCTGGCAGAAAAATGAACTTTAAAATCAGGCAAAAAAGTAAACAAAACAGTGATCTGCCCAGTTTTAACCTAGTTTCCAGATAGATTTCTCTGCCAGCCACTAACACTTGGAAAGGGTTAAAATTGGCCAAAAGGAGGGCTTTACCTGACAGGATTAAAAACTCAGAAAAAGATAAAATGCTGGTTGCCAGCATTTTTCCACAATGTTTTCAAAAGCCTTTTTTTCCAGGGTCTTAAAATATAGGATCCTTTGGCAAAGGGTTTAAAATAACTGACAATAAACTCTCCACAAGTGACAAAAAAATTGCCTTACAGAATTGCTAGTTCCAGTCTGGCCTAGATAGCTACTTGTTGCACTCACAAAACACAGACACCAGTTAGTCCAGAGTTAGTTCACCGATAAAAGTTACACAGGACACAAAATAACAAACCAGACATATACATTTATATGCGGATCATACACTTTATTTAGTTTTCCCTCCCTGAATCAATAAACTATCGCAAGCAATCACAAGGAATCACATAAAGGCTACCCTATCAATATGGCAAACACTGTTGTAACTCGCCTAACTTTGCACATGTACGGAAACAAATATTTCTTCTGTCATGTATAAACAGCCCTCCCCTTCACGGCTCTTTCAACAAGGCTGTTAAACTGGCCTAGAAGTGAATTTCAATAATGCACACATGTATAGAGTTACTTCAAAATCTAGTGGTGGTTTCAATTTCACAGTTCATGGAGTCACCAGAGCGTTACAACACGCTTTCGTCTGAAGCCTGTTTCTTTCTTTTGAATTAAATTGTCAACTTACACCAACATAAATACAAATACACCACTGAATTTACATATCCATGTATAATGCTTCACCCTTTACCAAAGATCCTTGGGTTTTTACGACCCTGAGGAACAAAACTTTTGAGAGCATCATAGAAAAAGGAGAAAATTAGTTCTAAGCATTTTTTTCTCCTTTTCCCTCAATACTTTTTACCCTTTTAAGTTTCATTTGTTTCTTTGCCAAGGTTCGACACAAATTTTTAAGGTAACACATTATAGCAAAACAGGACAACTCACTCCCTCAAAATGCTTCATCTTGGGTATCCCTTGCAAAGGTTTGGTGTCTTTCAGATCGTGGGTCACTGTTCTGCCTTATTTATCATTATAATGCAAAACTCCCTTTAAAAGCCTCTTGCCCCTTTCCTCATCAAGAGAACTGAAACCAAGTTTAGTCACTCTGCTCTCTGCTAGACATTTTAGGCTTGTCCGATTTGAATGCATTAATTTTGCAGACAATTTAGATGTGGTGCAACTGATAGGATGTGCAGGTTAGTATACATTGTGAGAAAAGCAGAAAATGCTTGTTACCAACATTTTCTCCTGTTTCCATAATATTTGAACAGCTCTCTCTCAATGGGTTTTTTAAGCTCTGGAAAGTGTAGTAAAGGGTTGAATCATTTCTTAAAGAAAATTTTGGCCATGCTGAGGTTTGAACCAATTACCCAAGTAATACTAGCCTTGAAAATTACTGCTAAGATTTTGGGGTGCAGACTTACACCACACATTAAATTCTTAATTCTTTACCAAACGACAAAATTTTGGACTGTACCAAATTGGAAGCATTGGCAGATAACAAATCAAATATTGCTAAAATTAAGATTCCCTTCTTTCATAGCACAGAAAACATTGTGGGAAGGTGGTTTTCAAAAGCCTTCTCTTTGAGGGTCGTTAAAAGTCAGGACTGTGTGGTAAACAGTTAAACCCTTTACCAAACAAAAAAACAACCCGATGTTTAACCCTTTATCACACAAACTTGAGTTTTAATGACCCTGAGGAAGAAACCTTTTTAAAACATTGTTGGAATGGGAGAAAATGCTGGTCGCCAGCATCTCCTCCTTTTCCCACCATGCTTTTTAACGTTTCAGAGACAACTTTAATTATTAGAACCATTTAAAATTTGTCACCTGCAGTAGCTTTTGAACTGGACCAGTCTAAACTTTTGTTGGTTGGTTGATTGAATGGTTTTGAATGTCTCTTTCGACTTTATTTTATTAATATCATCGCGACATTTCACTAGCTCATGCATGTCCTAGGTTTCAAACTTTCACCAGTACAAGGCTAGGGCTGTGAAGAGTCTTGCCCCAAGACATTGCCACCACAAAAGCAGTGCTTTGAGTGAAGACTGAACATGGGGCCTCCATGTTGAAAATCTTACGCCTTACCGCTGAGCTATGCAAGACCCTAGGCAAACAGAGAAAATGCTTCCGGTAAGGATCAAGCACTGGGCTTCAAGGTTGTGAATCCTAAAGCTCATATTAACCTGAACTATGCAGGACCCTTGGGAAAAGGAGAAACTGTTGTTACCAAAATTTTCTCTTTTCCCACAATATCATCTGTATTGAGCAATGCTTATTTTGTCATCTGTAAGTGCTTTTAGACAAATTAAAAATCTTGTAATGTGGTATTCAACTCTTTACCACATAAGGAAAATTAAAGACTTTTCCAAATTGAAAGTATTTGCAGACTACAAATTAAATGGGGCTCAAATGATGGGATTTTTCTATGAAATGTTAGAAAACATTTCTGGAAAAGGTGAAAATGCTTGTTACCACTAAGTCATCAAAAATATCTTTCTTGAGGTTGTTAAAAATCATGATTGTGTGGTTAACTCTTTACCAGACGACAAATTTTTAGACTGTTCCAAATTGAAAGCGTTAGTAGACGACAAAATTAAAGTGACTCAAAAATTGAAATTTGTTTTGGGCAGGGTAGAAAACATTGTGGGAAAAGGAGAAAATGCTGGTTACCAGGCTTCTTTTACAGAGTCGTGAAAACCAGGGATTGTTTGGTAAAGACTTAAGGGTAAAACTGTTATTATCTATCATTTCATCTTTTTAAATATTCGGGTTAATAAAAAGTTTCACATCAGTTTTTCAGCCCTCTGCTGCACAGGAATAGTTTTACACTGGTGGTATGACTCTGGCCTTTTTACCAGACATCAATTTTTTAGACTTGTCCATTATTAAAAGGACTTGCAGACGTCACACAAAATATTGCACCAAGGGTAATTTTTAACTTTTATTGGAGTGGGCAGAAAAACTTGAAAAGGAAAAAAAAAAGGTTGTTACTCTCTCCTTTGCCCACAATGTGCTTATAAGCCTTCACTCCTAGGGTATTTGAGGTAGGTTCATTAAAAAGTGTGACCGTTTGGTAAAGCTTAAAAAGCAGTTCAGTAGCCCGAAGAAAACTTTGCCTTGATCGTAGATTGACTTATTAAGTAGTGTTTTACGTCACTTTCAACATTATTTCGCTCATATCTTAGTGAAAGCTCACAAATCAAGTAAATACTGGATTTCACCGGTACCAGGCTAGGGGTCTGAAGTGTCATGCCCAGGGATGCTCCAATGAAAAAGCCAGTCCTTCAAGTGACAATGACAACGGGGTCCTCCAGATTACAATCCCTACACTTTACTAATAAGCCATGCAGGACCCCTTTTCCTGTACTAATAGAGTAACAAGAGGGCCATGATGGCCCTGTATCGCTCCACTGGCTAACAAGTGAAAACACTACATGCCAAACATTACAATACTTGGCCAATTGGTTTCTCTATAAAATCCCACAAGAAAGTTATGAACCCAGGGCAAAGCAGTTGCTGAACATTGAGCTATAATTACTTGAATCCTGGTAGAGGTCCACAAGATGAAGCCCCATACCCATAGCTAGGTCTTATGGTAAGTAAGTACCAAGATGATTTCTAAAGTTTTCATTTTATAAGCCCATGTAAAACTTGTGACCCCTGGGGCAGGGCAAAACTTGATCCCTGGGCTGTATCATTGGCCTTCTTGGTAGACGCCCACTAGATAAAGCTACATGCAAAATTTGGTAGCCCTAGGCCTTACAGCTCGGTACGAGAACATTTTCAAAATTTTCCCTATGTAAGCCCATGTAAAACTTGTGTCCCTGGGGCAGGGCAAGATTTGACCCCAAGGCTATAACTTGGGAACTCTTGCAAGACGCCCACTAGATAAAGCTACATGCAAAATATGGTAGTCCTAGGCCTTATGGCTGGGTACAGGAAGATTTCTAAAGTTTTCACTATATAAGCAAAGATAAAACTTGGGACCTCCTGGGCGGGACCAATTTTGACCCAAGGGCTACAATTTGAAGAAACTCGGTAGAGGTCTATTAGATAAAGCTACATGCCGAATTTGGCAGCCATGGGCCTTATGGTTTCAGACAAGATGATTTTTAAATCTTTTCAATATTTTTCACTTCTGTTGCCATGGCAACCAGACTTTTTGAAGGAATTGAATTCTTTCAAGAAATTCTGAAGAGGACCATGGCAGGATCATTTCTGTGAAGTTTTCATCAAAATTGGATAGGTAGTTTCAGAGAAGATGATGTTTGAAATAAAAGTTAACACAGGCACAGACGGACGGACAGACGCACGACATACAGAGGGCCATGCAAAAGCCTGCTGGCCTTCTGCAAGTGGAGCTAAAAATATTCAGATTAAGAATGTTTCCGGAGTCTTTTCTAAGCCAGTCTGCTACACTGACATTTATAAACAGGACTGGTCAGGTCCTTTGACTATAGGTATAGTGGTTAAAGTCTAAACCCATATCAAACAACAAAATTTCAGACTCGTCAAACTCAGTTGTTGCAGAGGACAAAAAAAAAAAAAGCAGCTCATTATGGTAAGATTTATCTCTGACATATTAGAAAACACGGTGGTAAAAGGAAAAATGCTAGTTTCAAGCTTTTCCTGCTTTTCCCAAAATGTTTTCAAAAGCCCTCTTTCTCAAAAATGTTAAGACACAGGATTGTTTTGTTTAATTCACACAGTATAGGACACTACAGATAGTGAAGTACGAAACAGGGTAAAGGACAAAATAGGGTTTTATTGACAATGAAACAAGCAGGTCTACTTGTAAGATAGTAAATACAGAATTTTATACATGATCCTCCTCTCATATCTTTTGTATGTACATGTGAGTAGAGTTGGCTGGGATATTTAAAATCTGAAGTAT
Organism: Hippopus hippopus; assembly: GCA_946811185.2. NCBI lineage: Eukaryota > Metazoa > Mollusca > Bivalvia > Cardiida > Cardiidae > Hippopus > Hippopus hippopus. Next base: position 39,971,113 of record OX328106.1, read on the forward strand.
GTGCAGCCAATGGTAGAGATATAACCAGCACCCTTTACCCCCCAACTTTTCACACCCAGCAGACAAACATTTACCTTGATCTTTAACAAAGTTTTCCCAGAGTACAAATTCAGGAATGGTATGGCCCAAAAAATGGGATTTGATTTTTGAAAGGGTACAAAACATTGTTGGAAAAGAAGTGGCTGGTTACAAACATTTTTCTGTTTTTCTGGCAAAGTTTTCAAAAGCCTTCTACATTACAGTTCTTTAAATTCAGAATTGCTTGGTAAAGGGTTGAATACATTTTCTTGAAGCATAAAGAGTTAACTCTTTATCAAACAATCCCATATTTTTACCTTTTCAGAGATTGCAAGGTTTGAAAAACACTAAGAAAATAAGGGAGAGAGCATGCATGTATTTCTTTTCCACAATGCTTTCTACTCTTTTCATAGCAAATATAGCCACTTATATAATTGTCATTATAGTTATCTGCAATTGCTTCAATACACAAGAGTTGAACTATTTGTTGTCGAGTTAAAAGATTTTTTAACACTTGCAAAACAATCCCTGGTATTTTTGAGTCACAGTAACTGTTTTTTACCATCAGTGAATGCTTTTCATGTGAAATCTAAAAGTTTGTTGTATATAGTAAAGAGTCAAATGGTGTTATATCCTACTTTCAGCAATATTTCAGTCATTATACAGGTCATTATCACAAGTCTAATTCACTGTACAAAGCTCTAGCTTTGCAGTGTCTTGTCGAAGGAGACTCAAGAGACCAAGGATCATTTTTGTGGATTAAAATTTTGGCCAAAACCCTTTTCCACACAATCCCATTATTTCCTGACCTTGTGGGGAAAAAGCCTAAAAACATTCTGGGAGAAAAGGAAATAACAATGGTACCCAATATTTTTTCCTTTCCCCACAATGGTTATTTTTAACTCATTCAGATAGTTCCACCCTTTGATTCACATTTCTGTGAATGCTTTAACCCTTTACCACACCTTGACGACTTTTGACGACCCTTTTGAAAAAGCCTTTTGAAAATATTGTGGGAAAAGGAGAAAATGCTGATAACCACCATTTTCTCCTTTTCCCACAATGTTTTCTACCCCATCAAAGAAAAATTGCATCTTTTGAGCCACTATGAAATTGTCGGAAAAGGAGATATCTTTTCAAAACCACCTTTGAAATAGTAAAGTTTGGCCTTTTACTATCCGCTTGAAAGATTCATTTCGCTTATTGAGCAAGATACAGCTTAAATTAAGTTGTCTGGTAAAGGGCTAACTGCTGAGCATAGGAAGATAATATTAGCTTGGAACCATCTGCAAATTGCAGATAAAATAAAAGATTTAATAATAGAGAAATTTACACTGGCCCTCATGTATATGCCCTCAATGACTGTTCTAAAAATAGACATTGACTTGTTACACTTTGAATCAGTCTACCTGTTATTTACCTGTATAACTCTTTAGATATCATACTTCTTACATGGTCTATTCAGGGTCACATACATATGTAAAATCGTAGGTAAAAATGGGTTCTGTTTAACAATCTAACTTGTTTGCTGTTTCACACACTGCATGACTCATTAGGCTCCTTCCTTCATGTACAAACTATTTTTATGCAACACTGCTGATAAAAACCAACCATAACCCAGTTCCCTTCTCACTATGTTCACCGACGTTCACTCGCACAGGGTTTTCCCTGGGGTTTCCCAATGAATAATTGAACAAGGTTTTACACTGCATTCAACATTATATCTGTCATATCACAGTGACAGATCACATATTCATGTGTCATGGATTTAGTCATTAGAAGGCAAGTCTCTGAAGAGCTGTAGTACTAGTAATTGCTTGCAAGACCACATCCATTTAAATCCCAGTATGCCTTGTGAGGATCTTCCCCAGGGTCTCCAGGCTACCTATCCAGTCTCTTCACCTGACTGGACCATGAAGGACCCCTAGATTTTTTTGGGGCCATTTGACCACCTTCAAATGAATAAATAAAGGCAATACTATAAATTTTGGGGACCAAAACATAAGAAAGGGGATGGAGGTGGGGGTGAATTCTAAGAAAACAGGGTATCAGGGAAAACCACTGCTTGTTTATCTACAGTATTTGTTTTTCGTGAGTCTCAGCAGTATTGAACTTGAGTTATTCCATGCCTTGTCAAAGTAACTGGATAAATAATAACATGTACTTCATAATGATTATTTTAGACACATTATTTAACCCTTTACCAAAACAATGATATTTTTTTTTTGTTTAAAAGACCTTGGTTGAAAACCTTTCGAAACCTTTTGAGGAAAAGGAGAAAATGCATCTTCTCCTTAACCTACAGCATTTTCTACCCTTTCAAAGATAAATTTCACAACTTGAGACATTTAACTCTTTACCAAATGACATAATTCTCCGCTCGTCCAAATTCTAAGCTGTTGCAGGCGACAAATATATTTTTGTTGGATTGGAGAAACCTGACTCTACAAGGATAGAAAACATTGTGGAAAAGGGAGAAAATGCTGGTTACCAGCATTTTCTCCTTTTTCTACAATGTTTTCAAAAGGCCCTTCCTCCAGGGTTGTTAAAAACTCCGTATTATGTGGTAAAGGGTTATTATGTAGTCTACACATGCTTTGGATTTGTACTGGTCGAGAGTTGTTGTCTAGTAAAAAAATCAAATACCTATGGAAGAAAATGATGATTAAGACAATCATATACATCTAAAACTTGGAAAGAGACGCAAACATTTTGACAAATGGAGAAAATTCTTTCCTGAATGTTTTATTTGGTCGCGAGTCATGTTTGTTTACATGGTATTTTATACCATTTTCAGCAATATTTCTGTTTGTATCATTATCACAGCTCATCTGTTATTCTATTATGTTTATTTCCTTAATTTCTCCAGTACCAGGCTGTGACTCTGCAGTGCCTTGCTCAAGGACACCCCAACATGAGCAATACCACAATGTGGGATCAGTCCCTAGAATCCTGATTACAAATCCAACAACTAAGACACAGAATAAACCAAATGGACATTTCTGTCCTAAAATAGTATGATTACAATTCCATGGATGCCTTATGTCTGCACTGTTTCAGCAAGGCAGACAGTATAGATCAAATATCAGAATGCATGTTTTGTGCAATCTGATATTGATCTGCACTGCCCACAAAGGCAACGATAGTTGTGAAGCCGCTTTAAGGTTTAACCCTTTACCACACGGCAAAATATAAGACCTATTGAAATTGAAAGCATTTGCAGAAGACAATTTCATAGTGGCTCAAATGACGCAACTTTTCTTTGATAGGGTAGAAAACTTTGTGGGAAAAGGAGAAAATGCTGGTTACCAGCATTTTCTCCTTTTTCCACAATGTTTTCAAAAGGCCTCTTCTTCAGGGGCGTCAAAAGACGTCATTGTGTGGTAAAGGGCTAAGCACTGAGCATAGGATGACCCAATTTGTCTCAATGTTTTCCAATATCTCATGATGCAGAGGCTTTAACAGACCCTTCTATGTGAGAAAGGGTTATGAAAGGATCATTCATTCTCAGTTTGAAAAAGCCCTGAAATGCACCTGTCCCTTGCCATGATGCATTTTTCAACAGGAAAAAAACCATGGCAACACAAAGGGGAACATTTAACCAGTTACCCCACAATCCCTCTTAACCCTTTACCACACAATCCCGACTTTTAACGACCCTGAAAGGGAATGCTTTTGAAAACATTGTGGGAAAAGAAAAAAATGCTGGTAACCAACATTTTCTCCTTTTCCCAATTTTTTTTTCTACCCTATCAAAGACAGAAACATTCATTTTAACAACAAATAATTTGTTGTCTGTAAATGTTTTCAATTTGGTTTAGTCCAAAATTTCATCATTAGGTAAAGAGTTAAAACATTATTAGCCAAATTTGATTTGTCATGACTTGTGCAAATGCTTTAAATTTGGACCAGTCTAAAATTTTGTTGTTTGGTAAAGAGTTAAGGTTGATAGATTGATTGAATGGTGTTTTACGCCGCTTTCAACATTATTTCAGTTTTATCAAGGCAACAGCTAACATTTTCATGTATTTCCTGGTTTTACCAGTACTAGGCTAGGGGTCTGAAGTGTCCTGCCCAAGGACACCTCCACCAAAAACCCAGTGGATCCAATAAGCCTTGTCCCACACTTTACCACTGAGCCACGTAGGCCCCAAAAGATTTAAGGAAGGCTTTTGAAACATTGTGACACAGTAGAAAATTGGTGACCTAAATTTTCCTACCTTTTCCATGTTGTCTTCAATTCACTGACAATGCCACCATTTGAGTCACACTTACACAGTCAATTTAGACAAATCCATCATGTTGTCCTGTGATAAAAAGTTACCTCTTTATTTTGATACAAAAAGAACACTTATTGGAAACAAGAACTACTTTGCCCTAAAAGGAACCATTAACCAGATTGCGAAAATGCAAAATAAAATTAAGTCATTGAAATTCACAAAATATTTTATTTTGTTTTAATGAAGGGTATTATGGGACAGTTGTGTGTGAAAGACTTAGGTTGGAAGCAAGAAGAATTTGTCATTTTTACAAGAATTCCCTTCACTTTTTCCTATCCTGTTAGTATCAGTATTAATGTATTTTAAGTCCCTTTAACCAGACAACGAAAATGTAGACCTGACAGTGTCAATACTTAGATTTGCAGAATGACAAATCTTTGCAGCGCTTCATTCTGATTAAATGGCTTATGCAGACTGTAGATCAAGATCAGAATGTGCAGTCTGCTCTTTGATCTACACTATCCCCTTCTTTGCTAGACACAGTGATAAACACAAGGGCGAGCCATCATGGCCCAGTATCGCTCCACAGGCTTTCAAAGAAATGTATCATGTGCTTAATTGGTACTGACAGACATAAATCATGAGAAGTCTGTATAGCAATAAGCTTTCATAGAGAAAATAGCTTGAAAAAAACTTCAATACCCAACACCAATCATGTAATAATGCAGTTAAATAATCAAGGAAGGTAAATAATAACAATGTATGCATGTATGTTATGAGTGAACAGGAGTTATTTCCCTTGATCAACATAATAATTATAGGCTTTAGTCATATTAATTTCATGTTCTTCAGGAAGACTTTTAGAGTTCTCGGTATTTAAGCCTTTGTAAATCATGCAACCCCCCCCCCCCTTTGGGCTTACTCCCAAACTAAACTAAATCTTGCTACAGGCCAACTAAAAGAAGAAACTTGATCCCTGGAAAAGGAGAAAATTTTCTTCTTGTCAAAGAATGTTTTCAAAAGCTTCCTCTCTAAGGGATTGATGAAAAACATGATTTTGTGGTAAAAATTTAAAGATCCTACAGATGAAGGCTTTTGAAAACCGTAGAATAAACAGTGTTTCAACTAGGATTTTAAAAAAGTGGGGGATTTGCCCGCATACTTTTAAAAAAAGTGGGGGGCTTTAAAAAAAATGTGGGGGCCCATGAGGCAACATTACAGATCTAACTAAAACAAGAGGACCATGATGGTCCTATATCGCTCACCTGAGTATATTTGTAACTTATATGGTTTATCAAGGGCAGGCTATTCTTTTCAAATAAGGCATACCCTGGTTTTGAGCCGATGAAATTTTTGGTTTTTTACACAACTGCCGGTAGGTTATACTGAACAAATGTATGAAATTATATCAAAATCATCCTAACATATTCAGAGATTTCATCTGGAATCGGAAAAGCAGATGAACAGAGAGACAGACAGACTGTGCTGCCAAAAACAACAGCGGGGAGACATAATTTTAAGTTTTGGATAATTGGACCGACATAATGCTCTGAATCCATCAATGTGGGGGCATACGAGACACAAGAGCACCGCATGCGGGTGCCTACGCCGAGAACGCCAACAATGTGGATACTTTAATAAATTTTGTAGACTGTTTCAGTTTAAAGGTAGTCTTCAGAAGAATTTCTTCAAATTTTTAGAAAATGTAATAATCATCTTTTTAAGCAGTATATGTTTGACATTTCACTAGAAAATCATGCATTTTCCATTTTGTGAGCAAGAAATATTCTTAAATTGCAACCAAAGTTTTGAATTTATATGAAATAAGAAGCTATTGGGTGACACTACCCATCAGATTTCAGTCCTATTGAAGCCAATTTTTCATAATCAAAAAAATTATTTTCAATTCCAATTCATGCCATTCTTTCATTTTTGTGCACCTCTAGTTAAACAAGTTTAAAATTTGTGAATTGAAGAAAAAAAACTTTTTTTTTCAAAATCTGCTGAAGACTACCTTTAATGCTACATTGCAAATGATAAAGCTTTAGGCCTCATGGTTTGTCACAACAAGATCTTCACATATTTCCCTGTTTATTTTTCTCTCTTCCTTTTTTTTCCTTTTTGTAAAATGGTTTCAGCCTGTTTGACTTATGATTTATGACGAGAAGATTTTTAAGGAAATTGTGAACAGGCAGCTTTGGTATAGGCTCAAGACAATGATGCTATATACCACATACAAATAATAGTATATCAAAGCCAGAAGCCATTCTTTTTTGATAAGGCATACCCGGGGGAGGGGAGGAAAGCCATAATGTGACCCCAATAAGAATTACTCTAACAACTTTTGGCAGAGGGTCACCAGAACTTTGCTACAAACAAAACATGAAAGTTTTAGTCTCTCACTTGTCACATGTAATTTTCTTCCTTTTCAATGTTAAATAGGGTGCTCCCGGGCAGAGCCCAAACTCCACCCAAGGGGTCTATTTTTAAAGTTTTGGTAGAAAGTCTCAAGATGATGTTACATACAAATTAAGAATGCTCTAGCCCTTATGATTTGTCAGAACGAGAGTTTTAAAAGATTTCCTTCTTTGTTTCTAAGTAAAATTGGGCGCACCCGAGCAGAGCCCAAATATGACCCCAAAGAAATAATTTTAACAATTTTTATAAAGAGTCACCAGATGATGCTACATGCAAAATATGAATGCTTTAGCCCTTATGGTTTGTCACAAGAAGATTTTAAAAGATTTCCTTCTTTAATTCTATGTAAAATAGTGTGCGCCCGGGCGAGCCCAAATATGACCCCAAGGGGATAATTTTAACAATTTTTATAAAGGGTCACTAGATGATGCTACATGCAAAATATGAATGCTCTAGCCCTTATGGTTTGTCACAAGAAGATTTTAAAAGATTTCCTTCTTTGTTTCCATGTAAAATAGGGTGCGCCCTGGCAGAGCCCAAATATGACCACAGAAATATAATTTTCACAATTTTGGTAGAGGATCATCAGATAATGCTACAAACCAAATATGAATGCTCTAGCCATTATGGTTTGTCAGAAGAAGATTTTTTAAAGATTTCCTTCTTTGTTATTATGTAAAATAGGGTGCGCCCGGGCAAAGCCCAAATATGACCCTATGGGAATAATTTTAACAATTTTGGTAAAGGGTCACCCAATGATGCTTCATACAAAATATGAATGCTCTCGGCCTTATGGTTTGTCACAAAAAGATTTTTAAAGATTTTTTTTCCATTTTCAGCCATTTTGTTGCCATGGCAACCAGAGTTTTTGATGGAATTAAATTCTTTTAACAGTTTTTATAGAGCTTCATCCAAGGAACATTCCTGCTACGTTTTATCAAGATTGGCCATCTGGTTTTGGAGAAGAAGATTTTTTAAAGAAATTGTTAACGGACGGATGGACGGACGGACAGATGGACGGACGGACGGACGACGGACGATGACCGATCACAATAGCTAAAAACATCATTTTTGAAGAAAAATCATTTCGCCGTTCTTTCTGTTATGCAAAAGTTCAATAATCAGCCTTTAAGCCACAATAGCTGGAAAGTGTGTTGCATTCGGTTTCACGAGGGCCCCTCTTCTGCCTCAATGGGATCAATAATGATCGAGCCTTCTTTAGCTTCCTAATCAGCTTTCTGGGAAGAGGATATGGGATATAAAGTGAAATACTCATTTATTTTGCGCTTCGACATTTTTGGGTTGCAGAATGGTCCAGGTTAAGAAACAAGAAACTTATATATGTACAGACGACGAAACTGTTATTGTCACACCGTTAACTATGGGCAACCGAAAAGGCCCATTTATATTCCAGACCTGATACGACATTCGAGAATCTGTCAAACAGCTTTAAAAAGGTGATAACAAAGTCATTAACATAATTTTTTGCATAAATTAGTCAAAAAATATCTTCAATTAAGTTTCATACTTACTCATCTGACAATCGTACTTTTTCATTAAAATTGTTTTGAGGTGCTTAAAATTTGGAGACCGCTTCTTAAACGTGTTGCTCATGAATGCGTTTCTCAATTGATCGTGAAGCAGGGTACCAGTCACTTCTAATCGACTGTTATTCTTCCAACATTAAATCGCCCAACTTTTTTTTCATTTCAAACGCGACTGATAGTAATGTTTTCATGTGAAAGGCTAATTATTAAATTTAATAACGGATAGTATAATCAAAGTACCGTTGGTAAGGTATGATGTGATTTTTAAAAGTGGGGGCCTTGTCCTGCACAGTGTCGGAAAATGTGGGGAATTATTTACAAAAGTGCCGGATTCCCTCAATCCCACGGCCTAGATGAAACACTGGGATAAAGGAGAAACTGCTGGTAACCACTACATGTAATTTCTCTACCATATCTTTTCTGCCTTTTCCCAGACAAATCCCATAAATTGAATGTTATCAATCATGTTGTCTGCAAATGCTTTCAATTTACACAAGTCTAAAATTTGGTCATTTAGTATAGAGTTAACCAAACAGTACAATTTTGGACATCTTAAAATCCAAAGCATTGGCAGACCACATGATATAATTTTTTTTATGTGGCTAAATTGGAGGACAGTCCAAGACTATTTTTGATAGTATAGAAAACATTGCTGGAAAAGAGAAAATGCTGGTTACCAGCATTTTCTCCTTTTCCTGCAATGTTTTCAAAAGCCTTCTTCCTAAATCTTGTTTAAACTGGGGATTGCGTAGTAAAGGATTAACAACGTTTTGTTAGATAATTTACCACAGATATGCAACATGCACAGACTAAAATTAAATGGCCATCAGAAAATGGAGCAGATCTCCAGATTTTACTCAACCCTTTCCACAGCAACAAACTTTAGACTCCTTCATATTCAAAACATCTGCAGACAACAAAAATGGAAGATGGTACAGATAAGCCTCAAAACATAGAAAAAGAGAAAATACTGATTACTAGAATTTACTCCCTTTCCCACATTGTTTTCAAAAGCTTCCTCCCTCAACCCAGGATTGTGGGAAAAAAAAAAAAGGTTCAAACAACACCTTGTCTAAATAACCCTGAGAATGAGGGCTTTTTAAACATTGTGGGGAAAGGAAAATAATGCTGCTGGTAACCAGCAATTTCTCCTTTTCCCTAAATGTCTGTTAGCCTTTAATTGCCAAATTCCATCATTTAAGCCACACTCAATTTGTACTTGATTGGGCAGAAAACATTGTGGGAAAAGGAGAAAATGCTGGTTACCAGCATTTTCTCCTTTTCCCACAATATTTTCAAAGGCATCTTTCTCAGGGTCGTTAAAAGTTGGGATTGTGTGGCAAAGGGTTAAAACAGTGTGTGCAACTTGCAGATACATTTTCCAACAAAGAAAACCAGAGGTCATGACACCAATTAAACTATCATGGTGACCAGGCTATGGACTAGTTTTGGTTTTGTGAGGAGAAAACTACACATATGTATGCAAGATTATCCCTTTACCCAAACAAACATGTTTTAAAAATCCTGAGATAGCTGGTGAAAAATAAGAGAAAATGCTGATAACCAGCATTTTATCCATTTCCCTCATGGGTTTCCATCATTAACACTTTACTGCAAATTACCAACTTTTAATGACCTGGGGAAAGAAACTTTTTGAAAAACATTCTGGGAAAAAAGGAGAAAAAGCTGGTAACCAGTATTTTCTCCTTTTCCAACAATGTTTCTACCCTACTGAAGAAAATTTGCACAACTTCAGCCATATTGAAATTGTCATCTGCAAATGCTTTTAATTTGGACAAGGCTAAATTCTTGTCGTCTGGTAAAGACTTTTAAAGAGGCCCTTATACTCATTTTCAGCCAGTTTTAACTCATTTTGTCTTTATTTTCTCAAACTACAGTCATTCTTATATCTTCATGCCAAATATTGCGCCCGACGGTTGCAAGGTTGCTTAGATTACGGTCGATAGAAAATGCATTTCGCTGAATTGCGGCCTTCCATGTAAACAGACTTGTTGTTTCCGGTTTTTGAATCGAAGATTTCCGATATATCCGTTATACACTCGGGTAGATTCGTATGATGATCATGCATTCTGTCACGTGAATATATTTGACCTTCGCCCTTCGTATTATGAGGTAAACAAAGGCTTCTCTGTTGCAGCCTCGATTTTCAGACAGAGGTCGCGACCTACATGCAAATTACACCGTATCTGACTCTAGGCAGAAACCAACGATAAATTTCTGTGACGCACCGCCATTGTTTACAGCTTTGATCGTCAGCCAGTTTTCTTCTGACCAATGTTCGGTTTCTAATACAAATCTCTTTATTTCTTTTTTTCAATTACACCATATATGTCAGTAATCTATCCATGTTTACACAAAGGACTGATTTCTGTACCATTCTAAATTGTTTGAAATTTAACAGCGTTTTTGCTCACCGGCTGTAGACGGGCATCTTTAAAGGCTATCCCATCATGTAATACATTTTGTTGTTTGCACATGCTTTCAGTATGTATGAGTCTAACTTTGGTCATCTGCTAAAGAATAAAATTGAGCATACAAATCAAACTGCTTGACAATAAACAGACCAATAAAGATATTGTTTAGTTACAATTCATTTCATCTGTTTTGTTTTTGAAAACAAAAAAATATTGCACTTTTAGCCATTTACCAAACCATTTGAGTTTTAACAACCCTGAGGAAGGCTTTAGAAAACATTTACATAATTGTCTGCAAATGCTTTGAATGTGGACAAGTCCATATTATTATATCAAATAAAGAGTTAAAAATAAAAAGCATGGGAACAGCTTGCAAGTACAGAGGGTCCTTTTATTGACCATTAACTCTTTACCAGTAGACAACAATTTAACTCTTTACCAAACGACAAATTTTTGGACGGGACCAAATTCAAAGCATTTGCAGACAACAAATTAAATCTTGTTAATATGACAATTTCTGACTTTGATGGGGTAGACAATATAGTGGGAAAAGGAGAAAATGCTGGTTACCAGCATTTTCTCCTTTTCCCATAATGTTTTCTATAGGCTTCTTTCTCAGGGTCATTAAAAGTTGGGACTGTATAGTAAAGAGTTAAATGTGGCTCAGATGATTGGATTTGTTTCTGAAAGGTTGGAAAACATTGTGGGAAAAGGAGAAATTGTTGGTCATCAGCATTTTCTCCTTTTCGCACAATATTTTCAAAAGCTTCATTTTTCTGGGGTCGTTAAAACTTGTAATTGTGTGGTGAGGAGTTAAATCTTTACAGACGGACAAAATTCTGGACTGAACAAAATTGAAAGCATTTATAGAATGACAAATTAATTGCAGCTCAAATGATGATTTCTATCTTTCATAGTGGAAAACATTGTTGGAAAAGGAGAAAATGAAATGATGAGATATGGCTTTTTTGGATATGGAAAACATTGTGGGAAAAGGAGAAAATGCTGGACACCAGCATTTTCTCCTTTTCCCACAATGTTTTCATAAGCCTTCTCTCTCAGGGTTAACAAAGCTTGGGATTGTATTGTAAAGAGGAAGATAGAGAATACAACCTATGTGCAAGAAGAGCCAGGTAACTATGCTGGGCTTGAAACCACGGGGTCATTGGTTCCAATCCCAAGCTTGGCAAACTTTTTTTCCAGAACTGATAATAGTCATTGGGACAGGATTCCTTACTCGCCTATCACTGATCATTGTTTTGATGATGGTTATACAAATATTGGAAGGCAGCCCTGACTATTAAAGAGATCAGTGTTAACCCTTTCCCACACAATCCAGACTTTTAAAGACCTTGAAGAGGAAAATCTTGAAAACATTGTGGAAAAAGGAGAAAATGCTGGTAACCAGCATTTTCTCCTTTACTCACAATGTTTTCTGCGCTATCAAAGACAGAAAATCATCATTTGAGCTACAATCAATTTGTCGTCTGCAAATGCTTTTAATTTGGTCAAGTCCAAAATTTTGTCGTTCGGTAAAGAGTTAAACACTATACAGACAACTCTATGTGCAGACAAGAATAATGAGTAACTGCTTGAAAAATCTGGGTCATGCATGTTCTGTTTACAATTTTCACTGGCATTTGCTAAGGAAGTCAAAATGTTCTAGTTCTAACTTTTTTATTACCCTTTATGCAAATATTTTGCTTTTATGACCCTGAAAGAGTAGGTTTTCGAAAGATCATGAGAAAAAAAAAGGATGTTTACCAGTGTTTTCTCCATTGTCTACAATATTTTCCATCTTTCTACAAATATATTTATCATTTCAGCCACATCTATTTTGTCTTCTGCAAATGCATTTAACCCTTTACCAAACAACAAAATTTTTCACTCTACCAAATTGAAAGTATTTGCAGACGGCAAATTAAAGATAGCTCAAATGATGATTCCTGTCTTTAATAGGGTAGAAAACATTGCCAGAAAAGGAGAAAATGCTGGTAACCAGCATTTTCTCCTTTTCCCGCACTGTTCTCAAAAATCCTTATTCTCCTGGGTCGTTAAAACTCGGGATTGTGTGGTAAAGGGTTAAATTGTATATTTCGATAAAGTATCTCAAAATTTACAGCAGTGGGATACAAATGATAAGACATGCTTCTGAAACAGTAGGAAATATTGTGGGAAATGGTAACCAGCATTCTTCTAAAATAATCAGCATTTTCTACTTTTCCACAATGTTTTCTACCCTTTCAAGGGCAACCCTATCATTAAAACTACATCAAATTTGTTGTTTGGATGTGCTTTCAAAATGAACCGGCCTACAATTTTGTTGTCTTACAAAGAGATTCAGAAACACCAGGACTGTTGCAGACAAGACAATTGACACATTGATGCTTTACCACCCAATGCTGACTGTTAACGACCTTGAGGAAAAAGCCTTTTGAAAACATTGTGGGAAAAGGAGAAAATGCTGGTAACCAGCATTTTCTCATTTTCCCACAATGTTTTCTACCCTACCTAGAACAAATTTCTATTTTTGACTTACAATTATTTTGCTGTCTACAAATGCTTTGAATTTGGATTGGTCTAAAATTTTGTCATCTGCTAAAGGGTTAAATGCAGCCATACAGATGACATTAATGCTTCTAAAGAAGAAGAAAACATTGTAGAAATATTTGTTGGCAACCAGCATTTATCTCCCTTCCCCACAATGTTTTTTAAAAGCCTACAGTTCGGTATAGAGCTCTGGGAGGTAAGAATTGTTGCTACATGGATTTTTATCTTTCCACATTTTAAACTTACATTACAGCTTGACAGAAGTGTAATATATGTAACAGATCAACAGAAAACAGACCTTGCTCCATTTACATAATTTTCCAACCCTATCCCTTTCACTTCCTTTGCCTCCTCTAACTCTTTGCAAAACAATTCAACATCTTTTAACTATTTACCTGCTGAGCCTAGGTAGCTCTGTTGGTAGTGTGCAGGACTTGAGAACAGGGGTCATGGGTTTGATCCCTGGCTCCGTCAATTTCTTTCCGAGGACTGATGATAGTGATTGCAACAGGATTCATTTCTCTCCCACTGCTGACCATTGTCTCAACAATAGTTATGTGGGAAAGCAGCCAGTGGCTTGGAAAGAAATTGTGCAGAGTACTAGTAAAAGAGACTCCAGGAAAGCATGGATAGGTGCACCAGCTGCCGTTATATAACTGAAATAATGTTGAAAATGGCATAAAACACAATACAATCAATCAATTTAACTATTTACCATACAATGAAACTTTGAAATTGTCCAAAATGAAAGCCATTGCAGGCAACAAAATATGGATCAAAACTGCCGCTTTGAAAGGGTTGAACATTTTGGAAAGAGAAGAAACTGCACGTTACCAGCATCTTCTCCTTCACCAACACCATTTTCAAAATTTCATCAGGGAATGTTTGGTACAGATTAATGAATCTGAGGACTTGAGTACAGGGGGTTGCTGGTTTGATCCCTGGCTCGGCCAATTTTTTTCCTGGGACTGATGATAGCCATTTCAACAAGATTTATTCCTCTTCCACTGCTGACCATTGGAAAGTGGATTGGAAAGAATATTGTGTCGAGTACTGATAAAGGAAACTCAAGGAACACATAGATAGGTGCACTAGCTGCCGCGATCGATATAATATTCATTGTTAAAAATGGAATTAAACACCATACAATCAATCAATCAAATCAAACTAAAAACACAGGATTGTTTTGTATAAAGAGCTCATAAAGAGCTCATAAGCTAGTTTGGGAAAAAAGTGGTTAAACCGTCACCCAACAGTCCTGATGAAGACCTTTTAAATCATTATGTGTAAAGGTGAAAATGCTGGTAACCAGCATATTCTTTTTGACACAATGTTTTCAATCCTATCAAAGACTAATCAAAACATTTTTAACTCAAAAGATTTGCCATCTGAAATGCTTAAACTCTTTACCAAACAACAAAATGTTTGACTCGTCCAAATTGAAAGCCTTTACAGACAATAAAATTAATGTGACTAAAACATTGAAGTTTGTTTTGGAAAGGGTAGAAAACATTGTGGGGAAAGGAGAAAATGCTGGTTACCAGCATTTTCTCCTTTTCCCACAGTTTTTTCAAAAGGCTTTTTCTTCAGGGTCGTTAAAACTCGGGATTCTGTGGTAAAGAGCTAACATGGGATAAGCCTGGAATTTTTGCTCTCAAGTTAAGGGTTAAAAAGAAGTCTATAAAAAGAACCAAAAGTATTCAACTCTTTACCAGACGACAAAATTTAAGATTCCAAATTGAAAGCCTTAGCAGACGACAAAATTAAAGTGACTCAAAGATTGAAATTTGTTTTGAAAAGGGTAGAAAACATTGTGGGAAAAGGAGAAAATGCTGGTTACCAGCATTTTCTCCTTATCCCACAATGTTTTCAAAAGGCTTCTTCCACAGAGTCGTGAAAACCCAGGATTGTTCGATAAAGAGTTAATACTGCTCCGCAGCACTATCTTGAAGTACATATACAAAGGGAGATAAATGCTACATTACACAATTCTACCCTCCTTTACTAAACACTTATCTAGTTTTTTCTCCACTTCCCACATAGTTTTCAAAACCTTTTTTCCTCAGGGTGAGTTGTTTGGTATAAGGTTGATCCATTATCAAACAATCCTGTGATTTTACGACTGATGGATACAGCTTTTGTTAATATCGTGGGTAAAGGAGAAAAATCCCTTCTACCCTGTCAAGTACAAAAATCCCATTATTTGAGCTGTATAGACATAAAATTCATCTACAAATCCTTCCAATTTGGAGTAGTCTGACACCTTGTAATCACACAGATTTTTAACAACCCTGAGAAAGATTATTTCTGGTAACCATCATTTTCTCCTCTTCCAACAATGTTATCTTCCCTTTCACAAACAAAGCCTATGTTTTGAGCCAGATTAACTCTTTACCATACAACACAATCATGAAAATTTCCAAATCTAAAGCATTTGCAGACAACAAACCAAGTGTGGTTTGAATTATGGAATTTGTCTCTGAATGGGTTGAAAATATTGTGGGAAAAGGAGAAAATGCTGGTTACCAGCATTTTCTCCTTTTCCCACAATGTTTTCAAATGTCTTCTTTCTGCAGTATGATAAAGAATTGAGCAAAAAATATACATGATCATAGCCTCATAAATTTTTTCCTTGCAAACATCTTTTATCTTTACAAAATCTATAGGTATGGCCTGACCCTTCAGCGGATAAAACTTTCCGATCTATCAAAATTAAGGGCATTACCAGAGTACTTATTAACCCTTTAATCTAATACTTTAACAACACTGAAGAAGAAAGCTTTTGAGAACATTGTGGGGAAAGGACAAAATGCTGGTATCCAGCATTTTCTCCTTTTCCCATAATGTTTTCCATTCCGTAAAGAAGCCATATCTCATCATTTCAACCACATGTCAGTTGTCATCTGCAGATACTTTCAGTTTTATAGAGTCCGAAATTTGTTTGAGGAAAAGGTTAAATTTTGCTCCAATATTGGCATTTATTTCTGAAAGGGTAGAAATCACTGTTAGAACAGGTGAAAATTTTTCTCCTTTTTCTCATAATGTTTTCAAAAGAATTCCTCTTCTGTGTCATTAAAACAAGGAATCATTCAGTACAGGGTAAACAGGTGAAAGAAAAAATCTGCAATACAGGTAAACATCAAAGAGATTGCCTGCACCCCTTCTACACCCTTGAAACCCTTCTACACCCGTTACAGTTAGCAGAACAACAAACACAAGGCCAAGGTATTCCATATATTTCAAATCAAAGCTTTTTAATGCTACGTTGTATGGTATCTCACAGTTTACAACCAAGATCCTGTGCAGTCTGATCTGAATCCACAGTCCACTTTGTGATTCAAACAAAAGCATTTCAGCCAAAACCATTCAAACCAAGTCCACTGTTTTAACATCCCTGCGGAAGGCGGCTTTTGAAACCATGCAGGGGAAGATAAGGAGAAAAAGCTAGTTACCACCATTTTCTCCTTTTTCCACAATGTTTTCTTCCCATTTAAACATAAATTCTGTGTGTGTTAAAACCTGTGGCTTGCTTGGTAATGGGTTAACTCTTTACTAAACAACAAAATTTTCGACAAATCCGAATACAAAGCATTTGCAGACAACAAATCAAACGTAATTCAAATTGTTGGATTTGTCTTTGGAAGGGTAGAAAACATTGTGGGAAAAGAAGAAAATGCTGGTTTTCAGCATTTTCTCCTTTTCCCACAATGTTTTCAAAAGCTTTATGCTTCAGGGTCATTAAAAACTCGGAATCCAATGTTAAAGGGTTATGGATGAAGTTCACACACAAAAAGTAAAATACAGCAAGTTATATTTATACTTGGCTGCCTTATCCACTATCCCCACCCATGTCTGACAAATCTTTCTTACTGCAGACGAAAATTATACCCAAACCCTTTTTATATCAAAATAGAATCATAATACTTAATGCATTAGTTCAAAATTTCAAGTATCAATTCTCGACTTTTTAAGACCAATATTAAAATGAAAGTTTGTACAAGGATGTTTGTACTGCACAATGCATTTACAACTTTCCCTATCAATAACAATACTATAGCTTATGGTACTCGTCTTCATTACGGTTGTAGGAAGGTCAACTCAACCAAATGACAATAATGTAAACTGAATGTTTCTATGGATTTTAACATTGTTTTAAACATTATTTTATTTATATCTCCACTTTCCTGGTTGATTGATTGAATGGTGTTTAATGCTGTTTTCAACATTATTTCAGTTATATCCCGGTAGCCAGTGCACCTATCCAGGCTTTCCTGGAGTTTCTGTTACCAGTTCTTTGCACAATATTCTTCCTAAGCCACAGGTTGCTTTCCCACATAATAGTTGAAACTATTATCAGTAGTGACAGAGGAATTATCTAAACTGAAAACATGTGCGGACAAAAAATTAAACATGTCTCAAATAGCATGATTTTGACTTGTTTTTGAAGTGACAGAAAAGGCATTGTGGGATATGTGGAAAATGCCACAAGCATTTTCTCCTTCTCCCACAATATTCACAGAGCGTTCTTCATTAATGTCAATGATAAGGTAGAAAACATTGTAGGAAAAAGGAGAAAATGCTGGTCACCAGCATTTTCTCCTTTTCCCACAATGTTTTCAAAAGCCTTCCTCTTCAGGTTTATAAAAACTTGAAATTGTGTGAGAAAGGACTGAAGGGTAAGCACTTGAGATTACAATATAGACAAGAGTGTATACCGTGTATAAAAATGTACATGTCTCCTCGTCTATGTGGGATGAAAATGCCATTATCGCTTCAGTAAGCTTGCCGTATAACCTTTACATGTGACTGCGACATAGTTACAATTCTTTGTCCCATAATCTTTGTGGTCGGGAAATTTTCGGAAAATAATTTCTCTGTATTGCCATAACCCTAAACTTGTTCCCTTGATTTACACAGATGAAATACCGTAAATAAAAAAAATGCTGTCATCATGAATTATCAACAAGAACTGCTGTTTGAATCACAAGTAAAACTTCAAAACACTTTGTCTAGTGGAGAATTTTCCAAAGTAATTTCTTCCTTATGACATTTAACCCTTTACCACACATCTTGACTTTTAACAACCGTGAGGAAGAGAGCTTTTGAAAACATTGTGGGAAAAGGAGAAAATGTTGGTAACCAGCATTTTCTCCTTTTCACACAATACTTTCTACCCAATAAGGGACAAATTTTCGTCATTTGGGCCACCTTTAATATGTCATCTGTAAATGGGTTCAATTTGGACCAGTCTTAAATTTTAGAAAAGATTCAATTCTTTACCAAATGACAAAATTTTGAACTTGTCCAATTTGAAAGCATTTGCAGACGACAAATAAAGTCTCTCAACTGTTGAAATTTGTTAATGAATGCTGGTTTTTAACATTGTTTTCGCTAGTTTGAATCCAAAGTCCAGCCATTCAGGATTGTTTGGTATAGAGTTAACCTTTTACCAAACAACAAAATTTTGGACTTGACCAAATTGAAAGCATTTGCAGACGACAAATTAAATGTTGCTAGCATGATAATTCTTGTCTTTGAAATGGTATAAAACATTGTGGGAAAAGGAGAAAATGCTGGCTACCAGCATTTTCTCCTTTACCCACTATGTTTTCAAAAGCCTCCTGTTCCAGGGTCGTTAAAAGTCGAGATTGTGTGGTAAAGGGTTAAAGGAACAAGAGGGCCATGATGGCCCTGAAATCACTCACCTGAGCCTTTTGACCAAACATGATCCATTTTAAATCTCTTTCAAAAGTATACAAAAGGTTTTTCTAAGATTTGACCTAGTGACCTAGTTTTCGACCCGACATGACCAATTTTCAAACTTCCAAGATATCATCATGACAAACATTCTGACCACTTCTCAAGAGTATTGGACGAAAAATGTGGCCTCTAGAGCAAACACAAGGTTTTTCGAAGATTTGGCCTAGTGACCTACTTTTTGACCAAACATCATCCATTTTCGAACTCATCTGAGATATCATCAAGACAAACATTCTGACCAATTTTCAAGAGTACCGGACTAAAAATGTGACCACTAGAACATACACAAGGTTTTTCTAAGATTTGACCTAGTGACCTAGTTTTTGACCTGACATGACCCATTTTCAAACTCATCCGAGGTATCATCAAGACAAACATTCGGACCAACTTTCAAGAGTTTTGGACAGAAAAATGGCTTGTAGAGCATACACTAGGTTTTTCTAAGATTTGACATTGTGACCTAGTTTTTCACCCGACATAACCCATTTTCAAACTCGTCTGAGATATCTTCAAGACAAACATTCTAACCAACTTTCAAGAGTTTTTGACTGAAAATATGGCCTCTACAGCGTACACAAGGTTTTTTTAAGATTTGCCCTAGTGACCTAGTTTTTGACCCAATTTCACCCATTTTTGGATTCGTCCGAAATATCAAGACAAACATTCTGACCAACATTCAAGAATTTTGGACTGAAAATATGGCCTCTACAGCATACACAAGGTTTTTCTGAGATTTGCCCTAGTGACCTATTTTTTGACCTAACATGACCCATTTTCAAACTCATTAGAGGTATCATCAAGACAAACATTCTGACCAAGTTTCATGAGTTTTGGACAGAAAATATGGCCTCTCAAGCATACACAAGGTTTTTCTAAGATTTGATCTAGTGACCTAGTTTTTGACCCAACATTACCCATTTTCAAACTCATCAGAGGTACCATCAAAACAAACATTCTGACCAACTTTCAAAAGTTTTGGACTGAAAATATAGCCTGTAGAGCATACACAAGGTTTTACTAAGATATGATCTAGTGACCTAGTTTTCGACCCAACATGACCCATTTTTAAACTCGTCCGAGATATCATCAAGACAAACATTCTGACCAACTTTCAAGAATATTGGACTGAAAATGTAGCCTCTAAAGCATACACAAGGTTTTTCTACGATTTGACCTAGTGACCTAGTTTTTGACCCGACTTGACCCATTTTCGAACTCGTCTGAGATGTCATCAAGAAAAACATTCTGAACAAGTTTCATGAGTATTTGACTGAAAATGTGGCCTCTAGAGCGTACACAAGGTTTTTCTAAGATCTGCCCTAGTGACCTAGTTTTTGACCCGACATGACCCATTTTCGACCTCGTACAAGATATTATCAAGACAAACATTCTGACCAAGTTTCATGAGTATCGGACTGAAAATGTGGCCTCTAGAGCATACACAAGGTAAAAGTTGACGACGCACGATGGACAACAGACACAGCACGATCATAAAAGCTCACCTTGAGCACTTTGTGCTCAGGTGAGCTAAAAAGGGTGGACAAATAATGAATATCTCATGACAATAATATATGCATATTTCTAGTTTTGTGTAATTTCTTTAAACAGAATTACATAAGCATGACTGTAACTGATAAATTTACCCTTTACCAGACAACAGCATTTTAACTCTAAATTCTTCACAAAACAACAAAGTTTAATACTTTGATTGACTGATTTTATGGTGTTTAACACTATTTTCATCATTATTTCAGTAATATCGCAGTGGCCAGTGCACCTATTCATGCTTTCCTGGTGTTTCTTTAACCAGTACTCTAAACAATATTCTTCCCAAGCCATTGGCTGTTTTCCCACATAACCATCTTCCAAACAATGGTCCGCATTGAGAGAGGAATGAATCCTGTCGCAGTGATTATCATCAATCAGGAAATTGGCCGAGCCGGGGATTGAACCAGCCACCTCCTATTCTCAAGTCCTGCATGCAACCAACTGGTCAACATGGACTCTGCTTTAACATTTTGACTTGCCCTAATTGAAAGCATAATATCATGCAAAAGAAAAGTCAATTGTGGCCCAAATGTTGGACTTTGTCTTTGAGTGGATAGAAAACATTGTGTGAAGAGGCCTTCTTTCCTGGGGTTGTTAAAACTCCTGATTGTTTGGTAAAGGGTTAACCAAATGTATACAGTTCTGAGTTTTTCAAATTGAAAGCAACTGCAAGTGACAAATAGCTCAACTTATGAGTTTTTCTGAAAGGACTGAATATATTGTGGGTAGAGCAAAACAAGAGAGCCATGATGGCCCTGTATTGCTTCACTTTCTGTTAACTCTTTACCAAACAAACAAAATTTAGAGCCGACCAAATTGAAAGCTTTTGCAGATGACAAATTGAATGCAGCTCAAATGATGGTTTCCAGCTTGAAAGGGTAGAAAACATTGTGGGAAAAGGAGAAAATGCTGGTTACCAGCATTTTCCCCACAATATTTTCAAAAGTCTTCTCTGTCAGGATTGTTAAAACTCAGGATTGTGTGGTAAAAGGTTAAAGAAATGCATCATGCAATAAATTAGCATAGACAGATACATAAACCGTTAGCAGTCTGTATAGCAATAAACTTTCATAGAGAAAATAGCCTAGCACCCCCCCCCCAAAAAAAAAACCCAATCTTTTTCAAATGCAAAGATTATCTCAGTGAAGCAAGAAGGTCTAGTCAAGAATCATTCATACCAAGTATCAATGAACTCTTACACAGAGTGCTTTGACAAGATTTCCAAATCTTTGTATTACTCTCAGATGATAACTTTAGCCTTTGTTGACATACACAATATAACAAAAGAAACACATAAAAGGTAAGACAGGTAAAATGCATTGCTTCATTACATAAACAGTACAATGGACATTTTAGCAGAAAGGAATACCTGTTTCCTCTATTATTATGAAGTCAGTCGACCGTAAAAAGACATTGTTAGCTTCTGAGAGTAAAAGCAGATAACATTTTTTCAATAGAATGAGTTGTAAAGGTCTGGGACAAAAGTCTGAATGATAGAAACCCTACTTCATATTGCACATTCAACTTACCTGAGCATAGCTATTAACATCAAAATAAATCACTCTCACTGAAAAAAATTGAATAACCAACACCAATTCTGTAGAAGTGCAGACTAATAATCAAGGGAAGTAATTGGTAACTAACTATATATCTGTTTCAGGAGTTATTCCCCTTGATTAGTACATATAAGCATAAAACATAATGACTTTATGTCCTACAAGATTCTTAAGGTTTTTTTTGTATTCAGACGTATCACCCCTAGGGATGTGTTTTTTGAAAATCTGCAAAAGGGCCACTAGATGAAGCTACATGCACAACTTGGTAAATCTTGACCATAGGTTTAGGAACAAGATGATTCTTTCAATTTCTAATTTATAAGCCATTGACCATAGGTTTAGGAACAAGATGATTCTTTCAATTTCTAATTTATAAGCCAATCTTAAACTTCTGACCCATGGGTTTGGGCTAATTTTGACCCCATGGCTATAAATCTGACAATCTTGGTAGATGTCTACTATATGAAGCTGCATGCAAAATTAGGCCTTACAGTTATAGGTTCAAAAAGATTTTTGAAGTTTTCACTATATATAAGCTTGTGAGCCCTGGGGTGAGGCTAATTTTAACCCAAGGGCTATAATTTGAATACTATTCATAGGGATCCACTAGATGAATCTACATGCAAAATTTGGTAGCCCTATGCTTTATGGTTCGGAACCAGACGTTTTAACTATATAAGCCCTTATCAAACTTGTGACCCACAGAGCAGGCCCAATTTTGACCCAAGGCTAATACTTTGAAGAACTATGGTAGAGGTCTATAAGCTGAAGCTACATGCCAAATTTGGTAGCCCTAGGCCTTATGGATTTAGACAACAAGACTTTTGAAGATTTTCAAAATTTTTCAGTTTTGTTAACATGGCAACCACAGCACGGATGGACAGACAGACAGACAGCCTGATGGATGCACCACAGACACTGGGTCATGACATACGCTCAATGGCCCTCCAGTAGGGCTAAAAATGGTGGTCATCAGCATTTTCACCTCTTCTCCCGTGTTCAAGACCCGTTTCCTTATAGCTCATAAAACCAGAAAAGATATTAGAAAAAAATATTAACTACAATCCCAAGATCTAACAACCCTGAGAAAGAAGACTTTTGAAAATATTGTGAGAAAAAGAAAAATTACCTGTACCCTTCATTTTCTTCTTTTCCAATAATCTTTTCTGCCCTTTCAAAGCAGAATTCCAGAAGCTGATCTAGGTCTTATTTGATGTCTACAAAAGTCTTTAACCCTTATCCTGCTAAATAACTAAAATCAAATTTTCATTTCCATAGTAAAAACCCAAATATTGCTCTTTAAAAGTTATGTTTTGGGGAATATCTCCTTATCAGACAGTGTAGATCCAAGATCAGACTGCACATACTGTGCAGTCTGATCTTGAACTATTCTGTCCGCAAAAGGTCAGTGAGTTGAGCTTAGCAGTCTAAGGGTTAATATGGAAGATTCTAAAACTTTGCCATAGTGGTGTAAGACTTAACAAGGATAACTTCGGGCCTTTAATAAGACTGAGATCAACATATATACTAGTCTAATTCTAGAATCTAAGACCAGCTATCTGATTGGCTAACATCTTCTATCTCAGCCAATCAGATGGCAATGTCAATACTGCATGTCTGCTGAAGATAAAAGATAACTTCTAGCATTCAATAACAGCCTGAGATCCTCATATATATTGTAGTAAATTCCAGACTAGTCTGTCTGCAACTTTATACAATCCATCCATCTCTATATTGATTAACTCTTTACCACACGAGAAAAATGTAGACCTGTCCAATTTGAAAGCATTTGCAAACAACAATTGAAATGAGACCATTCAGGAAATTAATAAATTAATCTTTTATAGGGTAAAAAATATTGTAGGAAAATGAAAAAAATTTTGTTAAAAAGATTTTCTCCTTTTTCCAGGATGTTTCAAAGGGCTTCTTCCTCAGGGTCATTAAAAGTTGGCATTGTGTGGTAAAGGGTTTCACACTTTACCAAACAATCCTGTTTTAATGATCCTAAATAAGAATGCTTTTCAAAATATTTTGGGAACCTGCATTTTCTTTTTCGTAATGTCTTCTACCCTTTCAAAGACACATTATGTCACCTGAGCCACATGACTGATTTCTTGTCTTTCAATGCTTTCAATCTGGACCAGTTTGAAATTTAGTTGTTTGGTGAAAACTTAACCTTTTTGCTGCTACATGAGCTACAGAACTTGCAGTCTGGTCTTGGATCTACACTGTTCTAGTATAAGGAGAAATTTTCCTAAAAATAACTTCAAAGTAGAAATAATTGGGTTTTTACTATCATCTTAAAAGTTTCAATTAAGTGATTTAGCAGGTTAAGGGTTAAATGTCTTCTACCTAAACCCTTAACCTGATGCAAAAATTTGAATCCTCAAAATTGAAGGGTGTTGCAGATGACAAATCACATGTGGCTCAAATGACAGGATCTGTCAATGAAAGATAGAGACAATGTGTAAAAATTAGAAAATACTGGTAGGCAACATTTTCTCCTTTTCCAACATTATTTTCAAATGCCTTTCCCATAAAAACACAATACTGTTAACCCTTTACAACACAATCCTGAGTTTTAATGACCCTGAAAAAGAAGTCGTTTGAAAACATTGTGGGAAAAGGAGAAATTGCTGGTAACCAGCATTTTTTCTTTTCCCACAATGTTTTCATCCCCATGAAAGCAAAGACAAATTCCATCATTTGAGCCACATTTGAATTGTCGTCTGCACACACTTTCAATTTGGACAAGTCTATTTTTGTCGTCTGGTAAAGAGTTAATAAAGGGTAAAGCTGTAGCAGACACCAATCGAAATGTGACTCAAATGATAGGAATTGTCTTAGTAGGGGTAGAAAACAATGAAGGCAAAGAAGAAAATGCTGAAAACCATTATTTTTCATTTTCTTTTCTAGTCATACTGATTTCGTCATCTACAACAGCTTTCAATACAGAAGTCCTCTGGTAAAGAAAAATAGTCTTTACCATACAATCCTAGCTTTTAACGGCCCTGAGGAAGAAGCCTTCTGAAAACATTGTGGGAAAGGGAAAAAATGCTGGTTACCAGCATTATCTCCTTTTCCCACAGTGTTTTCAAAAGACTTCTTCCTCCAGGTTGTTAAAACTTGGGATTGTGTGGTAAAGGGTTGTCACATAGAACATACATGAACCCTTTACCAAATGTCTTATCTTTGAACTTGCCTAAATCAAAGGCATTTTCAGACGACAATAATTAAGCTGTTTATCCCTTATGAAAACTCATTTTATCAATACAGGGCTCTTACGGCTAAGGATAAGACAGTCTGCTCCATAAAATCAATGATAAAAGCATATCCACTCTGAGGACAGTTTTTTCAACGCCTTACCACATGACAAAATTTTAGATCTGTCCATACTGAAAGCTTTTGAAGATGACAAATGTTGCTAAAATGGTGGGATGTTCTTGAAAGGGCAGAAAGAAAATATAAAATGCTGCTTACCAGAATTTTATTTTTGTTTTCTCACAATGTTTTCAAAAGGGTCATTCAACCAAGAGACTGTTTGACAAACTGCCTTTAGTTCTTTCTGTTTGGATGGTGTTTAACACTGTTTTTAACATTATTTCAGTTACATCTTGGTGTCAGTGCACCTTTCTATGCTTTCCTGGTGCTCCTTTCACCACAGGTCGTGCTTAACTCAGTGGTAAAGTGTAGGACTGGTTACTTGGAGGCCCTAGGTTCAAGCCTCACTGGAAGCACTGGGTTTTTTCCGGGAGTGTCCTTGGGCAAAACAATTCAGAGCCCTAGCCTAGTCCAGTCAAAACTGAGAACAAACATGAATATGTGAGCTTTCACTGTGATATAACTGAAATAATGTTGAAAGCAGTGTAAAACACCATTCATTCAATTCAATCAATCCTTTCGCCAATATTTCATACAGAATTCTTTCCACATAACTATTATCAAAACAATGATCAGAGGCGAGAGAGAAATGAATTCTGTTGCAATGACTATCATAAATCCTTGGATAGAAATTGGCCGACCTAGGGATTAGATCAGTGACCCTCTTGTACCAAGCCCTGTCTATTACTGACTGAGCTACTGGGTTTGGTAAAGGGCTAAAGGGTAGTGAGATTATGGCAAATGGAAACAAGAGCACTGCATACCTTGGCTGCAGTTGCGTTTAGAAACAGACTGTTTCTAAACACAACTGCAGCCAAGGCATGCAGTGCTCAGTGCAAATTTAAGTCAAACAAGCATTCTGATAGTATTGCATAGCAATACCCAGTCCCCTACCGGCCGTATATATCACTGGCACATATAGTTCATGAAACTCTGTGGAGGAGAAAGAACATATTTGACCCCCTCTCAGAATTATAAGCATTGTGTCTGTCTTTGTATGCAATGCCTTAATGAAAGCCAGATATATAAACATTTTTCCTTGTTAATGTAAGTTCAATGAAGAAGTTTTACTAAGACAAGATGTGTTTGTGAAACACAAATGCCCCCATTAAAGCAAAGGCCTGTAATTTCGTCAAAACCCAGTGGACTGGATTGGTTGTATTGGTTGTATTGGGGTTTAACGCCACTTTAACAGCTAAGGTCATATCATGGCGGTCGGTGACGCACATGTGTTTCCTGGCTTTCTCACACCAGTACTAACACAACTTTCTTTCCGAAGCTACCGACTACTTTTCTCACATGCTTCAGAAGAGGTGAGAGGCGAAAATACGCCGGAAAGAAAGTTCGCCTCAACCGGGTATCGAACTCACAACCACCAGGTCATGAGTCCGACACGCTCACCACTGAGCCACCCGGGCGGGGCCAGTGGACTGGAACGAAACTTGATCATATATGGGTGTGCATGCAATGGTGCTAAATTCACATACTAAAACACAGCTCAATATCTGCCAGCGTTTACAAAAAAAAAGTCGGGAAAACTGTTTTTTCAGTAATTTCGTCAAAAATCAGTGGACCAGAACGAAACTCAAACTTGATCTGTAACTCATGGTGGTTGACTTACACACCAAAAATCAGCTCAATATCTGCAAGCATTTAGAAAAAAAGTCCGGGAACTCTTTTTTCGATGAAAATTTCTATGTCCAAGGCCCGTAATTTCGTCAAAAATCAGTGGACTGGAACGAAACTCAAACCTGATCTGTAACTCATGGTGGTTGACTTGCACACCAAAAATCAACTCAATATCTGTCAGCGTTTAGAAAAAAAAGTACAGAAAACTCTTTTTTCAGTGAAATTTTCTAAGTTCAAGGCCAGTAATTTCGTCAAAAATCAGTGGACTGGAACGAAACTCGAACTTAATCTGTAACTCATGGTGGTTGACTTACACACCAAAAATCAGCTCAATATCTGCCAGCATTTAGAAAAAAAAAGTCCGGAAAAACTGATTTGCTGGCTGCAGGGTTCTCCTTTAACCCAGGACTCCGGGTTTTGACGCACGGAAATCCGAAATGACCCGTTTTTGACGCTCAAAAATATCTGCCTAAGCGTCAATCTGACGCATGAGATTACCAGCCAAAGGGTCATATAAATTATGTCGCATGCATCCGGCAGGAATGTAGCCTATAATAAACACGATCAGTGTCAACTGTGTACAGACGCACACAGCTCTGTTTATCACACGTAATCAAGCTGGCGAGTGGCGAGTCATTTTTGAAAACATGATAAAGGTGTTAGTCCAATTATCTAGTGTGAAATGACAGGTTTTCAAGTTAACTGCTACCCTAATTAACAAATTTATATCAAATCATGCAGTAATACTTGTAAAAATATTAACTGATTTGAAAAAAAGATCGCTGGAAAAAAACATGAAAACCCATGACAAAACAGAAATCATTTCGACATCATCCGATCAGAGGCACTTCAAACTATCTTTTCATCTTTGGTGACAAATTTAAACAGTGAATTTATACTTATTTCTTTATGAAACAATAAGTGAAAGCTAAGATCTCTGTTTAAAAATTAGGAAAAACTTTTTAAGATGAAAATAAACAACAACCTATAGATTAGATGGTGGTGGTGGGGGGGGGGGGGGGGGAAACCCCAGAACAAGTGTGAAAGAAAAAGTAATTGGACAAGAAAAGAAGACTTAAATCTTAAGAAATAACACTTTAATGGATGTGACCTTTATTTTCTCCCTTTTCCACAATGTTCCGGGGTAAGAAAGACAAATCAAGTCGTTCCACCCACATTTGAATTGTCGTCTGCAAATGTCTAAAATAATTATGATCTAGTCAAAGTTTTTGTTGTTTGGTAAACAGTTCAAAAGTTGTTTGTGTCCATTTATTCATCAAGATGAATTGCATGCTAGGTCTGCAAATTAAAATTCTTCTGTCCACTTCATTCCAACAAGTCTCTACATAAGATAGGGTATTTTCTTATCTAATTCCTATCCATAAACAAAGAACATAAATGGAAAGTTTTCATTATTTCACCCTTATCTCTCCGTGATAATTTTGACCCTTGGACGTTTCTATTAGACTCTTGGGAATTCCATTTTGACTCTTGAAAATTTGGGCACAAGAGTCAATGACTCTTGGGATTCTGGACCTAGGGAGAACCCTGGGCTGACTGACAGACACACAGAAAGACGGAGTGCAAACCTAAAGTCCCCTTCGGCTTTGCCGGTAGGGGACTAAAAACGGCCATAATTGTGTCAAAAATATCTTGATGGTTATCTGCCATTCTGGTATGGGTCCCCCTTTTGATAGTTAACAAAATTTTTAATAGTCTGTGTTTGAAATGAAAATCTTTAAATAATAATGAGGGGGATGTAACATATAACAAAATCAAGCTGCCCAGTGCATTTTGGTGCAAAATATATATTTTTGGCCTAAAAATATAGGAAATTAATGTAAAAAATATAGGAGTAAAATAGGAAATTATCGGCTTACAAAGGACTTCTATTAACATTAAAATGTACAAGTAACTTGAAAGGCAACAGACTAAAAGCAATAAAGCAAATCCAAATTTTACCAGTCTGATGAATTTTCCCTGGCCTCTACCTCCCCTTACAGCCAGCCCTTTATCCCTTTCCCAAACAATCCCTGGTTTTCACGACCCTGAGAAAGAAGCCTTCTGAAAACATTGTGGGAAAAGGAGAAAATGCTGGTAACCAGCATTTTCTCCTTTTCCCACAATGTTTTATTCCCTTCCCAAAACAAATTTTAATTTTTGAGTCACATTAATTTTGTCGTCTGCAAATGCTTCCAATTTGGACTAGTCTACAATTATGTTGTTTGGTAAAGAGTTAAATCACCATCTCTAATATTACAACATAGATATCTCATTTAATGTAATTTTTTTTTTCATTTCCTTTATTGCTTTACGTCAGCAAATAAATGTGTTTGACCAGCACAAGTCATTTAAATTACTGACTAGAATAATATAATACTCAAGCTGACTAGAATATTTGCTTTGTGAAGATCTTGAGAAAGCAAAGCACCATTTTTCAATGAACATCAAAGGATAAGATAAGACTAACTGGATCCTTCCTTCAATGCAGGTAACACTTATTAAAGCAGGGCCCGCGCTGCCGATCGCCATTTTCGCCAAATGCGAAAATTCTGAACAAGTGGCGAATTTTTTCTTGAACTGGCGAAAATAAGTGGCGAAAGTTTTTTTTTTTCATCATTAATTCTTAAGTTTTGTCTCAACTCACGAGATATGTGGAGAAAGGGTGAAGCAAGGAACAAGCTACAGCGCGACGTGGGCGAAGAAGTCACCTTCCGTGGCTCAAGTTCGCCTCGTCAAGCTTGCACGGCGAAAAAACTTCGCTTTAAAAAATTCCCGACCTGGCTATATTCATGAAATATTGGCAATCTAAGACAAAGGGTGACACCAGTTATCCTTTATTAACTTGGTCAATTTAGACAAGACAGCAGAGTGTTATGATCCTTATCTGTTACTAACTCGCTAAATCTTCCCCTTTATCCCACGAAACCCTGTCTTTTTTTCCACAGGTAAAGCGTCTGCTTATTTGTTTAAATGACGTCAGACGATCAGTACTGATTCTCAATACATGAATAGATCTAGTCGTAAAATAAAGCAGAATTACCTCTTCTTACTGCTGGAGATATTATTTACAAATTTTTTTTAATAAATTACAATGATGGATGGTAAACCAAAGGATTAAAAAATCTTGAAAACAATCATTCGCCTTCCTCACATCGGCAACAAGCAAAATCTGCAGTGCAGTGTTCTATTTTTAGCATTCTATTTTTAGAATACTCTACACCTTTTCCTTCCTATCAGCTATTTTATTTACTATATATAGATTACGTCTCTGTCAACCTTGTTAAGTTTAATTCTTTTAATTTTTACAGTCCTAGTTATGTTTCTGAATAAAGATTGTGGTTGGTCCTCATTACAGCCGTGAAGAAGTTTTTTTTTTCTTTTCTCATCACTCTGGACATTATTTGTAATCTGATGAGAAATGTCAGTGTGACTCTGCATCAATGGGGTCATAAATTACAAGGCAATCAAAACCCATAGTCAGATAATGTTCTTTTGAGTCAACAAGTAGATAAAAATCCTTTCTCATTTTTTTCTTTGATAAGCGAATCATATCTAAAAGTGATAGTAAGATTCAACTGTTTTTCACTCAAGGTAGGCATACAGAAATTCTTTCATCACATACCGGTACTATAATTTCTCCTGTAAAGTTCATAGAAGAAATACTGTCTACTTGCAGCACAAGTCTGCTTCTAGATTCAAACAGAATTTAACTACATTGTGTTTTTACCATGTTTTTTTTTTGTTGTTGTTTTAGGAACCCACACAATGCCAACTTTTTAACGACCTCAATAAAGGACTCATATGAAAACATTGTGAGAAAAGAAAAAAATGCTGGTAACCAGCATCTTTTCCTTTTCAAACAATGTTTTCTATCCTATCACAGACAACTTCCACTATTTCGGCAACACTTAAATTGATGTCTGTATATGCTTTGGGTTTGGATATGTCTAAAATTTTGTCATGCGCTAAAGGATTAAATCCCCATCTTTATGTAATTTTCATCATTCATGTTTTCATGTTTGTACAAATAAATTAAAATTGAAAGAAACATAAAAACCTTGTTCTCTGTATCTGATACCTGAACGGAATAAAGGGGGATAAATGGTGGTAAAAAGGAAAGTAGCGAAAAAGTAGAAAGAAATGGCTCATAAATTAAGAAAAGTGGTGAAAGAAATGGCTATCAAATTAGGAAAAGTGGCGAAAAAAATGGCTCATAAATAAAAAAAGTGGCGAAAAGTTTTTTAAATTGGCGAAAGTAGTGGCGAAAGAAAAACAAAAGCCAGAGCAGGCCCTGTTAAAGCTATAGCTATAGATATTCATTGCATTGACATTAGTTTCAACACAATACATGTAACTGTATTGTAAATCAATGCACTTCATCAGCAGCATTTTGAAAACTAGAGGCCCTTGAGGGCCTGAAATCGCTCTACTGGCATTGATTTTGCTTTTTTGCTAGCATACACTATGAATTCATGATGCAAAAAGAAAAAAAAAAGACAACACAAAAATGTGTTCTTGCAACTGGGCTTGAACCCACTAAGACAGCATAAGTAGGCATGGTAAATTTGAACAAACAGTGAAAAAAAATGAAGTGCAATTTCTCAAAACTAAATGTTTGGAATCCAGCTAAATTTGATAGGGTTTGAGTACGCCTTGTATTAAACAATTCTAGCAAATTTTAAAAAAATGTGACTTATAATGTGGATTTTGTTGAGTAAACGATACTAAGTCATCAAATGGCTGCTTTTCCTGAACGGTTTACTAGGTTTTCTTCAATCCCTTGATGAACCAAATAATCTTTGCAAGTTTCAAAAAAATTGGATCAACTGTGGACTTCATTGCCTAAACAAGAAATGGAAATTTTCAACTTTGAATGGCTATTTTTTCCATACTGATGGTCAGATTTTTTTTTCAAATCTATAGGATTCAAGCTGTTGATGATACAAAGCAACTGTGCAAGTTTCATGAAAATTCAACCACAAATGCTACCTTCATTGCGTAAACAAGCAATGGAAATTTTCAACTTGAAATGGCTACTTTTCCCATACTCTTTGTTGGATTTTTTTTCAAAATCAATAGGGTTGAAGCTATTGATGAGATAAACAAACTGTGCACCTTTCACAGAAATCTGACCACAAATGCAGGCTTTATTGCATAAACAAGAAATGGAAATTTTCAACTTGAAATGGCTACTTTTCCCATACTGTTTGTTGGATTTTTTTCAAAATCAATAGGGTTGAAGCTATTGATGAGATAAACAAACTGTGCAAGTTTCACGAAAATCTGACTACAAATGCAGACTTTACTGCGTAAACAAGAAAAAGACTAACGGATGGATGGACGACGGAAACCACTCCATGACATAAGCTCTGCTGGCCTTCAGCCAGTAGAGCTAAAAATAGGAGTTTTGATGAAAAATACAGGATATGGGCACCAAATATAGGAATATATAGGAAGCTCAGAAAAAATAGGAAAAAATAGGAAAAATAGGAACACTGGGCAGACTGCAAAATGTCAGTCTTTGCATGAAAGAAAGGGCTCTGAAAATACCTTATTGTTTTCTTCCAAAACAGGGAGCTAAAAATGCTGGATAACTGCAGTTTCTCTTTAACAGTATTTTCAAAAGCCATCTTCCTCAAAGTCACACAGGGATAAATTATAACCATACAAATACTAATTTCTACACACATACTGTACAGTTAAGAATATGGAATCAAAGCATGCACATGTTTGAAAGAAGAAGGCCACTGGCCCTAAAGCACTCACCTGAGTAAAATCATCTAGGGTTGATAAAACTGAAGAGATCCTGATTTTAATGATGCAAAATACATAAATTATATAAGGGACCTACTTTTTCACCAGACATGACCCAATTTCAAATTTGTCCAATATATCATCAAGACAATACT
This sequence comes from Hippopus hippopus, assembly GCA_946811185.2. NCBI lineage: Eukaryota > Metazoa > Mollusca > Bivalvia > Cardiida > Cardiidae > Hippopus > Hippopus hippopus. The sequence continues at coordinate 40,004,087 of OX328106.1, forward strand.
ATGACCTAGTTTTACGAGTAACAGGCTGAAAATGTAGCCTCTAGAGTGCACACAAGGCTTTTCTAAGATCTGGCCCACTGACCTACATTTTGACCCAGTGTGACCGAACTTAAACTTATCCATGATATCATCATGAAAAACACTACGACCCAGTTTCATGAGTATCTGGCTGAAAATGTGGCCTCTAGAATAAGGTATTTCTTAGATTTGGCCAAGTGACATTTTTTTTTCCTTACCCCATATGCAATGTCTGATCCAGAGTGCACAATTGCGAGAATTGCCCGAGTTTTTCATCATTCACGCACATTTTCAAAACCAGTGCACCAAAAACGTGCTCAAAAAATAAGCAATTAGTGTTTGATCACTTGTTAAACTTAACGCTGGAATGTTGATTTAACAAGAGGGCCATGATGGCCCTGTATCGCTCCACTGGCTAATACATAAAATCCCTACATGCCAAACATTACAATACTTGGCCACTTGGTTTTGAACACAAGACCCCTGAGACAGAACTAAAATTGGTAGCCCTAGTTCTTATGGTTAGTAACAAGAAGATTTCTAAAGATTTCATTATATAAGCCCATGTAAAACTTCTGACCCCTGGGGATGAATCAAATTCGACCCTAGGGCTATAATTTACGCACTCTTGGTGAAGGCTCACTAGATGAAGCCACATGCAAAATTTGGTAGCCCTAGGCCTTATGGCTAGGTACAGGGAGATTTCTGAAGTTTTCCCTATATAAGCCCATGAAAAACTTGTGACCCCTGGGGTGGGGTCAAATTTGACCCAAGGGCTATAATTTGGGCACTCTTGGTAGAGGTCCACTAGATAAAGCCACATGCAAAATTTGGTAACCCTAAGCCTCATGGCTAGGTACAGAAAGATTTCTAAAGTTTTCTCTATATAAGCCCATGTAAAACTTGTGACCCCCGGGGCAGGGTCAAATTTGACCCCAGGGCTATAATTTGAAGAAATTTGATAGAGGCCCACTAGATAAAACTACATGCCAAATTTGGTTGCCCTAGGCCTTATGGTTTCAGACAAGAAGATTTTCAAAGATTTCCAATATTTTTAAGTTTTGTTGCCATGGCAACCAGTTTTTGAAGGAACCAAATTCTTTCAAGAAATTCTGAAGAGGACCATGGCAGGATCATTTCTGTGAAGCTTCATCAAAATTGGATGGGTAGTTTCAGAGAAGAAGATGTTTAAAATAAAAGTTAACACACGGACGGACAGACGATGGACACCAGGCCATGCCATAAGCCCGCTGGCCTTCGGTCAGTGGAGCTAAAAATTCAGTCTCACAGCCAGCACAACTGCATCAGATCATTCCTATGAATCAAGAGTGACTTTCCTTTCTTACCTTAAGGACTTTGATTTTACAAAAAAAAAAAATTGCCATTTTTTTCTTCTCAATTTAAATATCTCAATTACATGTCTCCAACACTTATTTATCAAAATAGATATGAGTGAAGTACTCCCTTTCCATCCAAATACATTCCAAAGCTATCAAGATGAATTTATTTCATTATTACTTCATTAGTTCTTATTAATACCGATTCTAGGTAATTGATGGTTTTCTGCATGTAAACCCAAACAAATAGCATAAGATATTGACAGTTCTGTTTTCTAAGATGGACAAAATCATCAAATTAATGATATTTTTATGCAGTGAAAATGAATAATCAGTTTTGAAAAAATCTGCTATCCAACATGCAAGTCAAGGCCAGTGTGACGCAGAGGTGAGCGTAACTGATGAAAGCGTAGGGACAGTAGCATTGTAACTTCTATTTACAGTTACAACTTTCAACTTTCATAGTAAGATTTTGTGTTAGGTATGAACAAGACTAAGGCACAGTATTATAGAATTGAAAAGGTTTAATAAATACAAAAGAGATTAGTTACATTTCTTGCATTTTGTAGTTAATTTTGATCCCTCATAAATTTTAGAAATTCCCCATGCTTATCAGAGTGATGGGGGGCAATCTCCCACTCTTTTCAAATCCTGGATCAGACACTGCACATGACCCAGTTTCAAATTTAACTGATATATCATCAAAACAAACATTCTGACCAGGTTCATGAGTATCTGGCTGAAAATATGGCCTCTAGAGTGCACATACGGTTTTTCGAAGATTAGGTCCAGTGACCTACTTTTTTTAAACAACATGTCCTCGTTCTAAACTTATCCAAAGTATCAAAAAGACAAACATTCTGACCAAGTTCCAAGAGTATCACTGAAATAGTGGCCTCAAGACTGCACAATTTTTTTTCCCTAAAATGTGGCCCAGTGACCTACTTTTTGATTTTGTTTGTATCGGCATTTAATGCTGTTTTTAACAGCTGAGGTCGTATCACGGTGGTCAGTGCACCTACGCATGTGTTTCCTGGCTTTCTCATACCAGTACTGCCACAATTTTTTAAGTCACTGACTACCATTCTTACACGCATCAGAGGTGAGGCAAAAAATCACCAGAAAGAAAGTTTGCATCAACCAGGTATCGAAATCACGACCACCAGGTCACAAGATTGGCCAAGTGACCTACTGTTTGACCTGATATAACTCAATTTCGAACTTGTCTGAGATATCATCAAGATGCACAATCTGACCTAGTTTCATGCGTATCAGGCTGAAATTGCAGCCTAGCAAATTTTAGTACATCTACTTAAGTTAGAGCAAAATATTTCTTTTTTTTCTGTGTTATATTACTTGATTCCACTTCCCTTAAGAATGATTAGTTTTAAAATAGTCTTGTGTTTTTGTGACAGATCTTCTGATCAGTGCTGCAAAATTATAGTTCTTAGACTTCTAAATATTTGCTCAGTGTGTGTCACCGTAGCTGATTTAACGACAACGTTCTATAAAATAAATTACAGATCATAATGATATGTTCCAGGTACAGTTTCACAAGAACAAAAAAGGAGGAGAAATATGATAAATTTTCCTTTCAAATTTATGAAAACAACTGATCAGGATCTTGTCTGATCAGGAAAATATTCCACTCAATCAGAATAGAAAATTTCTTCTACGCTTCCCTGCCGAGCTAGTTTAAGACTAGATTTAAGACCGATGTGTAGTTTGATTTCCCACTTCTTTATACTGTTTTCATTGAGGGTCTACAGGCAGTCAGTTTAGACGATGGACCTGGATTTTTCCAGTCTTCATCATTAGTCTGATTTTCAGTTGATAGAGTAGGAAAAAACCTGTTAGTTTTTGTTTTGGCATATTCAGTTAAATGTTCAAATCTGAATGCTGATAACATTTGTAGGCTGGTTTCGGAATAATTGATGGAACAATGAAGCTAATCTTGGAACTCGGAACCAGAACAAAACTGGTTCTTTGTTTCCATTTCTCACTGCTTATTTCCATGTATTGAGTACCTAGAACCAGTAAAGCCAGACTGTCATGTGATTTTATCTCAACAATGGAAATAATTAACCAGTGAAAATGCAAAACTAAAGACAGTGTATGTTTTGTCTAAAAGCTGAATTGAAGGTTTCACTTAATCAGGCATAGCTGACAAGCAGATTAAAGACACATTAAGCAGACTGAAAGATGACCGGTAAGGTTTTGAAATTTCCAGATACAGTTAAAGAAGGGCTGCTGAGAAGGGGTGCGGAGACCCAATCACAAAAATAACATCGGAGCAACCCTTCAGACTGAAGGTAGCACAATTACCGGTATACTGTACTTATAAAAAATATCCTTAATTTTTTCTTCGCAACAAATTAGAGTGGCCAAAAAATGAACTCGCAATATTAAATTTCAACTTGCATTTAGCGAGTATGCAAGTGTTAAAATTGAGCTGTGCATTGTTAGAATAAAACAGGAAGTTTGTTGGACTTGTCATCATAATTATCAGAAGTTAATGGGTATTTTCTTATGTACCTGTCATATAACAGTGTTCCCACTAAAATTTTTATTTGGGAGTTTTGTACCCCCTGCAATTGAAAAATGGAGGTATAAGAAAAAAAATGGGGGTACAAATTTAGAAAAACTAGTAGATCTATGCCTACAACCCTAAATCGTTTTCTAAAATATCCCTTTCTCTTTCAGGTGAAGAAAAATCATAGATCTACTAAGTGGATGTACATTTTTACATGTAACTAACAGTAAAAGAATTGTTTAGCAAGGTGGTAACTAGTAGTCTTTATGCTCATCTTTTCACATGCCTTTTGTACAACAAAGTCAATGCCGAAGTCTGGCTGGTGACTACTGTACTCAATATGAATTCTATTTTCTACATTTTGAATGGTTCTACGACTAGTGTACCTTGCTTGCTGACGGGATCTCGAATTCTGAAATCCGAAAGCTTCCAACGTTTCTGAGCCATTACCCAATGTTAGTTTACAGACGAAAGGCGTTGACGTCGACAAAACGCTTTTTCATAGATTGTGTTAAAGAAAGGAGAGCCGAGTTACGGATAATTTTTGGGAAACAAACGAGTCCCAGTCTGCAATTATTGATCACAACGATAAAGACCGAGTATGCCGACCATGTAAATGTTCTAAAAATAGAAAGCTGGAAATCCCAATTTTTTCCTGATGATTTACATTTTCCGACAATGACTTTTACATGAGCCGTTCTATGCATGCATTTTCTATTTTTTCGCGATCTTCTTATTTTTTGTGCGTGATTTCACATATAGGTTTGTTATTATGTACGTTTTTTATTTCATTTATACGTGTTTCACGCACGATTTTGCGTGATCGGGAACTCTGATATGGTATCCATCATCACATTGACTTTGATTTAGCATTACATTTTATGTGATTCATGTAAGAGCTTACATGAATGGGAACACTGTTTGGGGGATAATCTAAGAAAAGAAAGGAATTAATGTCGAGATGGTGAGTATGCAAGTCCCGTGTATTCACCATTTCGAACTTTTCTTGCATTTTCCCAAAAACTCGCCAAGCAAAATCCACCATTCTTCCCGGCATAATACTCATCGGTTAATCAGAAATGTGTCGCAAGTGTTGAACTGTTCAAGTAACGTTAGCGTGTCCAAAATGCTGTCTTACCTCTGAGTCAGGAGACAAAAGAGTGTCTGTGTAAGTTCTGTTTCCCAGGAAGTGTCAGGCCTTTATGGTCGGGCTAAGTCTGACTTTGCTAAGATCTGTGGAATAATCTTGTGAGCTACCACTTCTACCTGAAGGTAGTTAATGCTGTAGTAAGAATAAATGTGTCTGTATTGTGTTCGCGGGACAAAATCAAGCAATTTACGAATTTATCGCGAAATATCGCGTGTTCTCACCTGAATGTGACACTTCGAGATTTCTTATTATGATTTTTTTACCACACCCAAAAAGTCTAATAAGTTTCTTTTTAATGAATAGAATTCAAGATATATACTTTTTTTTTTTAATTATTAAATGACTTTTCATAGTTTGAAAATAATAATATTTCTCCAGAAAAACAAATTTAGATATCAAATATGGCGGACGTGAAAGCTCTGGAGCACCCTACTTTGAAGGTTTTTTCCTATAAGTTCACATATTTTTGTGGAAAATTGAAACTGAAATCTCAGTTATCTCAATTCTGTTATAGCTCAATTTGCTTTTTACAAAAGCTGTTGAAATAGTTGCCTTTTCATTGAGAAAATCCGTTTTACTCATTGATCTGTAATATTTACAAGTTAAGGGGGCGTCTCAGAAAGCTTAGACCAGTTGAACTGCAGGGGCTTTTACACAGTGTGTAAGACATGTCATTGCTGTCAAGGGTCAATAATCTGTAAAGTTCGATCTTTTGTTAACCCTTTACCAAACATTCCAAAGTTCAACAGCATTGTAGAAAGAAATATATTGAGAAAAAAAATGGAGGAAAAGGAGAAAATACTGTAACCATATCAGGGATACCAAAAGCTTTCTTGTTTTTAAATCCAGATTAAAAAGTTACCCGTTGTAATGCGTCTTTATTCGAAAATTGCCATTTACTGTGATAAGTCATATTTCAAATAGTCATAAGATGCGATAAATCATTTTTAGTTTACTGTGATTTTGTCAATTATGAGGCATGCCCTCCTATGTCACACCTCTTTTATTATTTATTATTATTTCAAGGACCACAATGGAAATAAGGGATTTATAATCCCTTTTTTGTGTCATCCTTTGTATTTAAATATAGTTAACTTCATTATCTTGTCCATTTAATCTCATGTATAGTGCTTTTATGATGTCATGTATTTTATACAGAAATAAAATCTATCTATCTATCTAACCATAACTCAAACTCATTTGTATCGATTTCTCAATTGTCATCTCGAGGTAACCACATTTTTAAAAGGTCTAAAGTTTGTTTTTTTGGGAAAGGGTTAAGCTGCCATATTTAGACAAAAACTTGCCTATATACCCTTAGAACTGCATTTATGTATTGGACATTGGTGTCCTTGGTTGTGATTGGTGTCTTTGGATTACCTTCAGTCTGAAGCAGGGGTGCGGAAATCCTAAGTCCGTCTCGAGAAAATTTGGCGATGGACTAGTGACTTTTTTCAATCTAGTTGTCCGCGGAGAAGAAGAAAATAGGAGAAAATTTTGAAACAAATATCTGTTGTAAACAGTACGAAGCGAAATACAAATGTTTGCCCTTTGTACAAAATGATATTTCGAATGATAAACAGCAGCCAGAGATGATCTCTGAAATCTGGAAACCCAAAATTCAATTTTGGTGTACTTCCACATTCACCGCATACGACAGGGTCTGTATAATACATGGTTGTTTTTGCACGTCAAATTTTTTTGTTTCAGAAAATGTCTGAATACTTTCAAGGTCACCATTGTGGATTAAAATACTTTTATTTTTATCATTTTAGCACCGATTCAAAGATCTTTTAAGACAATGTCGCACGTGGGAATATTTTAGCCTTTAATCTGATGGTACAGCTTCGTTGCGAATGGGCCGTGGTATATAGCAATATCTCCTCTGCCAGAAACCTTCTCAAACTGAAACAATTTGTAATTCAGCAATCAATGGATGCTTAAAATCTGAAGAAATGGATCATTTTTTTTAAAAATATATCTTTGAAGCAAACAAAATGTGAGAAGTGTGAAACCTTGGAAGCATTTGGCAGCTACAAACATGAATATAAAACGCACCGTGACAAGGAATATGACAAACAAGACAGTGTCTTTTTAATGAGGGGTTTTTGAATGCAATTTAAAACCGTTTTGTTTTGGACAAGTAAGCTGTGTTGACGGACAAGTGGACTTTTTTAACTTACTTGTCCTGGACAAGTTGAAATTTCTGAGATTTCCACACCCCTGTGAAGGGTTGCTCCGTCGGGTCAGATATTTTTGTGATTGGGTCTCCGCACCCCTTCATTGCAGCCCTTCTTTAATAGCATCTGGAAATTTCAAAATCTTACTGGTCATCTCTTACCGTCAAGTTTTATAAATAGGATTACCTCTTGCCATGACAATAAACAATACAGTATTGTATATCATTACTTGAGTGCAATTACTGAATTGATTTTAAACGTTTCAAGCTTTCACCATTCAAAATCATCTTTTCATGATGACATCATCAGTTTACACTATGCCATAATTCTGTACCAGATGTTATTACAGGTCCCTGTATTCTCATTGTATCTTTATAGCTTTTGTATTTGGAAATATCCTGCAGTACACACTACATACCTTTATCAATTACTTCGCACTAGTTCAAAGTTGTTTTATTAGTGAAACAAAAAATATCCTTAGAGTGGTAATTAAAATCTGTCACAGTAAATAAAATCCAAATACTCTTCATAGAACCATACCATCAAACACTGGTCTCACTAAATTGATCTCAGCAACCTTGAAAAACAAGAGTAAAAAACTTAGAATTTATTCAAGACAATCTCCAATTGACAACTTAACTCTTTACCAAACGACAAAATTTTGGACTGGACTGATTTGAAAGTGTTTGCAGATGACAAATGTAGCTTAATTGATGATTTCTATCTTTGATAGAGTAGAAAACATTGTGGGAAAAGGAGAAAATGCTGGTTTCCAGCATTTTCTCCTTTTCCTACAATGTTTTCAAAAGGCTTTTTTCTCGGGGTCGTTAAAACTCAGGATTGTGTGATAAGGGGTTAAACAAGTTTGTATATGTTACAGTAAGTGCTGAACACAAGCACAGCATCTATTTTTTGACAGATGATTACTAGTGTATCCAGTAAACAAATACAGGTGTAACACAACTTACTGTTGCTTAAACCCTTTGTTTGGCTTTTGACAGATAGAATACATAGAATTTAGAATGACATGTGTTCGAAAGTTCTAACTGCAGGATGTGAACAAGTGAATTATATAGAAATTTTGCCGGGACCAAGATCATTGTCAGCTTTCTTTGGTGTTCGAAATTACCCACATTGAGCCACCAGGGTTTGACAGTACATGTATTTTTACTCATCTGATTTCAGGTGCCATATGAGTTACTGAACAAGAAATTTCGAGCTGCTCAAAAGAGTATAGACAGGGAGGTTTCCAAAGTTCAGGGTGCTGGCAGTGAGCTAGAAGCATGTCTGCAGAAGAAAAATGTGACCATTAGTGAAGTGACAAAAGCCTTGGACAACATGGTGGAAAAACTGAAATTCTTGAAGAGAAAGGTGAAGCTTTTTTTGTTGTGACTTTTGTCTTCAGCCTTTGTAGTGCTGAATATTAAATGAAATTGACATCCTCAGTCATCATTGAAGATACAGTAATTACAAATTCAGGGCTGTTTATGTCCAACAAGAAAGAGTGCGCACTCTGTGCACTCTGATCTTGGTAGACAGGTACATGTATACTGTCCACTGTCATGTATTAGGGCTACTAGGATTAATGATTCACTACTATATAAGAATTAATATTTAGCTATGCTGTGGGAAAAGGGGGTTTAATGTATCTTTGTAATGTATTATACCCAGCAAGTCATCACAAACTATGGATCCATTTGGTCTAAAATATGGCTGATCAGGGTGTAGAATGGTCCTCTTTCAAGCAAACAGATACAAAAAAGTTTTGACCCAGGTCCATAATTTTTCCAGACGCATTGAACCACCTCATCACACACTATGACTCAAGTAAAATGTATAGTACTTAGTAAATTCATCCCTTTGTTCTTATTTGCAAAGGGAAAATCATCATTCAAACAGAACTGAAACAATAATTACATCTAACCCCTCGTTAGACTTGCTTACTTTTGCATCAAGGCAGTTCACTGTTGAGAGACTATTGCAAAACACAGAATATTTCTCCCACTTGCACTAAAAAACATGACAAAATTTAAAACATCTCCATTTTTTAATACACCAAATCTATTTGTGTGAGGTGCCACCTGGGACAATGGTCGTCTGATATCACAATACATGTACTTACAGTTTTAATTGGTATATAACTATATGAGCTCTGTGAAAAGGGGGTTTAATGCATCTGTAAAAAGTATCAGCCTAAGTCAGCCTGCTCATTTCCCACAGACTGACTTAGGTAAAAAAAAAATTTGCTATTGGTCAGTTTTCTGTTTGTGAAAAGACCATCCTATCTCATGATCCAGTCTGTTATTAGACAAAATGGATTTTTTAATTAATAATTACATGATGACTTGGGTGGCATAATGTATCATGGAGAAGCATTAAACCACCTTTTGCCTAAGTTTGGCTCATTTATTACTGGTTGACAGGCTGCTAGGTCAGATTCGTCACAGATGCCAGATACAATATTACCTTTCAATCTTTTTAACTCTTTACTTAACAGCAAAGTTACTGACTGGTCCATATTGAAAGCATTTGCATATGACATTAAATGTTGCTTAGGTGATGGAATTTGTCTCTAAAAGAGTAAAAAACATTGAAAAGGGGGAAAAGGAGAAAATTCTTAGCACTGTCTTTTTCTTTTTTTTTCCACAATATCTTCCAAAGTTATCCCGTATGGGTCGTTAAAACTCAGGATTGTGAGGTAAAGGGTTAAACTGACAACATAGTTATCACATGGGAATGCCACTGAATATAGGCACACAATACACATGCAAACCAAAAATATCCGTGAAAGCAAGACAGGAAATGATGTAATTTGTTTTAAAATATTGAAATAATTGTACAGGCTGATGAGAGCATAAATGAAGAACTTGAAGCTGCAAGAATGATCAAAAGGCGTGTGGACCATTTGAAAGAGGCGGAGTATCTACAAGAACAGACACGCCCACTTTGGCAGAAGAAGCGTCTGGATAGGATGCTTGTTGAATATTTCTTGAGGGCTGGATATTACAATACTGCACTTAGACTTGCCCAGCATTCAGATATAGAGGTAACTGACAAGCTACTAAGAGCCTTTTAACATCCATTTACTCTTTACCAAACGACAAAATTTTAGACCTGTCCAAACTGAAAGCATTTGCAGACGACAGGGTGAGTATGGCTCAAAAATTGAAATTTGTTTTTGGAAGGGTAGAAGAAAACGTTGTGGGAAAAGGAGAAAATGCTGGTAACCAGCATTTTCTCATTTTCCCACAATGTTTTCAAAAGGCTTCCTCCTCAGGTTCGTTAAAACTTAGTACTGTGTGGTAAAGAGTTAAGTGTACATAAACAAGAACAACTGACAATAATGGTTTCCCTCTGTTGTTCAAAGGATAATTAGGGGAAAAACAACTGTGGCTGTTTTCTAAATTGAATTGTAATTCTAAGTTCACAAACTAGCCATGTGATTTGCAGAGCATGTTGTGAAGTCCTGGTAAGCTATTGTGATTGCCCTTTGTCCGGCGTCCGTCAACAATTTCTTTAAGCATCTTTTTCTCCTAAACCACTGGGCCAATCTTGATGAAACTTGGCACGGATGTTCGTTGGGTTAAGCTCTACCAAAGTTGTTCAAAGAATTGAATTCAACCCATAACTCTGGTTGCCATAGCAACAAAAAGGAAAAAATGCAAAATCTTTTAAAATCTTCTCCTCTGAAACTAGAAGGCGTAGAGCTTTGATATTTGGTATATAGCATCTCCTAGTGGCCCTCTATCAAATTTGTTCATATGATGCCCCTGGGGTCAAAACTGGCCCTGCCCCGGGGGTCACAAGTTCGAACATTGGAACCAAGAAGGAAAACTTTAAAATTCTTCTTCTTTGAAACTGGTAGGCATAGAGCTTTGATATTTGGTATGTAGCATCTCCTAGTGGACCTCTACCAAGTTTGTTTATATGCTGCCCCTGGGCTCAAAACTGGCCCGCCCCGAGGGTAGCAAGTTAGAACAAAGGAACAAAGAAGGAAAACTTTAAAATTCTTCTTCTCTAAAACTGGAAGGTGTAGAGCTTTGATATTTGGTATGTAGCATCTCCCAGTGGACCTCTACCAAGTTTGTTCATATGATGCCCCTGGGGTCAAAACTGGCCCCGCCCCAGGGGTCACAAGTTTGAACATAGGAACAAAAAAGGGAAAACTTTAAAATTCTTCTTCTGTGAAACTGGAAGGCGTAGAGCTTTGATATTTGGTATATAGTGAACCTGTTCTAAGTTTGTTAGCCCACCTGAGCACAACATGTTCAGTGAGTTCAAAATTGGGTCACCTGGGGTCATAAACTAGATCACTAGGTCAAATTAAAGAAATACCTTTAGGGCACTCTAGAGGCTACATTTATTGCTCAAATGACCTGAAATTTGGTCAGAATGTCTGTCTTGATGAAATCTCGGATGAGTTGGGATTTGGGTCACCTGGGATCATAAACTAGGTCACAAGGTCAAATTAAAGAAATACCTTTAGGGCACTCTAGAGGCCACATTTTTTGCTCAATTGACTTGAAAATTGGTCAGAATGTTTGTCTCAATAAAATCTCACATGAGTCTGAATTTGGGTCAACTGGGATCATAAACTAGGTCACTAGGTCAAATTGAAGAAATACCTTTAGGGCACTCTAGAGGCCACATTTATTGTTCAATTGATTTGAAAATTGGTTAAAATGTTTCTCTTGATGAAATCTAAGATGAGTTCAAAATTGGTTCACCTGGGGTCATAATCTAGGCCACTAGGTCAAATTAAAGAAATACCTTAAGGGCACTCTAGAGACCACATTTTTTGCCCAAATGACTTGAAAATTGGTCAGAATGTTTGTCTTAATGAAATCTCAGGTGAGTTTGGATTTGGGTCACCTGGGATCATAAACTAGGTCACTAGGTCAAATTAAAGAAATACCTTTAGGGCACTCTAGAGGCCACATTTCTTGCTCAGTTGACTTGAAAATTGGTCAGAATGTTTGTCTTGATGAAATATTGGATGAGTTTGAAATTGGGTCACCTGGGATCATAAACTAGGTCACTTGGTCAAATTAAAGAAATACCTTTAGGCCATTCTAGAGGCCACATTTATTTCTCAGTTAACTTGAAAACTGTTCAGAATGTTTGTCTTGATAAATATTTTGATGAGTTCTAAATTGGGTCATGTATGGTGATAAAGTAGGTCACTAGGTCAACTTACAGAAATTTCTTGTGGATGCTCTAGATGCCACATTTTAAGCTCAATTGACCTGACAATTGGTCAGAAATTGAATTTTGCATGTGGAGTGAAATTCGCCTATTGACTCAGGTGAGCGATCCAGGGCCATCATGGCCCTCTTGTTATGATATTTCATGTGTCTGTGACATTTTTTTTTTTTTTTGTCAGGATATAGCCAGTATAGATCTGTTTACGGTCCTCATGGGGTTGAATTTTTATATTTCATGTGACTGTAAGATTTTTTTTGGTCAGCTTTTAGCTAGTATAGGTCTGTTTATTGTCCTCATGGGGATTACTTTGATGATATTGTTTGCAATTGTAAGATTTTTTTTCACGATTTACCCAATACACATATAGATCTGTTCATTGGCCTCATGAGGATTACTTATGATGATACTGTATGCAGCTGTAAGATTTTTTTTTTCAGGATTTAACCAACATAGATCTGTTCATGACTTCGAAGGCCATTGAGGAGAGTTTGACAAATCACGAGACAGGGCCCTGTCTAACATGGTGCTATGACAATAAATCCAAACTGAGGAAGCTAAAGGTAACCAAGAGCTTCTATTACACTGATCTTTGAATTGTACACAGTATTTTAGAAGAACTTTTATTTCTTTACCAGTCAATCCCATGTTTTTATGGCCTTGAGAAAGAAGGATTTTGAAAACAATGTGGGAAAAGGAAAAATGCTGGTAACCAGCATTTTCTCCTTTTTATACGCCCATCAAAGACGGGACGTATTATGGGATCACCAATGGCGTACGGGTGGGCAGGCGTCTGGGCGGGCGTCCGTCAGGGCGGGCGGGTGGGTGGTGTCCATTTCTTTGTCCGCAGCATAACTTTGTCATCTCCAGTCCGATTGACTTGAAACTTGGCATGTGTGTTTGTTGCGATAATACGGAGTGCAGTGCGAAAAAACCATAACTCTACCTGGTGCTTTCTTTGAGTTATCTCCCTTTGATCGTCATTTTTACAGCATTTTCTGCTTGTCCGGAGCATAACTTTGTCATCTCCAGTCCGATTGACTTGAAACTTGACATGTGTGTTTGTTGCAATAATACGGAGTGCAGTGCGAAAGAACCATAACTCTACCTGGTGCTGTCTTTGAGTTATTTCTCTTTGATCGTCATTTTTACAGCATTTTCTGCTTGTCTGGAGCATAACTTTGTCATCTCCAGTCTGATTGACTTGAAACTTTTCATGTGTGTTTGTTGCGATAATACAGAGTGCAGTGCGAAAAAACCATAACTCTACCTTGTGCTGTCTTTGAGTTATTTCCCTTTGATCGTCATTTTTACAGCATTTTCTGCTTGTCTGGAGTATAACTTTGTCATCTCCAGTCCGATTGACTTGAAACTTGACATGTGTGTTTGTTTCAATAATACAGAGTGCAGTGTGAAAGAACCATAACTCTACCTTGTGCTGTCTTTGAGTTATTTCCCTTTGATCGTCATTTTTACAGCATTTTCTGCTTGTCCGGAGCATAACTTTGTCATCTCGAGTCAGATTGACTTGAAACTTGGCATTTGTGTTTGTTGCAATAATACGGAGTACAGTGCGAAAGAACCATAACTCTACCTTGTGCTGTCTTTGAGTTATTTCCCTTTGATCGTCATTTTTACAGCATTTTCTGCTTGTCCGGAACATAACTTTGTCATCTCCAGTCCGATTGAGTTGAAACTTGGTATTTGTGTTTGTTGCAATAATACAGAGTGCAGTGCAAAGGAACCATAACCCTACCTCGTGCTGTCTGAGTTATTTCCCTTTGATCGTCATTTTTACCGCATTTTCTGCTTGTCCGGAATATAACTTTGTCATCTCTAGTCTGAACATCTTCAAATTTGATATGCATGATTGTTGAAAATTTATGGAGTGCAGTGCACAAGAACCATAACTCTTCCTAGCATGAATTTTGAGTTATTTGCCTTTGATCGTCATTTTTACAGCATTTAGTGCTTGTCTGGAATATAACTTTGTCATCTCAAGTCAGAGTGACTTCAAACTTGGTATGCATGTTTGTTGCAATATTATGGAGTACAGTGCACAAGAACAATAACTCTACCTAGTGCGGATTTTGAGTAATTCCACTTTGATCTTCATTTTTACAGTATTTCTTGCTTGTCCGGAACAGAACTTTGTCACCTCAAGTCAAATTGACTTGAGACTTGGTAAACATGTTTGTTGCATTATCTGCCCTTTACGATTATTATACTCCCTTGACAACTGGTGGTGGGACGGGCGTATCTTCCGACAATTTGCCGCTCTTGTTCCACAATGTTTTCCAACCATAAATCTCATCAATTTAGACACATTTCAATTTTTACAGGTCTTAAATTTGTTGTATGATAAAGACTAACAGGGGTAGGATGATCAACAGATAAGGCTACAAGATAATTAAAAGCTAAGAACACTGATGGTAAGAATACAGTTGCACCCTAAACTGTTCTAAAACATGTTCTATGCAAACGACTTTGAAAACAAATTTCTAAAGTATGAATTTAGATGATTATGAATTAAGGCTTGAAAAAAAAAATTCTAAAGTACGTATTTAAATGATTATGAATTAAGGCTTTATAGGAGTATGTGTGAAAACAATGTGAGAAAAGGAGAAATTTCTTGTTGTAGTCAATGTCTTCTATTGTCACAATATTTGCATAGGTGATCTGCTTTAGTGCATATCTACAAAAAGAGATTTGTAAGTGCTAATGCTTGAATTTGTAATCAGTATTATATATGAACTTCATTTATAGCTTAAAGAAAGCAGAAAAAGATTTATTTAATTTTTTTTCCCCAGAGTACCCTTGAGTTTAAACTTCGCAAACAAGAATTCATAGAAATGATCAGAAACAACTGTCGGATAGATGCTGTGAGGTAACATGTTAATATTAAATATTTTATCAAGAGTGGAAGAGAAAGGGTAAACCTGAGTTTATGGTTAAAATGTAGCCATTTAGAATTTGATAAACACTTATCTTCTTAAACAGATTTTCAGATGCCAACACAATGTTTTTAGAGGCTGTTTGTATAAAATGTAAGATCATCTTTCTTAGCCAAGGGTAATGATAGAAACAAGGGAAATTTTATTTTTCATTTTCAGCTCAGCTGTTTTCAAAGAAAACAGCGAGGTTTGAAAACAACGAGGCATTGTCATAGCTCAGTCATCCTCTGCGTCATCTGTATGCAAAAGCATTTGACATTTTCTGATATCTCTGTCATTACTAAAAGTTTTTACTTCAGACTTGAGCTACATATTAAATGTCAAAAAGGGCCCATCATACTAGAAAGGTAACTCTGAAACATTTTTAACACATTTATGCCTCCTTTTCAACTAAGAATTTTCTCTGAAAAAGCAACTACAGTCACTTGGTGACACTGGCATGCAATGCTGTTGTTGTCTTTTGACAGACATGCCAGAAAGTACTTTAGTAACCAAGGTGAGGAGCAACATTTATCAGATATACAGAAGGTGATGGGATTACTTGCATTCCCGGCAGATACAGAAGTCTCTCCATATAAGGTAAATGCTTTCTTATTTGGTTATTAACCTTTAACTCTTTTACCAAGTGACAAAATTTTAGACTATATGTAACTGAAAGCTCTTGTAGATGCTAAATTGAATGTACCTAAAAAGATGATTTTTTTCTTTAATGGGGTAGAAAACATTGCGGGAAAAGGAGAAAATGCTGGTTACCAGATAAGCCCTAAATAAACCCAACTGACATGTTCAGTCTAGAAATAAGACCCACATATGTGCAATTTCAAGCTTGTTTTTGTCAGTAGTGTTAGAGCTAGTAGACAGTATAGATCAATTATCAGACTGCAGGTTTTGTGCAGTCTGATCTTGATCTACACTGGCTGCAAAGCCAACAATAGCTTTGAAAGATGCTTTAAGGGTTAATACTTAACTAAACACTAAAAATTTAGACTTGCCTGTATTGAAAACATATGCAGAGGACATGTTCAGTATAGATCAAAAGGTGTATTTGAAATAATAGAAAATACATGGATGGGTAACAGGAAAAGATGCTGGTAACCAGCATTTTCTACTTTTTCCAGAATGTTTGCAAAAGCCTTCTTCTTCAGGTTTGCAAAAACATGGGATAAATTTGTAAAGAGTTCAGTTTTTGCCTTTGTGGAAATGAGTTTGGGAGATCTATCTATTATTATCTATGATAATAATAAGACTTAAAGTTTGAGCATGAAATCAGTTGAGCAGGAACTTAAGTTTTATAAGCACTGGCCCTGTATAGAGTTATGTAACTGTTTACCAAACGGCCAGACTTGTCCAAATTAAAAACATTTTGTGGACATTGAATTGAATGTGGCTCAAATGATGGAAGCATAGAAAACATTGTCGATAAAGGAGAAAATCCTAGCTTCAAGCTGCATTGGAAAATCTGATATCGTGGAAGGCATAGGGGTGGTGAGATGTCCAAATTTTTTTTATGAATGAAGAAGCAAATACAAATGAGCCATCCTCTGTGAAAAGGAGGCTGAATGCATCTGCAAAAAGTATCGACCAGGTCAGCCTGCACATTTGGCACAGACTGACTCAGGTCAAAACTTTTTGGTTTTGGTAAATTATCTGGATGGCAAAAGACCAGTTTACCTTATGATTCAGTAGGTTGTTATACAAAATGGATTTTATGGATCCATAGTAATATGATGACTTGCTTGATATCATGCATCACAGAGACGCATTAAACCCTCTAATGCCAGGGCATGACTCAAATACATGAAACATTACTGCAATATTATAATCTTTTTTATTCTATACCTACACGTTTTAACAGAAAATAGTTCAATTTTTGACAATGTTATTCAAAATAGGTATGATATAAAAGCAAATACCCGTTTAGTGGGAAACACCTTCTTTTTATGAATAGCAGATGGATACTACAAAATAACATTTTGACTAATCATATGGGAAACCAAGCTGAAAGCAGTCTGCACCATCAATTCATTATCATACCATATTTTGGACTGTGTTTAATACTGTGAAAACATAGATTTGTTCTTTCATGCCTGATTTAATCCTCGTGTAATGCATGTATTTAAGCTAGAAAATTTATTGGTATGTAACAATGAATAAAGCCTTTTATATTCATCTTTTTACCAGGATCTTCTTGATGAAAGAAGCTGGACAGATCTGGTTCAACAGTTTCGGAATGAAAACTTCAAGCTTCACCAGCTCAACAATGCATCTGTGTTTACAGTGACATTGCAGGCTGGCCTTTCTGCATTAAAAACACCGTATCCTTTTTCGAGGATCTTGTTTTCTAATACCATTTCACAATGTAATGGCTCATACAGGATGTTAATGTCACATGTCCTCTTTTAACTCTTTACCAAACAACAAAATTTTAGACTATTCCAAATTGAAAGCATTTGCAGACGACAAAATAAATGTGACTGAAAAATTGAAATTTGGTTTGGGAATGGTAGAAAACGTTGTGGGAAAAGGAGAAAATGCTGGTTACCAGCATTTTCTCCTTTTCCCACAATGTTTTCAAAAGGCCTCTCTCTCAGGGTCGTTAAAAGTCGGGATTGTGTGGTAAAGGGTTATCTCTTAACCAAATGACAAAATGTTAGTCAAGTCCTAATTGACTTTTCTACAAATGCGAGTTTGGCACACCCACCTTAGTAATGCGGTATTTTGGTTTGCTACGCCCTACAAACAAACCAGAAAAATGGCATCGAATACATAGAGAAAGAGAGTTTATTGCAGTTTTATTTTAGCTGATATTTCGCTGTAAGTTAATCTAAGTTAATCACCCCAACTTTTTTTCCCAACTTTCTTATAAATTTGAACTAAATCGGCAACGTAACGAGAAAAAATACTTAAAATAATGCCATATTTATCAGAAATCAAGAAGTAAAAGTAGCTCAAATATGTTCCTAATCCAATGTTCAGTCACAGCATTTCAAATGAAAATACAGAACAGAACAGAACTTTATTGCTTCAACTTGAACTACATAGCAGTTCATCGTTATGTACAAAAGACAACATAGCATACATGCAACAATGACATAATAAATCAGAAAAACAGTAATGATTTTTAATATGGTTTGCTTTATCTGAAATGTTGGGATTTAATTTAATTTTCATTGATTTGATTTGCTGAAGTTACGCAAAAAATAAATCGTCGGTTTTGAAATTCAATTTCCCTTATATTTATGCATATCCATTCATTCTATTCAATGAAAGTTCATGCACATATATAATTGAAGATTGTATGAAATTACTTTATTTTGATTGTGAAACAAATATTCAGTAGATGGCTTCGAAATTATCATTTTATAATATATTCATCATGAATTGGTAATTGGTATATGAGAAATGCAAACTTGAAAACTATGCAACAGACGGCTTTAAGAAAATTTGTATATGATCAAATAAAACCTGAATTGATGAATAATATCTAAATCATAAACACATAGACATTATATGCATGTATAAACATTCACAAACATATATAGTCAACCTTAACTGGTGTTGGAAATGTGAGAAATATGAAGACGGCTCTGAGACTGTGCTTTTAGTAAAGCAATCCTGAATTGGGGAATAATACATAAATGAAGTATTACAATACAAAATTGCAGCAGATGGCTTTGGAAACAATCCATATGTACTAAATTTAACATACATTCTTGGTTAATGGTTAATGCACGAGTGAATAAGACAGTTTGTCATGTGGAGTTAAAACAAATTTGCAGCAGACGGCATTGAAACTATCCATATATAATACAGTCGGTGAAAATGAGACAGAATCTGTCACAGAGGAGAAGCTGCTCATGGCGAACAATTTCTCCATTCAGCCACAATCCAGTAAAGGCTGGTTCGTTACATGACAAGAAAAGAAAAGTCGTCTGCAGCAGACAATGAATCAGTGAAATTAAAATGCCATCGCAGTTGGAGAAGTCCCACAGCACTGGCAATTTCTCCAACTATCACGATGCTTTTGTATTGCATTAATAACGTGAGGAAGCAAGTCCTAACACGTTTTTTAGACTTGGAAGCACTGTGCCCGAAATGCTGGCATATTATCTCATACACAAAATTTTCCATAAAAAGAAATATGGAATAAAAACTAAGCAAAAACAAACATATTCTTATAGCCCATTACTGTATTAATTCAACTTCTTGATTCGTTATATTCAAGCTTTTGAAAACATTGTTATAGCCTTACAGAGGTTAAAATAGAAAATACAAAAATATAAATATACATTGTTGGAAGCTTACTGTCGGCAACATCTATAATTACTAATAAGTTTTTAGCTCCACTGGCCGAAGGCCAGAGAGCTATTGTCATGGCATTGTGTCCGTCGTGCGTCCGTCCGTCCGTTCGTCCGTGCGTGCGTCCGTAAACTTTTTCTTTAAAAAACTTCTCCTCAGGAACTATTGACTGGATTTTTACCAAATTTCACAGGAATGTTCCTTTGGTGGTCCTCTTTCAAATTCCTTCAAATAATTGTGTTCCATGAAGAATTCTGGTTGCCATGGCAACCAAAGTAAAAAACCTTTAAAAATCTTCTCCTCCCAAACCGCTATTTGGATAGCATTATTATTTTGCAGGAATGTTCCTTAGATACAGGTTTACAGAATTCCTTAAAAAAAAAAAGATCTGTCAAAAAACATGGCTTTTATGGGAGACTCATTTTCCTTTTATGGTATAAAGTAAAATCTTTGAAAAATTTCTTCTCTAAAACTATTCATTGGATTTCATTGTTGTTTTGCAGGTAAGTTCCTATGGTGGTTGTCTACCAAATTGTTTCTTCAGTGAGCTAAAATGCAGGATTGAATGATAATTGTTAAAAACTTCCTTTCGCCATTATAGAAATATCAGGCCTGTGGAGCGATACAGGCGCTCAAGCGCCTCTAGTTAAGTCATTTCGTCAGTATATAACATGTCAATTTGACCGTAAGCAATTACATAAGAAAAAGATTTAGGATTTAAGCCTTTACCGCACAATCCCGTTCTTTAACGACCTTGAAGAACAGAACTTTTGAAAACTTTCTCTCTTTCTTTGGGTGTTTTCTGCCCTTTCAAAGACAAATCTCACTACTGGAGCAAAGTTTAATTTGTCGACAGCAAATGTTTTCAAAATAGACAAATCTAATATTTTGTTGTCTGATAAAGAGTTAATTAACACCTCTACTACCTGTTTTGGATAGAAATCAATTAGTTTTATTGCAAGTGATCTATTAAATGGTTGTTTGTCATATTTTTAACAGATGTATGTTGTAAAAACTTTTAACTTGGGGGTATGTTTGGTCACTTGAGGTGATTATAAAGGTTTTACTGATTTAGAATAGACGTGCATTTATCAATCATGTGATGATCATGGTGAAAACAAACAATCATTCAAACCAGATGAAGTGCCATTTACAGACATTTAATCGTCCTAATGAAACAGGAATAAAAATAAAATTATGAATGCTCCCTTAAGTATTAACAAGAACCACAGGATCACATTTGTAATGTCAGCTTATTTATGAAACAGGATGACAATTGGCAGTAAATTAAATATACTTCTTTTTGTTGTTTGTTATGTACATCAAGTACGACCGTTAGGATTCATGATTTTGAACTTGAGAAAGTTCGTTCAATTAGATTTCAATAAAGGTAGTTTATCAATACACTTTGGCATACTTGTTCTTTCTTTTGTGAAAGATTGAAACAAAAATGCTTTTCTATTATTTGGTAGAGTCGCTGGGTTATTCGAAATCCTGGTTATATCTACTGAAGACATTTTCGTAGATCTGAGTTTTTTGAATGGATAAATTGAGTTTTCTTTTCAGGGTCTATAATGTAACAGTTACCTTACCACATGATTCTCATCTGCAACTTTAATCCATTTTGAATAATTATTTTGTAATCCAATCTTCTTTGGCATAAACTAAATTACTTAAATTACTCTGTCATTTTATCCAACCTTTTTGTTTACATGACTCGCTATACTGCATTTTGATAGGCTGATATGACCTACCTGTCTATTAAAATCGGCAGAAAGGTCAATTGGAAACATTTCCAGACAACACATGATGTGGCAGAAATAATGGATTTTGTTTGTGAAAGGTTAGAAAACATTGTGGGGAAGGGAGAAAATGTTGGTTTTTAGCATTTTCTCCTCTTCCTACAATGTTTTCAAAAGCTTTCTTTCTCAGGGTCGTTAAAACTCAGGACTATCTGGTAAAGTGTTAACCCTTTACTGAACAATCTTGTGTTTTAACATTAAAACCCTGGGAATGAAAACTTGAAAACATGGAGGAAACCTCTTATGTCAGTGTTGTTTACCTTCTGAATGATAATTTCCATGATATGAATCACATATAATTTGTCGTCTGCAAATGCTTTTTACTGGGAAATGTCTAAAATTTTGTCATCTGGTAAAGAAAAAAGTTGAAAAAAAAACCTACATTCTACCAGAGCTCCAGACGGAGGGAGTGATTTTGATTTCAAAATTAGAAATAATTAATTACTCTCCACTAAACCCTTTGTTGTGGGTACTCATTAGAATCGTCTCATCGAGACGATTTTAATGAGTAACCACAACATAGGGTTTTCAAAGAGAAATAATGAATTTAGAATACCACTACTCCCTCTTATCTGGTGCTCTTTTCTACAATATTCCTTGACAGGTTTCAGATATTGTTATAAGGAAGGCTGCAATGCTAAGAATGCAGAATGTCCAGTGTGTAGCAGAAATCTCAATAAACTAGGCCGGCATTTACCCTATGCCCACTGTGCTAATTCTAAACTAATATGTTACATATCTGGCCAACCTCTCAATGAACATAATCCTCCCATGATGTTGCCAAATGGATATGTTTATGGATACAATGTAAGTTCATGTTTTGTATAAATAGTTTACTTCCTTGTTTTATTGTTGCATACATGTATTTAAAAGGTTCACTTATGTTAAGTAATTCCCATTATAAAAATGAAAAAAGAAAACCACGAAAAAAAAGTAAAATCAAATTATTGTATTTGTTATCCAATTTTTGCTATATCAGCTTCCTGAGGGATATAAAACAACACAGTGAAACAGGGGTTTTTATTTTCAGGTATAAGGAAATTCTTTCACTGAGAAATAAAATTTAAAGATGTGTCTTTACTCGTTTTCATCCAGTTCTGTAACCAATTTTATCTTTATTTATGAAATTATAATCATTCTTGCCAAATGTTATACCTGACGGTTGCAAGGTTGCACAGATTACGACGGATAGAAAATGCATTTCATTCTATTGCGGCTAGCCATAGACATAACAACCACAGTTTCCAGTTTAAATCGAAGTCAAATCCCTGGCGTCTCTTTATCTCATACACCTTATACCGATTTTTAGCTCCACTGGCCGAAGGCCAGCGGGCTTATGTCATGGCCTGTTGTCCGTTGTGCGTCCGTCCGTCCGTCCGTCCGTCCGTCCGTCCGTCCGTCCGTCCGTCCGTCCGTCCGTGCGTTAACTTTTTTTTAAAACGTCTTCTTCTCTGAAACTACCCATCCAATTTTGATGAAACTTCACAGAAATGATCCTGCCATGGTCCTCTTCAGAATTTTTTGAAAGAATTTAATTCCTTCAAAAACTCTGGTTGCCATGGCAACAAAACTGAAAAATTTTGAAAATCTTTGAAAATCTTCTTGTCTGAAACCGTAAGGCCAAGGGCTACCAAATTTGGCATGTAGCTTTATCTAGTGGACCTCTACCAAGTTTCTTCAATTTATAGCCCTGGGGTCAAAATTGGCCCCGCCCCGGGGGTTACAAGTTATACATGGGCTTATTTAGGGAGAACTTTAAAATTCCTCTTCTACCTAGCCATAGGGCCTAGAGCTACCAAATTTGGCATGTAGCTTTATCTAGTGGACCTCTGCCAAGGTTGTTCAAATTATAGCCCTGGGGTCAAATTAGGCCCTGCCCGGGGGTAACAAGTTTTACATGGGCTTATATAACAAGTTTTACATGGGCTTATATAGGGAGAACTTTAAAATTCTTCTTTGACCTAGCCATGGGGCCTAGGGCGACCAAATTTGGCATGTAGCTTTATCTAGTGGACCTGTACCAAGGGTGTCCAAATTATAGCCTAGGGTCAAATTTGACTTCGCTCCGGGGGGTAACATGTTTTACATGGCCGGGCTTATATAGGAAAATCTTTCACATCTAGCTATAAGGGCTAGGGCTATCAAATTTTGCATTTAGCTTTATCTAGGGGGTCTCTATCAAGGGTGCCCAAATTATAGCCCAGGGGGTCAAATGTAGCCCCACCCCAGGGGGTCACAAGTTCTACATGGTCTTATATAAGGAAACTTTAATAATCTACTTGTACATAGCCATATTTAGGCCTAGGGCTACCAAATTTTGCATGTAACTTTATATAATGGGCCTCTACCAAGAGGGCCCAAATTTTAACTTTGGGGGTCAAGTTTGACTCCACACCAGGGGTCACAAGTTTTACATTGGCTTTTATAGTGAAAACTTGATAAACCTGTGTCATGGATCACATATTTTACAGGGCCTTTTATTCAGCAAACTTGTTTTACATGACTTTTTATTGGGCAAGATTAAAAAATCTTTTTGTTTATAACCACACATTCTAGTTTCATATTGTAGGTCTGGGGTCAAAATTGCCTTCATTCCAGGGATCGCAAGTTTAACATGGGCTTCAAAATATTGTCACTTCAATTTAAACATTAATCAAGGGAAATAACTCTTTTTATGAAAGATAAAGTTCGTTACTATTTACCTCCCTTGATTATCAAGCTGCAGTGATACATGATTGGTGCTAGACAAGTTTTTTAGCTCCACTGGCCGAAGGCCAGCAGGCTTATGTAATGGCCCGTTGTCCGTTGTGCGTCCATCCGTATGTTAACTTTTTAGCTCACTTGAGCACAACGTACTCAAGGGGAGCTTTTAGGATCACCTGGTGTCCGTCGTGCGTCGAAATAATTTCACAGGATTGTTCCTTGGGTGACCCTTTTCAAAAACTGTTCGTAAAATTTTGATCTGTCAAAAAACGTGGCTCTGGTGAATGGGGGCTTCTTGCACTATACAGAAATGAACGGGCCGTTTAATTGGTTTTGATGGCTATTCCATAATAGCCAGTGGAGCGATACAGGGCCATCATGGCCCTCTTGTTTATCTTTGTTTACATGGCTATCTAGATTCTACACATTGTAAAGTTTTAACAGCATTTGTTTACTCTCTGGCTGTAAGGGTGCATCTTTAATTCAGAAAGGTGGTGAAATTGAAAACATCCCGGGATTTTGGGTCACAGAAGATGTCCTTGTCCCTTATATTGGGCTTAGAACTCTTTACCACACAATCCTGAGCTTTAGCGACCCTGAATAAGAGGGTTTTTGAAAACATTGTAAGAAAAGGAGAAAATGCTGGTAATTTTCCCACAATGTTTTCTACCCTTTTAAAGACAGAAATCATCATTTGGGCTACATTTACTTTGTTATCTGCAAATGCTTTCAATTTGATCCAGTCAAAACTTTTGTCGTTTGTTAAAGAGTTACCACATGGTACATCCTGTATTTTCATGTCAATAAAAGCTTAAAAAAGAAAGCTCTTGAAAATGGCATGGGAGGAGAAAATTCTGGTAACCAGAATTTTTAGCTCACCTGAGCATGAAGTGCTCATGGTGAGCTATTGTGATTGTGCTGTGTCCAGCGTCCGTCGTGCGTCGTCAACTTTTACCTTGTGTACACTCTAGAGGCCACATTTTCAGTCCGATTCTTGTGAAACTTGGTCAGAATGTTTGTCTTGATGATATCTCGGAGGAGTTAAAAAATGGGTCATGTCGGGTCAAAAACTAGGTCACTAGGTCAAATCTTAGAAAAACCTTGTGTACGCTCTAGAGGCCACATTTTCTGTCCAATACTCCTGAAAGTTGGTCAGAATGTTTGTCTTGATGATATCTTGGACGAGTTCGAAAATGGGCCATGTCGGGTCAAAAACCAGGTCACCAGGTCATATCTTAGAAAAACCTTGTGTATGCTCTAGAGGCCATATTTTCAGTCCAATACTCCTGAAAGTTGGTCAGAATGTTTGTCTTGATGATATCTCAGACAGGTTCGAAAATGGGCCATGTTGTGTCAAAAACTAGGTCACCAGGTCAAATCTTAGAAAAACCTTGTGTATATTCTAGAGGCCACATTTTCAGTCCAATACTCTTGAAAGATGGTCAGAACGTTTGTCTTGATGATATCTCAGACGAGTTCGAAAATGGGCCATGTCAGCTCAAAAACTAGGTCACCAGGTCAAATCTTAGAAAAACCTTGTGTACGCTCTAGAGGCCACATTTTCAGTCCAAAACTCTTGAAAGTTGGTCAGAATGTTTGTCTTGATGATATCTCTGACAGATTTGAAAACGGGCCATGTTGGGTTAAAAACTAGGTCACTAGGTCAAATCTTAAAAAAACCTTGTGTATGCTCCAGAAGCCACATTTTCCGTCCAATACTCTTGAAATGTGGTCAGAATGTTTGTCTTGATAATATTGCAGACGAGTTCGAAAGTGGGCCATGTGGGGTCAAAAACTAGGTCACTAGATCAAATCTTTGAAAAACCTTGTGTACGCTCCAGAAACCACATTTTCAGTCCAATGCTCTTTAAAGTTGGTCAGAATGTTTGTGATGATGATAGCTTGGATGAGTTTGAAAATGGGTCATGTCAGGTCAAAAACTAAGTCACCAGGTCAAATCTTAGTAAAAACTTATGTAAGCTCTAGAGGCCACAAATTTCAGTCCAATAATCTTGAAATTCGGTCAGAATGTTTGTCTTGATAATTTCTTAGACTAGTATGAAAATGGGTCATGTTGGATAAAAAACTAGGTCACAAGGTCAAATCTCGGAAAAACCTTTTGTACTATAATTACAGTCCAATATTCTTTAAACTTTTGTTAGAATGTTTGTCTTGATGATATCTTGCATGAGTTTGAAAATGGGTCACGTGGAATATAAACTAGGTCACCAAGTTTCATCCTTGAAAAACCGTGTGTACGCTCTAGAGGCCACATTTTCAGTCCAATAATCTTGAAATTTGCTTTGAATGTTTGTCTTGATAATATTTTAGATTAGTATGAATATGGGTCATGTTGGATAAAAAACTAGGTCACTAGGTCAAATCTCGGAAAAACCTTTTATACACCCTACAGGCCACATTTTCTCTCAAATACTCATGAAAGTTTGTAGGAATGTATGTCTGGATGATTTCTACATGTCAAGTAGGCCGCTGAGACAAATTCTAGAAAAAGCTTGTGTGCACTGTAGAGGCCATATTTGTAAGCCCAATACTAATGAGTGTTTGTCAGAGTGTTTGTCTTAATATCTCTGAAGAGATTGGAAATGGGTCATGTTTGATCAAAAGGCTCAGGTGAGCGACTTCAGGGCCATCATGGCCCTCTTGTTTCTGTTTTCCCACTATGCTGTTTAACTTTCCTGTGACAAATTCCATCATTTGAGCTACATTTATTTTATTGCCTGCAAATGGTTTTACCATGGACAAGCCCGTTTTGGTTTTGTCATATGGTAAGGCATTACTGATTTTGATTTCACTTAATTTCAGGCGCTGGAAGAAATGGCGGCAAGGAATGAGGGAAAAGTTGTGTGCACACGAAGTAAAGAGATCTTTGACTTGGACAAATGTGATAAAGTGTATGTAATGTAAATGGGTAAAAGAGGAGTGTGACATTTTACTTCAAGCAAGCATGTGGATTACAAATTGTGTGTTTATATGTCAGTTTTTGTAAAAAATGGAAGGATATGAGGCAAGCAAGTCTCCTGAAGATCTTCTTATCAGAGAGAGGTTAACCCTTTACGAGAAACAAAATAATAGACTCATCCAAAATGAAAGTGTTTGCAGACAAAAAATTAACATTGTGGAAATAGGAGAAAATGCTGGTTACCAACCTTTCTCCTGTTCCCACAGTGTTTTTAAATGCTTTCACCATTAGGCCTGTTAAAAAGAGAAGGCATTTGAAAACATTGTGGGAAAAGAAGAAAATGTTAGTTGTCGGTATTTTTTCCTATTTCAACCATGTTTTGAAATGCCTACTTCCCTGGGGTCATTTAAACACAGGATGGTTGGGTAAAGGGTTAACTTTTTCCACTGTGCTGGCATTTTTGAAAATGTATGTAAATGTTCTTCAAATTTATAGATCTGTTGCATATGGATATAAGCAAATTTATGTGCCAACAACACAGATTGTCAAAATAAATTCAGAGTTGACACTTTAACAAATCTTGTGCACAAGTTGTGTGATCTTTGAGGCCATAAAAATTCAGAAGAAAGCATAAATGATTCAGAAAAATTAATTTTGAATATAAAAAGACAAAAGAAATCAAAGCTCTAAAAGTGCTAAGTTAGCCATTTTCTTACTGGTCTGGAAAAAAGGTATGCATTGTTAAATGCTACAAGATTTAAGATCATATTTCTCTCTTAGTTTAACCCCTTACCAAACAATCCTGTGTTTTAACGACACTGTAGAAGAGGGTTTTAGAAAAATTTAGAAATGGAGAAAAGGAGAAAATGTTGACAGCCAACAATATTTGCTACCAATTCAAAGACGGAAATCATGTTTAGAGCTACATTTAATTTATTATCCTCAAATACTTTCAATTCAATCAAGCCTAAAATTTTGTCATCTGGCAAAGAGTTACATCTTTACCAAATGACAAGTTAAAGTACATGAGCCATGCTCTGGCAAAAGGGGGCTTAATGCATGTCCCTGATGCATAATACCAAGCAAGCCATCACATACTTATGGATCCACAATGGCCACATTTTTTAACAACGGACTTAATCATGAGGTACACTGGGCCCTGGACATACAGAAAATAGACCAATAGCGAAAAGTTTCGGCCCAGGTCAGCCTGCGCAAACTGCGCATGCTGACCTGGATTGATACTTTTCGTAGATGCATTAAGCCCCCTTTTCACAGAGCACGGTTCATGTATTTGATTTTGACATTGTATGTGGTTCAAATGATGGGATTTGTCTATAAGAGGATAGAAAATATTGTTGAAAATGGAGGAAATGCTTATCATCAGTGCTTCCCTTTTTGCCACAATATTTTCTACCCTTTCAAAGACATAACTGCCTGTATGAGTCACTTTCAGTTTGTTGTCGTCTGGTAGCCTGGGTTCCAGTCCATTCATTTTTTTCCTTTTCTATCATTAGGACGTTACTTTGTCAAAAATGACGGCCTGGGGACATTCGAAAACCGATCGCAGCTACATCTGGTTTACCCCATCTCACTGTGGGGTAAAGTAGATGTCGCTGCAATTGTTTTCAAATGTAAATGACTAAAAATAGATACAGAAATTTCAATAGCCTCGATTTGGTCACTTCCTGTTTGTGGGCTGTCTTTGAAAATATTGAAAACAAAATTTCAAACGGGTATTCACAATGACTTTGGAGGATATTTTAACAATAGCTGCTAATTGTTTCGTCTGTTTGATTCCGAAAGCTTTTCAAAAGGATGCTTTTTACTAGTTTTGTTGAAGGTCGCGATGATTTTTTGATAAAACAACAGTTTCAGGAAAATCACTTGTCCCCGTTGTACTTGAATTAGTCGAAAAATGCGCCAATTCATTGTTATAAACATAGTGACGTCACGCGACAAACAATCTATAATTAGATTATCGGCACAATTTATAATCATGGGGAGACCCTTGAATGTCCCCAGGCAGTAATGATAACAAATAGCTGCCAAAGATGGACAGCAGACTGAGATTAGGACAGTGTGGTACAAAGTTATTAATAAATTATCACTGCCTGGACCCAGGCTAGTCGTCTGGTTAAAAATTAAGTCATGCTCCATTGATGATTCAGGCTATAAAACAGTAAAACAATGGAAGAAAAGGATACTCTGTAGCATTTTGTCAATTTTCTATAAGTTTTCAAAAGTAATCAGACAGATTTGTGAAAAAAATACTCTGACATAAAAGTTAGATATGAGTTAGATATGATTATGCCCCCCTTCAATGAAGTGGGGGTATATTGCTTTGCTAATGTCGGTCGGTCCGTCGGTCGGTCGGTAGACCTTACCTTGTCTGGATGATAACTAGACACAGAATTGACCGAGGTTCATCAAATTTGGCACAGACATTCATCTCGGAGTTTAGATGATCCCTATTGATTTTGAGGTCAATCGGTCAAAGGTCAAGGTCACAGTGACTGTCAACATGTTGATATATAGACCAAACCTTGTCCGGATGATAACTAGACACAGAATTGACCTAGGTTCATCAAATTTGGCACAGACATGCGTCTCGGAGTGTAGATGATCCCTATTGATTTTGAGATTAACCCATCAAAGGTCAAGGTCACAGTGGCCTTCAACTTAATGATATATAGACCAAACCTTGTCCAGATGATAACTACACACAGAATTGACCTAGGTCCTTCAAATTCTGTACAGATATTCATCTTGGAGTGTAAATGATCCCTATCGATTTTAAGGTTAATCCGTGAAAGGTCAAGGTCACAGTGACCATCAACATGTTGATATATAGACCAAACCTTGTCCGGATGATAACTAGACACAGAATTGACCTAGGTTCGTCAAATTTGGCACAGACATGCGTCTCGGAGTGTAGATGATCCCTATTGATTTTGAGGTCAATCGGTCAAAGGTCAAGGTCACAGTGACCGTCAACATGTTGATATATAGACCAAACCTTGTCCGGATGATAACTAGACACAGAATTGACCTAGGTTCGTCAAATTTGGCACAGACATGCGTCTCGGAGTGTAGATGATCCCTATTGATTTTGAGATTAATCCATCAAAGGTCAAGGTCACAGTGGCCTTCAACTTAATGATATATAGACCAAACCTTGTCCAGATGATAACTACACACAGAATTGACCTAGGTCCTTCAAATTCTGTACAGATATTCATCTTGGAGTGTAAATGATCCCTATTGATTTTAAGGTTAATCCATGAAAGGTCAAGGTCACAGTGACCACCAGATGATTCAGGGCCCGTACTGCCGTTCGCCACTTGAGCCATTTGCTCAAAAAAAATTAAAATGTCTCAAAAATCATCATATGTGGCTCAACTTGTGGCTCCAACATTTTATTCGCGTATTATCGGGGACGTAGTAAGCATCGAAGTCGACTGGGAAAAAGCGGAAGTCAAACGCGTGTGCCGAAAAGAAAATCGATAACCCAGTCTGTGTATTGGCGACTGTTTACAATCTTGTATGTATACACATGGCGGTATGTATAATTATGCGAACTGTTGACAGATTATCACGTTTAACAATTGAAGTGGGCTATAAATCAAAAAGATGACATCGATATTTCCCAATCAATTCTTTTGATATCAGTTTATGAACTGTGCCACTTTCTGTATCAATGTGGCAGTAGGGGGGCATGACTGTTTTACAAACAGACATCTTGTTTAGATATGAGTTAGATATGAGTTGATTTGTATGTATATCCAGCTTCCTTTCTGCTACCTCATGGCAAAGTATTTGTGTGTTCAGTTTTATTTTATATCATCACGTTTAAATATTTTCCAAACAATCTGATGCTTTATGTACAGTGAAGAAAAATTGTTGTTGAAAACAATATTCCAGGAAAAAATGCTGGTAACCATCATTTTTTCCTTTATTGTTGTCTACCCTTTTACAAATCCAATTATTAGGGCCACAGTTTTATTTGCAAGTGTTTACAGTTTGGACAAGTCCAGAAAATGTTGTTGTTTGGTAAAGTAGTGAAGTTTAGCAACAATTGCGTTACAATTGTAAGTTTAATTGATATGAAAAACATGCTATAGATAGGACTGATTGCTAGGAAATGCAGTTTCATGTACTCCCATTCCTGTCATGATTGTCAAACTGAATTTTAAAAGGGTTTGAAAGTTGCATGATGAAAAGTTCAATTCAGTTGAAGTCAACCCTTAATCAAACAATCTGGTGTTTACCGACCTTGAGAAGGAGGGCTTTTGAAAATTTTGTGAGAAAGGGAGAAAATGCTGGTAACCCAGCATTTTCTCAATTTCATACAAGGTTTTCTACTCTTTCAGAGACAAAAACCATTGTTTTGGCCACATTTGATTTTTCATCTGTAAATACTTTCATTTAGGACATATCTGAAATTTTGTTGTTTGAAAGAGAGTTAAAAAAAAAAATGTGCCACAAATAAGCTAAGGGTTTTATTTAATTGTGTAATTATTGGATTGAGATTTTTCTAAAAGTTTTTTTTTTTTTTTTTTACTCTGTACAAGATGGTAAAACTTTTTACTTGTTCAAATTGTAAGCATTTGCAGACTAACATATTACAATTGGCAATTGATATAAATTGGTCTTAAAAGTGTGAAAAACATTGAGGAGAAAGGAGAAAATGCTGGTTTCACATGATCATACAGCACATTCTGTACAGACTGATCTTGATCTACACTGTCTGGAAAAAGTGCATTGAGTTTTGCTTAGCAGCAGGCAAGAATTTGGTGTGGCAAGTAGTGGTAACTTGCATGAAGATTTTTATAATGTCTGCTACCTCAGCCTAAGTGTACTTATCATATACTTATAATTGGTTGCAGTTTTGATAATTGTGTTAGTATGCTAGGAACATAGGTGGGACTTGTTTTTGATAGAGTAGAAAACATTGTGTGAAAAGGAGAAAATGCTGACCAGCACGAAGTGCTCAAGGTGAGCTTTTGTTATCGTGCTGTGTCTGCCATCTGTCGTGTGTAGTCAACTTTTACCTTTGTGATGCTCTAGAGGCCACATTTTCAATCCGATACTCATGAAAGTTGGTCAGAATGTTTGCCTTGATGATATCTTGAACAAGTTTGAAAAAGGGTCTTGTCAGGTCAAAAACTAGGTCACTAGGTCAAATCTTAGGAAAACTTTGTGTATGCCCTAGAGGCCACATTTTTAGTCTAATACTCTGGAAAGTTGGTCAGAATGTTTGTCTTCATGATATCTTGGATGAGTTTGAAATTGGGTCATGTCGGGTCAAAAACTAAGTCACTAGGTCAAATCTTAGAAAAACCTTGTGTATGCTTAAGATGCCTTACTTTCAGTCCAATAATCTTGAAAGTTTGTCAAAATGTTTTTCTTGATAATGTCTCGGAGGAGTTCGAACATGGGTCAAACTTTAGAAAAACCTTGTGTAAGCTCTGGAGGCCACATTTTCAGTCCATTACTCATGAAATATGGTCAGAACGTTTGCCTTGATAATATGTTGGATCGATTTGAAAATGGGTCACTTTGGGTCAAAAACTAGGTCACTAGGTCAAATTAAAAAAAAAAAAAAAAAAAAAAACCTTATTGTACATTCTAGAGGCCTCATTTTCAGTCCAGTGCTCTTTAAAGTTTGTCAGAATGTTTGTTTTGATGATATCTCACATGTGTTTGAAAATGAGTCACGTTAGGTCAAAAACTAGGTCACTATGTCAAATCTTAGGAAAACCATTTGTCCCCTCTAGAGGCCACATTCTCTGTCAAATACTCATGAAAGTTTGTCAGAATGCTTGTCTTGATGTTATCTCAAAAGAGTTTGAAAATTGGTCACGTCAGGTCAAAAACTAGGTCACTGGGACCAATCTTTTAAAAAGCTTGTGTATGCTCTAGAGGCCACATTACTTGATAAAATCTTGGATGAGTTTGAAAATGGGTCATGTCAGGTCAAAAACTAGGTCACTGGGACTAATCTTTGAAAAAATTTGTGTATGCTCTAGAGGCCACATTTTCAGTCTAATACTCATGAAACTTTGTCAGAATGTTTTTCTTGATAACATTGCGGACGAGTTTGAAAATGGGTCACTTGGTCAAATCTTAGAAAAACCTTGTGTACACTCCAGAGGCCACAATTTAAGTTCAATACTCATGAAACTTGGTCGAAATGTTTGTCTTGATGACATCTTGGATGAGTCTAGAAAAAGCTTGTGTTCAAGTAGAGGCCAAATGTTCAGTCCAATAATTATGAAAGCTTGTTAGAATGTTTTTCATAATATCTCAAAAGATTTAAAATGGATCATGTTTGGTCAAAAGGCTCAGGTGAGTGACTTCAGGGCCATCATGGCCCTCTTTTTTACAATGTTTTCGAAGCCCTACTTTCTCTGGTTTATTAGAACTTGGTACTTTTAGTAAAGATTCAATCTGTATATCTAACTTTTTATCACAGGTCCTTGTGTTGTTAAACCCCCTAGGGAAGACAAGTTTTTGAGACATTGGTTACCAACAGTTTCTCCTTCACCTAGAATGTTTTTCTACCCATTCAAAAGCATATAGCTCAGTGATAATGTGTAGGACTCCTAACTAGGAGACCTCATGTTTGAGCCTCACTGGAAGCACAGGGTTTTATGGGAATGTCCGTGGGTGAGACTCTTTAGAGCCCTAGACCAATACTGGTGAAACCCAGGACATACATGAATAAGCAAGCTGTTGCTGTGATATGACTGAAACAATGTTGAAAGCAGCATAGTACGTTATTCAATCAATCAGTCATTTAAAGGCATATCCTAACATTTTGCCAAATTGAAATTTTACTCTGCAAATGTTTCCAAATCGGACGAATCAAAACTTTTATTTTCTGGTGAAAAGTTAAATCTCCCTGATACATTATATGTGGAATTCGTTAAATATTTGCTTAGTGTTTGCTCCTTTTCCTTCAATGTTTTCAAATGATGTCCACTGCAGGATAGGTAAAGGTTTTGTTTTTATGGTAGATGGATCAAGAGGACATGTAGCTGTGATCATAACAAGATAATGAATCTCTCCATTTGTAAAACTCTTTTAACTAGGTTTTCTGCTGCAAATGAGTAGGGTGTTTTCTGAATCAGGTTTAAGTCATTGATTTAGCCTTTAACCTGAAAACACTACATAAAGTATTAACCCTTTACCACACAATCCCAAGTTTTAACGACCCTGAAGAAACAACCTTTTAAAAACCTTGTAGGAAAAGAAGAAAATGCTGGAAAATAGCATTTTCTCCTTTTTCCACAAAGTTTTTTACACTGACAAAGACAAATACCATCATTGAAACCACATTTGAATTGTGGTTTGTAAAAATTTCCAAGATGGACATGTCTAATATTTTACCAGCTGGTAAATATTTTTTGTCAAGGCAAAAAACATCAGCACAGCAATTCAAAGGTGTTTGATAAAACATCTTAAAAAAAAAAGGAAAGATATTATGAGCATATTGAACATGCTTGGTACAATACTGAATTCTATTGGATGAGTACACTGAATCCAACTGAATTCAGTGTTGTACCCAAACATGTTAAATGACCTCTTTATTTCACACTTGCATACTGACTTTAAAGTAATCGACAAGTATTGGACCATTTCAAGTAAAAAAAAAATACTTTTATGTATATATTTGTAACAAAAGACGGTTTTGAAGCCAGTGAAGTTGCTTTATGACAACAGACTTCAGTTGACTACTCTTCCAGGCAAATATCAATACTTAGGACTCTAGCCTCGTTTTGAAAAGTCCGTATTCGTGGACTCTTGCATCATTCTGAAAAATCCATATTCTGGATTCTGTAGAGTCCGATATAGATTCAGATATTATTTACTCATGTGGTAGTGTTTAACCCTTACCACACAATCCTGACTTTTAACGATCTTGAGAAAGAAGCCTTTTGAAAACATTGTGGGAAAAGGAGAAAATGCTGGTAACCAGCATTTTCTCCTTTTCCCACGATGTTTTCTACCCATCCCTAAACAAATTTCAAGCTTTCAGTCACATTTATTTTGTCATCTGCAACTGCTTTCAGTTTGGACTAGTCTAAAATTATGACATGTGGTAAAGGGTTAAGCGATTTCATGGGAGTTAGATTGTAGGTGTGAAATAAAAAAACACAATGTGTATATATGTAGAGCAATGTAGATCTAAGATGAGAGTGCACATTCTATGTAATCTTATCTTGACTTGCATTGTCTGAAAAGCACCTGATGCTGTGCCTTTCAGTTTTAAGAGTTAAGTGATTTACATTTATCCCTTTACCACACAATGATCAATCCCGACTTTTAACGACCCTGAGAAAATAGGCCTTTCGAAAACATTGTGGCAAAAGGAGAAAATGCTGGTAACCAGCATTTTCTCCTTTCCCCACAATGTTTTCTACCCTATCAAAGAGAAATTCCATCATTTGAACCACATTTAAATTGTTGTCTGCAAATACTGTCAATTTGGAAAAGACTACTTTTTTGTCGTTTGGTAAAGAGTTAAGGAAAATGTTGTCTTTTTACAGACAATGTCTAGTTGATGTAAAGCAGCTTTTTTTTTTTCATAAACTGTATGAAATTTTGTTTGTCAATTTTTTTCTCAATTTGTTGCCTGGCCGGGTAGCTCAGTGGTTAGCCAATCCGACTTGTGACCTAGTGGTTGTGAGTTCGATACATGGTTGAGGCGAACTTTCTTTCTGGTGATTTTTTGCCTCTCACCTCTGATGCATGTGAGAAAAGTAGTCAGTGACTTGGAAAAAAAGTTGTGTCACCACTGGTGTGAGAAAGCCACAAAACACATGCATAGATGCACTGACCGCCATGGTATGATCACAGCTGTTAAAACGGCGTTAAACTCCAATACAACAATCTCAATTTGACCTTAAGTTGCCATGAGGGAACTTACAGTCTGGTCTTAGTTTTTTTCTCTCAGATATTTTTTTTGCAAAAACAAAATTTGAATTGCAATAATTCCTCCATTTTGTGCTTTATCTCCTTACCAAATGTGTAAATTTTAGACTTGACCAAAGCCAAAGAATTTGCAGACAACAAATTTTTGTGGCTAAAATTATGGTGTTTGTCCCCAAAAGGATACAAAATGTTATGGGAAAAAAAGAGAGAAATGCTGGTTACCATCGTTTTTTTCCTTTTCACATAATGTTTTCAAATGCCCATTACCTCAGGGTTGTTAACCCTTTACTACACAATCCCGAGTTTTAATGACCCTTCAAAGAAGCCTTTTTAAAAACAATGTTGGAAAAGGAGAAAATGCTGGTAACCAGCATTTTCTCCTTTTCCCACACTGTTTTCTACCTTTTCCACAACAAATTTCTATTTTTCAGTCACATTTATTTTGTCGTCTGCAATTGCATTCACTTTGGACTGGTCGAAAACTTTGTCATGTGGTAAAGAGTTAAAACACAGGATTATTTGGTAAAGGGTTAAAGAGTTAATTTTGTGTGTGCTGAATAACTAAAATAGACATAATACAATCAGGTAGAAAAACTATTATTATTTCAAATGTGATAATGATTTACATAATACCTCCTGCAGATAATTTTTGGCTTAGCTGTTTTGGAAGAAAAAGTTGCAGTATTGTCATAACCATTTTGTTGTTATCTGCACTGTTGTTCTGCAAGCGTTGACATTTTATCATGTCAGTGTCATTATTATAGATACCAGTATATGCTGTAAACATAGGTTAGTTGTTAACTATCGGAAGAGTAATTCCAAATATTTTTAACACAGTTATGCCCCCTTTACTGGAAAAGCACCCACAGGCAAGCTTTGGGACTCGCATGTGATGCTTTCCTTTTCCTTTGCAGCTGCACACCTCTGTTGAAAATCCTTATTGCAGAAGTAGAAATTGTTGTGAGTGAGCAATTCCTCTTTCTACCACAATGTTTTAACATGTAGCCATGCATTTAACTTGGATTCATGTTGATTATCCTTATTTGGCGAGGATGTTGCCATCAATTTGTTTTGGGAGGTAATGCGTTAGCAATGTCTACAAAAAGCTCCCAACAGCATCTTTGGCACTCTGAATTAGTTGCCTGTTGTTGTACTTCTAGTACGTGCACAATGTACTTGTATCCTAAAATGCTCAAAATTATGTATTGTAGTATAATATGCATTTATGTTTTCAGTATAGCTTATACTTAGGAAACCATGTCACCTAGTTCAGTTAGTAGCGCATACAAAGTTTTTGGACATCTGTACAATTAGAAAGTCTGAAGAGAAGAACCATTAATACTAGAACCATGCTCTGTTAAAAGGGGGCTTAATGCATCTGCGAAAAGTATCGACCCAGGTCAGCCTGCGCAGGCTGACCTGGGCCCCAACTTTTCGCTATTGGTCAATTTTCTGCATGTCAGAGGACCACTCTACCTCATGATTTCATTGGATGTTAAACAAAATGAATTTCATGGGTCCATAATTATGTGATGGCTTGCTTGGTATCATGCATCACGGAGATGCATTAAGCCCCTTTTTGCCAGAGCATGGCTCACTAATATTGTTCAAGCTCTGCATATTAACCCTTTACCGAACAATCTTTCGTCGTAATGAACTAGCAAAATATGGTGTTTGAAAACAGTCAAAAATAAGAAAATGCTGGTAAGCAGGATTTTCTTCTTTTCCCACAATGTTTTCTACCCCTTTAAGAACAAGACCAATCTTTTGAACTAGTTTTTATACGTCTGTCCGTCCCTTCGTCTGTCTGTCCGTCCCTTCGTCTGTCTGTACGTACGTCCATTTCTTGTGAACGCAACTCCTCCCACATTTTTTGACGGATTTGGATAAAATTTTCACAGAATGTTTCTCATCATGTGACCTAGCACATATTGTCAAGGTTTTGCGATTTATAGCTGCATCATGGAAAAAGGGGGATTCATGTTATATTTCATTCCATTTCTTGTGAATGCAACTCCTCCCACATTTTTTGATGGATTTGGATAAAACTTTCACAGAATGCTTCTCATCATGTGACCTAGCGCATATTGTCAAGCTTTTGCGATTCATTGCTGCGTCATGGAAAAAGGGGGCTTCATGTTATATTTCATTTTTCACCAATATCTCCTTAATTACTGGACATATCTCAACGGATTTGGATGAAATTTTCACAGATCATGTGACCTAGCACATATTATCAGGATTTTGGAATTTATTGATGTGTCATAGAAAAAGGGGGCTTCATGTCAAATTTAATCTGCGTCCATCCGTACATACGTCCATTTCTTGTGAACACAACTCCTACCACATTTCTTGACGGATTTGGATAAAATTTTCACAGAATGCTTCTCATCATGTGACCTAGCGCATATTGTCAAGCTTTTGCGATTCATTGCTGCGTCATGGAAATAGGGGGCTTCATGTTATATTTCCTTTTTCACCCATATCTCTTTAATTACTGGACATATCTCAACGGATTTGGATGAAATTTTCACAGATCATGTGACGTAGTGCATATTGTCAGGGTTTTGAAATTTATTGCTGTGTCATGGAAAAACGGGGCTTCATGTCAAATTTAATTTTTCATCAATGTATCTCCAACTAATGGACATAATTTCATGAAACTTCATATTTTTATTGGTTAATCAAAGCCAATGACCAATGAGTCTTCAGTTTTTATATTGCGTCATCTTCTCAGTCCCTGCGTCCATCCGTATGTATGTCCATTTGTTGTGAACGCAACTCCTCCTAAGCTTCTAATCGTATCTTTTTTAAAATTTCCTCAATGTCATTACCATAATAAGTAGATGTGCATGAAGCAGGGATTTTTTGGTTCATTGATTTTTGCAAGAGTTATGTCCCTTCAAACTTAGTCTCTATAGTGGATCATATTTCACCTTGTGAACGCAACTCCCCCAAAGTTTATAAACACACTTGTATGAAACTTGGACAATGTCATTACTATAATTGATAGATCTGCATGAAGCAGGGATTTTCTGTTTCATTGATTATTGCAAGACTTGTGTCTGTTGAAATTTAGTCTCTGTAGCTTACTGATATTTAGCCTTGTGAATGCAACTGCTCCAAAGTTTCTGTATGGATCTTTATGAAACTTGATGATAACATTATGGGTAGATGTGAATTAAACATGGATTGAACATGGATTTTCCAGTTTAACAAATATTCACTGGTATGCATTTTGAAACTTCATCTTTATTTATTTGTATCCTATTTTCTTCCTGATTGAAATAATCTGTTGAACGTGTCATTAAGTTCCAACAAGTCACAAGTCAGTTCAAAACTTTGTTTGCTCTTTCTTTATACCCCCCACCTACGAAGTAGAGGGGGGGTATACTGGTTTCACCATGTTTGTCTGTCCGTCCGTCTGTCGTGTGTCTGTCTGTCCATCCATCAGTCTGTGCGTAAACCTTTTAGATCACAAGTAACACAATATGTCCATCGAGCTACCCAGGCAGGTGCTAGAAATTCCAACTCTTTAGTCTCTATAGCTAGCTGCTTGAAATAGCAGCCATGTGGCAGCGTATATTGTGATGACGGCACTCTTGTTCTGGTTGAATGAAAAAAATTTAATGCTGTCAATTTAGGCACATCTATATTTTGTTGTGTGTAAAATAGTTAAAAGGAAAGAAAACCATTTAGACAATCAATTAATGATTTTAAATTCAGTTTTAACTACGTATTACAATTGGAATACACATACTCTATAGACTGATGGGTGGGACTGCCATTGTAATCCATACAACACCAGTGAAAATCCTGAGCTTAAGGATAGGGCACCCTTATGGGAGACGTGTAACATTGTCTTTCATCACTGAAAAAACAAATGGATTCGGCTAAGACTCGAGTAATCTGTAATCGATTGGCCGATAGAAGCTGGTCCCCGCCTCGATTACGGATTACCCTAGTCTTAGCCGAATCCGTACGATTTTGGCGAAGAAAGGCAATGTTACACGAATGTTACATGAATCCAATTAGGGTGCCCTATCCTTAAGCAGCCTCGAAGTAGAGGGCTTTTGAAAACATTGTGAGAAAAGAAAATAATGCTTGTAACCAGGCAAATTTTCTTTCTTGCAATTTTTGAGAAAAGAAAATAATGCTTGTAACCAGGCAAATTTTCTTTCTGGCAATTTTTGCCTCTTACTTCTGATGCAAGTGAGAAAAGTACCGGTAGTCCGTGACTTGGAAAGAAAGTTGTGTCAGTGATGGTGTGAGAAAGCCAGGAAGCTCATGCATAGGTGCACTGAGTGTTGTGATTTGACCTAAGCAGTGTTAAACTCCAGTACAAACAAACAAACAAGACAAATTCCATCATTGGAGACAAATATAATTTGTGAGAGCATGTGTTTTGACTTACACTTTGTACAAAATAATCCTGAGTTTGAATGACCCATCAGAAGAAAGCCTTTGAAAGCATAGTGGGAAGAGAAGAAAATGCCTGCAACCATCATTTCCTTCTTTTCACACAAAGTATTCTTCCATTTTGAAGACAAATCCCATCATTTGTGTCACATTTAAGATGTGTACTGCAAATACTTTCAGTTTGGATAAGTCTAAAATTTTGTCATTCCATCATTTTGTAGAGACTTCACAGTTGGAAGCTTGTGTTGTTTTGATAGTTCATGACTTTCTGGGTACAATGCCGTGTCTGCTATAAAATTACAATGCACTCTGTACATTTTGCTCTTAATGAATGTTTTGATTTTGTTAGAAAATGAAACATGTAAGCTCATGTAAAAGCTTTGAATAAAGATTAAAGATCAAATGTTACCATGGTTTATTGTCTGTAAACAATATGATTCTAGATCTAGTCATGTGAAGTGTAGGACTTGCCTGAAGACAGATACATCAAGGATGTGATTTTACCTCCTTTCAGAGGTTTTTTTCCCTTTGAAATCTAGTCGTAAAATTTCAAAACTTTCCAGCTCATATGGTTCTGCTTAGATATGATGTACTGAAGTATGGGTGGAGGGGAAAAATTCAACAACCACATCCCCCGACACATATTATGGCAGAAGCCTTGTTTAATAACTAGATAATCATGTGTTTTAACTACCCTGAAGACTAATGTTTTGGATGGCATTGTTGAATCAGGAAAATAAATGCTAGTTATGTGTTCTACCCTTTCGAAGACCAAATGTTTCCAACAACTGAGCCTTTTCTCCCAACTTTCTTACCAATTCGACCTGAATCGGCAACAACAACAACAACAACAACAACATAATTTAAATAACACCATATTTATGAGAAATCGAGAAGTAAAACTAGCGCATATATGTTCGTAATTCCAGGGTTTTTCCAGGCGAACAAGCCCAGGGACGAAAAAGCCCGTTGCCCAACAACAACTCTTACTTAACAACAACAACAAACATGGAGGACAACGAGAAAGAGACCTAACTATTCATTTATTTTTGATAACTTTCTTGAATAATTATTGATAGCAAGATACTTTTATGTACCTTGAATAATGTATGAGGACAATAAGAATCTTTCAGGAGCAAAAACTTCGCCTGACAGTATGAAGGAGCCGGGTTTAAGGAATGTGAAAACCACAAATGCATTCAGA
This sequence comes from Hippopus hippopus, assembly GCA_946811185.2. Classification (NCBI taxonomy): domain Eukaryota; kingdom Metazoa; phylum Mollusca; class Bivalvia; order Cardiida; family Cardiidae; genus Hippopus; species Hippopus hippopus. The sequence continues at coordinate 40,045,748 of OX328106.1, forward strand.
ATTGTAAATTTTGAACTGTTCGCAAAACCGGTAAGAAGACATTGCGGCTCTTTTTTACAAGATTCTTTTTGGCGCAAACGTTTTAAATTTGGCATAATACTGTCCCCGATTTGGGAACTAGCTCCGATGTTATTTTTGTGATTGTTTCTCCGCTAGTCCCCGCAACAGCAACTCAAATATATCCTGTCTGGAGTGAAAAATCAAAATACCGGCGTCGTTTCAAATGGCCATATGAGCCGATCTTTTTTTTGTCAGTGAACAAAAAGGTCTTTAATCGATAGACTAATGATTAATCTCTACAAAAACACCGAAATGATTTTTAAAAAATGTCGGTGTTACCTCCTAGTACAGATAATTGTCCCAAAGGCGATGTTACTTTTTGACTGGTCGCCTCTGGGTACAGAGATGATCAAGACAAAATCAGTTGAAAGCTCCGCACAGATTTTGTGCGCAAGTTTGAACTCTTATAATTTCAGAAATAGAGCACAAAACTAGGATTTAAACATACCTGTTTCTTGCTTATTTAATAACCCTTCGTTTGAAATACAAATATTTTCAATTTAAACGCTAAATATAAGAGAAAACCGTGCATTTCATCTGTTACTCGAGTTGTTTACGTTCCCGAAAACATAAAATGGCTGCCACGCACGATAACTTTCGTCAGTGATTTTTCCGAGATTTACATGGCTTAAACAACTTCTACAAGCTCTTTATATAGTGAAGGGTTTAATAATTTTCGTTGGTCATGTTTGTTACTAAATGTTAATTGCATTTCGCTGCAATACAGATTAAACAGACAAAAGAGAAAGTCAGTATAGCGCTCTATCTTTGCTACCGGAAAATTTACGATGGACTTGAGATGGTACGGTGTACAATAAATGTCCAAATATGAAAAAAAAATCACCGTAGCATCTCATTATTGAGACTATGACTTGTTACCTCCTTGTAATTCCATTTTTTTGGAATGTAAATATCCATTGACCCACTTCCAAGGAAATCAAACTAGGCTTGACATTTACTGTGCATGTTTCGAAAGTCATTTCACAATTTATCGGCTTCTGTATTACCAGCTTGGGCATTGAAAGGAAAACTAAAACGTACAGGATGTATTTCATTTACGAGAAGTCGTATTTATCACTGAAATAGTACAGATACCCATCCCCAAAGGAGATGTTATTTTTTGACTTGTCGCATCTGGGTACAGAGATGATCGAGACAAAAACAGTTGAAATCTCCGCACAGATTTTGTGCGCAAGTTTGAACTCTCATAATTTCAGAAATAGAGCACAAAACTAGGATTTGAACATACCTGTTGCAACTTGCGTATTCATTAATCCTTCGTTTGATATATACAAATATTTTCAACTTAAATGCTGAAAAAACAGTTCATTTCACCTGCTACTCACGTAATTTACATTCCCAAAAACACACAAAATGGCCGCCACACACGATAGATTTCGTCATTTATTTGCTGAGATTTACATGTTATAAACAATTTCTACAAGCTCTTACGGTAATGAAAGGTTTATTAATTTTTATTTGGTCATGTTAAATTATGTTTGTAACTAAAATTTAATTGAATTTCGCTGCAATACAGATTAAAGACGAAACAAAGTCAGTATAGCGCTCTATCTTTGCTGCTGGAACATTTATGATGGACTTGAGATGGTATGGTGCACAATAAATGTCCAAATATGAAAAAAATCACCGTAGCGTCTCATTATTGAGACTAATCAGTAAAATCAGTAAATCAGTAAAATTGCTGATCACCTGATATCATCAGGGTTTTCCATGATGCACAAATCCTGCGTCAATGATGCTATTTTAACTCAAATGATCCCCCCAAAAAATAACTCTACCATCAGTGATGCAACTTTCCAAAATCTAAATCATCTGGCAAATTGAATATATCGTCATTAATCCAAGTCTGATTTTGCTTCAGTATCAGACGAACACCATTCTTTTTTTTTATATTAAATACAAGTGGTTTTCGGGTAATTTATTTATAGAATAAGACTGCTTTACGCATTATTACGGATAGGACAATTTTCGTAATTATGGGCCCAATCAAAGTCTTAGTTGGGTTCTCTATATTTTATAGTTTATTTACCCGACTTCAGGTACATAAAAGAGCATATTACCAGTCTGTTCTGTTTGCAGAAAAATGTCATGACGATGTAAACTGTAGTATTCTTTTTTTATTGTCTGCTTCCTACTGCTGCCGATCTTGAGACATCAAGCAGCAATTCAGAAGGGAATGTATCGTCTGTCAAAAATTAAAGACCTAAAGACTTTCCAGGGTTGGAGTTCAAAGGCGAAATGTATTGCAACCTGTGTTGAAGACAGAGACCCTTTTATTTTGACCCCCAAAATTAAAGAAATGACCCACAACTAAAGAGACAAGGCGTCACAATGACCCTGTTTTTAATACTGAGGGAGAACCCTGTATCATTTTTTCAAATTAAATTGACCACGCATGCACAGTTAACTGAATTTAAAATGATTGTTTACAAATTAGCCAGATGTGTGTATATGTCAAAAAAATGGTAAATTACAACAAGAGGGCCATGATGGCCCTAAAGTCACTCACCTGAGTCTTTTGACCGAACATGACCCATTTTCAATCTCTTTTGAGATATCATGACAAACAATCTACTAAGCTTTCATAATTATTGGACTGAAAATTTAGCATGTGCACAAGCTTTTTCTAGAATTTCTTTCAGTGACCTACTTTTTAGCCAACCATAGCCAATTTTCCCATTGTAGATATTATCAAAACAAAGATCCTGACCACCTTTCATAAGTATTGGACAGAAAATGTGGCCTATAGAGCATATACAGGGTTTTTCTAAGATTTGAACTACTGACCTAGTTTTTGACCAAACATGACTGATTTTCAAAGTTGTCTGAGATGTCATCAAGACAAACATTCTGACCAAGTTTCATGAGTTTTGGACAGAAAATGTGGCCTCTAGAGCATACACAGGGTTTTTCTAAGATTTGACCTAGTGACCTAGTTTTTGACCCAACATGAACCATTTTTGAACTAGTCCGAGATATCATCAAGTCAAACATTCTGACCAACTTTCAAGAAATTTGGACTGAAAATGTGACCTCTAGAGCGTACACAAGGTTTTTTATAAGATTTGACCTAGTGACGTAGTTTTTTGCCCGACATGACCCATTTTCGAACTCATCCAAGATATCATCAAGACAAACATTCTGACCATGTTTCATGAGTTTTGGACCAAAAATGTGGCCTCTAGAGCATACACAAGGTTTTTTCTAAGATATGACCTACTGACCTACTTTTTGACCAGACATGACCCATTTTCGTACTCGTCCAAGATACCATAAAGACAAACATTCTGACCAACTTTCAAGGGTATTTGACTGAAAATGTGGCCTCTAAAGTGTGCACGAAGTTTTTCTAAGATTTGACATAGTGACCTAGTTTTTGACCTGACATGACCCACTTCCGAACTCGTCCAAGATATCAAGACAAACAATCTGACCAAGTTTCATGAGTATTTGACTGAAAATGTGGCCTCTAGAGCGTATACTAGGTTTTTCTAAGATTTGACCTAGTGACCTAGTTTTTGACCCAACCTGACCTATTTTCAGACTCATCTGAGATATCATCAAGACAAACATTCTGACCAAGTTTCATGAGTTTTGGACCAAAAATGTGGCCTCTAGAGCGTACACAAGGTTTTTCTAAGATTTGACCTAGTGACCTAGTTTTTGACCCGACATGTCCCATTTTCAAACTCGTCCGAGATATCATCAAGACAAACATTCTGACCAAGTTTCATGAGTATCTGACTGAAAATGTGGCCTCTAGAGCGTACACAAGGTTTTTCTAAGATTTGACCTAGTGACCTAGTTTTTGACTTGACATGACCCATTTCAAACTCGTCCAAGATATCAAGACAAACATTCTGACCAAGTTTCATGAGTATCTGACTGAAAATGTGGCCTCTAGAGCATACACAACTTTTTTCTAAGATTTGACCTAGGGACCTAGTTTTTGACCCGACATGACCCATTTTCGAACTTGTCCGAGATATTATCAAGACAAACATTCTGACGAAGTTTCATGAGTATCTGACTGAAAATGTGGCCTCTAGAGCGTACACTAGGTTTTTCTAAGATTTGACCTAGTGACCTAGTTTTTTACCCAACCTGACCCATTTTCAGACTCGTCTGAGATATCATCAAGACAAACATTCTGACCAAGTTTCAAGAGCATTGGACTAAAAATGTGGCCTCTAGAGCGTACACAAGGTAAAAGTTGACGACGCACAACACACCCCGGACACAGCACGATCACAAAAGCTCACCTTGAGCACTTCGTGTTCAGGTGAGCTAAAAAGATCAATTAAAACCTTGCACTAAACTTGGTGTCAATGTGGAGTTAAATAATTTATCTATCGATTCATGTCCATTTTCATAGCTGACAAGCAGATTAAAGACACATTGAGCCGACTGAAAAATGACCGGTAAGATTTTGAAATTTCTAGATAGTATAGTAAGGGCTGCAATGAAGGGGTGGGGAGAAACAATCTCAAAAATAACATCGGAGCAACCATTCAGACTGGAGATAGCATACTACCGGCAACTCCCTCCATCCCCCATATCGCAGCAAGAGGGCCATGATGGCCCTGAAGTCGCTCACCTGAGCCTTTTGATCAAACATGACCCATTTCCAATCTCTTCCGAGATATTAAGACAAACATTCTGACAAACACTGACTAGTACTGGACTTACAAACATGGCCTCTGGAGTGTTCACAAGCTTTTTCTAGAATTTGTCTCAGTAGCCTACTTTTAACCTCAATATTGCCTATTTTCAAACACGTAGAAATTATCCAGACACACATTCTGACCACCATTCATGGGTATTTGAGAGAAAAAGTGGTTTATAGGGCGTACAGAAGGTTTTTTCTGAAATTCGACCTAGTGACCTACTTTTTTATCCAACATAACCGATTTTCGTATTAGCCTAAGACATTATCAAGACAAACATTCTGACCAAATTTCAAGAATATTCGACTGAAAATGTGGCCTCTAGAGCATACACAAGGCTTTTCAAAGATTAGACCTGGTGACCTAGTTTTTGACTCCACACGAACCATTTTCAAACTAATGCAAGATATCATCAACATAAACATCCTGACCAAGTTTCAAGAGTATTGGGCTGAGAATGTAACCTCTAAGGAGTACACTAGGTTTTTCTAAGATTTGACCCAGTGACCTAGTTCTTGACCTGACATGACCCATTTTCAAACTCGTCTGAGATATCATCAAGACAAACATTCTGACCAACTTTCATGAGTATATGACTGAAAATGTGGCCTCTAGAGTGAACACAAGGTTTTTCTAAGGTTTGACCTAGTGACCTAGTTTTTGACCCGACCTGACCCATTTTTGAACTCGTCCGAGATATCATCAAGACAAACATTTTGAACAACTTTTAAGAGCATTGGACTGAAAATGTGGCCTCTAGAGCGTACACAAGGTTTTTCTAAGATTTGACCTAGTGAACTAGTTTTTGACCTTACCTGATCCATTTTCGAAATTGTCCAAGATACCATCAAGACAAACATTCTGAACAACTTTCAAGAGCATTGGACTAAAAATGTAGACTCTAGAGCATACACAAGGATTTTCTAAGATTTGACCTAGTGACCTAGTTTTTGACCTGACCTTACCCATTTTCGAACTCAAGCGAGATATTATCAAGACGAACATTTTGACCAAGTTTCATGAGTATCGGACTGAAAATGTGGCCTCTAGAGCGTACACTAGGTAAAAGTTGATGACGCATGACGGACGCCGGACACAGCACGATGACAAAAGCTCACCATGAGCACTTCGTGCTCAGGTGAGCTAAAAACCTATGGAAGTCGAAATAATTACATGTATGTACAAAGTAAATTTACAGTTTTTACACACTCAATTCCGTATAACTATCTACATCAAATACAATGTCTAAGTTGACGGAATGAAGCTGAAAATTATTTTTGCCATAATTTTTTTTATCTTTTCACTTATTAAACAATGTCACATGCATAGAACTGAATAGTGGTGGGGGGGGGGGGGGTTTGCTCGTATTACACCTTAAAGCTTATTTCTGAGCAATAAGGTTTAAGTTTTACAGAGAAAATGATGATGGTTGCTTGAAGGCCTTGCAAGGGGGAAAAGTGTATGTGAAACTTGAACGTTCATCATCTTTACACAAGACTCCTATCTCAAAACATAAAGTTACCAGGAACACTCAACTCCCCTTCTAAATTTTGGACACTGATCTTCTTGCCACACATTTGCCGACACCATTGAAGTAAAAGTCCAGGAAAAAGAGTGCAGGCGGTACAGGACTTGAATCCAGGATTCCTCACTTGAGCAATTGCCCCAACAATAGCCGCTAGGATCTCACAGGCTCCTTGCTACCATAATAAAAGCACCTCTACACTCCTTTTTTTTTTTCAAAGCTTGGGAACTATCACACTCCTGTGTTGTCAAGTCTGACGCCATTACTGTAATTTCCTAGAGGGAAAGTGTGGGTGATGTGTGACTCACTCAAAGCCTTTATCCCTCACCTACAGTCCTCTAGCCACTGAGTCACCTAGACTGCTTATCATCACTTCTACTTTGTATCAACACAGAAAATAGATTTTTTTATATGTACCTAGACTGCTAATGAAATGGATTTCCAGCCTTTAAACCCCTTATCAACCTATCCAAACTTATAATGACCCCAAGGAAAACAGCTTTTGAAAACATGAAATGGAAAAAATGTTAGTTCCAGTGACATTTGGAAAGTGAGGAAAAAGGAAGAATTGCTCAATTTCTTCCCTTGCTTTTGTATTTTCTCCTGTATTTTGAACCATGTAAATTCATGTTGATTATAAGTGATTGATAGTTTTACGCTGTTTTCAAAGTTATTTCAGTCATGTCACCACAACGGCTCGCTTAATCATCCTGGGTTTCACCAGTACAAGCTAGGGCTCTGAAATGTCTTGGGTCTCTAGATTGCAAATACTACACTTTACCACTGAGCCACCAAGGACCTCACATATTTCACAAAGGTATGTTAAATTTCAACTGCTGCAAACTTGTTTCAACAAGTATAAATGAGTAAATATCCAGATACATAAGATTCAAGAATAATTGTATTTGAAAAAAAAGCAGAACAGCCCTGAAAATATACCTTATTTATCATACTTTCAGAACAAAAAGGTCATGAGCTTAGGAGGATTTGTGTTTTTATTGGCTTGTGGATATATAGCCTATATACAATTAACAGATGAATACAGAGACGTCCCTACATATACAACCTTAAACGATGATGGAACTTTGACAAGAAGAGTGAAGAAATCGAAATGGGACTGAAATTATGTTAACACTTTAAGGTGCCTTTCACAACTTTAGGTGTATTTGTGGCCAGTGTAGATCAAATATCAGATGGTACAAAATGTGCAGTCTCGCTTTTCATTCACCAAGCATTCTTAAGAACGTTCTTAGTCTTATTCTCAAAGATTTTCTAAATTTGAAAGTAACCCAACTCCTGACTAGCCAAACCAAATGGTTCAGCCAATCAGAAGTTGTGTTACTTTCATATTTAGAAAATTCTGGAGAATACGGTAAGACTATGAATGTTCTTAAGAATGGTTGGTGAAAACAGACCAAGCTTACTGAAACATTTGGTTGAAAGCTAAATTAAATTGCTTTTATTTAGGTCTTACTTCAAGGGTTAAATTTGGTTTGGAATAAACTCAATAAAGTCTATGTCAGTCAGATCACATATGACTTTATCTGGTGATGGCTTCTAATTTAGTATTTTATAATACCTGGATTTACACTGTAATTAATTATGGCTCAACCAATCAGAGAAGTTGTTTCAAAAGCTATTTACGTTGTCCAAACTTATCTAATTCACCCTTTGAAACAATCCTATGTTTTAAAAAACCCAAGAGAGAAACACTGTAGGAAAAGGAGAAAATGCTGGTTATCAGCATTTTCTCCTTCTCCAACAATGTTTATTGTCCTCTGAAAGACATGTCATGTGCAGAATCAATGCTTTCAATTTGGACAGTTTTATTTTAGTTGTGTGATAAAGAGTTTGGAACATATATGAAGCTATATGTCAAAAATATTATTTGCATGTCTAATGGCAGTAAGGAAATAAAATAAAGAGAAATGCATTTTTCTTTTTTTTCCTCATAGTGTCACCCCCCTTTGGAAAAGGGCAGACAATGTCCATCTTGTGAGATACCTTCTCTGCCACATCTTCTTCCCAATGTCCCTTATTTTTTTCACAAAGGTACAAGACATGTTTTCACTCCGTAATTGTTATTATACACCTTGTTAGTCGGTCTGTGCATCTTGTAAAATCTTGTCAAGAGTATAACTTCCAAAGTATAAAAGCTATTGACTCAAAACTTCAAATACAGATAGATCAAATTGAAGAAAAAATCACAGCACAAGATCAATAATTTTGTATTAAACATATTTGGAGTTATTGCCCTTTGTTATTTTACATTTTGAGTGTTTGGGGCATACGAGTAACTTCCACAGAATAATGGCTATTGAAGTCAGATACAGATAGATTATATTGAGGATAAGTGTAGTGCACAAGATCCATTATTCTCTGTTTATTATTTTCCAAGTTATGGCAAATAGTTATTGTTTTTGTCTGGAGCATGCTCCCGAAGTATAAAAGCTATCAACTTCAAACTTTACAAATCAACCACATTGAGGACAAATGCAAGATTTGTAACACTGTCTTTGGTATTTTTGGAGTTATTTCCCTTCGTTATTATTTGGGGGTTTTTTGTCTGGAGTATAACTTCTAAAACTGATGGTGGACAACATTTTCAATGCTGATATTTATGTCCAATAAATGTCTTTATTTGAGTGGACATTTGCAGTTCATCTATGTCATAGTCTTAAAACTACACCATTTTGTCAAAAAATGTTGTTTGGGGGTATGTGGCACTCATGTGACAGGGCTAGTCAGCTTGGCTGTTTTCGAAGACAATGTCTAGGTATTGTCAAAGCCCTGTTGTCATTTGCGTTGTTGTGCAAAAATTTTGACAGTTACAATATCTGTCATTACTGAAGATGTTGACTTCAAATTCATACACCTTGTTAACTATCAAAAGGGGAACCCATACAACAGAGGCAGGTAACCATCAAAATACTTTTGACAGTTATGCCCCTTTTCAACTGAGAATTTTCACTGAAATTCAATCTATTTCTAAAAGGAACTGCAGCCGAACATGGCACCCGCATACAGCGCTCTTCTTAAGACCAGCTGGCCACTTACCAACCAGCCACATTAAAGTGGTTCCCTCCCTACAGAGATTCAACCTTCCACCACTTCCTTCAAAGGTTGATGCCTAGACCATTGGGCCACAGCGATGCATAGAAATAATGATGGAAAAATAATGAAATGCCTTGTACCTTCTTTAACATAGTTTATTACAGTGAGACATATAGTTGAAGCAATAAAACTAATACTTGACCCTTTACTAAACTATCCCATATTTCAATTATGGGTACCCTGTGGAAGAATACTTTAGAAACCATCCTGGGAAAGGTAAAAATGCTGGTAACCAGTATTTTCCCATAATGTTTTGCACAATTTTTATGAAAAATCACATCGCTAGAGCAAGACTCAATTTGTCATTTGAAACTGCTTTTTACTGCATTGAATTTACTTCAACCCATAACCTCACAAATGCTCCGCTAGTGGATAGCCTATCTGACTCGTGACCTGGTGGTTGCAGGTTCCATACCCAGTTGAAGCAAACTTTCTTTCCAGCGATTTTACGCCTCTAACCTCTGATGCATGTGAGAAAAGCAGTCAGTGGCTTTGAAATAATGTTGTTTCAGTACTGGTATGAGAAAGGCAGTAAACACAGGCGTAGGTGCACTGACAGCCGTAATATGACCTATGCTGTTAAAACTGTGTTTAACTCCAATTCAAACAAATAAAAACTAAACTTCACAAATATAACTATTTTGGTAAGTGACCTTGATGTATTTTGAAAACAATAATGGACTAGGAGCTTTCTGTTAATCTACAGGCCCTCAAGGGCCTGAATCACTCTAATGGCAGCAATTTTGCTTATTTTCTAGCATACATCATTATGTAAGCATGGTAAATTGAACAAATAGTGAAATAGCTGAAGTACATTCTCTCAAAACCAATTACTTGAAATCCAGCCAAATTTGACAAGGTTTCAGTGTTCATTGTACAAAACAATTCCTGCAAGTTCCAAAGATATGTCACAACATATGTGGACAGTGTTGAGTGAACAAGAGTAAGTCATCAAATGGTTGCTTTTCCTAAACTGATAGCTGGATTTTTAGCTCAGCTGAGCACGAAGTGCTCAAGATGAGCTATTGTGATCACTCACCGTCCGTCCGTCCGTTCACATTTTTTTGTTTACACTCTAGCATCTACAAATATTAACCAATCAGCACCAAACTTGGTCAAAATATATAAGACCATAAGATCTCGGATGAGATCGATTATGGGTCTAATCGGACCAGAATAACTGGAGTTATCTGCCCTTGAATTAGAAAAATTGCTATATTTGACTTTGTTTACACTCTAGCATCTACAAATATCAACCAATCAGCACCAAACTTGGTCAAAATATATATGATCATAAGATCTCGGATGAGTTCGATTATGGGTCTAATCGGACCAGAACGACTGGAGTTATTTGCCCTTGAATTAGAAAAATTGCTATATTTGACTTTGTTTACACTCTAGCATCTACAAGTATCAACTAATCAGCACCAAACTTGGTCAAAATATATATGACCTTAAGATCTCGGATGAGTTCGATAATGGGTCTAATCGGACCAGAACGACTGGAGTTATTTGCCCTTGAATTAGAAAAATTGCTATATTTGACTTTGTTTACACTCTAGCATCTACAATGTTTAACCAATCAGCACCAAACTTGGTCAAAATATATGTGACCATAGGATCTCAGATGAGTTCGATAATGGGTCTAATCGGACCGGAACAACTGGAGTTATTTGCCTTTGAAATAGAAAAATTGCTATATTTGACTTTGTTTACACTCTAGCATCAACAATTTTTAACCAATCAGCATCAAACTTGGTCAAAATATTTATGACTATAAGGTCTCGGATGAGTTTGATTATGGGTCTAATTGGACCAGAATGACTGGAGTTATTTGCCCTTAAATTAGAAAGTTCTATAGAATAGTTCTTTGTCCGGAGCATAACTTTGTCATCTCCAGTCCGATTGACTTGAAACTTGGCATTTGTGTTTGTTGCAATAATACGGAGTGCAGTGTGAAAGAACCATAACTCTACTTCATACTGTCTATGAGTTATTTCCCTTTGATTGTCATTTTTACAGCATTTTCTGCTTGTCCGGAATATAACTTTGTCATTTTTAGCTCCACTGGCCGAAGGCCAGCGAGCTATTGTCATGGCGTTGTGTCCGTCGTGCGTCCGTCCGTCCGTCCGTGCGTGCGTCCGTAAAATTTTTCTTTAAAAAACTTCTCCTCAGAAACTATTGACTGGATTTTTACCAAATTTCACAGGAATGTTCCTTTGGTGGTCCTCTTTCAAATTCCTTCAAATAATTGTGTTCCATGAAGAATTCTGGTTGCCATGGCAACCAAAGTAAAAAACCTTTAAAAATCTTCTCCTCCCAAACCGCTATTTGGATAGCATTATTATTTTGCAGGAATGTTCCTTAGATACAGGTTTACAGAATTCCTTAAAAAAAAAAAGATCTGTCAAAAAACATGGCTTTTATGGGAGACTCATTTTCCTTTTATGGTATAAAGTAAAATCTTTGAAAAATTTCTTCTCTAAAACTATTCATTGGATTTCATTGTTGTTTTGCAGGTAAGTTCCTATGGTGGTTGTCTACCAAATTGTTTCTTCAGTGAGCTAAAATGCAGGATTGAATGATAATTGTTTAAAACTTCCTTTCGCCATTATAGAAATATCAGGCCTGTGGAGCGATACAGGCGCTCAAGCACCTCTAGTTAGTCTGAACATCTTCAAATTTGGTATGCATGATTGTTGAAAAATTACGGAGTGCAGTGCACAAGAACCATAACTCTTCCTAGCACGAATTTTGAGTTATTTCCCCATTGACCTTCATTTTTATAGCATTTCTTGCTTGTCCGGAGCAAAACTTTGTCATCTTAAGTAGGAATGACTTAAAATATGGTATGCTTATTTGTTGCAATATTTGGACGTGCAGTGCACAAGAATTGTAACTCTACCTCATGCTGTCTTTTAGTTATTTCCCTTTGATTGTCATTTTTACAGCATTTAGTGCTTGTCCGGAATATAACTTTGTCATCTCAAGTCAGAACGACTTCAAACTTGGTATGCATGTTTGTTGCAATATTACCGAGTACTGTGCGCAAGAACAATAACTCTACCTAGCGCGGATTTTGAGTAATTCCACTTTGATCTTCATTTTTACAATATTTCTTGCTTGTCAGGAATGGAACTTTGAAATCTCAAGTCAAATTGACTTGAGACTTGGTAAACATGTTTGTTGCATTACCTGCCCTTTGCAATTATTATACCTCCTCGACAACTGGCGGTGGGACGGGCATATCTTGCGACAATTTGCCGCTCTTGTTTCATTATCATTTGGCCTTGAACCTCAATATTTGGTATTTATCTTCATTGTAGACCTTTACTGCTTAGTACTCAGGTGAGCGATATAGGACCATCATGGTCCTCTCATTTTCATTTTTAATAGGATTCAATCAATTGATCATACAAATGAACTGTGCAAGTTTCAAAAGAATTGGATAAAAAATGTGGATTTAATTGCATAAACAAGAAATGTCAGTTTTCAACTTTAAATGGCTATTTTTCCTTTACAAATAGTCATGTTGATTTTCAAAATCACAAGGGTTCAAGGTGTAGATGATAGATAAAAGCAACTGTGCAAGTTTCATGAAAATCCAACCACTAATGCAGACTTTATCCCGTAAAGAAGAAATGTAAATTTTCAACTTTAAATGCTTACTTTTCCCTTACTGATGATCAGGATATTTTTCAAAATCAATAGGGTTCAAGCTATTGATGAAATAAACTGTGTAAGTTTCACAAAAACCAGACCACAAATGCAGATTTAAACTCTTAAACGAAAAAAAGACTAACAGACAGAGGGACAGACCAACACCACACCATGACATAAGCTCTGCGGTCCCCCCCCCCCCCCCCCCCCTCCTCCATGAGATATACAAACATGTATAGTCATTTCAGTAACAACATGAGATTCTGTGGTAAATACATGATTATGTCATTGGCATTATTTATTCTGAACTGACAAACCTATTGGTAAATTCAGATGAAATTAACTCTTCACCACCCAATCCCGAGTTTTAATGACCCTGAAGAAGAAAGGCTTTAGAAAACATTGTGGAAAAAGGAGAAAATGCTGGTAACCAGCATGTTCTCCTTTTCCCACATTGTTTTCTACTCTTTCTAGGACAATTTTCTCCAGTTGAGCCACATTTTAATTGTTGTCTGCAACTGCTTCCAATTTGAATCAGTCTGACATTTTGTCATTTGGTAAAGAGTTAAAGCAAAATACAAGTAAGAATTTGAAAATAAATTACCAGATGAGCCTGTAACAGAATTAGGCTCAAAAACTAGAAGAATCTGTTGGATTTACAAGAATTCCCTTATCATTTACCATGTGACAAATAAGGCAAATCTTTATAAAATATGTGTCGGTCTATGTAATTGTATGACCCTTTAAGTTCACCAAAAAATGTAACCCATGATTTAAAAATTTCTCTGATGTCAATGCAAAAACTGCAAGACAGACTTAGGATTTTAGGGCTTCCTGTTCCATACATTTGAAAATTGTGCTCATCTGTATATTGGCTGTCCCCTCATAAATTGCCCCTGAAAAAAAGAAAGACAGGTTTCTGTGAATTATATTGGTTTTCTATACTCATTTCCTCATTAACCCCTTACCATACAATAAAATTTCAGACTGGACCAACTCAAGAGCAATTACAGACAATAAACTGAATTTGGCTAAAATGATGGGATTTGTCTGTGAAAAGGTAGAAAACATTGTGGAAAAAGAAGAAAATGCTGGTTACCAGCATTTTCTCCTTTCTCCACAATGTTTTCAAAAGCCTTCCCTATCAGGGTTATTAAAAGTTGTGATTGTGTGGTAAAGGGTTAAACAAAATTGATGCAGATGACTTCTAGAATACCAGTATGGGTAATTTACATGAACTAAAGTTTAATAAATACATATTCTTTAATCATGCTGTGTGAAGGGGGGGGGGGGGTTTATGCATCTGCAAAAAGTATTGATCTGTGTCAGCCTGCGTAGTTCATGCAGGCTGACACAGGCAGAACTTTTTGCTATTTGTAAATTTTCTGCGTGTCCAAGGACCATTCTACCTCATGATTCAGTAGGTTGTTTGACAAAATGGACTTTATGGATCCACAATTATGTGATAACTTGCTCAGTATATTGCATCACAGAGAGGCATAAACCCCCTCTTGCCAGAGCACCACTAATGCATCATGTGTAGTCATTTTGGCTGCTCCAGGAGAAGTTTTTTAATACAAGCAATTTCTCACTTTGCCACAATATTTCAAAAGGTATCGACTCCAAGACAAAACAAAATCATCTTCAGATTTTAATGACTATGAGTTACACTTATCATGAATTCTATACACTTTAGTTCCAATATCACAGAACATTCAAAATGCAAAACAAATTGGCTCCAGCTTACCTACTCTTCAGTAGAGAATTTCAGCATATATCATTAACTGAGCAGCACTTTTCTACTTTATTTATATCAAATTTAGAAGAGAAAAAAAAACAAAATCTAATTCTAAACTGATACCATGACATAGACAATGGAAAGCAATTCTAAATTTAAACACGTTACCAAGTATTATCTGTTCATTTTGCGTACAAAGGAGAATGACAAATCATACCTATTTTGCAATCTCTGTAGAATTTTTCTATAGGGTAACTTTTTGTAAACCCAACACCTCCCATAAAGTCTATACATTTTGATGTTGTTAATGCTGCCACCTGAAAAGTGTATGTAAATTTAACATGAACTGAAGATGATATTTATAATCTCAGTAACACTGACTGCATCAGGACAACTTTACCTTGCAGCACTTTTGTCAAAAGGTTTAACTACACTGATGTATCTGTGTGTTAACCTTTTACTAAACAACAACTTTTTTTACACTTCATAATTTAAAAAAAATATGCAGACAATTTCAAAATTGGTACAAATTTGCCAAAGATCTCTGATAGGGTAGAAAACACTGGAAAAGGGAGAAAACACTGGTTACCAGCAGTTTTTCCTTTCCTCACGATATTTTCAAAGTCTTCCTCAGCTTCATTAAAAAATGGAAATGTTTGATAAAGACTTAACTCTTAAGACAGGTGATTAATTGAAAAAATATTTTGTTTCTCCAGTAGAAAAAATGAAAGGAAATTAATATTTTGGATTTAACAGTCTTTGATTTTTCTGTTAGGTTTGACTTGATTTCCACTTTCCACACCATGTTGTTTTCTGTTGCTTAACCTTTAAATAACTCTACAATATCAAAGACTTTCCTACAATGTTTGCAAAGTACAGGTGAAATTTGGCTCAAATCACAGGATTTGAAGGGTAGAAACCTCTTTGAGAAGGGAAGGAAAAGCTGCTGACCAGTATTTCTCCTTAACCAATAATGTTTTCAAAACCATTTATCTTTAGGGTTGTCAAAAAACAAGACTGTTTGGGAAAGGCAAAAATTATTTTAATCAAAGGAGAAAAATCTGCTCACCAGCTTCTCCCACAATGTTTTCAAAAGCGTTCATCCTTAGGGTTGTTACACAGGATTGTTTGGTCAAAGGATAAAAATTACAGGAAAGCTTCAAAGTGTCCCTTTATGGCAAGTGGCTGCTTATCAGACATACGTATAACGACATACCTCAGCCGCATAATACTTTGCCATGGCTCCTTCTTTAATGACTGGCAGTCCTGCTTCCCTTCTTCTGGCAGCGTTATACACCAATAACTTAGCTGCATGAATCTGTGTCGCAACATATGCCATTTGGTGCTGCATTGACTGCAAAGGAAAAGTACTGTTACTGTAATATAATGTTAAAAAGCTTTGGTCTCTTTATGCTGTACACATCATTCAGGATATTGAAACAAAAATGCAGAAACACTCAACAGTACCTGATTGGTGAAAAACAGTGTTTTCAATAATATTTCACTTGTATCCCTGTTGTGACAGAGAGTGGTGAAAAAGTAGAGTGTGGGCCTCTCACATCAAAGGTTCTCAGTACAAATCCAATGATGAGAGAGGTCAACCTTTGGAACAATCCAGCATTTTCTCCTTTTCCTACAATCATTTCAAAAGCAGTCTCCATCAGGAATATTGTGTGGTAAGCAGTTCACAACATGAAACAAAAATTCCATGTTAACTGAAATATTGTTCAACATATCAACTTACCAAAGTATTGTTTGAAAATGTAGTCAAATTGTCTTCGTAATTGAAAACAGAAACATTGAAAAACCTACCTGAAAATCACAGATTCTTTTGTTAAATTGTTTTCTTTCTCTTGTGTATGGTAAAGTTGCATTAAAACATCCTTCTGCAAGTCCAAGCATCTAAAGACGAGAAAACAAAATGTACTGCATTACAGGTGCCCGCGGCATCCATTTATAACATTTAATTTACAATATAAATAATTTTGATTTTCAGTCCCATCCGTACCTTGGTATTCCCTGTCCCTCAGTGGTTAACTCTTTACCAAACAACAAAATTCTAAACTCGTCCAAATTCAAAGCTGTTGCAGATGACAAATTAGATGTGGCCCAGTTGATGAAATTTGTCTCTGAATAGACAGAAAACATTGTGGAAAGAGGAGAAAATGCTGGTTCCAACAATCTTTTGAAAAGGTTTCTTCCTCAGGCTTGTTAAAACATGAGATTTGGTGTACGTGGTTGTGAGGTAGAGCGTTGGCCTCGTAACCATAAGGTCCTGAGTTCGATAGCCGGGAGCGGGTGTCAACTTTGGGATTTTGCATTGGCCCACACATTCGGCGCAAGTACTGGTGCAGTTCCCAGGAAGCAGAATCGAGAGAGATTAGTATAAGTTGTAGGAACTTGTTTCTCAATCGATGTAAAATAAATATATCTAAACTAAACTAAAACATGAGATTGTTTGGTAAAGGGTTAAGCAGCTGCATTCATACTAAGGAAAACCATGTTTGATACTCATCCTAGCACTTCCAGTCTCAGGGCAAGGTATTGCAGATTCCCAGCCGATTACATGTAAAACTAAGTGAAGGTGCAAATAGGTGAGTTTTTGCTGGGAATTGACAAATGTTTTAGAAAGTGGAGAAAAAACCTTTTCAAACTAAACTATGCCTGCTGGATATCTGTCTAGATAAAATCAGTGCAAGATGTCTATGCAGCGATATACAGTAATAAACAGACGGAATACAAGTATCTGTTTCATCAATTTAGACTAACTCAATAGTTTCACTATAATTACTAATAATTTTATCGCACACTAAACTGGCATTGACAGAGACATTTATCATAAGAAGTCTGCACAGCAATATGATTTCATAGAGAAAAAAAAAAAAACTAGCCCCTCCCCCATCTCCCCGTATAAAACATCATATACTTTTCAAATGCAAAGATGTCAATGAATACAAGGTCATATCAGGTATCATTCATACAGAATAGCAATGAACTCTAAACAAAGAGTGCTTTGACAAGGAAATTTCAAAAACTTTTGCAGTACAATAACATTTTTTCAAAGGCATGAATGCCACAAACCTCACTTAGATATTGAAGTCATCTGAGCAAAGCAATTCACAGCAAAATAAATCATTTTGACTGAGAAATTGAACATTTCTATCAAAAAACTTGAAGACCCAACACCAATCATGTTATTGTACAGTTTGATAAGGGAGGTAAATGGTAACAAACTTCATATATCTGTGATGAGTGAACAGAACTTATATCCGTCAATCAGTACTGACTTCATGTACTACAAGAAGATTTTTAAAGTTTTTATTTTACAAGCCTTTGTAAAACATGTTACCACCTGGGCTGAACCCAGGGCTATAGTTTTAAGCCTTGCTACAGGTCCAAAAGATGAAGCTACATGCACAAGTGGAAAACTAGACCTTACAGGAAGGAACCAGATTTAGTTTTCAGTATATAAGCCCATGTTGAATTTGTGACCCCTGTGGCTGGATCAACTTTAAACCTGTAACTGGGACAATCTTTGTAGAAGACTACTAGATGAAGCTGAGAGCCAAATTTGGTAGCCCTAGCAGATTTTTGCAGTTTTCACTATATAAGCCTATGTAAAATTTGTGATCCCTGGAGTTGGGTCAGTTTTGGCCCCAGGGCTATAATCTGAATAGCCTTTGTAGGGATTTACTAGATAATGCTACATGCAATATTTGGTAGCCCTATGCTTTATGATTAGGAACTAGATGATTTTTAATTTCTCACTAGATAAGCCCATGTAAAACTTGTGAACCCTGGGCCAAGGCCAATTGTGAGCCCAAGGCTATAATTTGAAGAATTTTCTATTAAATGAAGCTACACAACAAATTTGGTAGTCCTAGGCCTTATGGTTTCCGACAAGAAGATTTTTAAAGATTTTCAGTCTTTTTCAATTTTATTGCCATGGCAACCACACTTTTCACTGGAATCATATTCTTTGAAGAAATTCTAAAGAGGGCCATGGCAGAATCATTTCTGTGAACATTCATCAAAATTGGGTGGGAAGTTTCAGACGGACTAACACATGACAGACACCTCGCCATGACATAAGCTCACTGGTCTTTGGCCAGTGGAGCAGTAACTCACTCTGTATTATTTTCAAAATATATTTTAAGGAAGCAGTGTGCTCCTTTCAAGCAAAGTCTCCATTTGTCACAAAATGCATAATGCAAGCCTTCAGAAGGATAGAATAATACAGTGGAACAGAGTTAACAATTTACCTGTGCCCCAATACCTATCCTTCCTTCATTTAGCACTTCAATGCAATATTTATAACCTTTTCCAAACTCTCCAAGAATGTTACTCTCTGGAACTTTTACATTTTCCAGGTGTAAAGGGCAGGTACTGGATGCTCTAATGCCAAGTTTATCTTCCTTTTTGCCGATTGTCAGACCCTCTGTGTCTCGATCCACAAGGAAACAGGTGATGCCCTTATAACCCTGAAGAAGGATCATATATAAAAGATGAATGTTTAACCCTTTACCACACAATCCTGAATTGTAAGACCCCAAGGAAGAAACCTTTTGAAACCATTGAGGGAAAAGGAGAAAAAGCTGCTAACCAGCATTTTCTCCTTTTCCCACAATGTTTTCTACTGCATCAAAGACAAGCTCCATCGTCTGAGACACATTTGAAATGTTGTCTGCAAACACTTTAAACTTTGACAAGTCTACATTTTTGTCGTCTGGTAAAGAGTTAATTGGGACTAAGATCACGGAGTGAACAAAAAGTAAAATCAAGACCTAATTTCGACATCAACAACATTGATATTTTCACCAATGGATTTGTCATTGCTGAAAATATTACAATTACATGTATTAAATGTAATTAATATCAATATGTAGGCTACATGTACATTTGCTATGTTTCTATGAACATACACTATCATAACAAGTATTTCTCCATCTTCCAAATTGTTCCTTTTTGTATTTATATGAAACCTTATCTCTACAAAACAATCCAAAGCTTTTACAACATCAAGAAATGCCAGAACTGGTAACCAGTGTTTTCTCCTTTTCCTACAATGCTTTTAACCCTTTTAAACACAAATCATCAAATGTGGCTCATCCAATCCTGATTCACATCCAATTTGTAGTTTGTAAATAGAGGGATGAATGCATAACTATTCTATCTGTCACTGTGTTTTGGAAAATTTTACTGGAGAGGGGTAAAACCTCATTTCTGTGAAATGCATTGTTAGATTATCTTGTGTACATAATTTGTCATGAATTGTGTGAACACATTCAACACAACATGTCTAAACAACGTGATCTAACAGTGCATTTCGCAGAAATGCATTTTTTTCCCTCTAATGAAGAATTTTTCAAAGCGCAGATGGAATCATTTTGCATTCATCCCTCGAAATGCTTTCAATATGGTCAATTACATATATAAAATTTGAGCCATGCTCTAAGAAAAGGGGGCTTAATGCATTTGCAAAGAGTACCAACCCAGTCAGCCTGCATGGACTGCGCAGGGTGACATAGGTTGATACTTTTTCTCTAATAGCAAATTTTCTGATTGTCCAAGGACCATTCTACCTCACGATTCAGTAGGTTGACAAGTGGATTTTATGGGTCCATAGTTACATGATGACTTGCTTGGTATAATGCATCACAGAGATGCATTAAACCCCCTTTTGCCAGACCATGGCTCCTATGTTGATAGATTGAGAGTTGTTGACTTACTGCAGTTGGCTTGGCATTAGCAAATACAGCAAACATGCCTGCATGCTCTGCATTTGTAATCCAGAGTTTTGTTCCGTTTAGGATAAAGTAATCCCCCTGTTTGACAGCCGACGTTTTCATGGCAAATGCATCACTCCCAGAGTCAGCTTCAGACAGACAAAAACTGCCAACCTGTGAAGCAAAGTATGTAAAGAGCTTTTCTTTTCATTTTGGAAAAATTGGATTAATCCTTAACCAAACAATCAGGGGTTTTCATGACCCTTGGAAAGACAGCTTTTGAAAACATTGTTGGAAAAGGAGAAAATGCTGGTAACCAGTATTTTTGCCTTTTCCCAAAGTGTTTTCTACCCTCACAGAGAGCTTCAGTTTATTTGTTACAATTTCAATTTGAATTTATCGTCTGCAGATCTTTTGAATTTGAAAGAGTCATTTGGTAAAGGGCTTATTCACCAGCTATTTCAAAGACCTTAACACAGACATTGCAAATCTTATCCATCTTTCACAACTTTGGACACTGTAAGCTTGAAACATAATGTGATGATCAAAAGAATATGAAAGTATGTGAAAGAAACAAGGAAATTTTGTGGAAGATTAAGATATCATTCATCTAATTCAGATTTCTATATCATTCATCTGATTCAGTTTTCTATTTTATTTTAACCATTATTATATCGAAGTTCACCTGTGACTTTGACCTTTGACTCATGTGACCAAAAAACAATAGGGCACCTCCTTGGGTCATGAGCAACACTTGTATACTGTTTCAGGGTCCCAGGTCAAACAACTTTTGAGTTAGAGCATGGAAACAATTTTCAAACTAAGTTCACCTGTAAGCTTGACCTTTGACCCATGTGACCCAAAACCAATAGGACGCCTCCTTGGTACATAAGCAACACTTGTATAAAGTTTCAGGGTCATAAGACAAACAACTTTGAGTAAGAGCACGGAAACAAAAATATGGACGGATTGATGGACAATGTGAAACCAGTATACCCCCCCCCTACTTCGTAAGTGTAGCCTGGGTTCCAGTCCATTCATTTTTTTCCCTTTTCTATCATTCAGACGTTACTTTGTCAAAAATGACGGCCTGGGGACATTCGAAAACCAATCGCAGCGACATCTAGTTTACCCCATCTCACAGTGGGGTCAAGTAGATGTCGCTGCAATTGTTTTCTAATGTAAATTACTAAAAATAGATACAGAAATTCCAATAGCCTTGATTTGGTCACTTCTTGTTTGTGGGCCATCTTTGAAAATATTGACAACAAAATTTCAAATGGCTATTCACAATGACTTTGAAGGATAGTTTAATGATAGCTGCTAATCGTTTGGTTTGTTTGACTCTGAAAGCTTTTCAAAAGGAAGTTTTTACTAGTTTTGTTGAAGGTCACGATCATTTTTTGATAAAACAACAGGTTTGGGAAAATTCCGTGTCCTCGTTAGTGAATTAGTCGAAAAAATGCGCCAATTCATCGTTATCAACATTGTGACGTCATGCGATAAACAAATCTATAATTAAATTATCGGCACAATTCATAATCATGGGGAGCCTCGAATGTCCCCAGGTGGTAGTAATAACGGATAGCTGCCAAAGATCAAGACCGAGATTTGGACAGTGTGATAGGAACTTATTAATAAATTATTACCGGCTGTACCCAGGCTACGTAAGTGGGGAGTATAATGAGTACACATTATAATGGTTTACATACCATATCTGTTGCCATTCTAGGTAGATATTTCTCTTTCTGTTCTTTGGTACCCAGTTTTCTTAGTAAAGTGATAAGAAGCGTATTATGAACATCACACATGACACTGACGGATGGATCCACTTTAGCAAGTTCCTCAATGACAAGATTGGCAACAAAAAATGTTGAGCCAGTCCCTCCATACTCTTCTTCTATCTCTATACCCATCAACTGAAATAAATCCATATACTTTGTTTATCCCTTTACCACACAATCCCGAGTTTTAACGACCCTAACTGTGAAGGCTTTGGAAAACATTGTAGGAAAAGGAGAAAATGCTGGTAACCAGCATTTTCTCCTTTTCCTACATTGTTTTCTGCCCTTGAATAGACAATTACCATAATCTGAGTGGAATTTTATCTGTCGTCTGCAAAGGCTTTCAATTTGGACCAGTCTAAAGTTTTCGAGTGGTTGAGAGTTAACTCTCTAATAGACAACACAACTTTAGACTTTTCTTGGAGGCATTTGCAGATGACATATTAAATATGTCTCAAATGATTAGGTTAGATTTTTTTCTTTAAAAAGGTAAAAAACATAGTGGAATAAAGAGAGAATGATGGTTACCTGTTCCCACAATGTTTTCAAAAGCCTTCTTTCTTACAGCCATCAAATCACAGGACTGTTTGATAAAAAGTTAAACCTGTTTGTTTAAAATCCCATGTGGAACATGTCTATAAACTATATAATGACATAATCAAAAGCACAATTATTAAACGTTTAACATATTACACACAGTCCCAAGTTTTAACAACTCTGAGGAAAAACGCTTTTGAAAAAGTTGTGGAAAAGAAGCAATTGCTGGTAACCAGCATTTTCTCCTTTTCCAATGATATTTTCTATCCATTCAAACACAAATATGACCATTTCAGCCACATTTATTTTGTTGTCTGCAAATGCTTTCAATATGGACAAGTTTAAAATTTTGTCATGAATTTGGTAAACTTAAAGAGTTAACTCTTTTATGCTAAAAAACCAGCCCATTTTTACAACTGAAAAATTTGGCTTTTCGAAACAAAGTTGGGAAAGGATAAAATGCTGGTAAATACATGCTTCGAATAAATGGATAGGTCTAAAAAAAATAAGTTCATTATCACCGAGTTAAAAGATGTAGTTTCCGTCATATTTCTTTTACTGCTCTCTGGTACCAGGCTTTCAAACTGAATTCATTAGTAACCCTCAAAGTACTGGGCCCAGCTTAGGTTGCATTTGCGGGCAGTGTAGAGAAAGATAAGACTGCACAGATTATACAGTCTGATCTTGAATTTAAAGTGTCTAATAAAACGCACCATACTTAACCTAAATTCAAAATAGAGGTAACTGCTTTAACCCTTTACCACACGACAATGTTTGACTCATCTTTAATGAAAGCATTTGTAGAGGTGAAAGTTAACATGTTTCAGATGATGAGACTTGTTACTGAAAGGGTAGAAAACATTTTGGGAAAAGGAGAAAATGCTGGTTACCAGCATTTTCTTCTTTTCCCAAAATGTTTTCAAAAGCCTCCCTCCTAAACGGTCATTGAAAGTCGGGATTGTATGGTAAAGGATTAATACATAACAAACACAAAATAATACAACAAATATAAAATGACTGTTCCTACCCCATTTTCAAACAAAGCATCAATCACTGACTGATCCATCTGACTGTCAGCATCCATCTTCTGTACCAACGGTTGTATTTTCTCAACAGCCAATCTTTGGACTGTGAACATCAAATGTACAAACGAATTTTAATAATTTCAAATCTTTTTTATACCATAACTTGATCCAAACCTTTAGCACATGACAAAATTTTACGTCTGTTCAAAAAGCATTTGCAGATGACAAATCAAATATGGCTCACATAATGGGATTTGTCACTAAAAGTGTAGGAAAAAAATATGGGAAAAGCAGAGAATGCTGCTTAACAGCACTGTCTTCTTTTCCCACAATTTTTTCAAGTGGCCTCTTTCTCAGGCCAGGGTAGTTCAAACTCAAGATTGTGTGGTAAAGGTTTGTCTTACTACAAGACAAAATTGTAGACAAATATGGAATGCATTTGCAGATGACAATTAGAATGTAGTTCAAATGATGGGATTTATCTGAGCAGTAACATCATCTCCTTCCTATGAGGTTTTCAAACAGCCATCCTTCTCTGAGAGGTGAAAAAAACTAAACTGTTTCGTGCAGGGTTATTACATAAAGCTTGTTCCCAGGCATATTCACTAAAGCTACTGAAATATGATTATTCTGAAATTCTTAATTTACAGGCATCAGCTTCATCATTTGCCCGCCTATTTATGACATGGGTATACAAATTAGAAAAATCATACCAGTATCTTTCATCATTTGTTCCTCTGGAGACAAAAGGTCTACAGGTCCACACATCAACTTCTGTTCTGATATTCGGGACACAAGTTTCTGTTCCTGGATAGAACTCATCCATCTTGCAAGGCAGGCTTGATATGTATACCTACTTGACACCTGGCAGAATGACTGAAATAAAAAATTTGTACATGATACAAGAAGCTTTATCTAACCCTGTTCCATGCAATCCTGAGTTTTAACTACGCTACAGAAGAAGGTTATTGAAAACATCTGGTCACCAGCATTTTCTCCCTATCCCACAATGTTTTTGATACTATCAATGACAGATGTCATTATTTGAGCTACCGGTACATTTAATTTGGCGTGTGCAAATGCTTTCCATTTGGTCTTGTCAAAAACTTTGATGCCTGGTAAAAAGTTACTTACAGACAGACTTCATTAACAGATAAATATTACCTTTAAGCCTTTGTCCAGAAAAGAACATAAAATATCTTATACAGATACAAAACAGCTGTAAGAAAAATAGGATCTGATTAAAGCATGCAACATATATATAAACATAATGTTAAAACAGTGTGTTTGTGTTTTTAAGAAACATTATAATGGGTGATTTTGAAAAAAAGTTCAAAATAAGATAAAGTGAGTGACATGGAAATTACTGAGGGAAAAGAAGCAGGTGTTTGTTACCCGCTCTTTTCACACGTTTTCCAAAGCTGTCTACCATGTAATGTAGAACAAAGGCACAAATGAATATTGCTCACTGAGAAGAGCACTGACTTTTCTCTTGACAATTAACCCTTTAATAAACGATCCTGAAGAAGGAGCTAACTACCATTTTAGCAGCTAGAAAGTTGTACTTCATTTGAGAAAAAGTCGCTGTATCAGCAACATTCAATTGCATCCCATTCTCTAACACACTTTCCATGGGCTAATTTGTTATTTCAAAAACCTGACTTCAAATTGAGGAGCGGAAAAGGATGCATAAATGATGTTTTAAAACTGGAAGAAAACTATCAATTTTCATAAAAATACGGAACTAGGCCTTATAGTTTAGAACGCACTTGGCTCACGAAACTCGGATAAAAGATGATAACTCGGTGGCTTCAATGGCAACATGTAAAAAACATTGACAGCCATCGAAGGGTAGGCCTATTCTCAGTGTGACATGACCGATGCTTATCCAGAATGAAAAAAATTACCTTATTTGTATTCACATGTAAAATTAAGTACATATTGGTACCTTGAAATTTGTGGTCGAATTATTTACGAGTGCTTGAAATTTCAGCTCACATTTTCCAATTCCGATTCGCAATTTGCGACTAAATGCATGGGAATTTCAAACCCTGACTAGTAAACTACAGCACCCCTTCAACAACAACAACAACAACAGTACATCTCTTCCACAACAAATCTCATTGTTTCTTCTACATTAATGTATGGTCTGAAAAAGCTTTCACCTCTTTTTGTGACTTAAATGGTTCAATAATATGATGATAATATCCGAAAATTGCATATAATAAGGCAAAAACAGCCCAAGTCTGATTCGAGTAACAGCCTATCGCAGGTTAACGGGCTTGTTCGCCCGGGCTCGTTCGTCCGGGCTTGTTCTTCCCATATGATTTCCCTTTGGTCCGGGCTTGTTCGTCCCAACTTATGTACCTGCCAACCAAAGGTGTTAATAGTGCATACTTCACTGATTTTGACAGGTATATATGAAAAGGTGTTAACTGCACATTATCCCCGATCACTTTACCGAACCTAAGATATACAACTGTGCAAAAAATAGTCATCCCCATCCTTTTGCTTAGAGATGAAATCAAAGTAAAGAAAAATATTTATGGATATAGACATGAATTTTCAATTTATAGTGTGCTGGAGGACGGTAGGCCGTAGGCAAGAGGCGGTGTAGTACTGGCTGCGATTTAACTGTGCACAATATTGCTGAAAAGGCATTGAATACGGCGGTGAACAACAAAAACAAACAAATACTGTGTTCCTTATCATAGTAACTTTAACCGCAAGGTAAAATTGATGTTATTTCGCCAACAAAAAGCAATAAACTTGTTAGCGTCTTGGAGAAGCGAGGGTAGTTCAATAAACGACCAAGAGAAGTTTTATTTTAAGTAATTTTATGTGTAAAACAACGAATCATTTCAGACAGCACATAGCAATTTTCGTTCCAATACGATCGATAAGGTAGAGTGGGACGAATAAGCCCGGGCGAACAAGCCCAGATGAATAAGCCCAGGGACGAACTGGTTTTGGAACGAACAAGCCCCGAGCCCCTATCGCCCCCCCCCCTTTTTTTTTTCTTTGAAATTACGTACCCGCTATCTAAAATTTCGCATTCATCGATTTCCATGATAGTCATGAATCAGACTTTTACATGATAAGCTGATCGAAGAAATCTTGATAATCTAACCTCGACATTCATAGAAAAATTACCTTCAGAAGCCTACAGGTCAAGGCTGTCATGTTGTTGTTTTCATTTATTTTCGTCTATTTCATTGACTGTTCTAAGGAAGTACAGTAATTCTGTTCTATTTGTGCTTATAACTGAACCGAACACATTTCAAAACTTTTTTTTTCTTTAGTGTTTGACGCAATTCTTAACATCAATACAGCAATACAGCGGCGACCTGTCCATCTAAACATATCTTTCTATAGTTCTTTCTGCATTAATTTCCAGGAAAATATTCCCAAGCTGGCTTCTCAAATGTGTTACAAATATCGTCGAGAGAAAAAAAGTGTATATAGATACATGTATGTACCTTTAGCGGTGACAGAAGAGTAGATGCTGTTGATTTGCCTACCATCAATCCTCAGCAAGAATTTGCCAGAGCTGGAAACCGATCCAGGGACCCCTGAGGTTCAAGACCTGTACTTTTTCGACTGAAAGTTACATGTGTACATATTTATGTATGTATACATGTAGATCTATCTACACACACATACACGCATGTCATTCTGCCTTTTGATTAGAGAATAAAAAGAAATTTATCCTTTTTCTCTGAAGTGATAGGGACCAATATTTCAGTTATTTTTACCTAAAGAGAGCATTTTTAAGTTAGAGCCGATTGACATTCATAGAATTATCTTAAATGCTGCCCCAGCTTAACTCTTTGTCCAGACTAACAAAATATTTATTTTTCCGAATATTGAAAGCATCTGCAGACGACGTGTTAAATTGTCTCAAGTGCTGGGATTGACATTGAAATGGTACAAAACATTGTTGGAAAAGGGGAAAGTGCTGGTTACCACAGCGTTTTCAAAAACCTTCCTCGTAAGGCCCATGGTCATTATTAAACCATGCACTTATGTCGTAAAATGAAACATCCTATAGATTGATCACAAGGGCCATGGTGGCCATGAGTCGCTCACCTGAGCCTTTTGACCCATTCTGACTCATTTCAACCGAAAATCAATATAAACCTCCTAACAAACTTTAAAAAGTATTGGACTGAAAACCTGGCCTCTAGAGTGTACACAAGCTTTTTCTATATTTTGTTCTAAATATTGACCTGCTTTCTGATGCAACATGACCCATTTTCAAACAAATCCTAAATATCATCAAGACAAACGTTCTAGCTAACTTCAAATTCAATGAGTATAAGACTAATAAGATGGCCTATAGGGCGTACACAATATACATATTATACTTTTTCCCAGAGATTTGACCTGGTGACCTAGATTTAGACCTGACTTGACCCTGGAATACACAAAGCCTTCAAACGTTTTCATCTTGTGACCTGTTTTTTGACCTAATATAACCCATTTTTAAAATTGTTCGAGATACTATAAAAATAAACATTGTCAGTTTAATGAGTACTGGACTGAGAATGTGGTTTCTTAAGTGTACATAAGCTTTTTCTAAGATTCGACCTTAGTTTTTGACCTTACGTGACCCATTTGAAACGTTTGCAAGATATCATCAAGATAAACATTCTGATCCACTTTCATAAGTATTGGACTGAAAATGTGGCCTCTAGACCATAAAGAAGGTTTTTCAAAGAATTGACCTGGTGTCCTTTTTTTTTTTTTACCCGACGTTGTCCATTTTCGAACTCGTCAAAGATATCATCAAAACAAACATCTGACCAACTTTCATGAGTTGTAGACTACAAATGTGGCTTATAAAGTGTACACAAGGTTTTTCTAAGATCTGACTTGGTGACCTAGTTTTTTATCTGACATGCCCCATTTTCAGACTCGTTCGAGATATTTTCAAAACAAACATTGCCCCAACTTTCATTTAGTACTGGACGGACATTTGTGGCCTCTGGAGTGTACACAAGATTTCAAAAAGATCTGATCTAGTTTTTTACCGAACATGGCCCATTTTCGAAGGTATTCGAAATGTTATAAGGACAAACATTTTGACCAAGTTTCATGAGTATTGGACTGAGAATGTAGCCTCCAGAGCGTACAACGTACGCCGCACGACAGACGACGAACACAGCACGATCATAAAAGCTCATCCTGGGCACTTCGATCTCAGATCAGCTGAAAATCAGGAGAAAAAGGCCTTGGATTAGATTCCTTCTAGGTTGGAGGAATTGATGCGTGTAAATCGGTGTAAAACTTTGCCGAATTCATTACCATACATACATTGCTTAACAGACTACCACTTGTCTATAGGCTGCAAGGATTGAACCTGACTGGCCGGAGCTGTATCACAGTTCACTGTATTTCAGATTGAGGTAAAATGGGTAATTCGGAAATCATCGTGACTAGCCGTATGAAATGTAAAATAAAGATGAAGAACGCGAGAGTTGAACAACATGGATAAGAAGTACTTTTTTTTCACAATGTTTTCACACGGTAAAAGAGTATGCACTTCATGTGTCCATAAAGATAAAGTTAGATAAAGAACTGTTATGATACATGTGTTTACGTAGATTTATAACGAACCATTCCGATCTGACTCGAGGCCACTAAAATGAGAAATAAATTGGTCAACTTATGACTAAGTTTAGCCACGCCCTGAAAGTCAAATTCTTACAGCCTATACCTGAGGTCAGACTGACTGTCGTAGACAGTCATAAACAGACAGCAAAGAATGTGCAATCTGAGTTCGCTTCTTTTTGTGAATACCCTCTCCCCCCACCGCGAAATCGCAATATGAAAGTCCATTTCACCATAAAACTTCTTAAGGTAGGTAATCTTTGCAGACATTTTCAAATGGTTTCGTAGGAATAGTATCTTATCATAACACAAAGTAACGTAACAACCCCGTCTTAAATTTCGGTCAAAACATAGACAGCAAAATGGCTTCCATAAGACCTACTCTAGTGCTAGCACTTCTGTGTCTTTAAGGTTTTAGTTTCGGTAATTATCTGTTTGTTTCACTCATTATTTCACCAAATCTGTTGCAGCAGATGAATTTAAAAACATAATTGTAAGATATGGAATACCTTTAGAGTTCCCGGATTTAATTATGTTTTCAATTATGAATAAAGCCGGTGTTGTGTTATTTCACGAAAACCAGGGTGTCGTTGGTTCGACTCTTCAGCTCGGCCAATTTCTTCTGAAGATTGATGAAGGTCACTGCTGCAGGGTTCATTCCTCTTTCAAAGCTAAGCATTATTTCGACGATGCTTATATGGAAAGTTACTTCGAAAGAATATTATGCAGAGCAATCGTAAACAAAACGTCAGGAAAGCATGGATATGTGTACTGGTTGCTGCGACGTATTTGTTTCAATGTTAAGAACAGCATTAAGCACCAAACAAAGCTATCTGAAGATTTCTTGGCTATAATATGTTACCAAATACCGAACAGTGTTGATCAAAGATCAAACTGCACGTTCTGTACAGTCTGATCTTGACCTACACTGTCCACAAAAAGAGCTTGAACCAGTTTCAGCGATTTAAGTTCTCATCAACATAGATTCTGTAAGGTTTAAACTTTAGGCTGCTTAGCGTGACTCAAGAACCTTTTGCTGACAGTGTAGATCAGCATCAGAATGCACAGAAGGTGCAGTCTGATCTTGGATCTGTCCGATAAGGACATATTTAGGCTCCTTGGCGCGACTCAAGGACCTTTTGCTCAGAGTGTAGATCAGCATCAGAATGCACAGAACGTGCAGTCAGATCCTGGATCTGTCCGATAAGGACATATTTCTCAAAAAACAAAAACAACTCTGAAATTTAAAAATTGGGTTTTTGCTATCGGCTTAAAAGTTTCATTCAATATATATATACTGACCCATACTTCCAACGCAAAATTAGGTTTGACTTTAATATTTTTCATTTATTATTCCATCAAAAGTTACAAAATTTCAAAAATAAACAGAATGATCATTTTTGAAAAAGACAGCACTACATCCTCCCATCAAACTCGATAAGGCTGATCAGCCTATGGTCCAGCGCGCTAGAGGGGTATCTTCAAAAAACAAAACAATAGTACCAGTATTGGGTATTATTGCAGCCATGAATCTCCGACGCAAGAACCTTAGGTATCGGGGGATGACATTTAAGGGCACGTTATTCCACTAATGGATCAGAGCCTGTTGAAGCTGCACTCGTAGGAGTATTGGGCTGTTCTTGGTAGCCACGAACACGCGTAACGAAGTGACGTCGCGCTCTGATTCCGTGTTCCGGAAGCCTTCTGAATACTGTGAGTGCACTTATGGAACAGTTTTGCTATCCAATTGTTACAGCGGCGCTTTACGTCGCTGAGGGCTGTCTGTTGTCATGGACAGGGCTTGTGGCTCTGCTCTTACTTCGGAGTGGCAAATCAGCAACTTGACCCTGACATGAACATTATATCCGGTTCAAGACTTAACGATGGATGGGGCAAGGAGTGGGAGAGTAAATAACCATATCGTGCAATTTTGAACCGCAATAAATAATCAAAATCATTATTTTTTAATCATTACCTGGTCGGGTGAACTTCTGCCACAACTTCTGAACGGTAGATACTGCACCAAAAAAAAATAAACGGGACACAGCTGTTAATGACAGCGATAGCCTAGGTCATTCCAATATCAAGTCCTCTGGTTTCAATCGTTAATCTCGGACTTACCAAGAAAGAACATTTGGAAATCTTAACTCCACTACAGTCGGCTATCGTATGGCAAACTTTGTGTACACTCAAATGTTAAAAAATTTTGCAAGTTGTGCATTTGCGAAACAAATATGGGGCATCGTACACGGATATCAGTCATGGTTCAGTGAAGCGTTACAAAATTGTCGGTTGACTGGTATGCATAGTTAGGACATGCACATGAAAAGATTATGTGATACTTCTCTTTGATTTCCATATCTCGAAACTGAAATTATATTAAAAAATAATTTTGCGTTGAAAGTGTGGGTCAGTATATATTTAGCAGGATAAGAGTAAACAATTTACCGGACGACAAAATCTTGAACTTGCCCAAATCAAAAGCGTTGTGATTCAAATGCTGGCATTTATCAGTGAAAAGGGTGGGAAAAAAACCATTGTCACCAGCGTTTTCTATAGTTTTTCCCCGCAATCATAGGTTTCAAAAGCTTAAAGATCCGACAAAGATCAGACAGCATGTTCTGACTGCCATTCGTCTGCTACAGCTAACCAGTGGTAGATCAGTGGCGATACTAACCAATAAGTCCTGTGTTCAACAAAGGGACGCTATCATGGCCACTGGTTAAATAATTAGCGGTATTATTTGCTTCTTGTTTGAGCCGACGACCCCCCCCCCCCCCCCCTTTCTCGAGACGACGCACTTTTACCTCAATGCCACAGACTGTTAATTTAACCCTTTTCCTACCTATTATTAACTCTTTACCAGACTACAAAATTTTGGACTCAAACAAATTGAAAGCACTTGCAGACTACATATTAAGTGTAGCTCAATTGATGATTTCTGTCTTTGATGAAGGTAGAAAACATTGTGGAAAAGTAGAAAGTAGTTACCGACATTTTCCCACAATGTTTTTAAAAGCATTCTCTTTTTGGTTCGTTAAAATTCGGGATTGTTTGGTAAAGGGTTAACAAAGACGTATTTTGCTCAGAAAAATAATTTTCATGTTATTAAAAAAATCGCCAGGTTAAGGGTTACGTTAGAGAGTAAAGTAAATGCAAGAAAAGGCTCTCTCTCTCTCTCTCTCTCTCTCTCTCTCTCTCTCTCTCTCTCTCTCTCTCTCTCTCTCTCTCTCTCTCTCTCTCTCTCTCTCTCTCTCTATATATATATATATATATTCAAAGGACCCGTACCCACCAACCACTCTATATATTGTTTCAGTTATAAATTCCTGGCCTAGCCATCTGATTGGACAAGACATTCTGTCTCGACCTATCATATATCTATTTTTTGGAATTTAGAATTGACTGCTGGAGATTGATGAGTATAGATCCAGAACTACATATGAGCCATACTCTGTGAAAAGGGGGCTTAATGCATTTGCGAAAAGTATCGACCCAGGTCAGCCTGCGCATTCCGCGCAGGCTGACCTTGGCCGAAACTTTTCGCTATTGGTCAATTTTCTGTATGTCCAAGGACCAGTCTATCTCACGATTCAGTAGGTTGTTTAAAAAAGTGGCTTTTATGGATCCAGAGGTATATGATGGCTTGCTTGGTGCCATGGACGAAGGAGATGCATTAAGCCCCCTTTTGCCGGAGCATGGCTTATATATATATATATGTGTGTGTGTTTTAGGGGAGGACATAGTTCTGCAAAATGAGGGATGTCCACAGGGTTACCTAGGTTCGAACGAGCGATGTTTCTTATTCTCGAAGGATGAGGCCACGTGGGCCGAAGCGATGGTGAGGTCATTTTATTTTTTCTCGTTGTTAATCAGGAGCAGTCTTCACCAACCATTTTAAACACATGATTCCTAACTCCAAGACAATACTATCTGATAGGCTGAAACAGAACGCCTCAGCCAATCAGGTATATGGCCTACAACACGCGAAAAGGGGCATTCAGACATTTGCGTAAAGTGTCGTCTCGGATCAGCCTGTGCAGTCCGCGCAGGTTAATCCGAGACGGCACTTTCCGTCTATATGTACTATATGCGCAAGTCTACTGTAGCACAAAATCTAATGTGGTCGTAAAGTGCCGTCTAGGATTAGCCTGCGCGGACTGCGCAGGCTGATCCGAGACGACACTTTACGCAAATGTCCGAATGCCCCTTTTCGCGTGTTGCAGGCCAATTATAGTCTTTATAATTAGAATAATGTTTATGACTGATAAAAACATTGGATACAACCATGGTCATTCATTTGTGTAAATTTTGACCCATGCGCAAAGCGGATTCTGATAGCATTATTTGAAAATAATGAAAGCTGAAATGAGGTCATTAACGACATGCACTCGTCACATCTCGGCCGATTCCGAAACTATAACAAACCTCTTAAACCGTGTCAAAAAGGTTTCAACTGAAATACTATCAGTTACATGATCTTAAACACAGCAGCGCCTATGGAAATTGATTGTTCACGACAACAACAACCATAACGAAGTCATTCATATTCATCAATCTGTCTGTGAAAATGCCAAAGAAATTGTAAACCGCGTTATATCAAAGCGTTGAGAACCCTGAAGTGGTATTTGTCAAGGAAGCCTTTGTGTGGAATTTATAATTTGAAAGAAAAGGAGAAATATTATTCAAATATTGGCTTGAAAGTCAACCTACTAAGCAAATATTTTTTTTTTCCTTGGAAGGGAGAGTACTCATGACAAAGTTTGGATTATTTGTGTATTGATGGTCTCTCTTTGATCATTAGAAGGAGTCAGGAGTAACGTCCCTTGACAGTAGGATGCATGATAGAGAGAGAAACCATGTGAATATATCAAATAAAATTAAGTTTGTACCTGAGAACTATGATTTTGAAATATATTTAGGCGTTAACATTTAATTCCCAACATTACAATCAGTTATTTCGATCTATAAATATTGATGCCCAATCAAATGGAGTAGCGCGCAATCATGGGACGAACAAGCCATGGGACGAACTGGTTTTGGAACGAAAAAGCCCAGGACCAAGCGATCAGTAGACAAATTTTGTATATATCATTGCGCCAATAGAAGGCTGTGAGCGAGTGAAGCTATTTTCAATCAAGAATTAGTATTTCCACGATCGATGGCCTCACCCAGTGTATTTTAACATGCCATTTCCAATTACATATCTGAGTGCTATCGAAAAACTCATTTTTCAGAGAAAATTGAGTTTAATTGGGTTTATTTCCTTCGGCTTTACACAAAATACGATACATGGTCTTCAAAATTCAATATTGAACTCATAGTGGTATTGTCTTCGACAAATACCACAAAAAATGAATTTACGAACTGTTTGTCAACGGAAACGTAGAGAAACTTCGACAGAGTCTTGAACATACTCGTGTTCGTTTTTGTTCTGTTTTTGTCGTTATGATTTTAATAACAGTATTTGAGTGGTCTATTTCCGGCGAAGAAATGTACCGTGCAGGTGCATATCAAAGGAATTAACCAACGGAACAACGGAGATTTACCGGATGTAAGGACATGATGATGTAGACAAATCAGATGTCTTGATAGCTGATATGATCCTCGCCCATCATCGGATTTTTAGCATGGTTATTTTAGACTTGACAGCTGATTAGGTCCTCGGACATGCCTGTTTTAGACTTAACACGGTTTTTCATCTATCAATTGTAAGAGTAGGAACAATGAGATTCCTTCTTTAAAACAATAAGCTGCATTTTCATCTTCTGATGATGGCGGTCATCTTCGTAAATCATTCTTGTGGCGATGATACTAATGCCACCCAGTTTTAATACAAAATGAAATTGACAACAATAATAATTATTGTTGAATGACGATGATGGTGATGATCCTTTTTTTTTTTCTTTCTTTACAGGAAAACTGTAAAAGAAGTGGAGCTACACTGGCTACAGTTGATGACCTACAGATACAAATATTCCTAACTGGTTTGGTGGAGTACTTGGATAATCGTAGGTGTTCGGTGGCACATAAACACCGTTCACACTTCCATCTGTACTGTGTTAGAACAGATCTGTATATACTGGTCGTCCTTTTGTGAGAACACTGACGTTGGCAAGATCCAGGTCGTTTTACTCTATTGATGAATTGATCAGGAGCATTTTCTGTTTTAATTAAAGAGCCAAGCGATATCTGCGTCAAGCATTACCGTTTTCCGGTACAGAGTCAAGCATCACCGTTTTTCGGTACAGAGTCAATCATTACCGTTTTTGGGTACAGAGTAAAGTATTACCATTTTTCATTACAGAGTCAAGCATTAACGTTCGAACAGGAAATGACTACATCTATCATTACCTACATGACCTCGGGGTTGATATTACCGGCCGTAACTCAATTGCATTTATGGTTCAGGTGAATCAATCTCTCTCTCTCTCTCTCTCTCTCTCTCTCTCTCTCTGATTTCAAGTTACAAGAATAATTAAGTATTGCTTCTGCACGAATTGCTTAAAGGTTAGATAATGTATCGTAAAACTAGAACAAAAGCTGGCAACTTTGGTTTTAGTTTTACAGTGACAAATTTCTGTCATTTAGTCAAACTGTTATAGTTTAAACTTAATTATTTTTAGATCGTTCATACAGCTTGTAAACATTGACCAATTACATCAGTATTATGTTACATGTAGATCTGTCCCATTTGAAAGCAGGTACAGTTTTAGCTCAAATGATGGAACACTTCTTCACAGGGGTAGGAAGAAAGGTAGCGAAAGGACAAAATGCTGGTTATTAGCATTTTTCCTTTTCTTACAGTGTTTTCTACAGTATTTTCCCAAAGATGTTAAACACGGGTCTTTTGGTAAAGGATGAACCACTCTCGATAACTGGTTCCTGGAAGATTAAATGGTACATGTGCAATAACGTGGATAGTTTCAAACGTTAAAACCGCTCATCACGAATTTGAACCCGGAACCTTTGCTTCTGGATGCTAACGCTATACCTCTACAGTACTGTGTGGTACATATACTTGAAATATTGTGATTCAACCTAAGATTTTGTCAAACAGTTTCTATAAAATCTTTCAGGCTTGCAATGACGCCCATATTGCCTTCTCTAGCCAGAAAAATTTAGATACTCAGGACACGTACGAGATAGTCATTGGAGGATGGGCGGATACGGCTTCCGTAATACGGGACTGCAAGCAATGTGTAAATAAGGATGAAGTCCGCATTCCACGGTTTGGCATTTTTTTTATAAAGCTCATAACATCGTGTAAACGTTTTTTTCCTTGCAAGTCTCCGACTTTGAAAGCATAGCTGCAAAAAGAGATGTTGAAATGCTCCATGAAATGTATGGGTAAATGTGTCTGTAAGGTGTGAGACGCAATTTTGACCTTGTTCTGTTTCCCAAATGGTCAAGATTTAAAAGGCACATGTATGTCGTGACTTAGACTGGATGGCAGGGTTTGTGAATATCCTAGTCGCAAACAGGATATATAGTAAGGCTGCCTTCAACAACTGTTTTAAATTCCATGATTTGAAGACTAGCTACCGGATAGGCTGACAGAAAGGCTGATGAATTCATACGAATCCTAGTGGTGAGATTTTCGTTAGCAAGATTGTGGTATCTTGGAGTTATGGCCGTTGTGAGATGAATATGAATATTAGTGCAAATAAAAATCGTGCTACATAAGACAATGAATACTTACGCAAACAGGCATTTTTTTCCAAGTTGCAATGTGAATTTCGGTCAGCCTATAATTTTGGCAAACCATACACAATCATGTATACCAAAAAGTTTCGATTTTCCAAAGCTACATACTCGTTATGTAGTAAAATTGTGCTAGTATGTATCAAGGACTAATATATTTTGTTATAGAGACCATCCCTTGAGTTGCACAGATCAGCGGCCGTTTTGGATTTCTTGGGCCAATAACTACATCCGAGTAGGTACCGGAAGTGACGTCGGGGAATCCCAGTTTATGGCGTGGAATGACACCGATCCACATCCGGTCAACTACATTGCTGTTGCCACTGGCTGGGGCAGTACTGGTGCCTGGACGTTTCCATTAAGTAATAACAGACTCCAAATTTCTTTCCATAACATAAAACCTTTCTTCTTTGTTTGGGTTTCTAGAATGTATCTAAAGTTAGCGCAGACGATGGGGGGTGGGGGGCGTGGGGGTGGGGTCACGCGGTTTAAATTCTTTGATATTGACTTGATATTGATTATCATCTTCGCGTAGTGTAATCAAGTATCAAACTATTTGATAAAGTGTGAGATTTTGGAGCAAAACAGACCATAACATTACATTAAGTTGGTTTTAACCCTTTACCACATAATCCCGACTTTCAACGACCCTGAAAAAGAGAGCTTTAGAAAACGTTGTGGGGAAATTTAGTATTTTCATTCCTTTCCCACAATGTTTTCTCCCCTTCTAAAGAAAACCTTATCATTTGAGTCTCTGATTTGTCGTCTGCAAACACTTTCAGTTTGGATGAGCTTAAAATTTTGTCGTTTGGTAAAGAGTTAAGGATCAGGAGATACGACTATGGATCCTATATCTCCATTGAAATTTCCCCGCTTTGAGCCCATCTTTTCCTTATCACACACAATTTCTGTTTTATTAATCGTAAATGTTACACGTACCATTACAGGAGTTTGTTCTTATTTTGCAGACTCCTACATGCCTGGTAAGTTCTGGGTAGGTGCCTCAGACCTTGTTACGGAAACTGAATGGCTCTGGTTACCGTCACAGACTCTGATATCTAGCTTTACGGACTGGGCTTCGAGAGAACCCGACAACGCAGGCGGGAACCAACATTGCATGGCTCTAGACATGCATGATCATATGAAATGGCGGGACGAAAATTGTGAAGAGAAAAGAAACTACATTTGCCAAGCTGAGAAGGATGAGGGTGGCTTACAAGTGATTGGCTGATTTGTCAAGAAATACTGTAATGCTGTCAAAAAAAAAAAAATGATAATAATAAATAAATAAATAAATAAATAAATAAACTGATTATATCTTTGTGTTTCGTACTCTTGTTCACACGTTTATCATTTTCATGGCCATTGAAAATGGTGTCGCATAAGGACTGATGACTCTTATTGACTTAACAACAGTACAAATTTGTAGTAAAATCAATGAGGAATAGAAAGGCTGCTCGAACCCAGGACCCCTCCCTAACAGGGGGGACCGTTCGACATTACTTCTGTAGTGTAAATCACTACACACCTAATCTTCAGTGAGCTGTACCCTCCCAAGGTCCTTTTGACCAGCGATACTGATTGAATTAGTGATTCCCAATAATACTACTCAGTATCGATAATAGGTTATTCAAAGACCAGACCCAAAACATATATAATAGATAAATCAAAGCAGGGATCGTATATAAGATCCCTGATCAAAGTAGCCATAGGACCTCATGAATGAAAGAGGTGATTGAACAGGATATAGAAGTCTAGATTAGAAACCTTTCTCAAAGGAATTTCATAATTGTGGGTCATTGTCTTTCAAGAACTACTGGGAAGGGAAAAGGGATTACGAGGAATAAATATATATAGATCTACACAGATCTATATATCATTTCAGTTTTATGATGCCGACGATGATGTCATCATAGGTAATGGTGATGATTACGTGTTAGATATAGTTTTGCTGCTTAAAATATCTTCTTTTGACCGTGATAAATCAATTTAAAAATGCGACCTAAAGTACAGACCCTTTCAAAGGCAAAAGAAAACCAATCCCTACCTTAATTCTAGATCCTGCCTGACTTTTTATTTCCTCTTCATAATGACTGGACTCCGCATAGTACACTTAACAAATATGGCGGTCTCGGGCGATTCGTCAAAAAATCTGAACCAAAACTTGATGGATGAATTGGAAACCTCATTTCTTGTTGGTTGAATTGTATATATTTAAATTATTTTTAAATTACTAATTCTATATTTGTGCTCTTCCATTCCTTTATAAGTTTTGTCATATTGTAAGGTGTCGAGAAATGCCAATTTTCTTGCTGCTATGCAAGTGAAACGAATTTCGGATGAGCGTCAATTCGGATAAATTCAATTAACCCATAGGATAAGATTAAACGTTTTTCCCTTTTTTGAAATTTTTAATTATTTGCCAGACGATGAAATTTTAGACTGGTCTATATTGAGAGCATTTGCAGACGACAAGTTAAGGGTGGCCCAAGTAACGAAGTTTGTCATTAAAGACCTAATAGCTGCAAAAAAAAAAACCCCAAAACAATTCAGGGGTTAAATGCATTGAAATTTAAAGCATACCATTTAAAAGTATGGAAAATATTGTGAAGATGACAATCTGTTTATGTGTGGTTGGGCCAAGTGTTAGTCGCTGGCAGAAAAAGTATTTTAAAATCAGGCAACAAGTAAACAAAAGATAGAGGGAGCTTGCAACTTTCAACCTAGTTTTGAAATTAATTTCCCTGCCAGCGACTAACACTTTGACAGACCATGCAATAACAGATTTTCAACTTTACAATAATTTCCATACTTTTGAATGATATTTAAATGCATTTTAACACCCCTTTTCTTTACTTTTGGCTGCTATTGTTGCTTTGATAAAGGATAAAACATTGTGGGAAAGGAGAAAATGCTGGTTACCAGCATTTTTTCCTTTTCCCACAATAATTTCAAAGGTTTTCTTTGCCAGAATTGTTAAAAGTTGGGATTGTGTGCTAAAAGGATAATGTAATGGGAAGCAAAAAAAGATGTTTGTACTTTTTACCAAACAACAAAATTTGATACTTATTAAATTAGAAATAATTCGCAAACGACATGAAATATGGCTCAAAAGTTGGAATTTTTAGTTGAAAGGGAAGAAAAAATTTTAGGAAAAGGATTAAATGCTGGTCCCCAGTATTTTCTCCATTTCCCAAAATGATTTTAAAAGCTTTTTTCCACAAAGTCATTTCAAAAACTCCTGATTGTGTGGTAAAGGGATAATACAAGTTCATTTTCAGAGATAGACAGGGATGTTAAATCAAAATAAGCTGTCAATTGTCTGCCTGTAAACTCATTTGCAAATGCAGAAAACATTCATTTGTTAAACACTTGAAAGTTTCACTGTCTGCTATTTTACAGAATTGTGTGTCTCTTCTCACGGGTCAGCAACATTTCAATGTAAATGATACAGAGGAAACCAAGAACAGTGAGTCTCTTTTTTACACAATTGATGAACATACCAAGGTCATGTAACTCTTTGCAGTATGAGGACATTTTATCGCAACGTTTTTGGCTTAATTTGTTCTTGAAGCAATCTGAATATGACAGCTTCTGAAACATTGTGATAAGGGGAAAAATGTAAAAATGTAAAAGAAATATGTCATTTTTCCACCTGTCATTATTTTTTTAAGCATTGTAAGCTACAGTAATGTCCTGATGTGTCTCCTTGGAGCAGATATAGTAAATGAAAATAGATGGAACTAGTTAAATGTATTATATCAGATAATCAGAGTATAGAAATTTTACTCTGCATTCATTCAAGGATCTAGAACATTAACTCTTTACCACACAATCCTGAGTTTTAATGACCCTGAGAAGGCTTTTGAACACATTATGGAAAAAGGAGAAAATGCTGGTAACCAGCATTTCCTCCTTTTCCCTTTATGTTTTTTCCCTATCAAAGACAGAAATCATCATTTAAGCTACTTTCAGTTTGTCGTCTGCAAAATTCTTTCAATTAGGACCAGTCCAACATTTTGTTGTTTGGTAAAGAGTAAAAAAAGGATCCATATTGTTTTCAAATAAAAACTTTTAATAGAATGATTGAAGCTGTTGGATAAAAAAGGTTTCCATTCAGGCACAAAGAAACATTTCTATTTATAGAAATTGCTGAATGATTCAGAGGGTTTTCAAATTGTCAACCTTTACATTTTTGAATCAAGGTACCAACAGGCAATCATTGAAACACCTGAAATAACCTTGGGTTGTTTGCAGTCATGTTTATGCATTTTAATGTTAATTTCTTTTTTCAGGTATTGAAAGTGCACTGCAGAAATTCTTGGAACTCTCCAGGGAAACTGAGGCATTTTTCCTACGGAAAAAAATGTTGGTCTCTTTTCAAAAACCAGAACAGTTATTAAATGATGTGAGTGACATTTATTTCCATGTAAGAGTGAAATTCACACCTTGAATTATGTTGAAGTCTATGTAACCCCCTACCAGATGACAGAACAGTAGGCTCTTCCATAATGAAAGAATTTGCAGACAATAAATTACATGTAATACGGTCCAAACAGTAGGATCTGTCATTGGAAATGGACAAAATGCTGTATTTTCAAGAGCCGCCTTCCTCAAGGTTGTTAACCCTTTCCCAAACGACAAATTTTAGACTCTTCCAAACTGACAGCATCCACAGACGACAAGTTCAGAATTGGTACAAATGAGCTTTAGGTCTCTGATAGGGGAGAAAACATTGTGGGAAAAGGAGAAAATGCTGGTTACCAGCATTTTCTTCTTTTCCTCAATGTTTTCAAAAGCCTTCTTTCCCAGGGTTGTGAAAACCAGAGATTGTTTGGTAAAGGGTTAAAGCTTGGGATTGATTGTTTGGTAAAGGGCTAAGCTTCAGACATTACATATTACAGACAGCACTTGAAAAAACAGAAATACAGAAATACTGTATAACCTGGGTCAGTTTTTGGAGAGCTATTTATTTTGAAGTATTTCCTTACTTTAAATCTCTACCAGGCAACACAAATTAGATTCATCCATATCGAAAGCATTTGCCAGTGACACATTTAATTTGAATTCATTGATTGGATTTTTCCTTTGAAAGGATAGAACACACTGTGTAAGGAGAAAATGCTGGTTAGAAGCACTTTCTTCTTATTCCACAATATTTTCAAAAGCTCTCTTCCTCAGGGTTGTTAAAATTTGGGACATTCTTCTGTGTTTATGGTGAAGGGTTAAATCAGAAAAAGTTACAGTGTTCAGGGCATTGATAATTCAAAATTATAAGGATGTTCTACATTTTTCTTATATGGTAATAAACAATGTGGAAGGAGATCAATTAATAGTCATATTTCTACAGAATAGGCTGTGTGATGAAATTGACTTATCTATCTTGGAAAGGGAGATTATGTTGGTTTCTTGTCTCCTTTTCCCAAAGTGTTTTCAAAATTGTTTTTCGACAGTTTTGTAAAAACATGGCATTGTCAGGTAAACAGTTCATCTGTGAAAGAAAAGCCAGCTTGATCTCTACTTTCAGGATATTGGAGAGCTAAAGGCAGAATTAGCCAGAAAAGAGCAGCTTCTGGAAAGACATGCTGAGAGGCTGAAACATTGCCAATCAATATTACAGAACACAGGGGCACCAAGTCAACCAGTACAACAACCACCTCCACCCCAGCCAACCCAACAACTGCCCCAGCAACAACAACAACAGCAGCACACAACACAGCAATCACAACAACAGACTTCTCTATCAGCACAACATGTACAACCATCCACACAAACCCAGCACACTACCATGGGAACCCCACCAATGCCCCAGTATTCTCCACACCATATTCAACAGTCTCATGCCCAGCAGGGTCAATCAGGACCAACAGGGATGGGATCATATCAAGGTTATAATACACCACCCATACATGGGGCTCCTGGTGGAATGCAGCAGCACCCTATGGGTGGGATGGGAGCCCGGGGACAGGGTCCACCCTCCTACCCACAAGGACCTTTGGCATATCTAGAACAGACTACATCAAATATAGGTCTACCAGATCGGAGATAGACTAAGCAAGAGCATAATTTTTTGTTGATGTTTTTTGTTCATAGTTTTCCATTTAAACTGGTAATCTATTTGACAACTCAAGATAATATGTAGAATGTGTCATTCAAGCTAGTTAACCTTTTTTATGTGAAAGTGATGACTGACAAAAAAGCTGCTTCATCTCTAAGGAGTTGAGTAAATGAAATGGACATTCTATGTTGACAGAGAAAACCCCCAACATGTTGCAATTATATCAAGAATGTGTTGGCCAAAATGTCTGAAAAAACATCAGAGTAGATACAAGATCAGACTGTATGTCCTGTGCAGTTTGATCTTTGAGAGATCTTTGGGCTTTGAGAGTTAATGAATTACGGTATGAATTTTTGATCAGACGATCTAAATTGCTGTAACAAATACATATTTTTTTTTTTAACAGAAAAGAGTGGCAGTTCTGAATGATGATTTGAGACGTCAAAATTGCTACAGCATTTCTTGAAAAAGACATTTTCATATTTTGTAGGATTCAATTTAACCCTTTACCAAACGACAAATTTTTGGACAGGATCAAATTCAAAGCTTTTGCAGACGACGAAATAAAAGTTACTAAAGTTATCATTTCTGTATATGATAGGGTAGAAATAGTGTGGGAAAAGGACAAAATGCTGGTTCCGCGCATTTTCTCCTATTCTCACAATGTTTTCAGAGGCCTCTTTTTGGGTCTTGAAAAGTCGGGAATATTAGGTAATGGGTTAACAAATATAAAGTTCATGTAAGTGAAATTTGTGTTCTAGAGATATGAAATGGAGAGTTATTTTCTCTCATATTCATGCAAATAATTGAAACTACTTGGTTGCCTTGTTCATTTTTAGCTCGCTTCTTTTCAAAGCAAACGTGGAGGTATTGTCAA
This sequence comes from Hippopus hippopus, assembly GCA_946811185.2. NCBI lineage: Eukaryota > Metazoa > Mollusca > Bivalvia > Cardiida > Cardiidae > Hippopus > Hippopus hippopus. The sequence continues at coordinate 40,089,857 of OX328106.1, forward strand.
AGCCCTTTTGTAGTCTGCGTCATCGTCGTCTGCATCGTGCAAAAACTTTGACATTTAGCCTGCACCAAGCGAAAAGGGTATCCGAACATTTGCGTAAAGTGTCGTCTTAGATCAGCCTGCGCATTCCGCGCAGGCTAATCCGAGACGGCACTTTAAGACATTAGATTTTGTCCTACAGTAGACTTGCACACAACAGAAAATTACATAAAAACGGAGAGTGTCGTTTCGCGTTTCGGATTCTCCTGCGCGGACTGCGCAGGATGATCCAAGACGACACTTTACGCAAATGTCCGAATGCCCATTTTCGCGTATTGCAAGCCATTTTATGATATCTCTGTCATTACTGGCGATATTTACTTCACACTCGGACTAGTTGTTAACTATCAAAAGAGGAACACATGCAAACAAAAGGGGAACCCGAACAAGGGCAGGTAACCATCAAAACATAGTTATGCCCTTTCGGGACTTAACGATTTTCGCTGAAAATTAACCTGTCTCTAAAAGCAATTGCAGCCGCGCGTTGGGACCTGAATGTGGTGCCCTTGTTTAACTTCTGAGATGTCATTGTTTGAAATTCTCTTTCATATGTGTAGGTTGATGTGAGCAGCCCCTGTGCTTGTTCTTTAGATTACGAGTAACATGTACTGTACATGCCCCTGAACAGCTTTTTCTGGCCCTGCACTTTGAAAAACCATTTGGTGAAAGTATCTAATCTAACCCTTCCTTCCTCCCTCCTTCCCTCCCTCCCTCTCTTCCTTCCTTCCTTTCTTCCTTGTCTGCCTCCTGCCATTGAAATATACATTGTAATGACATCAAAGAATATCGTAGTCTGACACTGTCTTCATATACATGATAAAACAATGACCATATGCTAGTATGTATAATGAGGTACATGTCAACTGATAACGATTGTCTTAACCCTTGGAGCGGCTTTCACAACTCAAGTTGCCATGGCGGCCGGTGTAGATCAAAGATCAGACTGCACAAAACGTGCAGTCTGATCTTTGATCTACACTGTCCGCCTTGCTGAGACATTTTGGAAAAACATTCTTGTAGTTGCAATTATTTAGGTCTTATTTCTAGATCAGAAGTGACCTTTTGCTTTTCTTTGCTGCTCTCAGTTTTAACCCTTAAACTGCTAAATATATCAAACGAAAATGTCCAATCAAAAGTAAAAACCAAACTATTGCGTTTTCAAAGTTGATTTCGCCTCCAAGAAAAGACCGTATCGGGCAGTGTAGATCAAAGATCAGACTGCACGGTTTGTGCAGTGATCTTGATCTACAATGGTCGCAAAAAGGTCCGCGAGTCGCGCATAACAGCCTATGGATTAAGGTTAAACCCATTACGCCCTGAAACATATTTTCAGCACATGGCTTTGGAAACATCGTTGTAAAATACAGATTGTCAACTGGAATTGAGTTTAGTACATGAAATTCTGTAAGAAAATATCGTGGCTGTACGAGAAATTTACTGGTATATTCTCCTTTTACCAGAATGTTTTCAAACGTGGCTTCATGGTAGACGAAAAAAAAAGTCTGACATGGGTTAAAAGGTCAACACTAAATTTATATAACTTCTGTATCATAATGGACTCGTCTCGTCCCGACGGTGGACGGGGATGGGTGGTCGCCGTTGGGGCGCTGCTGATTGGTGTGATCGTCGATGGCGTCAAGTACTCCTTCGGCATTCTATTTATAGAATTGCTTGATACGTTCAGAGCTAGTAAAAGTGATACCTCTTGGATAATATCGATACAGGTCGGCTTGTCATACTTCACAGGTATGATTTATTTTTAATCACGACATTTTAAGTAGTTTAGTTGAAACATTTATTTTAAATCGATTGAGAAACAAGTTCTTGCCGCTTATAATAATCTCTTTCGATTCTGCTTCCTGGAAATTACACCAATACTCATGCAGAGTGTGGGGGTCAATGAAAGGTCCCAAAATTGACACCCGCTCCCGAGGATCGAACTCGGAACCTTATGGTTACGAGGCCGAAGCTCTATCTCACAACCACGGACACACATTTTAAGTAGACACCGGATTAAGAATAGAGGCAGGATATCAGAAATAAGCCTCATTGCAATTCTATATTTCGGACTTTTGGATACATCTCTAGTTACTGAAAGCGACACTTTTTATACGCCCGTCGAATTATGGGATCACCCATGGCGGGCGGCGTCCAGTTCTTTGTCCGAAGCATAACTTTGTCATCTCTAGTCCGATTGACTTTAAACTTGGCATTTGTGTTTGCTGCAATAATACGGAGTGCAGTGCGAAAGAACCATAACTCTACCTCGTGCTGTCTGAGTTATTTCCCTTTGATCGTCATTTTTACAGCATTTTCTGCTTGTCCGGAATATAATTTTGTCATCTCTAGTCTGAACATCTTCAAATTTAGTATGCATGATTGTTGAAAAATTACGGAGTGCTGTGCACAAGAACCATAACTCTTCCTAGCACGAATTTTGAGTTATTCCCCCTTTGATCATCATTTTTATAGCATTTCTTGCTTGTCCGGAGCTAGTAGGAATGACTTGAAATATGGTATGCTTACTTGTTGCAATATTTGGACGTGCAGTGCGCAAGAATTGTAACTCTACCTCGTGCTGTCTGAGTTATTTCCCTTTGATCGTCATTTTTACAGCATTTAGTGCTTGTCCGGAATATAACTTTGTCATCTCAAGTCAGAACGACTTCAAACTTGGTATGCATGTTTGTTGCAATATTACGGAGTAGAGTGCGCAAGAACAATAACTCTACCTAGCGCGGATTTTGAGTAATTCCACTTTGATCTTCATTTTTACAGTATTTCTTGCTTGTCCGGAACGGAACTTTGTCACCTCAAGTCAAATTGACCTGAGACTTTGTAAACATGTTCGTTGCATTACCTGCCCTTTACGATTATTATACCCCCTCGACAACTGGCGGTGGGACGGGCGTATCTTGCGACAATTTGCCGCTCTTGTTTAACTAATTGCTTCGGGTAGTCCAGATACAGTCTTCATGTACACGTATTGATGGTGATTGATTCCAAAAGCGGCGATGACTGAGAAACATACATTATTGCATTTTTTTTTTTTTTGTAGAACTACTGGATATATTCCGATATGTTAACTCCTACAGCGACTTTCACTCCCTTGTTGCCTTTGTGGCCAGTGTAGTCAAGATTGCACAAAATGTGCAATATGATCTCTGATCTACACTGTCCGCTTTACCGAGACATTGGGGGCAAAGGCAACCTTGATATTATTAGAGATTTTTCTCCAAAGTGAAAACGTGTGTTGGGTTTATTTCGCTACTTTAGGCCTACGTTTTCGTAATATGTTTTAAAATAGAATGCCATGGAAAGTTTGTTTATCAATGGCTGAATCCCATATAAGGTCTACATCTTCGTAATTTGTCTAAAAAATGCCATGGAAATGGTTCATTAATGGCTGAATCCCTTTCAGGTCCTGTGACGGGTGCCCTCGTCAACCGATATGGTTGTCGGTCTATAGCCTTTGTTGGTACCCTAATGAGCTTTACTGGCTTTGTGATCAGTCCATTTGCAACGTCCTTGTACTATCTTTACATCTCATTTGGCGTATTAGGAGGTGAGTTGTTTAGGGCATTTATTGAGCAGTGCAATACTATGAGGTTATTCAACATGCTCATGGTTTTTGATCTGCACCAAATGTTTTAAAGGTGGTGTTATACATGACATTTTCAGAGCTCTTGACATTCTTTGCAAACTGTTAAAAATGATATCGTGCACGACGGTATGTGCCGACTGTTTAAATGGCATAAAACTCCTAAGCTGTGCGATTTTGCCGCTGTCAGCAGTACCTTTCTGCAGTACCTTGCCTGGAAAGGACGTTGGCACCGAGAGCGAGTACCTTTCTTTATAAGTCGAAAACTTATCCAACGATATAGCCTCTGAACCACGGCAGACTCAAAAAGTTTGGCCCACTTATACTTCTGTTACTTGGTAGAGAATGAACTTTGAAACCAGGTGTTTCAAATCGATAGAGTAACTCTCATAGGCCCTACTTTTCAGGACTGGGTTTTGGCATGATGATGCTACCGTTTTGCGTCACCGTTGTTCTGTACTTCGACAAGTACTTGGCGTTCGCTACTGGCATCTCCGCAATGGGTCCCGGGCTCGGTACCATTATATTCAACCCGTTAACGAAGGTCTGTAACTTGCCTGTCTCATAAACTATACAAGCTATGCATTCACCTTTTTCGAACACAGTTGGGTCTACAATATAAATATGAAAATTGTTCGAAATTAGGTTTATATTTTCCCCAGAAATATTCATTTTTAATCATCATTTATTCATAAAATACTACATTCGACGGGTATTTAGGATATTTAAAGTCAGTGAAACTCGGCCTTTTAATAATAACACTAAACGTTGCAACTTTGGACTTCTTTTTGGCTAGTATATATTGTCAGGAAGGAGATCCGGTATCAGAATGCATATTCATTACACTTATCCCACATTACAGCAACAATGCAATGTTTTTCAGTTAATCCTTAAATTTTTCACAACTATAGTTAGTATTGCGGTATTAGTATTTTGGTCAATGAAGATTAGGATCAGTCGGTAACAGACAGGGCTTGATGGTTCGAATCCCAACATGGGCCAATGTCTTTCCGAATATGACAATCATTGCGACAGGATTTGTTCCTCTCTCACCGCTGATCATTGTTTCGACCATAGTTATATTAGAGAGTAGTCAGTCGCTTTGGAAGGATATCACATGTGGGTTACTGATAAAGGAAACTCCAGAAAACCATGGATAGTGCACTATCCGCGGCGATATTACCAAAAAATGTTGAACAAGAAATATCTTTAAAAATTACTATTCATTCATTCCAGTATATTAGGTCAAAAGCCATCGCATTCATCTTATCCAATAATAAAAACGTGAAGCACCAAACAAATTAACAAACTTAGGGTTTAGATTCATATGACATCTCATTTCTCCATCTCTAGGCGTTAATAGATCGGTACACATGGCGAGGTACACTGCTGGTCGAGGCTGCACTGGTTCTAAATGGCCTTGTTTGTGCTTCAATTCTTCGTCAACCTGAAACAAAACAACATTCGTCGGAAGAAGATCAGACAGACCAGTTACTTTTGCACAAGGATCAGAAAGGCCTGTTAATGTTGCCCATGGAAGAAAAGCAAACCGATACAGCCAAAGATGGGTCTACGACATCTGATCACGAACTGTATGAAGCAGGAATCACTAAACCTACCGACCTGAATAGCAAACGTGTAACGGACAGTTTGGTAAGACATTTATGTTCTTGTTACGTATGTTTGTCGTTGATATACGAGTACATGTAAGATATATAGGATCTGACATGAGTTGGCTTTTGAAATAAAATTTTATTAAACGAGTCTAGGGAAATGTTATAAAGCGAGCCTTTGGCGAGCATAATAACATTTCTCCTTGACGAGTTTAATAAAAAATTTTCTCAAAAGCCAACTCATGTCAGATTCTTTTTATCACATAACGATATTTCAAGAAATATAGATCAGATGATGCAAAACCGTTTATAGATGTACCCGCGGTAATATTCATAAACCCCATTCACTTCTATGAAATACGTACTTGTGTAAAATGACGTCAAAAATGACGTCACACAAATATGATATCAAACGTGTATGAGATAAGAAAATTAGTAATGGGTATATTACACTGAAAACAAGGGAGGTTATGTGATAAAACGTCGTTTTCAGCTTTATTGCAATTATGTAACGACGGCTAGTGTGCCTACTCATATGGGATGCCGGACCAGAACTATACATACAATACTTTTTTTCCCCCGAGGCAATATGTTTTAGATCCATTCGCAGACCTTTACTGTGTCAAATTAAGGAAGCCGGTCTTCATATATATTATACTATATGTTATGGTATTTACTTCTTGATTTTGACATATTATCCCCAAAACAAATTTATTGCAGACCACTTTAGAAAGAAACATGTAGATCTAGGCCTCCATGTAAAACTAGATACTCACTATAGCTCCAGGTTATACATAATTGGCCTGCAACACGCGAAAAAGGGCATTCGGACATTTGCGTAAAGTGCCGTCTCGGATCGGCCTGCGCAGTCCGCGCAGGCTGATCCGAGACGGCACTTTACGACTACATTAGATTTTGTCCCACAGAAGACTTGCGCAAAACAGAAAATTACATAAAAACGGAAAGTGTCGTTTCGGATTAGCCTGCGCGGTCTGCGCAGGCTGATCCGAGACGACACTTTTACGCAAATGTCCGAATGCCTCTTTTCGCGTGTTGTAGGCCAAATTCGAGTGGTAACATTGAAGTTAAATAAGAAATTGCTTCTATGGAACAATTAAATATTTATGCCACAATGCTTTCAAAAGTTATCTGTTACAAAACACGTATTTTAAAGCGTCCTGTTGGTGACAGAGTGCTGATATCATGTCTGTTATCCGTAGTACATGTACATTATTTCGTAGTTAAGCCATGCTCTGTGAAAAAGGGGCTTAATGTATCTCCGTGGTGCATTATACTAACCAGGACATCACATAGCTACTCGTATCCATTCATACAATCTATTTCGTCTAACAACTGTCTGAATCATGAAGTAGACTAGTCCTTTGACATGCATAAAATTCACCGATAGCAAAAAGTTTCGGCCCTTGGCAGCCTGCGCGAACTGTGCAGGCTCACCTGAATCGATACTTTTTGCAGATGCATTAAGCCCTATTTTCACAGAGCATGGCTCACTTCTCTTTAACCTCTTCTTGCTCATGTAAACATCTACGAGTAAACAGATAGCACACGACGAACACCAATATGGCGGCAGCAGTTTGATCTTGGGTAAATCAGGTGATACGAAAGCATCAATGACAGACAAGGTTATTGATGAACGCAGATGGATAACCATCAAACCTCTAAAAAATATGGCGTTTCTGCTTCTCATGTTATCTACTGTCCTTGTGGAATTGTCTTTGATTGTTCCCTTTTCCTACCTTCCGGATATGATGAAAGACCAGGGATACAGTAGACCGGAAGCAGTGTGGATAATTTTCATTATAGGTATGAAAATGAAAGACACGTGATGTTTCTTATCTGCTATATCTGTCCAAGTTTTTGACATTCAAAACAGATCATTTTAATTGAAAACTAACGAAAATAATTGTTCCTCATTCCCGATTAAGAACTTATTGTAATGGCTAATTTATGTTTTGGTGCTAAGCCATGGTACTTGTTGAGCCATAGGAGAAGTATTGTAAAATCCGACATAAGAGTATATTAACATTCCTATTCAGCTGTACATTGAGGTGGAATCGTTTTTGAAGTGGAAATAAAAAATAAACTCAAATAAATGGACTGTTTGACAGAAATCTGCTAGACTAGAAGATATTTTTCGGGTAGTTTCTTGTACTTGTATATTGCTCTTAACCTTGAAACTACCGTGTTTTAATTACCTTGGAGAAGAAAGCTTCTGAAAACATTGTTAGTAAACGCAAGTAACCGGCATTTTCTCTTTCTCCTACAATGTTTCAAAAAGCTATTTTCATAAGGGATAGTTCAGAACCAGCACTTTTTCCTTTCCTACGAAGTTTTCTATCGAAATTTAACTATCAAAAATAAATTCAAGCACTTGAGCCACACCTAGTAAGTCGTCTTGAAAATGCTTTTAACTTCGAAGTCCAAAATTTTGTTGTCATGTAACGAGTTAGCAATTCCTCAGCCTCTCATTTGTGTATTTACGATATATTATTTTGCAACATCCCATACTGTAGATATACATATGTCTGTGTATAAAATACGTATTTCAGGTATTTGCAGCACCGTAAGCCGTGTGACAGCGGGAGCCATGGCAGATCTTAAGTGCATGAACAGAGTCACATTATGTATCGTTTGTATCATTTCTACCGGTGTAACAGGGGGGCTCTTTCCGATATGTTCCAACTATGCTACATTTACTATCTTAGCTGTTGCGTTTGGAATCAGCGCAGGTATGGACCAAATCTCACATCTCTAACATCTTTGTCGTGTGTGTCTCTTTCTGTATGTTTTGTTTAAAGAGTTAAACCTCGTTATTACGCCACACTTTGTTGCACGAAACATTTTGTCGATTTCGGAAACTGTCATTGTAACAAATATCTATATCGACAACAAAGCCTTGCTAAATGATGATAGGACTATGATGTATTTATTTATCCATATTTTTCAGGATGTTTCGTCAAAATCGTCAACTACAGATTTGTTTCTGGAAGTGATGAGTACTTAATGGAATTATCTATAATTAGTTATGATATCTGAAGAGGAGCAGAGCCTCTTTGGCGGGCAAAGATCTACTCTGTAATTCAAGTACTTTGATTATTAGTATATTGAAATGCGTTTTGGTACCGTTCTTGTTGTTGTAGGTAGTTCGTGTTCCTTACGCGGTATTCTAATTCCGGAACTGTTTGGTGTAGAAGCGATAGCAGACTGTGTAGGAATATCGATGTTTTTCTCGGGGGCTGCGGCGTTTATTAGCCTTCCTATCGCAGGTATGTTGGATATAAACAGGTATACAATGTTCAGGTACTTGTTTTTGACAAACATCGCCTTCTGTAACTAATCTGTAAGACTTTTTAAAAATATGAGATTTTAGAAAACGAAGCTTGTCAAAAGAAAGTGCCTGTGGCTCAGAATTTGAAAGAGTCCCCTTTTGCGAAATAATATGCTGGCAAATAGAAGAAATACATGTACCGTTAACATTTTCTGTACATGTACAGTACATATAATGATTTAAGAAGTATCAATTTTCAAGAATTCTTGTCACGTGTATCTCATTATCTCATACCACTTGAAAAGAAAGATGATGATAATAATGATGATGATAAGTCACTACGTTGAACTGATATCCCACCGCCGAAAAGGGTATTCTTTTCTGCATGCATAGAAAAATCGGACGGGAAGGACGGACGGAATTACCGCCACCAGGGATCGTATATACACAGTATATAAGATCCCTGCCGCCACATAAACCACCAAAATAGTATCCCTCCACTTTTCGGCGGGTGATTATGGTAATGATGATAATGTATGCATTGAAAATTGACTTAGTGTTAAAATTATTTTTAGCTCTACTGGCTGAAAGCCAGCAGAGCTTATGTCATGGTATGGTTTCCGTCGTCCGTCCGTCTGTTCGTCTGTTAGTTTTTTTCTTGTTTACGCGCTAAAGTCTGCATTTGTGGTCGGATTTTCATGAAACTTGCACAGTTTGTTTATCTCATCAATAGCTTGAACCCTATTGATTTTGAAGAAAATCCAACAAACAGTACGGGAAAAGTAGCCATTTGAAGTTGAAAATTTCCATTTCTTGTTTACGCAATAAAGTCTGCATTTGTGGTCAGATTTTCATGAAACTTGCACAGTTGCTTTGTATCATCAACAGCTTGAACCCTATTGATTTTGAAAAATCCAAAAAACAGTATGGGAAAAGTAGCCATTTGAAGTTGAAAATTTCCATTTCTTGTTTACGCGATAAAGTCTGCATTTTTGATTGGATTTTTGTGAAACTTGCACAGTTGCTTTGTATCATCAACAGCTTGAACCCTAGTGATTTAAAAAAAAAATCTGACAGTCAGTATGGGAAAAGTAGTCATTTAAAGTTGATAATTTTCATTTCTTTTTTGGGTAATGAAGTCCATATTTTTTCATCGAATTCTTTCGAAACTTGCACAGATTGTTTGGTTCATCAAGGCATTGAACTCTATTTAAAGTGAAGAAAATCTAGTAATCAGTTTAGGAAAAGCAGCCATTTGATGACTTGGTATTGTTTACTAAACAAAGTCCACATTATTAGTCACATTTTTTTGAAATTTGCTAGGATTGTTAAATACAATGCATACTTAAACCCCATCATTAGTTTTGAGAAATTGTACTTCAATTTTTTTTCAGTATTTTGTTCAATTCACCATGCCTTCTTATGCTGTCTTAGTGGGTTCAAGTCCACTTCTTATTTTTATTTTTCCTTTTTCATGAACTCATAATGTATGCTAGCAAAAAAGCAAAATCTATGCCAGTAGAGCGATTTCAGGCCCTCAAGGGCCTCTAGTTCTTATTTCTTCCATTATAAAGGTTTGATTACAGACCTATCCGGAAGTTACAATCCTTCGTTTGTTATTGCTGGAATAGAGATGGTACTTGGCGGAGCCATTATCGTTATTATTCTGTGTTTAAAGAATCGAACAATTAAACTGTAATAACCATTTATGTGTATATACAAGAAATGAAGAGCGAGTGGGTGCAGGGGGAGAAGAAAGACATCAAGTAGTTTACATGTATATTATTCTTGTCTTTGCTGACTGGGGGTTGCCGGAATGTCTAATTAATGCGAGACGGATGGTACTCCGCGTGGTCAATGTTGCCATCATTCGGTGTTTGAACAATGGAAAAATGTAATTGTGATATACATTATTGAATTGTATTATTAAAGGGGTTAGGGAAGGAAGAGAAATCAGACGACCTACATTTAGATCTGCATAACTTTTGTCCTTCCTGACTTGAAGCTACCGGAATCTCTCGTTCGTAATCACGGGTATATGGTATATGTTCTCAGGGAGTCATTATTGTCATCATCTGTGTGTTGAACAATCGTAAGTTAACCCTGTACCACACAATCACAAGTTTTAACGACCTTGAAGAAAAAGCCTTTAAAAACGTTGTGGAAAAAGGAGAAAATGCTGGTAACCAGCATTTTCTCCTTTTCCCACAATGTTTTCTACCCTTCGTAAAACGAATTTTAATGTTTGGTTCACATTTGTTTTGTCGTCTGCAAGTGCGCTCAATTTGGACGTCTAAAGTTTTGTTATTTGGTGAAGAGTTAAAGTGTAATACATGCATGCATGTAGGGGGTGTATATAGGTCGCGATAGAAGCAAGAAATAAAGTACCCTACATGTAAGTCGTTCCTGACCGGAAACGACAATCCTTGATTTGTTATCGCTGGGAGCTACTTACTTTGAGCAGCTATTATTGTCACCAGTCTGTGTTTGAAAGATTGTAAAATGTGAAGTATGATATGTACAATGTATTTATGAAATAAATAGAGGGTTGAGAGTAAGAAATCAAGATGCAAAAATGTACGTAAATCCTGTCACGAAGCTACAAAATCTCGTTTGTTATCGCGGGTATATATCGTGAGGAGATTGTACCTAGAGGAGCCATTATTGTCATCATTCTGATCAGGTGCACAGCCAGCAACGTAGTAAAGATGAAACCCGATGTATCCTTAATTTTCTTCTTTTTTTTTTTTCTTTCTTTCTTTTCTTGTTTTCTCCAAGAATAATACATGATAGATGTTAGCACCTTAAAGTGCCAAGCACAACTTTGTCAATATTTTAACACTGTAAATCAACATCAGACTGCATTTTGCGGACAATATATATCATGATGAGACTGTGCAGAACGTGTAGTCTGATCTTTTATCTTCATTGTCCGCTATTTAGGTTTCATTTTCTAGCAAAAGCAATTTTGACATTGAGATTACTCGATCTCTTTTCCTGATTGAGAAAGAGCATTTTGTTTATTTGATGCTTTGATGGTTAATGTTGAAGCCCGGGCTTCTGCCAGCCTACGCGCCCGCTGATTTTTAAACAATTGCATAAAATTAAACTGCGATATAAATGTATATACATGGAATGAAAGGGTGGGTAAGAAATACGCAAGCAATATTAAGCATTAAGGCCTGTCCGGAAGCTACCGGAATCATCCGTTTGTAATCGCAAGAAGGGTGAGAAGGAGTGAGATTCAAGGAGTCAGTAGTGAAATCATTGTGGCGCCGCATGAGCGGCGGTACTGTATTTTTATTCGCTTTTGAAAAGTACCTATGGAGGCAGCCATATTGTTTACTCGGCTTCTAGTCACGTATTCCATTCACCTGATCTGGCACAATGTACTATGTTCCGGAATTCTCTTCTGGAACGGGCGAAAGGAATATTTCAGCACATGTGCACTGCTCTGAAATGATGTTCTGAATGGAGCATTTTCGGAACATTGTTCTTATCAAACCCCCCCCCCCCCCACACACACACAATGTTAGATACATTTGTTCTAAACTTGATAACAACATCGCTGGACTACATTGTGTCCCCCCCTTTTCAGTCTATTGTTGGCGATTAGAAAGCTTTTCTAAACCATGTCATAATTTACCTTTAAATCCCTTGCAAACTTTTCTTGAAAATAGGGAAATGGTACAGGTGTATTAAATCACTTCAAGACAACTTGCTGACGGTTAGTTGTTACAATCATCTAACTCTTTACCAAACAACAGAATTTTACATTTGTCAAAAGTGACAGCATTTGCAGACGACAAATCAATTTGACTAAAATTGAAATTTGTTTTGGGATGGGTAGAACAGAGTGAGGGTAATGTAGAAATCGCTGGTTGCCAGCATTTTCTCTTTTTTTCTCACAATGTTTTCAAAATATTATTTTTCACCTGTATATTTCGATGATGACAAAACCCGATTCGTTGCAGATTTTTTTTTACAATGCAACTACTATTGAGTGTCCACTGATCACTGTGCTGACAGCACTTTGATTTTTACTCTGGCCATATGGACTGGAGTATTCTGAGCTTTTTTTCCAAGATTATTTGTGCCAAGACAGGAGGAAATGGGAAGACAATTGAAAACAACAAAACAACTTTGTGTTCAGCATGGATCTAGAGCACTCTGCACATCTGTGAGGTCTCTTCAGGATTCATGTTGTTTTCGCCCTGAAAAATTGTTCGTCTTTCGGCCATCTTTTAACACGTGACTACGCGTTCAGCAGGTGCGCTGCACCTCGTTTCATTTAGAACACGGAACCGTGTTCCGAAATACTCCATTGATCTAGAACATGTTCGGAGTGTTCGGAGTAGCGAAAGGAATACGCCCGAACTAGGTCATTTCGTACCTAGGCCATTTCGTACGATTTTGGTCATTTCGTTCCCACCTATACTTTTTATTTTGATCATTTCGTACCCACTTTGGTCATTTCATACCTAGTTTTAAATATCAATTTGGTAATTTAGAACCTAGTTTTAATACTATTTTCTTGTGTTGTTTGCTGAATGACAACTGCTTTTGTACATAGCTCCAATTGAAATTATGTTAAATTTCGCCGAAGAATGGCTATGACTCTGTCTTACGGTACCATTATTGTTTTTTTTCTTTTTTAAGTTTTAATTTGCATTCTAAAGATTGTTTAGGACTTCTCAGTTCATTTCTCACCGAGTTCTGCGTAAATTTACTTTGGTCAATTTGAAATTCGTTTAAAATTTTCTGGATAGAGGCCACATTTTCGTTGTGTTCTTCATAAATCATGTTGCAAGACCATGACTCTTTCTTAGACTTTAACTGTTTACCAAACAACATAATTTTAGACTTTTGAGAGCATTTGCAGACGACAATTCGTATGTGGTTACCATTTTCTCCTTCTTCCACATTGTTTTCAAAATGATTCTTCCGCAAGGTTGTTAATACTCGGGATTAACACAATGCCTTAAATAGTGCAAAGACGGCCCAGAGTTTAAATATTTGTCATGTAGTATCACCACATGGACCTCTACGAAGTTTGTTCAAGTGATGCCCTTGGCGTAAAAAATTAACCGGCTGTAGTGTGCCCTATTTCAGAAACAACTGATTTGCGGCACCATTGATGTTATTCATCAATATTTTCTTGTTCTGTATTTATACAAACTTGACATTGAAATAAACAGAAAACGGGGAAAAAGGGGAAAATCAAGAACGGTGTTCACATAAAGAAAGAGTGAAAATATCAAGTACATGTTTCCTCTACATAATTCTCCTTCAGTGTTTTTATTCCGTTCTACTATTTGCTAGATCTAATGAAACAAAAAAACGCACACTCGTATTAACCTAGAGACTGCAAAGCGCGACTCACTGACCTTTTGCGGACTGTGTAGATCAAGATCAGACTGCACAGAACGTGCAGTCTGATCTTTGATCTACCAGGGATCTTATATACGATCCCTGGATCTACACAGTCCGATAAAGACGTAGATTTATCCCCCCCCCCCAAAAAAAAAAAAAAATTAACCTTTGAAATGGTAAAATTTGGGTTTTTAATATCGGCTTAAAATTTTAAATTCATTTATTAAGCAGGATATGAGTTAATAAACCATGCGACTAAGGCCTGCATTAACAAACAATAATCTCTTAAGTATCGCTTAGATTTTGAATTCCCCCAAAAAAGGCCCTCTCATTGACTGAGACAGATCTCTACGTGGAGGAAACACAAAGTACCTCTGAAAAAAAAAATCGTTTCGTTTCTCCTGCCAATAATCGAACCAGGAAAACCGTCTGACTACGTTCGGCGAGTAAGAGAAACATTCCAAATCATGCCACATTCCATGAAAAATACCGCTTTTCCATCCAAAGCCGGGGGAACTCCAGTCCCATATGCTCATCGGCGTCCGCTTTCTATTAATAAATGCATGACGTCATAAGGACACGTGGTGTATCCATACGCTTTTTACCTGCATTATCATCGTCATCAGGTCGCTGGGGGCTAAAACCCCTGCTGTTGTTTCACCGCCACGTTACATGATTGTGTTTTGCCCTTGTCATAATCGGTCAACTTTTATGTCGGAGGTTAACAAAGTTAAATGGTGGGGTCGACAAACAATCAAAGTATATATCACATTAAATTGCTAATTATAGGTGTTGATAGATCTTTAATTGGCGCATTTTTGGTCAAGTCTTTGAACTGCTTAGTGAAAATTTTCATCCGACCATAGAAACCGTAAGATTGCGATTTCAGAGTTCTTTTTGCTGGAAAATTCTTACCGTATCGGACAGAATAGATAACGTTCTGTCCGGTATGATCTTGATCTACACTACCTGTTAACGAAGTCTTTACCACACAATGAGATGTGAGACTTGTCCAGATTGAAAGCATTTGCAGACAGCTAATAAGAGGTGGCTCAAATGACGATTTTTGTCTGTGATAGGATAGAAAACATTGTGGAAAAAGGATGATATGCTGGTCACCCGTTACCTCCTTACCACAAGATGAAATTTTGAGACTTGTCCAGATTGAAAGCATTTGCAGACAGCTAATAACAGGTGTCTCAAATGACGATTTTTGACTGTGATAGGGTAGAAGACACTGTGGGAAAGGATAAAATGCTGGTTACCAGCATTTTCTTTTTTTCCCACATTTTTTTTTTTCAAATGCCTTCTTTTTCATGGCGTTTAAAGTAGGCACGGCTTGGTAAAGGATTAAAGCGCATTGAGTAGCACTTAAGCAACCTTAGGTCCAAAAAGTAATTGTCCTTATCAAACTATTTAGGAAGCATTCGACAGAGATTCTGAAACAATTACATGTGAGCCTGCTCTGTGAAAAGGAGCTTAATGCATCTGCAAAAAGTATCGACCCAGGTCAGTCTATGCAGTCAGTGCAGACTAACCTGAGCCGAAAATTTCTGCTTTTGGTCGATTTTCTGCAAGTCAAAGGACCAGTGAACCTCATGATTCAGTGTTTGCCGCGCCCCCATACCTCAGTCAGTAGCGTACAGGACTTGAGAACAGGTGGTTGCTGGTTCGATCCCCTGCTCGGCCAATTTCTTTTCGAGGATTGATGATAGTCATTGCGATATAGGATTCATTCCTCTCTCACGGCTGACCATGATGGTTATGTGGGAAAGCAGCCAGTAGCTTGGAAAGAATACTGTGCGGAGTACTGGTAAAAGAAACTCCAGGAAAGCATGAATAGGTGCAGGGGTCGCCGCGATATAACTGAAATAATGTTGAAAACGGCGTTAAACACCATACGCACAATCAATGAATACTACAGGAAGTGTTTTATCAATGCATTTGGGCGGGGTTTTCCAATTTTATACCTTGGATAATGGATCGTCTGAGGCGGTAATAGGTTACACCTGTGCAATACCCATATTGACTCAATTAAGCTTTTGCCCGTGTTCATAATCCCTAACTCAAACGACTCTGAGATAGCTGGGAAAGGGGGAATGCTAGTAACCGGCATTTTCTATCAATGTTTTTAAAGCTTTGAAAGGCATATCTGAACTTTTGAAATTCTCATAAGATTGATTGGTATTTCCCAGTTAAAAAAAAAAACCTTGCACGTTTGTTTCTATAAATACGCATGACAAGAGTATGACTCCAGACTGGGGTGAGATATGGGCGGAGTTAAACGTTTAGCCCTTTCCCAAACAATCCTGTGTTTAAACGATCCTGAGGAACAAAGCTTTGAGAACATTACGGGAAAGGGAGAAAATGCTGTTAACTAGCATTTCTGTATCTTTCCGACAATGTTTTCTACCCTCTTCATCTATTAGATAGCTATTAGATTTGAGCAACATTTAGCATGTCGTCTGCTGTTGCTTTCGGAGTCTTGAAATTTCATCGTGTGGTAAAGTGATATCTATCCCCGCTGAATTTAAATGATGCTTGAACAGCTTGACAAAGATTTTTTTAATTAACTGATTAACTTCAAATAAGTAGAACCATGGTAAAACTTTAACAATTACATGTAATTAGATATCGCAGATATTGGATTGAGATTAGTCTATGGACGTTTAGTCTCATCTAAGTCACCCCTCTCCCATAGGTACAGGCGATGTCGCGATCCGCAGGATGTGGGTAAAGGGTCCGTCAGAATGACACGACGATAAACCGGAACGCGAAAAACAAATTTCGTTTATAAGTCCGACCTTTGTTTACATCGAACAAAGTAACGACGGAGTAAGAGGCTGCCAAGGACCGTTCACACAGGACTTTGAGCTTTCAAAAATAGAGATATATATTCTCGTTCGTGATAACGTAGTTGAGTCTGTTTATTTGTAAACAATGTGCAAAAAGAAAAGCAGAGAACAAAACACGTCAGACTCGGTTGCCGGAAGCATGATAGACGACTTGGATTTCATGGAAATACCAGGCGATAACTGGCCTACCTTCATCAAAAAGAAGAAAGTAAGTCTGCTCAGTTGTAAGTTACGTCATTATCGTCTTTTTTAGATCTGTTTCTGAGAACTCATGTACATACGTTAAAAATGTTGAGAGCAAAGATTAGGAAGCCATTACTCAGTATGTATACCTAATTTCTAATGATATAGGTATATGTGTATTGACAATAATTTCCTGCAGAAATAATGCTCTCTCTCTCTCCCCCACCCTCCGTCCCTCCCTCTGTGTGTTTCCACTTTTGTTGGTATGAAGTTATGATAGCATACGAAAAGAATTTCTTGTAGTCTAAAAGGTTGTTGAAAAACTTCAAGTAATCTATAAAGGGGTTAGTTATAGACATGAAACCGCTGTGAAATGCATTTACCGCATATTAATTGACTGAGTTGTACTCAAAGGCACTTGACTTCTTACAAACTTCGCCCTTATTAGCCTAATATAAGTCATTCTGTGTGGAAAAAAATGAGCTAATGCATCTGCATAAAGTATCGACCCAGGTCAGTCTGCGTAGGCTGACCTGGGTCGAAACTTTTTGATGATTTTGGTAAATTTTCTGCATGTCAAATAACAAGTGTTCCTCATCTCTCAGTCGGATGTGATACAAAATAGATTTTATGGATCCATAAATACGCACTGACTTGCTTGATATGCATCACGGAAATGCATTAAAGCCCCTTTTGCCAGAGCACGGCTTTTATAATAATATGGCTTGCAACACACGAAAAGGGGCATTCGGAAATTTGCGTAAAGTGTCGTCTCGGATCAGCCTGCGCAGTCCGCGCAGGCTAATCCGAGACGGCACTTTCCGTTTATGTAATTTTCTGTTTTGCGCAAGTCTACTGTAGCACAAAATCTAAAGTAGTCGTAAAGTGCAGTCTCGGATTAGCCTGCGCGGACTGCGCAGGCTGATCCGAGACGACACTTTACTCAAATGTCCGAATGCCCATTTTCGCTTGTTGCAGGCCATATATTTCTTGTATATTTGGTTACAGAGGGAGAAGATTGTCAGTTGTGTTACAATGAAGATTTACTCGATTTTTATCGTTTTGACTTAACTTTACCCAAGCGTTTCTTTGACCGAGAGAAATTTCTTAAGAGTAGAGTACATCACTTACATAGTGTGACGATTTTTTTTTATTCTTGACCAGATGACAAAATGTCAGACTAGTCCATATTTAAAGCTTTTGCAGACGAAGAATTATATGTAACTCGAATACCGGGATCTGGGCTTTAAAAGGGCAGAAAATAGCTTGGAAAGAGAAGAAAATGCGAGTAACTAGCAATTTCTAATCTTTTTCACATGTTTTTTTTTTCCAAGAGGCCCTTTCTTCAGGGTTGTGTAAATATGCGTTAGTTTGTTATTTAAGTGATAAGTTTTCATTTTCCCATGCACACTTCGATATTCGTTTTTCCGTTGCAGAAATTCACTCATACATTCCCCAGAAAAGTATTATTTCGTGTCTTATTTTCGGAGTCTCAGTAGTATAGGGAGGCTCTTTATGGGTCTGACAGGCCTGGTCAGACCCCCTAAAGAGCCGTCCCTGAGAGCCCTACGTTGCCTACCCTACAGAGAGTTTGTCCCCAGTTTGCCTACCCTGAAAGAATTTGCATTATATCACTTCTACAAAAATACCCAGACTGCCTACCCTGAGTGGAATTTTTCTGCAAAAAAAGGGAAAGTTAAGGGAAAGTAAAGGGTAAGTAACGATCAAAAATGATTTTCTATTGTCAAGCTTCTTTTCTCTCTAAAAGCCTGATCACTGAGTTGGACTTAGTTTTTTCACCCTATGGATGATTTTTCTCTCTCTAAAAGCCTGATCACTGAGTTGGACTTAGACTTTTTTCTGCATCTATGAATGATTTCTCTAAAAGACTGAGCGCTGAGTTGGACTTAGTCTTTTTCTGCAATTATGAATGTTTTTTCTCTCTAAGTGCCTGATCATTGAGTTGGACTTAGTCTTTTTCTGCAATTATGAATGATTTCTCTTTCTAAAAGACTGAGCGCTGGGTTGGACTTAGTCTTTTTCTGAGTTTTTTTTACTCTTTGGAGTGTAACTCTTTGGAGTGTAACTCTTTTGGAGTGCAACTCTTCTAAAAGAAAGAAGTTTGACAATTTGAAGAAAATGACAATTTTGAAGAAAGATAGAACTTTCGTGGTAATGGTTAGTCCTGAAAAGGACTGTTGGGTTAGCTCTGAAAAGAGCTGTGACAATTTGAAGAAATGATAACTTGAAGATAAAACTTTCGTCTGACAGCTTGAAGATAGAACTTTCGTCTGGCATCTTGAAGATAGATCTTTCGTGGTAATGGTTAGTCCTGAAAAGGAGTGTTGGGTTAGCTCTGAAAAGAGCTGTGACAATTTGAAGAAATGACAACTTGAAGATAGAACTTTCGTCTGACAACTTGAAGATAGAACTTTCGTCTGACAATTTGAAGCAAAGACAAATTTGAAGAAAAGATAGAACTTACGTCTGACAATTTGAAGAAGGGTAGAACTTTCGTGGTGGATGGTTAGCCCTGAAAAGGGCTGTTGGGTGTCCTAAAAAGGACCTGGTTTGGAGGTTGTGTTTTTAAGCACAACCTCCAACCTTTCTGCAGGCTGGGCAGCTACTCGCTGCCCGCCTCTTTAGCCTTTTCAGCTGCTGTGCATCTAGTTTATAATCCAGCGAGAACGGTGGCTCGTTGTCATCGTCCCAACTTTCAGTTTGTGGCACAACAAACTCCTTCTTTTTCTTGCTGGCTAGAAGCGCAAGCTCCCAAAAATCCATATCCCTCAATGCAGTTTCCATCTTGCAACAACTCGAAGAAAATGAACGATGTGCGGGAAATAACGCTGGGTTTTATAGCTTTTCAGACGGATTGAACTAGTTGACCCATGACGTCATTTTCTCCTATGTTTTTCCTGCGTTGGCGTTTCATGCTGTTTTGGCTCCAAATTAATGTTATCCAATCAGAAGCAGCGTTTTATTTCTAATACTAAATGTTTTATTGTTGACCAATCTATAGTTTTGTTACATTTTCTTGTTCGGGGATAGAAAAAAACTAGAGTTTGACTATCCTATGACTTTTTTGATTATGAGTCTTCTGAAAAATGAAAAGAAAGATATTTTATTTAAGATGGTTAACACTGAAAAGGGCTGTTTTTTGTACAGAATACATTTTTTATCCTCCACTCTTTCTTTCGATTGATTTCGTTCTATTTAGCATTTTTTATTAGATGGACAATTTCATACCTGATATATTTGAAATGTTCTCTTTCTTCTAAGCAGAAGAGCAATGAGAGGAAAAATGTCAATCCAAACATTATGGATACTGACTCAGCTTTTACGAAAGTTAATGGTGAATGAGAAAAAATTAATCAAGAGTTTAGTGTTTTATATGTGTAATGGATCACTTTTTAGTTTTTTCATCCTATGAATGATTTTTTCTCTCTAAAAGACTGAATACTGAGTTGGACTAAGACTTTTTTCTACTCTATGAATGATTTTTCTCTAAAAGCTTGAGCACTGAGTTGGACTTAGTTTTTTTCTGCATCTATGTATGATTTCTCTCTAAAAAAAAAGCCTGAGCACTGAGTTGGACTTAGACTTTTTTCTGTATCTATGGATGATTTTTCTCTCTAAAAGCCTGAGCATTGAGTTGGACTTAGTTTTTTCACCTATGAATGATTTTCTCTTTCTAAATGCCTAACCATTGAGTTGGACTAAGACTTTTTTTCTGCATCTATGAATGGTTTCTCTTTCTAAATGCCTGATCATTGAGTTAGACTTAGTCTTTTTCTGAGTTTTTTACTCTTTGGAGTGTGACTCTCTGGAGTGTAACTCTTTGGAGTGTAACTCTTTTAAAAGAAAGAAGTTTGACAATTTGAAGAAATGACAATTTGAAGAAAGATAGATCTTTCGTGGTAGATGGTTAGCCCTGAAAAGGGCTGTTTTTTGAGAAGGGCTGATTTTTGAAAATGTTTATTCAGTATCAGCATCAGTCGATTCGCTGTCTGACTCAGTCCTTTCAGCGGCGATTTGCTCGCGGAAAAGACGGTCTACCTGCTCTGTTTTTGAAATAACATACTGAAAATACATTTCAAGCATGCCCTCAATAATGAGTTCCTTCATCCGAAGGTTATAACAGAACACCCTGTTATTAGCAAGCTGAGCCCTCTCGTATCGCCTTCTCACTCCAACTAAGCGCTGTTTAAGTAAAACGATTTGTCTCCTTGCTCTTGTTAACTTTCGCTCGGCATCCATCCAAGTAACGAGGAGTGATGGTCTTGAAGCCATTGTGAAAATGAAATGTATGAAAATATATCGCAGAGATTTATAGCTTTTCAGACGGATTGAACTAGTTGACCCATGACGTCATTTTCTCCTATGTTTTTCCCGCGCCGGCGTTTCATGCTGTTTTGGCTCCAAATTAATGTTATCCAATCAGAATTATCGTTGTTTTTCTAATACTAAATGTTTTATTGTTGACCAACCGTGGTTTTGTTACATTTTTTCTTGTTCGGGTTAGAAAAAACTAGAGTTTGACTATTCTATGACTTTTTCTGATTGTAAATCTTTTGAGTTTTGACAATTTTGAAGAAATGACAATTTGAAAAAAGATAGAACTTTCGTGGTAGTTGGGTAGCCCTGAAAAGGGCTGTTTTTTCGTCTCACGTTGTTTTTTTCCACTTCTAATGACAGCACCCGAAATTCGCTTGACAAATGGGGCATGCTTCAACTCTTTTTCTGATCACCATTGCTCCATTATCGAAAGTAATCTTTCTCCCAAATTCGATATCAACCAAAATGACATCCGGTGTTGTCTTTAAAAATAGTTGAACTAATCTTTCGCCGAGATCTTTGTATGGCTGTGTTATACGTTGTAGTTGGTTTTGTTCCTCCTCTCCTACGAAATGAGTGTTTAGTTGTAATAACTGTTGACCTGCATTTAGATAATCTTGGAGAGCCTCACGTAGTTGATGATTTATCTCCTCCATTTTGATATTGCTTCCGAATATTGATACTGCTTTTGAAGTGATCGTTAGCTGAGAGTCAAAAAATGATGATTGTATGAAAATAACGCGGGGGTTTTATACGTTTAAGGAGGATTGAAATTTTTAAAGAGCTCGGACCTGGCAGAAAGCACATACATTTTTTTCCATGCTACGTTTCATGCTAATATAGCAAAAAAGTTATGAGCCGATGTATGGAAAAAAATGTAGACAGAACAAGTCTTTGGGGAAAAACAGAATGAAGAGCTCTATTGTTTTTTTAACTTTTATTTATTGAACTTTTATTTATTGAACTTTTATTTATTGAACAGAACTAAACAATGAAACATTTTTTGCAATGCATCATAAAAATTTTCTTGACAATGAAAAAATTTCTTGACAATGAAAAAAATTCACAAGGAAACATTTTTTTACAATACAGCATAAAAACATTTTCTTAACAATGAAAAAATTCACACTGAAATATTTTTTACAATACAGCATAAAAAAACATTTTCTTAACAATGAAAAAATTCACACTGAAATATTTTTTTCATAATGAATTATTCACAATGAAAAAATCACACTGAAATATTTTTTCACAATGAATTATTTACAATACAGTGTATATAACAAATTTTTTACATTGCAAATTCGCAAATACCACGAGTTTCACATTTGTTTTCATATTCCGTAATGTCTTTATGCAAATGGTCATACCCCAAAAACATTGTATACTCACTGTCCATATCGTCGAAATCTCGTAGTCCTATGAATAGAGCAGCATGTCTATAAGCGTCTTTTGTTGAAAGAGCTGAATTCACTACTTCTTCTTAAACATCTCTATCAAATAGAATATACCCTGACATGGTTTCCATTGTTTCTCCGTAGGAATGAACAGATCCTTTTTTTTAGCGTAAGTAAAAGTCAAATAGAACTGATTTCATTTTCAGAACGTTAAGAAAACTTTCTTCTGTTCTTCCTATGATAAAAAATGTCCATCGACTTGTGGATCGAAACAGTTTACTAATAACATTGTCTTTCAAACAGCTATCTGCTAAATAAGTCTTGAGTTCGAGATCCAACCCCGAATCGTCAACCATCATCGCAATAAAGTTGATTATACCATACATTTTGTAGGATTTTTCTCCTTTTGCAATCCACTTAAACATTTTTTTGATCCAAATTTTCACACAGAAAAATTTAATGTTAACCTGTGTTTGTTCATCAAGTGTATGCTGTCGAACAAATTCTCCATAATTTTTTTCAAGTAGATCTATTGGTAACGGTAACATGATTGTTATTTTTTGACCAACGGATAATATTTTTTCCCGACTTACTTCGACTGATTGCTACACAACAATGTGATATAGAATTATTTTCTCAAACTTTTATAACCATAGGGTACAGTGTCAGTACCATTTACAATAACTCTCTTGCTGTATACAGAGCGAAACGTTTTTGTTTGTGGTTCGCTGGTAACCGTTCTATCTCTGTGTCTTTTAATTCTACAATCATACTGAATTTTATTTTCTATTGTGCGATCCAAAGCACATTTTGAATATGTATCGAAATTCACCACCTGTTTTGTATTGTAATCCAGAGTAATCCCCTTTACTTTACATTTGCTTATCTCTTCTCCATCTTTTGTTTTCATTTTGTAAGCATAATTCTTAGGTCCAAGCCCTCTGAATTGAGTAATTTTACAAGCAGGCTCTTCATCAGTCCATTTTCCTAGCCGGCTGTTAATAATAGGAGGATTCCATAATTCAGGGTCGTGAATGTACATACAACTATCTGTATCGAAATACAGAACTCTATCTTTTAACTTTTCAAGAACGCTGTACAATTCCAACCTTGCATAAGCTGTTACGTAAGACCCTACTACCACATTGGCTGTAGCGTGGGTGTCAATATGTTCCAACTTTGATTCATAGTTAACCAAGATGAATGAACAGTTCTCGTCAAAGATTTCTACATGCTTTACAATGAAATTGGGATTGGTGACTAATTCAAAATATTTAGACGGATCACTGATGTATTCCGTCTTGGACATTTTTTCACGCTGAGCTAATTTTCCCCAAAGGCAGTTCAACATAATCTTAGCAAATGATCTTCTCCCAGGATTTTTTTGAATACAACTTGGATCAAGACGAACACCTCCCGCCTTCTCATATTCACAAACGAACTGATCTTTTTCTGAGTCTGATTGACACCAATCTGGATAATCACTGGCTTCTTGCTTAATTTTCAAGAAATTGTCCACATAATGTTTACTGATCTGACGCAGAATTGAAATGCCAAATTTCATACACTTGCAATAATCGATAACCACAGTCAAGAGCCTTGAATAATTCAAAAGTAACCCAAGTTCCGACCAAAGCCCTCTCTTCTTTACCATGCCTACAAATGCTTGAACTTTCTTCTGCACATTTCATACAGAGTGGAAACATCATTTTGTTGTTACAGTGAACTGGGAGAACGGGGTGAAACAAATCAGTTGGAGGCAAAACTTTGCATCTGATTAACCCCTCATATTGTCGAATATTGTTCATGTCAATATTCTCAGCAGACAAAATTTCTGGATGACCTACAGGATAGGATTTGTGTTTACAAACATAAGGGTACAGAGAACAGATATCGATGTACTTGATTTCCTTCTTGCTTTTTTCATCAACATCATAGCCAATTTTTATTGCATTACATCTTCCCCCCAGACAAGCCATCCCTCGGATCGATAGGGTCCGAATGTGGATATAACTTTTCAATGAGTTTTTTGTACTCTTTATCCTTCATCTTAGCATCGAAATCGTGTTCCCAAATGTACACTACATTATAACCCATTTTTCCGATATCTGCTATACGTTCAAAAGTACGTTCGTACAATTCAGACATGGGTTTCCCATTAATAGGATTGATCTGTTTTCGATCTGTATAGCATACAGGACAACCATGATACAAATCCCAAAGAAATTCATAAACAGTGTTTGATTGACGGTGAAAACCATCTACACTATATCTCCCGATTTGAACTTCCCCACCATTTTTTGCATGCCGAATATTAATACCTTTTTCCAGAGCTACGCTTTGAACCCACCGTATCGCTTTCATAGAAAAGCGACGCCTGGATGAGTCTTTGCTTGAAATGATAGCTATTTGATTTTCTGGCAAATATTTGCTTCGCCAGACCTTGTTACAGGCATCTGCAATGGTAATCGCCTCTAAAAATGGACAAATACCACCCTGTTCGATAAACAGCACATCCTCGTCTGAGGATATCAACATCTGACCTACAGTACATTTCCATCTCCTTCTGAAAATTGAATTCCTCACCCTTTTGAACTTTGTCATTATACCAAACTATGAATTTTGACCTAGCCTCTTCAGACATTGAGTCGGGTTTGTAATAAGATATATCCAAGTAAGGTCCAATGTAACTCCAAAATTCATCTGTATTTGCCCAGTGAGGAAAGTAACCTTTTTTCATTTCTTGAAGGCCAAATGTGGCTGGAAATTTTGCCAAACCAAAGCTCATGAAATTGAAAGAATCGATCAGACGCACACCATTCAGCTCTAACTTCATAATATTGTTTCCATTCATGATCAATTTTGGAAGATTTAACCCAACTTTGACAATATGGCCAAGAATGAACTGACCGTCATAACCTTCGAAATTATGGGCAATAGCCGTGACTCCTTTATGATGTTTTGAAAAGAGCCACTTGCAAAATTGACTCAAAGTTTCTTCACCTTGAAAAATAACTTCCCTACCCTCTTTAAATTCACTGCATGTAGAACAATGAAAATCAAGTGATTTATCGATACATTCATCACACGCTCTGTGTGCAATACAATAATTCGGGATGTGCACCCCTGTGTCTTGTTTGCATTCAAAATCAAAGAAAATAAACTGTGGTTTTTTGACTACAGAAGAACTCGTCTCGTCATTGCTGTCATGGTTCAACTTACTTCGGTAAGGCTGAATATAGCATCGATGAGAAAAGTTAACAATTCTCTTACAGATATGACACCTTTTCTTTCCATTGCAAACATGATTTTTCTTTCTGACAAGATATTGCACACCACATTTCGAACAGAGTTTCACTAATTCACAAATGGATTTCTTTTCTTTACCTTGAACAATTCTGTGATTTTCAAAGCATTCAGCACTAAAAAATCGTCTACTGCAATCACTGTAAACATATTCTTTAAATTCTGATGGACATTTTCCTTTGCGGTAACAACCTTTGCAGATATTTGAACAAGCGTGACTTTCCCGCTGAGAGTAACCCACATCACAGAACTCACAATAATATGCACAACTAAAAAAACCTTTGATAGATTTGATGTAGTCATAATGTTTTTGATGAAAGTACAAATGTATGATCTTACTATTGGTTTTCACTTTTGGATGTTCAAATATTTTTTCCACTTTTGAATGCTGTTGATGAACTTTAATGACATAGCCTTTTTCATACAAGAATGTTTGAATTTTTTTGTATTCATCAATTCCTACAGGCTGTGTTGGTGAAACTCCAGCTTCATTCAACAATTTCTCAGCTTCAGTCTTTTGAAGAGGGGAGTTTAAACGATGAATACAATCCCATTTTCTATTCCATGCTCCGGTGTTTTCACGTTCACTGCAGCAAATTCCCACAACAACTGCTCTTGCAAAACATAGTTGATCATGATTGCCAATTTGAATAATGGATTTTTTCTTCTGGGCAAAAACCTTTGAATCTAATTCAGATGATGATCTATATTTTCCGCTCCCACTTGGAGGTATTGTATGTGTAATGTCAAATGTCATGAATCCATCGTTCAAGACGAAATCTGTATTCGATTGTAGAACTCGTTCAATTTCATTCAGCATAGTTTCACCTTGCAACTGTTCTGTAGTTAAAAAAGGAATATGGATCCCCATTTCCAACGAAGGATGATTGATGGTAATTCTAATCATGTCTGTCGGGTTAGCATTTAACTTCCGAATGATTTCATGGGTAACATCGTCAAATAATCCAAGTAGTCTCTGAGGTGTTAATTCTTTAAATTTCTTAAAACTCAGCAACAGCACATGTGATTCTGTTTTAAATTTTCTTGACTTCTTATTACCCTTTTCTGTTAAATCATATAGACTTTTCATGTCTAAGCTAGAGTTAATACTTTCATCGTCACTACCAATTTCTTCTTTCTTTTTTGTTGGTGGAAATATCTCATCGTCACTGTCACTTTCTTCTTTCAATGGTCTAGTTTTTTTCTTTTTTGTTGGTGGAAATACCTCATCGTCACTTTCGCTGTTTGAATAGGTTATTATTTTTTTTCTTTTACCCATCGTTTTAGCTCTGAGTGAAAAGACAATAATGCAGGAAGTGAGAAAAACTAACAATTTATATAACCCCCTGTTGCAACAGTGTATAAATAGAGACGGCAGTTGTGAAAATCTAATCATTCTCCTGCTCAATCTCAGACAGTACAGTTGATAAAAGAATATGAGCGAGTTAAAGCTGCAAAAGACATCACCACTTAGAAAGAGGGTGCATCTGTATGTTAATCCATACACCTACGATTATGAGATCAGCAATATACCATCAAAGTATGATGTTAAACATATCGGAAACTACGTGGGATCATTTTTATCCCACCAACATTTAGAAGATACAGAGTTATGGATCAAGCGACGATCGACAAACGATATGGGGTGAATGGTGAGAGAACAAATATTTGTTTTACATGCGACGAAGCAGGACATTGGGCCAAAGAATGTCCAGAAAAAGAAAATCAGATAGGAACAATTGTTTTTGTCTACGTGAATCCACACAGTCATGACATCGAAATTTTACCATCGTTTTTCAACGTTGACGGTCTCCAACATATAAAATTCGTCGGGACACTAAATTCATTCTACAGCGAAAATACATGGAAAAAAAGTTCACCACAAGCTACATCATCCATTGAAACTCAGACCGTAGACATGCAGAGCGACACAACGGCTATCACCGAATCAGAAATCTGCAAAATAACAGAACAGGTAGAGAAGAAAATATCTACAAGCGATAATCTAAGAAAACAACAAACTTTGGATCTAAAAAACGAATTTTCTGCAGAACCGGGTTGTTCGTACGGAGAGGAAAAACAGCAAAACAACGAAAAGAACTGTTTCTTTTGCAAATCAACAAAACACAAAGGTAAAATCTGTCCAGATATGGTATTAAAAAACAACGAAAGGAAAAGAAAACTTAAAACCAAATGTGAATCTGACATCCCGAAGAAAATCAAAGCGTTGAGAACGCTGATGTGGCATCTGTCAAGGAAGCCACTGTGTAGATTTAATAATTTGAAAACAGGAGGGCCATGATGGCCCTGGATCGCTCACCTGAGTCAATAGGCGAAATTCACTCCACGTGCGTAATTCAATTTCTGACCAATTGTCTGGTCAATTGAGCTTAAAATGTGGCCTCTGGAGCGTCCACAAGGAATTTCCTGAAGTTGACATAGTGACCTAATTTATCACCCGATGTGACCCAATTTAGAACTCGTCAAAACATTTATCAAGACAAACATTCTGAACAGTTTTCAAGTTAATTCAGCAATAAATGTGGCCTGTAGAGTGCCCACAAAGTATTTCCTAAATTTACCAAGTGACCTAGTTCATGACCCCAGGTGACCCAATTCCAAACTCACCCAATATTTCATCAAGACAAACATTCTGACCTATTTTTAAGTCAATTGAGCAAAAAATATGGCCTCTAGAGTGCCCACAAAGTATTAGTTTAATTTAACCTTGAGACCTAGTTTATGACCCCAGGTGACCCAATTTTGAACTGACTGAACACGTTGTGCTCAGGTGGGCTAACAAACTTAGAACAGGTTCACTACATACCAAATAACAAAGCTCTATGCTTTCCAGTTTTAGAAAAGAAGAATTTTAAAGTTTTCCTTCTTTGTTCCTTTGTTCGAACTTGTGACCCCACGGGGCAGGGCCAGTTTTGACCCCAGCGGCATCATTGAACAAACTTGGTAGAGGTCCACTAGGAATTGCTACATACCAAATATCAAAGCTCCACACCTTCTAGTTTTAGGGAAGAAGAAGTTTTCCTTCTTTGTTCCTATGTTCGAAATTGTGACCCCTGGGGCGGGGTCAGTTTTGATCCCAGGGGCATCATATGAACAAAATTGGTAGAGGTCCACTAGGAGATGCTAGATGCTAAATATCACAGCTCCATGCCTTCCAGTTTCAGAGAAGAAGAATTTTAAAGTTTTCTTTCTTTGTTCCTATGTTCGAACTTGTGACCCCCGGGGCGGGGCCAGTTTTAACCCCAGGGGCATCATATTAACAAACTTGGTAGAGGTCCACTAGGAGATGCTACATATCAAATATCAAAGCTCTACGCCTTCTACTATCAGAGAAGAAGATTTTCAAAGATTTTGCTATTTTTTTCCTTTCTGTTGCCATAGCAACCAGAGTTAAGGGTGGAATTCAATCTCTTGAACAACTTTGGTAGAGCTTCACCTAAGGAACATCCCTGCCAAATTTCACCAAGATTGGCCCAGCGGTTTAGGAGGAGAAGATGTTTAAAGGAATTGTGGACAGACGGACGGATGGACGCCGGACAATGACCGATCACAATACCTCACCTTAGCACTTCGTGCTCAGGTGAGCTAAAAAAAAAAGAGCAATATTATTTAAATATTAACTTGAAAATCAACCTCCTAAGCAAATTAATACGTCTCTTTGGTAAAAGGGAGATTACTGGTGCCTAAGTTTGCGTTATTTGTGTATTAGTGGTCTCCCTTTGATCTTTCAAGAGGAGTCAGGAGTAACGTCCCTTGACGGAAGGATGCACGATGGGTAGAGAGAGAAGCCATGTAAATATATTGAATTCAATTAAGTTTATACCTGAATACTATGATTTTGAGATATCTTTGGCCGTCAGGACCTAATTCCCAACATTACAATAAAGTTTTCTTCCTGTAAATATTCATGCACAATCAAATGAGTAGCGTGCAATCATGGGACGAACAAGCCCAGGGACGAACTGGTTTTGGAACGAACAACCCCGGAAGCAAAGCGGTCAGAAGACAAATTTTGTGCATATCATTGCGCCAATAGAAGGCTATGAAGAGGTGAAGCTATTTTTACTCAAAAAGAAGTATTTCCACGATCGATAGCCTTTTGCAGTTTATTTCAATACGCCATTTCCAATTATATATCTGAGTGCTATTGAAAAACTCATTTGTCTTGAAAAATTGAGTTTAATTGGGTTTACTTCCTTCGGTTTTGGACAAAATACCATACATGGTCTTCAAAATTCAATATTGAACATTTATTATTGATCTCATAGTGGCATTGTCTTCGACAAATGCCACAAAAAGAAAACATACTGAGTGAAAAAAGATTTCAACACAATATTGAATTTAAGCAAAATGTTGGCACTCTGGGAACTTAAACACCGTGCCAACTCAGTGGAAACGCCGTTTAGTATGACAGCGTCTGTTGCTATAAATAGACCATTGGGTAGAGGTACACTACGTCAGCGTCTAGTAAAGCTTTTTATAAATACCTCTATACGCTGTACTACCAGCTACAGAGTTTTAGATCAAGCGACGCTCGACAAACGATATGGGATGAATGGTGAGAGAACAAATATTTGTTTTACATGCAACGAAGCAGGACATTGGGCCAGAAATTGTCCAAAAAAAGAAAATCAGACAGGAACATTTGTTTTTGTCTACGTGAATCCACACAGTCATGACATTGAAATTTCACCATCGTTTTACAACGTTGTCGGTCTCCAACATACGAAATTCGTCGGCACACTAAATTCATTCTACAACGAAAATACATGGAAAACAAGTTCACTACAGACTACAATATCACCGGTTGAAAATCAGACCGTAGACATGCAGAGCGACACAACGGCTATCACCGAATCAGAAATCTGCAAAATAACAGAACAGGCAGAGAAAAAAATATCTACCCACTCCAATTCCCTGAGTGGAATTTTTCTGCAAAAAAAGGGAAAGTAAAGGGTAAGTAACGATCAAAAATGATTTTCTATTGTCAAGCTTCTTTTCTCTCTAAAAGCCTGATCACTGAGTTGGACTTAGTTTTTTCACCCTATGGATGATTTTTCTCTCTCTAAAAGCCTGATCACTGAGTTGGACTTAGACTTTTTTCTGCATCTATGAATGATTTCTCTAAAAGACTGAGCGCTGAGTTGGACTTAGTCTTTTTCTGCAATTATGAATGTTTTTTCTCTCTAAATGCCTGATCATTGAGTTGGACTTAGTCTTTTTCTGCAATTATGAATGATTTCTCTTTCTAAAAGACTGAGCGCTGGGTTGGACTTAGTCTTTTTCTGAGTTTTTTTTACTCTTTGGAGTGTAACTCTTTGGAGTGTAACTCTTTTGGAGTGCAACTCTTCTAAAAGAAAGAAGTTTGACAATTTGAAGAAAATGACAATTTTGAAGAAAGATAGAACTTTCGTGGTAATGGTTAGCCCTTAGGCTGCTAAGCGCGACTCACTGACCTTTTGCAGATAGTGTAGATCAAGATCTACTCGTCCAGTCAATGACCTTTTGCGGATAGTGTAGATCAAGATCAGACTGCACAGAACGTGCAGTCTGATCTTGGATCTACACTATCCGATAAGTAGATATCTTTCTCCCAAAAATACCTTTGAAATAGCAAATTTGGGTTTTTACTATCGGCTTGAAAGTTTCATGTTAGTTATTTAGCAGGTATGGGTTAAAAATGTGAATCTAGAGTCGGAATGCATTAATCAAAGGTGAATGTGACCTTTGATTTACCCCACGGTTTAGATATCTTCTTTACCAAAATAAATATTCTTTAATTCCTAAGATAGTTTTAACGCAACCACAGCCTACACACGAAATTTTCGTCTTGCTGCGGACAAGTTTAGAAAACGTCGTGGCAGATGAAGAAATTACTCTTGACGAGCTAGATCTGTTTCTCCTTTTGTCCCGATATTTTCGTATTTATGTCTGAAAACTCATTATTCACAGCGATAACCCATATTTTCAAAGGGTATTTGCAAAGTCCCTTACAAGTTTCTCGTAGGAAGTACAGGGTTTAAATCTAAAGTGCATAAAGTTGTATACCAGGTGTAAAGTTCATTTTCCTCTATCAGTTCAATGATGTCAAAAGTACGCACGTGCGAACATACTTTAGATAAGGGTTGAATGTCGGTAAACATAGTTCTTGGCAGATGGAAGAATTGCTCAGTACAAATCTGTATGACGTTACACAGTCAACCCTTTTCCAAATGACTAAATTTAAGACTCTGCCAAATTTAAACGTTTGCAGACGACAAGTTCAATCAAGCTCAAAATGGGTTTTTCGTTCTTGAAATGGTAGAAAACATTGTGGCAAAAAAGAGAAAATGCTTACCAGCATTTTCTCCTTTTCCACATAATGTTTTCAAATGCCGTCTTCTCCATCCAAGATTGAATTGTAACATAGTCATCGAATTATGAACAATGCTTGTTTGCTAGTCCAAGTTAAATGGATCTTACTCGGTCTATTCCGTACCTACATCTAACCTCGTCTGTATAATGGTTGTTTCCATTTGAACTGCCAGTCACGTGATCTTATACATGGTGGCGCCACTGTCAGTCGTTTAGCAACGACATAAACAACCTCGATGATGTTATTCACATCTATTTATCTGTCGGTGAAAACTTCAATCGCAGTTGATAAACCACGTTAAAAAATGAATGTACGTACTGTTTGTCAACTGAAATATAGTTAGAAAGATTTCGATAGAAAATTTATGCTCAAGTTTTCTTTTTTTACGAGAAGCCTTACAATTTTCAGAACAGTAAACCGGCGTATTTCCGGCGATGAAATGTACCGTGTAGGCGTTATCTCCCGCTAGATGGCATTATACAAATACTGGCATTCTACAAATACACATCTAATTTGGGTATTGTGGTTACAGAAACGGACTACTTTTCAAAATAACAACTGTTACTTTGAATTTCAAAATGAAATAAACGTTTACTCAATAAAACGCTACTTGGTGCGATTCATTCAGCTATGATGAGCTAGCATGTAACCTATGCACCGGCCATTTATTAAAACAGCCCCCATTATCTCCCGCTAGATGGCATTCTACAAATACACATCTATCTAATTTGGGCATTCTGGGTACAGAACCGGACTACTTTTCAAAACAACAACCGTTACTTTGAATTTCAAAATGAAATAAACGTTTTCTCAATAAAACGCTACCTGGTGCAATTCATTCAGCTATGATCGGCTAGCATGTAACCTATGCACCGGCCATTTATTAAAACAGCCCCTACATGCTTGGGTAATAGGCTAATAGCTTCGGTATAAGCCCTACTTTTCCCAGGTATACGGGGATGGGTGATGCGTCATAGCAGACAGGTCGAATCTTCGAAGAATATGACATGCGCAGACAACGAAACAGCCCCTGCAGGCTTGGGTAATAGCTTCGGTACAAGCCCTACTTTTCCATAGTATATGGGATCGGTGATGCGTCATAGCAGACAGGTCGAATCTTCGAAGAATATGACATGCGCAGACAACGCTGTGTAGGTGCATATCAAGATACAGCCGAGGGACTTGATGGCTCCCATCATCCGAAGTATGCCGAATGGTGCAGCGGGGTGCCAGACTAACGATACATGTCGGGTCGTATATTTAAATAAGCATGATGGCGTCCGAGAAATAAACGGAATTCTCGAGTGCAAGACGACCATCAAGTTGATTTCAGGCGAAAAGAAATTTTACAATATATCGCGATACAATTTCCTTTTTGAAACTGAATTAATGGGTGGTGTGCATCCAAGATCAGACTGAATTTTCCTTTGAGTCTGATCTTGATCTACATCGCCCGTAAAAGCTGCTTATGTCGTCCAATGTTTGAAAAGGGTTAGTTGTCCTTTGGTCACCTCTGGCTCTCACATTGGCTGAATGGCTGATAAAGGCGTTCCAATAACCGTTAAATAGTAGACGCTCTTTGACGCATATGGTGTCACACCGGTAACTTTTTGGCTCATTGAAAATAGAGTAAAAATCACTATCTTCGACTGGCTGCTGCTGATTCCCTGACGAAGCGGGAGCGTAGGGTTTTTTTTGTTAACATAGATCTATGTCCAGTGTCTTTCGCAAAAATGTGCACAAAATGGCATCATGAGCGATGATTCTTTTGTTATCCTTCTTCAAATACATCGACCCTTAGAAATTCGCTTTCAGTCAAGGCCCTTACGATGAGAGGCTATGCCTCTTTGTCAGGTCACACACAAACAATAGTCCTGAAAGAAATGCAAAAAATGCATTCATTCTCTGAAGAAATAATAAGATCAACTTCAGAAACATATTATAGACCTGTCCAATCATCTTCCATGATAAAACAGCGTGTCAGAAGTGATTGATATCAAATTTTCAAGTGGGACTAAACTTGGGTACTACGAACCATTCCATTCTGGTGTAACGCCATATGAGAAAGGTATGATATCAGCGCATGTCTGCATGAAATTGATGCATATATTGAAGATGGGCACAAATACATGAGAGAGGAAAAAAAAAAAAGAATTTTAATGTATCCACGTGTACGCCCCTGTTTTTCACTTAAATGCCCTCAACACCAATATTTCATGTTCAGCTTATTGTTCTGTGGTAAATAAGTATTTTCCCATCGGGTCGATGTTTACCGGAATGTTTATCATATAAGAAACTTTGATATTAGATCTACGACAAAATTATGTATAGTACATAATAGGCTTACTTGTGTTTAGCATTATACATCATAACCCACGGCTGCTTTAATGTCGGTTATCTGTATGTTTGTTAGGTTCAAGTGTCAATTACTTGCCCTTTGATAATTAATTTCATCGTTTGTTTAACCCTTATCCTGCTAAATAAGTGAAATAAAATTTTTGAGCCGATAGTAAAAACCCAAATTTTACCCTTTCAAAGGTATCTTTTTTTTGGGACAATATGTCCTTATCAGACAGCGTAGATCAAAGATCAGACTGCACGTTCTGTGTAGTCTCATCTCTTCTGTGCTGTCTCATCTTGATCTACACTGTCCGCAAAAGGTTAGTGAGTCTGGCTTAGCAGCCTAAGGGTTAGATACGCCGAAGTCCTCACAATGTACTTCATACAATTTCGAACGGGAAGGCAGTTTTAGACAATGTCAAGAATCGTGAACTATAATAGATATTATATAAAATTCTCTTAAAATAACTCAAGTACTCGAAATGATAAGATGCTACTTTTTCACTGATTTGCAAAATACATTTTGACAAAAATCCAAAGATTGAATTGTGATAGATCTACGCACCAACTCTGGCCTATCTAAAATGTCCGTAGATAAGGCCAAGTTCAAAACTATGATTTTGAATACCTTCTTAACTCTGCTTCTCACAATGGAGTTTAAAACTCGTTCATATTGTTTATACTCATTTCAATTTATCAGTTTTTGTGGGAATGTCACATGATCAGTAACATACGATATGCAGGATAGTATTTAAATTAATACAGTGACGTCATATCTGATCTCATAAAAGTAGACGGAATCCCCCCGAGTGCTAAATGGCTCTCCCATTATTTGAAACAGCATCTTTTTCGCTGAATGTAACCGCCCATTTTCTGTGCGTTTGTAATATTTATTATTGTTTTAATTAGAAGTGAACTGCAAATATCTAACTGAACCACTTTAATGGGTTACGAAACATGTACCTTTGTTTAGCATCACACATTGTGTAACCCTACGACTGATTCAATTTCGGTTATCTGTGTGAGCCTCGGGTGTCGGTTAGTTTCCATTATCACTAATTAAACCTATACTAAACCTTTGTTTAGCATCACACATTGTGTAACCCTACGACTGATTCAATTTCGGTTATCTGTGTGAGCCTCGGGTGTCGGTTAGTTTCCATTATCACTAATTAAACCTATACTAAACCTTTGTTTAGCATCACACATTGTGTAACCCTACGACTGATTCAATTTCGGTTATCTGTGTGAGCCTCGGGTGTCGGTTAGTTTCCATTATCACTAATTAAACCTATACTAAACAATCACAAGTTTTAATGAACCTGGGGAAGAACACTTTTAGAAACATTGTGAGAAGAAGAGGAAATGCTGTTTTCTCACACAGCTTTATACAATTTCAAAGGCAAATCCGAGGACTTGATCCAGATTTAATTTGTTGTCTGCAAATATTTTCAAGTTAGACATGTTTTTTGCCATCTCACAAAGACTACAGAGTAACTCTGCTTTCAAAAATTATTTCAGTTATGTGACGTCGGTCAGTGCTTTTATTCATGCATTCCCGGTATGTGTTCATAAAGCATTTATATTAACCAATAAGCACACTAATTAGGCCACTGGCTGCTTTCTCATGTAAAAACTTATTCTCCATAGGTAAATGCTTTCACATGTAAAACTCGTTCTCCGAAGGCCACTGGCTACTTTCTTAAAGTCACAGAAGCTGCCAAATGTACAGATTTCGGGGGTTAAATTGTAGACAAATTTAACTCACGCCATTTAAAAGTACATGTATTGGTATTGTTATGAGTCTGATAATGTTTTACAGTGCAAGTTCCGATAGCTGGCGGGAAAATGTATCGTAAAACTAGAATAAAAGTTGCCAACTTTTGTTCTAGTTTAACAATATATCCTCTTGCCAGCGACTAGAATTTTGAAAGGCCGTGGTGAAACATATTGTTAGACTCATAACACTTTCCATACTTTTAAACGGTACGAATTAAATTTGTCTGCACTTTGACTCCCAAAGTGTTTACTTTTGGTCGCTAATGTGCGTTGACGTAAATACACTCTCTCTTTAGGCCACTGGCTTCTTTCCCATATGAACACACTTCCTTTTTAGGCCACTGGTTGCTTTCACATGTAAACACAAAGTCTCTTTAGGACACCGGCTGCTTTCCCATGTAAAGAGAGTCAACACAAAGTGGGCTGTTCCCCGTCCCAATGACTATCGTCAATCCTCTGAAAGGAATCTTGCTGAGCTATGGTTCTCAAGATAGTACTTGGCCTACAACACGCGAAAAGTGACATTCGAATATTTGCGTAAAGTGTCGTCTCGGATCAGCCTGCGCAGTCCGCGCAGGCTAATCCGAAACGACGCTTTCCGTTTTTATGTAATTTCCTGTTTTACGCAAGTCTACTGTAGCACAAATCTAATGTAGTCGTAAAGTGCCGTCTCGGATTAGCCTGCGCGGACTGCACAGGAGAGACGACACTTTACGCAAATGTCCGAATGCCCCTTTTCGCGTGTTGCAAGCCGTATAATACTGCCAAGTGGTTGATGCACGGTTTGAAAAACGTGATGAAGTATATTTGGTTCAAGTAACAATAAAGGCCAAATGTAAACAAAGCGGGTATTGAAATGCATTTGAATTTATATCACACCATTTAAAAGTATAGAAATTATTGTGAAGATTACAATCTGTCATTGTAAAGTCGGTCCAAGTATTAGTCGCTGACAGAGAAATTAATTTCAAAAGTTAACTAGGTTAAAACCTGCCAGGTAGCTGTGTATTTTGTTTACTTTTTGCCTGATTTAAAAATTCTTTTCTCTGCCAGCGACTAACATATGGCCCGATCACACGATAACAGACTCTCATCTCCACTATATTTTCCATACTTTTAAATGGTATGATTTAAATTTAAATATATTATGACAACTACTTTGATATTTTGGCCTTTACTGGGCCTTTA
This sequence comes from Hippopus hippopus, assembly GCA_946811185.2. Classification (NCBI taxonomy): domain Eukaryota; kingdom Metazoa; phylum Mollusca; class Bivalvia; order Cardiida; family Cardiidae; genus Hippopus; species Hippopus hippopus. Next base: position 40,127,531 of record OX328106.1, read on the forward strand.
ATGAAACAGCTCCTGAAAATATCTCGTTTTTTTTTTTTTAATTCCATTACATCAACAAGAGCGGCAAATTGTCGCAAGATACGCCCGTCCCACCACCAGTTGTCGAGGGGGGATAATAATCGTAAAGGGCAGGTAGAGGAAAATAGTAGTGCAGCATAAATCATGTAAGTGATTGAAATAGGCATGGATGTCTCCTCTAATGTTAAGGAAACATGCATATAAAGTTTCAGGTCATTCCAACATGAAAAGACAAAGTTATATTGTAGAGAAGCATGAAAAGCTGTAAAAAAAAATAATGAATAGGGAATAATTCCAAAAGGGCATTAGGTAAGGTTACGGCTCCAGCGCATTGCACTTTTTGTAACTGCAACAAACATGTTTACCAAGTCTCAAGTCAATTTGACTAGAGGTGACAAAGTTCCGTTCCGGACAAGCAAGAAATACTGTAAAAATGAAGATCAAAGTGGAATTACTCAAAATCCGCGCTAGGTAGAGTTATTGTTCTTGCGCACTGTACTCCGTAATATTGCAACAAACATGCATACCAAGTTTCAAGTCGTTCTTACTTGAGATCACGAAGTTACATTCCGGACAAGCACTAAATGCTGTAAAAATGACGATCAAAGGGAAATAGCTCAAAGACAGCACGAGGTAGAGTTACAATTCTTGTGCACTGCACTTCCAAATATTGCAACAAATAAGCATACCATATTTCAAGTCATTCCTACTTAAGATGACAAAGTTATGCTCCGGACAAGCAAGAAATGCTATAAAAATGAAGATCAAAGGGGGAATAACTCAAAATTCGTGCTAGGAAGAGTTATGGTTTTTGTGCACTGCACTCCGTAATTTTTCAACAATCATGCATACCAAATTTGAAGTCGTTCTGACTTGAGATGACAAAGTTATGCTCCGGACAAGCACTAAATGCTGTAAAAATGACGATCAAAGGGAAATAACTCAAAGACAGCGCGAGGTAGAGTTATGGTTCTTTCGCACTGCACTCCGTATTATTGCAACAAACACAAATGCCAAGTTTAAAGTCAATCGGACGGGAGATGACAAAGTTATGCTCCGGACAAAGAACTTGACGCCGTCGCCCGGACGCCATGGGTGATCCCATAATACGTCCCGTCTTCGACGGGCGTATAAAAATGCAATTGTTTAATCGTCTTCAGTTGGAAGTTTTTAAAAACAATGAAGGAAAACAAGCACTGCTTGAAACAAGCGAATTCTCTTATTTTTCAAATGTTTTCTACACAATTCAAAATAAGTAGTCATTTCTATCAAATGTACACGTAGGCTATCTCCTTTGTGTCTCTATAAAGCCATGGTCACATTTACGGTCATGCACGTAGTTGTCCTTAGTTCATTTCAAACGTAGTCTGTCGTAGTGTTACTACGGTCAACTAGGTTGAAGTACGTTCAAAGAAGGTTCAAACTTGGCAATAAGAGGAAATATAGAAAGTCTAAGTAGGTTGAACTACGTGTAAGTACGGTTAACTACATTCAACTGCGTGCAAAGTGGCTGGGGTTAACTAGGGTATTACTACGTCTAACTACGATTAACTACGTTAAACTACGCATAAACTACGTCCTAAGTACGCATAACTACGGTAAATCAAGGTCAACTGCGTTAAGCTAAGGTAAAACGTTGTGGTTGTGCCTGCTCAGTACGGGTAAGCCGCAGTCATTGTACTTTTAACCACTTTCACATCTTATGTAGTTGACCGTATTGGGAAAATACCGTATTTGACCGTAGTTGAACGTATTAAACACATTACGGTTAAGTAAGGTCAATTACGGTTAACTACGGTCAACCATGTTCAAACTACGGTCACGGTAGGGTCACAACATCGTAGTTAACCGTAACAAATTTTTGAACATGTTAAAAAATTATGCGCTTACTACGGGCAAATCGTAAGTTCAAACTACGGTTAACTACGTGTAACTACGATCAACTACGTTTAATACGTTCAACTACGGCCATCTACGGTCATTCCCCACTACGGTCAAATACGTAAGGTGTGACCACGGCTTAAGTCTTTGCCAGACGGCAAAATTTTAGGTTTGTTCATATTGAAAGCATTTGCAGACGTAATATAAAATGTGTGTTAAGTGGAAGGCCTTGCTGTTGAAAACACTTAAGTCAACTTAATGTTTAGAAACTGCTGTGTTAAAACAAGGTCAATGTGCCATTGACATAACATTCTTATAAATGCTCGACATTCGTGAAGACAATTCTGAAGACGATTTTTTTTACTTTTGGAAGGAGATTTTTTTAAAATAGCAGATACATCATCGCTCTTTCGATGATACTGGTCTGCAGATATGTCAATGCGCCGCTTTTACTTCACCTACCTTTCAGATTCGGTCGGATATATATTCTTTCCCCCCCCCCCCCGCCAACTTACATAAAATGCCTTGCTTTTTTTTCAACTAATCAAACACTTTCGGGATTTATTTTGACTACATTCTTCCCCAAGAAATACCATGTTACATCTTATTGCTACAAAACAGAATTGCCTATGATAATACTGACCTACATTCCGTTCGAATTTTTCGCCTATGTAAGGAAATGAGTTCTTGGTAGGAGAAAAACACACATTAACTCCCTTCAATAATTTGTTTAATGCCTTATATTTAACCTAAAATGGTACCCGTTGTATCTCCCGTAACCGTCCGATAGACAAAAGGCAACACCCGATTTATCGAGCGCAGCTATTGGATTCCATACCTACCAAATCCAGCATTCAGATAGCCTGTAACAGAATGCCATAATTCCTAATGTAAATATAAGATCTTCATGGCAGACAAAGATTTTTCTGGCCACGATCAATTCATCAAACTCGCTAAAGAAGTTAATCTTTATAAATAAGGTCTTTCTCTGGGCATAAATGAAATGACAATTTAAATGAAATGACAATTTAAATTTGTAAGTCTCGCGTTATCTCATGAAATCTCGAGCCGGGCAGAAACCTGACTTGTAAGGGTGTTACCTCACTCGTCACAACTCGGTTGATTCCGTACCTATATCTTACTTAATCACCGGATCACCCGAGGTATGCCGAATGGGTGTTACCTGTCATTGACACGAAGATGGATAACAGGCTGCCAGTTTAATATTTTCAATATGATTAACCAGAAACTGACCCATTAAATTTTTTTCTTACATTATTTATAGCTGTCAGACATAACAAACCAAGATTGAATAAAGATCAGTTGGATCTACATAATATAATTTACATGTATTTTATTATACGAGATTTAATTCGATACAACCCAATATGCAAAGCTCGCGTTGTCTGCGCATGCCATATTCTTCGAAGATTCGACATGTCTGCTAAGACACATCACTATCCTGCACAGGATGAATATTAATACGCGGTATGTAAACTAAAACTCGACGCTAATAATGTAGCAATGGAGAAATAGGCTATAAACAATACCTGTGTGGAAAAGTCTAGCTTGTGTTTCGCTCCAGATTTCTTAGAGATCAAACGGGAAAAAAATGCTTTTTACAAATACTCTTGTTTTACTGCACATCTTTGAATACAGTTTCTAAATATAGACTTTAGGGAAACCAGGATTCGTGCAGGGTTTTTCCACAGACTTTTCAACAAGAAGTGTCTGGACTTATACCGAAGCTATTACCCAAGCCTGTAGGGGCTGTTTTTATAAAAGACTGGTGCAAAGTTTACATGCTAGCTGACCATAGCTGAATGAATCGTACCAGGTAGCGTTTTCTAGAGTAAACGTTTAATGTATTTTGAAATTTTAAGTGACGGTTGTCGTTTTGAAAAGTAGTCCGGTACTGTACTCAGAATGCCCAAATCAGATAGGTCAGTATTTGAAAAATGCCACTTAGCGGAAGAAATCGCGAAGAAATGTACCGTGTAGGTGCATATCAAGGCCCATTTTTTGGGCCCGGGTCCATTTTTTGGTCCCATAGGACAGATTGAAAACGTTCATCGATGTTTTGTGTATTGTTGAGCAATCTATGATCGCTCACTGGTTTGGATAGTTCTACAAATTCTATGTTCGTTATTTAACGCAGTTTTTAAACACAATCTAAGTCATATCGTGGCCGCCATTACACCTTCCCATGGTTTCATGAAGATATCTCTTACAGACTTTCACAAATCACCCTTTCCAAGTCACTAACTGCTTCCAATATAAACAACATCGACAGACACACTGTTTGAATGTTGCAGTGAAAGAGAAATAAAGTCTGAAAAAAAAAAGAGATCCTAGTAGGCCACGCTATGAGAAGAACCCGTTGTTGGAAGAAAGCATGTCACCAGAGAGGAAACCTTTCTTCCCTCAGCTTTGGCACAGAACTGTCATCCATCGATGATAAGTGCTTTCCTCATAGCTCGCTGTTTTTCCAGAACTTTGATATTTCAGTATTCATTTGCTTGATGTTCAAAGTCATTAATTTGAGTGTCCAACAAAATTTATGGTATGGTAATGTTTTAGTGTAATCCTAGTGGCAGAACTAGTCGAAACCGGACGTAAGTCGCACTTTAAAACTGAATGGACTATAAGCCTGTCAGATCGTTCTACATTGTGACAGCCGAGGTTCATTTGTGGATACTTTTACTGATTACTTCTAATTATCTATATATCAATTGACCGATATACTATTACTAGTGCTTCGGGGTAAGATCAGTTGAAAGAGGCGATTCGTGAAGAGTATGTATACACTATACTGGCTTATAATGTTTTTAGAATAAGATTCCCCCCCCCCCCCCCCCCCACCTACTTATCTGTCCTCTGCCGTCAACCGAGGCCCCACTCACATCTATCCACAGATCTACTTACGAAAGTGAATTTACTTACGGTGTTATGAGAACGCATTTACGTAAATTAATGCCTTTAAGCAAATCAGGGTAAAATAGGCAAAAGTAGGCCTATATTTGCACCACCGGTGGAGTCATGCAAAAGCTCTTTTTACCTATCGGTAAATATGCTCATTTATTGCCATGTGAACGGACTTCTGCTTTTACTTGTATACTTTGAAAGTTATGCTCTGGACAAAAATCAAATTCATAAAATAACAAAGGGCCACAATTCCAAAAATAATGGCGACAGACTTATGGATCTTATGCAGTGCACTTGTCCTGAAGATGATCTATCTGTATAATGTAGTTTGATGTCAATAGCTTTTATACTTTGGGAGTTATGCTCTGGACAAAATTTCACTCTTTAAAATAACTAAGGGCAATATCCCTAAAATAATAGACAGAGTTATGCATCTTGTGCACTGCACTTCTCCTCAATGTGATCTATCTGCATGTGAAGTTTGAAGATGATAGCTTCTATACTTAGGAAGTTATGCTCCAAACAAAAATCCAACATGTAAAATAACAAAGGGCAATAACTCTAAAAAATGATGACAGAGTTATGGATCTTGTGCGCTTTTCCTCGATGTGATGTATCTGCGTATGAAGTTTGAAGTTGATAGCTTCCATACTTTGGAAGTTATGCTCCAGACAAAAATCCAAAGTGTAAAAAAAAAAGGCAATAACTCAAACATAATTATGATAGAGTTATTATTCTTGTTCACTGCACTTCTCCTCAATGTGATCTATTTGCATATGAAGTTTGAAGTTGATAGCTTCTATACCTTGGACGTTTTGCCCCGGGCAAAAATCCAACATGTAAAATAACAAAGGGCAATAACTCTCAAAATAATGAAGATAAAGTTACAGATTTTGGGTTCTGCACACCGTCTTACCAAGATGAACATTTGACAAGTAATGAAAACCTTTCAAAGGATTTAGCAGATATGGAGCAGACAAGAAAGTGTTACGGACGGACAGATGGACGGACGGACGGACGGAGAGACAGAAGAAGGCCATTCCTATAATCCCCTCCCGCTTCGCGGCGGGGGATTTAAAACATACATAAACTTAGGCTCAAGTGATGCAAGGTGGCGTCGGAAGGGTGGATAACATTGTGACAGAAGGAGATCGTGTTTATACAGTGTTTTTTTTTTTTTATTTTTCCTGGATGTTTTCCAAGCCATGTTCCTCGGGTCGTAAATACACGGAATCGTGTGGTACTTAGATCTAACCCATTACCACAAAATCTTGAGTTTTAACGACCCTGAGGAAGAATCCTTTTGAAAACATTGTGGGAAAAGGAGAAAATGCTGGTGTTTCCACACAATGTTCTCGACCATATCAAAGAAAATTTCATCATTTGAGCCTGTAAATGCTTTTAATTTCAGTCTACATTTATGTCGTGTGGTAAAGAGTTATTTTCAAAGAATTATCTTGACAAGTATCTAGGATCTGACGAAATACAGTCTGATCTTGGTCTGCACTCTCCTGAATTTTTTTTTATACATCTGTTTGATTGGCATCAGTGAACTTTTCGTCTAATCTTCACGGACGGTTTTATAGGTCAGTAGTGTATACAAAAAGTTCACGTGTGTTTTAAACGGGTAGACCGCAATTAAATGGCAGTAATTTCTATTTGTACGTTATTCGACCCGTATCATTGAACTGTGTGCAACTTACGACACATCTTTATAGATCCTGCTGACCGTAGTCCTCTTGGCTCATAATATTCAGGCCGACACGATAAAAGACAGCAATGTTTACATAATTAAACTGATAAACAAACAAAATGAGACATTCGAAAAAATGTGATACAGTGTTGACAGTCTAATATGCCTCAAGATTACTTTCAAACTGACAGCCAGGGACTGTGTTATTAAAGTTATTTATAGGTTATGGGAAATCTTGACGTCTATTTATAGCTCCATCTGTACGCTCTGTGTAGACGTCAATAGATGTGGCGATCCAAGAATCACTCGTGACTTCACACATGCCGTGAAAAAATGTTATCGGCTCACACTTACGAATGCTACTGCAAGGCTAGTACACACTGAATGATAATGAAGTTGGTGAAAAGAAAACATTAATTAATAATTACGTGTGAGTTTGCTGGAATTCTTGAATAGAAAATGGTGAATTTAGCGGACTTCGATGAGGACTTTCAGGTTTGCCCATATTCTCATCTCTTGTTAAACTTACAGATCTAGATAAGTGGAATACATATTGGGGAAAAGTCGTATTTAATTTATTACATCACGATTATGTGTCTTAGTTTCTTTAATACTAGATATCCTATGTTCTTTGCTATGCTTTGCAATTTCAGTTTTTCCTCTAGTTTTCTTTGAACAACTCTCGTGAAATCTCGAAAACGTCATTTTGAAAGCGAATACCTGACCTTTTAAACATTCGACCCAGTGCCCTGTAGTCCATTTTTCCCGATAATCAAATGTTTCTTATATTCCTGAAATGGATGGCAGCCAAAAAAAAATCATATTTTTAAGTCTTTAAGGATCTGGATCTATTCAACCACAACGTAATAACTAAAACTATACATATTTCGTTTAGTAAACAGCAGTTTGAACCATTTTCTGCATAGGCCTTGTACAAACCTATAAAACTTCTAGTGTAAATTTCAAGGGACATTCTAAACCTTTTACCAACAGCGACGTAAAAAGTTGTATATGTACAGTAATAGGTTTGGTAAAAAACTTTAACCATTCGACTACACAATGAAATAAATATACTGAGTAAGGAAAAAGAAACAAGATTTTTTTATGTTTACAGTATCTCATAAAATACTAAAAAATATTACACAGGCTATGTGCTGTCTGATCTTGATCCATTTCTGTCATTTTTGAGCAGTTTCAACCCTTACAGCACTGGGCACCACCAATTTCTGTAGACACTGTACACGATCCATACATTTTTCACGGGTTTTGTAGATCAGGACCTTACTGTACAGTACATACAGTCTGATCATAATAGCTTCGACACACAATACATTAAATACTAAATTTTACACGGCTTGTTAGGTAGATCTTCCATGTAACAAAAATCCATTCGGCTGAAGTGTCGACGAAGGGAAGAAAAAGCCCCCCCCCACAAGTATTCTGTAAATAGCTGACTTAGACTGTTCTTTGTTGTATGATTAACTGTGTAAGTGTGTAAGGAGGTAACCAGTCTATACCTTGTTCAAAGGTTAACTGCCCTATTATCCTATCAGAATTAGATTTGACGAAAAACTTGTACTTAAACTGCTTCTGATTATCATATTCTAAGATGCTGTCCGTCCCACAATTATCGTTATTTTGTTTTGTAAAAAAGTAGACAAATGTGAAAAACGTAGAGAGGTGGAAGTGCCTGTGATAAACGGAAGGCATAACAACTTAATTTGGGAACAAAGAAGGAATCCTGTAAGTTGGAAAACTTCGGGGGACTGACTCGCCAGTTAAAGGGAGTTTATTCTTCTGTATTTTTTATTGTTATTTGGGAATGAACTTAAATTGCAAGAAAACCAGACTTGATTTTCATGTAGGTCTGTTTGAATATTTAAGAAAGAGTCATGTGGAGTAATCCTGTAACACTAACACAACATTATTAGAAAATTTCCAAAAATAATAACCAATCGAATAATTACTGATCATCTACATGGTAAATAGTTTAGGTACATTCCTACTGGAAGCCGCTTCGAGCGGCTTCCAATAACTTGAATAAGCAGCGTAAACTTCAAAAAGAAGCAAATAAAATGCATGATAAATAATAAAATGGGAAAATACAAACAAACAGATTATAGAATGGGAAATATGAAGGGTAAAACTCAGGATCTTGCCATAAAGGGTTAAGTTGGTTTATCCTTCACCAGACTTTTGCAATATTTATTGCTTTCAACTTGGACGAGTCCAATTTTTTTTAGACTGATAAAGGGTAAAACTAGGCACTATCCTTTAACCAAACAGTTCTGAGGTTTAATAACCCTGTACAAGAAGGGTTTGGATAACATTGTAACAAAAGTATTTGGAGTAGATGCTGGTAATGAGCATTTTCTTCTTTTCTCACAATGATTTTTTTTACCTTTTTACAGCAATTTGTCATTTAAGCTTTGTTTTCTGCAAAGGCTTTCAACTTTGACATGTCTGAAATTTTGTCATATGGGAAAGAGCTTTAAGATGAACCCTTTTGACCCCTATCAGGCTTAGTCTCAATAATGAGCCGGTTATGGTGCTTCTCTTAATTTACTGTGTGTGTACCAGAGGCAACCAGCCAAAAAGTAACATCACCTTCAGGAACTGTTATCTGTACTACTATCAGACTGTTCATAAATGTTTGATGCAAATGAACTTGTGTCAGTAACAAATTGCCCTGTCCAGCCTAGTAGCCCTGTAACCTGCAAGGTTTGGACACCATGGTGTTACAGGTTGGAATCCGTAGCTCTGCCAGTTTCTTTCTGAGGATTGATGAAAGTCATTGCTACAGGATTTTAACATCTCTCACAGATGATTAGCCTGGGTCCAGGCGGTATTATTTTTTTATTCATTCCATATAAATGGTTTCCTTTCATGGTCTGTAAAAATCTGTGGCAAGCCGGTTTTATCACTTCCTCGTTTTTGACAAAGTAACGTAAGGAAGAAGACTTTCGAAAACAGTGTGGCAATAGGAGGAAATGCTGGTAACCAGCATTTTCACCTTGTCCCACAATATTTTCTACCTTTCCAACATCAGTTTTTGATTTATACTTATTTTGTTCTCTGCAAATGCTTTGAAATTGGACAAGTCTTAAATTTTGTTGACTGGTGAAGGCTTTACCCCTCAGCAAACAATTATGTGCTTTAAAAGCCCTGAAGAAGAAGTCAATGGTATAGGAGAAAATGATGGTTCTCGTTTTTCAAAAATGTGTTTTACTTTTTCATGAAATGATCTCATTATTATGGCCAAATTTATTTAGTAATTTAAGCCATTACCACACAATCCCGACTTTTAACGACCCTGAGGAAGAAACCTTTTGAAAACATTGTGGGAAAAGGAGAAAATGCTGGTAACCAGCATTTTCTCCTTTTTCCACAATGTTTTCTGCCCTATCAAAGAAAAACTGCACCTTTAAAGCCACAATGAAATTGTCGTTTGTAAATGCTTTCAATTTGGACAAGGCTAAAATTTTGTTATCTGGTAAAGAGTTAAAGAATGCTTTCATTTTGGACAATTCTTAGATTACACTGTTAAAGTTAAGCTTTTCCGAAGCAACTACTTTCGATGACTTTTCTAAATTGAAAGTGACAAGTCACAACAAAGTCAAGATTAGTACAAATGAACTGCTGTTTAATGATGGGATTGAAGATGTTGTGGAAAAGTAGAAAATGCTGGAAACCAGCATTTTCTCTTTTTTTCCCCACGAAGTTTTCAATAGCCCCTTCCATGATTATGTGGTAAAGGGCTGAAGCACTTGCAAGTGGGAAGTTGTTATAGTCATATTACATTCTGGCATAATTATCATTAAGTGTATGCATAAGTAGGTTTCCGACTCGAGTAATAATTTGTATTATAAGCTTAGGACCTTGGCGAATTGTTAATAACTATTGTATACTATACATGAGCTCTCATTCTTTCGTCAAAGTGTTATTTGACCTACTTAGTACTAAGTGACCCCCTACAGGTGCATCAAACTAGATGTTAGTATAGATTTGTATATTATGCTCAGGTACTATAGGTATGCAACATAAAACTGGGTCATCATGGCTTGTAGACAAGTTACGCAGTAACTAATAACCAGAAGTCTGTAACTGTACCACAGGCGTTCGTTTTTTGACGAACTTCGCCACCTGTAATGTAATATATTAATTACAGTGTAGGTGGCGAAGTTCGTCATAAAACAAATGCCTGTGCACTGTACACCTGGAAAAAGCTGTTGCAAGTATATCTGCAGTGTTCTAATTCACCAAATTTTAAGTCTTTGCCATATGGCAAAATTTTAGACTTTTCTGATTAAAAGCATTGCGAGAAAAGGAGTTAATTTTGGTGACAGTGACAGCCTGCATTTTTTCCTTTTCCCACAATGTGCTCTACTCTTCCTAAGACATTTCCTATGAATGAATGAATGTATGGTGTTTTATGGGGCATCAACGTCTAGGGTCATTTAGTGCGCAATAAAGAAGTAATGAAAGGAAAACATTTCCTATGAATTAAGCCACCTCAAATTTTTTTGACTGAGAACACTTTCAAGTTAGATTTTGAGAGTTAAAAAAAAGACTTTGTCATCTGATTAACTCTTTCCTTACTGTAGATGACACAGGATCCTTTAGTGGACAGTGTAGATCAAGATCAGACTGCACAGAACATGCAGTCTGATCTCTGATCTACACTGTCCACTCTTCTATCCTCATCTTACAGTGGAACTATACTTAATGCCATTGAAAGTGTGTAGTTTATTAATTGGTAGTGAAAGAGTTGAGGGTTGACACCAAAAACATGGATCCAGAGCTCTAGATAAGGTGTATGATTGCTTGATTACGCATTTAAATGAAAGAAAAAAGCATTGAATTTTCCCTAAGCACGTGGAAAGATGTACAGGAGTTACAATAACACATTACTACCTATTACAGACCAATATCGCTATCCTTACTACGCTTGAAATTTTACAATTGTTTTGATTTTACTTTCGGAGGAAACCTGTTGTTTTCTGCCAGTCAGTTTGCTGCACAACAGACCTTGAACAACATGTAAACAAAACGACATTTTATAGTGTTTGCAAACAATACCAAAGCATTCTGAATTTGTTGCATATGTTTAATATTCGGCGACCTCGCATCAAGGCAATTTCAGTCTTCTGTAAAACATATTTTAAGCCTTTTAAATGTTTAAGACTTTTAGGGCCGACTTTAAGTTATTTTTTGTTTTTCAATGTATTTTGTCTGATTTCAAATTTCTTATTAGTAGCTAAACAATCAAGTTAAACAGGCAATGAATGAAGAAAAGATATAAGAAATAATTTCTTTCAGGTTTTTACTTTTTTTTCGCCATGAGCCTTCTGGGTAGAGAGTAAATCACTCTTTTGGGTTGCCACAAGTAGGGAGTGAAGACTGTTTTTGTCTGGAAATTATCTGGAGCTCTTTGGATCCATGGACTTTTATATACTTGGGTCATTTGACCCCCTTCAGATGAATGCCGAGGGGGGGTATTAGAAAATTGAAGGATCCAAATTCAAAGAAACGGGGGTTAGGGAAATCTCCAAAGACCTAGTTTTGGTGTATTTAGTTTGTAGTGAAGTACATGTATATAGGGTTTGTATGAGGGGGTTGGTTATTGAATGTCAATGTTTTTTATTGAAATTAGTTGCAAGCTACTCAAACAAGTGTTACCTCATCATTGAATACTGACCTCTGTATTTACCTTATTTATGTGAAACAGCTTCCTTTTTTCCAAGTGTTTGCTGTTAACTTTTTACCAGACTACAAAATTTCAGACTTGCCTGGATTGATAGTGCTTGAAGACAACTACTTAACCAGCATTATCTCCTTTTACCACAATTTTTTGTACTCTATCATGGACAAATTCCACCTTTTTAGTCACTTTAAATATTTCATCTACAAATGCTTTCAATTTGGACAGGCCTAAAATTTTGTTGTTTGGGAAAGAGTTAACTCTTTACCACACAATCCCGACTTTTAACGACCCTGAGAAAGAAGCCTTTTGAAAACATTGTGGGAAAAGGAGAAAATGCTGGTAACCAGCATTTTCTCCTTTTCCCACAATGTTTTCTACTCTTCCCAAACCAAATTTCAATTTTTCAGTCACATTTATTTTGTCGTCTGCAAATGCTTTCAATTTGGACAGGCCTAAAATTTTGTTGTTTGGGAAAGAGTTTAATCTAAACAATGTTTAGCAGTAATAAAAAAGAAATGAATCTTGTCACAATGACATCAATCTTTCAAAAGAAATTGACCATGCTGGAAATCGAACCTGGGACACCCTGGTTTATACCGACTGAGCTTTGAGGCTTTGCAGTACTTACAGTAAGTAATGTTGAATATAAAACAAGGAAGAACATGATTGTGTTAATATAAGGCAGGATTGAATGCCAGTGTCATGTTTCAGGAAGGCTAGCTGCTCAGATATCTAATGAATTACACAAGCCATTTACATACTACCGTAATCCTATATATCAACAAAACCTGAGTTTTAATGACTGCAAGAAAGATGGCCTTTCAAAACATTGTAAGAAAAGGAGAAATCACTGGTAACCAGCATTTTCTCCTTTTCCCACAGTGTTTCCAAAAGCCTTTTTCCTTAAGGTCGTTTTAAATCAGGAATGTATTGTAAAGGGTTAAGGGTCAAACAATTGAAAAATCCACTTTTTTAACCCTTTACCACACATTGACGACTTTTGACGCCCCTGAAAGAGAAGGCTGTTGAAAACATTGTGGGAAAAGGAGAAAATGCTGGTAACCAGCATTTTCTCCTTTTCCCACAATGTTTTCTACCCTATCAAAGAAAAATCATTTCATATGAGCCACGTTCAAACTGTCATCTACAAATGCTTTCAATTTGGACAGGTCTAAAATTTTGTCGAGTGGTAAAGGGTTAATGCTTGTAGAACGCAAAAATATTTGCAGAGCCACAAAAGTAAAAATATTTTCTTGCATTCTTGCTTGAAATTTCTCCTTTTGCCACACTGAATTTTACAGTAGTGTGTTACAAGACCAGAGGAAAATTATTTAATTTTGCTAGTGTTAAACTGAGTATGTCAAAGATCCACACATTTTCTTGTCAAGGTCTGTCATGTTGTCCCCTAGGGATATTTTGAACAACAGTTTATCACTCGTCACACTGTTTTTTGTCTTATATAATTATGTGCATCTATGTCATCTACTTTTCTTTGCTCAACACCTTTACCAAACATTCTCATGTTTCAACAACCCTGACAAACTATGCCTTTAATAAACATTTTGGGACAGGAGAAAATGCTGGTAAGGCATATTTCATTATTTCAGCAATATTTTGTTTCGTGTCTGTGAATGCTTTAAATTTGGGCATGTCTAAAATTGTTCATGTGGTAAAGAGTTAATTAATTTATTAACCCTTTTCCATAATGTTTTCTACCCTGTCAAAGGCAAACTCCATCTTTTTAGTAACATTTTATTAGTTGTCTGCATACGCTTTCAATTCGGACAAGACTTGGTACAGGTTTACATTTTTGTCGCATGGTTAAGAGTTCAGAAAGGAGACTTTTGAAAATATTTCAGGAAAAGAAAGTATGTAGTTGTATAATATTTTCTTATTTTTTAAATTTCTTAGCTTCAGAGACAATCACAATGTTTTGTATTTTTCAAAACAAATTTCATTGTAAGATATAAAAAAAACTTTGTGGGAAAAGGAGAAAATGATGGTTACCAGCATTTTCTCACAAAGTTTTCAAAAGCCGCCTCAGTCAGGGTCGTTAACTCTTTACCACACAATCCCGACTTTTAACGACCCTGAGAAAGAAGCCTATAGAAAACATTGTAGGAAAAGGAGAAAATGCTGGTAACCAGCATTTTCTCCTTTTCCCACAATGTTTTCTACCCTATCAAAGTCAGAAATCATCATATTGCCAAGACTTAATTTGTTGTCTACAGATGTTTTGAATTTGGTCCAGACCAAAAATTTGTCGTTTGGTAAAGAGTTAAAACTTGGGATTATGTGGTAAAGGGTTACAGAATATATATCATTCATTGTTTTATTCTACAGGAGTCCTTTGAAAAGACCAGGATAATAGAAAAATGTGTCTATGTGATTACTACCATCTTGGTTATTGGCCTGTCTCATGCGGTTATTTGGTATCATGGCGCAATTCCAATCTTCTATGTGATCGCAGCACCCTTTGTACTCATCACAAAGACAATTTTCTACTGGTAAGTGCCCTATTTGACTTAATGATATTTACTGGGTTGAGACTATGCAGTGTCTTGCCCAAGAAAACTCTTGTATAACTGGTACAGTCAGCAAAATAACCCAGTAGTTTGGTACCTTTATTTCAAATTCAACACCTCACCCCAACCAGAAAAAAGTGGCTGAGTGCAGGTTTCCCGGCTATCCTGAGATGTTAATCCCTAAAGGATAGAGAGTGCGGAGTTGGTCGATCCAATAAGGTTTTCGTTGGCGCCTGAAGATGGTGCTCTTGGCAGACTCGGGGTCGGTGCGGATGATTTCAATTATTTGATAGTTAACATCCTCGAGTGTGTGAGAATCTAAGTTGAAGTGATTGGCCACGGGAGTGTCTTTATTTAGGCGTATGTCCCTGAGGTGTTCCTTAATCCTAATTTGGAACTCACGTTTAGTTTCTTCCACGTATTGTTTGCAACACTTACTGCACGTTAAGAGATAGACAACGTTCTTGGTTGTGCAGTGTTCTCTTAGTTTGCAGTGATATTTAAGCGAAGTGTATGTGCTTTGGAAGACTTTGCTTATGTTCATCCAACTGCAAAAGTTGCAGTTAGGGAGTGTGCAGTCTTCAACAAAGTTGCATATGACAATGCCAGATTTTGAAGGGATTTTGTTTGAGAATCTGGCGCAGGTGATGAAGTCCTGTATTTTGGGGCCTATTTTGTTGGCGAATATAAGACAGTTAGGAAGGTTTATCATGTGAGCAGAATTTGATTTGTTTTCTACATAATTATGTTTTCAAATGGGACAAGTTTAATATTTTTTTGTCTGGTAGACAGTTAAATAGCTGAAACTCAACAGCTTCTGAAAGACAGGAAATCCAAAGTAGACATAAAGTTTTAGACTATTCAAGAAATTAGTGTGACAAATGGACTTGTATGAGGGAAAGTAGTAATGGGTGTTTTCTCACTGATATCTTATCTCCTTACCTCTTGCTATAAATTTGGATAAAATTGGATAACTTTGAAAATATCACAGTGATATAATGTAGATAATCCACAGACATTGAGGTTTAATGTGAAGCATTGTATCAAAAGGAGAAATTCTTATGACAAGCTATTTTCTGCTCATGCCACAGTTTTCCAAAAGTGGTCTGATGCAGATGAAAGAGTGTTTTGCAGGTGGACGTTCACACTTACAAAAGGACAAAACTTAATTTTAATCCAAATTAAAAGTGATTGCAGATGGTATGGTTTAAATTCAAATGTATTGTGACACCTGCTTTGATATTTTGCCCTTTACTAGGCCTTTAATGTTACTGAAAAGATAACAATTGTCTTCGAAAAAGTAGAAAACATTTTCTTTCATATAATAGAAAACATTGTGGGAAAAGAAGAAAATGCTGGTTACCAGCATTTTCTTCTTTTCCCACAATGTTTTCAAAAGGCCCTTTCCCAAGGGTTGTTAAAACTCGGGATTTGTTTGTAAAGAGTTTACCATTTACCCACCTGACAAAATCTTTTACTGCTTTGAATTCAATGCACATGGGTGCAGATAAGAAATAAAATGCATAGGCATAATTGATGAAAATTGTATCAGAGACGGTAGAAAACATGGTGGGAAAAGGAGAAAATGCTATTAACCGCCATTTTCTCCTTTTCCCATCATGTTTTTAAAAGGCTGCTTCCATAGGGTAATTTAAACTCTAAGACTGTGTGGTAAAGGATTGAATAACAGCCAAATGATATGTGTGTATGTATATGTATGTTAATCATGTTTACCCTTTAGCACACAATCCCTCATTTAAACGATGAAGGCTCATGAAAACAATGTGGGAAAAAGAGAAGATGGAGCTAACCAGCATTTTCATGTTTGTCGGCAATGTTTCTTCCCTGTGACAGACAGTTTTTATACTTCAGCCGCATTTGTTGTCTGCAAATGCTTTTCAGTATAGACAATTATAAAACTTTGTCCCCTGGCCAATGGTATAACCCTTTACCACACAATCCCAAATTTTAACGACGCTTCTTCTTTATTAGCCTTTTGAAAAAATTTTGGGAAAAGGAGAAAATGCTGGTAACCAGCATTTTCTCTTTTTCCCAGAATGTTTTCTATCCTTCCAGGGGAGGAATTCCGTTTTTGAGCCACATTTAATTTGTCGTCCGTAAATGCTTTCATTTTGAACTATTCTTGAATTATGTCATTTGGTAAAGAGATAAACTAAAACAATGTCTTCTACAACTCTTTACCAGCTGACAAAATTTCAGATTTTTTCTAAATTGAAAGCACTTACAGACAACAAATGTGGGTCAGATGATAGGATTTTTTACTGAAAGGGTAAAAAACATTGTGGGAGAAGGAGAAAATGCTGGTTACGAGCATTTCTCCCTTTCACACGATGGTTTCAATGCCTTCTCAATCAGGATCATTAGAATACATGATTGTTTGGCAGTGGGTTTTGTATAGCTCAGTTCTGTGTAGGATTTGCAAACTGGAGGTCACAGGTACTATCCTTATGTTTAGCTATGTTTTTATTTTACTGAATTGGGTGTAACCGGGCAACAAACTTCAAAAACCCAGCTTAGTACTGGTGAAACTCTAAGCACACATGATGGTTTGAATTGTCACCTTTATAGAACTCAAATAGTGTTCAAAGCGTTGTACAATCAAAGCCTCTCCTTCAGGGCTTTGAATACATCGGATTGTTTAGGATAGGGTGAAGGCACTGGCTTGTAATGAGGAGATCCTGACTGGTCACAAAGGAGTGTCCTTTGGCAAGGCACTGCAGACCCACCACAAGGAACTGGCGAAACCCAGGAATAACATAAAATATGGATAATTCAGCTGTTTCTTTGATGTTACAGAAATTCTCCAGAAAGGGACATAAAATCATACTCAAACAAGCAAACTGTTTTATATTTTCAGGAGAAACAAGTGGCACTATTTTATGATAGACTTCTGTTATTTTGCTAATACCTTGACAGTCATCTATATATGGTAAGTCGGCTTTTGAATTCATTCACTTTAACAATATATACTATGTATGATAACCTTTTCTTTACCATTTACCGCACAATCCCGACTTTTAATGACTCTGAGGAAATAGCTTTTAAAGACATTATGGTAAAAGGAGAAAATGCTGGTAACCAGCATTTTCTCCTTTTCCTACAGTGTTTTCTATCCTTCCATTAATTAAACAAATTTCAAATTTTTAGTGACGTTTATCTTGTCTTCTGCAAATGCTTTCAATTTGGACAAGTTTTAAATTTTGTCGTTTAGTAAGGAGTTAATATGGAGGAAGAAGAATAGATAAAACAATGTGGAGGGGGGGGGGGGGAAGGAATGCAAAGATATCCCTGAATACAGCTGTACTGTTTACCATTTAGCTAATTACAGTGACATCTATCAGCTTGTCAATTTTTTTTTCCAAGTAATCTAACTCTTTTCAACCATACTCTTTTAGAGGATTGAAGATGAAAATTATGACAAGGTTCATTATTCTGTCACCACACAACATTGTTTCAACAGTGTTTACATTGGAAAGCAGCCAGCAACTTAGAAGGAAAGTTTTGTGGGCTGCTTATAAAAGAAACTCAAATGATCAGTTGTCCTGATCTATGATCTAAAACTGTTTAGTTTAAACATATTTATTTTACATCGATTGAGAAACAAGTTCTTACAACTTATACTAATCTCTCTCGATTCTGCTTTCTGGGAACTGCACCAGTACTCGCGCCAAATGTGTGGGCCAATGCAAAATCCCAAAGTTGACACCCGCTCCCGGGTATCGAACTCAGGACCTTATGGTTACGAGGCCGACGCTCTACCTCACAGCCACGGACACCACACAAAACTGTTTGATACATGTATTTTTTAGGTATACTCCGTACCAAACAACAAAGTTTTAGACTACTCCAACTTTAAAGTATATGCAGACACCAAGTTAACTGTGGCTTGGATGAAGGAATTTATCATTGATAGAGAAGAAAACTTTTTGGAAAAGGAGAAAATGCTGGTTACCAGTGTTTTCGCCTTTACCCACAATGTTTTCAAAGTCTCTCTTCTTCAGGGTTGTGCACATGGGATTGTTTGGTAAAAGGTTGATGTTTGATTGATTGATTGATTGCATGGTGTTTAACGCCGTTTTCAACATTATTTCAGTTATATCGCAGCGGCCAGTGCACCTGTCCATGCTTTCCTGGAGTCTCTTTTACCAGTACTGCGCACAATTTTCTTTCCAAGCCACTGGCTGCTTTCCCACATAATCATCGTCGAAACAATGGTCAGCGGTGGGAGAGGAATGAATTCTGTCGCAGTGACTATCATCAATCCTCGGAAAGAAATTGGCCGAGCCAGGGGTCGTAGCCAGGGATGGAACCCTGGACCCCGTGTTCTCAAGTCCTGCACGCTACCGACTGAGCTACCGGGGCTCGGCTTGATGTTTGTCTTTTGCTACTGAAGCATTACCAAACAATCCTTTGTTTTAACAACCCAAAAAGAAGAAGGCCTTTGAAAACATTTTGGGAAAACAAGAAAATGCTGGTTACTACCATTTTCTCCTTGTTCCAGAATGTTTTTTATTCTTTCATAATCAAATCCAATCATTAGAGACATCTTCAACTTGTTGTCTGCAAATGTATTCAGTTTGAACTAGTCCAAATTTTTTTCTAGTCCATGTGGAAAGCATTTCCAGATCTTGGGACATGTGTGGCTCAAATTATTTGTCTTTGAAAGGACAATATTAACCCTTTACCACACAATCCCGAGTTTTAACGAGACTGAGAAGTAAGCCTTTTGAAAACGTGGTAGGCCTTTTTAAAACATTGTGGGTAAAGGAGAAAATGCTGGTAACCAGCATTTTCTCCTTTTCCCACAATGTTTTCTAGACTATCTGATTCAAATCCCATCATTTGTGCCGTATAAATTTTGTCGTCTGGATGTGCTTTCAAATTAGACCCGTCTAAAATATTGTTCTGTGGAAAAGAGTTAAAGGACAAGAAGGAAAAATGCTGTTCACCAGAATTTACTGTTCCCTAGAATGTTTTCTGGAGCCTTTTTTTTCCAGAAGGGCTTAGAGACATAGGAATACTTGTAAACAAGTTGATGAAAATGTTAAATTTTTAGCTACGCTGTTATGAATAAAAAAAGCCCTGCCAACCACTGCATACAAAAATATTGATGTTTTATCATATCTCTGTCACTGATGAAGATACTCGCCTCAAACTTTGAAAACTATTAACTCTTTACCAAACAACAAAATTTTAGACTAGTCAAATTTGAAAGCATTAGTACATGACAAAATAAATGTGACTCAAAAATTGAAATTTGTTTTGGGAAGGGTAGAAAACTTTGTGGGAAAAGTAGAAAATGCTGGTTACCAGCATTTTCTCCTTTTCCCACAAAGTTTTCAAAAGGCTTTTTTCTGAGGGTCGTTAAAATTCGGGATTGTGTGGTAAAGGGTTAAGAGGGAACACATACCAAAAGCTTAGGTAATCCTTGAAATATTTTGCAATTGTTGTTTTCTGGAAAAGCTACTGCAGTCAAGCGTTGAGACACATTTGTCATTTCATTTATGAATGGATGTATCACCACAGGTTCCCAGAAAATGAAAACTTGTTCCGAACAGTATTTGGTGTGGCTAATGGACCTCTCTTGATGGCAGCTGTGTTATGGAGGAACTCCCTTGTGTTTCATCACCATGACAAAATTAGCTCATGTTTTATCCATCTTGTACCTGGCTTTGTAACATTCAGGTGAGTCTAGAGCTCTTGCCCTTTTTTTTACGGCCATGCATGACATACTGTATAACTCTTGACCAAATGACAAACTTCAGAGTCTTAGACTGGTTTAACTCTTTACCACACTATCTTGAGATTTAACGTCCCTTAAAGAGATGACTTCTGAAAACATTGTGGGAAAAGGAGAAAGTGCTGGTAAACCAGAATTTTCTTCCTTCCAACAATGTTTTCTATCTTACCAAAAATAGATATCATCATTTGAGCATACATTCAACTCCTTACGAAATGAAAAAAAAAAAAAAAATAGACTAGTTCAAATTAAAAGCATTTGCAGACAACCAAATAAATGTGGCTGAAAGATTGAAATTTGTTTTGGAAAGGATGGGAAACATTGTGGGAAAAAGAGAAAATGCTGGTTACAAGCATTTTCTCCTTTTCCCACTTTGTTTTCAAAAGGCTTCTTTCTCAGAGTCATTAAAAATGGGAATAGTGTGGTAAAGGATTATTTTGTCTTCTGCAAATGCTTTCATGTGGTAGATTTCAAAAGTTTGTTGTTTGGTATAGGGCTAACTTTAAAACAGTTGCAGACACCGGATTCACTGTGGCTCAGAAAATGAACTTTGTCTCTGAAAGAGTAGAAAACGTTTTGGGAGAAGGAGAAACGCTGGTTACCAGCATTTTCTCCTTTTCGCACATTTATAAGTTTATCATCAGTAAATGCTTTCAATCTTATAGACTCTAAAGTCTGTTGCCCAGTAAAGGGAAAAGTATACTTTAAAGTGCTTATTTGAGGAGCAATTCATTTAAGAAGTGGTTTGCATCCTACTACTTTTTTCATCCATTGTTATTTTCCTTCATCCTATGTCATTTTCCTAAGTTACATGTCTTTTCCCTGTCATTTTCCTTCATCCCATGTCATTTTTTATTTGTCGTATGTCGTTTTCCTTATCATATAACATTTTCCTACAATCCACATGATTCCATGTCATTTTCCTTCATCCCATGCAATTTTCATCTCTTTTGTCATTTGCATTAATTCTAGGTTATTTGCATTCATCCCACATTTAGTGTCACATGTAGGAGCTTCTATTGATCTAGAGCTAGACTCTAAAGTACAGGTAATTATTATGAGTTTGACCTTTAACCAAGTCACAAAATTGTTTACAAATCCAGATTGAAAGCATTTTCAGAAGACAAAGTAAATGTGGTTAAAGTTGTGAATTTTGTCTTCAAAGGGTTAGTAAACATTGTGGGGAAGGAGAAAATATTGGTTACTAGTATTGGTTTTTTTTTTTTATATATTTTTTTTTTCATATTTTTTTTCAAAGCTATCTTCTCTTGGGTCATTTAACCCTTTACCAGACGACAAAATTTTAGCCTTGTCCAAATTGAAAGCATTTGCAGATGACAATTTCAATGTGGCCCAGCTGGTGCTATTTTTAGCTCCACTGGCCGAAGGCCAGAGAGCTATTGTCATGGCGTTGTGTCCGTCGTGCGTCAGTCCGTCCGTCCGTTCGTCCGTCCGTCCGTGCGTGCGTCCGTAAACTTTTTCTTTAAAAAACTTCTCCTCAGAAACTATTGACTGGATTTTTACCAAATTTCACAGGAATGTTCCTTTGGTGGTCCTCTTTCAAATTCCTTCAAATAATTGTGTTCCATGAAGAATTCTGGTTGCCATGGCAACCAAAGTAAAAAACCTATAAAAATCTTCTCCTCCCAAACCGCTATTTGGATAGCATTATTATTTTGCAGGAATGTTCCTTAGATACAGGTTTACAGAATTCCTTAAAAAAAAAAGATCTGTCAAAAAACATGGCTTTTATGGGAGACTCATTTTCCTTTTATGGTATAAAGTAAAATCTTTGAAAAATTTCTTCTCTAAAACTGTTCATTGGATTTCATTGTTGTTTTGCAGGTAAGTTCCTATGGTGGTTGTCTACCAAATTGTTTCTTCAGTGAGCTAAAATGCAGGATTGAATGATAATTGTTAAAAACTTCCTTTCGCCATTATAGAAATATCAGGCCTGTGGAGCGATACAGGCGCTCAAGCGCCTCTAGTTCATTGATAGAATAGAAAACATTGTGGGAAAAGGAGAAAACGCTGGTTACCAGCATTTTCTCCTTTTCCCACAATGTTTTCAAAAGGCTTCTTTCCTAGGGTCATTAAAAGTCAGCAAAGGTTTAAACACAGGATTTTTTGGTAAAGGTTAATGGGATTGTTGTTAATTTTCCTTGCAGTATCCGCTGGTTCCCAGCCGAGACCTCAACACACTGGTACAAATCTTTGATACAGGACCCACCAGAGTTTGATGCTATCTGGCTCTATGTTGTACCTTTTGCTTTCTTTTTTGCTCATTCTGTAAGTTCAAGAATATTTCATATTTGTGGCTTAAATGATGGAATTTGTCTTTGAAAACATTGTGGGAAAATAAGAAAATGCTGGTTATTAGCATTTTCTCCTTTTCCCACAGTGTTTTCAAAAGGTTTCTTCCTCAGAGTCATGAAAACTCTGGATTTTTTTATGAAGGGTAAATTATGAGATTTCAGCCTGAAATTTGCCTCCCCAGACATTATGATCTTTGAAATTTACAACATGTGTCATGCGTGCTGTTATCTAAGTAGGTCATACTAGGATTTAACCCTTTACCGCACAATGACGACCCTTAACGACCCTTAGAAAGATGCCTTTTGAAAACATTGTTGGAAAAGGAGAACATGCTGGTAACCAGCATTTTCTCCTTTTCCCACAATGTTTCCTACCCTATCAAAGAAAAATTGCACCATTAGAGCCACATTGAAATTGTCGTCTGCAAATGCTTTCAATTTGGACATGGCTAAAATTTTGTCGTCTGGTAAATGGTTAACTAGAATTTTGTTAAAAAATAATGAAAATGTAAAGGGTCAAAGTGCAAAGGTTTGATGCACAGTTCAAATTACTCACATTTAATGTTTAACTCTGTACCAAACAACAAAATTTTAGACTGATCTAAATTGAAAACATTTGCAGACAACAAATTAAATGTTGCACTAATAGTAAAATCTGTCCTTCGAAATTTAAATCTTTGGAAGGGTAGAAAACAGTGTGGAAAAGGGAGAAATTGTTGGTTACCTCTAGTAATTATATGAATCCCTTAGTTACATGTACCTGACTTTTTGTGTGGATCCAGGTCTTTTTAGCTCACCTGAGCACATAGTGCTCAAGGTGAGCTTTTGTGATCGTTCTGTGTCCATCATGTGTCGTCAACTTTTAGCTTGTGTACGCTCTAGAGGCCACATTTTCAGTCTGATACTTATGAAACTTGGTCAGAAGATTTGTCTTGATGATACCTCAGATGAGTTGTAAAATGGGTCATGTCGGGTCAAAAACTAGGTCACTAGGTCAAATCTTAGAAAAACCTTGTGTACACTCTAGAGGCCACATTTTCAGTCCAAAACTCGTGAAATTTGGTCAGAATGTTTGTCTTGATGATATCTCAGACAAGTTCGAAAATGGGTCATGCCGGGTCAAAAATTAGGTCACTTTGTCATATCCTTGAAAAACCTGATGTACACTGTAAAAAACACATTTTCAGTCCTGTACTCATGAAATTTTTAGAAAGTATGTCTTTATGATATCTTAGATGAGTTTGAAAACGGGTCAAATTAGGTAAAAAAACTAGGTCATCAGGTCAAATCTGAAAAAAAAAAAACTTTTTTACGCTCTAGAGGCCACATTTTCATTCCCAATGCTCATGAAAGTTGGTCAGCATGTTTGTCTTGATGATATCTCAAATGAAATCGAAAATGGATCACATCAGGTGAAAACTAGGTCACTAGGTAAAATCTGTAAAATAGCGAGTGTATGCTCTAGAGGTCGCATTCTCTGTCCAATACTAATGAAAATTAGTCAGAATGTTTTTCTTGATAATAAGTGAGATTGAAAAGGGTCACATTGGATCAAAAAGGAGGTTGCCAGGTCAAATCTTTAAAAAAACCTTATGTACACTCTGGAGGCTGCATTTAACTGTCCAGTACCCATGAAAGGTTGTCAGAATCTTTGTTTTGATAATATCTGCAACAAGTTGTAAAATGGGCTATGTTGGGCTAAAAAGTAGGTCACTGAGACTAATTCTAGAAGAAAGTTTTTTACACGCCAGAGGCCAAATTTTCAGTCAAATACTTTTGAAAGCTTTGGTAGAATGTTTGACATAATAGCTCGGAAGAGACTGGAAATGGGTCATGTTTCGCCAAATGGCTCAGGTGAGCGACTTCAGGGCCATCAAGGCCCTCTTGTTTTCTAGTTCTAATGTATTATATCCTCACAGAATGGTGATGTGGGTACTTTAACTTTGGGTGCCAAAGTAACAGTTCTGATAAATAATCTCCCTGGGCAGGGATTGAATCTAGGACCTTAAGGTCCCAAGGCAAATGCTCTACCACTTCGCTTCAAAAGCTAGCTCTATAGTAAGGCAGTATCCTCTTATACACGTATATTTATATATACTACAGATAGAAAGTGATAAAAACAGTATGCATGAATGAAAAATAGAAAAAGGATTTGTGCTTGAATTGCTTGGGGAAAAGAGAGAAATGAAATACACTGAATGATTTTCATTTCAGATATTTTACTGTATCATTGTAAACATAATTGTAAAACCAAAAGACCCCTATATCAACAGTTATGAATACCTCGCCATCCGATTTGCTCATCTGAATATTTCCAATGGACCATTGTAAGTATATTCTTGTAGAGAGAATTTATTTTTGAATTAAGTTTTTCCCTAAGCCCTTAGTCCAACTGCACTTTCCGACATTTTTAACATTTTACCAAGCAATAAAATTTTAGATTTGTCCAAAATGAAAGCGCCGAGCCACGATAGCTCAGTCAGTATTGTACAGGGCTTGAGAAGAGGGTCGATGGTTTGATCCCCAGCTTCTGAGGATTGATAATAGTCATTGCAACAGGAATTATTCTTCTCTCACTGCTGACAATTGTTTCAATAATAATTATGCAGGAAAGCAGCCTGGTAAAAGAAAACTCCTGGAAAACATGGATAGGTGCACTGGCTGCCGCAATATAACTGAAATAATGTTGAAAAAGGTGTTAAATACTACACAATCAATCAATCAACCAAATTGAATGCATTTGCAGTTGAAAAATAAAGGTGACTCAAAAATTAAAATTTATTTTTGGAAGTGTAGAAAATAGAAAACATGGTGGGAAAAAGAGAAAATGCTGGTGACCAGCATTTTCTCCTATTCCCAAAATGTTTTTAAGAGTTCTTCCTCAGGGTCATTAAAACTCAGAATTGTTTGGTAATGGGTTAATGGCATTTTAAGTCTTATGGAAATTTGAAAATTAACACAATTTCTGATCAGATAAAATATTTGATCTGACCAGTTAGAAATTGTGTTACTTTATCCCTTTCAAACAATCCCATCTCTTTACGACCTTGAGTAATCGGTAACTCTTTTGAAAACATTGTAAGAAAAGGGGAAAATGCTGGTAACCAGCATTTTCTCCTTTTCCCACATTGTTTTCTACTCTTCCAGTGACAAACTTCATCATCTGAGCCACATTTGTTGTCGGCAAGTGCTTACAATTTGGACCAGCCTAAAAGTTTGTCGTAACATAAAGAGTTTAACATTTAGAATCACACTGAAACTGCCATTTAGAATTGTTTGGAAAATGGTCCCAGATGACTGTACAACTAGGAGTGCACTTCCTCCTTTTTCCTCAATACTTTTAACCCCTTAAAAGAAAATTCTGTCATATGGGCCACAATTTAATTGCCATCTGCAAATGCTTTCAGTTGGGACAATTCTCGAACTTAGTAGGCTGGTAAAGAGTGAAACAAACTATCATTTTATACTGTGGAAAAAGCAGCTGTATTATATGGCTTGCAACACGTGAAAAGGGGCATTCAGACATTTGCGTAAAGTGTCGTCTCGGATCAGCCTGCGCAGTCCACGCAGGCTAATCCGAGACGGCACTTTACAACTACATCAGATTTTGTCCTTCAGTAGACATGTGCAAAACAGAAAATTACATAAAAATGGAAAGTGTCGTTTCGGATTAGCCTCCTCGGATCGCGCAGGCTGATCCGAGACTACACTTTACGCAATTGTCCGAATGCCCCTTTTCGCGTATTGCAGGCCATATAGTATTTTGGTTATTGTCTTTTTCAAGAGTTTGGATCCACTTTATCCCTCTACAACATTTGTAAATGTGCATTGCTCCTACCATAATGTTTTACAAGTAGCTACAATTAGCTGTTTGTATTGTTTTACACGTAGAAAACAGCTACCGGTTGGAGTAATCCATGTTACCCCTCTTAAACATTTGTAAGCATGTATTACTCCAACCAAAATGTTTAGTAGGTAGCTTTTTTCTGCTTGTAAAACATTACAAACAGCTAATTGTAGCTGCTTGTAAAACATCTTGTTTGAGTAATACACGTTTAAAAATGTTCTTGAGTGACAACATTTATCCCGCTAGAACATTAATCTTGTGATTGTGCATTACCTCAACCATAATGTTTTACAAGTAGCTACAAGTAGCAGTTTTCTACTTGTAAAACATTATGATTGGAGTAATACATGCTTAAAAATATTTTAGAGGGATAAAGTGTCTCAAAACTATTGAAAAAGGCAGTAGCGAAAATATTGAACAGCAGTGGTTTTTTTTCCATAGTGTAGTATTCATTTCACAAGAAATTCAGTCATTGAATCATTTTATACATAATTATAGAATATTACCAGTATGTTATACAATGTAGTTACTTTCCTAAAGCATGTATTTGCTTCAAGCCATTTTGGAAAATATGATAAGTCATGAGACTGCAGGAAGAAGCAGATACAAGCGCCAGAAATGTTACTACAACATGATACAAGTATTTCTTGTATTATACTTGTATACCTGCAAAAAAAGAAAAAAAACAACAAAAAAATTCAATCAGTGTTATTTAGAATGGAAAGAAACTGAAAAAAATATTTGTAAAGTAAGTTTTAACTTCTTTTTGTGACTGGTAGATGAATATTGTAAAGTTGCATTTTGAACAATGAAATCAGAAACCAAGGCAAAAGTAGCCTGTTTTCGGGTTACATCATCATACTATGTCTGGAACCGTATTTGACACTGTGAAGATACAGCTTTTTTGTTTCATGTGTGATTGTATGCATGTGCTATGCATGTATTTCAGCCAGAAATTGTAGGTATAAAATGAATTGATATGCATTAATTGAGACATGTCATAATTTCTTTTTTTCTCTATTCTAGGGGTCAGATGGCTATATTTTATGGCTTGAACTACTTATTCTGCCTGTGTTCCCTACCTGTTGCCTTACTTGCCTACTGGTCCTTCCCGGCCCATTGCGCCATCTTGTTGTTTGTTTTCATCAAAGTGATTTGGAATGGTGGAAGTTACTACATGCATGTATTCAGTGAACGAGGATTTGCAGCTGACGCTGAGGGATAAATGATGAGAGATAAATGTCAGGCTCAGGGAAGAGAGACTGTGGCCTTATCAGAGCTATAAACACTTAAACCCACTACAAAATATGTATCATGCATTTTTCACCGTATCAATCATAGAAACATCTGAGAGATAAAAGTGCTGTACTCTATAATTGAGTTGTAGACATTAACTCTTACCAAAAATTCCATGTTTTAACGACCTCCAAGAAAGATGGCTTTTGAAAATATTGTGGGGAAAATGAGGAAATGCTTAAGATTTAGAGGAAAAAGGATTTTAAAAACATGTGAAAGAAGGATTTTTTTTGAAAACGCGCATAAAAAGGCTGGTTACTAGCATTTCCTCTCTTTTCCACAACATTCAAAATCTAATTTCATCACTGGAGATGGATTTTAATTGTCACATGCAAATGCTTTCAATTGAGACAGGTCTAAGATTTTGTTGTCTGGTAAAGAATCAATACATTGGAAAGTATTGTGGGAAAGAGAAATAGCTCATTATGAGCAATTCCTTCTTTTGCTACAACGATTGTAAAAGAAGTCTGCTGCAAAAACAAAAGGAGTAGGCTCTAGATAATTTGTGAAAAAACGATATACATGTAGACTGTATTAAAATGGAATGGCCAGTAAAAAGGTCCCAGGTCTTGCAATTCTTATGCTGTTTTTCTGTATAGAAATTTGTTTTCTTGATTAGTGCCGATTAATTCTCGAAATTTAATGACCCTTCACTGGTGGGGGTTTGAAAACATTGTGGGAAAAGGAGAAAATGCTGGTAACCAGCATTTTCTCCTTTTTCCACTATGTTTTCTACCCTTTTACAGACAAATTCCCTGATTTGAGCCACATTTAGTTTGTTGTCTAACATTTTGTTTACTCCTTACCAAATAATCCTGCTTTAATGACCATCAGAAAAAAGTTGTTTGAAAATTGTGGAAAATGGACAAAAAGCTAGTGATTAGCATTTTCTCCTTTTCCCACAATGTTTTCCTATCTGCCAAATGGTAAATCCCATAATTTGAGTTAATTTAAGTTTGTGGTCTGCAAGTGCTTTAAATTTATGTAGGATTTTATAACGTCATAACGGTGTGGGGTAAAAATTTCAGAGGGAAAAATGTCAGAGGTAAAAATGCCAGAGGTAAAAATTTCAGAGCCAAAGTGGTAAATATGCCAGAAGTAATAATGTCATAGGTAAAAATGCCAGATGTATTAACTATTTTAAATATGTAGCGAAAAAGCTAGCTCAGTTGCAGATTTGATACCATGTTGAAACACGCCTATTTTAGCAAAAAGCATTTGCCTCTGACTTCTCACCAGATATATGTGCATCACACCATAGCATCTTCAATTGATAACAGATAACTTGTTTAAACTGTTGTAAAATAAATGAGGAAACATTGGAACAAAAGGAGAAATTGCTCATTATGAGCACATTATTGGCAATTTCTTGTTTACAGTGTTCTACAAATTTCATCTGCTGCTGTACACAAAAAGACTGTTGTGTAAATTATAACATGTAAATGAACTGGAGCAAAAGGATGATTTTTTTCTTTTGTCACAATGTGTGATGCTTTCAAAATGAATGGTAGATGCTAGATATAACATTTACATTCATGTCATTGCTTTTCCACTGATGTTTGATCATATGTTTTCCAGTAAAAATTGAATAAAATCAATAAGTTATCAGTGAGTGCATTATTGTTCATGAATTACGATAAATGGGTATTTCAAAGACGTTCTCCCAAATATATTTTTCTTTTGAAAACAGTGCAATCCTGAAAAAAACATCTGTGAAAAAGTATCCTAGATAATAGTATGCGATCTTAGTTCACACATTTCTTCTATTTGTCCATAAACCAATCTTGTTTGACTGCTTTCTCAGATGATTCAGAGGCCAGAAATAAGTGTGTTCCGACCAGGTTTCGAACCTGCTACACCTTGACCAACTGAGCTAACCTGAATGGCTACTGCTTTTTTCCTATATATATACACATGTACTATTGTTACTACATCTGGCATTTTTACCTATGACATTATTACCCCTCTGACATTTTTACCTCTGGCATTTTAGTATCTGGCATTTTTACCTCTGACATTTTTACCTACATTCGTGGTAACTCCTTACAAAATGACAAGATTACAAAGTTTTGGACTTATATATGTGGTTCATTTGATTGGATTTATTTTTGAAAATATGGCAAAATAATGTTGAAAAAGAAAATTCTAGCTACCAGCATTTTGTCCTTTTCCCACAATATTGTAAAAAAAAAAAAAACTTTTTCTCAAGGCTACCAACCTTATCTCATATTTCTAACAATGTTTTCAAAAGCTCTCTCTGTCAGGGCCATAAAAACAAGAGGTTGTGTTGTAAAGGGCTATTAAGGGAACCAGTTATACCAGTTATACAAGTTATGTAAGCCAGCGAATGTGAAAGAATGCCTTAACCCGTTACCACACAATCACGACTTTTAACAACTCTAAACAGAAAGGCTTTTGAAAACATAGTAGGAAAAGGAGAAAATGCTGGAAACCAGCATTTTCTCCATTTCAAACAATGTTTTCTACCCTACCATAGAACTTAAGTTCATTTGTAGCAATTATGATTTTGTCATCTGCTGATGTTTTCAATTTGGGAGAGTTTAAAATTCATTGGGAAAGGGTTAATGTGTTTACAAACCTTTATCTTTTTTCGTTTTTTATATTTTTCTATAACGGTACTATAATGAATTGTCTCATTTATGTTGTTTGATCCATGTCTTCCTTATTTGATATAATTAACCCTATACCACATAACCCCATATTTTAACGACCCATATAAGGCTGTGCAAAAACATTGTGGGAAAAGGAGAAAATGCTGGTAACCAGCATTTTCTCCTTTTCCCACGATGTTTTTTTTTTTTCTATTTCTAAGACAAATTTCGATATTTAAGTCACAGTTTATTTGTCGTCTGCTGAGGTTTTCAATTTGGGTTGCTCTAAAATACTGTCACTATGTAAACAAGAGGGCCATGATGGCCCTGTATCGCTCCACTGGCTATTAAGTAAAAACACTACAAGCCAAACGTTTTTTGACGGATCAAAATTTTACGAACAGTTTTTGAAAAGGGTCACCCAAGGAACAATCCTGTGAAATTATTTCGAAATCTGACCAGCGGTTTCAGAGAAGAAGAATTTTGAAGAATTCCTTCATTTCTATATGGTGCAAGAAGCCCCCATTCACCAGAGCCACATTTTTTGACGGATCAAAATTTTACGAACAATTTTTAAAAAGGGTCACCCAAGGAGCATATCTGTGAAATTATTTCAAAATCTGACCCGTGGTTTCAGAGGAGAAGATTTTTAAAGAATTCCCTAAAAAATTCCATTTGGTTGCAATGGCAACCAGAGTTTTTGATGGAATCAAATTCTGTGAACAGTTTTTAAAGAGGACCTTCCAAGGAACATTCCAGCCAAGTTTGGTCCAAATCCGCCCAGTGGTTTAGGAGGAGTTGATGTTTAAAGAATTGTTGACGACACATGACGCACGACGGACACCAGGTGATCCTAAAAGCTCCCCTTGAGCACGTTGTGCTCAAGTGAGCTAAAAAGTTAACATACGGATGGACGCACAACGGACAACGGGCCATAACATAAGCCTGCTGGCCTTCGGCCAGTGGAGCTAAAAAACTTGTCTAGCACCAATCATGTATCACTGCAGCTTGATAATCAAGGGAGGTAAATAGTAACGAACTTTATCTTTCATAAAAAGAGTTATTTCCCTTGATTAATGTTTAAATTGAAGTGACAATATTTTGAAGCCCATGTTAAACTTGCGATCCCTGGAATGAAGGCAATTTTGACCCCAGACCTACAATATGAAACTAGAATGTGTGGTTATAAACAAAAAGATTTTTTAATCTTGCCCAATAAAAAGTCATGTAAAACAAGTTTGCTGAATAAAAGGCCCTGTAAAATATGTGATCCATGACACAGGTTTATCAAGTTTTCACTATAAAAGCCAATGTAAAACTTGTGACGACGGACAACAGGCCATGACATAAGCCCGCTGGCCTTCGGCCAGTGGAGCTAAAAATTGATGATATTGGCATGGTGATTCTAGTGATATTGTTTTTAATTGGAAGTTTTTAGAATTGTTTTAAAATTCTTACAAAATGCTGCAGTGTCCAAAGACTGAGATGATGCATTAAGTCTGGATGAATGGAATATCTGGGGCTTTAATCTCCAGTCATACTAGCCTTGTATTGGATGACAAAATTCTAGACTTGTCCATATTAAAAGCATTTGCAGACAACATACAAAATGTAGCTGAAATAATTGAAATTGAAAAAGTAGAAAAGATTTGGAAAATGGAGAAAATGTTGGATACCAGCATGTTTTCCTTTTCCCAGAATGTTTTCAAAAACGTTATTCCTCAGGGTCTTTAACACTTTACTATATGATCCTTAGTTTTATTGACTCTAAAAAAGAGGCCTTTTGAAAACATTCTTGGAAAAGGAGAAAATGCTGGTAACCAGCATTTTCTCTTTTTCCCACAATGCTTTCTACCCTATCAAAGACAAATGCCATCATTTGAGGCACATTTATATTGCCGTCTGCAAATGCTTTCAATTTGGACAGGTCTACGACTTTGTCATTTGGTAAAGAGTTAAACTTGGATTGTGTGGTAAAGGGTTGTATTATATTAAATTCTAACTCTGACATCCTGTCTCAGCCAATCACCTAACTGATCTTGGAATTTATGAATTAGGACAAATTTAAACCTTTACCAGACGGCCAAATTTTAGACTTGTCAAAATTTAAAGCATGTGCAGACAACATACAAATGTGGCTTAAATGATGGAATGTTACTTTGAAAGTATGGAAAACATAGTGGGGAAAGGAGAAAATGCTTGTAACCAGCATTTTCTCCTCTCCCCACTATGTTTTCAAAAGCCTTTTTCCTCAGGGTTGTTAAAAGGCGGGATTGTGTGGTAAAGGGTTAAAAATCATGCGCAAATACAAACTCAGTGTAACTCGAGCACATGTATATTGGGATAATCCAGAATCAAGATAGGAATGGTCAAGTCTCTTGGAGAATTGTAACTGCAGTTAGGATTGTTCATAAGTGCAATCAAGAACTACCGCTGACTTGAAAAAAAAAAAATCAAGGAAAGTTCTTGAATTGGTATGACCCTGTACTTAACAACAGATTAGAGTGCTTTTCACAGCAATCAGAACTGTTTGTTCACTATATTCATTGGAAAAAATGTTCTTTACATGGAAAGTCAGCCCTGTCAAAATGACCACCTGTATTGTGCAAGCTACTGCAATAGAAGACAACTGTTTAAATTCTACCTCTCTCTTAACTCTTTACCAGATCACAAACTAATGACTTTACCAAATTGAAACCATCTGAATACAAATGAAATGTAACTCAAAAATACATTGTGTCTTTCAAAAGGTAGAAAACATTGTGGTAAAAGGAGAAAATGCTGGTTACTAGCATTTCTCCTTTTCCCATGCCTTATTTTTCAGATTTGTTAAAACTAGTGATTGTCTGTTAAAGGGTTAAACTATCCAATTTTACTCTTTACCACACAATTCCAAGTTAAGAAAAAAAAGGTTCTGGAAACATTGTGGGAGAAGAAAAAAAATGATGCTGACCAGCATTTTCTCCTTTCTCTCAATGTTTTCTACCCATTCAAAAGAAATCCCACCTATATATAATTTTGCATCTTCAAATACCTCCAGTTTAGACATCTCCTAAAATGTGTGATGTGGTAAAGAGTAAAAGAGACCACCTGTATAAAACAACCTACTGCATTAGAATGTGATTGTTTTAATCCTACATTCTCTTTAAATTGACTTATTCAAACTTGTATAGAAAGTCCACCTGTTGCAAGAGACCACCATGCTTACTTCCTTGGGTAGTATCTAATTAAAAGTTTTAGGACATTGTTCAATGAATTTTTAAGATTTGCTTCATTTTTTAAGTTTTTGTATCATTCTAGTTTTTTGGTTACCAGTATTTGTTATTACTTGTATTTGATTTTACTACACAAGAATATCTTTAACCCTTTACCACACTATCCTGACTTTTAACAACCCTGAAAATTAAAGCTTCTGAAATCATTGTGGGAAAAGGAGAAAATGCTGGTAACCAGCATTTTCTCCTTTTGTCACTATGTTTTTTACCCTTCCTACAACAAATTTTAATTTTTGAGTCTCATTCATTTTGTGGTCTGCAAATGCTGTCATTGTAGACTAGTCTAAAATTCTCTTGTGTGGTAAAGAGTTAAAAAAAGAAACATGAAATATGTCTTCTGTCAGAAAATTATGTGAGTGCTAAAGTGTTATATCAT
Source organism: Hippopus hippopus (assembly GCA_946811185.2). Classification (NCBI taxonomy): domain Eukaryota; kingdom Metazoa; phylum Mollusca; class Bivalvia; order Cardiida; family Cardiidae; genus Hippopus; species Hippopus hippopus. The sequence continues at coordinate 40,161,759 of OX328106.1, forward strand.
GCTCCTGAAAAGAACAATTGAAATTTCTTCTTTGTGAATTATTACTTTGTAGTATCATTGCTGAAATAATATGGTTATGACATTCATTAAATGTGTGTTTTTCAACTGAAAAATTAAATCGATGTTTTTCAAAAAATATGTACTGAAAATTAGATTGTTATTCTGTTGCTTTAGCATCAGAAACTCACTTTCAAATTAAAGATTTGAAATGAAGTGTACAGAGAATGGGTGATGTTCTAGAATTATCTTATTTGTAAACCTACCTTGAAGTGCCTTTATCTAAATGTTGTGACAATTACTCAGAGCTGTGCTGGCTATATAAACTCTTTATCAAACAACAAAATTTTGGACTATTCCAAATTTGAAGCATTTGCAGACAACAAAATAAATGTGACTGGAAATTTGAAATCTGTTTTGGAAGGGTAGAAAACATTGTGATACAAGAAGAAAATGCTGGTTACCAGCATTTTCTCCTTTTCCTACAATGTTTTCAAAAGGCTTCATTCTCAGGGTTGTTAAAAGTTGGGATTGTATGGTAAAGAGTTATTAACAGTACCAACAAACATTTGCAAGAAATAAAACTTATTTTTTTTTTCTTTCAACAATAGGGGAAACTTTGTGGGACAAGGAGCTATTGCTGGTATCAAGTAAATGCTTCTTTCCCAAAAATGTTTTCCAAAGCTGCCAGCTGCTGGTCGAAAAAAGCCATAATTGTACACTGTTGAGTTTGTTGTTTAAATGGCAACTATAAGTATGTGATATTTTATTGAGGTTCACAGGGTGGACCAGTGTCCAAATTTACCAATAATTGGGATTATGTTTTAATGTAAAATGTCAAGATGTGCTAGCTAATCGGCTGAAGCAAATTCTCACACTATTCACCTGACAGCAAATTTTAGATCTGTCTATATATAAGAAGTTAGTATTCTAAAGCCTCCTTCCTCAGGGTCATACAACAGAGAATTATATGGCCACCTTTGAAAAAACAGTCAGCCCTATATTACATATTATCAGTATTAATATTGTGCAACCTACGGCTTTAATTTCTTACCACACGACAAAATCTTGGACAGTGTTGAAGGCATTTGCATTCAACAAATTGAATGTGGCTAAAATAATGGGATCTGTTATTTAAAGAATAGAAGACATTTTGGGAAAAGGAGAAATTGCTGGTTACCAGCATTTTCTCAAAATGTGTTCAAAAGTCTTATTTTCTTGGGTCTCTAAAACTCTGAATTGTGTGGAAGAGATAACCTTTTACAACACGGCAAAATTTTAGACTCTACCATTGTGAAGAATTTACCGACTACCATTCAAATGATAGTATTACTAGCACTTCTTACTTTTTCCACCATGTTTTCAATGGCAGTTTTCTCAGGGCCATTAAAACTTGGAAAAGGGTCAAGAGACTGCTGTTTTATCTTCGATATCCCTTCTTAGATCTATACTTTATCAACCTTGTTATCAAAAACCACCTACTGTAAGAGACCACCTTTCTTGATTCGCTTGAGTGGTCTTTTTACACAGGTTTTACTGTAGTAGCAATTTTGACCCTTTACCAAACAATCCTAGGTTTTCACGACCCTGAGAAAGAAGCCTTCTTGAAAACATTGTGGGAAAAGGAGAAAATGCTGGTAACTAGCATTTTCTCCTTTTCCCACAATGTTTTCTACCCTTCCCAAAACAAATTTCAATTTTTGAGTCACATTAATTTGGTTGTCTGCAAATACTTACAATTTGGACTAGTCTGAAATTATGTCGTCTGGTAAAGAGTTAAGTTCTGAACCATTGGCTGGTTTTTTTTCCCCCCATTAGCAGAGCCAGAGTGTTCCACACTGAAACAGAATGATATTATTGTCTTTAACCCTTTCTAAACAACAAATTTTAGACTCTTTCAATTTCAAAACATCTGCAGATGACACATTCACACTTGGTACAAATATCCTAAAGTTCTATGATAGGGTAGAAAATATTGTGGGAAAGAAGAAAACATTGGTTACCTGCATTTTCTACTTTCCAGACATTGTTTTTAAAAGCTTTCTTCTCTTGGTCATCTAAACATTTAATTGTTTGGTAAAGGACTTAGCCACTTTTTTTTTTTGTTCTCTGCTGATCTTTGTATACTTAGTATTTTTGTTATTTCTCGAACATTTAAGTTAACATAGGTATTAGTCAAACCATTTCAGTATAGAATATATGTAAAACTCATTGAAAAGTTAGGCAGGCCAAAACAAATACACCATGCCTGTGCTTGGCACAACTTGCTTTTTAACTCTTTATCAAACAACAAAATTTTAGACTTATCCAAATTCAAAGGATCTGCTGATGACAAATAAAAGGTGGCTCAAATGATACAATTAGACTTTGATAAGATTGAAAACATTGTTGGAAAAGAAGAAAATGCTGGTTACCAGCATTTTCTCCTTTTCCCACAATTTTTTTAAAAGCCTTCTTTTTCAGGGTCATCAAAACTTTGGATTGTGTGGTAAAGAGTTAAGTGAAAATTGTGAACAGAAGTCAAAAAAGAGGCATACTTATGTCAAAAATGAGTTTAAGGGAGGTTATTGGTTGATATTATGTAAAGAAAATACTTTTTTCTAAAATTTAGTTATCCTTCATATTAAAGGAGAGACTGCTGCTTCTAGATCAGTATGTTAAATTGTTGTTTGCTCTAAAAAAGTAAAACTGTGTGCTCTGTAGCCCTTTCATATGAGCTATTCTCTATGAAAAGGGGGTTGAATGCATCTGCAATTTGGACAGGTCTAAAATTTTGTTGTTGAGTTATAAGTTAAATGTATGGTTGTAGTGCTTGAAGTACATGATAATACAAGCATCAGCATATTTGTGAAATTAATTCAACTCTTTATCAAACGACAAAATTTCGGACTCAACCAAACTAAAAGCATTGCAGACAACAAATTCATTGTAGCTCAAATGATGACGCCTGTCTATGACAAGGTAGAAAACATTGTGAGAAAAGGAGAAAATGCTGGGTACTGGAATTTTCTTTTTTTCCCACGTTGTTTCCCAAAGCCTTTTTCTTCAGCGCCATTAAACCTTGGATTTTGTCGTAAAGGGTTAACTCTTTACCCAAAGGACATAGTTTTAGATTTATCCATGGTGAAAGCATGTCACAGACAATGGAAAAATGTGGTTCAACTGATGGGATTTGCATTTCAGAAGGTAGAAAACATTGTGGGAAAAGGAGAAAATACTGGTTACCAGCATTTTCTTCTTTTCTCACATTGTTTTCAAAAACTTAACTCCTCAGGGTCATTAAAACATGGTATTATGGTATGTTTGTTAAAGGGGTATCCATTGTGTTTCATAATGAAATCAACATTTTCCGTCTGGTAAAGATATGATAAGCACAATTGAAAGACAGTGTTGGTTTAAGATGAGTCTGTTAGTTCTTTACCGTCTGATCTTGATCTATACTCTTCAAAAGCATGCCCAGTTTTGCTCAGCGCTTTAACCCATTACCACACAATCCCTACTTTTGACGCCCCTGAGAAAGAAGCCTTTGGAAAACATTGTGGGAAAAGGAGAAAATGCTGGTAACCAGCATTTTCTCCTTTTCCCACAGTGTTTTCTACTCTTCCCAAACCAAATTTTAATTTTTCAGTCACCTTTATTTTGTCGTCGGCAAATGCTTTCAATTTGGACCAGTCTAAAATTTTCTCGTGTGGTAAAGAGTTAAATGTTTTTAAGCCAAATAAATATGCTAGTATAATTATGTAATTGTATGTAAAATTGTAAATACATGTATTCCAATAGTTGCATGACAATAAAATTGTACTTGATTTTAACAAATTTTGGTTACAAGATTTTCTTTGTTTATTTTTACCTCATCCATAACAGTTCATATCTGACTCTTTGCTGTACTCCTGCCATAGACTGTTTCTCAAAATATTGTTCAAAATTTGTCTTTCAGAAAATAAAAAACAACTAAAAGCACTTTATGTCTTTGAAAGAGAAAGAATAGAAAACATTGATTGAAAAGGGAAAAAAATGCTTGTTATTAGTATTTTGTACTTTTCTTACAATGTTTTCAAAAGCCTTCTTTCTCAGGGTCATTAAAAGTTGGGATTGTGTGGTAAAGGGTTACAATATGGGATTTTTTTTGTAAAGGATAAGGTTATATCACAGCAACAGCTCACTGGCACTCATCAGTTTTCTGGGCTTCACCAGTACATATACTGGGGCTCTAAAGTGCCTTGCCTAAGGGCACTCCTACAAAGATCAGAGCCAAAGAGGAGAGTTAAACCCAGAACCTCTGGAATACATATCCACTCCCTCAGCCACTGAGCCACACAGGATAACCTTAGAGAGGAAAGGAATCCTGTTGCAGTCTAAAGAATGGTGGAGTTCTGACTTGAACTTCCAAACCTTTAATTACCGGACCTTGTTTGTTGGCTTCGAGCTGCTGCAGTTTGGAGCAACTGTCCTTAGACTAATGCTGGTGATGCTTTTTAAACAAAGACTAGAGGATTTTTATCTGGTATATGAATAGTAAAATCGTTGTTTAAAACTCTTAATTCTTTCTTTACTGAAGACGACACAAATGGCTTTTGTGGACAGTGTAGCTCAAGATCAGACTGCACAGAATGTGCAGTCTGATCTCTGATCGACACTGTCCACTTCTTAACTGTACATTATGACCGAACGGGTTCTTCATCTTGCAGCGGGAGTGTATTACCTGCCTGAAAAAGTGTAATCTCTATTTTGTCGTGAAAGAGTTAAAGAGCGGAATAAATTCAATGGACATTTTCATTCTAGAATTAGACCCAGATTATTCCAATTTAGAGGCTTACATTTCTCCGTAGTGCTTCAGCAAAGCGGACAGTGTAGAACAAAGATCAGACTTCACGCATTGTGCTGTCTGATTTTAATCTACGTTGGTCGCAAAGGCAAATACAATATAGTGGAAAGCACATTAAAGGTTAACCAAAGTTCACCAATCACTGGTGTATTCATAAATACAATCAGTATGGAGGATTTGTTTGAAAAAAGGAAAATGCTTTGGAACCAGCTTGTTCTCCATTCCTCACAATGATCTAAAAATTAACTTTTCAAGGACTCCACCCATCGTTTGAGCCACAATTGATTTGTCGTGTTCAAATGCTTTCAGGTCGGAATAATCTACGATGTTGACGTCTGGTATAGATTTACCCAATTACCACGTAATCATACATTTACAAGGCCATCGGCGACTTAATATGGTAGAATGTTGCCTTTAAGATAAACTACAAAATTTTACATATCATATCTAACCAACCAAACCACGCTTCTTTAAACTCGACTTCTTGAATTAACGCGGTACATGAGGCCGGCTGTACGTTGATCAGCTACGCAATTATACGCGTTTATATTTATTACCCGTGATAACCGTCAAAATCTCGCATACGTTACGAGAGTTTGAAAACCAAAAAAAGATGGCGACCAGCCGTCGAGTAATGCTCGAACAAAACTCTCCTTCTCAGAATGATCCTGGTCGTGAATTATTCGAAGCCTGTAGGAACGGAGACTTAAACAAAGTGAAAAAACTTGTCAATACGCATAATGTTAATTCAAAAGATACGGCCGGAAGGAAATCTTCGCCTCTTCATTTCGCAGCAGGTTTGTTATGATATTTTTAATGTTTGTTTCCTCGTTGATGTAGTATTTTGTTATGCAAAGTTCAAAGTTTCAAACAAATTTACAATGTTTCGCTTGCCTAAATTGTGTGAAGAAAAATCGTCCCCTTGAAAAATCGTACCCAATTATAATCCAATGACTCAATAATGAGACTGCTGTGGCCATACTCCCTATTCGGGGTCTAGCTCCGATGTTATTTTTGTGATTGTATCTCTGCTAGACTCCTGCAGCAGCCTTCTTTAAAAGTATCAGGAATGAATACGATTTTACCGGCATCTTTTCAAACAGCTCTATGCGACAAAATTTCCAATGACAGCTAATTAAATGGGCATGGATTGTCGGATAAATGATTAATCTTTATTATCACACAAGCTGTGCTGCAAAATACCAATTAAATCAATGGAAATTTACCTTTTTTCCCAACGTACATAAATCCAGTGAAATTTGTAAACAGCTTACATGGCGACTGCCTTTAAACAGACATGCGCACTCAACGGAATTTGAATTTTGTACAGTCTGGTTCTCTAACCCTAACAACCATTTTCGTATAAGGTACCTTTGTCAACAGTGGAATTCCCAAATGAACCGTTCTGTAGCGTGTCAGAGATACTGCGATTTCTGCCGAGACATACGCATTGATATCACCATGTTTTGATTTCTGGTGAAGTAGGTCAACGGTTATTTATGTTGAAAAGTACAGATTTGCACGAAGGTAAGATTTAGATATTAACTAACATCAGTTTTTTTGTGAAGATTAATCATTTATCTAACAATCCATGCCCATTTTATTAGCTGTCATTGGAAATTTTGTCGCATAGAGCCGTTTGAAAAGATGCCGGTAAAATCGTATTCATTCCAGATACTTTTAAAGAAGGCTGCTGCGGAAGTCTAGCGGAGAAACAATCACAAAAATAACATTGGAGCTAGACCCTGAATCGGGAGTACTGTGGCCACAGTGGCGTATTTTAGTGTGACCACGTTTACAATGCTTCTGTTCATATTTGGACCTTTACTGTGCACTGCACCATCTCAAGTCTGTGGTGGATTTGCTGGTAGCAAAGGGATGCAGTCAAACGTACCCAAACCAAAACGTACCTGAAAAATAAGTCAAAACGTACCAAAAAATAAAGTCAAAACGTACCCAAAATTTAAGTGAAAACGTACGCAAAATAAAATTTTCTTTTCACCCATTTCGATGTTAGATATAAATAAAACATGGCATGTATTTTACCTTTTAAGGGTGGTTTAACTCCAAACTCACTTTATATGTGTTTTTAATTCTTTAAAATGAAGCCTGTTTTCAACCCCAAGTTACATTCAATTATGGACAATGTTTTTTAGTCGAGGCTAATCAGGTGTTACAAACTAGTCGTTATTAAACATTTTTGTTTACATAAAAGATAATTTACACACACATGGACAAATTGTTACATGTATAATATGTTTATTTATTTATTTATATATATTTTTTTTTAAGGTTTACAAATAATAGGTTAGTCAATTTATGTTTCATATGAAAATGTTAGACACAATTAATTCAACAAGTTTTTTTCACAGATAGGCACAAGTTACCTTTAACCACACAGTCTAAAGTATTTATAACCTTTCTGAAAATGGCTTTTGAAAACACTGGGAAAAAGAGAAAATGCTGGTAACAATTTCTTCCTTTTTTCACAATGTTTTCTACTCTGCCTAGGGTCATCTAATTTACTTCTTTCTGACATGCAGTGCACAAAACAGAACATTCCACTTAAAAATGCACCCTTACAGCCAGAGAGTAAACAAACGCTGTTAAAACTTTACAGTATGTAGAATCTAGATAGCTGTGTAAACATAGATAAAAAATCGATATAAGGTGTTTGGGATAAAGAGACGCCAGGGATTGGTCTTCGATTTTAACCGTAAACTGTGGTTGTAATGTCTAGGGATAGCCGCCATAGAACGAATTGCATTTTGTATCCTTCGTAATCTGTGCAACCTTGCAACCGTCAGGGGCAACATTTGCCACAAAGGTACAAGAGTGATTATAATTTCATGAAATAAAGATAAAATTAGTTACAAAACTGGATGAAAACGAGTAAAGATGCATCTTTAAGTATACTTTGAGCAGGGATTGTATATGAAAGATTTACTTGAAACAAAAGATAAATCGATTTTGACAATTTCACCCTGTACAGCCGTTGCTTGTCGACACTGTTAAAGAACCAACCGACCAATTAAAAACACTTAAATGGTAAAGGAGCTAAGGAGATGATTAAAGGCATTTAATTTTGCATTCAACAAGTATTTTCACACCTTGCCACTAACCGCATTATTTGCATGAACATCGAGTGTTTAATGACTCAAACTAAATAAGGTGATCAACGATATTAAACAAAACATGTAATACTTCATTTACTTTATTAAAAGACTACAAAGGATGCCTACATCTTACTTCTTATGTTCCTTTCTGTTTTACTTTTCCTTTATTTTGAAATTTGTTGCCATAACTCATAATTTACATTGTCATTCAAAGTAATAACTCATAATTATGCCCCCCTTCAATGAAGTGGGGGTATATTGCTTTGCTAATGTTGGTCGGTCGGTAGACCTTACCTTGTCCGGATGATAACTAGACACAGAATTGACCTAGGTTCGTCAAATTTGGCACAGACATGCGTCTTGGAGTGTAGATGATCCCTATTGATTTTGAGGTCAAAGGGTCAAAGGTCAAGGTCACAGTGACCACCAACATGTTTATATATAGACCAAACCTTGTCCGGATGATAGCTAGACACAGAATTGACCTAGGTTCGTCAAATTTGGCACAGACATGCGTCTCGGAGTGCAGATGATCCCTATTGATTTTGAGGTCAATCGGTCAAAGGTCAAGGTCACAGTGACCATCAACATGTTGATATATAGACCAAACCTTGTCCGGATGATAACTAGACACAGAATTGACCTAGGTTTGTCAAATTTGGCACAGACATGCGTCTCGGAGTGTAGATGATCCCTGTTGGTTTTGAGGTCAATCGGTCAAAGGTCAAGGTCACAGTGACAGTCCACATGTTGATATATAGACCAAACTTTGTCCAGATGATAACTAGACACAAAATTGACTTAGGTTTGTCAAATTTGGCACAGACATGTGTCTCCGAGTGCAGATGATCCCAATTGATTTTGAGGTCAATCAGTCAAAGGTCAAGGTTACAGTGACCGTCAACATATTGATATATAGACCAAACTTTGTCCGGATGATAACTAGACAAAGAATTGACCTAGGTTCGTCAAATTTGGCACAGACATGCGTCTCGGAGTGTAGATGATCCCAATTGATTTTGAGGTCAATCGGTCAAAGGTCAAGGTCACAGTGACAGTCCACATGTTGATATACAGACCAAACTTTGTCCGGATGATAACTAGACACAGAATTGACTTAGGTTCATCAAATTTGGCACAGACATGCGTCTCCGAGTGCAGATGATCCCTATTGATTTTGAGATCAATCAGTCAAAGGTCAAGGTCACAGTGACCGTCAACATGTTGATATACGAGGGTTGTCCCAAAATGCCGTAGATCACATTTTATCACATGAAATAAAGCAAACTTTCATTTTCATTGGTGGGCGCCCTGTAGGGAATTTATTTTCAGATATATCACTGACATTTCGTCACATTTCGTCAAATAATAGGTAAATTGTCAACAGTTCACTAACATCAGGTCTAGCCGTGCGGCCCACTGAACGTTAACATCATCACTAACTTGCGACGTCGCGTAACCACAATTTTTCAAAGAACTTCCCTGCATGTTGCACACACTTTTCGTGCTTGAACACGTTTTCAAACCACTGACGACTAAGAGACCTGTTAAAGGCTTTCACAGACTGCAACATATCCTCAGTATCATTAAATCTGCGGCCTTGTAGACTGCCTTTCAACATAGAAAAGTAGGTAAAGTCCAGTGGTGCCAATTCTGGCAAATAGGGTGGATGCAATAGCCTCTGAAACCCTTGAAGCCCAATTTCTAACGCCGGACAAATGATTTACTTATTCCAATAATATCAGCAATTTCTCTCACTGTGAGTCGTTGATCGCCTCTGATTACGTCAGATACAGTTTGGAGAATCTTGTTGTTCAACTTTTTGGCCTGCCATTTTTCACATCACTCTCATGCCAAACATGGAATAACGTCGGTGCGATTTATAAATGAGCTTCCAACTTACTGCATTGTACTGTTCAGTTGAATTCATTTCTTCAATGGTTTGCCCGGGTGTCATACTGCGCACAACACAGTACTTGGTGTTAGATCGCTGTGCCGTAACGTCGCTGGACATCGCCATTTTCGAAAGTCTGATCGCGGTAGCTTCGTTATAAAACATCATAAAACGGTCACATTTGACATCATTTCTATGAATTGTCGTACAACGTCGCGCCAAAATTTGACAATTTTGTCTATATAATTTTGATTGGATTTGATCAAAATATCTATGTTAGTTCTTGCATTAAACAAAACTATCTCAATCCAATTAATTATTATTCTTCTGGTGGGCCGCTAACCCTTACCATGGGTTACAAATTTTTCTACTATAAAACGCAGCGAAAGCTGACATTCATTTAAGTGTGTAATTGTTTGTACAACAGTTGCGGCTATTTGCGTGTGGAGTTTCAAGGCTGTATTGTTCTGTTTGGCCTACTTTCTAAACAATTCTACGGCATTTTGGGACAACCCCTGTATAGACCAAACCTTGTCCGGATGATAACTAGACACAGAATTGACCTAGGTTCGTCAAATTTGGCACAGACATTCGTCTGGGAGTGCAGATGATCCCTATCGATTTTGAGATTAATCCATCAAAGGTCAAGGTCACAGTGGCCTTCAACTTAATGATATTTAGACCTAACCTTGTCCAGATGATAACTAGACACAGAATTGACCTAGGTCCTTCATATTTTGTACAGATATTCATCTTGGAGTGTAAATGATCCCTATTGATTTTAAGGTTAATCCATGAAAGGTCAAAGTCACAGTGACCACCAGATGATTCAGGGCCGGCGCTGCCGTTCGCCACTTGAGCCATCGAAGTTGACTGGGAAAAAGCGGAAGTGGAACGCGCGTGCCCAAAAGAAAATAGATAACCCAGTCTGTGTATCGGCGACTGTTTACAATCTTGTATGTATACACACGGCGGTGTGTATAATTATGGGAACTGTTGACAGATTATCACGTTTAACATTTGAAGTGGGCTATAAATCAAAAAGATGACATCGATATTTCCCAATCAATTCTTTTGATATCAGTTTATGAACTCTGCCACTTCCTGTATCAATGTGGCAGTAGGGGGGCATGACTGTTTTACAAACAGACATCTTGTTGACATTGTCATTCAAAGTACTTCAAATGAACCCATTATTTTCTAAAGTCTCTCTCCCTCCCTCTCTCTCTCTCTCCCTCCCTCCCTCTCTCTCATTGCTATGGTTTTGGGGCAAAAGGAAATGGTTTGGGGGTAAAATGACTAGGGGTGAAAAAAAGAGACAAAATGACGGGGGGGGGAATCGACAGGGGCGAAAAGTCTTGTTACTGCTCTACTGACTTTGTTTCGTTTGTTTAATCTGTATTGCAGCTTATTTTTAAGCCCCTTCTTACAATATTTTTCATTTTGACATTAGTATTTGTAGGGTCTAATTGGTTCCTTCATAGTTTCCTTTAGCAAACTCAAACATTGAATTTTGTCACTGTTAGAACAACAAATTTGGATACTTCTAAATGAATTAGTTCATTAAAATATACACCAGAAGTAAAGTTAATGAATAATTTTTCAATTGATAAGGGATATTTGTAGAAAACTTGCCTAATTATGAGCTAAATCCATTTTGATTCAACACCACTCTGTTATGTTAAGAATTGCTCGTTTAGAACGAACCAATATAAAAGCAACTTACATAATTGTATTACCATACATCTTTTTTTTTTTCAAAGGAAACTTTGTTTGCCAGAGTCTTGTTTGATTAATGAAAAGATTTGTTAAAAATCTGTAGTCAATTCTGGTTTGTCATGCAACCGTCTGCTTGACTGAAAACATGGTGGCGGCTCCATCTGCAATCCGACATGAAAGTGATTTGGTTGAATTCTGAATAAATCTGACTTTTATTTATTAAGGCAAGAACTGAATATTTTCTGATAAAGTTGTCCCTGTTTAAGTTCTTTTATGTAATAAAGACCAGCTTTAGAGAGATCAGAGTTACTACATACAACTCAATTGGACCTGTTTAGATGTTGCATGCAATAGAAAAATAAAATGTGAAATGTCTGATAGATAAATTGAGAAGGGTAAATAAGCATGTATATGTCTAAATATTTGGTCTAAACGCAGAGAAGTTGAGCTGAAACCTTATATGAAAATTAGAAAGTTCTAGTAACCAGAATTATTGCGTTGTTCATAGGTACTTGACTGAGAAAGCTTAACTCATTACCTCACAATCCAGAGTTTTAACGACCCTGAGGAAGAAGGATTTGGAAAACATTGTGGTAAAAGAAGAAAATGCTGGTAGCCATTTTAGCCACAATTGAATTGTCGTCTGCAAATGCTTTCAATTTGGACAAATTTAAAATTTTGTCATTTTGTTAAAGAGTTAAGTAACATGATTATGCTTTCAGGTTTTGGAAGGAAAGATGTTGTTGAGCATTTGTTAGAGTGTGGAGCCAGTGTGCACGCACGAGATGATGGGGGACTCATACCCTTGCACAATGCATGTTCTTTCGGACATGCAGAAGTTGTGCAGTTGTTACTGAGACAAGGAGCTGATGCAAACGCACGAGACAACTGGAACTATACACCGTTACATGAATCTGCAATTAAGGGCAAGATAGATGTTTGTATTGGTAAGTCGACTTTCTGCACGTAACCCTTTACCACACAATCCCGAGTTTTAACAACCCTGAGGATAAAAGCTTTTAGAAAACATTGAGGGAAAAGGAGAAAATGCTGCTAACCAACATTTTCTCCTTTTCTCACAATGTTTTCTACTGTATTAACCGTTTACCACACAAGCCCGACTTTTAACGACCCTGAGGAAGAAGCCTTTTGAAAACATTGTGGGAAAAGGAGAAAATGCTGGTAACCAGCATTTTCTCCTTTTCCAACAATGTTTTCAATCCTTCTCGAAACAGATTTCAATTTCTATGTCACATTTATTTGTCATCTGCAAATGCTTTCAATTTGGACCAGTCTAAAATTTTGTCGTTTGGTAATGAGTTAAATACAGAAATCACCATTTAAGTAACATTTAATTTGTCGTCTACAAATACTTTCAATTTTGACAAGTCTACATTTTTTTTTTTCAAATGGTAAAGAGTTGAACAACTGTTATTTGATATGTCAGGATCCTAACACTTTACCTTGAAATAAAGTTTAGATACATCCATATTGAAAGCATTTGCAGACGAAAAATTAAATGTGTTGTAAATCATTTGTCTTTGAATGAGAGGGTGGAAAACACTGTGGGAAAAGGAGAAAATATAGCCTACCAGCATTGTCATCTTTCGTAACTTTAAGCTTAACTCTTTACCATACAATCCCGAGTTTTAACGATCCAGAAGAAGAAGCCTTTTGAAAACATTATGGGAAAAGGAGAAAATGCTGGTAACCAGCATTTTCTCCTTTTCCCACAGTGTTTTCTACCCTATCTGATACAATTTTCTACATTTGAGCAACATTAAAATTGTCGTCTGCAACTGCTTTCAATTTGGATCAGTCAACCATTTGGTTGTTTGGTAGAGTTAAAGTGAAAATGCTGGTTATGAAGTTAAAAACTTGGTTGTCTGATAAAGAATTAACTCTTTACCACACAAATCCAGTGTTTTAACGACCTTGAGTTTCTTAAGAAAGCTTTTGAAAACATTGTAGGAAAAGGAGAAAATGCTGGTAACCTTTGACTTGTCGTCTGCAAATGCTTTGAATTTGGGCAAGCCTAAATTTTGTCGTTTGGTAAAGGATTAAAGAGACTGAGTACCTTAAAAATGGAATTTACTGTGACATTTTCAGTAAATATGAAGCATGGCAATTTCTAGACCATTCTGGTCACAGTTTTTCCCAAATTTTGTGGCCCTTTTTATATATTTTTGGAAGGTGATAGTAGAGTGTCCCTATTCAATTTGTTTCTTTACAATAATGAAAATCATACCTTAGAATTTTACCCAGTAACTATTGTGCTAGACTTTAAATCTGTACCAAACCACAGAACTTTAGACTTGTCCAATTCTAATGCATTTACCAATAACAAAATTAATGTGAATCTAAAATTAGGATTTGTTTATGGAAAGATAGAAAACATTTCAGGCAAAGGAGAAAATACTGAATACAAACATTTTCCCCTCTTCCCACAATGTTTTCATAAGGTCTGATCTTCAAGGTCGTTAAAAGTTGGATTATGTGGTAAAAAGTTAATAGACCTGTTTTTCTATAGCTGTCACACAAGAAGAAAATTCAAACAGTCTTTCTGGATCTCTCTTACACATGCCATTTATGATAGATGATATGCCCATGATAAGAGCAACCCATTTATATTTGTTTGACAAAAATAATTGTGTTGAAGCACTCCCAATTAGTTATTATCAGTAGTTTCTGGTAATGCCACAATTGAATTTTGACAAGGGGGCCCAGGTTTCCATTAGAGGTCCAATGTTTCTCCAGGGTTGGAATTTTTGAAAGTTATCTTTTGACCCGGTGTCTCAGGATTTGGAGGTTGTTAGAGAAAACTTTCCTTCTAAATACAAATTATGCAAGCAATGCGGTGATCTACACTTGGAAAAGGCAATCTACTTACCAAGAGTGGAAAGCCGCTTCTGCTTTTTAGTCAGTGGACTTGAGTTGTCTGACATATTTCTCAACGTCCCATTGCTTTGATACTTGATAGGTGTAAAAGCACTTGTAGAAATTACGGATTGGGGTTCAGTAAATACACCAAGAAGTCAATGTAAATGTATATATATGTGTGTTTTAGACCAGTCCTTCTGTTTGGGTTTTATATTGAAATGAAAATAGATTTTCTAGAAATGCATTGACAGAGACAAGGAATAAATAATACATTTCTCTGTTTTGATTATTGAGTAGCAAATTGTTCATCTATAACAGCAACATAGTTTGATTACATGTACTGGTATTTGTTTTGCTATGTTTGACCATGAATTTTGTCAGGAAAAACGCACTGACCTGTGTGAGATGTGTCATTGCAAAAGTTTCTGCAACAAAAACGCAAGAAATGCACAATTGGTAAAAACACTAGGGGTTTTGATATTTCCCGCTCAACATTGTACCTGTCAATCAACAACCATCATGTCATAGTCAAAGCATGAAGAGTCAACATACTATGCTGATATGTACCTGTTTCAGTAGCCCATGCCAGTTAAAGTTTGGCAGGAAAATTTCATCAGTCTGTCAATGCAAGCTATGTGATGATGCAAGCCGTGTGACAATTTTGCTGTGGCTGAAGTCACAACATTTTTAGAAGTTGGTAATTTTCATAACCTATGAGCTGAAAGTTCAAGATTATCTAGCAGTTTGCTGCAAATAGGAAGTCATATATTCCTCACACATGTGTGTGGTCTAGATAGTACTTATAAGGCCAATATCAATCACAGTCAACTTTTGGAGCGTTTAACTTATGGAACACCAACAGATCTATCTGTGTATAAAGATGAAGGCATGAATACTGTGCCAATAATTACATTGTGCTGAAGTGCAGAGGTGGAAGAGGAGTTTTGGTCCAGTAGCCATCAACTCAGTTTGTGGAGCAAAGAAAAAGGATGTGATGACCAGTCAGGGCCTAGTCTCTCAGCATGTCAGTGTGTGATCTTATGTCGGCTGTGTCACAAGGAACCATTTATGAACCTGCAACATTTATGATTAACATCTTGCTTCATCCAACATGTTCATGAGACTGCAATCTCATTCAATATGCTGTGGATTACCTAGGAAGTCAGTTAACAGTACATCTAGCTGTCTAAAATCCAGGAACTGACAACAATATTTTAAGAGAGTGAGTTAGAATCCCACGGTAAATGCTATGTTACTTGTCCATTGGCAACACCTTGATGTTGTGGTTTTCAAGTAGAGGTGGCCTGAACCCCGTATCAAACCAAAGAAAAACTGCACTATTTAACTCTTTACCAGACGACAAAATTTTAGACTGGTCCAAATTGAAAGCATTTGCAGACAACAAAATTAAAGTGACTAAAAAACTGAAATTTGTTTTGAGAAGGGTAGAAAACATTGTGGGAAAAGGAGAAAATGCTGGTTACCAGCATTTTCTCCTGTTCCCACAATGTTTTCAAAAGGCTTCTTTCTCAGAGGCGTGAAAACCTGGGATTGTTTGGTAAATGGTTAGGCCACATTGAAATCGGTGTCTGGAAATGCTCTCAGTTTGGAAAAAGCTAAAGTTTTGTCGTCTGGTAAAGGGTTAACTCTTTCTTGACATAATTGAAGACTTGTCTGAATTAAAAGCAATGACACCCAACAAAATGAATTTGATCCAGATGATGAGCAATAGTCCCCGTAGCAAAATTCTGTAATAGTATTTTCTCCTTTTTCAGTGTTTTCAAAAGCCTTCTTCTCAGGTGTTGTTAGGTCAAATGGTAAAGGTTTAAAAGTGTAAATCATAATACTAATTATAGTTCAAATTATAGTTAGTGTAGATGCACAATGCAAAATCCATGCAGTCTGATCTTATTTGTAAGATATTTTGATCGATATTTTCAAATGACAGTCCCAAAGCCATTCAAGTTTAAAGAGGCCCTGATACTCATTTTCAGCCAGTTTTAACTCATTTTGTCTTTATTTTGTCAAACTATAGTCATTCTCATATCTTCATGCCAAATATTGCGCCTCACGGTTGCAAGGTTGCTTAGATTATGGTCGATAGAAAATGCATTTCGCTGAGTTACGGCCTTCCATGTAAACAGACTCGTCGTTTCTGGTTTTTGAATCAAAGATTTCGATATGTCGGTTATACACTCGGGTAGATTCGTATGATGATCATGCATTCTGTCATGTGACTATATTTGACCTTCGCCCTGTGTCTAATGAGGTAAACGAAGGAAAATGGAGGCTTCTTTGTTGCAACTTCGATTTTCAGACGGAGGTCGCGGCCTATATACGCAAATTACAATGTATCCAACTCTAGGCGGAAACCAACGATAAATTTCCGTGACGCACCGCCATTGTTTACAGCTCCGATCGTCAGCCAGTTTTCTTCTGACCAATGTTCGGTTTCTAATACAAATCTCTGTGTTTCTTTTTTTTAAGTACACCATATATGTCAGTAATTTATCCATGTTTACACAAAGGACTGATTTCTGTACCATTCTAAATTGTTTGAAATTTAACAGCGTTTTTGCTCACCAGCTGTAGACAGGCATCTTTAATGCATTTTATCATAGGCAAAAAAGCCACTAGCTTAGTATGGTGGCATATTTCTGCAGCGAGATACGAGATAGCTATTGCGATAATTAAGGAGAACTATCGTGATAAAACAAAGTTTCCTGGAATATTCTAGATAATAAAAATTTTCACAATAAAAATATCGCGATAATTCTAACTGTTATTATGATTTTTTTTGCTTTCGTGCCCACAACTGACATTCACGGTATCTATAATTAGATATGGTTTCGGAACATCTTCGTCTACAACGTTATGAATTTGCCTTTTCCCCGAATGGTTTTAAATTTGTTGGTAGGAGGCATTTGGAGTCGTCTTTGTGATTTTACAGACTTCTGTTTATTTCGGGTCTTTTCAAAATTTACCAATTAATCTACAACTGATAATAATTCGAATTTCTACTTACTTCAATCTTGTGAAGTCAAAAACTATCGAGCTCATCCAAATAGTGAATTTTCTATTTATAGATATCGAGAAACGGTTAGAACTATCACGAGAATTTTATCTCGAATGTCAGCTTTGTGCACCATTGAGAAATTTTGAGTTAAAATGTTAGGTTTATCGTGATATTTTCTTCAGGAAACTTTTCACTATCTCGATAAAATTTCCAGGAAACTTTAAAATATCGTGATAGTTTTCTAAAATTATCATAATAGCTATCTCGTATCTTGTGGCAGAAATATGCCACCATAGCTTAGACCTCCTTTTTGTGCAACAGTTCTCTTAATAAACATTATGGCTACAGGAGCAAGACATAGTGCTCTTCTCAAACATTTTTCCCCAAGTGTTAAACTTTTAACTCTTTCATACAATTCCAAGTTTTAATGATCCTTAGGTGGAAGATTCTTGAAAACGTGGGAAAAGCAGAAAATGCTGGTAACCAGCATTTTCTGCTTTACCCCACAGTATTTTCTACCATTCTAAAGACAAATTCTGTCACTTGAGCCATGTTTAATTTGTTGTCTGCAAATGCTTTGAATTTTGACAAATCTAAAATTTTGTTGTTTGGTCAAGAATTAATATGTCTATGGATTATCCATGTTTTCAAAGTGGTCTGCTGCACAAGAATGAGTCATGAGATGAAAAACAGTCTGAACTATTTACCAGAAAACAGAGTTCTAGACGTTTCCAAGTCCAAAGCATCAAAGTTTGTAGATGACAAGTGTGGCTGAATTCTCAACCAAACAACAAAATAATAGCCTTGTCTTAATTGAAAGAATTTGCAGACATCAAGTCAGTTGTTATTCAAAATGTGCAAATTCTATTACAAAGGGTAGTAAACATTGTGGGAAAAGGATAAAATGCTGGTTACCAACATTTTCTCCTTTTCCCACAAAGTTTTCAAAAGCCTCTTTTCATTAATAGTTGGGATTGTTTAGTAAAAGGTTAAAAGGTTAACCCTTTACCAGACAATAAAATTTTGGCATGGTCCAACTTGTAGGCAATTGCAGTTAACAAAGTAACCCATTCATTACCAGACAGTCCTATAATGACCATAAAGAAGAATGCCTTTGAAAAAACTGTGGGCTTAGGAGAAAATGCTGGTAACCAGGATTTTCTCCTCTTCCCATGAAATTTTTCTACCCTTTCTTTGACATTTTAAATCATTTGAGAGACAGTAGATTTTTTTTACTGCATAATTATGTTTTCAATGTGGAACAGTCTAAAATATTTTTCATTTGGTAAAGAGTTAAATAATACTTAAAACATGAAATTAGTCATTCAAAGGGTAGAAAACATTTTGGGAAAGGAAGAAAATACTGGCTACAATCATCTCCTTTTCCCACATTGTTTACAAAAGGCTTCTCGATCAAGGTAATTAAAAATCAGGATTGTGTAATAAAGGATTGAGTGATGGGACAGCCTTTGAAGGTAAGACAACATTTTTGGAAAAGAAGAAAATGCTGATGACCATCATTTTCTCCTCTTCCCACAATGTTTTTCTAAAGCACACTTCCTCAGGGTGGTTAGAAAATTACTCTGTTGGCTTCCTCATTCCTTGTTTCAGTCCATTTCTTTGGAAAAGCTCTTTGTGAATAAAATATCTTTTCATTAAATGACAAAATATTAGCTTGTAATTATTACGTAAAATGCTATTTCATCACTATCATGAATTATTCTGCTTTTCAGTTTGTGGAAAAAAATGCATCTTTACAAAAGAAATCCATTCAAAATGACAGTTTGTATGCAAATTACTCCAGGTCAAAGTTTATAGGAACACATCATTCCCCATATGGGGCCCCTGTCACTCATAAAGTTAATGGCTCAATTTGTTCTTGACACAGTGTGCTGCATAGAATGACCTATCTTGCACCTCTTTATTCAAAATGAAATGGTAGACCATAGGCTTAATTTATTGCCACCTTTTAAAACCATTTTATTGTACGAAAAGAGAAAAAGAATTAATACATTAATGTAGTAAATATATCAGTAAGCCATGTAGACAAAAGATTGTGATAAACACAATGCACTCCTGGTTTTTTGTCCTATAAACAGCTGTTTTTGTGTTAACAATATCTTTGTTTGAATGGTGTTTTACACCATTCTGCACATTATTTCATTCATAGTTCACAATTCTTTTATATGCAGCAAAAGTCTTGGGGAAGAAATTATGCACAAAAATTAAAAAAAAAAACAAATTACAAAAGAAATGAATAGTTTTTTATTTGTAAGTTAATGAATAAAATAATTTCACCCAATTGTTAATTAAGTTTAAAGTTAATTAGGATATGTCATATTTTCAGTCATATAGCTGAAAAAAATTAAATTGATCAAATTTGAAATTTCATCATTAATTTTTTGTCCATTTTGTTTTATGGGATGAAAGGTAGTTTTTGTATTTGTTAACATATTTCAACCCTTCATTGTCCTGTCGGCAACAGAGATTGTTTTGTTGAGTGTGAATCAAGATCAGACTGCACATAGTCCGCTTTAACGACTGTAATTTATCTCTTCCAAAGAAACAGAATATTGAAATATTTTATCCTTTTTTTCTTTGAAAAAAAATGGAGAATTTCCAATTAGAAACATGTCTTGTTTTTGATGTATATATGTAAGAACATTTTTAAACTTTCTATATAAAAAGAGGTAATACATTAAATTACTACTTAATTAATTTTTAATTGTAAATATCAAGAAATAGGAAAAGTAATGGTAAAAGTGGCCTTTATTCTTTTTTTACAAGGAAATCCTAAGAACTTACAAAATGATTAACCAAATGCTTTCAGTATCTGTTATTGAAAGAAAAACATCCAGTAGTGGGAAAATCATTATCCCCATTTTCAAACAGGGGCCCCTGTGTCATATCAGGGTAATGCCAGGTATCAGTCATACCCTAAGGGGATTTGTTTTTTATCACCTTTAATTACCTGTTTATCCCATTCAATCTTGCTCCAGTTTTGAAACTGACATCCACCTTTAAGTAGGAAAATCAAGGATGTTTTGACTTTCCATTTAAAATCAATTCACCAGACTCAGTGTGTGGTCAGTTTTATGTCCAGTGTGTAACCTTTATTGACCCCCTGCACCTGGTTCTCATTTGTCTTGAGGTGCTTTGTGTGTTTAGAAGACACTGACCAGTGTGTGTGTACATGGCAGGCTGTTTGTGTAGACAGATTGCATAATGAGATTACTTGAGCAGATTTTATCAAGAAGTGTGGACTGACCCCTCAGTGAAATGCTAGCTACTGGAACTTCTGTGCTTTCTGACTGATTGGATTAACTTTAAGTGTTGTGCCTGCTTTGTATTTTAACAAGTTATTTTTTTTATCAGGGATTTTTAATTTCTGCACACCTGCATGGTTAAATTGTTATTTTATTTGTGATTTTGTTTTCATGACAGTTTTGTTAAAAAAAGGAAATTCAAATTTTAATGCATTTACATGCATAAGAAACAACAGTATAAGAGAAAAGACAGGTGGACAGTAGGATGTTGTCTTGGTTTCTGAGTTTTTGTGGCATGGTGATAGAATTGTGTTTAGTGTTAATTGTTGGAATACAGGTTTATCCTGACACTCAGATTGACATGTTTGGAGATTATCAGTCATCAGATGAGAATTGAATTTAAATATATCTTACTATATATTGTGACCCAAGCTTATCTGTTCCAGCAACACTGATTATTTAAGTATCTGTGATACATAAGTAAAGTGTTTGGCATTTTGCACAGACTTTGTTTATAATTAGTATGTCTGACAGGTTGTGCCATCCATTTGTATGGATTCTGATGGGTTTTGTCAGTTATTTTTAAGAAAATATATGGAGAAATTGTGCATTGTTTTACCTTGATAGACAGATGATTTATTAAACACAACAGGATGAAGTTTAGACCTGATGCTGTAGGGGGCCACTGTGGGACATGGGACACATCAGCCTACCAGCCACCCAAAACCCATCGTAGATTACAGTACAATTCTGTTTCTGACGGTGAATCCCAGAATGATGATTCAACTTCCTCGTTAGAATGGTCCAATAACTTTCATGCAATACCTTCAGAGTCAAAGAACTGTAGGTATCGAGAAGTGAACCATTTGCATCATGTAAATATTTCTCCAGTGGATGATTCAAATTATCATGTTTCTGAATCCAAGAGGCATCTGAGAAAAATGCGCCACCGACGGAGAATTGAGCTGCAGCGTTCCAGAGAGAGAGACTTTGATTCCAGCTCCGAATATGAGGAGTCAATGAGACTAAGATATAAACATCGAAGTTTGGAGATAGTCGAGGGTGGATCTGTTGGCTGTCAGAACACAGAAGCCTCAGCATCCTGCTCTGACTGGGACATTTCTGAAGTCTCTACACAACCACTGAACAAACAAAAACATCACAGGAAAAGGGGAGAGGACTGGGAAGTATTTACGATATATCCGGAACCAACTCCAGTTAAAATGGACAAGCATGAATTGAGACGGAGACGAAAGTCTGCAGACTGGGATGAACACACATCACAACATGCGGAAAAGTGTCATAAGAAGAAGAAAGCGTACTCATATGAATTGAAAAAGTCTCGGTTTTGGGAAGAATTATCTACAATAAGTCAAGTAGAAAAGCCTAAAAATGACTATCACATAAGGAAACATAGAGATAAATATGAGCCCACAATTCCTTTTGTAGAAAAATATGACCCATCCTATAAGAAAAGCAAGTTAACACTTGCAATGACTTCGACATGTACAAAGAAAATGCACAGCAAAGAATATAGAAACATTAATACAGTTGTAGACTGGGCTGAGTTGTCCTCCATTTATCCTGAGCGTGATTTAAAAAATGAGTGGACAACGATAAAACCTTTGGATTCAACCCCACAAAACTTGTCTGCATTGTCCAGTATCCATCCCAGTGAAGTGACTACTCACCTTAGTGACCAAACTAGTCTATATAGTAGTGTGATTCCAGACAATCCTAACAATACGCTTGTTTCTTCAGTTTTATTACAGCATGGCGGGGATCCAAACATTCGAAATACAGATGGCAAAACCCCGCTTGACCTTGCTGATCCCACAGCAAAGGCTGTCCTCACAGGAGAATACAAGAAAGATGAACTACTGGAGGCGGCTCGCAGTGGAAATGAGGAGAAACTGATGTCACTTCTCACCACGCTCAATGTAAACTGTCATGCAAGTGATGGCAGAAAGGTGAGTAGCTCTTAACTATTTACCAGATGACAAAGGTATAGACTTGTTCAAGTTAAAAGCAATTGCAGATGGCAAATTAAAATTGTCTCAAAAACTGAAATTTGTGTTTTGAAGGGTAGAAAACATTGTTACCAGCATTTTTTCCTTTTCTGAAAATGTTTTCAAAGGTCTTTTCCCTCAAGGTTGTCAAAACTCAGCGATTGTATGGTAAAGGTTGTGAGGACCTTGATGAAGTACCTACATGTAGGCTGATGAATATATAGTGGGAAAAGAAGAAAATGTTGATAACCAGCTTTATGACTTTTCTTTTACAATGTTTTATACCCAATGAAAGACAAATTCCATCATATTTACCATTCAATTTGTGATCTGCAAATGCTTCGAGTTTTGACAGGTCTAAATTTTATTGTCTTGTTTTGCAGATGAAAGATGTTGTCTTTGATATGACAGAGGGAAAAGGAGAAAATGCTGGTAATCAGCTTTTTTTCCTTTTCTGACAATGCTTTCAAATAGCTTCTTCCTCAGTGTCCTTAAAAACTTTTATTGTTTTGTTTTGCAGAAGACAGTTTAAATCTGGCTCAAATGAAAGATGTTGTCTTTGATATGACAGAGGGAAAAGGAGAAAATGCTGGTAATCAGCTTTTTTCCCTTTTCTGACAATGCTTTCAAATGGCTTCTTTCTCAGTGTCTTTAAAAACTTTGGATTGTTGGGTAAATTGTAAAAGAATTTTGACTTGAATATCTCTCAAATAGTGGACAGTGTAATTGAGTGATCAGGCTCCACATTCGGTGCAGTCTGATCTTGATCTACATTGTCAACAAAAGTGCCTGGTTGTGCCCGTTACATGCTACGAGTTTAACCATTTCCCACATATTAAATATTAGGCATCTCTAAATTGAAAGTATCTGCAGACAGCAATTTTAAAATTGATACAAATTCGGAGGTGTCTGAAATTCTGTTGGGTTGTAAGCGGTTAAAGACAAATTCCAACATTTTTGCCACGTTTTGATTGTCAGTTTGGTCTATATAGGCTGAAAGAAAATGAATGAAATACACTATCAATTTGTCAAAACATACAAAATATTGCTATTTTATTTGTGTTTTCGCTAGAAAATGTAGCAGAGTGTGGATCCAAGATGTACATGTAGCCTGATCTTAATCTACATTGACAGCAGAAGCAACATTATGAGAAGCTGTGCTTTTGCACGCTAAGGTTTTTACTCAGTCCTCAGTTTCAATGACCCTGAGGTAGAGGCCTTTTGAAAACTTCGTGGAAAAAGTAGAAAATGCTGGTATTAAGCATTTTATACTTTTCCCACAATGTTTTCTACCTTGTCAAAGAACTTCAGTTGATTTTGACCACTTCCAGATTTTTCCACAGATACTTTGAATTTGGCAGAGTCTAAAATTTGCCATTTGGGAAAGGGTTACCATAATTATCTCAGAAATACCCTAATTTGTTATTATTTCTTTTACATTGATAGTATATGCTATCTTTCTTTCCATTTCAGTCAACACCATTACATTTGGCTGCAGGATATAACAGAACTAGAATTGTACATTTGTTACTGCAACATGGGGCAGATGTACATGCTAAAGATAAAGGGTAAAATCTTTTTTAAAGATTCTCTTTAATTTCAGAGTTTTTTGTCCATCACAGAAGTTTTCAATTTGTCACAGTCTTATGCTGTTTTGGCTACATATTTCCCTGTTTTTATCCAGATCATTATTTTTCTTGTTTTGAGATAAAAGGAGGGACATACAATTACAAGGAATAACTCCAGTTGCCTGTAATGTATTTGCTAGTAGCTGCTTGTTTGGTTTTAGCTGTTTATTAAAGAAAACTTTGAACTCCACTAGATTGAAAGCATTTGCAGACTACAAAATAAATGCATGGCAGCTGTTATTTATTTGAACATATTCAAGTGACAAACTGTTCTGCAAAAGAAGTAACTTACTGATAGACAGTTGAGATAAATAGCAGATTAACCCTTTACCAGACGACAAAATTTTAGACCTATCCAAATTGAAAGCATTTGCAGACGACAATTTCATAGTGGCTCAAATAACACAACTTTTTCTTTGATAGGGTGGGAAACTTTGTGGGAAAAGGAGAAAATGCTGGTTACTAGCATTTCTCCTTTTCCCACAATGTTTTCAAAGGCTTCTTCTTCAGGGTCACTAAAAGTCATCAGTGTGTGGTAAAGGGTGAAAAGGCTGGTTTTACGCATTATTAGAACAGTTCTGAAAGATCCATCTTTTCAGATTCCTCAAATGTAAAGGCGGGTATAATTGGATCGATTTGTTGGCCAAGGTGTAAACAGATGGTAGGTTTTTGAATAGTGTAATTAGTATTATACAGTATCACACATATGTATGATTTAGGCATATTTTTATTGTTATATTTTCAGCGGGCTGGTTCCCCTCCATAATGCCTGTTCCTATGGACATTTTGAAGTTACAGAGATGTTACTGAAGGTATAGACATGTTGTCATACAGGCATTATTTACTCATAACCTATAACAGACATTTCTGGAATGTTGAAAACAATGAAAATATGGACAAATTACTCATTTCAAGTAGTACTTTCTGTTTTGTATTACTAATGGCAATGTTTTTTTTTTTTTCTTATTTGTATTAATTTCTGTTGTAATTCAGATTCATTGTGAATCTAATTATGCCCCCCTTCAACGAAGTGGGGGTATATTGCTTTGCTAATGTCGGTCCGTCAGTCGGTCAGTCGGTCGGTCGGTCGGTAGACCTTAACTTGTCCGGATAATAACTAGACACAGAATTGACCTAGGTTCGTCAAATTTGGCACGGACATGCGTCTCGGAGTGTAGATGATCCCTATTGATTTTGAGGTCAATCGGTCAAAGGTCAAGGTCACAGTGTCCGTCAACATGTTGATATATAGACCAAACCTTGTACGGATGATAACTAGACACAGACTTGACCTAGGTTCGTCAAATTTGGCACAGACATGTGTCTCGGAGTGTAGATGATTCCTATTGATTTGAGGTCAATCGGTCAAAGGTCAAGGTCACAGTGACAGTCAACATGTTGATATATAGACCAAACCTTGTCCGGATGATAATTAGACACAGAATTGACCTAGGTTCGTCAAATTTGGCACAGACATTTGTCTGGGAGTGCAGATGATCCCTATCGATTTTGAGGTCAATCGGTCAAAGGTCAAGGTCACAGTGACAGTCAACATGTTGATATATAGACCAAACCTTGTCCGGATGATAATTAGACACAGAATTGACCTAGGTTCGTCAAATTTGGCACAGACATGCGTCTCGGAGGGCAGATGATCCCTATTGATTTTGAGGTCAATCGGTCAAAGGTCAAGGTCACAGTGACCGTCAACATGTTGATATATAGATCAAACCTTGTCCGGATGATAACTAGACACAGAATTGACCTAGGTTTGTCAAATTTGGCACAGACATTTGTCTGGGAGTGCAGATGATCCCAATCGATTTTGAGATTAATCCATCAAAGGTCAAGGTCACAGTGGCCTTCAACTTAATGATATTTAGACCTAACCTTGTCCAGATGATAACTACACACAGAATTGACATATGTTCTTCAAATTCTGTACAGATATTCATCTTGGAGAGTAAATGATCCCTATCGATTTTGAGATTAATCCATCAAAGGTCAAGGTCACAGTGGCCTTCAACTTAATGATATATAGACCAAACCTTGTCCAGATGATAACTACACACAGAATTGACCTAGGTCCTTCAAATTCTGTACAGATATTCATCTTGGAGTGTAAATGATCCCTATTGATTTTAAGGTTAATCCGTGAAAGGTCAAGGTCACAGTGACCACCAGATGATTCAGGGCCTGGGCTGCCGTTCACCACTTGAGCCATTTGCTCAAAAAAAATTAAAGTGTCTCAAAAATCATCATATGTGGCTCACATTGTGGCTCCAACATTTTATTCGCGTATTATCAGGGACGTAGTAAGCATCAAAGTTGACTGGGAAAAAGCGGAAGTCGAACACGCGTGCCGAAAAGAAAATCGATAACCCAATCTGTGTATCGGCGACTGTTTACAATCTTGTATGTATACACACGGCGGTGTGTATAATTATGCGAACTGTTGACTGATTATCACGTTTAACAATTGAAGTGGGCTATAAATCAAAAAGATGACATCGATATTTCCCAATCAATTCTTTTGATATCACTTTATGAACTGTGCCACTTCCTGTATCAATGTGGCAGTAGGGGGGCATGACTGTTTTACAAACATATATCTTGTTTATACAGTGCTGTAAATGGCTCAATGCTTACAAAGGCTCAGCTTCTCACATCAAAGATTCCAGGTTCAAATCTTGTGATCAGCTACCTTTTTGAACCACACACATTATGACAAGGCTACTGGTTAAAGTTTCCAAGAAGCAATCATAGAGAGTGATTAAGATAAGTTGTGATATTAAGATAACATAAGTTATGAGATCTTGTTTCACAACCAATGTTGAATAAACGAGCCATGCTCTCGCAAAAGGGGATTTAATGCATCTTTGTAATGCATTATACTAAGCAAGTCATCGCGTGTTCATGGATACATAAACTCCATTTTGTCTATCAACCGACTTAGCCTTGAGGTAGAATAATCCTTGCACAAGAAGGAAATTGACCAAAACCAAACAGTTTCAACACATGTCAGCCTGCACAGGGTGAGATGGGTTAATACTTTTTACAGAAGCATTTAACCCCCTGTTCACAGAGCATGGCTCAAAGAAATGTCAATAAAAGATAACGTTGCTATATCACTCTTTTTCAGGCTGGTGCTAACGTGAATGCTATGGATCTGTGGCAGTTTACTCCCCTCCATGAGGCTGCGTCCAAGTCTCGTGTTGAGGTCTGCTCACTGTTACTGGCACATGGAGCAGACCCAACTCTTGTAAACTGTCATTCTAAAAGTGCTTTAGATGCTGCACCAACCAGGGAACTACAAGAAAGAATACAACGTAAGCTGTACTTGTTAGCTAATTATAGCCGTATTTCTTTTAATACTGATGAGAGGTAAAAAAAAAAAACACTCAAAAAAATAGGAAAATTCAGAGGTTGAACAGAAAAAGTTAAATACTTGAAAAAAAAGAAATCATGTTTCAACAATGTATCTTTATTTTAAGAATTTTTTATGTTTAGTACATGTACTTGGGAAATTAAAAAAAAGGAAATCATATCCTTGAAAATGATCTTTGGAATTGGAATCTCACAAACAGGTCTACAGAATTAGGATTGTAGAATTCAAAACATAATTTGCTTCTGCCATATATCTGTGTAGAATTTACTTTGATTTAGATTGTTTTATTCCAATAGCAAAATCAACCTTTTAAATACTATCCACTACGAAGAGTTGCATGTATGGACAGTATAGACCAAGACCAGATAGCACCAAACAGGTTTTGGTGAAAAAAAAAATCTTTTCTTTCTTGAGCATGACATTTTTTGTTGTTCACAATCCAGACATTTTAAGATAAGTTGTTGCTATGATTTCAGATGAGTTCAAAGGTCACTCACTGCTGGAGGGAGCTAGACAGACAGATTTAGGGCGGGTAAAAAAGTACTTGGAAGTAGTTAGTTTTAAGCACCCTTACACAGGAGATACAGCTTTGGTAAGTTTTTTGACTTTATAGACAGCGTAAATGACATTTAGACTACACAAAACATGCATTGAGACCTTAACTCTTTACCAATAGACAAAATTTAATTTTTCATTTGCTAGTTTTTTCATCATGGGCAATTCTGAGATTTTTTTGACTTGTACATAGTTTAGTATACATTGTTGAAAAGATTTTCCTATGTCTGAATTTTTCTACATTTAAAGAGGAAACAGACAATGAAATGTTTAACTCCTTACCACAACACAATTTTAGACTTGTCCGAATTGAGAGCATTTGCAGTCGACAAAATAAATATGACTCAAACTTTGAAATTTATTTTGGGAAGAGTAGAAAACATTGTTGGAAAAGGAGAAAATGCTGGTTACCAGCATTTTCTCCTTTTCCTTCAGTGTTTTCAAAAAGTTTCTTTCCCAGGTCGTTAAAACTCGGGATTGTATGTTAAAGGGGTAACTCTTAACTACAACAAAATTTTAGAGACTTGTTCAAATTGAAAGCAGTTGCAAACAACAAATTAAACATGGCTCAGATTATTTGAATTGTCTGTAACTCTTTACCAAATTGCATAATTTTAAACTAGTCCAAATTGGAAGTATTTGCAGACAAATTTAATGTGACTCAAAAACGGAAATTTGTTATGGAAAGGGTAGAAAACATTGAGGGAAAAGGAGAAAATGCTGTAACCAGCATTTTCTCCTTTTCACTCAATGTTTTCAGAAGGCCTCTTTCTCAGGGTCGTGAAAACCCGGGATCGTTTGGTATAGGGTTAAAAGGGTAGAAAACATTGTCACTAGCATTTCTCCCTTATCCCAATAGTTTTCAAAAGCCTTTTTCAATAAGGTCATTCAAACATGGGGTTGTTTGGTAAAAGGTTAAATGGATTTTGTGTGTAAAAAGACTCAAGGAAATGTTTTCATTTATTTTACAGCATTGCGCAGCAGCATCTCCTTTTCCAAAAAGGAAACAAGTGGTGGATGCTCTCATAAGAAAAGGAGCAAACCTAAATGACAAAAACAAAGAGTAAGTAAAGTTTTTTTTTTCCCAGAGTCTAGGAACACAAAGAATTATGACTATTGTAAAGAAATTGACTTGTTAAAAATAAAATAGAAAATGACTTCATTATGTAGATGAATAAAAAAGGGTCAGGTGCTTACATCAAAGACATATGTGCATGCATGCATGTGTGAATAAATAAGTAAAAATGGCATATGAAATATGTCTTGAAATGTGAAAATTTTGGGGAAAAAAAGAAAAATTATAAGATTTTGTGATCAGGGAAAGGAATGCTACTTTGTGACAGGATCAAAAATTGCATATCGTATGCAAGATCCCCAACTTCTCAATTGTTGCTTAGTTTTTTCATTTGATATCTTTTTTCTTTAGATGTGTGCATAATGCTACAGGGTTCCTGATTTAGTTGAATGTTCTTAACATAGAAACATAATTTCTTCACTGTTGAGGGTACTCATTGTAAATGACTTAATGAGGCCATTTTTGAGTACCCACAGCAACAGGTTCATTGAAGAAATTAATGTAGAAAAGAATTAATTACCCTTAAAATAAAAAGAAATGCTTTCTGACTATCTGCATGATTAAAATTGGAGAGGTAGATTCAGATTGTGTCTCCTTTAATCCTTTTCAAACATCTTTTGGGAGGAAGGTTTTGAAAACATTGTGGGAAAAGGAGAGAATGCTGATAACCAGCATTTTCTGACAATGTTTTGTACCATTTTAAAGATAAATTCTATTGTGTGAGGGCTCACATAAGATTTTCTGATACACATGCTTTCATTGTAACAAAAAAGTGTAAAAATCTGACATTTAGTAATGTGTAAATATATCTATACTTGCAGGTACTTAACTCCACTTCACATAGCTGCTGATAAAGCTCACTATGATGTGATGGATGTTTTACTTAAAAATGGTGCTAAGGTAGGTGATTTAGATTTACTTAAAGCATTTAGCATGCTTTGGCCAATGAAACATGCTTTTTTAGATATTGTAGACTAAGACCTACCTGCACTGAATGTGCATTCTGATCTTTGCTTTACACAGTCAAATAATTCATAGGCTAGTTTTGCAAAAACAGTCTGGATTTTTGCAATATTTGGTAATTGATCTGAAAAATATTTCAGAATAGATTGTTTTAGAGTGGGATGGGGGCACATCTTTTTATGTTTCCATTATAATTTTATTGTTTTGAAGCTGACAGAGCTAAGTAAGTTTGGAGATGATTTGGCAGCTTTTTTACCTGCCCTTTTTAGCTTGGCTGTTTTTTTTTTTAAGAAAACCTGTATTTTCACAACTTTGTGGTTGTTAGGAGTCTTTACATCTGTGGAATGGAAGGTAAAACTTCTTTATTAGCCCTTTTCAAACTCTTTGATGATGTGTATATGGGAAAGCTGATGGCATGCAAAGAAAGTTGTGTTTAGCTCTTGTGAAAACACCTCCAGATAAGTATTGGTTGGTGGACTGGCCGCTGCAATATAACTGAAATAATTTTGAAAATAGATGTAGTAGTGAACATGAAACAAATGAAAGTAAAGCTTTGCCAACTTAGTATAGACTGTATTTCTTGTATACAATATAGGTAAATGCTTTAGATGGTTTAGGCCAAACTGCCTTACACAGAGTTGCCCAGCAAGGAAATATACAAGCCTGTCGATTGTTAATGCAGTATGGCGTGGATATCAGTATTAGGTCATTACAGGGCTATCCAGCAGCTGAACTGGCCACAGAAAATATACAGAAAATGTTGAGGGGTAAGCTTTTTTTTTTTTACATATAGTAATAGGTAGTTGGTAGTCTTAATTGTTTTTTATTTCATTTTTCAAGGGGGAGGTGGGATAAGATGGTATACGGGAGGTGGGATAAGATGGTATACAGCCTTGTATTTTTTCATCATAAAAGTCTCTGCACGATCATATGTCAAATTGATAATTCTTTGAGAAAATTTAAATAGGCTAGTTTTCATCCCACCAAGAAACAGGTGACAATTTTATAGTCAAAATGGCTAAAACTTTGTAGGGGTAAGAGGGAGAACATTTTTTAAATAAGCTTTTTGGGTCATACATGTATATATATTATTGAGAATAAAAGCATCAATTTAAGTAGTAAGCTGTTGAAGGAATAAGGCATTTAAATGGTAACCAGACAGAAAAATGTTAGACTTGTCCAAACTTGCATTTGCAGAACAAATTAAGAGTGGGTCAACTATTGGAATCTGTCTTTTTAAAGACAAATCCAATTATTGTAATGAAATTTCATTTGTTGTTTGTAAATGCTTTCAGTTTTGGCAAATCTTTCCATCATGTTGTAAAATGTATAGTGGATGATTGTTTGGTATAGGTTAAAAAACTAGAAGCAGAGAAAGAAATGAGGAGGAAAAAATGCATTTTTGATATTTTCTTTTAAACAGAGGATCCAGTGCCTCAAGCTGGAACAGATATAGACCTACAACTTCTTGAAGCAGCCAAGGCTGGGGATATGGAAGTGGTTAAGGTGAACCCAATTTCCTATAATAGAACCCTTGGAGTATCAAGGATACAAAAAGGACATTTTAACCGTTTACCATACAATCCCAAGTTTTAACGACATTAAGAAGGAAAGCTTTAGAAAACATTGTGAGATCAGAATGCACGTTCTGTGCAGTCTTACCATGATTTACACTGTCCACAAAAGATCTTTGAGTCGCGCTTAGCAGCCTAAGGGTCATTATCAAATGTGCACTGCCAAAGATAGTTCTTGTTGATGATGAGGCAGTAAGAACTGCTGTTGCAATGTATTGTGATGGAAAGCTACTTTAACATTTAATCTTTATGAAGACTTATTATATAGGACCTGGAAAGTACTTTAGTATTGATGTTTTAAGTTTAAACTTTTTCATTATCAGAAAGTCTCTCAAACAATCAGATTATGGTGATTTAACTGCATTTTTTTAACCCTGTACCACACAATCCTGACTTGTAACAATCCTGACAGTGAAGGCTTTAGAAAACATTGTGGAAAAAGGAGAAAATACTGGTAACCAGCTTTTTTTCCTTTCCCACAATGTTCTCTATATTTTCAAAGAAAAATCCCATGGTCTGAGCCATATTTTTGTATGTTGTCTGCAATTGCTTTTACAAAGTTAGAATTTTGTTGTGTGGTAAAGAAAGGGTACATATGGAAAGGGTGTAAGAAACAGACGTGTTGGTTGCTAGAAGCAATTGATCATTTTTCAACAGGTTTTTTAAAAGCTTCATACTGCAGGAACCAAGAGGAAAAGCTTATTTGTATACTTAACCCTTTGCCAAAGAATGCTGTTTTAACATGAGGAAAAAGAGCTTTTTAAAACAATGGGAAATGGAGGAGGTAACTTTTTTCCCTTTTTCCACAATGTTTTTTACCATATCAAATACAAATCCCTTCGTTTTAGCCACCTTTCGTTCTGCAAATGCTTCATTTTGGACCAGTCTAAAATACTGTTGTCTGGGAAAGATTTAAGACTTAATAGACAAAGCATTCGAAGAATACAAGTTGTTAGAGAAAAATAGCCCTGTTTGAAACTTTTTGTCCTTTTTTTTTCCCCAGAAACTTATTGCTGCACATTCCCTAGCTGTCAACTGTCGAGACTTAGATGGGCGACATTCTACTCCGTTACATTTCGCAGCAGGTTATAACAGAGTGGTTGTCGTAGACTATTTATTACAACATGGTGCTGATGTTCATGCTAAAGATAAGGGGTAGGTGTTTATCCTCTCATACAATTTATCTTTACCAATCATTCTAGTGTTTTTGCAACCTTGAGAAAAGGGCTTTTGAAGTATTGCAGGAATGATAACCAGCATTTTCTCCTTTCCCCACAATGTTGTCACTCCTTTCAGAGATAAATTCCATTATTTGAACCATATTTAATTGGTTGTCTGCAACTGTTATCAATTTGTGCATGTTTCAAATTTGGCAGAGATTAAAAAAAATGGTCATTGAAAAAACATGAAGAAAGTTCTTATACTGCAAATCATTTTATTGGTATGTTTACAAGTCAGAACAGTGCACTTTATGCAGATTTTTTTTCTGATCACCAGTAAATCAGTACCTTCTGATGTGGCCAGGACAAGCAGCTAAGTTGTCAGTGTATCCGACTTGTGGCCTGGTGCGTGCAGTTTGATACCTGGTTGAGGCAAACTTTTTTTCCAGAGAGTTTTTGGCCCTCACCTCTGATGCATGTGAGAAAAGTAGTCAGTGACTTGGAAAGAAATTGGTGTCATTACTGGTGGGAAAAAGTCGGGAAACCTGTGCATAGGTGCACTGACCACTATGACATGACCTAAACTGTTAAACAGCATTAAACTCAAATACGAACAAAACCTGATACATATTGTAACAGACAATTTTAAAAACACCATTTTAAAACAAAGCAATTAAGGTTTAATGCATCAATAAAGTCATTGTTTTTTAGTTCAAAAGTGGTCTGAGGCTAGAAAAAAAATCCGCAGTTGTTTTTGTTGAAAAAGGAAAACAAATGCTGATAGGGAGCAGCATATTTTCCTTTTCAAACGATTTTTCAATCTTTTCAAAGACAATTTGTGCCAGATTTCATTTGTTACCTACAAATGCTTTCAACAGTGGCAAGTCTTGAATATGTAGTATCTAGTGAACAGTTTATTGAATATATTTTGTTTTCAACAGGGGCCTTGTTCCATTACACAATGCTTGTTCATATGGACACTTTGAAGTGACAGAACTGTTGATCAAGGTATTTCAGCTGATTTTCTTGTCATACAAAAAGTTGGTATACATGTAAACAGTGTACTTGGCATTCATTTTTAGTAATATTTTTAACAATGTATTTTTAGTTACGATAATTGCACAATGAAGCCAGATTGTTTCACTGAAATATGTGCTGGTCCTTCTGTCTGTCCATAGGTGCATCCCGTGACCTTTTCGCCTCCTGCAGTTTTCAACTAATTTTGCTGGATGTTTAATGAACATGTCATAGTTGCTGAAATTTGCATGATGATTGGTCAACTATTATAGGATTTATAGCCTACGATTTGCTTTCATATACTTGTCAGCCTGTTACAGTTCTACTTGTGTTTTTTTATCAATAATCAGCATAATAAGTATTTTACTAGCATGTTTTTGGCCATTTAGATCGTTTCTCATTGAAAAACTTGTGATACAAATTGGAAGTCGTATTAGCTCTCATAGCAAACTTGGATATATTACTGTCAAAGAAACAAAAAGATATACTGTACTAGGATTTCTCTTTTGTTGCTTGTATTTACTTATTTTGATTTTGTTATTTTAAGGAAGGCTAAATACATAGTGTGCTTCTGACATTACATATAGTAATGAACCCTTAGGCTGCTAAGCGCAATTCTAGGACCTTTGCAGACAGTAAAGATCAAGATCAGACTGCACAGAATGTGCAGTCTGATCTTTGATGTACACTGTCCAGTCAAAAGGATTTTTTCTCCCAATAAATAACTTTGAAATAGCAATATGTGAATTATTATTATCGGCTGGAAAGTTTCATTAAATTTATTTAGCAGGTAAAGTGCTAAAACATATGAGCCATGCTCTGTGAAAAGGGGGCTTAATGCATCTGCGAAAAGTATCGACCCATGTCAGCCTGAGCAGTCCGCGCAGGCTGACCTGGGCCGAAACTTTTCGCTATTGGTCAGTTTTCTGTATGTCCAAGGACCAGTCTACCTCATGATTAAGTTGGTTGTTAAAAAAGTTGCTCTTATGGAGCCGTAATTGTGTGATGACTTAGGCTGGTATCATGCATCACGGAGATGCATTAAGCCCCCTTTTGCCAGAGCACGGCTCATTTTTTTTTTTTTTTTTTTCACAGCATGGAGCATGTGTGAATGTGGCAGACTTGTGGAAGTTTACTCCATTACATGAGGCTGCTGCTAAAGGAAAATTTGAGATCTGCAAACTGCTTTTAAAGGTAAACTACATTACATACCTAAATAATGTACCGAAATAAATCCTTCCCTATTGAATTTTTCCTAGGGTTTCAACCTAGATAACTGGAATGGCCATTTCCAGTCAGTACAAACTTGGATGTGTACAAGTAGGGTGTTAAGCCTATCAAACATATTGTTACCTATCAGTACTTGTAACAGAACTATTAGCATAAATTTCTGGCCATTTTATCTATTTATCTTTTTACCAGACAAGAAAATTTTGTCTGAGCAGTTGCAGTTTGCAAATGTGAGTCAATTAATGGAACTTGTTATGAAGGGTAGAAAACATTGTAGAAAAGGAGAAAATGCTGGTTACCAGCATTTTCTCCTTTTCCCACAACATTTTCAAAAGCCTTCTTCCTCTGTGTTGTTGAATTACTGAATTGTGGAATGAATGGGTAAACCTTTGTTTCATAGGATGTATTAGTCCTATTCTTTGTAAAGACAAGACATTTTGTGATTACTAACTTGAGAGGTTCATATGTTGCAAATAGGAAAACTTTGTTAGAGCAATAGATCTGTTTTCCATAATAGTTTCAGGTGCAATGATCTTGGCTCATGTGAAAGTATGTCTCTATGAATGTAAGGGGAGATCTAATGATATAAATATCTTTGTAGCATGGAGCAGATGCAAATAAGAAAAACAGAGATGGTAATACTCCATTAGATTTGGTTAAAGAAGGTGACCAGGATGTTGCAGACTTGTTAAGAGGTATGTTTTAAATTGAACTCAATGGTGTAAATTATCTGAGTTTTTCAAATTATCAGTCAATTTACAGATCCAAATTGCCTGAAAATTTGAAATTTATTCAAAGGCTAAATGACAAAATTAATTGAACCTTGAATTTTCAAATGTATTTACAGTATACTTTTATTTTCTGCAGAAGTTAAAGTAGAAAAAGTTCTGCCACCTTATTTTTGAAGGCCATGCTTTTTTTCAATTCAATACACCATTTTATCTCCTTAAAGTTTACAACTTATGAAAACACTGTTGAAAAAGGAGTTGTTGATTGTTTGAATTATTTGATTCGTTTCTGAAACTGTTTCCAAATAAACGCAAGAAATATGTATATTCCTTTGTGAGATGGATTTAATTTTTGTAATTTGTCTGAATGTTTAGCTTGTGGAAGGCAAGTTTTTACATTGAAATGTTTATAAAAAGTCTGTATGTGGAATATTACATTGTTGTAGCTGGATTAAAATTTCCCCAACACTTGATTTGATATTTTGCAGGGGATGCAGCATTATTGGAAGCAGCAAAGAAAGGCAACCTTGCAAGAGTACAGAAACTTGCTGCGGCAGAGAATATCAATTGTAGGGACACACAGGGGCGAAACTCAACACCACTGCATCTTGCAGGTAACTGAACACTGGACTAAACAATCCACTATTTAACAGCTGTTAGTAGAGAGCCTTTTTAAATCTTTACCAAAAAATAAAATTTTGGACTCAACCAAATTGAAAGCAATTGCAGACAACAGATTAAATGTAGCTCAAATGATGATGTCTGTCTTTGATAGAATAGAAAATATTGTGAGAAAAGGAGAAATCCTGGTTACCAGCATTTTCTTCTTTTCCCACAATGATTTCAAAAGCCTTCACTGTCAGGGACGTTGAAACTCAGGGTTGTGTGGTAAAGGGTTAAACAGCTTCCCCAGGAAAAGGAGAGATGCTTGTAACTAGCATATTCTCCCTTTTCCACAATATTTTGTTGCTTTTCAAAGACATGCCCCATCATTTAAGCTACATTTGATTGTTTTATTTCAATGTTGGCTATTCTAAAATCGTGTTGTCCTTCAAACTTAAAAGATATTTTCTTGTCTGTATGCTATTAATTTGCACTACCACAAAAGTTTGAGAATTACTTTCCAACAATTTTAGAGATAATGTAGCTGAGGAAATCTTTGAAATTTGATTATTGGGTCTTATTTTATGACATAAAAATGTGCAATTGTTTGCTAAGAGTGCAAAAATTTGTGTATAATATGTACTTCTGTTATTTACAGCTGGCTACAACAATGTAGAGGTGGCAGAGTTCCTGTTAGAAAATGGAGCTGATGTGAATGCTCAAGACAAAGGAGGCCTAATACCACTGCACAATGCTTCCTCATATGGGGTAAGTGAAAGACCTACAGATATGTAGCTGCATAGCCTTATAGGTTGTAGGCAAAACAAAGCATTGTCTAGTAAACAGGGGCTGCGAAATCAACTGTGTGTGCAGATTGGCCAATACCAAGCACTGACTTTTGAGTTTCACAGAATATTGCTTTACGGACAAGAAGATTCTGAAATGTTCATATAAAGACTATCATATTGTTACCTGATGACAAATTTCTAGACTCTTCCTAATTGAAAGCAATTAGCAGTTGACAAATTTGATATGGAATGGTAAGAAAACATTTTGAGGAAAGAAGAAATAGTCAATAGCAGTATTTTCTTCTTTTCCTCACTTCATTTTTAAAAATCGTCTTCCAAACGATTCTTAAAAATTAGGATTGTTAGGTAAAGAGTTAAGTTTAAATTTTAGTCTTTTTGCCAACCCAAAGAAACAGAGGGGGTAGAAAATGTCTCTCTCTGGACAAGTATCAAAAATTCTAAGTCTGTTGTTGGCAGTTCTCTCAGAAATGTAGAATTTCTAAAATGCATTGAGTACATCATGATCATTGAAATTTTAATCCTTAAATTGCTAAATAAGTTACATGAAACTTTTAAGTTGTTAGTATAAACCCAAAATTTCCAAATGTTGCTATTTCAAGGTTAATGTTTGGAGGGGGAAATATCTCGACAGTGTAGATCAAAGAGGAGACTGCATGCTGTGTGTAGCAGCATAAGGGTTAAGATCCTATTGAGAAAAACAGAAAACAACTAAAGAGTGAACTTGTGGGTTGCTGTAACAGGTGTACTGGTTGGAATTCTGTAGAAAAATCATTATGGCTAAGTTTTCTTTTCAATATATATCTTTTTCAGCATGTAGATATAGCTGCCTTACTTATCAAACACAATACATGTGTAAATGCAGTAGACAGATGGGGTTTTACACCACTGCATGAAGCAGCACAGAAAGGAAGGACACAGTTGTGTGCTTTGCTGGTAACTATGATCACTTATACCCTCCAACATTATCATCTCTCTGTAGGCTACCTTTTATAGTATTGCAGTCAAAAGGGATAATTGCTAGTAACAATGTCTTTTCTGACCACAAACTTTATTTCTTACTGAACTTCCTTCCTTTACTCTGACATATCTAAAGGCTAATAAATTAGGAGTAATAAGTGCAAGTCCCAGTTCAGGTAAACTCTCTTTAAGGATTGATTATTGTCAATGGGACAGGGTTCACTCTTCCATTATAGCTGAACATTGTTTCCATGTTAATCATGGGGAATGCTGCAAGGCTTGATTAGCACTTTGCAAAGTACTGTTAAATGAAATCAAAGGAGTTTGTCATTTGTAAGATTATGTCAGGTTTATGGCATCATCCTGTGACAGAATCAATATTATGAACAATGAACCTTATCATTTTACAGTCAGGTCGTATATTTTGCATTAAAATCATGAGTTTATAAATTGCAGCAAAATTGATGTACTTCTTAAATAATCTGCTGTCTGATCTTAATTTATTATCTGTACAAAAGCAGTCAGAGTTTTGATAGGTTTCAAGGGTTAGGTTCCACTTCTTAAAAATGAGTAGAAAAAAGTCTGGTAAAAATTAAGGCTTCATCTTTATATCGTCCATCTTTCTTGTAGCTTGCACATGGAGCAGATCCCACTATGAAGAATCAAGAAGGGCATACACCATTAGATCTCACTACGGTATGTATTGTCTTTAATATAATCGAAATAAAGTTTATGCTTTCCAATGATTAGCTGTAGTATAATTTACTCTTTAAAGCAGCGCAGACCTAGATTAACCCTTTACCAAACAAAACAGAGTTATAAAGATACTGAACTCTTTACTCTTAGTTCAGGACTGGATCCAATTGAAAGCATTTGCAGACAATCAAATGTTTCTAAGATGATGGTTTCTCTCTTTGATAGAGTGGAAAACATTGTAACAAAGGAAGAAAATGCTGATTACCGTCATTTTCTCCTTTTCAAACAGTGTTTTCCAAAGCCTTCTTCCTCCAGGTCGTTCAAGTCGGGATTGTATGGTAAAGAGTTAGAGGCATAGTTGGAAAAAAAAAAAATGTCTGCAACAAGCATTTTCTCCTTTTCCCACTGTGTTTTCTTCCCTTTAAGAGACTAGTTCCTTCATTTTAGCCAAATTTAGTTTGTCATGTGCAAATGCTTTCAGTTAGGACAAGACCAAAATTTTGTGGTATGGTGAAGAGTTCAATTTGGGTTATTTTCTTTAAATCTTTGTCGAAATTTTTCTTTTACAAAGATGGCCTATTAGCTTAGATATAAAGAAAAGAAAATGGAAAAGGAAACTTATGTTGTGTACATGCTTTTTCTTTTGTCCTTTTGTCTCATTATGACATACTTCTGTTTTGTTGATAGGATTATAAGCTTTTGTCCTGAGGGCAATATTGCAGACATCCATTTTAAAAGCATTGATGACTACAAATTCATTGTGACTCAAATGATGGAAATTGACTTTGGAAGGATAGAGAACATAGTAGAAAAGCACACATGATTGTTTGGTAAGGGGTTTAACTTCATTGCTATATTTTTTTACGGTCAAATTGTAGGCAGAGGATGTTCGTGCATTATTACAAGATGCCATGCCAATCATGACCCCACCCCCTACAGTCACCAAGACAACACTGCCTGTGTCAAGCAACAGCAGCAGTACTAGTTCGTCTTCTAACAGGTAGGTGTTTAGTTTGATCCTGGAGGGATTTGTGTTTATCCAATTACACCAAATACAGCTGTTTAGGTCCTTGCATGAGATTTTGAAAATACCGAGGAAAAGGAGCAATTGCTTGTAACAGATTGGTATGTAAGCCATACTCTGTGAAGAGGGAGTTTAATGCATCTCCATGATGTTTTATCCCAAGCAAGTTATCACATATTTATAGATCCATAAAATCCATTTGGTCTACCAACTGATGGGATATGGAGGTAGAACGGTCCTTTGAAAATTTACAAGTAGCAAAAAATTGCAACACATGTCAGCCTGCAAAAACTGTGCAGTCTGATATGAGGCCATACTTGTTGCAGATGCATTAAGCCCCCTTTCACAGAGCAACGCTCATATATAACAAATGCAAAGTACTTGTATGTCAGAGGAAGTATTATTCTGGACTAAGATTGTTGGTCTGTCCATTGATGCAATTTTGTGTCCTTTTCTACCAGTATGGCTAACATTCTACTGGAAGCCTTTCTTCTATGGGATTTAAAGCACTTGCAGTTTTTATGATGATTGGTAGACTATTATAGAAATTTTGGCCTGATGAATTTTTCCCTGATCCAGTTACAGGGCAACTGGTTTAGGGTATACATTGGCATATCAGATTAAACTTCAAGAATGTAAGGGTACTTCATGTACATAGATTAATTATGCCAGAATGTAAGAAACATATTCATGTACCATTTGTGTACTAAACTGATTGTCTTTTCTTTTTTCCAAACAGTCTGTTAAGTGCAGAAGCACTCCCAGGAGCAGTAGGTGGGGCTCCGACTTCACCACAGGGTGGGGACGGCTGTATAGAGAGAACAATGGCGGAAGGTGAACGATCATTAGAGGCCATGAGTATAACAGTATTCCTTTCCAACATTGGCCTTGAACAGCTGAGAGATATCTTTGAGCAAGAACAGATAACTATGGACATTCTAGTGGAAATGGGACATGATGAGTTGAAGGACATTGGGATAAATGCCTATGGACATCGGCATAAAATTCTGAAAGGTGTGGAGAGGCTGCTGTCGGGCAAAGGTAACATTATGTGTTCTACGTGTTATGTAAACTCCTCCTGTAATAGTCTGAAGAAAAGTGTTGAAATTCTCTCCCCTAGGAAATTTGTGGTGAAAAACAGCCAGTTCTTCAAGAAAACCTCTGTGTGACGTTGGTCTCCCTTTTCATGGATCGTTCCTGATGAAACTGCCATTGTCTGACGCATAGCTTTGCATTGTCTCTGCTGTGTAAAAGGAAGAAATGACTTACAAAAAAAGAGAGAGAACTGAAAGTGTGAAAAGGAAAAAATTAAAGACAGTTTTTGAAAAGAATATGTAGAAAACATTAGCTAAGAGCATCCAAAATTCTCTAAATAATTTAGTCCCTGTTTAATGTACTTTAACATTCTGAGCGCTATACACAACTTACGTTGCTTTTGCTGACAATGTTGATCAAGATAAGACTGCACAGAATGTGCAGTCTGATTTTGCATCTACAATGTTGGCTACTTTGTTAGTAATTCTTGCCAAGGAAACCTTGAAGTTGCTTTATTAGCTCACCTGAGCAGGAAGTGCTCAAGGTGAGCTATTGTGATCGGTCAATGTCCGTCGTCTGTCTGTCCGTCCGTCCGTCCGTTCACAATTACAAAAAAATCTTCTCCTCCTAAACCGCCAATCAGATTTCAATGAAACTTCACAGAAATGATCCTTAAGTGATTCACTTTCAGAATACTTCAAAGATTTGAATTCCATGAAGAACTCTGGTTGCCATGGCAACCGAAAGAAAAAACTTTAAAAATCTTCTTGTCCCAAACTGTAAGGGCTAGAGCTTTCATATTTGGCATGTAGCATCATCTAGTGGCCCTTTACCAAAATACTTCAAATTATAGCCCTAGTGTGGAAATTGGCCCTATGCTGTGGGTTCTCGGATTTCACATAGAGATAAAGAAGGAAATCTTTAAAAATCTCCTTGTCCCAAACTGTAAGGGCTAGAGCTTTCATATTTGGCATGTAGCATCATCTAGTGGCCCTTTACCAAAATACTTCAAATTATGGCCCTAGTGTCGAAGTTGGCCCTATGTTGTGGGTTCTCGGATTTCACATAGAGATAAAGAAGGAAATCTTTAAAAATCTCCTTGTCCCAAACCGTAAGGGCTAGAGCTTTCATATTTGGCATGTAGAATCATCTAGTGGCCCTTTACCAAAATACTTCAAATTTTGGCCATAGTATGGAAATTGGCCCTATGTTGTGGGTTCTTGGATTTCACATAGAGATAAAGAAGGAAATCTTTAAAAATCTTCTTGTTTTGTTTACACTCTAGCATCTACAAATATCAACCAATCAGCACCAAACTTGGTCAAAATATATATGACCATAAGATCTCGGATGAGTTCGATTATGGGTCTAATCGGACCAGAACAACTGGAGTTATTTGTCTTTGAATTAGAAAAATTGCTATATTTGCATTTGTTTACACTCTAGCATCTACAATTTTTAACCAATCAGCACTAAACTTGGTCAAAATATAAATGACCATAGGATCTTGGATGAGTTTGATTATGGGTGTAATCTGATCAGAACGACTGGAGTTATTTGCCCTTGAATTAGAAAAATTGCTATATTTGACTTTGTTTACACTCTAGCACCTACAATTATCAACCAATCGGCACCAAACTTGGTCAAAATATATATGACCATAAGATCTCGGATGAGACCGATTATGGGTCTAATCGGACCAGAACAACTGGAGTTATTTGCCCTTAAATTAGAAATATTGCTATATTTGACTTTGTTTATACTCTAGCATCTACAAATATCAACCAATCAGCACCAAACTTGGACAAAATATATATATGACTGTAAGATCTGGGATAATCGGACCGGAACGACTGGAGTTATTTGCCCTTGAATTAGAAAGTTCTTTAGAATAGTTCTTTGTCTGGAGCATAACATTGTCATCTCCAGTCCGATTGACTTGAAACTTGGCATTTGTGTTTGTTGCAATAATACGGAGTGCATTGTGAAAGAACCATAGCTCCACCTCATACTGTCTATGAGTTATTTCCCTTTGATCATCATTTTTACAGCATTTTCTGCTCGTCTGGAATATAAATTTGTCATCTCCAGCCTGAACATCTTCAAATTTGGTATGCATGATTGTTGAAAATTACGGAGTGCAGTGCACAAGAACCATAACTCTTCCTAGCATGAATTTTGAGTTATTCCCCCTTTGACCT
The DNA here is from genome assembly GCA_946811185.2 of Hippopus hippopus. Lineage (NCBI taxonomy): Eukaryota > Metazoa > Mollusca > Bivalvia > Cardiida > Cardiidae > Hippopus > Hippopus hippopus. The sequence goes on from OX328106.1 coordinate 40,205,124, forward strand.
TCATTTTTATTGCATTTCTTGCTTGTCCGGAGCAAAACTTTGTCATCTTAAGTAGGAATGACTTGAAATTTGGTATGCTTATTTGTTGCAATATTTGGAAGTGCAGTGCACAAGAATTGTAACTCTACCTCGTGCTGTCTTTGAGTTATTTCCCTCTGAATGTCAATTTTACAGCATTTAGTGCTTGTCCGGAATATAACTTTGTCATCTCAAGTCAGAACGACTTCAAACTTGGTATGCATGTTTGTTGCAATATTACCGAGGCCTTAAAAAAAAAAATATCTGTGTTTCGGGTTTCAGTCCTAGATGCAGTAGGTAGGGTCGGTCAGGAAAAAAATTTTTTTTTCAAGTTTTTTCTTTTTTTTTTTTTTTTTAATACATGGACCATGTCAAGATTTCAAAAAAAGAGATTTTAGCTTCTACTTATTATTGTTTTATACAGAAATTTGTGTAAATTCACTGTTTAAATTAATTATTAAAGATGTAAAGAGAGTTTTAAGTGTCTCTGATCGGACGATGCCAAAATGGCCTTTGTTGTGTCATTGGTTTTCGCTTTTTTTTCCAGCGCTCTTTTATGAATGCCAATTAATTTTTGAGGAGTATTACCTCATAATTTGTCTTGAATTTGTCAATTATGGTAGCAGGTAACATTCAAACCTATCACTTTACACCAGATAAGTGGACCAACATCTATATCACGTTTTCATAATTGACTCGCCAGGTTCACGAGCTGTGATAAACAGAGCAGCACGTGTTTTTCACATTTGTTACTGAATGTGTTTATTAAAGCCCATTATTCTGCCGTATGCACGTGAGCTAGACTATTTCATATGGAGCTTTAGCCGATAATCACATGCACCAGATTGACTCTAAGAAAGATAATTTTTGAGCGTCAAAAACGTTCATTTCAACTTTCCAAGCGTCAAAACCCGGAGTCACTGGTCATATGAAAATGCTGCACTTTCGCTACTCTCTTGTAGTTGTTGACAGCAGGAGGCAAGTTTTAGTCCCAGGGAAGGTACGCTTGAAATCATACAGTGTGATACAATCTTATCGGCTTTTATACCCCTTAATTAGCCTAATGTTGCTATATCAGATAAAGACCCGTGCCTAGATTTTTTTTTAATTCCTAATTTTTCAATTTTTATAAATTGGCTACCTCACCGGGTGGCTATCGCATATCATATTGGTTATACAACGAGAACTATGTCAGTTTTTTTCTTTAATGCAAAACTGGCAACCTGTTCGGCCGCCGCTAAATACATATGGATTTGTAGACCGACCAGTTTTGGAGCAGTACCTGTTTTTGAACCCGAAATGATATCCCACTTTCCTTGCGAACTATAAAGTGAATGACATCACCATTTTGTGTCAACTGCTTGTTTGAATGTAAATAACAGAGTAACCACTGTTAATTTACGAAATGCAACAAAAGCAGACAGTATGCATGTTTCTAAAGGAAAGATCAGTTTTAGTGACAAATTTCTTATTACCATTTTAAACTCGATACGTGCCCAATTTAAATTCTCCGTTTAAAGTTCAAGTTTAATCCTGAAAAGTTCCCAACATGTGACATAGTGTAGATGCCAAAAAGTCACATAACCATACTGGAATAATGTGACAAGATTCTGATCTATATTTAGATCAGAGAATTTCGTGACCTATTTCGTTCTGTCACTTATGACTGAACAATTTTTCCAGAACACTCGCTGCTACTGAGAGTACAACCCTTTTATAAAGACACTCAATATTTTCAGATACTTTGTGAGATAAGTTTTTGAAAAATTCCTAATCTGTCCTCAAAGGTGCATGTAAACTGATAGAAGGCACCAAAAGGTCTTAATTTTAGCTACTCAGGTATTGTAGAGCTACTGTAAAGAAAGGTCCAATGGCCGCCTTGATTTTTATCTGTCCCCTTCATTGCGCTTCAGAAACTGAAGACAGTTGACTTAGAACTGGTCATTTATGCTGTTCAGAACAGTTCATTCTCGTGACAGTTAACATTTAGTTGAGTTTGGTGCACACAGTGTTTTTCAGTTCCTTAATACATGTTCATGAACTGTTCTATAGATAGTGAAGGCCACGAAATGAGAGCACTAAATTTCGTGCGTGATTCCCGAGTTTGCAGATGGGGCGTGGCAAAGTTGACATTTGATTGATTGGCATTTTATGGCGTGTACGCATGTTTGGTATGTAACTAGACAAAACCTAGTTTGTTATCGATCTCCGTATCAACTCTTTTGGACGGCTACGGGACATACAACAGGTGTTAGTATATTTCGATGCAGACGAGTGACAGGGAATGAAATTGCAACAGCCAAAAAGTACCGAGATGTACCAAGATCGCACCTAACATTTTTTTTTTTTTTTCGATCGTAGTGGAAAAAAAAGTTTAGGGTCGGCAGCATTTTTCTAGGTAGGGTCGGGAAACCCAAAACACAGGTATTTTTTTTTTAGGCCCGAGTACAGTGCACATGAACAATAACTCTACCTAGCATGGATTTTGAGTAATTCCACTCCGATCTTCATTTTTACGGTATTTCTTGCTTGTCTGGAACGGAACTTTGAAGTCTCAAGTCAAATTGACTTGAGACTTGGTAAACATGTTTGTTGCATTACCTGCCCTTTGCAATTATTATACCTCCTTGACAACTGGCAGTGAGACGGGCATATCGTGCGACAATTTACTGCTCTTGTTTCATTATCATTTGGCCTTGAACCTCGATATTTGGTATTTATCTTTATTTTAGACCTTTACTGCTTAGTACTCAGGTGAGCAATATAGGACCATCATGGTCCTCTTGTTTTTTATGTTGTTTCTTAATTGAAAATGTCTCTTTCATGTATTTAGAGCTATAAGGGCTTGTTAGAAGTTTCTTGTGTCTGTGTTGTAATATGCTCTAGTACATAAGTATGAAACCTGTTTTATTTTCACATCAATGCTTTTGATTGTTTGGTGCCATTTTATGTGTTCTGCCTTCATGCTTTTAGTTCTTTCAGTATTATTTTAACGTATAGATTCATGTCACAAAACATTCTAACTGTTTATGAGGGAAAGCAGTAAATTGTTGGAAAGAGTGTGATAGTTATTACGCATAAGGACACATCAAGAAATCATGCATAGCTGTTTTGAAATACTTTGGAAAAAAGCACTACTACCAAATAAAGTTGTATTATTTATAAACGTTCCTAATATCAAGACTTTGTCTCTTTTTTTTTTTTTTGTTTGTTTTTGTCTCCTCTTATTTTTCAACTCTTACCAAGCTACAAGATGGTTGGCTTGTCTGGATTGGAAGCATTTGTAGACGACAAATTTAGCTCAAATGGTGGGGGTTGTCTTTGAAGGGATAGAAAACATTTGGAGCCCTTTTTCTAAGGTTTATGAAAATGGGGGGTTTTTAGGTAAAAGTTGAATGTCAAATCCTAATGCTGTAAAGTCTGTCAATAATCAAAGTCAAAACTTTAGGAATATCTTTGCTGAAAATGTATGAGGTTTAACCCTTTACCAAACGACAGAATTTTCGACATTTCTGAATTTAAAGCAATTGCAGCCAACAAAACAAATGTGGCTTTAAAGTTGGAAATCGTTTTAGAAAGGATAGAAAACATTGTGGGAAAAGGAGAAAATACTGGTTACCAGCATTTTCTCCTTTCTTAAAAAACCTAACGCCATAGGGTTGTTAATGATAAGTCTGGATTGTGTGGTTTGGGGTTAATAGAATGAATATGTTTAGGAAGACTGCGGCCAAAGGAGAAACTGTAATTTGTCTTAGCCACAATATGGTCAAGTTATCTGCATTAAGATGAAAAAATATCTGCACAGTGTGGTTGGTATTAGTTTAAAGAATTTTTGAAACCTTGCTACTTTGTTTTTTTGTCAAATTTTGCCAAACATTGTCTTTCATATTGAACTATTGTATTAGTCATAAAATACTGTTTTACATTTTTTAATCAAATGACTATTTTATAGTCTTGTTGAAATGTTTTATTTCCCTCAGATTTATTGATCTCATTGTGAATGTTTTGGAAAAGAGCACCCAGTATTTATGATACAGTATTCAAATATGATATCTGGTCAAGTTCATTTACAGCAAATTTGAATTAATATTTTTTTTTTCTTTTTCTATTGGAACTAAAGACATGATGGAAATTTTTTAATTCTTGCATTGTGTGTGAAACCTCAAATTTCAGGATTAAAAGTTTTATTGAAGATCAGACTTGTATGTGTCATTATGAAAAGGTTCCCCTTTTGTCACTCTGTTTTCATAAGTGGTCAGCTGCAAGAAACACAAAGAACAGTCTACAGAAGGTATGGGGTATCCAAATATACCTCAGCATTATTATTCAATATCAAGTCTTCCTACCTGATTCTGTGTGAATTTCTTCTTCATCTGGTGTTTTTGAAACATGTAACTGTCAGAAGTAAAAATAGTAAATAGCATGTGTATGCGTACCATATAGAACATGGATTTTTTTATGGAGGTTCACCAATATTTGGGGTTTTGTCCAGTTCAATCCATGATGTAACCAATACAGATCAAGGTCATACTGAAGAGAAAATGCATTCAGATATGTATCTAAATGTGCAATATTTGTGAAGAAATTATGTCAAAAACTGCAATATTTATGTTTAAAACATCCATTTCAAAGATTTGCTACTTGATTGTTAAACAAAATGGTCTTTCAGGATCTTTCAGTAACCATTTACCAAACAATCAGCACTTGCAATGACCATACTAATGGCTTTTGAAAACTTTGTGGGTAAAGGATAAAATTTTGGTAAGCATCATTTTTCCTTTTCCAAAAATGTTTTCTACCCTTTCAAAGACAAATCCTATCATTGAGCAATGTTTGATTTTTCTTACACGCCTACTTTCACAATGGATCTGTCTAACTTGCTGTCTCCTGAAGAATGTAGAGGACTTCACAAATAACCTTGTAAGATAGGGATAATCAATATAAATTAAGATTTGATACATGACTACATTTGAAACCATACAAGCACAGTTTCTCCTTTTGCCACTATGTTTTCCAAGTGTTCTGCTACAAAGTGATAAAAGTTATGTGCAGGTTATAATTATTCAAAAAACACTGACTGATTGAAGTCTGTAATATTTCAACAGATCTGAATGAGGACACAGAGATAAAAACTCCTCGACGGATTGGAGGTAAGTATAGCTATCAGCGATTTTTAGCTTGGCTGTTTTCAAAGAAAACATCAAGATTTTGTCCTAGCGTGGTTGCCATAAGTGTTGTTTGCAAACAAAAAAATAAGATGTTTTCTAATATGTCTGTCATTACTAAAGATGATGACTTAAAACTCTGACTAGCTGTTAACTTAGAAGGGGGAACCCAAACTAGAAGGGCAGGTAATACTCAAAATGGCCTATAACATGCGAAAAGGGGCATTCGGACATTTGCGTAAAGTGTTGTCTCGGATCAGCCAGCGCAGTCTTTGCAGACTAATCCAAAATGAAACTCTGTTTTTATGTAATTTTCTGTTTTGCCCAAGTATACTGTAGGACAAAATCTATTGTAGTCGTAAAGTGCCGTCTTGGATTAGCCTGCGCGGACTGCGCAGGCTGATCCGAGATGACACTTTACGCAAATGTCCGAATGCCCCTTCTAGCGTGTTGAAAGATTGTGCATCTTCAGAGTATTGGGATAATTATGTGATGATACACAGTTGAAGTGTTTGTTTTGTTGCTATGCAAGTTTTTTTTTTTTTGACAGTTGATTTCTGGAGGCATGCATTTGTTGGAATTGTTTGCCACAAGTGTTTATGTAGATTTTCTTTACCATACAAAAGATAGGTGTCAACATGCAAAAAATATACATCTGACCTTTTGATGGCTGAAAAAATGTAATTGGTTTAAACTTGAAAATATTTCTTTCTTATATGTTTAGTAAACCAAGCAGTCAGTAAAAGATCCAAGATCAGACTGCACAATCTAAATTGGTTCACCTGGGGAAGCCCCTACTTTTGCATATAGTGATGAAAGGGTTAAAATAACCTCAAAATGCATGTACTGTAATAGAGAGTACATGTATTTACAAATGTACATTAGGTTATGTGCTGCAATATCATCCTGTTGTATTCAAAGCAGTGGCTTACAGCAACTGCTCAGTAAGTTACCACCAAAAAGGGCCTGAAAGATGACATGAACAGTGTAGATTAACCCCTCGAACAGAAAGAAGAATAAATATGTTAACTGTTTACCACACAACTCTTTAATTTTAATAACCCTGACAAAGAAGGCTTCAGAAAACACTATGGGAAAAGGAGAAAATGCTAGTCTCCTTTCCCACAATGTTTCCTACCCTTTTTCAAATCCCTTTTTTATAGCCATATTTGTCTGGCCATCTGTAAGTGATTTCAGTGCAGAAGAGTCTAAGACTTTGTCATCTGGAAAAGGGTCATATCTGATACATTTGTTATATGAGTATTTATGATAGGTACTTTTTTTTCAGGGGGAAGTAACTCCTTCCAATCCAGTCAAGGGACTGTACTAATAGATCTGTTACCAGACGACTCCGAGTACCAATCTGTGGAAGAGCAGATGCAGAGTACCATTCGAGAACATAAGGATCGAGCTGGTGGCCATTTTAATCAGTATAACATTCTCAAAGTAAGTGGTTGAAATTAATCTTCCTTGATTCAAGGTCCTTTTAATACCCTTGTACCAGTGAAATGCAGGAAAGATATGAATAAATTAGCTGTCCTCATACCTTGATAAGACTGAGCTGGCTAGCACTTAAGTGAGTATAACATTCTGAAAGTAAGTGTTAGAAATGAGTCTTCTCTGAGTGAAATCGTCTTTCAGTATGCTTGTATTGTTGAAAACGGGGAAAGACATGAATGAATGAGTTGCTGATATAATTTGACAATTTTGGTGAACAGTCAAATCAAAATGACATTCTATAAGTAAGTTATGAGAATGAATCTCCTTTTTGGAAAACTTTCCCTGAACTCTTTACTAAATAACAAAATTTTTGGTATGTCCAAATTGGAAACATTTGTAGATGACAAAACAGATGTTCCTGAAATAATGAGCTTTGTCATTGGAAGGTCAGAAAACATTGTGGAAATGATCGCGAAAGCTTTCCTGTAATGTTTTCAGATGCGTTCTTTCTTAGGATGGTTAAAAGTTTGGATTGTTTGATTAACTCTTTACCACACAGTCACAAGTTTTAATTATTGTAAGAGGCCTTTTGAAATAATTGTGGGTAAAAGAGAAAGTGCTGGTATACAGTGTTTTCTCATTTTTCCCACAATGTTTTTTTACCCTTTTGGAGACAAATCTCTCTATTTATGCCACCTTTTATTTGGCGTCTGCAAATGCTTTGAATTTGGACCAGTCTAAAGTTTTGTAGTTTGGTCAAGCGTTAAAGGTTAAGCCTTTACTACACAATCCGGAGTTTTAACGACCCTTGGAAAGAAGCCTTTTGAAAACATTGTGGGAAAAGGAGAAAATGCTGGTAACCAGCATTTTCTCCTTTTCCCACAATGTTTTCTATTTTTATCAATAACAAATTCCACTATTTCAGCCATCTTTAATTTGTCATCTGCAAATGCTTTAAATTTGGACGAAACTAAAATTTTGTTGATTGGTAAAGAGTTAACCTTTTATCAGATTGAAACTTCTGGGCATATCCATATTGAAAGTATCTGTAAATGAAAAGTTGATGTCTCTTAAGGATAAAAAACATGGGATAAGGAGAAAATGCTGGTTTTAATGCATTCATATTTTTCAAACAGATCCAGAAAGTACGGAACAAGAGATTACTAGATAAGTACACGCATCGTAAAAAGGAAGTAGCAGATGAAAACCATGGTCACGATAATGAAAGGTTACTGTTTCACGGTTCCCCATTTATACAGACAATTGTTCAGAAAGGGTTTGATGAGCGACATGCTTACATTGGGGGAATGTTTGGAGCTGGTGAGTGTAGTGTTGGTGTTATCTTCATCGATTCGATGCTAAAATTTCAGACTTTTTTATCTCTCACCTCTGATGCATGTGAAAAAGTAGTAAGTAGCTTGGAAAGAAAGTTGTGTCAGTACTGGTGTGGGGAAAGCCAGGAAACACATGCGTGGGTGCACTGACTGCCATGTTATGATTTAAGCTTTTAAGACAGCATTAAACTCTAATACAAACAAACAAAAAGGCTTTTCTGTATAGGTGGTTGCAGATGAATGTGACTCAAATGAGAATTACGCAAGTTTTACTCTATACATTTGTATTGAAAGACCATTTGTTTTAACCCTTTACCAAACAATCCCTTGTTTTAACAACCCTAGATAAGAAGCCATCTGAAAACCTTGTGGGAAAAGGAGAAAATGCTGGTAACCAGCATTTTCTCCTTTTTCCCACAAGGTTTTCTACTAAGTCAAAGAACGTCAACTCATAGGTGCCAACTTCGAATGTGTCACCTTCGGATAGTTTTGATTTGAAAGAATATAAAATTTGCTGTTTGGGAATGTGTTAAGCCTTTCGAAGTTGTATGCTATTGTTGTTATACTATATCTGCTTTCAGGCAGTGTTTTTAAAAAAGCAGTCTTTGACAGGGGCATGGAAAGTCATATGTACAAATATAGTTTGGAACAAAATTTCTGCTTTTGTTGCTTACATTTTTATTTTCCTCCAGGAATATACTTTGCTGAAAACTCCTCCAAGTCAAACCAGTATGTTTATGGTATAGGTGGGGGCACAGGTTGTCCGGCACATAAAGATAGATCCTGTTATATTTGTCACAGGTATGGCTACACATATTTATAGACTTGTCTATATATGGATAATTTTCATTTTTATGTAGTTTCATTACATGTCTGTGCCTACTTGTTCATCTGTCTTTGTGAAGCCGTTAATAGCTCAGTGGTTCAGTCTTTACCAGACGATCCGAGCCCAGGTAGCTCAATTGGTAGGGTGTAGGTCTTGAGAACAAGGGGTCGCTGGTTCATTCCCTGGCTCGGCAAATTTCTTTCCAAGGATTGACAATAGTCATTGTGACAGGATTCCTGTCTCACTGCTGACCATTGTTTCAATGATGGTTATGTTGAAAAGCAGCCAGTGGCTTGGAAAGAATATTGTGCGGAGTACTGGTAAAAGAAATTCCAGGAAAGTATGGATAAGTGCACTGGTCACCGCGATACTAATGAAATAATGTTAAAAACAGTGTTAAAAATCATTTAATCAATTTAAAACCTTCCAAAAACAAATGATTTGTGGTTCTCTTTCCATCTTTAGCTAAATTCGTAGACTAGCCATCATTAAATGTAGCTAAAAAGGGAGAAGTCTGAGAAGGGGTAGAAAACATTGTGGGAAATGAAGAAAATGCTGGTTTCCAGCATTTTCTCTTCTTTCCCACAATGTTTTCAAAAGCCATCTTTCTCAGGATCATTAAAATTTGAGCTTGTGTGGCAAAAGGTTAAGCTGTTTGTTGCTTAATTGATTTTCTGCTATCAATTTCAATTTTCTGTATTTTCAGACAATTATTGTTGTGTCGAGTGTGTTTAGGAAAATCATTCCTACAGTTTAGTGCAATAAGGATGGCCCATGCACCACCTGGTCATCACTCTGTGATAGGGCGGCCAAGCAGTGGGGGTCTAAGTTATCCAGAATATGTTGTATATAGAGGGGAGCAGGTAAGGCAAAATAGATGAGCAGTGCTCTTAGAAAAGGGAGTTAACTCTTTACCAGACGACAACATTTTAGACTTGCCCAAATTGCAAGCATTTGCAGACGACAAAATAAACCTGACTCAAAAATTGAAACTTGACTTTAGAAGAGTAGAAAACGTTGTGGGAAAAGGAGAAAATGCTGGTTACCAGCATTTTCTCCTTTTCCCACAATATTTTCAGAAGGCTTCTTCCTCTTGGTCGTAAAAACCAGGGATTGTTTGGTAAAGGGTTAAGCGTGCATCTCTAATGCATTATACCAAGCAAGTTGTCGCATAAACAGGGAGTCGCTGCTTCGATCCCTGGCTCGGCCAATTTCTTTCCAGGGATTGCTGATAGTTATTGCGACAGGATTCGATCCTCTCTCACTACTGACAACTGTCTCGATGATGGTTGTGTGGGAAAGCCACAAGTGGATTGGAAATAATATTGTGCAGAGTACTGGTAAAAGAACCTCCAGGAAAACATCAATAGGTGCACTGGCTGCCGAGATATAACTGAAATCATGTTGAAAACACTGATAAACACTATACAATCAATCAGTCATTACTTAATATGGATTCAGTCAGTCTAAAAAGGGACTGAATCCTGAGGTAGAATGAACCTTTTTTGTATGCATAAAATTTACCAACAGCAGAAAGTAAAGACCTAGGTTGGCCTGCACGGAGTGCCTTGAGTTGATAACTCTTGCAGATGCATTAAACCCTCTTTTCACAGGGCTTGACTTGGATGTATTCCTTTTTCCTCTCTATCCATGTGCCATATAGTTCAAATTCCTGACTCGGCAAAAGTTCTGTCTAATGATTTATAGTGACAAATGTTATGACGGAATTAATTCCTTTCTCATTTCTGAAAATTGTTTGAAATGTATTTTCGTGGAGGAATAGCCTGTGGTGATTTTTTGTAAAGCTCTGGTCAAGAAACTGCAGAAAAGCAGATATGTGCCATGATGTTATGGAATATTGTTTGAAAAATCAAGCCTATACGATGAAGGTTGTCTGAGACTCATCACAAGCCACAGTCTTTCATGCTGTGAGGATTTTACAATCATCTGACACTATTTGCTTGATCTCTTACCATAGAAATACAAGTTCTTGTGTATGTGCACACATCAGCTTTTGAAAACACAATGGTATAGGAGCATAATACATGTTAACAAGCAGTTGATTTACTGACAACTTTTTCCGTGAGTGTTTTTTAAGATATACAGTAAGGGAAAGGAAAATTTTGCTTTCTTGAATTAATAAGAAAACATTGAGAAACTAAATAGTTGCTTGTCACAAGCAGATGCTCCTATTTACATGATGCTGTCAAAGGTAATCTTTTGCATTGATGCTAAATTATATCTTGACTCTTTACAAGATGACAGAAGTTCAGATTCTACCATAATTAACTGGTTACCAAACAGCAAAATTTTGGACTTGTCCAAATTGAAATCAATTGCAGACGACAAATTAAAGGTGGCAAAATTGACTCAATTTTTCCTTGATAGAGCAGAAAACATTGTGGGAAAAGGAGAAAATGCTGATTACCAGCATTTTCTCCTTTTCTCACAATGTTTTCAAAAGGCTTCTTCTTCAGGGTCGTTAAAAGTCGGGACTGTGCGGTAAAGAATTAAGTATTTGCAGACAATAAAGTACATGGGACTCAAGTAAAGGACTTTGTGTGTGAAAGGGTACTATAAAGTAATGAAAGGAGAACACGCTGGCTACCAGCATTTCCTCCTTTATACAGAAGTTTTTCAAGAGCCTCCTTAGGATTGTATAAATGGCATTGTTTGGAAAATGTTAAATGGGTTGAACCTTTTCTATTGTGTTTTTCAGGCATATCCAGAATATTTAGTGACATTTAAGATATTAAAACCACCTGAAAATTCTGGAGGAACAGATTCAGCTCAAGATCCATAGTGTTTGATTTTGTACAGAAAAAACAGTTGTAGATACTATCTTGAATGAAATTCAACAACCAATAGAATGGGAGAACATAGATACAGATATATGTTTGTGTATAGCAACATTATTGTATATAGATTTTCATGGGAAATTCAATTTCATTTAGTAGGTTTAACTCTTTACCAAACTAACGAATTTTAGACTTGTCCACATTTAAAGCACTTGCAGATGACAGACTGAATTTTAATATGGTAAATCATCTTGAACAGGGTAGAAACATTTCAGAAAAAGGAGAAAATGCTGGTTTTCCATGTTTTTAAAAGCCTTTTTCCTCAAGGTCAGTAAAACACAGGATTTTTGGTAAAGAGTTAAGCTAAAAGAAAGATGTGTGCATGGAAAACCATGAGCCAGATTCAACAACCATTTTAAAAACTGTCTTGATTCTAAATTCTAAGACTAGCCTTTGGATTGGCTGTGACAGAAGCACTTAGCCAATGAGATGCAGTTTGAAGATATAGAATTAGACTTGGTTTAGATTGGTTGATTAGAGGACATAGTATTAAGCCTGTCAAACCTATGATGTATGTTTCATTCAGCCAAGAGTGCATTTCACACACACATGATAATTATATGAGTTATTGTCTGATTTTTTGAAATGTCTTTCTGGGAGGAAACAGGTTTTTATCATTCTTTTGAACAGTTCTGCATCTTATCACTTATTAAACAATGAAGTATTTTACAACCAGTAAAAAGACAGCTGTTGAAAACATCTCTAAGAGATCATTCTAATGACTACCCACAATATAGGTTTTAAGGAAGTATTAATGTATTAAGAAAAGATAAATGGATCAGTCTGGTGTTTCTACAAAATGTTTACAAACACGGAATGTCTGTATTTATTGATTCTGTACATTTTATGTCTAGTCTTATCTCCTCATTTTATTTTGCGTGTAGACTGCAGTCAGCTCTTTTAAAGTAGTTGAAGGATCATTGTTTTGTAAGAAATATGAAATAAATACTTTTTCTGAAGTCGCCTTACTTGCTTCTTTCTGTCTAACAATCTTTCCAAGCTCAGTATGCCTTACCAGATGACAAAATAGTAGCCTTGTCCATCATGAAGTAATATGCAGGTGACAAATGAGAGGTTCAAATGATGGGATCTGTTTTTGGTATGTAAGAAAACTTTGTGGGAAAAAGAGAAAATGCTGGTTATCAGCATTTTATCCTCCCACAATGTTTTCTTTTTCTTCAGATTTGTTTAGTCACAGGATTATTTTGTTAAGGGTTAATCCTGTCTCACTTCTGCATGCTTTTTTGCAGATTCCTGTTGCATTTCGTTTACCAAATGACAAAATTTTATACTTGTCCAAAGTTGAAGCATTTACAGATGAAAAATTAGATGTGGCTTAACCCTTCACCACACGCCAAAATTTTAGACCTATCCAAATTGAAAGCATTTGCAAGCGACAACTTCATAGAAGCTCAAATGACGCAATTTTTCTTTGGTAGGGTAGAAAACTTTGTGGGAAAAGGAGAAAATACTGGTTACCAGCATTTTCTCCTTTTCCCACAATGTTTTCAAAAGGCTTCTTCCTCAGGGTTGGTAAAAGTCGTCTTTGTGTGGTAAAGGCTTAACTCTTTACCAAACAAAAAAGTTCGAGACTAGTCGAAACTCAAAGCATTTGCAGACAACAGAATAAATGTGATTGAAACCTTGAAATTTGTTTTGGAAAGAGGAAAAAAAATATTGTGGATAAAGGAAAAAATGCTGGTTACCAGTATTTTCTCCTTTTCCCACAATGTTTTCAAAAGTCTTCACTTGGGGTCTTTCAAAGTTGGTATTGTGTGGTAAAGGGTTACATTATAAGATTTATCTTTGAAAAAGTGCTGGTGACCAGCATTTTCTCCTTTTCCCACAATGTTTTCAAATGACCCTTTTCTCAGGGTTGTTAAAACATGCGATTGTTTGGAAGAGGGTTTACAGGTTAAGTTTGAAACATTAATAAATGTATCCGATACCAAATGTCAATGTCCTTGTTCAAATGAATGTTCAAATTGACTTTCGGGTTATGACATGGAGAAAATGCAGATGCTCTCATAACATTCAATTAATTGAGGAGAAGACATTTTACAAGTTTACTATAGAACCTCAGGGTTTTTACTTAATATATGTCTTTTTTTACCCTTACCAAACAATCCCAAGGTTTAAAAACCCTGTGGAAGAGGGTTTTTAAAAAAAACATTGTAGGTAAAAGAGAAAATGCTGCATTTTCTTCTCTTCCCTACAATATTTTCTACCCCGTCAAAAGCATATCCAATCATTTTGATTACATTTAGTATGCAATCAGCTAGAGCTTTCAATTTAGATGTGTATAGAATTTTGTCATTTGGTAACAAGTTAACTTCTTAACTCTTGACCAAACAACAAAATTTCAGACTTGCCGAAATTGAAAGCATTTGTAGACGACAAATTAAATGCGACTCAAAAAATTGAAATCTGTTTTGGGAAGGATAGAAAACATTGTGGGAAAAGGAGAAAATGCTGGTTACCAGCATTTTCTCCTTTTCCCACAGTGTTTTCAAAAGGCTTCTTTCTCAGGGTGGCTGTTCAGATTTTGGGACGAAAATTTTACAAAAATACGAAAAAAATCGTCCATATACTCCCAAAGCCTTTTAATTTTCATTCATAAAACTCCAGTAGTTGAAAACTATCCAACAACGAGAAATTAGAGATTTACTACGGCCCAGGTCAACACCGACGGGAAACACGGTCTTTTTTTACATGAGCAACTCGCTCATGTACATGCCATAAATACACAGACGAAGCTTCAAACATAGCATCCGAAGAAGACACTATGGAAAATAATTACATGTTTGTTATGTCATGGAATTTAAGCGTCATTAGTCACGTGCCAGTCCCTTGACATTCCCACAATGCTTTTTTTGATTTTTGGCGCGAAATCTAAAAATACCTTAAGAGGCTACCTAGCCTTTTAAGGGAACACCGTCAAAAAAAAATTTTTTTTCGTAATTTTATGATTCTTAATTATTGATGATTTATATTGTTTTTTCATATAAATTTCAGTGATATATTTTTTAATTTGGTGAGATGTGAAAAATCTAAATACCCACCTTTAAAAGTCGGGATTGTGTGGTAAAGGGTTAACAGGCAACAAAATTTTAGACTTGTCCAGTTTGAAAGCATTTACAGATTACCAAATTTAACGGGGCTTTTCTAATGGGATTTAATTCTGCAAGTGAAGGAAACATTTATGGAAAATAAAATTCTGATAACCAGCATTTTCTCCTTTTTGCACTTTGTTCTTAAAAGCGACCTTTCTCAGAGTTGCCAGCATTTTCTTCTTGTTTCACATGCTTTTTTTAAAACCTTTCTGAGGATTTGCTTTTAGGAATAGAAATACATGTTGTTACCTGCTGCATGCTAAGGCATTAAAGGCTGATATTTGCACCAGCTCTGGAGTACAGACTTGACTAAAGAACCTGTTTTAATGACCCTAAGGCCAAAGGCTTTTGAAAACATGATGGCAAACAGAGAAAATGTTGGAAATGTTTTTTACCTGTTCAATTATTGATCGATTGAATGGTGTTTTACTCTGCTTTCAACATTATTTTAGTCATATCATGGTGACAGCTCAGATATTCATGTGTTTCCTGGGTTATGCCAGTCCTAAGCTGGGGCTCTGAAATGTCTTGCACAAGGACATTCCCACGAAAAACCCAATGGATCCAGTGTGGCTGGAACCTGGTCACGAGTCCTACACTTTACCTCTGAGCCACGAAGGACCGCTCTTTTCAATGATAAAGTCCACCACATGGCCTGCAACACGCGAAAAGGGGCATTCGGACATTTGCGTCAAGTGTCGTCTTGGATCAGCCTGCGCAGCCCGCGCAGGCTGATCCGAAACGACACTCCGTTTTTATGTAATTTTCTGTTTTATGCAAGTCTACTGAAGAACAAAATCTAATGTAATCGTAAAGTTTCGTCTCGGATCAGCCTGCGCGGACTGCGCAGGCCGATCCGAGACGATACTTTACGCAAATGTCCGAATGCCCCTTTTCGCGTGTTGCAGGCCATATAATTATAGTATGTTGTCTTCATATGTGTTAACTATAGTAAAAGATTAAAGCAAGATAGTGAAAGTTGTCTGCAGAATCCTGAGGACTTCTGCATTAAAATTCTATCTCTTGAATTATCCCTTGAAACATATTTTCAGTAGATGGCTTCAAAAGTTGTAAAATTATGCTCAGTTAGAGCAATATCTCTTTTTGCTACAATGTTTTTCGAAGTGGTTTGTTGCAGTATGAAAAACATCTACATGAGGTAAACTGCAATAAAAGGCAGAATTACTCAAGCTGCTGGATTTGTGTGTGAGTGTCTTTTGTCAAGTCACTTCTGAGCCCTTGCCTATTACTGATGGAACCCTGGACCCACATGAATAAGTGAGATGTCACAGTGATATCATTGAAATCATGTTAACCCTTAACCTAAATAAGTTGAATAAAAATTTCAAGCCCACAGGAAAAACCCAAATGTTGCTATTCAAAGCTATTTTTGGGGCAAAAATATCTCCTTATCGGACAGTTTAGATCTAAGATCAGACTGCACATTCTGTGCTGTCTTGATCTCTATTGTCAGCAAATCGTCCTTCAGTCGGGCTCAGCAGCTTAACTCTTTACCGCACAGTGGCGACTTTTAACGACCCTGGAGAAGAAGCCTTTTGAAAACAGTGTGGGAAAAGGAGAAAATGCTGTAACCAGCATTTTCTCCTTTTCCCACAATGTTTTTTACTCTATCAAAGAAAAATTGCACCATTTGAGCCACATTGAAATTGACACCTGCAAACGCTTTCAATTTGGATAAGGCTTAAATTTTGTCGTCTGGGAAAAAGTTAAGTGGAGTAAAACAGCTTTCAGTGTATGCATAGTAGACTGGGGTTGCAAGCTAGGGGAAATAATGGAGAATCAAACAATCTTTGTGTTCCGATTGATGGATGTCAGTTTTTATGTATTAACTCTTTCAGCGCCAAATAAATAAACTCAACCTCTTTCGACGGCTCTAAATACAATCCATTGAAACTTACAAAGATTTTGATTGTATAGGCTTGACTATACAAGTGGATGGTATAGATCAAAGATCAGACTGCATGTTCTGTGCAGTCTGATCTTGATCTATGCAGTCTGCAAAAGTCGTTGTTTTCGCCTACGGCGCCGAAAGGGTTAATGGAGAAAATGACAGTTCTAGGTCCTGCATATGCCTATGTAAACATATTTTCTTTCTTATGATGACCTGCTATGGTGAAAGATTCACAAAAACATTTTGCAAAAGGTAGAATTTGCTCATGTGAAGTATATTCTTCAATCAGGACTTTTGGTGTTTTCAAAGTAGACGTGTGCATATCTCCATCCCCTACATTCACTACAAACAGTAACTCCAGATGACATTTTAATCTTGTCTCAATTAAGGGCATTTTACAAACTACAAATTGTAATGTGTCTGTTACAGTATTGAAAACTGGGGGAAATGGAGAAAATGCTGGTTACCAGCATTTCCTCCATTTCCCACAGTGTTTTCAAAAGCTGCTTTTTTCAGGGTGGTTACAATATGGTAGTTTTTTGGTAAAGGGTTAAATTTAGAAGAGATATAAATGTTACATATCAAGTAACAGCGTTTATCAATCATCTGAGATCGTCTGCTGTCTGCAATCTTGGGGACAAAAATGCTTCTGGGGAGAGTTTGAACTTCCATCGGCGAAAAGTTTGATCGAGTGCTTTTATTCACTATGGACTGGTTTATAGCTCCGGAAAAAATTGTTTGTCTGGAAAATGCAATGCAATATATTATGATCCAATTCAATATTAAAGTCTATTGCAGCCATTGTGATGTACAATTCTGTTTTCTGCTGAATGGCTTTATTTTGTCAGTACGTTTTTTTGATCTTTTGTTACCCGTATATCTACCTCACAGTAGCCTTTAACCCATAACTCTTTACCAATTAATAAAAGTTTGAACTGGATCAAATTGAAAGCATTTGCAGACAACAAATTAAAAGTTGCTAAAATGATTATTTTTGTATTTGATAGAGTAGAAAACATTTTGGGAAAAGAAGAAAATGCTGGTTATCAGCATTTTCTCCTTTTCCCATAATGTTTCCAAAGGCTTCATCATCAGGGTCGTTAAATCTTGGGACTGTGTGGTAAAGGGTTGATCAAACAAACACGTGTTTAACGGTCCTGAGAAAGAAAGCTTGATATGAAAATATCTGGTAACAAGCATTTTTAGCTCACCTGAGCACAAAGTGCTCAGGATGAGCTATTGTGATCACTCACCGTCCGTCGGCGTCCGTCCGTCGTCCGTCCGTCCGTCGTCCGTCCGTCCGTCCGTTCACATTTCTTTGTTTACACTCTAGCATCTACAAATATTAACCAATCAGCACCAAACTTGGTCAAAATATATATGACCATAAGATCTCGGATGAGTTTGATTATGGGTCCAATCAGACCAGAACAACTGGAGTTATTTGCCCTTGAATTAGAAAAATTGCTATTATTTGACTTTGTTTACACTCTAGCATCTATAATTTTTAACCAATCAACATCAAACTTTGTCAAAATATATATGACTGTAAGATCTCAGATGAGTTAGATTATGGGACTAATCGGACCAGAACAACTGGAGTTATTTGCTCTTGAATTAGAAAAATTGCTATATTTGACTTTGTTTACACTTTAGCATCTACAATTATTAACCAATCAGCATCAAACTTGGTCAAAATATATATGACCATAAGATCTCGGATGAGTTAGATTATGGGTCTAATCGGACCAGAACAACTGGAGTTATTTGCCCTTGAATTAGAAAAATTGCTATATTTGACTTTGTTTACACTCTAGCATCTACAATTTTTAACCAATCAGCATCAAACTTGGTCAAAATACTTATGACCACAAGATCTCGGATGAGTTTGATTATAGGTCTAATCGGACCTGAACGACTGGAGTTACTTGCCCTTGAATTAGAAAGTTCTGTAGAATAGTTCTTTGTCCGGAGCATAACTTTATCATCTCTAGTCCGATTGACTTGAAACTTGGCATTTGTGTTTGTTGCAATAATACGGAGTGCAGTGCGAAAGAACCATAACTCTACCTCGTACTGTGTATGAGTTATTTCCCTTTGATCATCATTTTTACAGAATTTTCTGCTTGTCAGGAATATACCTTTGTCATCTCTAGCCTGAACATCTTCAAATTTGGTATGCTTGATTGTTGAAAAATTACGGAGTGCAGTGCACAAAAACCATAACTCTTCCTAGCACGAATTTTGAGTTATTCCCCCTTTGATCTTCATTTTTATAGCATTTCTTGCTTGTGCGGAGCAAAACTTTGTCATCTTAAGTAGGAACGACTTGAAATATGGTATGCTTATTTGTTGAAATATTTGGAAAAGCAGTGCACAAGAATTGTAACTCTACCTCGTGCTGTCTTTGAGTTATTTCCCTTTGATCGTCATTTTTACAGCATTTAGTGCTTGAACGGAATATAACTTTGTCATCTCAAGTCAGAACAACTTCAAACTTGGTATGCATGTTTGTTACAATATTACAGTGTACAGTGCGCAAGAACAATAACTCTACCTAGTGCAGATTTTGAGTAATTCCACTTTGATCTTCATTTTTACAGTATTTCTTGCTTGTCCGCAACGGAACTTTGCGATTATTATACCTCCTTGACAACTGGCGGTGGGACAGGCATATCTGCCGCTCTTGTTTCATTATCATTTGGCCTTGAACCTCGATATTTGGTATTTATCTTCATTGTAGACCTTTACTGCTTAGTACTCAGGTGAACGATATAGGACCATCATGGTCCTCTTGTCTTTTATTCCCACGATGTTTTAGAGCTACCGTTGCAAAAACATACCTCATCAATTTAGCTACCTTTTATCTTATGTCTCAAACTTTGTCGTCTGATAAAGGGTTAACCCTTTGTCACAGAATCCCTAGTTTTAACGACCTAGAGGAAGATGGCTTTTGAAAACTTAATAGGAAAAGGAAAAAATGCAGGTAACCAGTATTTTCTCCTTTTCCTAATCTGTTTTCTGCTCCTTCAATTACAAACTCACTCCAGCATTTGAATCAAATGCTGAATGCCTTCGAATTCGACAAGTCTAGAATAGAAAGAGTTAAACTGTCGCGAACTTCACTACGACGTACTATCTGCTGATGTCACGCTACTTTATCTCGCTCCGCTAAATGCCAAAAAATTAACACCATCTTTGACCTCGGCCCCCCTTTTTTTCCCCAAACGAAGCGGGAGGGGCTGTGAATACTTAGAAATATGATGCAGTATTGGCCAATGGCCTCCACAAAAAGATAGTTCTATAGTAAATGCTGTCATATATTTTTCATATCCAAAACTTCTCGGAAAAATTGCTGTGAAAAGGACCATTTCTGATTGCAAACCATGTTCTTTCATGTGGTGAAAAGCAGCAAATAGTTTGTTTGGGCAATATTTCTGATGGAGAGGATTTAGTGGCTTGGAAAAAGTGTTGAACGAAGTACTTCTCAGAGAAACTCCAGGAATGCGTGGACATGTGCACTCACCCATGTGATACAGCTGTTGAACACGACGTTAAAATTATACAAACAAACAGCACAAAGAGCAAAATTGCACTCGGTTTCCAATGACATTACTGGTACAAAATTTTCAAATCGGATTACTTCAGACGAGACCAACGATGATGACACGGAAGCAATCGGTTCTGATGGGATGACCAGGAAGTACTGCGTTCTGGCATGGCACCAACTACGTTGTAGTACCTATGGTGGCATATTTTCTGCCACGAGATACGAGATAGCTATCATGATAACTTTAGAAAGCTATCGCGATAAATTAAAGTTTCCTGGAAATTTTATCGAGGTAGTGAAAAGTTTTCTGAAAAAAATATCACGATAAACTTAATATTTTAACGCAAAATTTCTCAGTCGTATGGTGGCATATTTCTGCCACGAGGTACGAGATAGCTATCATGATAATTTTAGAAAACTATCGCAATAAATTAAAGTTTCCTGGAAACTTTATCGAGATAGTGAAAAGTTTCCTGGAAAAAAAGATATCACGATAAACTTAATATTTTAACGCAAAATTTCTCATTCGTGCATGAAGCTGACATTCGAGATAATATTATCGTGATAGTTCTATCTGTTTCTCGATATCTATAAATAGAAAATATATCATTTGGATGAACTCGGTAGTTTTTGACTTCACAAGATTGCTGTAAGTAAAAATTCGAATCATTAACAATTGTAGCTTAATTGGTAAATTTTGACAAGACTCGAAATGAACAGAAGTCTGTAAAATCACAAAGACGACTCGAAATACCTCCTACGAACAACTAAAACCATTCAGGGAAAAGGAAATGCATAAGGTTGTAAACGAAGATGTTCCGAAACCGTATCTAATTATAGATACCGTGAATGTCAGTTGTGGGCACGAAAGCAAAAAAAAATCTTGATAACAGTAAGAATTATCGCGATATTTTTATCGTGAATTTTTTTGTTTTATTACGATACTTCTCTTAAATTATCGCAATAGCTATCTCGTATCTCGCGGCAGAAATATGCCACCATAAGTACCGATTGCTTGGCCTCAATCTTTACTATTTTGTTTCGAAATGTTCTTTATTGATTATACACAAAGTGCAATAGATTTTACATTTACTGTATATAAATTGCTGTCGTTTAGTAGTATTTGGTAATGCAGCTGCATATGGTTTGAAAGAAACAAACAAGCTAGTCGTATTTCGTAACTTGTACGTTTGTACCGCTTTTATCGCTAAGTTGACTTTTTACTTTTTTGTTCAGCCATCCTTTTAGGATGAACAATTTCCTAAAGGCACA
Source organism: Hippopus hippopus (assembly GCA_946811185.2). NCBI lineage: Eukaryota > Metazoa > Mollusca > Bivalvia > Cardiida > Cardiidae > Hippopus > Hippopus hippopus. The sequence continues at coordinate 40,226,612 of OX328106.1, forward strand.
AATACCAAAACAATTATTGTTATATTGTCGTATATATCAATGGATCCGCGGGGAGTCATATGCTCTTTCTCTGTTTTGCATGATTCCTTTCACTGTTTAAAGAATAAAATAAACAATTTCAGTCACGGAAGACGATCCAGATGTTGCAAATTCTAGGCAGTCTTGGTTAGTAGATTTAACAAAAACCCGGATAGTGTAGATCCAAGATCAGACTGCGCGTTCCATGCCGTCTGATCTTGCTCTACAGTGTCCGCAAAAATCACACTTGGATTCATTCAGCATGCGAAGAGCATCATTTTGCAATGTGACACTATAAAATACAGTCATTATCTATTTTAATAACGGCAAACAATCCCATTGTATAACTTGAATCATTTTACCCCACTTACTTGCCAGTTTTTGTGGCATTTGTCGAAGACAATGCCACTATGAGTTCAATAATGAATGTTCAATATTGAATTTTGAAGACCATGTATCGTATTTTGTGCAAAACCGAAGGACATAAACCCAATTAAACTCAATTTTTCTCAGACAAATGAGTTTTTCGATAGCACCGAGATATATAATTGGAAATGGCGTATTGAAATAAACTGCATTAGGCCATCGATCGTGGAAATACTGCTTTTTGATTGAAAATAGCTTCACCCCCTCATAGCCTTCTATTGGCGCAATGATATACACAAAATTTGTCTACTGGTCGCTTTGGTTCCGGGCTTGTTCGTTCCAAAACCAGTTCGTCCCTGGGCTTTTTCGTCCCATGATTGCACGCTACTCCATTTGATTGTGCATGTATATTTACAGGTCGAAAACATTTATTGTAATGTTGGGAATTAGATCCTGACGGCCAAAGATATCTCAAAATCATAGTTTTGAGGTACAAACTTAATTTAATTCAATATATTTACATGGTTTCTCTCTCTACCCATCATGCATCCTACCGTCAAGAGACGTTACTCCTGACTTCTCCTGAATGATCAAAGGGAGACCACCAATACACAAATAATGCAAACTTTGGCACCAGTACTCCCCCTTTAACCAAAAAGATGTATTAATTTGCTTAGGAGGTTGATTTTCAAGCTAATATTTGAATAATACTTCTTTTTTTTTCAAATTATTGACTCTGCACAACATTAGCTTCCTTGACAAATGCAACATCAGCGTTCTCAACGCTTTGATTCTACAATGCGACTTCTAGGCTAAATCTCCGTGACTTCAATTCTAAAGTAAAGTTTATGAAATATGGAACTTTGGGAATTTAGAAGAAATAAAATAGTTTGCCAGCATGCAGATTTTAATAAACGGTTTGAACAGTCACATGAGAGATTTTAAAACTATATAAAAGGACTTTGAGCCTGATCAGAGGACAAGGGTTTTTTTTTTTTTTCGTTTATTTTCACCTAAACAACTAACAAAATCGAGGTCCAAGGGAGTATACATTTAACAGTTTATAGACACATTATATGCAAAATGATTACAAGCTATTGACTCCACGCTTCGCAAACACCATTAAATCCTATTGGGACATCGACCTTCTACCTAGTATCAATATGAAAATGACTGTGAAAGAAAAACAATAGTGTTACACACTTCCATTTTTTACACGTACTTTTTGTTTCATAAGAAAGGGGAACAAGAAACCCCATTTCGTTGTTAAACAACAACAAAAACAACAACAACAAGTGAATGCTAGTCATAGAGAGCACGTTTTTGCTGTTACGTGGTTATCGTTTATCACTCTGTATAGAGAAGATATACAACTATACAGAAATTTCTCTGTATCCACACTAAAAAGGGGTCAAATTACTTTTTTGCCCTCTACTGGTGCAATTATGATTTGTATTTCGCATTACCGATAAAGAATACACCTAATCGGATCAGAACCATTCGCCGGAAGTCATTGTTTCGCTGGAAAAAATAGTCCCACTGCGTATAGCGAAAATGTTTTTGTCTACATGCGAGTTCTAAATAATAAATAATTGAAATCCCTTAGTAGTGATAGTAATGGGAAAGTATAAAAGCACTTCATATAAAATTTTCCAACCGTGATCGACATAATGCCTACACTCTTTCTGGTTAGTGCAAGAGAGGAGAAGGAAACGAGGAGACTAAATAAAACCTTGTGCAAGTGAAAAGACCATTTTCAGCAAGTATGTAAATAATGATACTTGTGATAAATGAAGAGATTAATAAATAAATAGATAGCTATTTGATTAAGTAAATAGTTGAAAAATTAATGTCGAAAGGGTCAGGTTATCTTAGAAATGAAATCGGACAGTATAGATATATGATCAGACGCACTTTCTTTGTAGATGTGGACAATGTAGATCTATGATCAGACTGCACGCATGTAAGCCCTGATACCATAAGGTTAAATGCTTCAACAGTCTCTTTACACGTTGCTTGTAGACAGGTAGATTAATGCCCCCCTCCCTACACGACAGGTCTTTATGTATCTGTATTTGTACGACTGGACGATGATCAGTTTAGTATCCATACAAACTTACCATACGACAAGATTCAAGACTGTTCAATACTGAAAGCACTTGCTGAAGACAAATCAGATGTGAGTCAAAGAATGAGATTTGCCTTGGAAAACGTAGAAAACATTGTGATTACCAGCATTTTTTACTTTCACCACATTGTTTTCAAGAGCCTTTTTCCATCGAGATTGATAAAACACAGGATTGTTTGGTAAAGGATCGACACGTATAGAAATTTCTCCCGTAGTGACAAGTCTTTTATCAAACTGTTATTTCAGAGGAAATTTCCTTCTGTTATCAAAGGACAGACTGCAGACGACACTGTACCGGAAATGCATCAAATTGTCGTCTGATTATAGAACTGGTCAATGAAAGGCCCATTTCCGAGCTTGAAATGTAATCATATCCTTATTGCTCTTTCTAAATGGAATTTTTCAAAGTGCTGAAACCAAATATTTATCTAAAAAATGTAGAATGCCTGGATATCTGGATCCATATGAACTTTGCTTTGTTTACTTTCATTACTACTATATAATTAATAAGGATAGGAGCAAAGCAGCTTGGTTTCATTGTTTCGTTTTCACTTTTCTTGTCGTTGCAGAGTTAGATATTGTTTAGACATTGTTTATGTGGGAAATAACTTTTCCGAGAATAACAACCCCTGAGAAAGAGGTACAGTATTTGAAAACATTATAGGAAAAGGAGAACATGCCCATTACCAGAATTTCTCTATTTTCCACAATGTTTTCTGCACCTGAAAAGGCAAATCGTATCATTTGATCCACATGTAATTTGTCGTCTACATATTGTTTCAAGCAGGACAAGTCTAAGTTTCGTTGTCTGGTAAATGGTAAACCGATGCAAGATTTTAGCAAACATGTGTGTTTCGTTTCCGGTCTCAACAGAATAGGGAGTGAATTGTGTTCTCATGCCCAACATTTCGGCATAGAGACATCGGGAGCTATTTCGAAAATGATCTTCCATTGGTAAAACAAAACGGATTATGTCTTTTTTCAAGATAATCATTTTAATGCTGGCAAATTCCATTGAGGAATAGGAAATTGACAAGAAAGATCAAGGTCTCTTGCCAGAGGCAGTGATGCGTCCAAAAAAAGTAATCCCCGAGCGCAATTTTGGTGAATGAGATGTATGTAGGTTCGATGAGGAACAAACAACAACTTTTCCATACATTTTCTGGTCCAATACACCATTCGGCCGTATAACATCAATGGTCAGTAGTAATCAAACCTCTACAGACATTGTGGAAGCTGGTTCTTCAAAGATTCTGGCGGTTCAAATGCACTAGTCAACAACTTATTGTGTCCTAAAACAAATTACTGCACGAGATTTTGGAATAACAACAACAACTGTAATATATTTGAATAACTCGTTAAGGTCTAGATCTAGTACACGAATAAGTGTGAAAACATGTTGGCAATATGATAAATTGCTCGTTTCGAGTTTCACCCTTTTCCACATTGTTTCCCAAAGTTTAAGGATTGATGAAAGTCAACAGGATTTGTTCCTCCTTCACGTCTAATAATTGTCTTGACGATGACTTTCAGGGAAAGCAACCAATGACTCTCATTAATAATATTTAGCTGAAAAAGTGGTAAAGGAACTCCGGAAATGCATAGGTTTCTGAACCAGCCGCGGTGATATAAATTGAATAACAGTGTAAAACAAACAAAATATCACAACAAAAACAATAGTTATGATTCCATGAAACGTGATCCTCATTTACTGTATAACATTGTACAATTTATAGTATTGGTAAGTAGTTTTTTTTTTTTCTGAAATGGAGAATTGTGCCTAACACAAATTTGCAGCATATGTATTCGAAAAGATCTATGTAAAATGTAGATGATCAACACGAATATGCTTAATCACGAGACTGAATTGGAAATTAACACTGCAATGGCCTGCAACACGCGAAAAGGGGCATTCGGACATTTGCGTAAAGTGTCGTCTCGGATCAGCCTGCGCAGTCCGCGCAGGCTAATCCGAAACGACACTTTCCGTTTTTATGTAATTTCCTGTTTTGCGCAAGTCTACTGAAGAACAGAATCCAATGTAGACGTAAAATGCCGTCTCGGATTAGCCTGCGCGGACTACGCAGGCTGATCCGAGACGACACTTTACGCAAATGTCCGAATGGCCCTTTTCACGTGTTGCAAGCCAATTATAAGCCCCTGCAGTACTCCGGTATTATAGGTATTATTATCACTCCAAGTCCTGGCATCACAAGCACTCGCAGTCCTAGCCCACGTAGTTCCTGCAGTATAAGTCCTGGAACCCCCTGCATAACAAGCATTTCTAGACTCTGTATTCCTGTCACTCGCAGCAATGTATTACAAGCACTTGTCGTCCCCGTATTGCTAGCACTTGTAGACCCTGTATTAGAAGCCATAGCATCACCTGCATCTGAAGCCCTCACACCCTCTGCATAACCAGTTTCGCAGTCCCTCTATTACCGGCACTCGCATTCTCTGCAGTACTAGCCCCCCTCCCCGAGTTTGCATTTCTAGACCCCCACCCCCCTGCTTCAAAAGTTCCCTCGTCATTCGCCCTCGAAGCCCTTGTATATCAGGCCCGCGAAGCACCTGCATTACAAGCGCTCACAGGCCCTACTGCAATTTCAGTTCTTGTATTTCTAACCCTCATAGACAATACCTTAGTAAACCTTGCAAACTCTGCATTACTATAATTACTCTGGAATGAACTGCCCCAACAAATCAGGGATACCGAAAGCTTTCTTGTTTTTAAATCCAGATTAAAAACTTATTTGTTGTGATGCGTCTTTCTTCGAAAATTGTCATTTACTGTGATATATTTCAAATGGTCATATTTGCAATAAATCATTTTTAGTTAAATGTGATTTTGTCAGTTTTGAGGCTTGTCCTCCTATGTCACACTGTGTTTTTTATTTATTATTATTATTTTTATTTCAAAGACCACATTGGAAATAAGGGAGATATAACCCCATTTTTGGGTCATCGTTTGTATTTAAATATACGTAGTTTGACATAATTTCATTGTCATGTCTATTTTATCTCATGTATAGTGCTTTTATGTTGTCACATATTTTATACAGAAATAAATATATCTATTTATCCTACACATGTCCTGCTTCACTTGCTTCCACGACCTTTGGATAACTAGTCCTCACAGTCCCTCTCTTAATAGCCCTCACATCCCAGACATTTCTAGCCTTCTCATCTCCTGTTTTATAAGCCCTCACAGGCAATGCATGACTAGCTCTCATATCCTCTGTATTACTAGACCTGGCACATATCTAGCCCTAAATAGCCTGGTATTAAAAGCACCAAAAGCCATTGTTTGAAGCCTCTTATCCACTGTATTACCTAGTACTAGCGGTCGCAATCTTTATTTTACCAGCCCTCAAAGTGCCCGCATTACCAGCTCTGACAGCGCATCACTAGCCCCCAGCACATTTGTATTACTAGCCCACAACTACTTGTACTGTGTCAAGCCTTCGCAGCCCATACATTTTTTTTGCCCTTACAGCCCCTTGTCTACGAGCCCTCGCAAGCCCATACATTACTAGTCCTCACACCCCCTTGTACTAGCTCTCACAGTCCCTTTATTACTAATCCTTACAAGTTTCAACCTTATGCAGCTAGTCCACTTAGTCAAAATTTACAAGCCGTTATAGACTGTGTGTAAGTAGACCTCACTGCCCCTGTATTACTTTTTCCCACAAACATACATTAGTTGCCTCCACAACACCTGCATTACTAGTAGCCTATTCACAGCCCACAATTAATATTTATAGCCCTAAGATATCACAGACAATCACAGCTTAATGCATTACTAGCCTTGGCATCCCATACATTTTTTGCCATCAGAATATCTGCTTACTATACCTCAGGCTCCTGTATAGGCTAGCTCCCATAGACCATGTATTACTTACCATTGCAGACCCTGCAGTACTAACCCTGGTAGCTCCTGCACTAATAGCTGTCAAAGCATCTGCATTATAGCAATCACAACCCTTGCAGTACTGACCTTCAGCCCATGCATTACTGTCGTCGCAGCCTATGCATTAGCCAATGCTTTTCAGCTCTCATAGCCCCTGCATTACCTACAATAACCTACATTATCATTAACGCGTGATAGATGGAAATGTCAATGTGACTTAAAATTTGAGACTTGTCTTTAAAAGAGTAGAAAGCATTGTGGAAAAAAGGGAAAAAATGCTGGTAAAATGTTTCTTTACCATGATGTTTCCAAAAGCCTTCTTCCCCAGGATCGTTAAAACAAGGGATTCTGTGGTATAGGATTAATAGATTGAAAGGCAAGAGTCTCATAATAGTTTATCCTTCAAAATGGCGGATGACTGGATGAACAAGTCCTACAGAAATAGTCCGAGTGCACGACGATATACGGAACTGTTGATAAGGAGATAGAGCTCATTATTTCAAAGAACTTAAAATGAATGGACCCAGTAAAAGGTATTTCCCGAAAGTTCTGAATTTGAAGGACTACAGTCAAAAGTCTCATATTTTATCTGACTTTATCATGGCTTATCATTAGGTAAACCAGTTCCGCAAATAGTCCAAACGAAAGATGACTCAGGGCCTCTATTTTTTTTTTTCAGATCTAAAACTACAATATACATAAACTATCAAAGACCTTAGATAGTGCTATTTAAACAACATGTGGAAAACAACTGTAAATTCCCTCAATATAAATCGCACCGTGGTTTGGACATAAAATGTATTCTTCCGTGATGAAACGTCATACATCAAACACTATTTCAAAGGAAATGTCTTGCCGCTATGATATTATAGAAAACAGACGACACAATAGCGGAAATGCATCAAAATGTCGTCTGGTGGCCTGTGATAACCTCGTTTCTAAGTTGTAATGGTAATTACATTCTGATTATGATATCAGACTCCGTGGTTCCTGAGACTGAGCTCAAACGCGGGAGTAGGAAGAACTGGGCACAGGGAGTGGGGAAAGCGGGACTGAGCACGGGGGATGGGGATTGTCGTCGTCCGGGCAGGAATTGTGAGCTCGAATCCAATCTCAGCAAGCTTCTTTCGAGAATTGAGAATTATCAATGCGACAGAGTTCGTTCATTATCAATGTTGAAAGTTTATTTACGATGTCTCTGAGGGAAAGTAGTCAGTGGCTTGGAACGCATGTTGTAAGAACATGTGGGAAAATTAGGAACGTTGGAATGGTGTTGTGCAACGTATATGTGGGAAAAATCATGAACGCATGGAATGGTAGATAGGTAAAGTTAGCTACTAGTAGCCAGCTACTAGTAGCCAGCTACTTGTTCAGGTAAAGTTAGCTACTAGTAGCCAGCTACTTGTTCAGGTAAAGTTAGCTACTAGTAGCCAGCTACTTGTTCAGGTAAAGTTAGCTTCTAGTAGCCAGCTACTAGTAGCCAGCTATTTGAGCTGGTAAAATTGGTTATTTGTAGCCAGCTACTGGTAGCCACCTTCTAGTAAGCAGTCACTTATAAAAGGAAAATCTGGCAATTCGTACCCAGCGACCAATGTATAAGTAATTAAAATGGAGGTTTTTTAGTAGTTTCCTAAAGGTACAAGTAGCTGGCGAACTAATTGTCGACGCCTTAAACGAAATGTTTTTCTTCCATCCAGAATACTACATAAATGCATCAGAAAAATCAAAATCAAATAATTTCCTGTATTAAAGGGTCAAGCTACGAGATCTGTCAATAGATTTTCTTTTACATTTATTTTTAATTAGGGATTTAAAATATACAAGTAGCTGACTAGATTAAGACAGACATTTCAAAATATTTCAAAGAATCACATTCACTGTACTACGAAGAAATGGAAAATATCATTTTAAATTCATTTTTAATTATTAAAGGGGCCAGCTACTCGTCATGAAAATTGGGACATTTTTCAATTTCACTTAGAGAGGAATTCAAAAGTACAAGTAGCTGGGGAGTCTAAGAGCTATTTTTGTAATTAAGTGCTTGTTTTGAATAAAGTAGACAATAAATGCGTCAGAAAACTCAAAATTGAAGCATTTCCAGTTATTAAAGGGGCCAGCTACTTAATATAAATCGGACAATTTTGCACTTTTGCAGCTCGCTAGATTTTGAGAGATTTTTCAAAATATCTCAATGAACCATATTGAGGATATGTAGGGGAAATTAAAGATTTTAAAAATTAGTCCATTCTTATCATTAAAAGGGCCCAGCTACTCGTCATGAAAATGCGGATATTTTTCACCTTAACTTAGATTAAAATCAAAAGGTACAAGTAGTTGGCGAGCCTAAGAGCGAATTTTGAAATTAACTGCTTGTTTTGAATAACAGATACTATGAATGTATAAGAAAACTCAAAATTGAATCATTTCCGGTTATCAAAGGGGCCAGCTACTTGACTTGAAAACTGGACGACTTTGCTGTTTTTCGAAGTAATGATTTCAAATGTACAAGTAGCTGGCGAGATTAAAAGAGATTTTTCAAAATATTTCAACAAATCTTTTTGGGGATACGTAGGGAAAATTAAATATATCAAAATCAATCTATTCTCATCCATTTAAGGGGCCAGCTACTCGTCATGAAAATGCGGATATTTTTCAATTTTACCTAGAGTGAAATCAAAAGGTACAAGTAGCTGGCGAGCCTAAGAGGGAATTTTGAAATTAAAAGCTTGTTTTGAATAACAGATATTATGAATGTATAAGAAAACTCAAAATTGAATCATTTCCAGTTATTAAAGGGGCCAGCTACTTGATCTAAAAATGGGACAATTTGGCACTTTTGCAAAATCATGATTTAAAATGTACAAGTAGCTGGCTAGATTAAAAGAGATTTTTCAAAATATTTCAACTAATCATATTCAGGATACGTAGGGAAAATTAAAAATATCAAAATCAATCCATTCTTATCCATTTTAGGGGCCAGCTACTCGCCATGAAAATGCGGATATTTTTCAATTTTACTTAGAGTGAAATCAAAAGGTACAAGTAGCTGGCGAGCCTAAGAGCGAATTTTGAAATTAAATGCTTGTTTTGAATAACAGATACTATGAATGTATAAGAAAACTCAAAATTGAATCATTTCCGGTTATTAAAGGGGCCAGCTACTTGATTGAAAACTAGACAACTTTGATGTTTTTCGAAGTAATGATTTCAAATGTGCAAGTAGCTGGGGAGATTAAAAGAAATTTTTCAAAATATTTCAACTAATCTTTTTTGGGACACTTAGGAGGAATTAAAAATATCGAAATCAATCCATTCTCATCCATTTAAAGGGCCAGCTACTCGTTATGAAAATGCGGATATTTTTCAATTTTACTTAGAGGGAAATCAAAAGGTACAAGTAGCTGGCGAGCCTAAGAGCGAATTTTGAAATTAAATGCTTGTTTTGAATAACAGATACTATGAATGTATAAGAAAACTCAAAATTGAATCATTTCCGGTTATTAAAGGGGCCAGCTACTTGATTTGAAAACTGGACAACTTTGCTGTTTTTCGAAGTAATGATTTCAAATGTACAAGTAGCTGGCGAGATTAAAAGAGATTTTTCAAAATATTTCAACTAATCATATTCAGGATACGTAGGGAAAATTAAAAATATCAAAATCAATCCATGCTTATCCATTTTAGGGGCCAGCTACTCGTCATGAAAATGCGGATATTTTTCAATTTTACTTAGAGTGAAATCAAAAGGTACAAGTAGCTGGCGAGCCTGAGAGCGAATTTTTCAAATTAAATGCTTGTTTTGAATAACAGATGCTATGAATGTATAAGAAAACTCAAAATTGAATCATTTCCGGTTATTAAAGGGGCCAGCTACTTGATTTGAAAACTGGACCACTTTGCTGTTTTTCGAAGTAATGATTTCAAATGTACAAGTAGCTGGGGAGATTAAAAGAGATTTTTCAAAATATTTCAACGAATCTTTTTGGGGACACTTAGGAGAAATTAAAAATATCAAAATCAATCCATTCTGATCCATTTAAAGGGCCAGCTACTCGTCATGGAAATGTGGATATTTTTCAATTTTACTTAGAGTAAAGTCAAAAGGTACAAGTAGTTGGCGAGCCTAAGAGCGAATTTTGAAATTAAATGCTTGTTTTGAATAACAGAGACTGTGAATGTATAAGAAAACTCAAAATTGAATCATTTCCGGTTATTAAAGGGGCCAGCTACTTGATCAGAAAATTGGACAATTTTGCACTTTTTCGAAGTAATGATTTCAAATCTACAAGTAGCTGGCGAGGTTTAGAGAGATTTTTCAAAATATTTCAACAAATCATATTGAGGACACGGAGAAATTAAAAGTATCAAAATCAATCCATTCTTATTCAAGGGCCTGCTACTCGTCATGAAAATGTGGAGAGTTTTCAATTTTACTTAGAGGGAAATCAAAAGGTACAAGTAGCTGGCGAGCCTAAGAGCGAATTTTGAAATTAAATGCTTGTTTTGAATAACAGATACTGTAAATGTGTAAGAAAACTCAAAATTGAATCATTTCCGGTTATTAAAGGGGCCAGCTACTTGATCTGAAAACTGGACAACTTTGCTGTTTTTCAAAGTAATGATTTCAAATGTACAAGTAGCTGGCGAGATTAAAAGAGATTTTTCAAAATATTTCAATAAATCCTTTTGGGGACACTTAGGAGAAATTAAATATATCAAAATCAATCCATTCTCATCCATTTAAAGGGCCAGCTACTCGTCATGAAAATGTGGATATTTTTCAATTTTACTTAGAGTAAAGTTAAAAGGTACAAGTAGCTGGCAGGCCTAAGAGCGACTTTTGAAATTAAATGCTTGTTTTAAATAAAAGAGAGTATAAATGTGTCAGAAAACCCCAAATTGAAGAGTTTCTGGTTATTAAAGGGGCCCGCTACTTGATCACAAAATGGGCCAATTTCGTACTTTTGCGAAATCATGATTTAAAATGTACAAGTAGCTGGCGAGGTTTAGAGAGATTTTTCAAAATATTTCAACAAATCATATTGAGGACAGGTAGGAGAAATTAAAAATATCAAAATTAATCCATTCTTATTCATTTTAGGAGCCAGCTACTCGTCATGAAAATGCGGATAGTTATCAATTTTACCTAGAGTGAAATAAAAAGGTACAAGTAGCTGGCGAGTCTAAGAGCGAATTTTGAAATTAAATGCTTGTTTTGAATAACACCGACTGTGAATGTATAAGAAAACTCAAAATTGAATCATTTCCGGATATTAAAGGGACCAGCTACTTGATTTGAAAACTGGACAACTTTGCTATTTTTCAAAGTAATGATTTCAAATGTACAAGTAGCTGGCGAGATTAAAAGAGATTCAAAACAAGCATTTATTTCAAATTCGCTCTTAGGCTCGCCAGCTACTTGTACCTTTTGATTTCACTCTAAGTAAAACTGAAAAATATCCGCATTTTCATGACGAGTAGCTGGCCCCTTAAATGGATGAGAATGGATTGACTTTGATATTTTTGATTTCTCCTAAGTGTCCCCAAAAAGATTTGTTGAAATATTTTGAAAAATCTCCTTTAATCTCGCTAGCTACTTGTACATTTGAAATCATTACTTCGAAAAACAGCAAAGTGGTCCAGTTTTCAAGTCAAGTAGCTGGCCCCTTTAATAAACGGAAATGATTCAATTTTGAGTTTTCTTATACATTCATAGTATCTGTTATGCAAAACAAGCATTTAATTTCAAAATTCGCTCTTAGGATCGCCAGCTACTTGTACCTTTTGATTTCCCTCTAAGTAAAATTGAAAAATATCCGCATTTTCATGACGAGTAGCTGGCCCCTTAAATGGATGAGAATGGATTGATTTTGATATTTTTAATTTTCTCTACGTATCTTGAATATGCTTAGTTGAAATATTTTGAAAAATCTCTTTTAATCTAGCCAGCTACTTGTACATTTGAAATCATTACTTCAAAAAAAAGCAAAGTCGTCCAGTTTTCAAGTCAAGTAGCTGGCCCCTTTAATAACCGGAAATGATTCAATTTTGAGTTTTCTTATACATTTACAGTATCTGTTATTCAAAACAAGCATTTAATTTCAAAATTCGCTCTTAGGCTCGCCAGCTACTTGTACCTTTTGATTTCACTCTAAGTAAAATTGAAAAATATCCGCATTTTCATGACGAGTAGCTGGCCCCTTAAATGGATGAGAATGGATTGATTTTGATATTTTTAATTTCTCCTAAGTGTCCCCAAAAAGATTTGTTGAAATATTTTGAAAAATCTCTTTTAATCTCGCCAGCTACTTGTACATTTGAAATCATTACTTCAAAAAAAAGCAAAGTCCTCCAGTTTTCAAATCAAGTAGCTGGCCCCTTTAATAACCGGAAATGACCCAATTTTGAGTTTTCTTATACATTCATAGTATCTGTTATTAAAAAACAAGCTTTTAATTTCAAAATTCGCTCTTAGGCTCGCCAGCTACTTGTACCTTTTGATTTCACTCTAAGTAAAATTGAAAAATATCCGCATTTTCATGACGAGTAGCTGGCCCCTTAAATGGATGAGAATGGATTGATTTTGATATATTTAATTTCTCCTAAGTGTCCCCAAAAAGATTTGTTGAAATATTTTGAAAAATCTCTTAATCTCGCCAGCTACTTGTACATTTGAAATCATTACTTCAAAAAAAAAAAAAGCAAAGTCGTCCAGTTTTCAAGTCAAGTAGCTGGCCCCTTTAATAACCGGAAATGACTCAATTTTGAGTTTTCTTATACATTCATAGTAGCTGTTATTCAAAACAAGCATTTAATTTCAAAATTCGCTCTTAGGCTCGCCAGCTACTTGTACCTTTTGATTTCCGTCTAAGTAAAATTGAAAAATATCCGCATTTTCATGACGAGTAGCTGGCCCCTTAAATGGATGAGAATGGATTGATTTTGATATTTTTAATTTCTCCTAAGTGTCCCCAAAAAGATTTGTTGAAATATTTTGAAAAATCTCTTTTAATCTCGCCAGCTATTTGTACACTTGAAATCATTACTTCAAAAAACAGCAAAGTCGTCCAGTTTTCAAGTCAAGTAGCTGGCCCCTTTAATAACCGGAAATGACTCAATTTTGAGTTTTTTTTATACATTCATAGTATCTGTTATTAAAAAACAAGCTTTTAATTTCAAAATTCACTCTTAGGCTCGCCAGCTACTTGTACCTTTTGATTCCACTCTAAGTAAAATTGAAAAATATCCGCATTTTCATGACGAGTAGCTGGCCCCTTAAATGGATGAGAATGGATTGATTTTGATATTTTTAATTTCTCCTAAATGTCTCCAAAAAGATTTTTTGAAATATTTTGAAAAATCTCTTTTAATCTCGCTAGCTACTTGTACATTTGAAATCATTACTTCGAAAAACAGCAAAGTGGTCCAGTTTTCAAGTCAAGTAGCTGGCCCCTTTAATAACCGGAAATGACTCAATTTTGAGTTTTCTTATACATTCATAGTATCTGTTATTCAAAATAAGCATTTAATTTCAAAATTCGCTCTTAGGCTCGCCAGCTACTTGTACCTTTTGATTTCACTCTAAGTAAAATCGAAAAATATCCGCATTTTCATGGCGAGTAGCTGGCCCCTTAAATGGATGAGAATGGATTGATTTTGATATTTTTAATTTCTCCTAAGTGTGCCCAAAAAGATTTGTTGAAATATTTTGAAAAATCTCTTTTAATCTCGCCAGCTACTTGTACATTTGAAATCATTACTTCGAAAAACAGCAAAGTTGTCCAGTTTTTATATCAAGTAGCTGGCCCATTTAATAACCGGAAATGCTTCAATTTTGAGTTTTCTGACGCATTTATAGTCTACTTTATTCAAAACAAGCACTTAATTACAAAAACAGCTCTTAGACTCGCCGGCTACTTGTACCTTTCAATTCCTTTCTAAGTGAAATTGAAAAATGTCCCAATTTTGATGACGAGTCTCTCGCCCCTTTAATAATTAAAAATGAATTGAAAATGATATTTTCCATTTCTCCGTAGTACAGTGAATGTGATTCTTTGAAATATTTTGAAATGTCTGTCTTAATGTCGTCAGCTACTTGTACATTTTGAATCCCTAATTAAAAACAAATGTGAAAAAAAATTCCTAGTGACAGATCTCGCAGCTTGACCCTTTAATACAGGAAATTATTTGATTTTGATTTTTCTGATGCATTTATATAGTATTCTGGATGGAAGAAAAACATTTCGTTTAAAGCGTCGACATTTGGTTCGTCAGCTACTTGTACCTTTAGGGAACTAATAAAAACCTCCATTTTAATAACCTATATATTTGTCGCTTGGTACGAATTGCCAGATTTTCCTTTACAAGTGACTGCTTTAGTAGCTACTAGTAGCTGGCTACTAGAAGCTAACTTTACCTGAACAAGTAGCTGGCTACTAGTAGCTGGCTACTAGTAGCTAACTTTACCTGAACAAGTAGCTGGCTACTAGTAGCTGGCTACTAGTAGCTAACTTTACCTATCTTGGAATGGTGCACTAAATAAAAAGCTTTCAGTTTGGACAAGTCCAGACTTTAGTCGTCTGTTACTAGTGAAATAAGTCTTTTTAGGGCTTGCATCGCCCGGTAAGTGAAACGAAAATATCTGATGATGATCTTGTCCTTCATTTGCGAAGATGGCCACGAGAGTCATTTAAAAAGACAAGAATATTGCCAGGTTTTTTTTTCCAATCCATATAAATATACCACTAATTTAAGCACTAACAATATGACTACACGATCACACTGTACGTTCTGTTAAATCTGATCTTGATCTACACTGTACCAAGAAGCAACTTAATTTGTCCTTTGAATCGTTTGTGTAACTATGAACCTGTAGACGGAATCATCGGGGCTTTTTCACCATAAAAATCAAAGAATGATCATTTATCAAAGCTGCTGTCATGACAGAAATCCGTCTCCCGGGGGCCTTTCTTTTTCCCCAACAAAAAATTAATGTCTGATATAAAATGCCTCCAAAAATAGCGAGATCACTTTCAATTAAACATCTTTCCCTCGTTTCTTTTATCGTTCCATCGAAGCAAATGTATGATATGATTACACACATTCTTTATTCATATCGTTACTTCAAACATTCGAAAGTACATGTATTGGTAGTGCGAAAAGTCGAGACAGCGATTACCAATACTGCCAGATCAACTGTTGTGCTTAACCTATAGGCTACTAAGCGCGACTACACTTACCTTTTGCGGACAGTGTAGATCAAGATCAGACTGCACAGAATGTGCAGTCTGATCTTGGGATCTACGCTGTCCTATAAGGAGATATTTTTTCTCTAAAAACTAAGTTTTGAAATACAGTGTAATGTTATTCGGGTTTTTACTATCGACTTGAAAGATTTATTTAATTTATTAAACAGGACAAGGGTTAGTTAAGAGACTAGCCATCTGATTTGTTGATACGTTCTGTCCCAGCCAATGAGGTGGCAAGATTTGGAATTCAGAATTAGAAAATACATGTATATTAAGAAACCTTGATACATGCTACCCCTGTATCATACGATTACACACCAACAGCATCATTTAAGGCAATCAAAATGGACTCATGATATTTCATATGTTTTATTTTTTTGAAAGTCTCTTTTCAAAAGACTATGGGGGGATAAGAAGGTACCGATAGCGGAAAAAGTTTTGTTTTTAATACCACTAGGACCTCTGTCAGAAAAATTATTATAATATGAGGAATTATCCAGCGGGCCGCAGGGTACTCCAGAATCGGATCGCAGTCATTCGCCGGAAATCGCCATTTATCCGGAAAATATAGTCCCTAGGTGTATTATAAAACACACTATCCATTTGTCATAAATCATTGACTATTGATATTTCTCGGGGCTACTTTACCTACAACTGGAACCAAACTGTATCTTTACCAAACACTGCCATTAATTCTTTACCAGGCGACACCAATTTTGACTTGTCCATGTTGGAAAATATTTCCAGATGTCAGCTTACATTTGTTTTAAGAGTATGGGATTTATCTTAAAAAGAGTTGTAAACATTGTGGTAAAATGAAACAATGCTGGTTACCAGTATTTTCTCGTTTAACCACACTCTTTTTAAAAGTCTCTCACCTGCTCTCCCCAAGGTTTTTTAAACAGGGGCTTGTTCGGTAAATGGTTATTTGACTTTAGTAAAAGGCAACATCACATTGGAAATTCTTCGCAGTATCATTTTAGATAATTGTGTGAATTACTGGTAGTTTTGACAGAGACGTGATCCAATAGATTTTGCATTCATTTAATCCTTTACCAAACATTCCCGACTCTTAACGACCCTTAGATAAAACGCTTTCAAGAACACTGTGGAAAATGGCGAAATTCTGGTAACCAGCATCTTCTCCTTTTCCAACAATGTTTTCTATCCTGTCACAGACAAATCTAAACACTTGAGCAACATTTAATTAGTCGTCTGCAAATGCTTTCAGTTTGGGTCAGTGTAACATTTTCTTGTCTGGGATAGAGTAACAAAAAAAAAAAAAAAACTCTTAGGCTGCTTAGGACAATTAAATGTGCTTTAATAGAAGGTGTAGATCGAGATCAGATGTACAGAAAGTGCAGTATGATCTTGGTTCTACGCTGTCTTGTATGGTGGTTCTTTCAGGCGAAAAGAAAGTTTGAAATGGCAACAATTGGGCTTTTACTTTCAGTTGGAAATTTTACATTTGATTCAGCGGTTTAAGTGTTAACTGAACTCATTAATCATGGTTAAGCCATAATATTAGAAATTGTTTTCAACTAACATTAACTTAGTAAGGGGTCTAGTAGCATATGCTGAGAGGATGAATAAATATTTTTGTATCATATAACATTATTTTCGGTTTAATCAGTATCGTTTGCTTCGGCCTAAATTATGTAGTCCTGGGTCAGCCATATAGTCCTGGTTATCCCATCCTTAAAATGATGGGACACTGGATCTAGGCGACTTTGATAAGCACCAAAGGTGCGAGCGGAAAATAATGAGCATGAGTAGTTGGGTTGTCTGTTTCGCCGGAACCCCCCTCTGGGAAATTTTGAATTCTATGACTTCAGGAAATAGGCTAAGCTATTGCTGGAAAATGTGTACCGTCTTTATTGAGAATTTATACCACATGATGCCCAAAATATGCACTGTAAATGAAATAACATTGTATCAAACAATTTTAATAGAATTTCGATGGTAAAACCTGTGAATCTGTTGATACCGAACAGCACTCAATGGCCTCAAAAAGAATAAAACTTTAGGAAGCACGGAGAACCCATAGGAAGGCACACAGGCTGTTATGATGCGATTGAAACACAGTTGACGCGTTGTTAAATCCAGCGCCAAATTTTATCTATTACTCTTTTAGATTTTCTTAGCCTTACAGGGCTTTAATGTACACTGTACCTGCATATTTTTTCTTTGTAACCCGCAACATGAACTTCCCTTGATACTGGACCCAATTTGATTCTCGCGCAAGTACGAGCCTGGAAACAATTATACTCTCTACAAAGGAGAACGTCGAAAAATTACGGATGAGAAATATACTCGAATTTTGACGCAAATAACGAGCGATTTCTCGTTTCCTTGTGAATCATTCGACATGAATTTACCCAGCTACGAAAAGATTTTTTCGCCCTACTTGTAAATTAATAACAAATGGATGGCAACCTTAATGAACTCTGAAATTCAGCTCAAGCTCGAAACAGACTTTGTTAAATACGATGGGGCGAACACAGTGGCGAAATTGGCCACACAATCAAAGTGGTGCAAGCACCCATGCACTTGATAGAACCTTGACGAAGTCCTTCACTGACCATTTTGGTGCAAAAAGCGAGTTTTAGACGCATAAATTAGCAAATGGTGTTGATCAAGATCAGACCGTGACATGCAAACACTGCCTGAAATTTGTGAGGTGCTTTTCTACCAATTAAGGCTAATCTGAGACTTGTTTCTTGAGCAAATTTTAACAATAGCAAGAGAAAATAATCTTTACCATTGTTGTTTTAATTTCTATGTTTCAAAAGGACAAATACTTCGGCTAGCGGCCACTGCTGCAATTTTTTTCCCACTAAAGACAATATTTTCTTGATCTGCCTTCAATTTTGCTATGTAAGCAACAATTTTTTTTTCTTGCATAACATGCTTTCATTAAACAACATTTTCATCAGTATGAATCTCCTGTTAATACATTTTCAGCAACTGATCAGAATTTAACCCATTTCATTTAGGTATGTGCTAACAACTATAGAACTTTAGCAAGTTAACTCTTTACCAAATGACAAAATTTTACACTGGACTAAATTGAAAGCATTTACAGACAACAAATGAAATGATGATTTTTGTCTTTGATAGAGTAGAAAACATTGTGGGAAAAGGAGAAAATGCTGGTTACCAGCATTTTCTCCTTTTTCCATACTGTTTCCAAAAGCCTTCTCTTTCAGGGTTGTTTAAAGTCAGGATTGTTTGGTAAAGGGTCAATTAACTAAAGAGAAATAGTCGAATAGGGTTAGAGTATAGAACCCTTAGGTTGGAGATTTCAAATTCCATTTCTTTGATGAGAGGGCTTATCCTTTGGAGCTGCCAACATCAGTGTGTGAGTACTGGGTGAATTTCCAGGAAGCAGTTATCAACAGTGATTACTATAGTTGTAGATCTTGTTTTACAATCAATGTAAAATAAATTGATTTAATCCTTTATCAAACAATCCCATGTTTTTACAACCCTGGGGAAGAAGGATTAAGAAAGCATCATGGAAAAAGGAGAAAATGCAGGTAACCAGTGTTTTCTCCCGTTCGCTCAACATATTTTACCGTTTCTGATACATTTGACATCATTTTGTGCCACACAATTTGATTTGTTGTGTAAAAATGCTTTTAATTTTAACCAGTCTAAAATTGTGTCTGCTTAAGAGTTAAACTTCCTGGTTCAAGGGGCACAATTGAGAAATAGTTGGAGGAAAGGTTCCATACCTATTAGCTGCATGGAGGGTAGTAAAATTTTGTGTTTGTTTGGTTATTTTTGAGTCTAATCGTTTTTTGACTGGTAAAAATTTGAGTTAATAAACCATTTTTTCTTCAACAACTTTTTGTGTCTGGCAGAACTTGGGTTTATCTTAAAAACATAATGGCAAACAGATCAACAGGTCATAAAGAGCAACTTCTTTCCCTCTGCCACAACATGTCCCATATATGTATCACATAGTTAAACTTGACACATTATCATCATCCATGTTTTATAAAAATATTTATAGGGTTGTCTCCTTCAAACTTGTTTCAGGAGTAGGTGCCTTAACTCTTTGCCAGATGTCAACATTAAAACATGTCCTTGTTGGAAAGATTTACAGACAACAAATTTACAAAATGTCCCTCAAATTATGGAGTTTGTTTTTGAAATGAGATAATACATTGTAAAATCATTAAATGCTGATTACCAGCATTTTTTCCTTTTCTCACACTGTCTTAAAAATGTCCATTAGGGGTATTAAAACTTCGAATAATTTGGTAAGGGTTTTTATAGCTATGCCAAAACAAGTAAGACAAAATGGTTAATCGTTTTGCATTCTAAAGCAATGTTACTTCGACCTTAGAATACAAAACAGACATGCCAGACAGTCAAAGACCTATTTGATACCCATAAGGACTTTTATTTACTCTTTGCCAGACGACAAAATTGCAGACCTGTCCAAATTGAAAGCTTTTGCAGACAACAAGGTAAAAATGAGGCTCAAATGATAGGATTTTTCTTTTGGAGGGTAGAAACTATTGTACAAAAAAGGAGAAAATGCTGGTTACCAGCATTTCCTCCTTTACATGGAATGTGTTGAAAAGCTTTCTTCCTCAAGGTCATGTAATAGGGTGTTGTTTTGTTAAGGGTTATACTGTTAAAACAAATGCTGAAATGATGCAGACACATTAAAACATGTCATACTCTGGCAAAAGGGGGCTTAATGCTTCTCTGTGCCATATGATACCGAGCAAGACATTACATAATTATGGGTCCATACTAGCCATTTTTCTCAAGAGCCAACTTAATTATTTGGTTGAATGGTCCTTTCACATACAAAATTGACCAAGAGTGAAAAGTTTTGACCCAGGTCAGCCTGCTTGGACTGCTAGGGCTGACCTGGGTTGATACTTTTTGCAGATGCGTTGAGCCCCCTTTTCACAGAGCCTGGCTCATATGCATAAGCAATGCTTTATAAATTATGGATTTTAATGAAACTTGTAACATTTTCCAATCCTGTGCTATGTATGTATGCCTTCAAATTTGTATCATAAGAAATGGAATTAAATTTTTTGGGAGAGGGGCTATAAGATGTTCGTAAAATGTTTCATGCTAAAAAATATCTTGCCATTCATAAGATATTTTTCTGTTTTGTCCCTGCACCAGTATGCGGTTTGTCTTGATAAAAAAGTCTGAATGGCGATGGGTTTAATGGATTGGGTGTGAGAATTTTGTGCATTAAATTTGATATAGAAAACTACAAAATGACAAATGAGACTCAAAAAGAAAATTGCTACGAACTTTGATGAATGACATTAAGCTGATAACACCCCGGATTCATTAATTGTATCATCTTTAAGACGATATCAATCACCTAGGACACCATTCAGATCATCAGATTAACCCTTTACCACCAAATCTTAGACTTGTCTAAATTGAAAGCATTTGCAGACGACAATTTATATGTCATTCAAATCATGGAATGGTTTTTGAATGGGTAGAAAACATTGTGGAAAAAGGAGAAAATGCTGGTTACCAGCATTTTCTCCTTTTTCCACAATGTTTTCAAAAGACTTCTTCCTCAGTGTCGTTAAAACTCGGGATTGTGTGGTAAAGAGTCAATCCATATCCTGCTGTAACTGCCATGGAGGTGTTTGGTGAAGAGTATGAACCTAGATAAGCCTGCACATATATGAAGTCTAATCTTGGTCTACACATCTCTAATATTGATCTAAAGTCATATAATCTCCTCATTAAATGCCGGTAAACGTAAGCTGAATCTATTTCTTTTTTTAGTCTTTGTATGACAAAGGTTGAACTGACAGCTCCAAATGCACTAACCCGATCTCTTTGGATGGCTGAAAATACAATCAAGTGAAACTCAGAAAGACTTATATCTTATAGGCTTGACTAAACAAGTGAATAATACAGATCCAAGATCAGATGGCACATTCTGTAAAGCCTGATCTTGATCTATGCCATCCGTGATAAAGTCCTGTCACAAGTTTTCGACTATATTGGTGAAAAGTTGTTGCACTATAAAATGGTTGATATATGGTCACCACTCCAAACTGGGAATACTTTCCAGGCCATTTTGAATTAACTTTTCCCAGTTTTAAACAAATTGCTATCTTTGTTAATATGGAAAAAGATAATTTGATTATTACAATCACTTGTCCTTTTCTCCACATTGTTTTTAAAAGATTTCAACGGCAGGGGCTTAAGTTTTTAACAAATGACAACCTTAAAGACTTGTCTAAATTGAATTCATTTGCAGGCTGACAGGGAAACACTGAGGATGCTTG
Organism: Hippopus hippopus; assembly: GCA_946811185.2. Taxonomy (NCBI): domain Eukaryota; kingdom Metazoa; phylum Mollusca; class Bivalvia; order Cardiida; family Cardiidae; genus Hippopus; species Hippopus hippopus. Next base: position 40,248,578 of record OX328106.1, read on the forward strand.
TTCATGTGGACCAGAGGTCATTGACGTAGTACTGATAGGGCAACACTGAGGATTGTTGCTAGTATGGACCAGAGGTCATTGATGTAGTACTTAAAGGGAAACATTAGGGGCACTTGTCTATGTGGACCAGAGTAGTGATGGGGAAACACTGAGGATTGTTGCTAGTATGGACCAGAGGCCTTTGATGTAGTACTGAAAAAGAAACACAAGGGGCACTTGTCTATATGGGCTAGTGGCTAGTAATGTAGTAGTGATAGGAAAACACTGGTACCACAAGTTTATATAGACCATAGGCTATTGACATAGTAGTGACAAGGAAACACTGGCATGGACCTGAGGTAATTAACAGAGTAGTGGTCGAAAAACACTGGTGCCACGAGTTTATATGGACTGGAGGCTACTGAAATAGTAGTGACAGGGAAACACTGCCACAGGCCTGAGGTAATGAACATGGTAGTTGTAGGAAAACACTAGGCGTGCAAGTTTATATGGACCAGAGGCTTTTGACCTAGTAGTGATGAGAAAACACTGGGGCTGCCATTTTATACGGACCAGAGGCTATTTATGTAGTAGTGATAGTGAAACACTGGCATGGACTTGAGATAATTAATACAGTAGTAAACAGAAAACACCGAGGATGCTTGTTGACTTTGGCCAGAGGATAATGACAAAGTACTGACAGAAAAACTAGAAGATGCTCGTAGAAATGCACCAGAGGGCAGATGCTGTTGACTTCGTGGATTGAAAAGGGAAGCTCAGATACGCTTGTAATGATTGTTTATGTAAGCCAGGTCAAAGACATTGAGATTGTAAGCTTTTTTCATTTGGTCAGATATGTTTGGAAGCAAAAGGGTTACAAAAATTTAAATGTCGATTTATCTTGAAAAGAAACAACTGTAATAATGATGGGAGTATTGTGATAAGTCACCGTATGGCATGCACTCCTATAAACATAACACATACATTGTATTTTAATTCAATATTAGCGTCATGGGAAAGGAAATTCCATTAAACTCGTAGAAAAGCCGAGAAACTGCCTGCAATACAATTTCAATAAACTTGCTGAAGTTGTGTAAACAGCAGCAAATAATGTTTTGTGAGGAAAATATTTGAACTGTGGCAGTTCAATTGTTTACGAGTAAACTGAAATATGTTTCTTTGATACATATTTTCAGGGATATTTAAATGTTGGATACCAGGGCTGCTGTTTGTTGGATATGGCAGGTCTTTGAATTTGAAATAAGAAAAAAAGATTTAGAATGGTAGAATAACTCCTTACCAAACAACAAAATTTTAGATGAGTCCAAATTGAAAGCATTTGTAGATGACAACTTAAATGTGACTCAAAAACTAAAATTTCTCTTTGGATGTGTCAGGGATCTTATACACATGTATATAAGATCCCTGGATGTGTAGAAAACATTTTTGGAAAAGGAGAAAATGCTGGTTAGATGAGTCCAAATTGAAACCAGTTACAGATGACAAGTTAAATGTGACTCAAAAACTAAAATTTCTCTTTGGATGTGTAGAAAACATTTTGGGAAAAGGAGAAACTGCTGGTTAGATGAGTCCAAATTTAAAGCATTTGCAGATGACAAGTTAAATGTGACTCATATGCTAAAATTTCCCTTTGAATGTGTAGAAAACAGTGTGGGAAAAGGAGAAAATGCTGGTTACCAGCATTTTCTCCTTTTCCCACAATGTTTTTAAAATTCCTATTCCTTAGAGTGTTAAAACTTGGGACTGTGTTGTAAAGGTTTAACTCTTTACCAAACAACAAAATTTTACACTGATCCAAATTGAAAGCATTTGCAGACAGTGAGTTGTAGGGGCTCAATGGACAAAATTTGTCCTTGATAGTGTAGGAAACATTACGAGAAAAGGAGAAAATACTGGTAATGAGCGTTTTCTCCTTTTCCCACAAAAGGCTCTGTAGCTAGTTGAAAAAAAAGACTGTGACAAACAAGTTTCCTGAGTGCCCGGCAACCATTCCAGTGATGTATGTTTAAATGTTACATTCATGCAGTTGATTATTCCATTTTATTTTATACAGTTAACCCTGTACCTCACAGTGCTGACTTTTAACGACCCTGGAAAGAAGCCTTTGGAAAACATTGTAGGAAAAGGAGAAAATGCTGGTAACCAGCATTTTCTCCTTTACCCACAATGTTTTCTACCCTATCCAAAAAAATGCACCATTTGGGCCACATTGAAATTGTTGTCTGCAAATGCTTTCAATTTGGACAAGGCTACAATTTTGTTGTCTGGTAAAGGGTTAAAAAGAATTGATCAAAGAAATCATACCAGACACTATTCAAATTGTGCATCCCAAATACACAGGTATATTACAATGTCTATGCCTCTTTACTGTAGGTTGCATGATGCACATGAATACCTACACTATGCCAGTAGTATATTCAAAAGTTGTGGCCATGTGTATTTTTTTTTATCAAAGTGACACATTTTTGGACTTGCAAGGTTTTTAGATTTATTAATTATTTTGAATTATTAATTGGTTATGAACAAAGTTAGTGGTATTGTGTGTTACAAAATGTGTTTTATGTTGATATTCTAGTAGGAAAAGTAAAGAAACAATATCAAATTGATTAAAGTTCATTAGTTACGTGTTTGAATATAGCGTTGGTCAAATGCACACTTCATAGGCATCATGCACCATGTTATTCCAGGTTGACATAGGCTGTTCGTGTAATCAAACTAAAGAAGGATTCTTGGAGATTTTAGCATAACTTGGCCACTAGTGCATGTTATTGCATAAATATTCATGCGTTTGTGACAGTGGTGTATAACTTTCTCTGCGATCATCAGGAGAATAAAAAATACCGTGGAGAAGAAGAATCTCTTTCTGAACAGTTACTGATGTTTATGTAAAATAATAGAATGATCTACCATACAGGTAAATATGTTATATTATTTCAATAAAAAAATCTGAGAAAATCTATCTGTCTTCTGAAAAGTTATTGTTGGTATTTTTTATCTACCTAGAAAGGGAAGAACTTTTACTGGTACTGCTTCTAGAGTTTTGTGATCAGTTCAATGTTTAGTTATATGTTTATGGCAATTTTTATCTAGTTCCAGATAAACTCCGCACCTGTTAACAAACTAAACGCTGCCATTGTCCTCATATCTTTGTAATAATGTTTTGAATTCCCTGAGGGGAGATCAGGAAGACTGAGGTTCACTAGCTGACAATGTAGATTCATCACTTACCTGAATAAAGAATCTCCACTCACATCCAAGTAGCATGGCATTTTTACTGACACCTTTGAGAATCATTTGAAAACCATTAATAAGCCATAAATACACCTCAGCCAATGACGTCAAGGATTAAGATGGAACGTTCCATTAATTTTGTGTTAAGTGTGTTTTATTTTTCTTCTTGATGGCAATAATGTCCCTACAGAGTTCCTCGACATTGCAAACTTGTCTTTGGACACTTGATATCATAGGAAGTAAATGAATTGAAAGTCTTCTATTTTTTCTTTCCGTTAGCAAAACATGAAGACAAACATAATCAGCATGAAGAATCCTCCATGGTTTGGCGTTCAAGGTGTTACATGTGTAATCAGAGAATCGTGTTTAGACTGCCGATGGCAACTGTGTCCTTGGGCAAGGTATCACAGAGCTCTAGGCTTGCACTTGGAAAGAGTTTGAAACCCTATTCAGACAACAACTGATTCACTAGAGTTACTCTCATATTTGTTTAATATATTGGCATGAAATTGACCATCTTGGTTCAACTTTACCAAATGACAAAATTTTAGACTTGTCCAAATTGAAAGCATTTGCAGATGACAAACTAAATCATTACCAAACGACAAAAATTTCAACAAGTCCAAATTGAGAGCATTTGCAGACGACATATTTAATGTGACTAAAAAATTGAAATTTGTTTTAGATAGGGTAGAAAATATTGTGGCAAAAAGAGAAAATGCTGGTTACCAGCATTTTCTCTTTTTTCTCAGGGTCGTTAAAAGTCGGGATTGTGTGGTAAAGAGTTAAATAAGATTAGCCTCTGAAAGGATGGAAAACATTGTGGGTAAAGGAGAAAATGCTGTTTACCAGCATTTCCTCCTTTTCCCACAAAATGCTTTCAAAATACTTCTTCCTCAGGGTTGTTAAAAGTTGGGATTGTGCGGTAAAGAGTTAAGTCTTGTAGCATTTTCCAAGACCCAAGGGATAAGTTGCCCCAGCCTCAGCAATGTTCACATTAAACTTTCTTCGGTTAAATAATAAAATTACAGTTGTCTCCTCAACATTATAAACTTTATCTAGATCACGCCACAATGGTCCAATAAATTTGTTGAAACATAGAATGAAACTCCAAACTTGAAAAAGGATGTAGAAACTCGGTTTCACTTTTCTAAACTGAAAATACGATTCTGGGCATATACTGGGTATTCTAGTCACCAATTTCAAAGCATTTTTAGATCCTATATCGGTTCCATTTTAACTCTGAGAAAGCAAAGTCCATATCTTTTCTTGCGTGATTTTGCCTAGGAAAAGGAACTGTTGCTTGTCACAAACAATGGCTTCTTTTTTGGTGTTTTCTATATCAAAACGAGAAATTTTACTTCTTCAAGCATTTGAGCCATGCACTGTGAAAAGGGGTTTAATGTATCTGCAAAAGATATCACCTAGGTCAGCATTTGCAGGCTTACATGGGTCTAAACCTTTTGCTATTGTCAAATTTATGCATGTCCAAGGACCATTCTACCTCAGTGCTCCTTGTAAAGTAGTGACTAGAGTTCTGTAGGGCGAGCTTTAAAAACTCATCTTTCAGAACTCTAGTCACAACTTTTGTTGACCTTGTCACCAACATGGATCAAGATCAAATGCCTTTTGAGAGCAAAGTAAAGATCAGATTACATTGAATAAGCTGTTCTTTTGTAAAACAGTTCATACACCCCAACATTGCAGTTTGCTGGTTTATTTTCATGATTGAAAAACTTCATGAACTCGATGGATGCTTCTTGGAAACCTAGAGCTGGTACCAAGAAAGGCTTTTCCCCTCCAACCCATCTTGTTCCTGGCTGGATTTTGAAGCAGAACATTTCGAACTAGTGGCTAGCAAGAGGATGCCTGACTGATTGATATTTTTGTACCATATGGTTCAACCATAGGATCACAGTTTTACAGTGAATCAAGTTTTATTGACAATGTGGATTATTTTTCTAACACTCGCCAATGGGAATTTTAACCCTTAACCACACAATCCAGAGTTTTAACAACCCTGAGAAAGAAAGCTTTTGAAAACATTGTGGGAAATGGAGAAAATGCTGGTAACCAGCATTTTCTCCTTTTCGCACAATGTTTTAAACCCTATCAATGAAAAAGATTATCATTTTAGCAACATTTAATTTGTTGTCTGCAAATGCTTTCAGTTTGCTTTAGTCCAAGATTTTGTAATTTGGTGAAGAGTTAAGACAGCATGGCAGAGTATAAGTGTTTCTGTCAGAAAATCATTGTGGCCAAAGAGTGTGATAAATACCCCTTTCTCCCACAATGTTTTCACTGATCATTTGTAGATAGGCCTGGCAATCATGGGATATTACTGTTCATAAATACCTTACCTCTTTTCATGCCAAATCAGTGAAATGGAAATATTCAGTTGCTACAAAACACACAATATTGTAATGTCCAAGTTGTTGGATCAATTTATGTTGCAAAATATCCACCACTACAGATCTTAAATCAGACTGCATTGTCTATCCATTCTGACCTGGGTCTACTTTATCTAAAAATGCACTTAATCCTTTACCAGACGACAAAATTTTAGCCTTTAGCATTTGCAGACGACAATTTCAAGGTGGCTGAAATGGTGCAATTTTTCTTTGATAGGATAGAAAACACTGTGGCAAAAGGAGAAAATGCTGGTTACCAGCATTCAAAAGGCTTCTTTCTCAGGGCTGTTAAAAGTCGGCATTGTGCGGTAAATGATTAAATTACCGTTGGCAAAGCAGCCATTTAGGATTGACAGGAAACTCGCACAAAAACAAACACCATTTAGAAATGATATTCTCTTTATTGACATTCGTTCTAGTCGGTACAAACTACAACCATCCTTATTGTCCTTATCTCTAAAAGCTCTAAGAAAGACTAATGCAAACATAATTTCTTTTTTAAAAGCTAATTGCGAGTTTGTGATACTAATGATTCTTTACAAAACCTGCATTGTGATACCTTGAGAGAGTCTTTGAAACAAAGTTGGAACTATGCTTATCATTACCCTTAAAGCACCTCTCACAACTATTGTTGCCTTTGCAGCCAATGCAGATCAAGATCAGACTGCACAAAATGTGCAGTCTGATCTTAGATCTACACTGTCTGCTTTGCAGAGACCTGTAGGACAATAACAACCTTGGCATTGCAAGTATTATAAAGGTCTTATTTGAAGAACTTAAGCACTCCATGGGTTTATTCGGTGCTCTACGGGTTATTGTTTAAAATACTTTATAAAGGGGACCTGATAGTTTCAGGAAAAAAACAATCTTCTTAAACTCATTCCTTTCAGATATAGCTGTAGATGAAGGTGTATTGATATAGTTTCCATTGTAACAGATACAGTCCATTAAACAGGCAGCAAAGCAGGAAAATGATCCTTAGAATTTCTGCCATTCAAGCACAGTAATCAAATTCTAATTGGTAGTGTTTTTTCCTTCAATTTATTAGGTATGATTTTAATCCTTTACCATAAAATCCCAAGTTTTAACAACCCTGAAGTAGAGAGCTTTTGAAAATGTTCAGAAATGAGAAATTGCCGGTAACCAGCATTTCCCGCCTTTCCTGCCAAAATCTAATCTAACCACATTGAGTATTATTTGTCATCTGCAAATAATCAAATCATTTGCGCTTTATTTGTCATCTGCAAATGCATTCAATTTGGAGCAGTCTAAAATTTCATTGACTGGTGAATAGACAATAAGAACGGTTGCATTCCATACCATCCAACTACAGCATGACTCAAACATTAAAAATGTGTTTTCCTGACATATCAATGATTATGTACAGATGTATTAACTCTTTACCAGACGACAAAAATGTAGGCCTGTCTAAATTGAAAGAATTTGCAGATCATAATTTACATGTGGTTAAAATAATGGTGCTTGTCTGATAAAGTAGAAAACACTGTGGGAAAAGGAGAAAATGATGGTAACCAGCATTTTCTCCTTTCCCCACAATGTTTATAAAAGCTTTTCTTATTAGGGTCTTTAAAACTTGGGTTGTGTGGTACAGATTTAAACTAAACAAATTCACATCTTTACTTCAATAGCATATTTCAATATGCCAAAATGGAAATTCTCTCTCCTCAGCCGAGCGAGTCTGCAAAGCCTTTAAATCGACTAATCCTAACTCTTTACCACACAATCCCGAGTTTTGAATGACCCTGAGAAAGAGGCCATCTGAAAACATTGTGGAAAATGGAGAAAATGCTGGTTGCCAGCATATTTCTTGTCAAACAATGTTTTTTTACTCTATTTAAGACAATTTCAACATTTGAGCCACATTTGTCATCTGCAAATACTTTCAATTTGGACAAGTCTGCATTTTTGTCATGTGACAAAGAGTTAAGTCTAATTTTGAATCCCTAGAATAGCAACATGATTGGGGACTGTTGAACAATCAGTTAGCTAGTCTTGGAATTTAGAAAAAGGCCAGTATTTTGTGTGAGTGAAATCTGACTCATTTGTGATTCAGGTTCACAATACAGTCTTTCAATGACCTTGTCTGTGCTAGGTAAAGAAATGCAAGCGAATAAATTTATTTGGAAAAAGAATGCTTTTGAAGCCAATTGTACACAGAAAAACACAACTTGGGCTTTTTTTACCCCTTCAAAATCAAATTATTGCGAACACATGTGAAATTAAGGTTATTAGTAAATTTTGACAGTACTTTCCTTTATCCAAAATGGAATGACACTGTGATTCTCTTTAAACTAACGAAAATGTAAGCCGTCTTTATTAAAAATAAATTTCAAGTTGTAGCTGGTGAAATTCAATAGCAACCATTTTTGCAACATCATACATAAAATCTCCAAAGACAATGGTGTCTACATGAGCCTTATACTACTCCACAAATGCACATACAAGTAGGTCAATATCAACCCTTTCCTGCACAATCCCAACTTTAAACGACCCTAAGAAAGAAGCCTTTAGAAAAATGTTGTGGGAAAAGGAGAAAATGCTGGTAACCAGCATTTTCTCCTTTTCCCCCCAATGTTTTCTACTTTTCCCAATACAAATTTCATTTTTTTCAGTCACATTTATTTTGTTGTCTGCAAATGCTTTCAATTTGGACAAGTTTAAAATTTTGTCGTTTGGTAAAGAATTAAATTCATTATTACATTGACTGTGCTTTATTACCAAATAATGTTGTTTTAACAACCCTGATGACAGAGGCTTTTGAAAACATTGTGGGAAAAAGAGAAAATACTGGTTTCTACCACTTTTAAAAACTAATTTAATCATAAGTCTAATTTAAATTGTCCTCTGTACACGCTTGCAATTTGGACAAGACTTTAATGTTGTCATCTGGTACAGTCAAATATTTCTACACAAGATGGCTCTTTTTTTTTCCACATGATGATGATGGACCCATATCCAATGAAACACACTTTTGTGGAGTCCAAGAGCTCACGTCATACATAGACTAGTCAAAAATGTTAACAGTTATTCTAATCATGAATGTAATAAATTTTTGAGCTTGCAACAATCACAATAAAACTTGAACATCAGTAACCTTCTAAATTTGAATTGACCTTGTAGTTGTACCCTCTGACCTGCAACCTTCACCTTCAGAAAAAGGTTACCAAGACCCTAAACTAAGCTCCCTTTTGATTCCATTTCAGATATAGTTCAATGTTTCCTGAACACATGTCAGACTAACATTCATAGAAAGTCATGTCGATCCAGGTTTAACTGAGGTCAAGGTCACCATGAACTAAAAATCTGGTTCAATACAAACAAATACACCCACACAAAGATATACTTCTTTCTTTCTATGTCTAGATACAACTAACAGTTTACAAATCACAATATTTTACAAAATCTTACAAAACACATCTTGAGTCATTCAGGGTGTCGGATGACAAATAAAGTACATTATAAAATCAGCATAGGTTTCCATGGTGATGTCAAATTTCAGTTTTCTTCCATGGACTACATACTTGACAGACTAAACCAGAGCAGGCAAGTGCTTGTTTTAACACAATTACTTTTCTCGAGTAACCTCATATATTTGGAAATTTCTTTTTCAAAGATATGTTACTAGAGATAAAAAAGTAGGGATGCTTTCATCATCAACTACTCACAAAGGAGTATGATCAAGTTTTCAATGTAACCCATTCTATTATAAAATTACACATTTAGAAATCTGATTTAGCCTGTTTGCAACAAATGGTCTTTGGAACAATAACTTCTAACATACAAATTCTTTTCTTTTTTAACGGAATGAGTGTTAAATTGTGTCATTTGACTTTGAACTTAAAGAATGTACAGGGCAAAATTAAGTGCTTTTGCAGTGCATATTAAGATAGGAATACACGAAACAAGGCGGATAGTCTGATCTTGTACCCACACTGTCTGTAAGAAATAGCCAAATTATATAAGCCATGCTCTATGAAAAAGAGGTTTAAAACATCTACAAAAAGTGTACACCAAGGTCAGCATGTGCAGTCTGCACAGGCTGACCTGGGCCGAAACTTTTTGTTATTGGTAAATTTTCTGCATGTCCAAGGACCAGTTAACCTGTATCAGTTGCTTGTTAACTCTTTACCAAATGACAAAATTTTAGACTGGTCCAAATTGAAAGCATTTGCAGACGACAGAATTAACGTGACTCAAGAATTGAAACTTGCTATGAGAGGGTAGAAAACATTGTGGGAAAAGGAGAAAATGCTGGTTACCAGCATTTTCTCCTTTTCCAACAATGTTTTCAAAAGGCTTCTTTCTTAGAGTCGTGAAAACCCGGGATTGTTTGGTAAAGAGTTAAACAAAATGTATTTTATGGCTCCATAATTATATGATAATTTGCATCATGGAGATGCATTATGCACCCTTTTGCCAGAGCATGGCTCATTTTTTGAAAGGTCATATCTATTTCAGTTTCTTCACATTCCAAGGGTTTGGTAAACTAGCTTTAGTGCAAATGCATTTCGAGAAGATAACACCCATTTGTTCTTTTACCTCTTTTACCAAACAATTTTGGTCTGTATCAAACTGAAAGCATTTGCAGACAACAAATTAAATGTTGCTGAATTGATGACTTCTGTCTCTGATGGGGCTGAAAACATTGAGGGAAAAGGAGAAAATGCTGGTTATCAGCATTTTCTCTTTTTCCCTACAATGTGTCTAAAAGTCATCTGCATTAGAGTTTTTAAGACTCAAGACTGTGTGGTAAAAGGTTAAGCAGTGATAAAGGTCAAAAGAGAGCCATGAGAAAAGCTTTATATATTGACAAAAAGTCAAGTTCTGAAATATTATCCAGTAATTTCAAAATCCTGGGTTTGATTGATCCCCTGTCTGTAAATTCACACATCTCCTGAGGGGGACCATTTCTACTGATGGAATTCTTGATCAAAATCTACCCTTATCTATACTGGCATTAACATTGTTTGCTATGGCAGATAGTGTAGATTGGAGTCAAACTGCACAGAATTTCCAATATTTTTACCAAAAAAACTACCTTGAAATATTACAGGAAAAGAACAAAATTCTGGTAACCAGCATTTTCTCCTTTTCCAACAATTTTTTCTACACCTCTCAAAACAACTTTAAATTCTTTAGCCACATTTATTTTGTTGTCTGCAAATGGTTTCAATTTGGACCAGTCTAAAATTTTGTCCATTGGTAAATACTTAATAACCAGTCCACTTTGTGGACAAAAAAAGTCATATTTGTACTGTAATAACTTCAAGTGTAAATGGAATGTCAAAAACTAGCCAATCAAAAGCCTTTTTCCTTTTGGTTGTAAGAAACTTTAGTTTGGTAAAGACTTGAACATGAGACTGGGTCAGTTAAGTTTTAGAGCCATTTTGTTACCTGTATGTGAGAAGATACAGTTCCACACTACAAAAATACCAAGCAAATCTTCTTAAATTACCAAACTTTACCGTTTGCTATTGAACCAACATTGTATATAACACGATTTGTTAACATTAAACAAAATACATGCTTGTTGCTCAAACTATTTCTGAGACATTGTAATTAAATATTCATTTCATGCTTTCACTCTTTAACGCCTCACAAAATTTTAGACTTGTACCAAATTGAAAGCAATGGCAACAAACACTTAGATCTGGCTCGAACGATAGGGTTTGTCTCTGAAAGGTTAACACATTGCGGGAAAGGGAGATGCTAATTACCAGCATTTCCTCCTTTTTCCACAATGTAAAGGGTTAATACTTTCATCATGTATGCATGTACAGTTCACTTAATTCTCATTCGGAAATTATGGATTTTATCAAAGTTTAAGTTAAGTCTTTACCAAACAACATAATTTTAGACTAATTCAAATTGGAAGCATTTGCAGACGACAAAATTAATGCGACTTAAAAATGAAAATTTGTTTTGGGAAGGGTAGAAAACATTGTGGGAAAAGGAGAAAATGTTGGTTACCAGCATTTTCTCCTTTTCCCACAATGTTTTCAGAAGGCTTCTTTCTCAGGGTCATGAAAAAACCCGGGATTGTTTGATAAGAGGTTAAAGCAACAAGCATGATTTTTCACAATGAACTGGAATACCAATTTAACATGAAAACAATTCAACATATCTATATTTACACAATATTATACATGTACATGTTTAAAAAACATCAACAGAGAACACCACTCCCACTCCCTACCCCCCTCTATCATTTTAAAACCTATGTATAACACATTGAACCAGTGTTTGCTAACAGAATTTTTTGTACAAAACATTCTGTAAGGGATTCCAAAAAGATTTTGGAAAAGCAGTTATTTGATTAGTAGATCAGTGAAAATTTGAGGAATAAAACACTGTCAGTTATGTTTTCTTTTTTGAAAAAAAAAAAAAAGTCTACATAATGCTTTATTAGTTAGTTGTATTTTAAGCCCTTGGTCTTCAATAACTAACTTGTACATTTTCAATAAATAGTGAAGGTCTTTGAATCGGAAAGTTGTATATTTTCAACAAACAGTGCAATATTGATAACTGAAACTTCAATGAAGACTGCATTGCAGTATTTTTGGCTGAATTGTCTGCCTTTTTGATTCCCAAGGTGAAGTCCTAAACTTAATTCTTGTACTATCATAGTGACTTTTTCTGAAAAATGAAGTTTTGTTTTAACTTTTTCTCAAACAACAAATTTTAGACTTATTAGAATTGTAAACATTTTGGGATGACAAAATTCAAAATCAGTACATACAAACAGCAGTTCTCTGACATAATAGAAAACATTGTAGAAAAAGGAAAAAATGTTGGGTTACTAGCATTTTCTCCTTTTCCCACAATGCTTTCAAAAGGTTTCTAGCTTGGGATGGTTTGGTAAAGGGTTAAAGAATCACAATGACAAAATGTAACTGTAATGAGTTTGCTTTTGGGAAATAATACCAAACTATCATGCTTCACTTTAACCCTTTACCAAACAATCCCTGGTTTTTACTACTCAGAGGAAGAAGCCTTCTGAAAACATTGTCGGAAAAGGAGAAAATGCTGGTAACCAGCATTTTCTCCTTTTCCGACAATGTTTTCTACTCTTCTACAGTCAAGTTTCAATTTTTGAATCACGTTTATTTTTTCGTCTGCAAATGCTTTCAATTTGGACAAGTCTAAAATTTTGTTGTTTGGTAAAGAGTTAAACTATCGTGGAAGCTTGCAAAACTAGGAAAAAAGGACAGTTTCAACATTTTCACACCTTAAAATCATATTTTTCTTGTCATAAATTAAACCATCTGTGTTTTCTGCAAAAGTAATTCTACAAGTGGAAGCAGGGAAGATTTGCATATAGTGAAATAGATAGACCATTTTTCCAACAGTTGACTCATCTGACCCTTTACCACATAATGCCTGGTTTTCTGATGATCATGAAGAAGTGGCTTTAGAAAACACTGTTGGAAAGAGGGGAAAATGCTGATAATCAGCATTTTCTCCTTTTCTCACAATGTTCTCTATCCTTTCAAAGACAAATTCCATCATTTGAGCCACATTCAATTTGTCATCTGCAAATGCTTTCAAAATCTATCAGAAACAAATTTTTTAATCTGCTAAAGGGTCACTGAGCTAATTCATGTTGAAATTTCAACAAAACTTGCAAAAGAAGCCATATTCAAAAATGGCTGCTTGTTGCCTGGAAGAGTTCTCCTTTACAACAGGAAAACAGTTCAACAACCCCTTTTAGAACCAAATTAAGAAAACAGGCCAATAGAAAAACAGCCAATAGAAAAAAAAAAAGCAAAAATTATGCAATTTGAAGGTTGTTTCAGCTAGACACAGTACCTGACAATGTGGATCCAAGATCAGCATGCACATTCTCTGCAGTCTAATCTTGATCTGCTTTGCCAAAGCAATACAAGTTGTGCTTGGGGTTAACAGTAACATTGAATTTTTCTATGCGTATCTAAAATGACAGACCATACAGTAGATCGTCTTTCTTTGAGCAGGAAGAATTTTAACCCGTAAACTTGCTGGGTACAGCATTCCTTCTAGACTGTTCCTTTCTCTTATTTTCTGAAAATCCCAAATAATGACTTTCTGATGAACAAATTGCCTTTTTTTGTATTATAATCTCTCCCTCATCCCTGACTCAAAAAAGTAGATATTTTAAGTTCTGTTCATTAGTTTGATTTTCATTCATATATTTCAGGGAAAAAAATGAAATACCTGAAGTTTACCATAAAATAGTACTTCTATCTTCTTTTTCTATCTTCTTTGCAATATTAATTTCAGTGGTTGTAACACACTCCTCTCATATCATATCAAGTTCTGCATAAAATGGTAATGTCTACATAAAACCAAGGCAAAAACAACATGGTATTTTACTATATTATATACAAACAGACTAAGTTTCTCATTTCCACTTTCATTATAAACCACATTTTCATATTGAAAACATACATACACCAAAATGTTTTATTTCAAATTTTATTTCATAATTTATCCTACATCATCAATCATCATTACTATTTACAACAAACAAAGACTTCACCTTGTATTGGTAACATAGTATGGGAGCCCACAAGGCTCCCTGCAAAATGCTATTATAATCATATACACACAATAACACTTGGTTTTTATTTTACATCATGTCCACCAGCAAAAATTAAAATGTCACATTGTTTTTTATATTACAAATGAAACAACTTTTATAAGACAGCACTGGGTAAGTTCCATGTAGAATATTCTACTCCATCAGAAGCCAGCAACAAATGACCGCTTGACCAACACATCCTTTTATTTTAAATATATCGAGCCGCATTTTATGCCACTATGAACATCTAAATTAGTTGACCTAAATATTATGTTGACCATTCCAATTTTCTTTTAACTACCAAAACATTTCCCTTGACCACATTCTTGTGAACTAAGGTACCCTGAAATATCTTTCTGACATCAATATAATTATATAAAACATGTTCCACAATAAAAAGTAAATTTTTCTATAAGTCAACTCCCTCAACTCTTTACCAAGCGGCAAAAATTTTGAGTCGTCCAAATTGAAAGCACTTGCAAACAACAAATTTACATGTGGCTGGAATTATAAGATCTGGTTGTGAAAAAGTAGACGACTTTGTGGAGAAAGGAGAAAATGCTGGTTACAAGAATTTTTTTTCTTTTCCCAGAATGCTTTCAAAAGCGTCATTTCTCAGGACTGCTAAAACTCAGGACTGTGTGGTAGAGAGTTAAAAAGGCAGAGGACAAAAGAGCATAAAAGAGTTATCATTGCCTGTCTTTCAGTCAGAAGAGCAATTTCAGTCATTTAAACTATTTACCAGGACAAAAAAAAACTAGACCTGCCCATATTGAAAGCATTTGCAGACAACAAATCAAATGTGGCTCCAATGATGGAATTTATATTAAAAAGGGTAGAAAACACTGAGGAAAAATGAAAGACTACTGGTTACCAGCATTGTCTTCTTTTCACTCTATGTTTTCAAAAGGCTTCTTTTTCAGGTCATGAATGCATTGAATCATATAGTAAAGGATTAGATTATCATTGAGTAAAGTAGCTGCTTTAATACAAAATTTTATGGCACATTATCAAATTTTGACAAAATAGTCAGCCAAAAAGTTTTCTTCTTTTATTGTAGGTATATGTTACAGATCTTTTTCATGTAAAGGAAAGTATTGACAGTGATTCCAAGCATTAAGCATGAGTGCTTTAATTTTCTACATATACAGACTGTTGTAAGTGTAGAAAATATAGAACAAGATCTGACTGCACAGAGCATGCACCCTGATCTTTGATCTATGCTGTCTGTTATTTTGTGAATTATTCCAGGAAAATCTCTCAGATATCAGTTTTTGATGCTTTGCTCAGCTTTCCTGATTGAAAAAGTCCATTTCATTTACTTGGAGCTTAACCCTTTACCCAATGACAAAATTTTAGGTAAGTCCCAAATAGAAAGCATTTGCAGACAACTAATTTTATGTGACTTAAAAACTGAACCAGAGAGAACATTGTGGGAAAAAAAGAAAATGCTGGATACCAGCATTTTCTTATTTTCCCACAATGTTTTCAAACGTTTCCTTACTAAGGGTGGTTAAAATTCAGGACTGTGTGGTAAAGGGTTAAGGGTTCAAACTTGAATGCATATGAAAATCACTTCATCCAATGGTCACTTCTTTTTTCAAATAAATAAAAAAAAAAATCACTGTGGTAATTTAAGTGAAGAAGAGTAAGAAACTTTGGAAGGTCAACATTTAAAGGTTTTCTGCACAAAAATTTGCTTCTTTTTGATGATGCTTCTTTAATGACCTGATAAGCCTATCTGGGGACAAAGGTCCACATAGACCCTAAAATGAACGATATATTATTTACAGTCGATGATGAATGCAAGGAATTCTAAATAATGAGCATCAATTCACCGATGATGTGTGTGAAAAAAAAATATGGTAGTTTCCAATTATTGATGATCTTGTTATCGAGAAGCACACAAAGCCTTGATGTTCATGGCACGGCAAGGATAGGGTCATCTAGTAATCTTGGTCGTAATCACGACGCATTCTTTTTCTCTGCGGTTGGTCATAATTACTGCGCTGGGAATCCTGAAAAATATGAAAATTTTTCTTTAAATCTTTACCACACGACAAACATGTACACTTGTCCAAATTGAAAGCATTACCGCAGGACAATTCAAATATGACTTAAATGATGAAATTAGTCTTTGTAAGGGTTGAGAACATTGTGGGAAAAGGAGAAAATGCTGGTTACCAGCATTTTCTTCTTTTCCCACACTGTTTTAAAAAGGCTTCTTTCTCAGGGTATTTAAAACTTAGGATTGTCGGGTAAAGGCTTAAACACTTTACCAAAAGAATCCAGTGTTTTACTAATCCCAAG